>CM075765.1:47419907-48801907 GCA_037974665.1 Ehretia macrophylla | reverse complement strand
TCATGCAGTTTGAAGTCAGACTGATCATCCGTGATCTGATCCTTGATCTTTTGAAGTTTAACATCAAGTTGCTGAGCTTCCCTGATCTGAGACAATAATAAAGACTGAATATGGAGATGTGAACACATCACTCCAACCTGAGTCAACTCTGGTCTCCAATAACTAAACTCCTCAAGAACCTCCCACTTCTTGACAGCCAAACAAGAAATACTAGCCTTCCGGCTGAGAGAATCTGCCACAACATTTGCCTTTCCAGGCAGATAATTGATAGAACAATTATAATCTCCAAGAAGCTCCATCCACATCCACTGGCGCATATTCAACTCCTTCTATGAGAACAAGTACTTCAAACTCTTCTGATCAGTGAAAATTTCAAACTTACTTCCCCACAGATAATGACGCCACTTCTTGAGTGCAAACACAACTGCTGCCAACTCAAGATCATGAGTCGGATAATTTTCTTCATAAGGCTTCAACTTTCGAGAAGCATAGGCAATAACTCGGCCATCCTGCATAAGAACACATCCCAAGCCCTCCTTGGATGCATCACTGTAAATGACCATATTATCGGTCCCCTCTGGTAGAGTAAGTACTGGAGTGGTAATTAACCTCTTTTTCAACTCCTGAAACCCACTCTCACACTTCTCATCCCAACTAAAGATAGTCCGTTTTTTAGTCAACTTAGATAGTGGCCTCGCAATCTTCGAGAAGTCCTTGACAAACCTACGATAATAACCCGCCAAGCCAAGAAAACTACGGACATCAGAAACACTCTCTGGCCGCCTCCAAGACATCACCGACTCAATCTTAGTGGGATCTACAGAAATACCGCTCTGTGTAATAACATGGCCAAGAAAAGAAATCAGTTGCAGCCAAAATTCACATTTGCTAAACTTGGCAAACAACTGATGCTCCTGCAACTTCTCTAATACAAGCCGTAGATGTTGCTCGTGCTTTGATTCAGATTTAGAATAGACCAAGATATCATCAATAAAAATCACCACGAACTGGTCCAAGTACGGCTGAAAGACTCGATGCATAAGATCCATGAATGCTGCCGGTGCATTAGTCAAACCAAAGGGCATAACAACAAACTCATAATGCCCGTACCGAGTCCTGAAAGCAGACTTCTGAACATCCTCCGTACAAATCCGAAGCTGATAATACCCCTGCCTCAAATCAAATTTAGAATAGACTTTGGCTCCCTGAAGTTGATCAAACAACTCATCAATCAGTGGCAAAGGATATTTATTCTTAATGGTCACCTGATTCAAACCACGGTAATCAATACACAATCTCAAAGTACCATCCTTCTTCTTCACAAATAAAACATGAGCTCCCCAAGGTGAAGAACTCTGCTGAATGAATCCTTTCTTCAATAACTCCTGTAACTGAGTCTTCAACTCCTTCAACTCAGCTAGTGCCATCCGGTACGCCGATTTAGAAATAGGTTGAGTACCGGGAACAAGATTAATCACAAACTCTATATCCCTCTCTGGCGGCAACCCCGGCAACTCCTCGAGAAATACATTAGGATATTCCCGGATAATAGGGACTTCTTCTAGCTGTAGCTTATCAGATGGCTTGTTGATCAAATAAGCTAGATAACCCGAACACCCCTTACTCACCAACTTAACAGCTTTAGTTGCTGAGATAACAAAACTCGTCTTAGCACCCCGGTTACCCCCTACCTCTACTACTCGCTAATTCGGCAAACGAAACTGTACTACCTTGGTTCTACAGTTCAACTGGGCATCATATTTAGAAAGCCAATCCATACCCAGAATAACATCATACCCCCGGATAGGAAATAAGATAAGGTCCGAAGGAAAATTATGCCCCTTAACATGTATTATACAATCCTTACATACTAAGCCAGTAACATACTTATCAGTCAAAGAGGTACTAATCTCAACCACATAAGGCAATCTTTCAGGTTGCAATTTAACACGTTGCACACAAGCAGGAGTAATGAAAGAATGCGTAGCACCAGAATCAATCAACACTTTAACAAGTTGATCAAGTATAAGGAAGTTACCTTCCACCACTGCAGTCTCCTCAAGCATCTCCTCCATATCAACTGCATAAGCCCGAGCCTGAACCCGCTGCTGCTGTGGTACACTGCCTATAGGCCTACCCTGGTAACCCTGAGTCGCTGCCCGACCCTCAGTCCTCGCATATCTAGGGCAATCCTTCGCCCTATGCTCGATGCTACCACAACCCAAACATGTCCCTGCCTTTACCCTGCAGTCGGACTCCACATGCCCTGGGCGCTTGCAGTAATTACAGTGCAATGATGTGGCACTAACACTGCCCGTAGAAGAACCAGAAGCTGATGAAGCAGCTGATACAGCCTGCTGCTGAGGTCTCACCACACTAGGCCTGTACTGACCCTGAGACTGGGCTGGCCTATACTGAGTCTGAACCTGATATGGCCTCTGTTGAAACTGAGGCCGATAGTAACTTTGCTGACCCTGTGGCCTATAAGAACCCTGCTGGGCTGGTGGCCTGTAGACAACCTATTGTACTGGAGGCCTATATATAACCTGCTGGCCCTGTGGCTGATACGGCCTCTTACTAGGCTGACTGGAGACAATCTGATCCCATTTCCTCTTCTCTAACCTAGAAGCTGCATCAAAAGCCTCAGTAAAGATATCATAGCGATTCAGAGCCATTGCATCCTGAATCTCGGGCCATAATCCCAACATAAATCTCCGGGTCTTCCTCTCCTCCACAGCTACAAACTCTGGTGCATACCGGGACAACCTAGTGAATGTAGCCTCATACTGAGCCACAGTAGAATCCCCCTGTACCAAAGACAAGAACTCAGCCTCTCTCCTCTCCCGTGCAACCCTCGGGACATACTTATCCCTAAAAGCAGTCAGAAAGGTATCCCAAACATACGAAACACCCCGGGTCTCCCAACTGGCTCTCACAGTGCGCCACCATTCCTCTGCCTCATCATCAAGCAAATAGACAGCACAAGTCACCTTCCGCTCATCAGTGTACCCGAGAGAATCAAAAATTTTCTCTAACTTACTAATCCACGACTCGGCCTTCCTATCATCAGGCTCTCCCTGAAATCTAGGAGGATAGTACCCCAGAAACTCCTTCATAGTACCTCGACCGTGATTACCACCATGTACATTCTGTATCTGAGCCTGCAACGCCTGAGTCTGAGCAGCCTGACCTGCTAACAACTGGGCCTGCCCAGCCATCAAATCTGCAATCCGATCCATTGCTGCCCCTAACCTGCCATCACCCCCATCACTGCCCTGTGCCACATTACCAGGGACCTCATCTACAATCTCGGGCCTACCACGAGTCCTCGGTCTACCGGCCATCGTACTAATCAAAGAGTTAGCACAGGTTATAGAACATAAACAGATTATATACAACTTTTAACACATAAACAACAAACTCATATAAAGCACATAGATCACATAAGTTTCAATCACATAAGCAAATTGATCACATAATCACATAAGCACTTAAATCACATAATCATTTAATCATTTAATCATACCGATACATATTTCACTTTTCTTTCTTTTCATAAATATTTCATGCTAAGACCTTTACCCACATTCCGAGAATACCCCGGCTAACAACTAACATGCGCTTTGATACCACTTAAATGTCACGCCCCAACTCGACCCCTCCTATAATCAGTCAGGACGCAACGGAATTTCGGCAGTATAATGACAGTAAAGAGATTTCTGAGGTTCTAAACCAACCTCATTAATAACATTAAACATCCAATTCCATAACCATACAAACAACAACTCCTCAACAGCATAACAACACACAACATAACCGTAATATACAATAATCAGTCTTTGTTATCTGCCTCCGTTCCAACATAACATACAATACCTCAACCTTATCATACATTTCAAAAATAAGTTGAGACCCATCTAACAACTTAACCATAGACAAAAGAAAGCCACTAAGTTAACATCATTTGGATCATCATCTTTTCAACATCTATTACAATAAGAACCATAAAGCATATAAAAGTCTACTAAGCTAATGTACATGACATTAAACAACATAGAATCATGGATAAGACTCAGGAACATATGACTCATCCACGTAAGGCACATTTTCCTCCTCAGGAGGCACGTACCCGTAATCTGACTCTGCAACACCTGTAAGCATGCAATAATAGAGAGTGAGCTTATATACATAAGCCCAGTAAGGATCCGATAGATCTCGACAGTATTCACTATGCTCCTTGGATTTAGTCCTTTGAGCAAGTAAACACACAACAACAATAATAACATTATCATCACATAACTATATAGCCATTCAATAAAGGATACTTTATTTGGTGTAGCTCCAAACGCCATCACGATCTCAACCGTTCTTCTTATAACTCCCCATTACTCACGCACCCGAGGTACCTTACTAGCCCCTCCCTCCATGACACCTCTGTCTTGCGAGCTGGGGGTAGCCTATGGCAGTCATGCCGTTATCAACCCGACAGCCCAACGCTGCCCGAGAGGTGGCACACACATACCAAGACTCCATAATTATCATCAATCAATCAATCAATCAATCAATCAATCAATTGGGAGATCAGCAACAAAAGTGCCCGATTCCCGAACTCAATAATAATCAACCAATAACATCAATATTTAATTAAACAACAAACAACGAAGTTAGATGACAAAGTAGGCCATCTAACCGGACATGCATTATATACACAATTAAACCCTAAATTACTCATCAACAACTCACCATTCTACACTCCAACACAACCCAATCATCTAAAGGCATCGTTCAAGAAATTAAAGAATGACAACCTAAACTTCTAAAATTCATAACTTACAATCTACTAATCCAAACATTGCCAAATCAGTTTCTATCACTCACCCATTCAACCTACTACGTTAGCCCTCTCGAAAATCCACCAGAACACCTCCAAATCATGCCCGATAATCCTAAAACCCTAGGATGTCTTGGCTGGATTTTCCAGATTTTCACACAAACAATGTAATCGAAAATTCGGCATTACAACAACGCTAACACGTAATTATCAAGTATTTAGAAATCGACGGCAATCGATTTCGATCAACACAACTCATTTAATTCAACTTTGAACATTTTAATCAAAATTAAATACCCGGAAAATAAAAATTATGCTACATCCGACAGAAATTCGTAGTATTGCATCAAAATGATCCCTAGCATGCAAGGAGCAATAATCTATCATCAGATTTCAATTCTAACGGTTAAATTTTCATTTATGAGCAAAAGTATAAAAATGACATTTTGAGATCTAGAATTTTTCTCTCACCTTTGATGCGATATAAGCCTAGGAATGAGTGCTATGCGTGCCCAACAAGCAGAATCCAAGTCGGTGCGAAGTTCTATGGACAAAAACTAAGTTTTTCTTTGAAAAATTGGATTGAAAAGCTTTGAAATCTCTTTGGCTTTTTCTCCTTCTTTCTCTCGGCCTTGTGTGCGTTTGTGATGGTTTTTTTGTGTTGTGTGAGTGTGTGTAGGTGATATAAGCTTATATGGTCAATAATTAAATACAGTCAAAGTTAATTTAAATTGGTATTTTTGTGTTTTAATGACTTTAAACTCATTTTATTGCTCACCAAGGCTCAAAATAATTATGCAACCCCCAAGATATCTCAAGTGGATTATTTTTAGGTGACAAGAAGTTTTACAGTCTAACAATTTCACCCGAATCGGCATAAAACTCGATTTTCGCAAAAGTCGGTGTAAAAACCCTAAAAAATTCTTAAGCCGATTTTAAAACCGTTTTCATCAAACACAGGTCTATTAAAGTCCGTTGACTAGGTCTAGAAGGGTTAAAAAGACCAGTTTCAAAATTTTAGCGGACGTATTTTGAAAATACTATTCACTAAAAATCGACGATAAAATTTCTGACTCCGTTTTTTATGAAAATTTCATGAATGCACATTTAGCACGTATTAGGAGTATTGACATGAAAATTATAACTTTCTTGGTCCTATAGCACATAAACAAATCATATGCACGCAAAACGAGGTATAGCACGTAAAACGAGATAAGCAAGAAAGTGGGGTTTCACAGCAGGTTTTATATTTCGCCTAGAAACAGGGGAGACTCCGTCTATTTTCCTTGAAAATTATGTCGGGGTTTGGTTTGGGTTGTGATTAGATCGATTGATAGAACCTCTAGTCTCGAGAGAGATCGGGGTGTTACAGGTGGTATCAAAGCTTGTCTAGCTCATAAGCCGGGACAGGGTCCTCGGTCTGGTGGGTAGTGACCCTTGAATGTGTGCTTGTTAAGTGTGTCTTGAAAGTGTATGCTTGCATGTGAGATTGTGTGTCTTGACTTGAAAGTATGCACCTATGTTATATAGTTATGTGTTATGTGTTAAATGTTTCTCAAGTAAAGTGAAGTGTCTAGTTGTGCATTGAATTGACCTATCGAATCGACCTCGTGAATTGAATCGACCTCGTGAATTGTTATTTGCTTGAAGTATTGCTTGTAATGTGTGTATTGAAATGTCTTGAATTAGCTATGCCGTGATTTGAATTGATTATGTTGTGCTTGACTTGATTGTCGTGATTGAGAGACTTTGTTGAATAAACTATTTTGTAAACTTGCTGGCATAATAGCTTAAGGCATATGTATAACTATGATATATTGGCATTCATACATGTCCTATTGAAATGGTAAGTAAGTCCTCTTCCTCCCCTGAAGAAAGTGGTTCACCGCTGGCTTTTCAAGGTGTATGGATTGGCCAGAAATGAATGGCATTTGACTAGCCTTTATTTGGGAATTGGTGTTTGCTTTTGGAGATCGGTTATTGGAAAATCTCTATGGTCCTCATCTGTTCTTAACAGTTGTGAAGAGTAGCTTTCTCTTGGGGTTTTATTTGATTATTCTTTCGAGCATTCTTTGGTTTTCTTAATGGGATTTCAATCGGCCTTACTGCACAGTATTATCTATGGTATATGTGTCTCGGTCTTTATTGGTGTGATACTGGCATCCCTGATTGGAAATTCTTCAATGGTATTTTATGGAATTCTCAGTGGCCAATTATTTAGTATTTACTTATTGGGAAAACTTGGCTACTTTCTTATTGGAGCATTGTTTTGGATATCTTTTTTCAGTGTTCCTTAGTAGGTTTGGTATTTGGAGTTCCTATCAGACTTATTGTATAATACTACTTATGGTATTCTTTGAAATTCTTATTGGGTGTTCTATTGGTATTTTCCTTATTAGCAAGGTTGTATGAACTTCTCACTTGGCAAACAGTGAAGAGGCCGCAGAGTTTGGTTTCGGTATATTGTTCACCAGTTCGGTGTTTATCCTTGGAGTTTTCATCCATCTGGGAAGCTATGTTTGTTATTCAACTTGATTGTCTTATTGGGCATATTATATTTTCTCTGCTATTCCTTAGAACTTCTTCTCAGCATTTGATAGCGATACTCGGAATCTAATTGGTTGTCATATGGGGTTATTGTTTAGAAGGCTTCTTTGGAACTTTTGAAGTATATTTGATTGGGTTTCTTAGTATTTTCTCCAGCACTCTTAACAGGGAATTCTTCTATGAAATTCATGACCAGCGAGGTAATTCTTTGGACCTCTAGAGGGAACCTTTGATTGGGCCTTTATTTGCCTTTTTGCTTGGGGATTCTCGGGCAGTAAAAGTTAGACTTCTATTGGAGATTCGTGCGTGGGGTATTCCTCTTGTCGTTATTGTGTGGTATTAATGACATCTACAGTATCTTTGCTTTAGTCTTTATTGGTATTATCTCGGCGCTTTT
The DNA here is from genome assembly GCA_037974665.1 of Ehretia macrophylla. Taxonomy (NCBI): domain Eukaryota; kingdom Viridiplantae; phylum Streptophyta; class Magnoliopsida; order Boraginales; family Ehretiaceae; genus Ehretia; species Ehretia macrophylla. The sequence goes on along the minus strand of CM075765.1, from coordinate 48,794,132 downwards.
GGTTGGAATTTTATTCTTTTTCGGTATTCATGTCAACGGGATTCTTGTGCGGTATCTACATTTGAGCCTTTATTCGGCATTACTACTTGGAATTTCTTCTTAAACTTCCCTATTGGTTATCTTGATTAATATACTTGCTCAGCAGCTGAAGAAGATTAGTCAGAGTTGGATTTCAGTGGATGCAGAGTTCTATTGGAAGAAGAATTGCGAGGACGCAATTGTTTTAAGGGGGGAAGGATGTGATACCCCGAACCTGGCATATATTTAATAGCATTTAAAGTTCATTTAAATTGCATTTTATTGACCTTTCACATTCTTTGACCAAACTAGTTGACTTTTCATCTACAATGACCAATTAGGACAAGGTGAAAATGTTTGAAATGTTTAATAAAGGGCAAACTTGGGATTAGAAATAAAAAAATACAATGTTAAGTTAGTCAAATTTTGGGTCAACTTTGGAATTAAATCTGAACCAATTGGGGAACAGTTAGGTAGCAAATTATATATGGTTGGAAAGCTCTATGAGTCTAGTTTATGAGGCTTCAAACCGTTCATGAATTGGAGTTTTCTAGAAGAAGTTATGGCCGTTTTCGTAAGGTTGCGCATAGCTGTTTTGGTTTAGCGGGTTGACCGAAGCTTTGACCATTTGTCAATTTTTATTTAAGTATGAAATACGAAACAAAATAGCAAAATCAAGAAATAAAGAAGGCCATGGCTGAAACCATGGAGGAAAAAGAAAAAAAAAAACATTTCAACTTCAAACTTCAATTTCTTCGCGAGAGCTTGTGCGGGGTGGTTTCCGAGGCATCCAGCGTGGTTTTCCTAGCGTCTAGGAGCGTCTAAGGTGAGGGTTTCATCGTTATTTGCGCATTTGAAAATGTTGAACATAAACTTTAATTTTTGTGATTTAACCGTAGGTTGTTATTTTGTCTGTTTCATTGCTTAAAGAATGTTCTCTAGCAATTGTAGAACGTGTATTTATAGCTTTTTAACATTTTCTACTGTTGAATATTGAATTTGAAATATAAATTGTGTAATGAATAGTAAATAGTGAATAGTAAACCCCCGTTTCGATGAAGTTGCGCTGTTATGCTTTCTGTTGATGTGAAAAGGTGCTAGGTATGCTAGAATGTCTAAATGCATGATTTGTTTAGGTTGCGTAATGGAAAAAATGAGAAAAATACCTTGGTGAAAGTTGGGGTCGTTTAGGTCGAGTTTAGCGTCTTTTCGTTTTGCGTGATGGCATTGTTTCGGGAGGCCATGGAAGCACTTTTGGTGCGATTATGTCATTGGTGGCGTGTTTGGTTAGTATAGTTGTAGTTCAAACGAGCAAAGGGAAAAATCGGGACTTTGTGTGAATTCTAGGGTAAAGTAGGGTTTCAGGGTCTTTAGATGTACCTTATGGTGACCTAGGAGGATTGGTGAAATCGGTTTCCAAAGCTCGTGGCTCGTTTGAAAGTAGTAGCGTTTGAAAGTTGGGGTCATTTTTGGGATTTTGTGTGTTTTCATAGTATATTGTCTATAGAATACTTATAATGTCTATAGAATACTTGTTATTTCTTGATAATGTTAGTTGGTGTTGTTCTTGTTGCTTGTTTGATTGTAAATGCTTGTTAATGCTTATTACGCTTGTTAGAGTTGATTATTGATTGAAATGTTTAACAATTGTTGAGTAATGCTTGATATCTCGGTTATCTCCTCTATCTGTGTTGTTGTGCTATCGCTCGTTTATCGCCTTGTATCGAGTCTTGCATTGCATAGTGTCCAGCGCGTGAGTGATGGGCCTCTCTGGGTAGCCTCGGGTTGCCAGTGTTGGTTGCTCTAGCTCCGTGGCTATTCCCTTTTCTCGCTTGGGTTGCCTCCCAGGGAGATTTGGGTCGTAGAATTGATGGTTACTCCCGGGGTATTCCAAACTGGTGTTATAAGGTGGTTGCGTGCTTATTGTCATCGTTGTCGACATCAAGCTCGAGATTGATGTATCGCTCGTGAAATGGTATATTGCTCGTAAGAGTGAACCATAGCCTTCAGAGTGTGGTATAGCTTTGAATGGTTGTGTTAATGCTTTCTTGAATGTTTAATATATTGTCGTTTGTATTGAATGCTTTCTTATTGATTTTATTGCTTAGCTGTGTCTTTTTGCATTGCACGACTTTCTTTCTCTCCAACTCGATATTTGTCTCGCCCTCACTGAGTATACGTGTTGTGTATACTCACTCCTCACCACCACATTTCAGGAAATGTCATGTTCGCTGGAAAGTTCGTGATTTCGTGAAAGTTCGTGCCTGAAGAGTTGTCTTGCGTGCCTATGTGGCTTGAGTGTCGAAGTTGTAAAGATATATTGTCACGCCCCGACCCGACCCCGCAAAAGGCCAAGCCCGGACCCGACACATGGACGGAGTCTCCTCTGTACCGCGGACGATCCGAAAACCCTAAAATCAATATAATACTTGCGAAAGCCATATAATAATCAAAACAAGCCAACTTTCTTTAAAAACATACATTTCTTATTATCCAACTTTCCAAACCAAAAATGATATGCATACTACACAAGTACTTATGCCACTAATCAATTCCATTAGCATGCATTTTCTTACTAGTCACAAGAGTATAAGTTACAACTTTACATTCTTCCAACTTATACAACATAAGACCGTAGAGGCCTCAAACTAGAAAATACATACAAGGCTACAAGCCTCAAAATTAAACGACATCCAAGCAATATACATTTCATGCAAGGCTCGCACAAAAATCTGGCAACCAACCACCAGCAAAGCAAAGAAGTGCAATCACGGGAACACCTCCACCTGTTCCTCCTCCTCTATTACCGCGAGAGGGTCTGCTTCAACTACTCCTATAAAAACATGGTATAGAAAGGAATGAGCAAAAACTATTGCTCAGCGAGGGCAATTGGTCTCAAGGACGGAGATGAGAGGAGTATGCAATGCAATTAGCCAAGCAATACATACAAATCATATAAGTTACATCCAAAGCCAACATTAAAGCAAGGCAAGTATTTAAAGCTACAAACACTCATTCAAAGGATACGATACTCTTTTCACGAGCAACTTTCAAACACGAATTCGATGACGACGCGCCGGCCCAAACCACCTTATAACACCAGTTTGGAATACTCCGAAAGTATCCATCAACCTACGACCCAAATCTCCCTGGGAGGCAACCCAAGCGAGAAAAGGGAATAGTAGCGGAGCTAGAGCAACCAACACTGGCAACCCAAGGCTACCCAGAGAGGCCCATCACTCACGCGCGAGACACTATGCAATGCAAGACTCGATACAAGGCGATAAACAAGCGATAAAGCCATACGTGGGAGAATAACAAAGTAGGTTACTCTCGCACGCAATAGCAGCAATTTGATAAGTAATTCAATCAAAACAACTCAAACAAGTATTCCAAGTAATTCTAAGCATTCTATAAGCATAAAGACAAGAAAACACACAAAAACACAAATCGGCCCCAACTATCAAAATGCTACCATTTCCAAACGAGCCACGAGTTCTGGAAACCGACTTTGCCAACCCTCCTAGGTCAACATAAGGCACGTCTAAAGACCCCGAAACCTTACTTTACCCTAGAACTCGCGCAAAGCCCCGATTTTCCCCTTTCTCATTTGAACTACAACTATAACAACCAAACACCCAACCAAAGCCATAATCGCACCAAAAGTGCTTCCATTGCCTCTCGAAGCAATGCCAACATGCAAAACGAGAAAACGCTAAAGCCGACCTAAACGATCCCGACTTTCCCAAAGGCTTAATTCTCATTTTTTCCACTAAGCAACCCAAACAAACCACACATTTTAGCATTCTAGCGTATCTAGCACATTTCTACATCAACAGAAAGCATAACAACGCAACTTCAACGTTTCAAGGTTTTACTATTCACAAATTACTATTCATTGATCAATTTAAATTGCAATCACAACATTTAACCGCAGAAAATGTTACAAAGCTATAAATACATGTTCTACAAATGCCAAGGAACATTCTAGAAGCATCAAATCGCTTTAAATAACGATCTACGAATAAATCTAAAAATTGACAAAGTTAGCATACACAACGTATAAATGCGCAAATAACATGCTTCCCTCACCTTAGGTACTCCTAGTCGCTAGGAAAACAACGATGGTTGCCTCGGAATTCACCCCGCACGAGCTCTCGCGAAGATTGATCGATTGGAAGTTGAAAGGTTTTTTTTTTTCCTCAATGAAGCTCACGGCCTGCTCTCCTTTTTTTTGCTGCTGTTTCTCTTTTTATTTTGCTTAGTTTTTTAGCTTATAAGTGTTAAATGGTCAACAAGTCAAAGGGCTAGGTCAAACTACTTAAGATCTTGGTCAAAGAGCCCTATTTTGAGCGTTTTAAAGCCATTTTAACTAAGGTAAGATCAATTAAAGCTAGCAACATTTAAAATATAAAATTTAAGTCATCTAAATACTAGTTTCACTATTTGCTGAGGACTGGAAATCGTTATCTAGCTATCGCTCCTTAAATGCAATGCACGTTGCGACGGCGAGAAAGTAACAGTTAATTCACAAAGAATTTAAGGAAATATAATTTTCAAAATAATAAACAAAGAATTTTCACATTCCGGGCTCGGGTATTACACCCTCTCCCCCTTAAAAACAATTGCGCCCACGCAATTCTTACCTGGTCAACAAACAACTCCGGATACTGATCCCGAACTTGGTCCTTTCTTTCCCAAGTCGCTTCCTCAAACCCATGATGATTCCATAGAACCTTTACTAACGGAATACTCTTTTTTGCGAAGCTCCTGAACTTTCCGATCGACAATTCGAATTAGTTTCTCTTCATAAGACAACTTCTCTTCAATCTGCAAAGACTCTGGTTCAAGTACATGTGAAGGGTCTGGATGATACTTCTTCAACATAGACACATGGAACACATCATGCAGTCTCGACAAACTCTGGGGTAAAGCTAATCGATAAGCCAAAGGACCAACCTTTTCGGTGATCTCATACGGACCCACGTACCTGGGACTAAGCTTCCCACTCTTACCGTGCCGAATCAATCCCTTCCATGGAGAAATCTTAAGAAACACCAATCTCCCAAATCAAACTCAAGATCCCGACGGTGCTTATCCGCATAACTCTTCTGACGACTCTGAGCTGTAAGCATACGCTAGCGAATAAGGTGAACATTATCTACCATCTTAATCATCTCAGGTAACACAGTCGGATCAACTGTTCTCATCTCTCCAACCTCTTCCCAATATAATGGGGATCTGCATTTACGGCCATACAACGCCTCATAGGGAGCCATACCTATAGTAGATTGATAACTATTGTTGTAGGCGAACTCCGCTAAAGGCAAAACTTCTCCCAATTCTTCCCAAAGTCAAGCACACATGCCCGAAGCATGTCTTCCAATATCCTGATAGTTCTCTCAGACTGGCCATCAGTTTGTGGATGATATGCAGTGCTGAAGCTCAACTTAGTTCCCATGGCCTCTTGCAACTTCTGCCAAAAACGAGATATGAATCTAGGATCCCTATCTGACACTATACTCTGTGGCACACCATGCAATCTCACAATATTAGCAACATAAAGTTCAGCTAACTTATCAAGGCTATCCTGTTTGTTCACGGGAATAAAATGTGTAACTTTAGTCAAGCGGTCCACAACAACCCAAACAGAATCACATCCTCTCGGAGATCTAGGAAGATCGGTCACAAGGTCCATTGTTATATGTACCCACTTCCATTGCGGAATCGACAACGGCTGTAGAAGTCCGGCTGGCCTCTGATGCTCAACTTTAACCCTCTGACAAGTCAAACATCTGGATACATACCCAGCAATCTCCCTCTTCATATTGTTCCACTAGAAGTGTTGCTTCAAATCTCTATACATTTTAGTACTGCCCGGGTGAATCGTATACCTCGAATTATGTGCCTCGGACAGGATCTCATTCTTTAAAGTCGGATCACCAGGAACACATAGTCTGTCCCTGAATCTAAAGATGCCATCTGCATGTAATTTAAACTCCGACTCTCCCCCTTTTGATTTTTCTTGGATCTTCAAGATGTGAGGATCAGTCTTCTGAGCCTCTCTGATATGTGCTAGCAATCCTGATTGAATCTGTAAACTAGCAAATCGAATCCCTGCCTCAGTAGCTTCTGGTTTCCATGAACAAATTTCTTCCAAAGTCTCCCAGTCCTTGATAATCAAGCTTGCAACAGTAGCCTTTCGGCTCAAAGCATCAGCAACAAAATTTGCCTTACCTGGCACATAGTTAATAGAACAGTTGTAACCACCCAATAATTCTAGCCACCTCCGCTGCCTCATATTCAGATCCTTCTGTGAAAACAAATACTTGAGACTCTTGTGGTCAGTAAATATTTCAAATCTGCAACCCCACAAGTAATGACGCCACTTCTTCAAAGAAAACACAATTGCAGCTAACTCAAGATCATGTGTAGGGTAGTTGACTTCATAAGGTTTCAATTTCCTAGAAGCATAGGCAATCACCTTACCATTCTGCATTAAAACACAGCCCAAACCTTCCTTAGATGCATCACTGTAGACAACAAAGTTCTCTGTTCCCTCAAGTAAAGCTAGTATAGGAGCTGTAGTTAGTCTCTTCTTCAATTCTTGGAAACTGGATTCATATTTAGCATCCCAGTTGTAAGCAACTTTCTTCCGAGTCAACTGGCTCAAAGGTCCAAAAATTTTAGAAAAGTCTTTAACAAATCTCCGGTAGTAACCTGCCAATCCAAGAAAACTCCGAATCTCTGCCACCATCTCAGGTCTATTCCAAGATGAAACAACTTCAATCTTAGCTGGGTCCACTGAAATTCCTCGATCTGAAATGATATGGCCTAGAAAAGATATCTGGTTCAACCAGAACTCACACTTGCTGAATTTAGCAAAAAGCTTGTTTTCCTGCAAAGTCTGAAGCACAATCCTCAAGTGTTGCTCATGTTCAGCCTCATTCTTCGAATACACTAAAATGTCGTCAATAAAGATCACGACAAACTGATCAAGGTAAGGTCGGAAAACTCTCTGCATCAAGTCCATGAATGCAGCTGGTGCATTCGTCAATCCAAACGGCAAAACAACAAATTCATAGTGGCCATATCTAGTCCTGAATGCCGTCTTTGGTATATCGTCACTCCGAATTCTAAGTTGATAGTAACCCTGCCTCAAGTCAAATTTGGAGTAAACACTCGCACCCTGCAACTGGTCAAACAATTCTTCAATCAACGGCAAGGGGTATTTGTTCTTAATCGTGACTTGATTAAGTCCCCTGTAATCAATGCATAACCGTAGCGTGCCGTCTTTCTTTCTCACAAACAACACAGGCGCACCCCACGGCGAAGAACTAGGTTGTATAAACCCTTTCTCAAGCAAGTTCTGAAGCTGAATTTTTAACTCCTGAAGTTCAGCCGATGCCATCCTGTAAGGACTCCTAGAAATTGGCGCAGTGCCTGGCACAAGATCAATCACGAACTCAATCTCCCTATCTGGTGGTAAACCCGGTAATTCCTCGGGAAATACACTAGGGAAGTCTCTAACAATCGGAACCTCATTCAAACTCAACTTATCAGCAGGCTGATTGATCAAATAAGCTAAGTAAGCTTCACAACCCCTATTCAACAACTTAGAAGTCTTGATCGCTGATAAAAGTGGAATGCGGGCAGCCCTGCAGTTCCCAACAATCTCTAGTACCGGTAGGTTAGGAACCTTAAGATAAACGACCTTTGTTCTACAATCCAACTGAGCATAATACTTTCCCAACCAGTCCATTCCCAAAATGATTTCAAAGTCACGGAATGGCAATATAATTAAATCAGCAGGAAATTTACGGTTCTCAATACATATATCACAAGATTTGCAAATAGACTCAGTAACAAATTTTTCACCCAAAGGAGTACTAACTTCAACTTCATGAGGCAAATTATCAATGCAAACATTCACAGATCGTGCACATGCAGGAGTTATAAACGAATGTGTAGCTCCGGGATCAATCAAAACTTTAACTGGCTGAGTATTGAGAAGAAATGTACCTTCCACAATAGCTGTAGTATCGGGCAGCTCCTCCGCATCCAGTGCAAAGACCCTAGCCTAAACTCTCTGTGCTGGACGTGCACCTGCTGCCCTATTCTGAACACCTTGGCCTCCACCACGGCCCTGAACATTATTATATTTAGGGCAATCCCTCACCCTATGGTCATCACTGCCACAACCCGTACATTTACCACTCTTCCTCCAGTAGTTAGCCTCAATATGCCTTGGCCGATTACAATAATTACACTGCTGATTTTGCCTAACCGCAGTGTTTCCCGTAGGTACTGGGGCTCTGGCAGGGGTAGGAACTGTACCTCCCTGCTGGGGTCTAGTCATAGCTGGCCTAGCCTGATACTGCTGCTGTGGCTGATACGGACGCTGCTGAGGAACCTGTGCAGAAGCCTGATACTGCCTCGGCTGACTCTGGCTGCTCTGGCCCAAATACTGCTTCTTACTCGGCTGACTGCTCTCAGCTAACATCTCAGCCTTCCGTTTCTCAAACTTCGAGGCTGCCTAAAATGCCTCGGGAAAAGTAGTGTAGGTCTGCCCAGTCAAATGCAACTGAATGTCCATTCTCAGCCCACGGACAAACCTATGTATCATCCTCCTAGCCCGCCCTACCAACTCGGGCATATACCTCGACAGGCTAACAAACCTAGCCTCGTACTGTGCAACAGTCATATTTCCCTGCTTCAGGGCCACAAACACATCTTCCCGTCTTTCCATTGCCATCTCGGGAATATATTTGTCCCGGAACTCACTTACAAAATCATCCCATAAATGTGGTACATCCTCACAATCCCACCTCAATCTGACAGTATTCCACCACTGCTCTGCATCACCCTCAAATAGAAATGATGCATAATCTATTCTTGCCTCATCAGTGTACCTCAAAGCGGTGAAAATATTCTCAACTCGATTTATCCATCTCTCAGCCGCCTCATCATCTAGCTCCCCGAAGAACTTTCCAGGCTCGTGCCTCAGAAATTTCTCTAACTGATTGTTCTCAACTCTGTACCCCTGTCCACCAGGATTAGCTTGATTACCCTGGGGATTAATCCGGTCCTGCCTCTGCTCATGTAGCACCTGTTTGATCCGGTCTACTGCAGTAGTCATGGTAGCCATAAACTGCTCAGGCAACGGCTGCTGACCCTGTTCTGCTGCCTCTTCATCTGATCCTATACCTTGAGTACCACGACGTGGCGGCATAGTAGCAACTCACAATAGCTGGCAACATTTAAAAGCAGTTTATAGACAAAAATATAGCACATAAGATTAGATAACACTCAAGTCAATAACAATCCAATATTCTATCACACAATTCACATAAGACAAGTTTAACTTGCCAAACTATTTCACTTAAACACACAAACATTCCAAGTTCACAAAGTCATGCTAGAACATTTTCTTTTCATTTAGCAATCATACATAAACACTTTAGCATTTTAGACCTTTACCCCACAAACCGAGAATCATATCCCGGCTCATGCAAGACTATCATGCTCTGATACCACCTAAAGATGTCATGCCCTAACCCGACCCCGCAAAAGGCCAAGCCCGGACCCGATACACGGACGGAGTCTCCTCTGTACCGCGGACGATCCGAAAACCCTAAAATCAATCTAATACTTGCGAAAGCCATATAATAATCAAAACAAACCAACTTTCTTTAAAAACATACATTTCTTATTATCCAACTTTCCAAACCAAAAATGATATGCATACTACACAAGTACTTATGGCACTAATCAATTCCATTAGCATGCATTTTCTTACTAGTCACAAGAGTATAAGTTACAACTTTACATTCTTCCAACTTATACAACATAAGACCGTAGAGGCCTCAAACTAGAAAATACATACAAGGCTACAAGCCTCAAAATTAAACGACATCCAAGCAATATACATTTCATGCAAGGCTCGCACAAAAATCTGGCAACCAACCACCAGCAAAGCAAAGAAGTGCAATCACGGGAACACCTCCACCTGTTCCTCCTCCTCTATTACCTCGAGAGGGTCTGCTTCAACTACTCCTGTAAAAACATGGTATAGAAAGGAATGAGCAAAAACTATTGCTCAGCGAGGGCAATTGGTCTCAAGGACGGAGATGAGAGGAGTATGCAATGCAATTAGCCAAGCAATACATACAAATCATATAAGTTACATCCAAAGCCAACATTAAAGCAAGGCAAGTATTTAAAGCTGCAAACACTCATTCAAAGGATACGATACTCTTTTCACGACCAACTTTCAAACATGAATTCGATGACGACGCGCCGGCCCAAACCACCTTATAACACCAGTTTGGAATACTCCGAAAGTATCCATCAACCTACGACCCAAATCTCCTTGGGAGGCAACCCAAGCGAGAAAGGGAATAGCAGCAGAGCTAGAGCAACCAACACTGGCAACCCAAGGCTACCCAGAGAGGCCCATCACTCACGCGCGAGACACTATGCAATGCAAGACTCGATACAAGGCGATAAACAAGCGATAAAGCCACACGTGGGAGAATAACAAAGTAGGTTACTCTCGCACGCAATAGCAGCAATTTGATAAGTAATTCAATCCAAAACAACTCAAACAAGTATTCCAAGTAATTCTAAGTATTCTATAAGCATAAAGACAAGAAAACACACAAAAACACAAATCGGCCCCAACTATCAAAATGCTACCATTTCCAAACAAGCCACGAGTTCTGGAAACCGACTTCGCCAACCCTCCTAGGTCACCATAAGGCACGTCTAAAGACCCCGAAACCTTACTTTACCCTAGAACTCGCGGAAAGGCCCGATTTCCCCCTTTCTCGTTTGAACTACAACTATAACAACCAAACACCCAACCAACGCCATAATCACACCAAAAGTGCTTCCATGGCCTCCCGAAGCAATGCCAACACGCAAAACGAAAAAATGCTAAAGCCAACCTAAACGATCCCGACTTTCCCAAAGGCTTAATTCTCGTTTTTTCCACTATGCAACCCAAACAAACCACACATTTTAGCATTCTAGCATATCTAGCACATTTCTACATCAACAGAAAGCATAACAGCGCAACTTCAACGTTTCAAGGTTTTACTATTCACAAATTACTATTCATTGATCAATTTAAATTGCAATCACAATATTTAACCGCAGAAAATGTTACAAAGCTATAAATACATGTTCTACAAATGCCAAGGAACATTATAGAAGCATCAAATCGCTTTAAATAACGATCTACGAATAAATCTAAAAATTGACAAAGTTAGCATACACAACGTATAAATGCGCAAATAACATGCTTCCCTCACCTTAGGTACTCCTAGTCGCTAGGAAAACAACGATGGTTGCCTCAGAATTCACCCCGCACGAGCTCTCGCGAAGATTGATCGATTGGAAGTTGAAAGGTTTTTTTTTTCCTCAATGAAGCTCACGGCCTGCTCTCCTTTTTTTTGCTGCTGTTTCTCTTTTTATTTTGCTTAGTTTTTTAGCTTATAAGTGTTAAATGGTCAACAAGTCAAAGGATAGGTCAAACTACTTAAGATCTTGGTCAAAGAGCCCTATTTTGAGCTTTTTAAAGCCATTTTAACTAAGGTAAGATCAATTAAAGCTAGCAACATTTAAAATATAAAATTTAAGTAATCTAAATACTAGTTTCACTATTTGCTGAGGACTGGAAATCGTTATCTAGCTATCGCTCCTTAAATGCAATGCACGTTGCGACGGCGAGAAGGTAACAGTTAATTCACAAAGAATTTAAGGAAATATAATTTTCAAAATAATAAACAAAGAATTTTCACATTCCGGGCTCGGGTATTACATATATGCTTTCATATGTTGTATGTATTTATTGTTAAAAGAAATGTAATCTAAATTAGCTAAATAGTTGAGGTAAATCGATAAGCTAGTTATGTAATCAGTTAGCATAGGTTAACTTCAATGCATGTTTGTAATGTCCCAAGGAAAAGAATTAGAATGACATGATAGTTTATTTTATGCAGTAGCTTAGTATGGTTTAATTGTCTAGATTGAATGTACTTGTCAAAAATGAAAAAAGTTAGGTTAGCTTTTAAATTGGAAATGTATGTATACTTGCTGAGTTTAATTGTTGAGAACCGAGGCTCGGATGGCCTTGAGGTAGTTTGTATGGTTGGACACGGTGTTGGTCCACTTATATGTTGTCGCAGGTTTTATATTTCGCCTAGAAACAGGTGAGACTCAATGCGTTTTCCCTGAAAATTATGCCGGGGTTTAGTTTGGGTTGTGATTAGATCGATTGATAGAACCTCCGGTCTCGAGAGGGATCGGGGTGTTACAGTTTTGACCCGAATAACGAAATGTTCTCAATCGAAGACTATGAGCACTTTGCTTCTAAAGTGAGTTTAGACAATCCTCTTCCTAAATTTGATCCAGTTACGCCCTATCTGGGTTGATTAGGTCAGTCAATAGAGGGTGGGGGGAAAAGGAGGATATTAGCCATAGGAAACTGGGTGAATCAGAGGTTCCTACACCCCCTTCCTAAATGGTTGATGGAAGTTTTCTGTCAATTACCTATGGATCATACATTCAACCAAATGGTACCTTTGAGCTGTCTAATTGGCGCTAATAGCACATACTTGGTGGATTTGAAGTCAGGGACTGATTGATGTCCCTTTCTCCTCTATTATGTAGTCTTAGACACTTCATTTGGCCCAACTTTTGCCTAAGGAGTGTCTTTGTCATTGACAGGACATCCATTATGTCACGCCCCAACTCGACCTATGGAGGCTAGACTAGGGTGTGACCTAATTCATTTACGCCATTTCACATACTTAACCGTTTGTTATGATTTAACACTTAACGTTGGCCTAAAACTCTAAAAGATTTTTCTAGAAAACTAGTAGCATAACGACTGTAATTGGGCTCTTCAGTTTAACCTATTTTCTAAACGCCTCAAAACTTTCATTCATTGATTCGATTCCAACTAAGATCCCTATTTATCATCAACCGATATGCCAATTGATCTAACTCGAAAGTCTCATTTGATTAACAAGCCTAACAAGATAACTATATTTCGTTTATTTGTCAATTCCTTTTACGTGAGTACCTATTATCCTTTAGCCTATAAGTAAGTACCTAGGTAAGATTACATAAATTCATTTTATTTGATCCTTCGCCTAATGCTTCAGTTGCCTATGACAGTTACTAAATCAAAATAGTGATAGGAAAACGACCAAATAGAGTATTCGTCTAATTATAATCAGTACAAGCCAAAATTAGACCCCAAATTACGACGGGGGTCATTTACAACAACAACAACATAAGTAGTCTTCAAGCAAACATAACATTCACAAAACAGGCACAGTCAGGCAAGGCACATAAGGCATGCAATCATTTCAAGGAATCATCAACAGGCATATTTTTCTCGGGTACCTGTTCCATATCTTCTTTACCTGTGATGATAAAAGAGGGTGAGTCCTTATGAACTCAGCGAGGGGGAAACGAGAGATAACGTTTTGAAACTCTTTTCCGGTTAATCTTATGAAAAACCCTTTTGAAAACATGTCATATAAAATAAGCAAGTTCATAACACAACATAAATATAAATGAACATATTTACCCGTCTTTCCTCCCCGAGGTCCTCTAGGAACCAAGCGAGAGTACTTAAACACATAGTAAAAGGATACGGTGAGCTTTTGCTCTCAAGTCCATTTTTGATAACAATTGTTGCGGCCGGCTTCAATTATCCACTTATCACTCCAACGGGTGTACTCCGGATGTACACCAAACCTACGACCCAACTCTCCGAGGAAGTCTAGCCTCCAAGCGAGAGAAGGAATTGGACCAGTGTAGTCATGGTAGCATCGGTAAGCCCGATGCCGCCCAGCGTGCGTAAAACGCTACCATGCCAAAATGAAAGGTTGCAACCTTGTATGCAATGCACAATTATACCATTTAACAATAGGATCATTACTTAGCAAGTATTCATAAGCAATAGGGCCTCAATTTCGTGCTTACAAATGCGATTAAGCAACAATTCATCGTGTAATTAAATCCAAGCCATGCATCAATTAATCAAGCATCCTCAACCAACCAAAACAGTCCATACAACTTCTAATTTCCACAATTCCAAGCATTCAACACCTCAAGTAAAGTTACAACATGATTCAAAGCATATTACCAAGTAAAAATCCTATTGCAGTGGTCTGTTTTTTCTCATTCATTTAGCCAAGTAAATAACCTCCAATTACAGTGAACCAAATTTCAAATTGAATCTTAATGAGTGCTTTAAATATAGGAACAAACCTCACTGCATTTGGAGTTCGGACTTAGGAGTTTTGACCAAAACCGTGAGACTAGGCAAGACTCTCCAGATTCATACACATTTTGATATTTGCCATTTTTGAGGCCTTTAATTTCAAAATTAACCTTAGCCTATTTCCTCAAAATATGTTCAGAACTGACAAATCTAGTGACCTACCAAATTTCATGCATTGTTATCAACGTTTACTAGGCCAAAAACATTTCGTTCTACAAGGTTAGTAATCTGCCAGAAACAAGTGGTTGCATATTTCAAGGTTTCTAGCTATTCTCAAGCCATGCATGAGTAGATAGGCTCATAAAAACACATATACATGAACATCAAGAGTAAATACAGCCATATGAGAGCATGCATGTGAGTTTTGAAAGCATTTAAAAGGTTTTAACCCTCACCTTAGCAACTTGATGGATGAAAATGCACGAATGCTCTTGAAAATGCACAAAATGTCATCTTTCCTTGCTTTGGCCGAGTTGTGGCTGGTTTTTCCTTAAATCCTAGCATAGTTAGCTTGTGTAGGAGGTGTGCATGTGTGTGAAACCAAAAGACAAGGAAGCAAACCATCAAAACTTACCTATGGCCGAAAATGATGAGTTTGTGAGCTTGTGTGAGATTTTCTTGATTGTTGCTTGCTATGGCCAAGCTTCTTAGAGAACTTGGGAGTATAGTTGAGTCTTGGAGTGTAAGCTTGAGCCATGGGAGCTCAAGGAGCAGCCATAGCCAAGAGTGAGAGGAGATGAGAGAGTTTTGAGAGGAGAGTGATGTTTGTGTGTGTCTGTCAGCCTTGAGCTTGCAAATCTGAATTTTCTTTTGTCATTGAGCATTATTTTGAATTGTAGGCATGCTATGGTGAGTTGGCCAAGAAAGGAATGCTTGGGTAGGGTGTATGGGTTTATTTTAATGCATTGTGCTTTGTGTGTGTGTCATAGAATGTCTAGGCATTAATAATTGTGCAAAGCTTGTTCAAATGGCCTTGTCTTGGCCGTGTAATGCAAGGAGGAATCTGAATTTTCAGATTCATGTTAGCATATTATAGATTATAATAAGTGTAGGATTTAAGGTGCATTGGTTTTAGGTGAGAATAAAGGATAAAGAATAAAGAATAAAGAATGTTTTAACATTAAAATATTGAGTTGAATTTGACTTAGGATTAAAATAAGAGCTAGTGGAAGGAAAGAGAATGATTTAGGATTAGTTTATTGCTTAGTACTTCATGTAGGAATCTTCTTAGATTAATGTGGTGGCACGGATTCCTAGGTTCTAGGGTACGAATTACGAGGTAAACGCGAACTACGAGGTAAGACACGCACTTCAAGACAATTGCACGTATTTCAAAGTAAATGCAAGCAACCCTAGGTGAATGCACGTAAATCAATGCAATGCACGAATTTCAAGGTACAACTCTTAAACCTAGGTTAAGGCATGCAATTCAAGGTTAGGGTATACGAATCGAGGTAACGCACGTAAATCGAGGTCGGGCCTCACATCATCCCCTCCTTAAAAGAATTTCATCCCAAAATTCAATATTACCTTTGGAATAATGTCGGATACTGTTTCTCCATCTGGTCTCGCCTTTCCCACGTTGCTTCTTCAACTCCATGGTGATCCCACAACACTTTCACCATCAGTATCGACTTGTTGCGCAACTCCCGATCTTGCTGGCCTAGGATCCGAATAGGCTTTTCTTCATAAGACAAGTTCTCCCGAAGCTGCAATAGCTCTGGCTCCAAGATGTGCGATGGGTCAGGGTGATATTTCTATAGCATTGAGACATGGAAGACATCATGAATATTGGAGAGGTTTTGGGGTAGTTCCAGGCGATATGCCAATTTGCCAAACTTTTCAACTATCTCAAATGGTCCTATAAACCTCGGGCTCAACTTTCCACCTTTACCATGTTTAATCAATCCCCTCCGAGGTGATAACTTCAAGAACACCTTGTCGCCGACCTCAAATTCCAAATTCTGTCTCCGTCGGTCTGCATAACTTTTCTGCCTGCTTTGGGCGGTAAGCATCCGTTTTCGGATAAGGTGGACATTTTTAACAGTCTTCATAAGTTCTGGTAGAAGGGTCGGGTCAAAAGTTTTCGTCTCACCTACTTCATCCCAGTATATTGGGGATCGACACTTACGTCCATATAATGCCTCATATGAGGCCATCCCGATAATGGCCTGATAGCTGTTATTATAAGCGAACTCCGCTAGAGGCAGATATTTCTCCCAACCTTTTCCAAAGTCTAGAACACACGCCCTCAGCATATCTTCCAAAATCTGAATAGTTCTCTTGGATTGTCCATCCGTTTGAGGGTGATAGGTTGTACTGAAACTCAACTTCGTCCCCAAAGCTTCTTGTAATCTCTTCCAAAATCGGGAGGTAAAACGAGGATCCCTATCCGACATAATACTTACAGGCATCGCATGTAGCCTTACAAAATCCATTACATATATATCTCCTAGTTTCTCAGGACTATCCTCCTTATTCATCGGTATAAAGTATGCGGTCTTGGTCAATCTATCCACTATGACCCAAATGGTATCATGACCCTTTTGTGACCTGGGCAGGTCCATGACAAAGTCCACAGTTATGTGTTCCTATTTCCATTGGGGAATTTCCAACGGTTGAAGTAATCTGACTGGTCGTTGATGTTCTGCCTCGACCCTCTGACAAGTCAAACACCATGCCACGAACTTTGCAATCTCTCTTTTCATGTTATTCCACCAATAGTGTTGTTTCAAATCCCAGTACATCTTTGTCCCGCCGGGGTGAATAGTGTATCTTGAGTTATGGGCTTCTTCAAGAATCTTCTTTTTCAACTCTAGGTCATTAGGAACACAAATTCGACTCCTGAACCTCCAAATACCATCATCATGGAACTTGAAATTTGTGTTGCCTTCGTTAATCTTCTAGAACTGTTGGTCTTTCTGTTGGGCCTCTTGTATCTCGGACAACAAGGTCGATTGTACTTGTGTAGTGGCAAATAGTACTCCTCTTTGAGTCAATTTTGGCTTCCACAAAAATGCTTCTTCTAACATTTCCCATGCCTTAACCTCCAATTTTGCCACGCTCGCCTTCCGACTTAAGGCATCTGCAACCACATTCACTTTACTAGGCACATAATTGATTGTGCAGTTATAATCATCCAAGAGCTCCATCCACCGTCTTTGCCTCATATTCAATTCTTTCTGTGAGAACAAGTACTTCAAGTTCTTGTGATCCGTAAACACCTCAAACTTGTTACCCCACAAATAGTGCCTCTATTTCTTTAGTGCAAACACAATAGCCGCTAGCTCCAACTCATGCGTCGAGTAATTCAATTCATAGGGCTTTGGGTTCCTAGAGGCATATGCAATCACTCTACTATTCTGCATCAATACACAACCCAGTCTTTCCTTAGAAGCATCGCTATAGATTACAAAGCCTTGACTCTCTTCAGGCAAAGCAAGAATAGGTGCGGTTGTCAATCTCGTCTTCAATTCTTGAAAGCTGTTCTCACACTTGTCATCCCACATGAACTTTGTTTTCTTCTGAGTGAGCTTTGTAAGCGATCCTGCAATCTTTGAGAAATCCTTCACGAACCTTCGTAACATTTTTCGGCTTCTTCCAAGATATCACTGCTTCTATCTTTGCTGGGTCCACAGCTATTCCTTCTTGGGATATGATGTGCCCCAAGAATGCAATATGCCGCAACCAAAATTCACATTTACTAAACTTTGCATACAATGTATGCTCCCGAAGCTTTTGCAATACCAATCGCAGATGTTGTTCATGCTCGGCCTCGGACTTTGAGTATACCAAAATATCATCAATGAAGATCACCACAAATTGGTCCAAGTAGGGTTGAAATACCCTATGCATCAAGTCCATAAAAGCTGCAAGGGAATTAGTTAGCCCAAATGGCATTTGTAACGCCCCGATCCCTCACGAGACCGAAGGCTCTAATAACCATGCTATTCTCAACCCAATACCAAACCCGGTCACAAAATTTTAGGGAAAAACGGACAGAGTTTCCTCTGTACCGCGGACATTTTTCAAACCTGTAAATGCTCAAAATAGCCACAATATACTAAAACAAGCTTTTATAATTAAAATTCAAAGGTTCAAGGTCATCCAAGCTAGGAGACAAACAACAGCTTCAAATCACACATGTATGCACCCAACTTAACTTTTCATTAAACCTTTTTAACATGCCATCCTATGATAACATTAGAGCAATTTTAGAAGTTGAAATCAACACCTCTAAACATACACCCCCAAGCATGCAAGAACTAAAAGGAGAATTAAAAGTTATTACAAACCATAATATCTCAAAGCTAACATTACAACCAACAGCTTTCAACTTGCAACTACAAGAATATACATAGCCTTAAGGCCACAAAATAGATCATGCTATAGCAATACAAGTACACCATGTAACAACAAGAAGGCAAATCCACCTTAGACAACAAACACACAACAACTAGGGCAAAGGCTCAGCCTGAACTTCTTCCTCTTCCACTAGCACCTCAACTAGTTGGGGTTCACCCTCAGCACTTCCTGAAACATGTTTAACGAGGTATGAGCAATCACAATTGCTCAGTGAGGGATAAGGTCTACCGGGGACGTGCAATGCAGCAACTTAACACAATTAATACAATAGATAAATAGTGAATAACAATTCTAATACCACATTTTAAAAGGATACAATCGATAACCTTTATCACTCCAAATCTTCGATCCCCGATCCACGAACCACAATCTCGATCTTGATATGCCGGCATCCCTTACACCAATGGGTACTCCAGATGTACCCGATCCTACGACCTAATACCCCCTGGCAATCTCCGGACTAGGTGAGTGAGGGAATAGCAGATGGAGCTAAGGCAACCAACACTGGCAAGCTCGATGCCGCCCAGCGAGGCCATCGCATCCGCCGCGACAATGAGGTTGCGCAACCACGATGCAATGCAAGAATGATAACAATGACAATATAATCAGGAAACACATTTAAGGACAAAGTAAGTTGTTCTCGCACCAAGTTACAATTTAGCAATAATAAGCATATATCAATTACGCAATTATACTAAACAATATACTCTTTTAGAAAGAAAATAAACTATGATGCACGTAAGGATGCAGGTCCCTCACCTCTACCGAGCTCCAAGATGTAAGTTTGAATCACATCATTTCCAGTCACCTTGAACCTATGAGCAAACATTACTTCAATTACTCTTTAACTACAACATTCATTCTAAGTTAGCTAACTTATAACTTCGCTTATTTAGCATATATACAATATCTATTAAAATTCTATTTTTAACAAAACACCACTTTTATATACTTTAACTTAACATATATTCCATATTTTCAATAGTTTACAAGTTAATTAAGAAGATAGTTCAAAAACTTAAATGAGAATGATTCAACCAGCATGCTATAACTAGATATAAATCGAGCTAGAATTTAGTTTAACTAAAATCAACACATGAGCCTCCAATTACTCATACTATTTTTTATTTTACTTTAGTTAATAAATTGTACAAGAAATTAATTCACTCCACATAACAATAAACTAGTCATTAACTCAACTCAAAGAATTTCTCCAAAGGATATATAGATAATAAAGGTTAGGTTACTTTAATGTTCAAAATGACACATTCATTCACAATGACACTACCCAGTCTTTTACTACTTTAATGAACTTCTAATTCATATTCTACTTTACTTACAATAGTTAGTAATATCTCTATGAAGATAGCCCAACATTAACACATAGGGAAAGAAATGCATTTATCAACTAATAGAAAAGTTAACTATCAACCATTTAATAACTAACATACTATTTTAGTAAAATAACTATACTTCAAGCTAAGATTCTAACATATCACTAGTAGTATTAACTTAAGTTAATTACATTTAACATATAATAGACAACTATCAACTTACAATTAACCTTACATGTAGTTTCAAAAAGCATTAAACACATTCTTCCACATAGCTTACTTGACCTTTCTTAGTGTTTACTTGTTGGACATTGATAACAACAACTAATTCTAACAGTTGAATTGTTTAGCATATATAGAAATATTACCTATGTCTAAAGGTGGTGACCATCACAACTCTACTAGCATTTCTCATTCACAGTCGAATAGAATAGCTTTCAATTTAAATTAACTTTACTAGCAATTAGATTTCAATTACAATTCATGAAAACAACATAACTATAAGAGTCCCATTACGTTATTAATCATCCAAGGACACTACACAATAAGGTCTTGATCGAATACATCCAATTAGAACTGAATTATATCATTACTATAGCAAAATAACAACAAAATTCAGATTCTCGCATAACAGGGCATTTCTGACACATCTCACCAAAATGATCATAACTTGCTCTAGACAACTCCGATTAATGCACCGTAAAAAGCTGTAGAAACTAGACTTGTAAGGCTTTCTAATGGTATATAATTCAACCCCTAATCCTTCTCCAATTAATACAGTTTTAAGCTCGAAGTTGCCTCAATGCAATTAGAATAGAAGCAGTTTATACAAGCAAATAAGCAGTTTTACAAAAGGGCATATACAAGATATAATTAGAATTACATCAAAAGTTTCACACCAACTTGAAACTACATTTAAACATTCAAGAAGTCATGCCAAGGTCTTAGAAGCGCGAGACAACCGAAATTGCACCTAAACCCCTTTGTTATTCAAGCTATTTCTCCTCCAAACCAAAGTTAATGATTCAAATTTAGAGGGAAACTCTACCAACCTTCTAACTAACCCTCAAGGAACCCTTTCAACCCTCTAACTCATTCAAATGCCCGCAATAACCTCGAAAGCCCCAAATTCCTTCTTATAGCTTTACACTACACCTACCTCATCCGGGCTTCAAACAAGGATTAGCAAAGCTTCTATAGTACCTAGGTAGCCTAAGGATACCAAAAGTAGAGCCCGAATCCACCCGGATTCGTCTTAACCCCGAAACCCCTTTATTAAAGTCGACTATTTTACGTTTTATGCGATTTTAGAGCAATTCAAGTGCACGGGGCTATTAGACTACCTTCATTAGCACCTAAGGCATCTATTAGGAGTGTTGAATCAAGCTAATTTGAGCAATTACACAAAACCCTAGAAAAAATGTCACTATTCACCTCATGAATTAAACTAACGATTCCAACAGTTTAAAAAAAGAAACAATGGTTCAAATATGTTCTCTAGCACTCATATACAAGGTATAATAGCATAGATAATCAATACAATAGCATTTGAACACATTTTCAACAAATCAAGAAAATAGCAACTATTTTAAAATGCGAAAATAAGCCGTGAAATCCCTCACCAATGCGCGTAGGAGTTCCTAGGAGGCTAGTAGACACCCTAAACCACTTGCACCTAGCTTGGCTTGGCTTGGAATGAGGATTTATTGAGCAAAAAAAACTCTATTTCTTCTCCTATGCAATTCTCGGATTTGCTACAGTATTTTCAGCATGCTCTCTTTTTTTTTGTTTTTGTTTTGCTAAGTTATGAGCTAATGTGTGTGTTGTGTGAGTTATATATTAAATCGGGCTAAGTTGCTTGCTTAAATGGTTCACTAAATGCGCTTAGTTAGCTTAAAACGAGCCTAGATAGTAAAATGAATGCTAGCTAATTCATTCCCTAAGTTATGTTACGTAACACTATTCATACAACTACAAAAATCATTTTCTAAATGAGGTCTCCTATCGCCTCTAGCTCAAATGCACATTTTTCCCACTACTCTAACAATTAATATGATTTAATAAAAATGCTAATTCGCTAATAGCATGAAGTTAAAGACGGAGTGAATAGTAATTTAATAAGACAGTTAATAATGCACAGAAGGAAATGCACAAACAAGGGATGCAACAGTAATTGAATGCATGGCTAAAACTCGGGCGTCACAGCATTACCACAAACTCATAGTGCCCATATCTCGTCCTGAAAGCCGATTTAGGGACATCCTCCTCTTTGATCCACAACTGATAATACCATTGTCTCAAGTCGAGTTTTGAATACACTTTAGCTCCTTGAAGTTGGTCAAACATCTCATCGATCAGTGGAATGGATATTTATTCTTGACGGTTACTTGGTTCAATCCTCTATAATCGATGCATAACCTCAATGTTTCGTCCTTCTTCTTTACAAATAGGACTGGTGCACCCCACGGAGAAGAACTCGGTTGAACAAACCCTTTCTTCAACAATCCCTGCAACTAGTCCTTCAATTCTTGTAGCTTGGCGGGTGCCATACGATAGGGAGCTCTAGATATCGGTTGTGTACCAGGCAGTAACTCTATTACAAACTCGATCTCCCGATCCAGAGGCAAACCCGGCAATTCTTCTGGAAACATATCGGCATATTCTTTAATCACCGGCATCTCCTCCAACTTAGCTTTGTCCTATGGCTTATTGATGAGGTAATCTAAGTATCCACTATACCCTTTTCTCATAGACTTTACTGCTTTCGTGGATAAAATGATAGAACTCCTGTGAAATCCCTTCAACCCATTACCTCCAATGTTGGTTGGTCAGGTATCTGGAATGTTACAATCTTCGT
Source organism: Ehretia macrophylla (assembly GCA_037974665.1). Classification (NCBI taxonomy): domain Eukaryota; kingdom Viridiplantae; phylum Streptophyta; class Magnoliopsida; order Boraginales; family Ehretiaceae; genus Ehretia; species Ehretia macrophylla. The sequence goes on along the minus strand of CM075765.1, from coordinate 48,771,256 downwards.
CCAGCAATCTAGTTGGGCATGATGCTTTGCCAACCAGTCCATCCCTAATATGACTTCATAGTCTCGAAAGAGTAACACTATAAGATTGGCTGAGAATTTCTGATCCTTAATTTGAATTTTACATGCTTTACAAGCTGAGCTAGTCACAAGTTTAGAACCCATCGGAGTACTGACTTCTACTTCGTAAGACAAACGTTCAACTCGTAATTTCACACGTTTCACACATAAGGGAGTAATAAATGAATGAGTAGCACCTGGATCAATTAGCACCCTAACAGGTTGATTCAGTATCAAGAATGTACCTTCAACAATAGCAGTCTCCTCAGGAAGCTTCTCGTACTCAATAGCATAAGCTCGGGCCGGAACTCTAGGAACTGGAGTCTTGCCTTTACCAGCTGGTTTATTTTGATTTTGTCCTCCTTGCCATTTAGGGCAATCCTTCACCTGATGTTGATCACTGCCACACCGCACGCATCATCCCAACTTCTTTCAACACTGGGCCTCAGTGTGACCCTTCTTGTTACAATAAGGACAGATGATAGCCTGAGTAGTAGGTGAATTACCTGTGGATCCATAGGTGGAAGAGGATGATGGTGTTTTAGACGAGCCACGGTTGTTGACTGGTCTGTTCTGGCTTTAGCCCTAACTGCGACTCTGAGTTCGGAAATTCCACTGTTGTCCTTGAGACTGATAAGGTTTTTTGTTCGGCTGACTTGAACCTGCTCTATCAAGTTTTTTCTTCTCAACTCAGGAAGCAGCAGCAAGGAGAGCAGAATATGTAGTAAAGTCATGTGAAGCCAAGTGATCTTGAATTTCTGGCCTCAACCCATTCATAAATTTCCACATCTTCGCCTCAGGGGTACTGACCATGTATTGTGTATACAGGGACAGTTTGTTGAAGCGAGCCTTATACTAAGCCATTGTCATGTTGCCCTGGCTCAAGGTCATAAACTCTTCAATCCGCCTCTGTCTTGAAACCGCAGGTATGTATTTCTCCTTGAAAGCCTTAACGAAGTTACTCCACAAGCGAGGTGTATGATCAATTTCCTAAAGTGCCTCCACAGTGTGCCACCAATGCTCGGCATCCCCATGTAACAGAAACATAGCAAACTCAATCTTTTCTTTGTCAGTATAGTCAAGTGGCCTGTAAATCCTTTCATTCTCAGACAACTAAGCCTCTGCCTGTTCATCATTAGCTTCCCCGTAGAACTTGGACGAGCAAAAATCAAGGAATTCCCGCATTCTGCTGTTTCTCCCATTGTTACCACCATTCATGTTGTTGTTATCACCAACTCCATAGTTGTTGTTATTAATTGCTGCTTCACGTGCTTCTTGCCGTTCCATCACTCGCGACACGCGATCTATAGCACTCGTCATCATGTTAAACATAGCCATGCCGAAATTAGTTTGATGAGCATCTCAGGTTTCTTGAGGCTCATTGTCCCTATTGGTATTGCGAGTACTAGGGCCAGCCATCTATAGGCACAAATTATTATGTACAGTTTATTGGGATACGACAAGACAATAAATTAATGTATAAAGTATGCAACATACAATTTCACGTAGACACAAAATTCTCAAAACAGTTAAGACACGTTAATCACATAAACACATAGAAACAAGGTATAGGCACAAGTTTACTTAAAAGCTTCTACCCACTGGCCGAGAGTTAAACCCGGCTTATGTGAAACCCCAGATTTAAAATTTGCATAGAATTGCGTGTTTTGCCTCGATTTGCATGTTTTATCTCGATTTGCGTGATTTGACCTATTTATGTTTTATATGAGTTAGATGTGCTAAATATGTAATTTATATTCCTAATACATGCTATGTGTGCATTCATGAAATTTTCATCAAAATCGGCATCAGAAATTTTATCGATGATTTTTTAGAATAGTATTTTGAACACCTGTCCGCTAAATTTTTGACAAGAGTGTTTTAAACATCTTAAAACCTAGTCCTCTATTATTAATATACCCATGTTTGATAAAAATTGATTCTGAAATGGAATAGTAATTTAAAAAGACTTTTCGGGCGAAAAAAGCGTTTTTGAGCCAAATAGTAATTTATTCTAAACCCGATTCTTGCATTGACTTTCATTGACCTAGTATATATTAATATAAATGTATTTATATGTGGTATTAAATGATTTTAGATTAATTGTGCATTCAAAACACATTTGAAAACAAATAATATGATTTTTCACCTTCTTTTGCAAAAATCGCGTTTTTAGCTGAGTCGGGTGAAAGTTTTTGCATGAGAAAACTCTTGTCATCTAAAAATAAACTACTTAAAATAGTCTAAGTGCTAAAATAATGTTTTGAGCAAGAAATAGTCTAAAATAGAATTAAAAGACAAGAAAACACTAAAAATAACTAAGTGTCAACTTTGACTTTCTTTTATTTGTTTGACCTTTGCTTAATATATCATCAACATGAATTAAAAACAAAGCAAAACACCTCCAAAAACACACACAAAACCGTGGTTCCTTGTAGGAGAAAGATGAAGGCATTTTCAAGACTTTTCAAAGTATTTTTCTCGTAGATTTTGCAATTCAAGTCCAAATCACTTCATTCAAAGCTTGATTTCACATGTTGGGCATCCATTCTACATCTTTCTTGCATCAAAACACATCAAAGGTGAGAGAAAAATTCTAGATCTCAAAATGTCATTTTTATGTTTTTACGTATAATTGCATTTTGAACCGTTAGAAAGTTGAATTGATGTTAGATTATTGCTCAGTGCATGCTAAGGATCGTTTATATGCGTTTATATAAGATTTCAACTATTGTATCAAGAATTTTTATTTTCGGGTATTAAAAGTTGAGTTATTAGCTATTTGGTGAATATTTTGAGTTGTAGTGGTTGGAATCGATTACTGTCAATTTTTAAAAGTTTGTAAAATACGGGGTAGTGCCGTTGTAATGCCGAAATTTTGATTGAGATGTTGGTGCGAAAATCCAAAAATTTCAGCCTACGTGCATCGACGTTTTAGGGCTGTTGGGCTTGAATTGGTTGTGTTTTGATTGGTTTTCAAGAGGCCTAATGTAGTTGATTGAATGGGTGAGTGATAGAAACTGGTTTGGAGTTGTTTGGATTAGTAGAATGTAAGATATGATTATTTGAAGTTTAGGTTGTCTTTCTTTAAAGTATTGAATTATGCCTTTAGTTGATTGGGTGGTGTTTGAGTGATTGAATTATGAGTTGTTAAGGGTTAGACTAGGGTTTGAGTGTGTTTAATGCATGTTAAGTTGGATGGCCTACTTTGTCATCTAACTTAGTTGTTTAGTTGTTAATTGATTAATTGATGCTGTGTTGTTGTAATGTTATTAATTAATTAATTGATTATTGAATATTGATTATTGATGAACCGGGAGATAGTCAATGGAAAAGGTTGTCCTCCTGCAATGTGATGTTTATTATTATTGTTGAGTCTTGGTATGTGTATGTCACATCTCGGGCAGCGTTGGGCTGTCGGGTTGATAACGGCATGACTACCAGAGACTACCTCCATCTTGCATGACGAAGGTGTCATGGAGGGCGTGGCTAGTGAGGTACCTCGGGTGCGTGAGTAATGGGGAGTTACAAGAAGAATGGTTGAGATCGTGATGACGTTTAGAGCTACACCAACTAGAGTATCCTTTATTGATTAGTCATTATAGTTATGTGTTTATATTGTTATTGATGTTTTATTGTGTGTTTATTGCTCAAATGATCATTTCCAAGGAGTATAGTAAATACTGTTAGAGATCTATCGGATCCTCATTGAGCTTGTTTTATATAAGCTCACTCTCTATTATTGCATGCATACAGGTGTTACCGATCAAGATTACAGATACGTGCCTCGGGAAGCTGAGAATGTGCTTTATGTGGACGAGTCTTGTGTGCCGGAGTCATTGCCATGAATTTGTCTTAGTTGTTGTAATATGTTATATTATATAGCTTACTCAATTATAAGACTTATGTATGATGGTTTAGTAGTCTTTCTTTTGACCATGTTTAGATTACTAAGTTGGTTTATAATCTATTTTGATATGTATGTTAAAGTTAAGGTATTATGTTGGAATGGAGGCGTATAACTAAGAATGATTATTGTATAATATGGTTATGTTGTATTTTGTTAATGGTATTGAGGAAGTGATTGTTGTTTGGTTGAGAAGTTTGATTGTATGATGTTCTGAGAGGTTGGTTTAGAGCCTCAGTGTCTTAATTACTGTCGTTATACTGTCGAAATTTTGTTGCGTCCTGACTAATTGTAGGTGGGGTCGAGTTGGGGCGTGAAATTTAAGTGGTATCAAAGCTTGATTAGCTATTAGCCGGGGTATCCTAGGAATGTGGGTAGTGGTCTAAGCATGCAAGTATGTATTAAGTGAAAGAAAAGTGAAACATATGTTAATATGTTTATGTGATTAATTTACTTATGTGTCTAACTTTCTATGTGATCAATATGCTTTATGTGTTAAGTGAACTAATGTGGTCAATATGTTTTATGTGATAACATGTCTTACGTACTCAATGTGTTTTAGTTAATATGCATTTTGTGATTAATGTGTATTATGTGACAAATGTGTTTTATGTGATTGAAGTGTCTGTGTGAAGTTAGTTGTTTATGTGGTTTTAATTGTTTATAACTAGCTTATGTGAAACAACGTGCTTTAGGTGCTCAATGTACTTTAAGTGACCAATGTGAGTTACGTGATCAACTTGTCTTATGTGAAGTTTGTTGCTTATGTGACTTTAATTGTTTATAAATTAATTCTGTGATATAACATGTTTATGTGATGTTGGCTTCTTATATGCTGAACTGTGTGTTATGTGATAATGTTGTAATATATGATAATCATGTAATATGTTGGTACTTGTTTTCATGAGACATAATTGTATATATGCTATAACTGTGGGTGATTCATTTGGGTGAAGTGAGGATGACTACAAGAGTTTTCGGAAATAGAGGTAGGTCATGATTTTGAATTATTATTATTCTAGTAGTTTATCAGTGAGATTTTAATTGTTATGTTTATGGATTTTAGTCTCAGTTTAATGGATCAGTTCTTGATGTTTCTTTAGCGAGAATGAAGTTGTTCGAGGAAATAACAATGTATCTTGATGATTATAATTACTTTTGTTCCCTTGTTTAACTTGTTATTACTTGGAGATGGATCATAAGTTGAGGTTTCCGTGAGGTTGTGATTAGATACTTTTGGAGTCTCAACTCAGACTATACTTCCTTGAGGTTATTTTAGAATGAATTTATTTGAGGAATTAGTGATGTATATTTGTGAATGGAATGAAATGTGGTATAACATGTGAATATTTCTACTATTTGGGATTGCTATATTATTAATGGATATTTTGGAGTTTTGATCTTTAAACCTTGGAGACAATTGGAGTGATTCCTGACTAAAGTTACTTTATTCGAAGATGTAATTGTTGGGAGATAGAATTATTTGAAGAAATAAGAATGCATTTTGGTGACTGAACATTTACTTGCCTACATCAAGCTTTTGAGTTCTAGGTGGTATGACTTTCTAAATTGTTGATTGGGATTCTCTTGTGTTATAATGGGTTAGTATGAATTTGTATTGTGTTATCAGATTTTGGAGTCTTCATTAGTGAATCTTGTTGGGTAATCGGTGATTTATCTTGTTTAGTGATTGGTCTGCTATGGAATGAAAATTTTTGGAGTGATTTATCTTGTTTGGTGATTGTTATGACTCCTTAGGTTCTCTAGATCTCCTTAGTGTCTTGTTTTGGAGGAAGATAGATTGTAGGATTTGACTTGTTGGTGTTTAAGTGTGTAGGTGGGACACCCTTCTTGTACTTCATAATTCTATCAGTCTTATTATTATCTTTTACTCTATTCTCACTTATTTGAGAGAGAGTTACACTTTTCTAGCATATCAATTGTTTCTTGAAAGTTTTGCTTATTGGATTAATGGATCCTATACTCATTTGACATTGTTTCTATTCTTAACATTCATATTTGCTTCTTATAGCAATGTCGCTTATTGGAGTTAAGATTTGAGACTTCTATATTTCATTCTATATCTCCAGCCATTGATTTCAATATTTCATTTAATCCTATTACTATTAATTTGAAAGTAATTTTTCCTTTGGTATACCATTTTACTTGTTCGAATTTCACTTGCTTGATGTACTCCCTACCTAAGTACATCATTGTCATTCTTGTTGATCCTTGTTAATCCTATTGTTTTATTATTAAATCCTGAGCCATTACTTTGCTTGTAATTGCTCATTTAATATACTCAGCATTGTCCTTTCTTATTTATACTTCTTTGGTTATTGCGTGCTAAGATGCTCATTATCTTGACACTCATATTTTCTATTGAATTAATCATCTCTTATCTCTTAATTTCATTTCACCTCAAGTATAACTTACTTGTTGGTCCCTTGAACAATCATCGACAATTGAAATGTTTACTTGTTCAGGAATGTTTGTTCAACATACTCAGCACTGTTTTGATCCGTCATCATCCTTTGTTCGTACTTATTTAACTGATAGGTGCTGAGACATTCCTTATCTTAGTTATCATACTTTCTTATTAAACTATTAGCCTCTTGATTCTCTAACTTGTTTGACCTCTTGTTCCCTTGATTGTTGGCTCGAATATGACTTTCCATATCCTTATTTCCTTGTAAATATCCTTATTTCCTTGTTAATTTCATAATAACCATATTCTGACCAATGTCACTTTTGAGATATTCCCTTGATCAGTAATCATTCATGTTATTGTGAATGAGATTTAAAACCCTCGGGGTGTTCATAGAGCTCTTTTGTGTAGTAGGGGATGATTGATAAGTAGTGGTGTCATGCTAAGACTTTGGAGTTGTGATTTCTTTCATAAGCAATATGATATTAGGTAGAAGAGAATTATAAATTGAAGATTGTCTTGGAATTATGATCATCAACTTGCAGTCAACGGAGTTTATTTCAATTAAGGTCTTTGTTTAGGTGTCATCCTAAGAGATAAATGGGAACTAAGAGAAGTATTGTTAAGTGAAACGATTGAGGAATTAATTGTCTGACAGTTCGAGAATTGCGCAGACGCAATTGTTTTAAGGGGGGGAGAATGTGAAACGCCAGATTTCACATTTGCATAGAATTGCGTGTTTTGCATTGATTTGCGTGTTTTGTCTCGATTTGCGTGATTTGACTTGTTTATGTGTTATATGAGTTAGAATGTGCTAAATATGTGATTTATATTCCTAATACATGCTATGTGTGCATTCATGAAATTTTCATCAAAATCGGCATCAGAAATTTTATCGATGATTTTTGTGAATAGTATTTTGAACACCTGTCCGCTAAAATTTTTACGAGAGTGTTTCAAACGTCTTAAAACCTAGTCCTCTATTATTAATAGACCCATGTTTGATAAAAATTGATTCTGAAATGGAATAATAATTTAAATAGACTTTTTGGGCGAAAAGTAGCGTTTTTTAGCCAAATAGTAATTTCTTCTAAACCCGATTATTGCATTGACTTTCATTGACCTAGTATATATTAATATAAATGTATTTATATGTGGTATTAAATGATTTTAGATTAATTGTGCATTCAAAACACATTTGAAAACAAATAATATGAATTTTCACATTCTCTTGCAAAAATCGCGTTTTTAGCCGAGTCGGGTGAAAGTTTTTGCATGAGAAAACTCTTGTCATCTAAAAATAAACTACTTAAAATAGTCTAAGTGTTAAATTAATGTTTTGAGCTAGAAATAGTCTAAAATAGAATTAAAAGACAAGAAAACACTAAAAATAACTAAGTGTCAACTTTGACTTTCTTTTATTTGTTTGACCTTTGCTTAATATATCATCAACACACATTAAAAACAAAGAAAAACACCTCCAAAAACACACACAAAACTGTGGTTCCTTGTAGGAGAAAGATTAAGGCATTTTCAAGGCTTTTCAAAGAATTTTTCTCATAGATTTTGCAATTCAAGTCCAAATCACTTCATTCAAAGCTTGATTTCACTTGTTAGGCATTCATTCTACATATTTCTTGCATCAAAACACATCAAAGGTGAGAGAAAAATTCTAGATCTCAAAATGTCATTTTTTATATTTTTGCGTATAATTGCATTTTGAACCATTAGAAAGTTGAATTGATGTTAGATTATTGCTCAGTGCATGCTAAGGATCGTTTATATGTGTTTATATAAGATTTGAACTGTTGTAGCAAGAATTTTTATTTTCGGGTATTAAAAGTTGAGTTATTAGCTATTTGGTAAATATTTTGAGTTGTAGTGGTTGGAATCGATTGCCGTCAATTTTTAAAAGTTTGTAAAATACGGGGATAGTGTCGTTGTAATGCCAAAATTTTGATTGAGATGTTGGTGTGAAAATCCAGAAATTTCAGCCTATGTGCATTGAGGTTTTAGGGCTGTTGGGCTTGAATTGGTTGTGTTTTGTTGGTTTCTGAGAGGGCTAATGTAGTTGATTGAATGGGTGAGTGATAGAAACTGGTTTGGAGTTGTTTGGATTAGTAGAATGTAAGATATGATTATTTGAAGTTTAGGTTATCTTTCTTTAAAGTATTGAATTATGCCTTTAGTTGATTGGGTGGTGTTTGATTGATTGAATTGTGAGTTGTTAAGGGTTAGACTAGGGTTTGAGTGTGTTTAATACATGTTAAGTTGGATGGCCTACTTTGTCATCTAACTTAGTTGTTTAGTTGTTAATTGATTAATTGATGTTGTGTTGTTGTAATGTTATTAATTGATTAATTGATTATTGATTATTGATTATTGAATATTGATTATTGATAAACCGGGAGATAGTCAACAGAAAAGGTTGTCCTCCTGTAATGTGATGTTTATTATTATTGCTGAGTCTTGGTATGTGTGTGCCACATGTGACGCCCGAGAACATTACCATGATTCATTAATTGTTTCATCTACTATTTGTCCATTTTCACTATCCATTTACTTGTTGTTTTCCTTGGTTACTATTTATTACGTTTTTCAACTATCTATTTTCTTCGAATTAGCATTTTTCTTAAATCATATTAATTGTTATAGGAATGAGAAAAATGTGCATTTGAATTTAAAGCGATATGAGCCTTCGTTTAGAAAATGATATGTTAAAGCTAATGAATAGTGTTACGTATGAAACATTATGTTTTAGTTAGCCAACTTAATTTATGCGCATTAGACTCGTTTTTAAGTTGACTAGACTCATTTTAGTAGGCAATAAACTCACCAACTTCATCCCCCCTTTAAATACTCAACATATACACATATTAAGCTCATAAAACAAAAAAAAAAAAAAGAGAGCATGCTGAAAACACTGTAGCAAATCCGAGAATAGCATTGGAGGAGAAATAGAGTTTTTTTGCTCAACAAATCCTCATTCCAAGCCAAGCCAAGCTAAGTGCAAGTGGTTTAGGGTGTCTACTAGCCTCCTATGATCTTCTACGCGCAATAGGTGAGGGATTTCATACCTATTTTTGCATTTCAAAAATGTGACGACTTTCTTGAATTTCTTGTTTTGCTCTTAAATGCTAATGCAATGCTCAAATATGCTTCTGTATGTTATATATAAGTAGTAGAGACCTAATTTATGCTATTGTTTCGTAGTTTAATCGGTTGAAATTGCTCGTTGAATATTTGGCATGAATAGTGACGGAAATGTTAGCGTTTTGTGAAATTGGACTTTATAGCTTGAATCAATGATCCTAATAGGTGCTTTAGATGTTAATAAAAGTAGTGTAAAGGCCCCATAATATTTAATTGCTCATAACCTAGCAAAAGAACAAAATTGCCAACTTTTAGAAAGAGGTTTCGGGGTTATCGTGAATCCGGGTTGAATTGGCCTCCACATTTAGTAATCCTAGGCTATGTAGGACCTAATTAAGCTTTGCTAGCCTCCATTTGAGTCCCGGATGAGGTACGTATAGTACAAAGTCAAAAGAGGAAAATTGGTGCTTTAGTGCTAAACGTGGGTATTTGGGCAACTTCGAAGGTCCTAAGGGTGTCTAATGGTTTAACTAGAAGCATGAAATAGACCACTCACGAATCTAGAACCATAACATGAGTTTGGAAAGAAAACAGTTTGAGTTACAAAAGGGGTTTTGGGCCAAACGTGAATCTGAGTGAATTTGGTTGATATATTTGGTGTTCTTAGGGTAAGTAGGGACTAAATGTGTTTTTCTAACTCTTAGTTGAGCTTTGATTAAGATACTTGTAGTACAAATGCACAAAGGGATAATCGGGGCTTTTGTGGTTAATACGGGTTAATGAATGATTTAAAGGATTCTAAGTGTGCCATAATGTGTAACTAGAAGATTAGAATAGTTAGTTGGTGAATCTTGAGTCATAACCTTCGGTTTGGAGTTAAATGACTTAGGATAACAAAAGGGAAACTCGGGGTTTTCATGCTTAGCCTTTAAATTAGCTTTGGTGCTTGTATATCTTGCCTTTATATGTTATTGTTTGGCATTTGTGAGCATTTCATGAAGTTTCATGATCATTAGACATTGACCCCTTAGTGTTCATATAGTTATTTTCATATTTAATGCTTATAACTTGCTATAATGTTTATATTACTTGTACTTTGTTAAGATTAAATTGTAATAAACATTGTATGCTAAGTGTGTAGGATTATAAGGATAACTCATCTTGTTATATGATTATTTATTGTTGTAAATAAGAGTAATTGAAATTTATAACTTATAATCTTAACTTGATGGTATTTGATACTTTTAATATCTTCTATATTGACTAATGATATAGTAAGATGAACCTTGTAGTTCAATTGTGTGTGTGGGTTATGAATTTGTGTGAATAAGTGATCATAAGTCTAGCTTCTAATGTTGTAGGGTTGAGTTAAGTAAGAGTTAAGTTGGAATTGATATAGTTAATTGCTAAACTTATATGAACACCCTAGGGTTGCATACTTGAGCTAACTCGGGAAAGTTGAAGTAAATCGGAGCTATTCTCATGCGTGCTTGGCTTAATTCCAAGTGAGGGAGACTTCATCCTTATGTGCATAATAGTTTACTTACTTGTACTTAGATTATGTGCACTTATTGTCTATATATTGTGTGTGATGACAACCTACTTTGTTGTCCCTCAATCATGTGTTTATTGATGTATTCTATTGTTATCATTTTGAGTGCATTGCATCGTGGTTGCGCAACCATTTGGGCATGGTAGTGTCGTGGAAATCGGGCGGCATCGAGCTTGCCGGTATATCTCGGCTAACATGGTTACCCAGTCCATCTCTCGCTTGGGATGCTGCCCAGGGACAGTTGGGTCGTAGGATTTCGGGGTACATCCGGAGTACACCCATTTTGGAGTTATAAGGGGATGCCGGCTTATCGATAACAGTGCCCTTATTACATCGGGATTTCAGTTCGTGGCTCGTAGTTCGTGATTGAAGATTAAGTAAAACATATCATTTTTAATGTGTGGTAACTTGTTATTTTGATTGTTCCTTAGTTGTTTTAAATGCCTATTGAGTTATCTGCTGCATTGCACGTGTAATACCCCGATCCCTCTCGAGACCGGGAGTTCTATCAATCGATCTAAACACAACCCAAACCAAACCTGGGCATAAATTTTCAGGGAAAACGGACGGAGTCTCCCCTGTTTCTTGGCGAAAAGTAAAACCTGCGACAGCATATAAGTGGACCAATACCATGTCCAAACATTCAACCACCTCAAGGCCATCCAAGCCTTGGTTCACAACAAGCAAAACACAAGTAAATATACATTCAAGCTTAGCAATTAAACTACACCAACCTATATCATAAGCTAGACTATCATACCTTTCTATCTCTTTTCCTTTGGCATTACAAATATACATTGAAGTTAAGCTACATTAACTAAATACATAATCTAGTGAAACTTAAATTACATCCCCTTTAACATTAAATACATATAATACATAAAAGCATACAACTTTACAACTTTGACAACTCAAGTCACATAGGCACGCAGGACAACTCTTCAAGCACGGACTTTCATGAAATCACGAACTTTCCAGCTAACATGGCATTTCCTGAAATGTGGTGGTGAGGAGTGAGTATACACAACACGTATACTCAGTGAGGGCGAGACAGATATCGAATTGGAGAGAAAGAAAGTCGTGCAATGCAAATAAGACAGTTAAGCAATATAACTGATAAATAAGCAATCAAAACAAATAATCAATACAATAAGCAATTACTGAAAGCATTAACACAACCATTCAAAGGTATACCACACTTTGAAGGCTATGGTTCACTCATACGAGCAATGTACCATTTCACGAGCGATACATCAATCTCGAGCTTGATGTTGACAACGATGACAATAAGCGCGCATCCACCTTATAACACCAGTTTGGAATACCCCGGAAGTATCCATCAATCTACGACCCAAATCTCCTTGGGAGGCAGCCCAAGCGAGAAGAGGGAATAGCTACGGAGCTAGAGCAACCAACACTGGCAACCCGAGGCTACCCAGAGAGGCCCATCACTCATGTGCTGACACTATGCAATGCAAGACTCGATACAAGGCAATAAACGAGCGATAGCACAACAATACAAACTAGTGACAACAAACGAGATAACAAGCAATCACAATCAATACTAGCATTCAACTAACTTTTCAAGCATAACAAGCAATAATAAGCAACAATAACACCAATTAAACAAGTATATCAAGCAACCCTAAGCATTCTATAGGCATAATATCAAGATAACAAGCAAAATCACAAATCGGCCCCAACTATCAAAACACTACCATTTCCAAACGAGCCACGAGTTCTAGAAACCGACTTCGCCAATCCTCCTAGGTCACCATAAGGCACGTCCAAGGACCCCGAAACCCTACTTTACCCTAGAATTCGCGCAAAGCCCCGATTTCCCCCTTTGCTCGTTTGAACTACAACTATACCAACCAAACACCCAACCAATGCCATAATCACACCAAAAGTACTTCCATGGCCTCCCGAAACAATGCCAACACGCAAAACGAGAAAACGCCAAACTCGATCTAAGCTGTTTTTCTCCGTTTTTCCATTACACATTCCAATTAAACCACACATTTAGGAATTCTAGCATATCTAGCATCTTCCTACATCAACAGAACGCGTAACGTTGAAACTTCATCGAAACGGGAGTTTACTATTCATAATTTACTATTCATCACACAATTTATATTTCAATTCCAATATTTAACCGCAGAAAATGTTAAAAAGCTATAAATACATGTTCTACAATCAACAAGGAACATTCTTTAAGCAACAAAACGATTAAAACAACAATCTACGCATAAAATCCAAAAATCAAAGTTTAGATACAAATATTTCAAATGCGTAAATAACGATGAAACCCTCACCTTAGACGCTCCTAGACGCTAGGAAAACCTCGTAGAGTGCCTCGGAAACCACCCCGCACAAGCCCACGCGAAGAATCGAAGATTTGAAGTTGAGATTTTCTTTTTTTTTTCTCCTTCTTTTCCTCATGGTTTCAAGCCTTTTTCTCTCTATTTTTTTCGTGTGCATTCTGCTTATTATTAGAAAAAAAAATGACAAGAAGTCAAATGTCAAAATTCGGTCAACCCGCTAAACCAAAACAGCTATGCGCGACCTTACGAAAACGGCCATAACTTCTTCTAGAAAACTCCAATTCACGAACGGTTTGAAGCCTCAGAAACTAGACTCATAGAGCTTTCCAACCATATATAATTTGCTACCTAACTCTTCCCCAATTGGTTCAGATTTAATTCCAAAGTTGACCCAAAATTTGACTAACTTAACATTGCATTTTTTTATTTCTAATCCTAAGTTTGCCTTTTATTAAACATTTCAAAAATTCCCACCTTGTCCTAGTTGGTCAATGTAGATGAAAAGTCAACTAGTTTGGTCAAAGAAGGTGAAAGGTCAATAAAATGCAATTTAAATGAACTTTAAATGCTATTGAATACATGCCAGGTTCGGGGTATCACATCCTTCCCCCCTTAAAACAATTGCGTCCTCGCAATTCTTCTTCCAATAGAACTCTGCATCATCTACAATCCAACTCTGACTAGTCTTCATTGGCTACTGAAAAAGTATTTAATCTAGATGACCAATAGGAAAGTTCAAGTAGAAATGCCAAGTAGTAACGCCAAATAGAAGCTCAAATGCAGATACCGTACAAGAATCCCGTTGACACGAATACCGAAGAAGAATAAATTCCAACCAGAAACGCCGAGATAATACCAATAAAGACTAAAGCAAAGATACTGTAGATGTCATTAATACTACACAATAACGACAAGAAGAATACCTCACGCACGAATCTCCAATAGAAGTCTAACTGTTACTGCCCGAGAATTCCCAAGCAAGAAGCCAAATAAAAGCTCAAACAAAGGTTCTATCTAGAGGTCCAAAGAAGTACCCTGCTGGTCATGGATTTCATAGAAGAATTCCCTGTTAAGAGTGCTGAAGAAAATACCAAGAACCCAATCAAATATATTTTCAAAGTTCCAAAGAAGCCTTCCAAATAATAACCCCATGGAACAACCAATTAGATTCCGAGTTTTGCTATCAAATGCTGAGAGGAATGTCAAAGGAAATAACAGAGAAAATATAATGTGCCCAATAAGACAACCTAGTTGAATAACAAACATAGTTTCCCAGATGGACGAAAACTCCAAGGATAAACACCGAACTGATGAACAATATACCGAGACCAAACTCTGAGGCCTCTTCACTGTTTGCCAAGTGAGAACTTCATACAACTTTGCCAACAAGGAAAATACCAAGAGAACGCCATTGAAGAATTTCCAATCAGGGATGCCAGTATCATACCAATAAAGACAGAGACACATATACCCTAGATAATACTGTGCAGTAAGGCCGATTGAAATCCCAATAGCCAAATCCACCGAGAAATGTCAACAGAAGTCTCCAAAGAATACTCATTAAGAAAACCAAAGAATGCTCCAAAGACCAACCAAATAAACCCCAAGAGAAAGCTATTCTTTCACAACCGTTAAGCACAGAGGAAGACCATAGAGATTCGCCAATAACCGAGCTCCAAAAGCAAACACCAATTCCCAAATAAAGGCTAGTCAAATGCCATTCATTTCCTGCCAATCCATACACCTTGAAAAGCCAGCGGTGAACCACTTTCTTCAGGGGAGGAAGATGACTTACTTACCATTTCAATAGGACATGTATGAATGCCAATATATCACAGTTATACATATGCCTTAAGCTATTATGCCAGTTTACAAAATAGTTTATTCAACAAGGTCACTCAAGCATAACAATCAAGTCAAGCACAGCATAATCAATTCAAATCACGGCATAGCTAATTCAAGACATTTCAGTACACACATTACAAGCAATACTTCAAGCAAATAACAATCCACGAGGTCGTTTCGATAGGTCAATTCAATGCACAACTAGACACTTTACTTCACTTAGCACACAATTAACACATAACACATAACTATATCACATAGGAGCACACATTCATGTCAAGACACATAATCTCATATACAAGCATACACTTTCAAGACACACTTAGCAAACACACATTCAAGGACCACTACCCACCAGACCGAGGACCCTGTCCCGGCTTATGAGCTAAACAAGCTCTGATACCACCTGTAATACCCTGATCCCTCTCGAGACCGGGAGTTCTATCAATCGATCTAAACACAACCCAAACCAAACCCGGGCATAAATTTTCAGGGAAAATGGACGGAGTCTCCCCTGTTTCTTGGCGAAAAGTAAAACCTGCGACAGCATATAAGTGGACCAATACCATGTCCAAACATTCAACCACCTCAAGGCCATCCGAGCCTTGGTTCACAACAAGCAAAACACAAGTAAATATACATTCAAGCTTAGCAATTAAACTACACCAACCTATATCATAAGCTAGACTATCATACCTTTTCTATCTCTTTTCCTTTGGCATTACAAATATACATTGAAGTTAAGCTACATTAACTAAATACATAATCTAGTGAAACTTAAATTACATCCCCTTTAACATTAAATACATATAATACATAAAAGCATACAACTTTACAACTTTGACAACTCAAGTCACATAGGCACGCAGGACAACTCTTCAAGCACGGACTTTCATGAAATCACGAACTTTCCAGCTAACATGGCATTTCCTGAAATGTGGTGGTGATGAGTGAGTATACACAACACGTATACTCAGTGAGGGCGAGACAGATATCGAATTGGAGAGAAAGAAAGTCGTGCAATGCAAATAAGACAGTTAAGCAATATAACTGATAAATAAGCAATCAAAACAAATAATCAATACAATAAGCAATTACTGAAAGCATTAACACAACCATTCAAAGGTATACCACACTTTGAAGGCTATGGTTCACTCATACGAGCAATGTACCATTTCACGAGCGATACATCAATCTCGAGCTTGATGTTGACAACGATGACAATAAGCGCGCATCCACCTTATAACACCAGTTTGGAATACCCCGGAAGTATCCATCAATCTACGACCCAAATCTACCTGGAAGGCAGCCCAAGCGAGAAGAGGGAATAGCTACGGAGCTAGAGCAACCAACACTGGCAACCCGAGGCTACCCAGAGAGGCCCATCACTCACGTGCTGACACTATGCAATGCAAGACTCGATACAAGGCAATAAACGAGCGATAGCACAACAATACAAACTAGTGACAACAAATGAGATAACAAGCAATCACAATCAATACTAGCATTCAACTAACTTTTCAAGCATAACAAGCAATAATAAGCAACAATAACACCAATTAAACAAGTATATCAAGCAACCCTAAGCATTCTATAGGCATAATATCAAGATAACAAGAAGAATCACAAATCAGCCCCAATTATCAAAACACTACCATTTCCAAACGAGCCACGAGTTCTGGAAACCGACTTCGCCAATCCTCCTAGGTCACCATAAGGCACGTCCAAGGACCCCGAAACCCTACTTTACCCTAGAATTCGCGCAAAGCCCCGATTTCCCCCTTTGCTCGTTTGAACTACAACTATACCAACCAAACACCCAACCAATGCCATAATCACACCAAAAGTGCTTCCATGGCCTCCCAAAACAATGCCAACACGCAAAACGAGGAAATGCCAAACTCGACCTAAACGACCCCGACTTTCACTAAGCCGTTTTTCTCTGTTTTTCATTACACATTTCAATTAAACCCGACATTTAGGCATTCTAGCTTATCTAGCATCTTGCTACGTCAACAGAACGCGTAACGGAGCAACTTCATCGAAACGGGGGTTTACTATTCATAATTTACTATTCATCACACAATTTATATTTCAGTTTCAATATTTAACCGCAAAAAATGTTAAAAAGCTATAAATACATGTTCTACAATCAACAAGGAACATTCTTTAAGCAACAAAACGATTAAAACAACAATCTACGCATAAAATCCAAAAATCAAAGTTTAGATACAAATATTTCAAATGCGTAAATAACGATGAAACCCTCACCTTAGATGCTCCTAGACGCTAGGAAAACCTCGTAGAGTGCCTCGGAAACCAGCCCGCACAAGCCCACGCGAAGAATCGAAGATTTGAAGTTGAGATTTTTGTTTTTTTTTTCTCCTTCTTTTCCTCATGGTTTCAAGCTTTTTTTCTCTCTATTTTTTTCGTGTGCATTCTGCTTATTATTAGAAAAAAAAATGACAAGAAGTCAAATGTCAAAATTCGGTCAACCCGCTAAACCAAAACAGCTATGCGCGACCTTACGAAAACGGCCATAACTTCTTCTAGAAAACTCCAATTCACGAACGGTTTGAAGCCTCAGAAACTAGACTCATAGAGCTTTCCAACCATATATAATTTTCTACCTAACTCTTCCCCAATTGGTTCAGATTTAATTCCAAAGTTGAACCAAAATTTGACTAACTTAACATTGCATTTTTTTTATTTCAAATCCTAAGTTTGCCTTTTATTAAACATTTCAAAAATTTCCACCTTGTCCTAGTTGGTCATTGTAGATGAAAAGTCAACTAGTTTGGTCAAAGAAGGTGAAAGGTCAATAAAATGCAATTTAAATGAACTGTAAAGACTATTGAATACATCCCAGGTTCGGGGTATCACAGCACGTTCCCGGTAGACCTTATCCCTCACTGAGCAATTGTGATTGCGCATACCTCGCTAAACATGTTTCAGGTGGCACAGTTGGAAGAATGGCCTTGGTTGTTGTGTGCTATTGTTTGAGATTGGAGTGTTTACCTGCTAAATTGGGGAAGATTTTGCTTGTATTGTGTCTTGTTCTATTTTGTGCCTATAGGTTTGTATATATATTTGGAGTTGTTGAAGAATTGTAATAGTTAGGTTAATGTATGGCTTGAATGGTAGATTGTAATAGTTTATCCTTACTTTCCTTTATGCTGCTTGCTTGTGTGTTAATGAAAGTTAACAGTTGTTTAGCTTTAGTTCATAAGAAAGTCTAATGGTTAATATAGAATGGTATGATAAGCGGATTAAAAGGGACAATGTTTTAAGGATTGTTAAGTGCATGCTTGGGTGTGTTTTCTATGTCTTTCTTAAGGCTCAGATGGCCTTGAAGTTGAGATTTTTTAAATAGAAATGATGTTCCTATTGTTTTGTGGCTTGAATTGTATGCTTATAGGTTTTTAAAGTGTCCACGGTATAGGGGAGACTCTGTCTATTTTTTCCTAAAATTTTGAGACCGGGTTGAAATTGGGTTGAGAATAGCTTGGTCTTTTGGAGCCTCCGGTCTCGTGAGAGATCGGGGCATTACACCACATCTCAGGCAGCATTGGGCTGTCGGGTTGATAACGGCATGACTACTAGAGACTACCTCCAGCTCGCATGACGGAGGTGTCATGGAGGGTGAGGCTAGTGAGGTACCTCGGGTGCATGAGTAATGGGGAGTTACAAGAAGAATGGTTGAGATTGTGATGGCATTTGGAGCTACACCAACTAGAGTATCCTTTATTGATTGGTCATTATAGTTATGTGTTTATATTCTTATTGATGTTTTATTGTGTGTTTACTGCTCAAAGGATCATTTGCAAGGAGTATAGTAAATACTGTTAGAGATCTATCGGATCCTCACTGAGCTTGTTTTATATAAGCTCACTCTCTATTATTGCATGCATACAGGTGTTACCGATCAAGATTACGGATATGTGCCTAAGAAGCTGAGAATTTGCTTTATGTGGACGAGTCTTGTGTGCCGGAGTCGTTGCCATGAATTTGTCTTAGTTATTGTAATATGTTATATTGTATAGCTTACTCAATTATAAGACTTATGTATGATGGTTTAGTTGCCTTTCTTTTGACAATGTTTAGATTACTAAGTTGGTTTATAATCTATTTTGATATGTATGTTAAAGTTAAGGTATTATGTTGGAACGAAGGCGTATAACTAAGAATGATTATTATATAATATGGTTATGTTGTATGTTGTTAATGGTATTGAGGAATTGATTGTTGTTTGGTAGAGGAGTTTGATTGTATGATGTTCTGAGAGGTTGGTTTAGAGTCTCGGTGTCTTAATTACTGTCGTTATACTGCCGAAATTCCATTGCGTCCTGACTGATTGTAGGTGGGATCGAGTTGGGGCGTTACATGTAACACCCCGATCCCTCTCGAGACCAGGAGTTCTATCAATCAATCTAATCGCAACCCAATTCCAAGCCCGGGCATAATTTTTTTAGGGAAAGACGGACAGAGTTTCCCCTGTTTCTAGGCAAAAATGCAAAACCTGCAATAGCATATAAGTGGACCAGTACCGAGTCCAACCATTCACAATTCCTCAAGGCCATCCGAGCCCTGGTTCTCAACAATTATACACAACAAGTATACATACATTTTCAAGTACCCAGACTATTCTAACTCTTTCTTTAAACAATACAAACATGCATTGAAGTTAAGCTATATTAACTAAATTCATAAACCAACTTATCATACCACTTCAATAATCTAGTTAAACTTAAATTACATTCTTTTTAACATTAAACACATACATTACATGAAAATATACATCTTTGCATCTTTGACAACTCAAGCCACATAGCACGCAAGACAACTCTTCAAGCACGAACTTTCACATAATCAAGAACTTTCCAGCTAACATGGTATTTCCTGAAATGTGGTGGTGAGGAGTAAGTATACTCAACACGTATACTCAGTGAGGGCGAGACAGATATCAAGGTGGAGAGAAAGAAGTTCGTGCAATGCAAATAGGTACAGTTAAGCAATATAATCAATAAGAAAGCATTCAATGTAAACGACAATACAATAAACAATTAAAAAAAGCATTAACATAACCATTCAAAGTTATACCACACTTTGAAGGCTACAATTCACTCGAACGGGTAATGTACCGATCATGATTTCGATGACTTTAACGATGATGCGTCGGCTCACCCACCTTATAACTTCCGTTAGAGTACTCTGGACATACTCTGTCAATTCTACGACCTAAAACTCCCTGGGCGGCAACCCAAGCAAGAACGGGAATAGGACACGGAGCTAGAGCAACCAACCCTGGCAGCCCGAGACTACCTAGAGAAGCCCGTCACTCACGCGCCTGACACAATGCAATGCAATACGAAGAATATAACGATAATCGAGCAAGGCACTGAAGTGCAGATTAGTATCAACATGCGATACAATAAGCATTTACAATCAATAAAATAACAAGAACCACATTAACAAGCATTATCAACAATTGATATACAATTCAATCATAATCAAGTATAACGAGCATAATAATCTACAATAAGTATTATATAAGCAAGCATTATGAAAATCAACTAAAACACTAAATGACCCCAACTTTCAAAACGCTACTACTTCCAAACGAGCTACGAGTTTTAGAAACCAACTTCACCACTCCTCTTAGGACACCATAAGGCTTGTCTAAAGACCACGAAACCCTACTTTACCCTAGAATTCCCGCAAAGGCTCGATTTCTCCCTTTGCTCGTTTGAACTACAGCTACCTCAACCGATCACCCAACCAATGTCATAACTGCACCAAAAGTGCTTCCATGGCATACTACGACAATGCCTTCACGCAAAACAATAAAATGCCAAACTCGACCGGAACGACCCCAATATGTACCAAGCCATTTTTCTCATTTTTTACATTACACAACCCAAATAAATCATAAATTTAAGCATTATAACATATCTAGCATCTTTTCACATCAACAGAACGCATAACGGAGCAACTTTTACGAAACAAGGGTTTACTATTCATATTTTACTATTCCATTCGCATTTTAAATTGCAATTGCTATATTTAACCATAGAAAATGCTAAAAAGCTACAAATACATGTTCTACAATTGTCAAGGAACATTCTTCAAGTATCAAAACGGATAAAATAACGATCTACGCATAATTCCCAAAAATTAAAGTTTAGACATAATAATTTCAAATGCGCAAATAACGATGAAACCCTCACCTTAGACGCTACTAGATGTTAGGAAATCCCCGTTGGAAGCCTCGAAAATAACCCCGTGCATGCTCTTGCAAAGATTTGTAGATTTGAAGTTGAAAGCTTTTTTTTTCTTTTTCCCTTGTATTTTCGGTCACCATCTTTTTTTTTTCAGCTTTTCCTTTGTTTTGTTTTCTATTTGATGCTATTTAAAAAGATGACAAGAAGTCAAGTGGTCAAAGTCTTGGTCAAAGTTCACTTAAGTTGGTCAAAGTAGCTTATTTCTTGCATTTTAAGGCTAAAACAACTAATATAAGTTTAATTCCAGTTAACAACAACTAAAATACTAAAATTAAAACACTAAATACTAGTTTTCACTATTTGCTGAGGACTAGAAATCATTTCCAAACTATCGCTCTCGATATGCTATGCACAAAATGACGAAGAACGAATAACACCTAAATATTATGGAATATAAGAAAAATATAGTTTTTTGAAAAGCAACATAGTTCAAAATTCACTCCGGGCTCGGAGCTACTTTTTCATTTAATTGAAAACCGAGCATTAAGGTGCTAGAAAATAAAACCAAGTAACATAAATATGAAAAATAGTTGATACTCCGTTAAAATAATTAACTCAAGTATTATTTAATTACTTCTAAAAGAAATATGAAAATAATGCTAGAAATGAATGTTTAACTAAAAATAAACACGAAATTAAGATGTCACTTAATTAAATGCAATTAACTGCCATTAAATGTATGCCGAGTTCGGGGTATCACATCATTTCCCCCTTAAAACAATTGCGTCCTCGCAATTCTTCTTCCAATGGAACTCTGCATCCACTGAAATCCAACTCTGACCACTCTTCATTGGTTGATGAGCAAGACACCGAATAAGATACTCGTATGAAGATCCCAAATAGAAATCCCATCCAAGAATGCTGAGAAAATACCAACTAAAGACTGTAGCAGAGATACTATAGATGTCACTAATACTGCACAATAACGACAAGAAGAATACCCCACACACGAATCTCCCAATAGAAGTTCAACTACAACCGCTTGAGAACTCCCTATCAAGAAACCAAATAAAGACTCAACTGAAGATTCCATCCAGAGGTCCAAAGAAATATCCCGCTAGTCATGAATTTCATAGAAGAGTTTCCCTGTTAGGAGTGCTAAGGAGAGTATTAAGAAAACCCAATCAAATATACTTCAAAAGTCTCAGAGAAGTCTTTTAAATAATAACCCCATAGGATAACCAATTAGATCCTGAGTACTGCTATCAAATGCTGAGAAGAATGTCAACGAAAATAGCAAAGAAAATATAATGTGCCCAATAAGACAATCAAGTTGAATAACAAATATAGTTTCCCAGCTAGACGAAAACCTAAGGGAAAATACTGAGCTGGTGCACAATATACAAAACCAAACTCCAAGGCCCCTTCACTATTTGCTAAGTGAGAACTTTATACAACTTACCACCAAGAAAGCCCAAAGTATTCCACAGCATACCGTAAGCAATATGAGATAATAAGTCTGAACAAGATTCCAAGTGTAAGACTTGCAATAAGTGCCATCAAGGAAAATACTAGTAGAATGCCCACTAAGAATTCCAAAGGATACCGTAAGTAGTACTATACAATAAGTCTGATAGGAATTCCAAATACCAAACCTACTAAGGAACACTAAAGAAAATACCCAAAACAATGCTCCAGTAAGAAAGTACCAATGATTGCCCAATAAGTAAGTACTAGATAAATGACCACTAGGAATTCTATAGAATGCCATTGAAGAATTTCCAATTAGGGATACCAGTAACACACCAATAAAGACCGAGACACATATACCATAGATAATACCATGCAATAAATTCGATTGAAAACCCAATAGCCAAGTCTACCGAGGAGTGCTAACAAAAGTTTCCAAAGAATACCCAATAAGAAACCCAAAGTATGCTCCAAAGAACAACCAAATAGAACCTCAAAAGAAAGCTACTCTTTCACAACTGTTAAGCACAGAGGAAGACCTTAGAGATTCGCCAATAACCGAGCTCCAAAAGAAAACACCCACTCCCAATAAAGGCTAGTCAAATACTGCTCATTCTCGCCAATCCATATAACTTGGAGGGCCTGCTACTAACCACTTCTCTTCAGGGGAAGGAAGAAGTCTTTCTTACCATTTCAATAGGACATGTATGAATGCCAATATATCACATTTATACACATGCCTTAAACTATTATGCAAGCAAGTTTACAAAAGAGTTTATAAAACAGTTTATTCAACAAAGTCACTCAAGCACGACAATCAAGTCAAGCATAACATAATCAATTCAAATCACGACACAACCAATTCAAGACATTCCAATACATACATTACAAGCAATACTTCAAGCAAATAACAATTCACGAGATCAATTTGATTCACGATGCCAATTCGATAGGTCAATTCAATGAACAACTAGACACTTCACTTTACTTGAGAAACATTTAACACATAACACATAACTATATCACATAGGTGCATACATTCAAGTCAAGACACACAATCTCACATACAGGCACACACTTTCAAGACACACTTAACAAGCACACATTCAAGGATCACTACCCACCAGACCGAGGACCCTGTCCCGGCTCATGAGCTAAACTAGCTCTGATACCACTTGTAACACCCCGATCCCTCTCAAGACCGGGAGTTCTATCAATCAATCTAATCTCAACCCAATTCCAAACCCAGGCATAATTTTTTTTAAGGAAAGACGGACGGAGTCTCCCCTATTTCTAGGCAAAAATGCAAAACCTGCAATAGCATATAAGTGGACCAGTACCGTGTCCAACCATTCACAATTCCTCAAGGCCATCCGAGCCCTGGTTCTCAACAATTAAACACAACAAGTATACATACATTTCCAAGTACCCAGACTATTCTAACTCTTTCTTTAAACAATACAAACATGCATTGAAGTTAAGCTATACTAACTAAATTCATAAACCAACTTATCATACCACTTCAATAATCTAGTTAAACTTAAATTACATTACTTTTAACATTAAACACATACATTACATGAAAATATACATCTTTGCATCTTTGACAACTCAAGCCACATAGCACGCAAGGCAACTCTTCAAGCACGATCTTTCACATAACCACGAACTTTCCAGCTAACATGGTATTTCCTGAAATGTGATGGTGAGGAGTGAGTATACTCAACACGTATACTCAGTTTCGGGCGAGACATATATCAAGGTGGAGAGAAAGAAGTTCGTGCAATGCAAATAGGTACAGTTAAGCAATATAATCAATAAGAAAGCATTCAATGTAAACGACAATACAATAAACAATTAAAGAAAGCATTAACACAACCATTCAAAGCTATACCACACTTTGAAGGCTACGGTTCACTTGAACGAGTAATGTACCGATCATGATTTCGATGACTTTAACGATGACGCGCTGGCTCACCCACCTTATAACTTATGTTATAGTACTCCGGACATACTCTGTCAATTCTACGACCCAAAACTCCCTGGGGGGCAACCCAAGCGAGAACGGGAATAGGACACGGAGCTAGAGGAACCAATCCTGGCAACCCGAGACTACCCAGAGAGGCCTGTCACTCACGCGCCTGACATAATGCAATGCAATATGAAGAATATAACGATAATCGAGCAAGGCACTGAAGTGCAGATTAGTATCAACATGCGATACAATAAGCATTTACAATCAATAAAATAACAAGAACCACATTAACAAGCATTATCAACAATTGATATACAATTCAATCATAATCAAGTATAACGAGCATAATAATCCACAATAAGCATTATATAAGCAAGCATTATGAAAATCAACTAAAACACTAAATGACCCCAACTTTCAAAACGCTACTACTTCCAAACGAGCTACGAGTTTTGGA
Source organism: Ehretia macrophylla (assembly GCA_037974665.1). Lineage (NCBI taxonomy): Eukaryota > Viridiplantae > Streptophyta > Magnoliopsida > Boraginales > Ehretiaceae > Ehretia > Ehretia macrophylla. The sequence continues at coordinate 48,745,927 of CM075765.1, read as the reverse complement.
AACCGACTTCACCACTCCTCTTAGGACACCATAAGGCACGTCTAAAGACCACGAAACCCTACTTTACCTTAGAATTCCCGCAAAGGCTCGATTTTTCCCTTTGCTCATTTGAACTACAGCTACCTCAACCGATCACCCAACCAATGTCATAAATGCACCAAAAGTGCTTCCATGGCATACTATGACAATGCCTTCACACAAAACGATAAAATGCCAAACTCGACTGGAACGACCCTAACATGTACCAAGCCATTTTTCTCCGTTTTTACATTACACAACCCAAATAAATCATACATTTAAGCATTATAACATATCTAGCATCTTTTCACATCAACAGAACGTATAACGGAGCAAATTTTATGAAACAGGGGTTTACTATTCATATTTTACTATTCCATTCGCATTTTAAATTGCAATTGCTATATTCAACAGTAGAAAATGCTAAAAAGATACAAATACATATTCTACAATTGTCAAGGAACATTCTTCAAGTATCAAAATGGATAAAATAACGATCTATGCATAATTTCCAAAAATTAAAGTTTAGACATAATAATTTCAAATGCGCAAATAATGATGAAACCCTCACCTTAGATGCTACTAGATGTTAGGAAATCCACGTTGGAAGCCTCAGAAACAACCCCGTGCAAGCTGTCGCGAAGATTTGAAGATTTGAAGTTGAAATCTTTTTTTTTTCTTTTCTTCTTGTATTTTCGGCCACCAAGTAACATAAATATGAAAAATAGTTGATACTCCGTTAAAATAATTAACTCAAGTATTATTTAATTACTTCTAAAAGAAATATGAAAATAATGCTAGAAATGAATGTTTAACTAAAAATAAACACGAAATTCAATGCTAACATTTAAGATGACACTTAATTAAATGCAATTAACTGCCATTAAATGCATGCCGGGTTCGGGGTATCATATTACAGCTTATGCCTAGTTAGCAAACTTAGCTATGATACCATTCTAATAAAGTGTCACCCCCCAACCCGACCTATGGAGGCTAGACTAGGGTGTGACCTAATTCATTTACGCCATTTCACATACTTAACCGTTTGTTATGATTTAACACTTAACATTGGCCTAGAACTCCAAAAGATTTTTCTAGAAAACCTATAGCATAACGGCTGTAATTGGGTTCTTTAGTTTGACCTATTTTCCAAAATGCCTCAAAACTTTCAATCATTGATTCAATTCCAACTAAGATCCCTATTTATCATCAACCGATATGCCTATTGATCTAACTCGAAAGTCTTATTTGATTAACAAGCCTAACAATATAACTATGTTCCGTTTATTTGTCAATTCCAATTACGCAAGTATCTGTTATCCTTTAGCCTATGAGTAAGTACCTGGGTAAGATTAGATAGATTCATTTTATTTGATCCTTCACCTAATGCTTTAGTTGCCTATGATAGTTACTAAATCAAAATAGTGATAGAAAAACGACCAAATAGAGTGTTCGTCTAGTTATAATCAGTACACGCCAAAATTTGACCCCAAATTACAACGGGGGTCATTTACAACAACAACAACATAAGTAGTCTTCAAGCAAACATAACGTTCACAAAACAGCCACAGTCAGGCAAGGCACATAAGGCATGCAATCATTCCAAGGAATCATCAACAATCACATTTTCCTCGGGTACCTGTTCTAGATCTTCTTCACCTGTGACGATAAAAGAGGGTGAGTCCTTATGAACTCAGCGAGGGGGAAACGAGAGATAACGTTTTGAAACTATTTTCCGGTTAATCTTATGAAAAACCCTTTTGAAAACATGTCATATAAAATAAGCAAGTTCATAACATAACATAAATATAAATGAACACATTTATCCATCTTTTCTCCCCAAGGTCCTTTAGGAACCAAGCGAGAGTACTTAAATACATAGTAAAAGGATACGGTGAGCTTTTGCTCTCAAGTCCATTTTCGATAACAAATGTTGCGCCCGACTTCAATCATCCACTTATCACTCCAACGGGTGTACTCCGGATTGTACCCCAAATCCTACGACCTAACTCTCCGAGAAAGTCTAGCCCCCAAGCGAGAGAGAGAATTGGACCATTGTAGTCACGGTAGCACCGGCAAGCCCGATGCCGTTCGGCGTGCGTGAAACGTTACCATGCCACAATGAAATGTTGCAACCTTGTATGCAATGCAAAATTATACCATTTAACCATAGGATCATTACTTAGCAAGTATTCATAAGCAATAGGGCCTCAATTTCGTGCTTACAAATGCGATTAAGCAACAATTCATCGTGTAATTAATCCAAGCCATGCATCAATTAATTAGGCATCCTCAACCAACCAAAACAGCCCACACAACTTCTAATTTCCAGAATTCCAAGCATTCAACACCTCAAGTAAAGTTACAACATGATTCAAAGCATATTACCAAGTAAAAATCCTACTGCAGTGGTCTGTTTTTCCTCATTCATTTAGCCAAGTAAATAACCTCCAATTACAGTGAACCAAATGTCAAATTAAAGCTTAATGAGTTCTTTAAATCTAGGAACAAACCTTGCTGCATTTGGAGTTCGGACTTAGGCGTTATGACCAAAACCGTGAGACTACGCAAAACTGTCCAGATTCATACACATTTCGATATTTGCCATTTTGGAGGCCTTTAAACTCAAAATTAGCCTTAGCCTATTTCTGAAAAATATGTTCCAAACTGACAAATATAGTGACCTACCAAATTTCATGCATTTTTATAAATGTTTACTAGGCCAAAAATACTTTGTTCTACAAGGACAGTAATCTGCCAGAAAAACGTGGTTGCATATTTTAAGGTTTCTAGCTATTCTCAAGCCATGCATGCAGGAAATCTGTGAGACTATCTCTTGGAATTCTACCAGGATCAACTCGTTATACATAATAATTGGCAATTTTAAATCAGAGAATTAGGATTACCTCTTCAAACGATTTGTGGTAGTGTTATGGAATTTCCCAACGGAAGCGTCTAGCTCCTCCTACTTCGCACGCGAACAAGGGTGAAAAAGGAGGAGGCTATAATTTTTCAGAGATAGGGTTTTTTTTTTTTTTTTTTTTGTTTCTTACGTTTTCCAGAAAAATGATATATGTCAATCTCTCCCTGCTTTGAAAACCCTACATGGCCCTTCTTATACAGACCATATGGGCTACACTTTTCAAAAGACCAACTCCCAAAATAGTTTAAAAAAACCCAATCTTTTAATGTGGGTTTCCATAAAGCCCACAACGATTCAAATTAAATCACTATTTAATTTAAATCAATCAGCCTAGGATTTAATTGATGAATCATAAATCTAGTGCTAGGTAGAAATTGTCAAATAATTAAATCCATGACCTAATAATAATAATTAGATAATATTTAATTCTCAATTAAATATTAATTGCAAATAATATTTAATTCTCAATTAAATATTGATTATAATTAGGCCGTCTCTCCAATTAAATTACTTATTCTTTTGCGTGACTCCATAGGTTCAAACTTAAGCCGGTAGCATAAAGACTATTCTTACACTAATCGAAGATACCATTTAGCAATGGTTCCCGACCACCGAATAAGCTGAATAAGTGTAAGGCAACATTCAACGAACCTTAGTACAATGGTGAATTCCCTATGACCCTCGGTGTTCTGAAATAACCCTAGGGACATGGTTAACTATCAAATCCCTAATTAGTTACTTCATGTCAAATTTTAATCCTATCATGACACATCATGACTTACCCTCGTGACTCATCACGAGATGTGCTTTGGCCAAAGACGTTTTGAATTGAAATTAAGTGAAACACCATTCTCCAAATACCCGGAGTGGTCAATCCCATCTTGACTCACACATTGACTTCTCCGGCACTTGCCCATACCTAGTAACCTTCTGTTACCAGATTAGAAATCTGGATAGTCCGACACCTAAGCATGAGGAGTAATTCGTAAGTCTCCATGGCAGTCTCAGGTTAGAGGGAACATGTCTACCACATGTACCATGAGCTATCCTTAGACAGTAGGGTACATACGATAGGACGCTCGTAAAGAGAGTCATGTTCAGTGAACATGTCTCCACATGTCACCTGTTTATCGCACCGGTGTCTCAACACCCATTGGTCATGAGGATAACCAACCAATGCAACAAACAATAACTTATACTCGATGAAATTGATGTCCCAATACCAATTTCATCATTTGGTTACGAACAAAGTTTAAGAATGACCAAAATCAACCCTCATTCATATGATTCTATAAAGCCATTCTAAGGACTACATCATGATCAATCAACGGTAAAAGAAGATGGACGATATGATGTAATGGCCAAATATTATTAATAGAACAATAATCCACATACAAATTAATTTGCCAGCCACACTCGATGACTGACTTTAGGACACAATTCCTAACAATCTCCCACTTGACCTAAAGCCAGTCGGATCTGTATCCTATACCCATCTTTTCTCGATGTGCATCGAACTCTTTGATACCGAGAACTTTAGTGAAGGGGTCAGCTTAATTATTTTTACTATCAATCTTATGCAGAGTGACGTCACCTCTAGCAATGATCTCTCTAATTAGGTGGTAACGTCTCAGTACATGTTTGGCTTTCTGATGAGATCGGGGTTCCTTAGCTTATGCAATGGCTCCAGTATTATCACTGAAGATCGTGACTGGACCAGTCAAATAAGAAAGAACTTCGAGCTCCGTGATGAATTTTCTAAGTCAAACTGCCTCATTCGCTGCATCAGATGTTGCTATATATTCTGCCTCACAAACATAATCAACTACAGTCTGCTGTTTGAAACTTTTCCAACTGATGGCTCCACCATTCAGGGTGAACACAAAATTGGATATGCTCTTACTATCATCTCTATCTGATTGAAAAATTGAATCGGTATAACCAACCAGTTTCATATCAGAATCTCCATAAACGAGCCATTGGTCCTTTGTATTTCTTAAATACAACCACTTGCCAATGTTTCTCGCCAGGATCAGATTGGTATCTGCTTACTATTCCAAGGGAATAAGCCACGTCAAGTCTCGTACAAGACACATCGTACATGATAGATCCTACTGTTGAGGCATATGGGATTTTACTCATGCGCTCTCTTTCTTGAGGAGTTGTCGGACAATCCTTTTTAGAAAGAGTAATTTCATGACCTATCGGGAGATAGCCTTTCTTGGAATTTTCCATGCTGAACCTTTTCAGCATGGTGTCTATGTACGTAGACTGGGACAATCCCAGCAACCTTCTTGATCTATCCCTATAGATCCTGATCCCAAGGATATAGTGTCACGCCCCAACTCGACCCCTCTTACAATCAGTCAGGACGCAACGAAATTTCGGCAGCATAACGACAGTAACATGAACATCAGGGCTCTAAACCAACCCTTAATAACAACATACATCAAACTCCACAAATCACCAACCAACTCCACAATCAAATTAACAACATACAACGCAACCATTTCATACATTAAACATTCTTTCATCAACTCATTCATAGTTATGCGCTTCCATTCCAACATAATGCATTAACCCTTAATATACAATACAAAAACATATTGAGCCAATCTAGCAACCTAATCATAAACAAAAGAGAAGCTACTAAGACAACATCAACTAATTCATTAACTTATCAACATCTTATACATTATAAACTATAAAGCAGATAAAAGTCTACTAAGTTAATTTACAAGATAATAAAACATGTACGACATCATGGATAAGACTCTGGAACATAGGACTCATCCACGTAAGACACGTTTTCCACATTCTCCTCTTCAGGAGGCACGTACCCGTAATCCTATAAAAGTATACCTGTATGCATGCAATAATAGAGAGTGAGCTTATATAAATAAGCCCAGTGATGATCCGATAGATCTCGAGCAATGTCTACTAAACTCCTTGGAATAATCCTTTGAGTCAGTAAACACACAATAACATCAATAATACTATCATCACATAACTATATGACCATTCAATAAATGATACTCTCTCTAGTTGGTGTAGCTCCAAACGCCATCACGATCTCAACCATTCTTCTTATGACTCCCCATTACTCACGCACCCAGGGTACCCTTAATAACCTCTCCCTCCATGACACCTCTGTCATGTGAGCTGGAGGCAGTCTCTGATAGTCATGCCGTTATCAACCCGACAGCCCGATGCTGCCTGAGAGGTGGCGCACACATACCAGAGACTCAACAATAAATATAAACATCAATCATCAATATTCCGAGAGATCAGCAACGAAAGTGCCCGATTCCCGTACTCAATAATCAATCAATATTCTGAGAGATCAGCAATGAAAGTGCCCGATTCCCATACTCAATAATCAATCAATAATCATCAATCATCATATTATCATCATCAATAATCATATCAATAATCAATTTAACAACAATTAACTAAGTTAGATGACAAAGTAGGCCATCCAACCGGACATGCATTAAACACACAATCAAACCCTAGTTTACCCATCAACAACTCACAATTCAATCACTCAAACCACACCCGATCAACTAAGGCTCAATTCAATAATTTAAAGAAAGATAACCTAAACTTCAAATAATCATATCTTACATTCTACTAATCCACACAACCCCAAATCAGTTTCAAACACTCACCCATTCAACCAACTACATTAGCCCTCTCGGAAATCCACCATAACACCTCCAAATCATGCCCGATAACCCTAAAACCCTAGGATATCTTGGCTGGATTTTCCGGACTTTCACACGAACAATGTAATCAAAAATTCGGCATTACAACAGCGCTAACACGTAATTATCAAGTATTTAGAAATCGACGGCTATCGATTTCGATCATCACAACTCAATTAATTCAACATTGAACAATTTAATCAAAATTTAATACCCAAAAAATAAAAATTATGCAAGGGGCAATAATCTAACATCATATTACAATTCTAACGGTTCAATCTTCATTTATACGAAAAAATGCAAAAGACAAGTTTTGAGATCTAGAATTTTTCTCTCACTTTTGATGTGTTTTGATGCAAAAAATGTGTAGAATGGATGCCAAACAATCAATTTCAAGCTTTGAATCACTCAATTCGGCTTTGAAACGCAAAATCTGTGAGAAAAATGCTTTGAAAATGCCTTCATCTTTCTCCTCCAAGGAGCCACGGTTTTGTGTGTGTTTTTGGGGTGTTTTTGTTTTGTTTTTAATGTGTGTTGATGATATATTAAGCAAAGTCAACAATTAAATGAAAGTCAAAGGTGGAAACTAATTATTTTTAGTGTTTTCTTGTCTTTAAATGCATTTTCTTGATCACCAAAGTTCAAAACATTTATTCAATACCCAAAATAGCTCAAGTAGATTATTTTTAGGTGACAAGAAGTTTTACAATCAAACAATTTCACCATAGTCGGCTTAAAACTCGATTTTTGCAAAAGTCGGTGTAAAAACCCTAATAAATTCTTAAGCCGATTTTAAAACCGTTTTAATCAAACACATGTCTATTAAAGTCCGTGGTCTAGGTCTAGAAGGGTTAAAAAAACCAGTTTCAAAATTTTAGCGGACGTGTTTCGAACACACTATTCACTGAAAATTGACGATAAAATTTATGATCCCGTTTTTTATGAAAATTTCATGAATGCACATTTAGCACGTATTAGGAGTATTGACATCAAAATTATAACATTCTAGGTCATATAGCACATAAACAGGTCAAATGCACGTAAAACGAGATAAAACACGTAAATCGAGTTAAAGTAGAAAAGTGGGGTTTCACATTCTCCCCTCCTTAAAACAATTGCGTCCGCGCAATTCTCGAACTGATAGACAATTAAATCCTCAATCGTTACACTTAACAATACTTCTCTTAGTTCTCATTTATCTCTTAGGATGACAACTAACCAAAGACATCAAAAGAACAACCTCTGTTGACTGCAAGTTGATGATCATAATTCCAAGACAATCTTCAATTCATAATTCTTTCCCACCTAACATCATATTGCATATGAAAGAAATTGCAACTCCAAGTCTTAGCGTGACATCACTAATTATCAATCATCCCCTACTACACAAAAGAGCTCTATGAACACCCTGAGGGTTTAAAAACTCATTTATGATAACATGAATGATTACTGATCAAGGGAATATCTCAAAAGTGACATTAGTCAGAATATGGCTCTTATGAAATTTACAAGGAAATAAGAATATGGAAAGTCATATTCGAGCCAACAATCAAGTGAACAAGAGGTCAAACAGGTTAGAGAATCAAGAGGCTAATTGTAATACCCGAGCCCGAAATATGAATTTTCTTTGCTTATTATTTTGAAAATTATATTTCCTTAAAATCTTTGTGAATTAATTGTTACATTCTCGCCGACGCAACGTGCATTGCATTTAAGGAGCGATAGCTAGATAACGATTTCCAGTCCTCAGCAAATAGTGAAACTAGTATTTAGATGACTTAAATTTTATATTTTAAATATTGCTAGCTTTATTTGAACTTACCATAGCTGAAACGGCTTTAAAACGCGCGAAATAGGGGCCTTTGACCAAGTTTTAAGTGGTTTGACCTTGGACCTTTGACCTTTGACCATTTGACACCTTATAAGCTAAAATAATAGGCAAAATAATAATAAAAAAAACAGCAGCAAATAGAGAGAGCAGGCCGTGAGCTTTGAGGGAGAAAAAAAAAAGATTTCAACTTCCAATCTTTCATTCTTCGCGAGAGCTCGTGCGGGGTGATTTCCGAGGCAACCAACGTTGTTTTCCTAGCGACTAGGAGTACCTAAGGTGAGGGAAGCATGTTATTTGCGCATTTATACGTTGTGTTAGTTAACTTTATCAGTTTTTAGATTTATACGTAGATCGTTATTTTAAGCGATTTGATGCTTCTAAAATGTTCCTTAGCATTGGTAGAACATGTATTTATGGCTTTGTAACATTTTCTGCGGTTAAATGTTGTGATTGCAACTTGAATTGTGATATGAATAGTACTTTGTGAATAGTAAAACCTTGAAACGTTGAAATTGCGCTGTTATGCTTTCCGTTGATGTAGAAACGTGCTAGGTATGCTAGAATGCTAAAATGTGTGGTTTGTTTGGGTTGCGTAGTGGAAAAAATGAGAATTAAGCCTTTGGGAAAGTCGGGGTCGTTTAGGTCGACTTTGGCGTTTTCTCGTTTTGCGTGTTGGCATTGCTTCGGGAAGCCATGGAAGCACTTTTGGTGCGAATATGGCGTTGGTTGGGTGTTTGGTTGTTGTAGTTGTAGTTCAAACGAGAAAGGGGGAAATCGGGGCTTTGCGCGAGTTCTAGGGTGAAGTAAGGTTTCGGGGTCTTTAGACGTGCCTTATGGTGACCTAGGAGGGTTGGCGAAGTCGGTTTCCAGAACTCGTGGCTCGTTTGGAAATGGTAGCATTTTGACAGTTGGGGCCGATTTGTGTTTTTGTGTGTTTACTTGTCTTTATGCTTATAGAATGCTTAGAATTACTTGAATTACTTGTTTGAGTTGTTTTGGATTGAATCGCTTATTAAATTGCTGCTATTGCGTGCGAGAGTAACCTACTTTGTTATTCTCCCACGTGTGGTATCGCTTGTTTATTGCTTGTTTATTGTCTTGTATCGAGTCTTGCATGGCATAGTGTCTCGCACGTGAGTGATGGGCCTCTCTGGGTAGCCTTGGGTTGCCAGTGTTGGTTGCTCTAGCTCCGTTGCTATTCCCTTTCTCGCTTGGGTTGCCTCCCAGGGAGATTTGGGTCATAGGATTGATGGATACTTCCGGGGTATTCCAAACTGGTGTTATAAGGTTGTTTTGGGCCGGCGCGTCGTCATCGAATTCGTGTTTGAAAGTGGTTCGTGAAAAGAGTATCGTATCCTTTGATTGAGTGTTTGCAGCTTTAAATACTTGCCTTGCTTAATTGATGGCTTTGGTTGTATCTTTATATGATTTGTATGTATTGCGTGGTATTGCATTGCATACTTCTCTCATCTCCGTCCTTGAGACCAATTGCCCTCGCTGAGCAATAGTTTTTGCTCATTCCTCTCTATACTATGTTTTTACAGGAGTAGTTGAGGCAGACCCTCTCGAGGTAATTGAGGAGGAGGAGCAGGTGGAGGTGTTTCCGTGATAGCACTTACCTGCTTTGCTGGTGGTTGGTTACCAGTTTTGTGCAAACCTTGTTGTTATGTATATTGCGTGAAGGAAGCTTAATTTTGAGGCTTGTAGCCTTGTATGTATTTTCCTATTTTGAGACCTTTAATGGTCTTATGTTGTAATGAATTAAAGTTGTAATGTTGTAACTTGTAACTGATGATTAGTGAAGAAATGCATGCTAATGGCTAATGGTTTAGTGGCATAAGTACTTGTGTAGTATGCATGGCATTTTTGGTTTGGAAAGTTGGTTAGTAAGAGAATGTAAATTTTAAAGAAAGTTAGCTTGTTTTGATCATTTTATAGCTTTCGCAAGTATTATATTGTTTTTAGGGTTTTTGGATCGTCTGCGGTACAGAGGAGACTCCGTCCGTGTGTCGGGTCCGGGCTTGGCCTTTTGCGGGGTCGGGTCGGGGCGTGACATCTTTAGGTGGTATCAGAGCATGATAGTCTTGCATGAGCCGGGATATGATTCTCGGTCTGTGGGGTAACGGTCTGAAATGTTAAAGTGTTTATGAATGATTGCTAAGTGAAAAGAAAATGTTCTAGCATGACTTTGGGAACTTGGTATGTTTATGTGTTTAAGTGAAATAGTTTGGCAAGTTAAACTTGTCTTATGTGAATTGTGTGATAGGATATTGGATTGTTATTGACTTGAGTGTTATCTAATCTTATGTGTTATATTTCTGTCTATAAACTGCTTTTAAATGTTGCCAGCTATTGTGAGTTGCTACTATGCCGCCACGTCGTGGTACTCAAGGTATAGGATCAGATGAAGAGGCAGCAGAACAGGGTCAGCAGCCGTTGCCTGAGCAGTTTATGGCTACCATGACTACTGCAGTAGACCGGATCACACAGGTACTACATGAGCAGAGGCAGGACCGGATTAATCCCTAGGGTAATCAAGCTAATCCTGGTGGACAGGGGTACAGAGTTGAGAATAACCAGCTTGAGAAATTTCTGAGGCACGAGCCGGGAAAGTTCTTCGGGGAGCCGGATGATGAGGCGGCTGAGAGATGGATTAATCGAGTTGAGAAAATTTTCACTGCTTTGAGGTATACCGATGAGGCAAGAATAGATTATGCATCATTTTTATTTGAGGGTGATGCAGAGCAGTGGTGGAATACTGTTAGGCTGAGGTGGGATTGTGAGGATGTTCCACATTTATGGGATGATTTTGTAAGTGAGTTCCGGGACAAATATATTCCCGAGATGGCTATGGAGAGACGGGAAGATGAGTTTGTGGCCCTAAAGCAGGGAAACATGACTGTTGCACAATATGAGGCTAGATTTGTTAGCCTGTCGAGGTATATGCCCGAGTTGGTACGGCCAGCTAGGAGGATGATACATAGGTTTGTCCGTGGGTTGAGAATGGACATACAGTTGCATTTGACTGGACAGACCTACACTACTTTTCCCGAGGCATTTCAGGCAGCCTCGAAGTTTGAGAAACGGAAGGCTGAGATGTTAGCCGAGAGCAGTCAGCCGAGTAAGAAGCAGTTTTTGGGCCAGAGCAGCCAGAGTCAGCCGAGGCAGTTTCAGGCTTCTGCACAGGGTCCTCAGCAGCGTCCGTATCAGCCACAGCAGCAGATTCAGGCTAGACCAGCTGTGACTAGACCTCAGCAGGGAGGTACAGTTCCTACCCCTGCCAGAGCCCCAGCACCTACAGGAAACACTGCGGTTAGGCAAAATCAGCAGTGTGATTATTGTAATCGACCAGGGCATATTGAGGCTAACTGCTGGAGGAAGAGTGGGAAATGTACGGGTTGTGGCAGTGATGAGCATAGGGTGAAGGATTGCCCTAAATTTAATAATGTTCAGGGCCGTGGTGGAGGCCGAGGTGTTCAGAATAGGGCTGCAGGTGCACGACCAGCACAGAGAGTTCAGGCTAGGGTCTTTGCACTGGATGCAGAGGAGCTGCCCGATAATACAGCTATAGTGGAAGGTACCTTTCTTCTCAATACTCAGCCAGTTAAAGTTTTGATTGATCCTGGAGCTACGCATTCGTTTATAACTCCTGCATGTGCACGATCTGTGAATGTTTGCATTGATAATTTGCCTCATGAAGTTGAAGTTAGTACTCCTTTGGGTGCAAAATTTGTTGCTGAATCTATTTGCAAATCTTGTGATATATGTATAGAGAACCGTAAATTTCCTGCTGATTTAATTATATTACCATTCCGTGACTTTGAAATCATTTTGGGAATGGACTGGTTGGGAAAGTATTATGCACAGTTGGATTGTAGAACAAAGATCGTTTATCTTAAGGTTCCTGACCTACCGATACTAGAGATTATTGGGAACTGCAGGGCTGCCCGCATTCCACTTTTATCAGCGATCAAGACTTCTAAGTTGTTGAATAGGGGTTGTGAAGCCTACTTAGCCTATTTGATCAATAAGCCTGCTGATAAGTTGAGTTTGAATGAAGATCCGACTGGTAGAGACTTCCCTGGTGTATTTCCCGAGGAATTACGAGGAATTACCGGGTTTACCACCGGATAGGGAGATTGAGTTCGTGATTGATCTTGTGCCAGGCACTGCGCCAATTTCTAGGAGTCCTTACAGGATGGCATCGGCTGAACTTCAGGAGTTAAAAATTCAGCTTCAGAACTTGCTTGAGAAAGGGTTTATACAACCTAGTTCTTCACCGTGGGGCGCACCTGTGTTGTTTGTAAGAAAGAAAGATGGCACGCTACGGTTATGCATTGATTACAGGGGACTTAATCAAGTCACGATTAAGAATAAATACCCCTTGCCGTTGATTGAAGAATTGTTTGACCAGTTGCAGGGTGCGAGTGTTTACTCCAAATTTGACTTGAGGCAGGGTTACTATCAACTTAGAATTCGGAGTGACGATATACCAAAGACGGCATTCAGGACTAGATATGGCCACTATGAATTTGTTGTTTTTCCGTTTGGATTGACGAATGCACCAGCCGCATTCATGGACTTGATGCAGAGGGTTTTTCGGCCTTACCTTGATCAGTTTGTCGTGATCTTCATTGACGACATTTTAGTGTATTCGAAGAACGAGGCTGAACATGAGCAACACTTGAGGATTGTGCTTCAGACTTTGCAGGAAAACAAGCTTTTTGCTAAATTCAGCAAGTGTGAGTTCTGGTTGAACCAGATATATTTTCTAGGCCATATCATTTCAGATCGAGGAATTTCAGTGGACCCAGCTAAGATTGAAGTTGTTTCAGCTTGGAAGAGACCTGAGACGGTGCCAGAGATTCGGAGTTTTCTTGGATTGGCAGGTTACTACCGGAGATTTGTTAAAGACTTTTCTAAAATTTCTGGACCTTTGAGCCAGTTAACTCGGAAGAAAGTTGCTTACAATTGGGATGCCAAGTGTGAATCCAGTTTCCAAGAATTGAAGAAGAGACTAACTACAACTCCTATACTAGCTTTACCTGAGGGAACAGAGAACTTCGTTGTCTACAGTGATGCATCTAAAGAAGGATTGGGCTGTGTTTTAATGCAGAATGGTAAGGTGATTGCCTATGCTTCTAGGAAATTGAAACCTTATGAAGTCAATTACCCTACACATGATCTTGAGTTAGCTGCAGTTGTGTTTGCATTGAAGAAGTGGCGTCATTACTTGTGGGGTTACAGATTTGAAATATTTACTGACCACAAGAGTCTCAAGTATTTGTTTTCACAGAAGGATCTGAATATGAGGCAGCGGAGATGGCTAGAGCTATTGGGTGGTTATAACTGTTCCATTAACTATGTGCCAGGTAAGGCAAATGTTGTTGCTGATGCTTTGAGCCGAAAGGCTACTGTTGCGAGCTTGATTATCAAGGACTGGGAGACTTTGGAAGAAATTTGTTCATGGAAACCAGAAGCTACTGAGGTAGGGATTCGGTTTGCTAGTTTACAGATTCAGTCAGGGTTGCTAGCACAGATCAGAGAGGCTCAGAAGACTGATCCTCACATCTTGAAGATCCAAGAGAAAGCTAAAGGGGGAGAGTCGGAGTTTAAATTACATGCAGATGGCAATTTCAGATTCAGGGATAGAGTATGTGTTCCTGATGATCCGACTTTGAAGAATGAGATCCTGTCCGAGGCACATAATTCGAGGTACATGATTCACCCGGGCAGTACTAAGATGTATAGAGATTTGAAGCAACACTTCTGGTGGAACAATATGAAGAGGGAGATTGCTGGGTATGTATCCAGATGTTTGACTTGTCAGAGGGTTAAAGTTGAGCATCAGAGGCCAGCTGGACTTCTACAGCCGTTATCGATTCCGCAGTGGAAGTGGGTACATATTACAATGGACCTTGTGACCGATCTTCCTAGATCTCCGAGAGGATGTGATTCTATTTGGGTTGTTGTGGACCGCTTGACTAAAGTTACACATTTTATTCCCGTGAACAAACAGGATAGCCTTGATAAGCTAGCTGAATTGTATGTTGCTAATATTGTGAGATTGCATGGAGTACCACAGAGTATAGTGTCAGATAGGGATCCCAGATTCAGATCTCGTTTTTGGCAGAAGTTGCAAGAGGCCATGGGAACTAAGTTGAGCTTCAGTACTGCATATCATCCGCAAACTGATGGCCAGTCTGAGAGAACCATCAGGATCTTGGAAGACATGCTTCGAGCATGTGTGCTTGACTTTGGGAAGAATTGGGAGAAGTTTTTGCCTTTAGCGGAGTTCGCCTACAACAATAGTTATCAATCTACTATAGGTATGGCTCCCTACGAGGCATTGTATGGTCGGAAATGCAGATCCCCATTATATTGGGAAGAGGTTGGAGAGATGAGAACAGTTGATCCGACTGTGTTACCTGAGATGATTAAGATGGTAGATAATGTTCACCTTATTCGCCAGCGTATGCTTACAGCTCAGAGTCGTCAGAAGAGTTATGCGGATAAGCATCGTCGGGATCTTAAGTTTGATTTGGGAGATTGGGTGTTTCTTAAGATTTCTCCACGGAAGGGATTGATTCGGCACGGTAAGAGCGGGAAGCTTAGTCCCAGGTATGTGGGTCCGTATGAGATCACCGAAAAGGTAGGTCCTTTGGCTTATCGATTAGCTTTGCCTCCGAGCTTGTCGCGACTGCATGATGTGTTCCATGTGTCTATGTTGAAGAAGTATCATCCAGACCCTTCGCATGTACTTGAACCAGGGCCTTTCCAGATTGAAGAGAAGTTGTCCTACGAAGAGAAACCGATTAGAATTGTGGATCGGAAGATTCAAGAGCTTCGCAGAAAGAGTATTCCGTTAGTGAAGGTTCTGTGGAATCATCATGGGTTTGAGGAAGCGACATGGGAAAGAGAGGACCAAGTTCGGGATCAGTATCCGGAGTTGTTTGTTGACCAGGTAAGAATTGCGTGGGCGCAATTGTTTTAAGGGGGAGAGGGTGTAATACCCGAGCCCGAAATATGAATTTTCTTTGCTTATTATTTTGAAAATTATATTTCCTTAAAATCTTTGTGAATTAATTGTTACATTCTCGCCGACGCAACGTGCATTGCATTTAAGGAGCGATAGCTAGATAACGATTTCCAGTCCTCAGCAAATAGTGAAACTAGTATTTAGATGACTTAAATTTTATATTTTAAATATTGCTAGCTTTATTTGAACTTACCATAGCTGAAACGGCTTTAAAACGCGCGAAATAGGGGCCTTTGACCAAGTTTTAAGTGGTTTGACCTTGGACCTTTGACCTTTGACCATTTGACACCTTATAAGCTAAAATAATAGGCAAAAAAAAAAAAAAAACAGCAGCAAATAGAGAGAGCAGGCCGTGAGCTTTGAGGGAGAAAAAAAAAGATTTCAACTTCCAATCTTTCATTCTTCGCGAGAGCTCGTGCGGGGTGATTTCCGAGGCAACCAACGTTGTTTTCCTAGCGACTAGGAGTACCTAAGGTGAGGGAAGCATGTTATTTGCGCATTTATACGTTGTGTTAGTTAACTTTATCAATTTTTAGATTTATACGTAGATCGTTATTTTAAGCGATTTGATGCTTCTAAAATGTTCCTTAGCATTGGTAGAACATGTACTTATGGCTTTGTAACATTTTCTGCGGTTAAATGTTGTGATTGCAACTTAAATTGTGATATGAATAGTACTTTGTGAATAGTAAAACCTTGAAACGTTGAAATTGCGCTGTTATGCTTTCCGTTGATGTAGAAACGTGCTAGGTATGCTAGAATGCTAAAATGTGTGGTTTGTTTGGGTTGCGTAGTGGAAAAAACGAGAATTAAGCCTTTGGGAAAGTCGGGGTCGTTTAGGTCGACTTTGGCGTTTTCTCGTTTTGCGTGTTGGCATTGCTTCGGGAAGCCATGGAAGCACTTTTGGTGTGAATATGGCGTTGGTTGGGTGTTTGGTTGTTGTAGTTGTAGTTCAAACGAGAAAGGGGGAAATCGGGGCTTTGCGCGAGTTCTAGGGTGAAGTAAGGTTTCGGGGTCTTTAGACGTGCCTTATGGTGACCTAGGAGGGTTGGCGAAGTCGGTTTCCAGAACTCGTGGCTCGTTTGGAAATGGTAGCATTTTGACAGTTGGGGCCGATTTGTGTTTTTGTGTGTTTACTTGTCTTTATGCTTATAGAATGCTTAGAATTACTTGAATTACTTGTTTGAGTTGTTTTGGATTGAATCGCTTATTAAATTGCTGCTATTGCGTGCGAGAGTAACCTACTTTGTTATTCTCCCACGTGTGGTATCGCTTGTTTATTGCTTGTTTACTGTCTTATATCGAGTCTTGCATGGCATAGTGTCTCGCACGTGAGTGATGGGCCTCTCTGGGTAGCCTTGGGTTGCCAGTGTTGGTTGCTCTAGCTCCGTTGCTATTCCCTTTCTCGCTTGGGTTGCCTCCCAGGGAGATTTGGGTCGTAGGATTGATGGATACTTCCGGGGTATTCCAAACTGGTGTTATAAGGTTGTTTTGGGCCGGCGCGTCGTCATCGAATTCGTGTTTGAAAGTGGTTCGTGAAAAGAGTATCGTATCCTTTGATTGAGTGTTTGCAGCTTTAAATACTTGCCTTGCTTAATTGATGGCTTTGGTTGTATCTTTATATGATTTGTATGTATTGCGTGGTATTGCATTGCATACTTCTCTCATCTCCGTCCTTGAGACCAATTGCCCTCGCTGAGCAATAGTTTTTGCTCATTCCTCTCTATACTATGTTTTTACAGGAGTAGTTGAGGTAGACCCAATCGAGGTAATTGAGGAGGAGGAGCAGGTGGAGGTGTTTCCGTGATAGCACTTACCTGCTTTGCTGGTGGTTGGTTACCAGTTTTGTGCAAACCTTGTTGTTATGTATATTGCGTGAAGGAAGCTTAATTTTGAGGCTTGTAGCCTTGTATGTATTTTCCTATTTTGAGACCTTTAATGGTCTTATGTTGTAATGAATTAAAGTTGTAATGTTGTAACTTGTAACTGATGATTAGTGAAGAAATGCATGCTAATGGCTAATGGTTTAGTGGCATAAGTACTTGTGTAGTATGCATGGCATTTTTGGTTTGGAAAGTTGGTTAGTAAGAGAATGTAAATTTTAAAGAAAGTTAGCTTGTTTTGATCATTTTATAGCTTTCGCAAGCATTATATTGTTTTTAGGGTTTTTGGATCGTCTGCGGTACAGAGGAGACTCCGTCCGTGTGTCGGGTCCGGGCTTGGCCTTTTGCGGGGTCGGGTCGGGGCGTGACACTAATAGTTTAATAAGGAAGCATGATAACTAAGATAATAAATGTCTCAGCACCTATCAGTTAAATAAGTACAAACAAAGGATGATGACGAGTCAAAACAGTGCTGAGTATGTTGAACAAAAATTCCTGAACAAGTAGATATTTCAATTCTCGATGATTGTTCAAGGAACCAACAAGTAAGTTGTACTTGAGGCGAAATGAAATTAAGAAATAAGAGATGATTAATTCAATAGAACATATGAGTGTCAAGATAATGAGTATCTCAGCACGCAATAACCAAAGAAGAATAAATAAGAAAAGACAGTGCCGAGTATATTAAATGAGCAATTACAAGCAAAGTAATGGCTCAGGATTTAATAACAAAACAATAGGATTAACAAGGATCAACAAGAATGACAATGATGTACTAAGGTAAGGAGTACATCAAACAAGTGAAATCGAATAAGTAAAATGGTATACCAAAGGTGAAATTACTTCCAAATGAATAGTAATATGATGAAATGAAATGTTAAAACCAATGGCTGGAGATATAGAATGAAATATAGAAGTCTCAAACCTTAACTCTAATAAGTGACATTGCTATAAGAAGCGTATATGAATGTTAAGAATAGAAACAATGTCAAATGGGTATAGGATCCATTAATCCAATAAGCAAAACTTTCAAGAAACAATTGATAGGCTAGAAAAGTGTAACCCTCTCTCAAATAAGTGAGAATAGAGTAGAAAAGAATAATAAGACCGATAAAATTATGAAGCACAGGAAGGGTGTCCCACCTACACACTTAAACACCAACAAGTCAAATTCTACAATCTATCTTCCTCCAAAACAAGACACTAAGGAGATCTAAAGAACCTAAGGAGTCATAACAATCACCAAACAAGATAAATCACTCCAAAATTTTACATTCCGTACCAGACCAATCACTAAACAAGATAAATCACCGATTACCCAACAAGATTCACTAATGAAGACTCCAAAATCTAATAACACAATACAGATTCATGCTAACCCATTATAACACAAGAGAATCCTCAATCAACAATTTAGAAAGTCATACCACCTAGAATCCAAAAGCTTGATGTAGGCAAGTAAATGTTCAGTCACCAAAATGCATTCTTATTTCCTCAAATAATTCTATCTCCCAACAATTACATCTTCGAATAAAGTAACTTTAGTCAGGAATCACTCCAATTGTCTCCAAGGTTTAAAGATCAAAACTCCAAAATACCCATTAATAATATAGCAATCCCAAATAGTAGAAATATTCACATGTTATACCACAGTTCATTCCATTCACAAATATACATCACTAATTCCTCAAATAAATTCATTCTAAAATAACCTCAAGAAAGTATAATCTGAGTTGAGACTCCAAAAGTGTCTAATCACAACCTCACAGAAACCTCAACTTATGATTCATCTCCAAGTAATAATAAGTTAAACATGGCAACAAAAGTAATTATAATCATCAAGATACATTACTATTTCCTCGAACAACTTCATTCTCGCTAAAGGAACATCAAGATCAATCCACTAAGCCGAAACTAAAATCCATAAACATAACAATTAAAATCTAACTGATAAACTTCTAGGATAATAATAATTCAAAATCATGGCCTACCTCTATTTCCGAAAACTCTTGCAGTCATCCTTACTTCACCTAAAAGAATCACCCACAGTTATAGAATATATACAATTACATCACATGAAAACAGGTACAACGTAATGCATGATTATCATATAATATAACATTATCACATAACACACAATTCAGCATATAAGAAGCCAACATCACATAAACAGGTTATATCACAGAAGTAAGTTATAAACAATTAAAGTCACATAAGCAACAAACTTCACATAAAGCACTTTGATCACATAAAACACAATTGTCACATAATACACATTAATCACATAATGCACATTAATCACAACACATTGAGTACGTATAGCACGTTATCACATAAAACATATTGACCACATTAGTTCACTTAACACACAAGGCATACTGGTCACATAGAAAATTAGACACATAAGTAAATTAATCACATAAACATATTAACATATCTTTCACTTTTATTTCACTTAATACATACTTGCATGCTTAGACCACTACCCACATTCCGAGGATACCCCGGCTGACAGCTAATCAAGCTATGATACCACTTAAATGTCACGCCCCAACTCGACCCCTCTTACAATCAGTCAGGACGCAACAGAATTTCGGCAGCATAACGACAGTAACATGAACATCAGGGCTCTAAACCAACCCTTAATAACAACATACATCAAACTCCACAAATCACCAACCAACTCCACAATCAAATTAACAACATACAACGCAACCATTTCATACATTAAACATTCTTTCATCAACTCATTCATAGTTATGGGCCTCCGTTCCAACATAATACATTAACCCTTAATATACAATACAAAAACATATTGAGCCAATCTAGCAACCTAATCATAAACAAAAGAGAAGCTACTAAGACAACATCAACTAATTCATTAACTTATCAACATCTTATACATTATAAACTATAAAGAAGATAAAAGTCTACTAAGTTAATTTACAAGATAATAAAACATGTACGACATCATGGATAAGACTCTGGAACATAGGACTCATCCACGTAAGACACGTTTTCCACATTCTCCTCTTCAGGAGGCACGCACCCGTAATCCTGTAAAAGTACACATGTATGCATGCAATAATAGAGAGTGAGCTTATATAAATAAGCCCAGTGAGGAACCGATAGATCTCGAGCAATGTCTACTAAACTCCTTGGAATAATCCTTTGAGTCAGTAAACACACAATAACATCAATAATACTATCATCACATAACTATATGACCATTCAATAAAGAATACTCTCTCTAGTTGGTGTAGCTCCAAACGCCATCACGATCTCAACTATTCTTCTTATAACTCCCCATTACTTACGCACCCAGGGTACCCTCAATAACCTCTCCCTCCATGACACCTCCGTCATGCGAGCTGGAGGCAGTCTCTGATAGTCATGCCGTTATCAACCCGACAGCCCGATGCTGCCCGAGAGGTGGCACACATATACCAGAGACTCAGCAATAAATATAAACATCAATCATCAATATTCTGAGAGATCAGCAAAGAAAGTGCCCGATTCCCGTACTCAATAATCAATCAATATTCTGAGAGATCAGCAACGAAAGTGCCCGATTCCCATACTCAATAATCAATCAATAATCATCAATCATCATATTATCATCATCAATAATCATATCAATAATCAATTTAACAACAATTAACTAAGTTAGATGACAAAGTAGGCCATCCAACCGGACATGCATTAAACACACAATCAAACCCTAGTTTACCCATCAACAACTCACAATTCAATCACTCAAACCACACCCGATCAACTAAGGCTCAATTCAATAATTTAAAGAAAGATAACCTAAACTTCAAATAATCATATCTTACATTCTACTAATCCAAACAACCCCAAATCAGTTTCAAACACTTACCCATTCAACCAACTACATTAGCCCTCTCGAAAATCAACCATAACACCTCCAAATCATGCCCGATAACCCTAAAACCCTAGGATATCTTGGCTGGATTTTCCGGACTTTCACACGAACAATGTAATAAAAAATTTGGCATTACAACAGCGCTAACACGTAATTATAAAGTATTTAGAAATCGACGACAATCGATTTCGATCATCACAACTCAATTAATTCAACCTTGAACAATTTAATCAAAATTTAATACCCGAAAAATAAAAATTATGCTACATCCGACAGAAACTCATAGTATTACCACTAAACGATCCCTAGCATGCAAGGAGCAATAATCTAACATCAAATTACAATTCTAACGGTTCAATCTTCATTTATACGAAAAAATGCAAAAGACAAGTTTTGAGATCTAGAATTTTTCTCTCACCTTTGATGTGTTTTGATGCAAGAAATGTGTAGAATGGATGCCAAACAATCAATTTCAAGCTTTGAATCACTCAATTCGGCTTTGAAACGCAAAATCTGTGAGAAAAATGCTTTGAAAATGCCTTCATCTTTCTCCTCCAAGGAGCCACGGTTTTGTGTGTGTTTTTGGGGTGTTTTTGCTTTGTTTTTAATGTGTGTTGATGATATATTAAGCAAAGTCAACAATTAAATAAAAGTCAAAGGTGGAAACTAATTATTTTTAGTGTTTTCTTGTCTTTAAATGCATTTTCTTGATCACCAAAGTTCAAAACATTTATTCAATACCCAAAATTGCTCAAGTAGATTATTTTTAGGTGACAAGAAGTTTTACAATCAAACAATTTCACCCGAGTTGGCTTAAAACTCGATTTTCGCAAAAGTCGGTGTAAAAACCCTAATAAATTCTTAAGCCGATTTTAAAACCGTTTTAATCAAACACAGGTCTATTAAAGTTCGTGGTCTAGGTCTAGAAGGGTTAAAAAAAACCAGTTTCAAAATTTTAGCGGACGTGTTTCGAAAATACTATTCACTAAAAATTGACGATAAAATTTCTGATCCCGTTTTTTAAGAAAATTTCATGAATGCACATTTAGCACGTATTAGGAGTATTGACATCAAAATTATAACATTCTAGGTCATATAGCACATAAATAGGTCAAATGCACGCAAAACGAGATAAAACACGTAAATCGAGTTAAAGCAGAAAAGTGGGGTTTCACATATAGGAAGCCTCTCTTAAATCCTTCATGGAAAATTGGGATGACAACCACAACTTCACGCTCTAAAATGCAGATATGTCATTCCCTATAAGGAGAATATCATCCACGTATAGCACCAAGAATATGACCATATGACCATTTGCCCATTTATAGATGCAAGACTCTTCTTCATTCTTAACGAAGCCATACGTTTTGACAACCTTGTCAAAACGTATGTTCCAACTCCGAGAGGCTTGCTTGGCTCCATAAATGGATCTCTGTAGCTTGCATACTTTAGATTCATTTGTGGATGTGAACCCTTCAGGGTGTGTCATGTACACCTCCTTTTCCAACTCACCATTAAGGAAAGCTGTCTTGATATCTATTTGTCAAATTTCATAATCTAGGTACGCAGCTATAGCAAGCATAATGCGAACCGATTTGAGCATTGCTACGGGAGAAAACGTCTCATCATAGTCAATACCATAACGTTGACGAAATCCCTTAGCAATCAAACAGGCTTTGTAGGTCTCTACCTTCCAATTTGTTCCTCTTTTCCTTTTAAAAACCCATTTACACCCTATGGATCTTACCCCTTCGGGTGGGTCAACTAATGTCCAAACATTGTTCACATGCATGAATTCTATCTCGGATCGCATGGCTTTAAGCCATTCTTCGGAATCAAGTCTCTGCATTGCATCCATATAACTGATCAGATCCTCATTATTCTCATCAAGTTCGATGGGATCATCGCCACAGACTAGGAATCCATAACTGTCCGGTTGACGTGGTACTCTACCAAATCTTCTTATTGATGTGTCTACAGCGGGCTTAGTATTCGGTTCACTAACCTTATCATGTTTTGTATGTTCTTCTGCTAATGTTTGTTCTTGTTCTAGTTGAACTTCTCCAAGTCCAATATTGGAGGCATTGCTTTCCTTCTCGAGAAACTCTTTCTCTAGGAAAACCGCTCTAAGGGCAATGAACACCTTTTGTTTGCTGGTGTTGTAGAATTGGTATCCTCTAGACTCTCTAGGGTACCCTACGAACAAACATTTATCAGATTTTGGTTCTAACTTGTTAGCTTGAAGACGCTTGACATATGCTGGACACCCCCAAACCTTAAGGTGTGTGAGTGTTGGTTTACACCAAAACCACATCTCATATGGTGTCTTATCTACTGACTTGCTAGGAACCCTATTCAGCACGTGAGCAGCAGTTTCAAGGGCATATCCCCAAAAGGATATGGGTAGATCTTCACGTCTCATCATGGATCGTACCATGTCTAACAAGGTTCGATTTCTCATCCCAAATTCTCCATTATGCTGCGGTGTAGCAGGGGGAGTCCATTGTGAAAGAATCCCATTCTCCTCAAGGTAACCCAGAAACTCATTGGAAAGATACTCACCTCCATGATCAGATCGTAGAATCTTGATATCTTTCCCAATTTGTTTCTCTACTTCATTACGATGTCTTTTGAACATTTCAAAAGATTCTGACCTATTTCTCGTCAAATAGATATACCCATACCTAGATAGATCATTAGTAAAGGAAATAAAGTAGGAGTATCCTCCTCTAGCACTTGTGCTTATAGGCCCACATACATCTGTATGCACGAGGCCCAAGAGTTCCGTAGCCTGATCACCTTTTCCAATAAAAGGAGATTTGGTCATTTTACCCAATAGACAAGACTCACAAGTAGGTAGTGATGCTGGATCACTAATATCAAGCAACCCTTCCTTGATTAACTTGTTAATCCTGTTTTCATTTATATGACCTAACTTGCAGTGCCAAAGGTAGGCACCTGAGTTTATTCCTTGCTTTGGACGCTTATTGCTAACATACATTATGTTTACAGGCTGTGTTATAACATAAATTTCATGTTTCAGTTGTCCCTTAATGATATTAGTGTTATTCAAAATAACATCAAAATCATTATTCATAATAATAAAGGAATAACCATCATGGGCTAAAAGCCAAACTGAGATAATGTTCAAAACAAAATCCGGACAATAGAAAACATTATTAAGACTAAAGTTTCCTGAGTTTGTAGCTAAAGATAAACGCCCTAACGCTAGTACTAGAACTTGATTTCCATTTCCAACGCTGAGGTGTCGCTCACCAACTCTGAACTTCCTACTGACCTCCAGCCCCTGCAACAAATTGCAAATATGATAAGGACTGCCTGTATCTAATACATAGGTAGTAGAGTCTATAACACTGAAGTTGCAAGGTGTTATCATATACATACCTTGCTGAGCAACTCCTTGCTGTCTCTTTGGCCTGTTTGGATCTAACGACGCCAGATACTGAGGACAATTCCTCTTCCAGTGTCCCTTCCTCTTACAGAAGAAACATTCTGCTTGACTCTGGTCAGCTTTCTGCTTGCGAACTTGTGGTTGCTGCTGGGCGGGTTTCTTAACCCCGCTTTGAGCTGCATATGCATTTTTGTTCTTTTTCTTGCCACGTCGTGAAGAATTCTTGCGTTTTGAGGAGCTAGCACCTCCAACCACATTAACCGTCTTTCTGAGGAGCTAATTATCTTTCTCAAAGGTTTGCAGCAACCCCAGAAGTAGATGGAAGTTAGCAACTGGTTTGTTCATTTTGAACTGGTTCAAGAAAGGGAGGTAGGATGAAGGAAGAGAGTTGAGGATGGCATCCTTGCCAAGCTGCTCATGGAGCGGATAGCCTAACTTAGCTAACTTATCAATCTGCTCAGTCATGTACAATACATGATTAGTGACAGAAGTCCCTTCTCTCATTCTAGTGTTGAAGATGGCACAAGAGGTCCTATGTCTTTCTGCGTCATCGGATGTGCCGAAAGTTCATTCAACGCTTGAATGATGTCCTCAGGTTGTGTTTCCTCAAATTTGCGCCTGAATTCATCATTCATTGTAGCCTTCATGATACAGCGAACTGTTATTCTATCATCAACCCATTTCTAATATCGCCAACGATTGGCAAAAGTCGCTTGGGCAACAGGTTCAGCAGGTGCTGGATCAGACAGAACATACAGGATACGTTCATGCTGGAGCACAATGCGCAATTTATGATACCAGCTATCGTAATTTGGCCCGGTCAACTTTTCACTATCCAATAGTGATCTCAAAGACAACGTGTTAGCCATTAAATCTGCAAATAATTGAAGTAAAGGAAATAAATTAACTAAAATATATGAATTATCTAATCACACTAGACATAGGCTAGTGTCTAAATGATTCTCCCACTATTTTGTTTAGATTGATAGCCTCTACCTTCAATCCGAAGGAATTTTCGATCCAAATTCCCTTAGTGGGTACTAAGATCCAAATAATTGTACATGAGCCCGACGGAGGCCGGCCCACCTATGCACATTTATTTGGTAGGTTCATAACCAGTTATTTCTCCAAATAACTCTCAGTGATCTCAATTCTCCCCCAAGCACCCCTTCAGCAGGACGGAGGTCCTCCACTGAAAGGCCCAGTTAGGCCAAACCATTAACATGATATCTCATAGTCCCTCTCTATGCTTGATGAGTAGGCCTGACGGAGGCCAGCCCACCTACTCACCATCTCAAAGAGATTCCATGGAATTCATACAATGAATAATAATCCCAACACCTTGATAAAAGCCAGGCCGGAGGGCCTCCAACGTTTATTAAGATATAGGCTCATTATTATTCACTTTAATGGGAGGCAGTGAGTTGAACACCAATGTTCAACCCACTTAAAGGACCTAATAATTTAGAGGATTTTAATTATAGTATAATGATTGGTTTTATTTGCCTTATTATTAATTAATCCAATTAATTGATCGCGCGAGAGATATATATAAATAAGGCATGCATAAAATAAATTGAGCATAAATAATAGGTGGTTATGGGCTTTCCTAATGTGGTCCACTAGAGCCATCATGGACCACTCTAGTCATGCAAATAAAGATTATTACATTTAATTGGGTTAACCTGGACAAGCCCAGGCCTTCTAGAAATCTTCAACACCTTGATCCATGCTCCAAAGCCCTATCTCTATTAATTACATAAACATGATAGAGAACTCATTCTAAAAGGAAGGGATACATTACTTGGGGTAGAGATTTACAACCAAAAATAGAAGGCTGGGCTCGCAGGCCCAATTTAGCCCAAATAAATAATTATAACAATTTATAATAATAAAATGCAATAATCATCATGATATGCAAGCCCATAACCTCCTTTAAATCCATGGCATACATCGTTAACACAAATAGGTATACACATAGACATTCTATATAATTTCCAAGGCATTAAATCAATTTAATCAAATTAAATCGATATTTCCAATTAATTAAACTAATTTTAAATTAATTGGATGTCCTACAACAATATTCAAAATAAATAGTGTTAAAGAGGCACAAATTAATAAACAATTTATTAATATTAGCAAAATTAACAATTAAGTTCAATATTTTTCCAATTAATTAAACTAACTTTTAATTAATTGGACATCCTAAATTAATTCACCAAATTAATTTAGTTAAATAAATACAACTAATAAACTATTTACTAATTGCTATCTAAATTCACAATTAATTTAAATTTAATCTATATTGGATTAACACTATCAACTAATTAATATTAATTTGGACGTAGTTTAAATTAATTTAATAGTTGAGCCCAATGTTTCCAAACCATTTTAGAAATAGACATTTAATTATCATATAAGCCCAACATAAAAAAAAACCAAGTGAATAAATTAAGGCCCAATAGAATTAATATATCCTAAGACCTAAAGAATTAGAATTAGCTTAAGCCCAACTCCTTGAGCCCAACAAGAAATAAAATAAAAATAAGCAAGATTGGGCTGAATTGATCCAAATTGGGTCAAGCCCAATCAGATCAGGTAGCCCATTAGGGTTCAGATCCTTTTTTTTTTTTGCTACAGTACTCGCTACAGTAACATGCTACAGTAATAGCTGCAGTAATCGCTACAGTAACGTCGCTATAGTACCACCTCGTTTATTGTGTTTATTTTATGTATTTGATACAAGGTTATACGTTGCCTATATGATATAGTTGATATATTTGTTTTTTTTCATACAGTTACTATAGCAGAATCAAAAAAAAAGGGCATACTGTACGAATTCCTACAGAATCAACTCGTTATACATAATAATTGGCAATTTTAAATCAGAGAATTAGGATTACCTCTTTGAACGATTAGTGGTAGTGTTATGGAATTGCCCAACGGAAGCGTCTAGCTCCTCCTACTTCGCACGCGAACAAGGATGAAAGAGGATGAGGCTATAATTTTTCAGAGAAGGGGTTTTTTTATTTGTTTCTTACGTTTTTAGAAAAATGATATATGTCAATCTCTCCCTACTTTGAAAACCCTACATGGCCCTTCTTATCAAGACCATATGGGCTAGGCTCTTCAAAAGGCGAACTCCCAAAATAGTTTTAAAAAAAACCCAATCTTTTAATGTGGGTTTCCATAAAGCCCACAACGAATCAAATTAAATCACTATTTAATTTAAATCAATCAGCCTAGGATTTAATTGATGAATCATAAATCTAGTGCTAGCTAGAAATTGTCAAATAATTAAATCCATGACCTAATAATAATAATTAGATAATATTTAATTCTCAATTAAATATTAATCACAAATAATATTTAATTTTCAATTAAATATTGATTATAATTTGGCCGTCTCTCCAATTAAATCACTTATTCTTTTGCGTGACTCTATAGGTTCAAACTTAAACCTGTAGCATAAAGACTATCCTTACACTAATCGAAGATACCATCTAGAAATGGTTCCCGACGACCGAATAAGCTGAATAAGTGCAAGGCAACATTCAACGAACCTCAGTACAATGGTGAATTCCCTATGACCCTCAGTGTTCCGAAATAAACCTAGGACATGGTTAACTGTCAAATCCCAAATTAGTTGCTTCATGTCAAACTTCAATCCTGTCATGACACATCGTGACTTACCCTCGTGACTCATCATGAGATGTGCTTTAGCCAAAGACTTTTTGAATTGAAATTAAGCGAAACACCATTCTCCAAATACCCTGAGCGGTCAATCCCATATTGACTCACACATTGACTTCTCCGACACTTGCCCATACCCAATATGTCACGCCCCGACCCGACCCCGCAAAAGGCCAAGCCCGGACCCGACACACGGACGGAGTCTCCTCTGTACCGTGGACGTTCCGAAAACCCTAAAAATCAACATAATACTTGCGAAAGCCATAAAAACAATTAAAACAAGCCGACTTTCTTTAAAACATACATTTCTTATTAACCAACTTTGCAACCCAAAAATGATATGTATACTACACAACTATTTATGCCACTAATCAATTCCATTAGCATGCATTTCCTTACAAGTCACAAGAGTATAAGTTTACAACTTTACATTCTTTCAACTTATACAACATAAGACCGTAGAGGCCTCAAACTAAAAAATACATACAAGGCTACAAGCCTCAAAATTAAGCGACATCCAAGCAATATACATATCAAGCAAGGCTCGCACAAAATCTGGTAACCAACCACCAGCAAAGCGAAGAAGTGCTATCACGGGAACACCTCCACCTGTTCCTCCTCCTCAATTACCTCAAGAGGGTCTGCTTCAACTACTCCTGTAAAAATATAGTATAGAGAGGAATGAGCAAAAACTATTGCTCAGCGAGGGCAATTGGTCTCAAGGACGGAGATGAGAGGTGTATACAATGCAATTAGTCAAGCAATTCATACAAATATCATACAGAGATACAATAAAGCCATCAATAAAGCAAGGCAAGCATTAAAACTAAAAACACTCATTCAAAGGATACGGTACTCTTTTCATGAGCAACTTTCAAACACGAATTCGTTGACGATGCGCCAGCCCAAACCACCTTATAATACCAGTTTGGAATACCCCAGAAGTATCCATCAATCTACGACCTAAATCTCCCCGGAAGGCAACCCAAGCGAGAAAAGGGAATAGCAGCGGAGCTAGAGCAACCAACACTGGCAACCCGAGGCTACCCAGAGAGGCCCATCACTCACGCGCGAGATACTATGCAATGCAAGACTCGATACTAGGCGATAAACGAGCAATAAAGCCACACGTGGGAGAATAACAAAGTAGGTTACTCTCGCACGCAATAGCAACAGTTGATATGCATTCCAATCAAAATCAATTCAAACAAGTATATCAAGCAACCCTAAGCATTCTATAGACATAATATCAAGAAAACATACAAAGTCACCAATCGGCCCCAACTATCAAAACACTACCATTTCCAAACGAGCCACGAGTTCTGGAAACCGACTTCACCAATCCTCCTAGGTCACCATAAGGCACGCCTAAAGACCCCGAAACCCTACTTAACCCTAGAATTCACGCAAAGTCCCGATTTGCCCCTTTGCTCGTTTGAACTACAACTATATCAACCAAACACCTAACCAATGCCATAATCGCACCAAAAGTGCTTCCATGGCCTCCCGAAACAATACCAACAAGCAAAACAAGGAAATGCCAAACTCGACCTAAACGTCCCCAACTTTCACCAAAGCTTAATTCCCATTTTTTCCATTACACAACCCAAACAAACCATGCATTTAGGCATTCTAGCACACCTAGCACATTTCTACATCAATGGACAGCATAACGGAGCAACTTCATCATTTCAAGGATTTACTATTCATAAAATACTATTCAACAACTAATTTAAAAGCTATAAATACATGTTCTACAATTGCCAAGGAACATTCTAGAAACATCAAAACACTTTAAACAACAATCTACGGATAAAATCTAATAATCACAAAGTTGATACACTTGACATTTAAATGCGCAAATAACATGCTTCCCTCACCTTAGGCACTCCTAGTCGCTAGGAAAACAACGTTGGTCACCTCAGAAACTACCCCGCACGAGCTCACGCGAAGATTGAATGATTGGAAGTTGAAAGGTTTTTTTTTTTCTCTTTGAAGCTCACGGCCTGCTCACTGTTTTTCAGCTTTGTTTTTTTTTTTTTTTTTTTTGCTTTGTTTTAGCTTATTAAGTGATGAATTGGTCAAATGGTCAAAGCACTAGGTCAAATGACTTAATATTTGGTCAATTAGACTATTTTTGTGCACTTTAAAGCCATTTTAACTAATGAAAGATTAATTATAGCTAACAACACCTAAAACATAAAATTAAAGTCATCTAAATACTAGTTTCACTATTTGCTGAGGACTAAAAACCGTTCTCTAGCTATCGCTCCCTAAATGCAATGCACGTTGCGACAACAATGAAGTAACAATTAATTCTCAAATAATTTAAGGAAATATAATTTTCAAAATAATAAACAAGAATTTTTCACATTATGGGCTTGGGTATTACACCCTCTCCCCCTTAAAATAATTGCGCCCACGCAATTCTTACTTGGTCAACAAACAACTCCGGATACTGATCCCGAACCTGGTCCTCTCTTTCCCAAGTTGCTTCCTCAAACCCATGATGATTCCACATAACCTTTACTAATGGAATACTC
Source organism: Ehretia macrophylla (assembly GCA_037974665.1). Classification (NCBI taxonomy): domain Eukaryota; kingdom Viridiplantae; phylum Streptophyta; class Magnoliopsida; order Boraginales; family Ehretiaceae; genus Ehretia; species Ehretia macrophylla. The sequence continues at coordinate 48,714,989 of CM075765.1, read as the reverse complement.
TTTTTGCGAAGCTCCTGAACTTTTTGATCCACAATTCGAATCGGTTTCTCTTCACAAGACAACTTTTCTTCAATCTGCAAAGGCTTTGGTTCAAGTACATGTGAAGGGTCTGGATGGTACTTCTTTAACATAGACACGTGGAACACATCGTGCAGTCTCAACAAGCTCGGAGGCAAAGCTAATCGATAAGCCAAAGGACCTACATTTTCGGTGATCTCATACGGACCCACATACCTGGGACTAAGTTTCCCGCTCTTACCGTGCCGAATCAATCCCTTCTGAGGAGAAATCTTAAGAAACACCCAATCTCCCAAAGCAAACTCAAGATCTGGACGGTGCTTATCTGCATAACTCTTCTGACAACTCTGCGCTATAAGCATACGCTGGCGAATAAGGTGAATATTATCTACCATCTTAATCATCTCAAGTAACACAGTCGGATCAACTGTTCTCATTTCTCCAACCTCTTCCCAATACAATGGGGATCTGCATTTCCGACCATACAGTGCCTTATAGGGAGCCATACCTATAGTAGATTGATAACTATTGTTGTAGGCGAACTCCGCTAAAGGCAAAAACTTCTCCTAATTCTTCCCAAAGTCTAGCACACATGCCCGAAGCATGTCCTCTAAGATCCTGATAGTTCTCTCAGACTGGCCATCAGTTTGTGGATGATATGCAGTACTGAATCTCAACTTAGTTCCCAAGGCCTCTTGCAACTTTTGCCAAAAACGAGATCTGAATCTGGGATTTCTATCTGACACTATACTCTGTGGCACACCATGCAATTTCACAATATTAGCAACATAAAGCTCAGCTAGCTTATCAAGGCTATCCTGTTTGTTCACGGGAATAAAATGTGTAACTTTAGTCAAGCGGTCCACAACAACCGAAACAGAATCACATCCTCTCAGAGATCTAGGAAGATCGGTCACAAGGTCCATTGTTATATGTACCCACTTCCATTGCGGAATCGACAACGACTGTAGAAGTCCAGCTGGCCTCTGATGCTCAACTTTAACCCTATGACAAGTCAAACATCTGGATACATACCCAGCAATCTCCCTCTTCATATTGTTCCACCAAAAGTGTTGTTTCAAATCTCTATAAATTTTTGTACTGCCCGGGTGAATCGTATATGTGACACCCCGAACCCAGCACTTCCCTAATTGCATTCATTAAATTGTTAACTTAGATGTAATTTAGCTAATTACTTTATTTTTTTTATATTTTCATAAATTCAAATATTTCTTTTCATGCATTTTATATTTTTATAAAATACTACATATTTTTAGGGGACTATAGCCCCTGACTGTGCGTGCATTGCATATCGGGATCAATGGGAAAAAAATTCACGAAATGTCTGATGAATAGTACCAACGGGATTTTTTCCAAATTTTTCAGATTTTTGGCATTTTATTTTGCTGAAATTTAATCACCCAAATGACCCATTTACCCTTACTAAAATACCCTATTTGCTTGACCTACCCTTTGACCATCTTATGAGAATATTATAAGCCAAGAAACAAAAAAAAAAGGGGTAAAAAAAATGCCAAAAAAGAGTTACGAGAATAGTAACTTCTCAAAAAAAAAAATTACTCATTGCTTCATTCTTGCTTCCATTGCTTCCCAAATTGGTTGTGTTTCATCCTTAGGACCTTAAGACCATTATTTGATCTTCAAAAGAGGTGATGGTGCATTCTATTTTTGTATTAAATTCAATTAAAGTTTGTATTATTATTTTTGTGATCTAATATTATAGTGGTTTAATTCTTGTTCCGTTGATTCTTATATGCTCTAATGACTTTATAGAATATGTTTGATGGTTTAAAATACTTGTTGAATGTTTGAAAATAAAAATGGCACTTGGGGAAGATGATGAATAGTGCTAAACTAGGGTTTCCAAAAAAAGAGTTACAATTTAATTCGATTCGAGGCTTCTAGTAGTTGCTAATTCGGTCCATAAGCGTGGGAAAACTGTTAATTGCACTTGCTATGTTCAAAATTTGAGAAATTTGATCAAAATAGGCTACTTTAATAAGGAGTTTCGGGTTTAACTTGAATCCGGGCACGTTTCGAGGTTATGGCTAGTCTTTATTAAGTATTGAAACCTTAGAAGTGCTTTCGTTTCGCTTGTTTGGGTTCCGAAATTGGTACTTGTAGTGTAAACCCACAAAGAGGCATTTTTGGTGTTTTCGTGTACTTGTGCTCTAGGTTATGATTTGGAGGTTTTAAATGAGGTATTTAGGTATCCTTAGATTGGTAGGATGGTTAGCTAGCTTAACTTGATCATTGAATTCCGATAGGAAGCTAAATAGCCTAGTTGAACAAAGGGGAAATGAATGAATTAATTGCTTTAGTACTTGTATTGCTTTGTAGTTGCTCCTAGCGAGTCTAAATACTATTCTCAGGTATGTGTGAGCTTTCGGTTAAGTTGTGTTTGTGTAGTGTACGTATTATAGTAGTGAAGTCTCGTGAATTAAGTTGCTTGGTTTACATGGATTTGGTTGAGTATGAATTTAGAATGGACTAAAGGAACTAGTAATGAACCATGGTAATAATTGTTGTTAGTTGATTCTTGATTGATTGGATAAATGTTTAAATGTACTTATGTAACAAGTTCATCTATTCGGAGAAGTTGTGAGCTAAGTTATATCGATACTAGTTAAAGATTGAGTAAACATGTTTATATTGATTATTAATTAAATTATATGTGTAAAGATACGCTTATATAACTTATTGGTTAGATGTTATATAGTGTTTCTACTTATATGAATGGCTATGTATATGTTATTTATTATGCTATTGTCTTTGTCTAATACTTGAAAATTAAAGAATGTTGCATATGTGATCACTTGAGTTTATGTATTGTTCAAATATTGATTAGAATGATTGTTAAACCATGAAATATATTGTTAGTTATGTGAATTGAAGGGAATTAAATAGAGTTGGATAATTTAATGGCTTTATGAACTAGCTTTAGTTGAGAATAAGAAATCACTTCTTATGCATATAGTTGATTGTATTAGGTAGTGATAATTGAAGGGAATTGATGCTTTTGGAGAATATTGAGGGAATCTTGGCTTAATTCGCGCAGGTTTGGCTTCCTAAAAGGTGAGGGATCATTTCTATGTGCATTCTATGTGTCTTATCTTGTTATATGCTAAATATTCGATACTAAGTGATTTAAGTGTTTTAGTTGGATTAGTTTAGCAATTATAGACTAATGAATGTATCATATTTCATCGTATGGCGTGATTGATGATGTGTGTTCTCGAGGACAACCTTTTTTGTTGTCCTCCTTGTTTGTATATCAGCTTATTTTGTTATATTATTATTATTATTGCTTCCTATGTTATCAAGTCAATGGTTGCGCAACCTTATCGTCGGGGCGGATGCGATGGGCCTCTCTGGGCGGCAGCGGGCTTGCCAGGGTTGGTTGCTCTAGCTCTGTACCCTATTCCCTCACTCGCCTGGTCCGGAGATTGCCAGGGGGTGTTGGGTCGTAGGATTGGGTACATCCGGAGTACCCTTTGGTGTTTGGGATGCCGGCTTATCGTGATCGTGATCGTGGTTCGTGGATCGTGAATGAAGACCAGCGAAGATTGGTGTATAGGGGTTATGTGAAATGTATCCTTTTAAATGTGTGGTTATTTAAGCTATCATTGTTTCTTTAATTGTCTAATTGTTATTGTTGTTTAACTGTATTACCTGTTGCATTGCACGCCCCGCGAGACTATATCCCTCACTGGGCAACAGTGGTTGCTCATACCTCGATATATGTTTCAGGAAGTGCTGAGGGTGATCCCCAGCTAATTGAGGTGCTAGTGGAAGAGGAAGAAGTTCAGGCTGAGCCTTTGCCCTAGTTGTTATGTGTTTGTTGTCTAAGGTGGATTTGTCTTATTGTTACATGGTGTACTTGTATTGCTATAGCATGATCTATTTTGTGGCCTTAAGGCTATGTATATTCTTGTAGTTGCAAGTTGAAAGTTGTTGGTTGTAATGTTAGCTTTGAGATATTATGGCTTGTAATAACTTTTAATTCTCCTTTTAGTTCTTGCATGCTTGGGTGTGTATGTTTAGAGGTGTTGATTTCAACTTCTAAAATTGCTCTAATGTTATCATAGAATGACATGTTAAAAAGGTTTAATGAAAAGTTAAGTTGGGTGCATGCATGTGTGATTTGGAGTTGTTGTTTGTCTCCTGGCTTGGATGGCCTAGAACCTTTGAATTTTAATTATAAAAGCTTGTTTTAGTATATTGTGGCTATTTTAAGCATTTACAAGTTTGAAAAATGTCCGCGGTACAGAGGAAACTCTGTCCGTTTTTTCCTAAAATTTTGTGACTGGGTTTGGTATTGGGTTGAGAATAGCATGGTTATTAGAACCTCTGGTCTCGTGAGGGATCGGGGCGTGACAGTATACCTCGAATTTTGTGCCTCGGACAGAATCTCATTCTTCAAAGTCAGATCACCAGGAACACACACCCTGTCCCTGAATCTGAAGATACCATCTGCATGTAATTTAAACTCCGACTCTCCCCATTTTGATTTTTCTTGGACTTTCAAGATGTAAGGATCAGTCTTCTAAGCCTCTTTGATCTGTGCTAGTAACCGTGACTGAATCTGCAAACTAGCAAATCGAATCCCTACCTCAGTAGCTTCTGGCTTCCATGAACAAATTTCTTCCAAAGTCTCCCAATCCTTGATAATTAAGCTTGCAACAGTAGCCTTTCGGCTCAAAGCATCAGCAACAACATTTGCCTTACCTGGCACGTAGTTAATAGAACATTTGTATCCACTCAATAGCTCTAGCCATCTCCGCTGCCTCATATTCAGATCCTTCTGTGAAAACAAATACTTGAGACTCTTGTGGTCAGTAAAAATTTCAAATTTGCTACCCCACAAGTAGTGACGCCACTTCTTCAAAGCAAACACAACTGCAGCTAACTCTAGGTCATGAATAGGGTAATTGACTTCATAAGGTTTCAACTTCCTGGAAGCATAAGCAATCACCTTACCATTTTGCATTAAAACACAGCCCAATCCTTCCTTAGATGCATCACTGTAGACAACGAAGTTCTCTGTTCCCTCAGGTAAAGCTAGTATAGGAGCTGTAGTTAGTCTCTTCTTCAATTCTTGAAAACTGGATTCACATTTAGCATCCCAGTTGTAAGCAAATTTCTTTCGAGTCAACTGGCTCAAAGGTCCAGAAATTTTGGAAAAGTCTTTAACAAATCTCCAGTAGTAACCTGCCAATCCAAGAAAACTCTGAATCTCTGACACCGTCTCAGGTCTTTTCCAAGATGACACAACTTCAATCTTAGCTGGGTCCACTGAAATTCCTCGATCTGAAATGATATGACCTAGAAAAGATATCTGATTCAACCAGAACTCGCACTTGCTGAATTTAGCAAAAAGCTTGTTTTCTTGCAAAGTCTGTAGCACAATCCTCAAGTGTTGCTCATGTTCAGCCTCGTTCTTTGAGTACACTAAAATGTCGTCAATAAAGATTACGACAAACTGATCAAGGTAAGGTCGAAAAACCCTCTGCATCAAGTCCATGAATGCGGCTGGTGCATTCGTCAATCCAAACGGCAATACAACAAATTCATAGTGGCCATATCTAGTCATGAATGCCGTCTTTGGTATATCGTCACTCCGAATCCTAAGTTGATAGTAACCCTGCCTCAAATCAAATTTGGAGTAAACACTCGCACCCTGCAACTGGTCAAACAATTCTTCAATCAACGGCAAGGGGCATTTGTTCTTAATCGTGACTTGATTAAGTCTCCTGCAATCAATACATAACCGTAGCGTGCCGTCTTTCTTCCTCACAAACAACACAGGCGCTGTGACGCCCGAGATTTAGCCATGCATTTAATTACTGTTGCATCCTTTGTTTGCGCATCTCTTTCTATGTCTTATTAACTGCCTTGTTAAGTTACTATTCACTTCATTTTTAAACTGCATTCTATTGGTTAATTAGTATTTTTATTAAATCATATTAATTGAAAAAGTAGTGAGAAAATGTGCATTTGTGCTAAAGGCGTTAGGAAAGCTCGTGTAGAAAATGATATTAGTAGTTGAATGAATAGTGTTACGTAACTAACTTAGAGATTTAATTAACTAGCACACATGTTTCACCTTAGGCTCGTTTTTAAGCTTACTACGCGCATTTTAGAAGCCACTTAAGCACCCAAACATGACCCCACCCCAATATATACTCAACATAACATAACATTAACTCATATAACACAAGAAAAAAAAATAAAAGCTGAAAAAAAGGGAGCAGAACCCGACAGCTCCAAGGGAAGAAAAGAAGGAGATTTTGCTCACCAAGCCTCCAATCCAAGCCTCTCCAAGCCTTGAGCAACTAGTGTAGGGTGTGTGCAAGGTTCCTAGGTGCTCCTACGCGCATTGGTGAGGGATTTCACGGCTTATTTTTGCATTTCTAAATAGTTGCTATTTTCTTGATTTGTTGAAAATGTGTTCATATGCTATTGTATTGATTATCCATGCTAATATACCATGTATATGAATTCTAGGGAACACATTTAAGCCATCGTTTCGTTTTTTAAACGGTTAGAATCGTTAGTTTGATTTTTAGGGTGAATAGTGACGGGAATTTTAGGGTTTTTGTGAAATCGCGCGTTTTAACTTGATTCAATATTTCTAATAGATGCCTTAGGTGCTAGTGAAGGTAGTCTAATAGCCCCGTGCACTTGTATTGTCCTAAAATCGCATAAAACGTAAAATAGCCGACTTTAACAAAGGGCTTTCGGGGTTAATGCGAATCCGGGTGAATTCGGCTTCAATTTTAGTATCCTTAGGCTACCTAGGTGCTATAGAAGCCTTGATATCCTTTGTTTGAAACCCGGACATTGTATGTGTAGTTTAAGGCCATAAGAGGAAATTCGGGGCTTTCAGGGTAATTGCGGGAATTTGAATGAGTTAGAGGGTTGAGAGGGTACCTTGAGGGTTAGTTAGAAAGTTGGGAGAGTTTCCTTTGAAAATGGAATCATTAACCTTGGTTTGGAAGAGAAATAGTTTGAAAAACAAAGGGGTTTATGAGCTATTTCGGTTGACTCACACTTCTAAACCAATGGCATGACTTCTTGAGTGTTTATATGTGGTTTCAAGTTGTTTTGAAGCTTTTGGTATGATTCTATACTTAATTTGCATATGTCTCTTGGTAAAATTGCATATTTGCTTATATAATTGTTCTATTCTGATTGCATCGAGGTCAACCTACTTTGTTGATCCTCCTATGTGTTAATGCTTATATTATTGCTATTAACTTGCCATTGTTAAGTGCATTGCATAGTGGTTGCGCAACCATAGTGTCAGGGGCGGATGCGTTGAATATCGGCTGGGCGGCAGAGAGCTTGCCGGTGGATATTCAATCTCCGTGCCCTAGTCCCTCATTCGCCTGGTCCGAAGATTGCCAGGGGATGTTAGGTCGTAGGATTATCGGGGTACATCCGGAGTACACCCACTGGAGTGTTTGGGGATTATGCCGGCTTATCGTGATCGTGCTCGTGGTTCGTGGATCGTGAATGAAGACCAGTGAAGATTGGTGTATATGGGTTTTGTGAAATGTATCCTTTTAAATGTGTGGTTATTTAAGTTATCATTGTTTCTTAAATTGTCTAAGTGATATTGTTGCATAATTGTTTTATCTGTTGCATTGCACGCCCCGGGTCTATATCCCTCACTGGGCAACAGTGGTTGCTCATACCTCGATTTATGTTTCAGGAGACGCTGAGGGTGATCCCCATCTTGTTGAGTTAGTTGAGGAGGAGGAAGTTCAGATTGATCCTTTACCTTAGTTGCTGTGCCTGATAGCTTGAGGTGGTTTAAATTTCTTGCTGCTTTGTGGAAGGCTCAACTGTTTATATTATGTCCTATTTTGTGGCCTAAGGGCTATGTATATATTGTTGTGTAAAGTGAAAGGACAGTAGATTGTGGTGTAGTATTGGAAGTCTATGTCTTGTAATAACTATGTTTCTGCCTTTATTCACCTTGCATGCTTGGGAGTGATTTGCTTAAGGTAGAAATGTGTTATCTTTTAATTATGTTTTATTGATATCCTAGAATGTTTTTGCTACTAGACTATGTTGTAAACAAAGTCCTTGCATGCTTGTGTGGTTTTGGAATTTTTGTTTACTTCAAGGCTCGGATAGCCTTGAATATTTATTTATAGAGCCTTGAAAAGTATGTTTACCTTGTAGTTACCTTATTTGTAAGTTTACAGGTTTCCAGAATGTCCACGGTACAGGGGAGACTCTGTCCGTGTGTCAAGTCCGGACTTAGCCTTTAGCTTGGGGGTTGGGTCGGGGTGTGACAGGCGCACCCCACGGCGAAGAACTAGGTTGTATAAACCCTTTCTCAAGCAAGTTCTGAAGCTGAATTTTTAACTCCTGAAGTTCAGCCGATGCCATTCTATAAGGACTCCTAGAAATTGGCGCAGTGCCTGGCACAAGATCAATCACGAACTCAATCTCCCTATCCGGTGGTAAACCCGGTAATTCCTCGGGAAATACACTAGGGAAGTCTCTAACAATCGGAACCTCATTCAAACTCAACTTATCAGTAGGCTGATTGATCAAATAAGCTAAGTAAGCTTCACAACCCTTATTCAACAACTTAGAAGTCTTGATCGCTGATAAAAGAGGAATTCGGGCAGCCCTGCAGTTCCCAACAATCTCCAGTACCGGTAGGTCAGGAACCTGAAGATAAACAATCTTTGTTCTACAATCCAACTGAGCATAGTACTTCCCCAACCAGTCCATTCCCAAAATAATTTCAAAGTCACGGAATGGCAATATAATTAAATCAGCAGGAAATTTACGGTTCTCAATGCATATATCACAAGATTTGCAAATAGACTCAGTAACAACTTTTGCACCCAAAGGCGTACTAACTTCAACTTCATGCGGCAGTTTATCAATGCAAACATTCACAGATCGTGCACATGCAGGAGTTATAAACGAATGTGTAGCTCCGGGATCAATCAAAACTTTAACTGGCTGAGTATTGAGAAGAAAGGTACCTTCCACAATAGCTGTAGTATCGGGTAGCTCCTCTTCATCCAGTGCAAAGACCCTAGCCTGAACCCTTTGTGTTGGACGTGCACCTGCAGCCCTATTCTGAACACCCTGGCCTCCAGTACGGCCCTGAACATTGTTATACTTAGGGCAATCTCTCACCCTATGGTCATCGCTACCACAACCCGTGCATTTACCACTCTTTCTCCAACAATTTGCCTCAACATGCCCCGATCGATTACAATAGTTGCACTGCTGATTTTGCCTTACAACAGTATTTCCCGTAAGTTCTGGGGCTCTGGTAGTAGGAACTGTACCTCCCTGCTGGGGTCTAGTCACAGCTGACCTAGCCTGAATCTACTGCTGTGGCTGATACGGACATTGCTGAGGAACCTGTGCAGAAGTCTGATACTGCCTCGGCTAACTCTGGCTGCTCTGGCCCAAATACTGCTTCTTACTCGGCTGACTGCTCTCAGCTAACATCTCAGCCTTCCGTTTCTCAAACTTCGAGGCTCCCTGAAATGCCTCGGGAAAAGTAGTGTAGGTCTGCCCAGTCAAATGCAAATGTATGTCCATTCTCAGCCCACGGACAAACCTATGAATCATCATCCTTGCCAGCCGTACCAACTCGGGCATATACCTCGACAGGCTAACAAACCTAGCCTCGTACTGTGCAACAGTCATATTTCCCTGCTTCAGGGCCACAAACTCATCCTCCCGCCTTTCCATAGCATCTCAGGAATATACTTGTCCCGAAACTCACTCACAAAATCATCCCATAAATGTGGAACATCCTCACAATCCCACCTCAATCTGACAGTATTCCACCACTACTCTGCATCACCCTCAAACAGGAATGACGCATAATCTATTCTTGCCTCATCAGTGTACCTCAAAGCGGTGAAAATTTTCTTAACACGGTTAATCTATCTCTCGGCTGCCTCATCATCCGGCTCCCCGAAGAACTTTCCCGGCTCGTGCCTCAGAAATTTCTCTAACTGATTATTCTCAACTCTATACCCCTGTCCACCAGGATTAGCTTGATTTCCCTGGGGATTATTCCTATCCTGCCTCTGCTCATGCAGCACCTGTGTAATCCGGTCAACCGCTGTAGTCATAATAGCCATAAACTGCTCAGGCAACGGTTGCTGATCCTGTTCTGCTGCCTCTTCATCTGACCCTATACCTTGAGTACCACGACGTGGCGGCATAGTAGCAATTCACAATAGCTGGCAACATTTAAAAGTAGTTTATAGACATAAATATAGCACATAAGATTAGATAACACTCAAGTCAATAACAATCAAACATTCTAACACGCAATTCACATAACACAAGATTGACATGCCAAACTAATTCACTTTAAACGCATAAGCACTCTAAGTTCACAAAGTCATGCTATAACACTTTGTTTCCACTTAACAATTATACAATAACATTCTAGCATTTTGGACCTTTACCCCACAGACCGAGAAACATATCCCAACTCATGCAAGACTATCATGCTCTGATACCACCTAAAGATGTCACGCCCCGACCTGACCCCGCAAAAGGCCAAGCCCGGACCCGACACACGGACGGAGTCTCCTCTGTACCGTGGACGTTCCGAAAACCCTAAAAATCAACATAATACTTGCGAAAGCCATAAAAACAATTAAAACAAGCCGACTTTCTTTAAAACATACATTTCTTATTAACCAACTTTGCAACCCAAAAATGATATGCATACTACATAAGTATTTATGCCACTAATCAATTCCATTAGCATGCATTTCCTTACTAGTCACAAAAGTATAAGTTTACAACTTTACATTCTTTCAACTTATACAACATAAGACCGTAGAGGCCTCAAACTAGAAAATACATACAAGGCTACAAGCCTCAAAACTAAACGACATCCAAGCAATATACATATCAAGCAAGGCTCGCACAAAATCTGGTAACCAACCACCAGCAAAGCAAAGAAGTGCAATCATGGGAACACCTCCACCTGTTCCTCCTCCTCAATTACCTCAAGAGGGTATGCTTCAACTATTCCTGTAAAAATATAGTATAGAGAGAAATGAGCAAAAACTATTGCTCAGCGAGGGCAATTGGTCTCAAGGACGGAGATGAGAGTAGTATACAATATAATTAGTCAAGCAATTCATACAAATATCATACAGAGATACAATAAAGCCATCAATAAAGCAAGGCAAGCATTAAAACTATAAACACTCATTCAAAGGATACGGTACTCTTTTCACGAGCAACTTTCAAACACGAATTCGATGACGACGCGCCGGCCCAAACCACCTTATAACACCAGTTTGGAATACCCCGGAAGTATCCATCAATCTATGACCCAAATCTCCCTGGGAGGCAACCCAAGTGAGAAAAGGGAATAGCAGCAGAGCTAGAGCAACCAACACTGGCAACCCGAGGCTACCCAGAGAGGCCCATCACTCACGCGCAAGACACTATGCAATGCAAGACTCGATACAAGGCAATAAATGAGCAATAAATCCACACGTGGGAGAATAACAAAGTAGGTTACTCTTGCACGCAATAGCAACAGTTGATATGCATTCCAATCAAAATCAATTCAAACAAGTATATCAAGCAACCCTAAGCATTCTATAGACATAATATCAAGAAAACATACAAAGTCACCAATCGGCCCCAACTATCAAAACACTACCATTTCCAAACGAGCCACAAGTTCTAGAAACTGACTTTGCCAATCATCCTAGGTCACCATAAGGCACGTCTAAAGACCTTGAAACCCTACTTAACCCTAGAATTCACGCAAAGTCCCGATTTCCCCCTTTGCTCGTTTGAACTACAACTATATCAACCAAACACCTAACCAACGCCATAATCACACCAAAAGTGCTTCCATAGCCTCCCGAAACAATGCTAACACGCAAAATGAGAAAACGCCAAACTCGACCTAAACGTCCCCGACTTTCACCAAAGCTTAATTCCCGTTTTTTCCATTACGCAACCCAAACAAACCATGCATTTAGGCATTCTAGCACACCTAGCACATTTCTACATTAACGGACAGCATAACGGAGCAACTTCATCGTTTCAAGGGTTTACTATTCATAAAACACTATTCAACAACTAATTTAAATTGTAATCTCAACATTTAACCGCAGAAAATGTTAAAAAGCTATAAATACACGTTCTACAAATGCCAAGGAACATTCTAGAAGCATCAAAATGCTTTAAACAACAATCTACGGATAAAATCTAAAAATCACAAAGTTGATACACTTGACATTTAAATGCGCAAATAACATGCTTCCCTCACCTTAGGCACTCCTAGTCGCTAGGAAAACAATGCTGGTCACCTTGGAAACCACCCCGCACGAGCTCACGCGAAGATTGAACGATTGGAAGTTGAAAGTTTTTTTTTTCTCTTTGAAGCTCACGGCCTGCTCACTGTTTTTCAGCTTCATTTTTTTTTATTTTGCTTTGTTTTAGCTTATTAAGTGATGACTTGGTCAAATGGTCAAAGCACAAGGTCAAATGACTTAATATTTGGTCAATTAGACTATTTTTGTGCACTTTAAAGCCATTTTAACTAAGGAAAGATTAACTATAGCTAACAACACCTAAAACATAAAATTAAAGTAATCTAAATACTAGTTTCACTATTTGCTGAGGACTAAAAACCGTTCTCTAGCTATCGCTCCCTAAATGCAATGCACGTTGTGACAGCAAGGAAGTAACAATTAATTCTCAAAGAATTTAAGGAAATATAATTTTTAAAATAATAAACAAGAATTTTTCACATTCCGGGCTCGAGTATTACACAATAACCTTCCGTTACCATATTAGAAATATGGATAGTCCGACACCTAAGCATGAGGAGTAATCCATAAGTCTCCATGGCAGTCTCAGGTCAGAGGGAACATGTCTACCACATGTACCATGACCTATCCTTAGACAGTAGGGTACATACCATAGGACACTCATAAAGAGAGTCATGTTCAGTGAACATGTCTCCACATGTCACCTGTTTATCGTACCGGTGTCCCAACACCCATTGGTCATGAGGATAACTAACCAATGCAACAAACAATAACCTATACTCGATGAAATTGATGTCCCAATACCAATTTCATCATTTGGTTACAAACAAAGTTTAAGAATGACCAAAATCAACCCTCATTCATATGATTCCATAGAGTCATTCTAAGGACTACATCATGATCAATCAAAGGTAAAAGAAGATGGATGATATGATATAATGGCCAAATATTATTAATAGAACAATAATCCACATACAAATTAATTTGCCAGCTACACTCGATGACTGACTTTAGGACATAATTCCTAACAATGCATGAGTAGATAGACTCATATAAACACATATACATGAACATCAAGAGTAAATATAGCCATATGAGAGAATGCATGTGAGTTTTGAAAGAATTTAAAAGATTTTAACCCTCACCTTAGCAACTTGATGGATGAAAATGCACGGATGCTCTTGAAAACGCACAAAAGGTCCTCTTTCCTTGCTTTGCCCGAGTAGTGGCTGGTTTTTCCTCAAATCCTAGCTTAGCTAGTTTGTGTAGGAGGTATGCATGTGTGTGAAACCAAAAGACAAGGAAGAAAACCATCAAAACTTACCTATGACCGAAAATGATGAGTTTGTGAGCTTGTGTGAGATTTTCTTGATTGTTGCTTGCTATGGCCGAGCTTCTTAGAGACCTTGGGAGTATAGTTTAGTCTTGGAGTATAAGCTTGAGCCATGGAAGCTCAAGGAGCAGCCATAGCCGAGAGTAAGAGAAGATGAAAGAGTTTTGAGAGGAGAGTGATGTTTGTGTTTGTGTGTGTCGGCCTTGAGCTTGCAAATCTAAATTTTCTTTTGTCATTGAGCATTATTTTGAATTGTAGGCATGCTAGGGTGAGTTGGCCGATAAAGGAATGCTTGGGTAGGGTGCATGGGTTTATTTTAATGCATTGTGCTTTGTGTGTGTGTCATAGAATGTCTAGGCATTAATAATTGTGCAAAGCTTGTTCAAATGGCTTTGTCTTGGCTGTGTAATGCAAGGAGGCATCTGAATTTTCAGATTCATGTTAGCGTATTATAGATTATAATAAGTGTAAGATTTGAGGTGCATTGGTTTTAGGTGAGAATAAAGGATAAAGAATAAAGAATAAAGAATGTTTGAACATTAAAATATTGAGTTGAATTTAACTTAGGATTAAAATAACAGCTAGTGGAAGGAAAGAGTGTCACGCCCCAACTCGACCCCACCTATAATCAGTCAGGACGCAACGGCATTTCGGCGGCATAACGACAGTAAACAGATTTCCGAGGTTCTAAACCAACCTCATAAAACATCATACATCCCATAATTCCTCAATACAAACAACAACATACAACACAACCATATTATACAATAAAACATCCTCGTTATACGCTTCCGTTCCAACATGACATACAATACCTCAACTTTATTATACATTTCAAAAGTAAGTTGAGACACAACTACAACTTAACCATAGACAAAAGAAAGCCACTAAATTAACATCATTTGGATCATCATCTTTTCAACAACTATTACACTAAGAACCGTAAAGCATATAAAAGTCTATTAAGCTAATATACATTACATTAAACAACATAGAATCATGGATAAGACTCAGGGACATATGACTCATCCACGAAAGGCACATTTTCCACATTCTCCTCTGCAGGAGGCACGTACCCGTAATCTTGTGAAAGTACACCTGAAAACATGCATTAATAGAGAGTGAGCTTATATACATAAGCCCAGTGAGGATCCGATAGATCTCGACAGTATTCACTACGCTCCTTGGATTTAGTCCTTTGAGCAAGTAAACACACAACAACAATAACAACATAAATAATGCTATCATCACATAACTATATAACCAATCAATAAGGATACTCTATTTGGTGTAGCTCCAAACGCCATCACGATCTCAACCGTTCTTCTTATAACTCCCCATTACTCACGCACCCGAGGTACCTCACTAGCCCCTCCCTCCATGACACCTCCGTCATGCGAGCTGGGGGTAGCCTATGGCAGTCATGCCGTTATCAACCCGACAGCCCGACGCTGCCCGAGAGGTGGCACACACATACCAAGACTCCATATTCATCAATCATCAATCAATCATCAATCAATCATCAATCAATCAATCAATTGGGAGATCAGCAACAAGAGTGCCCGATTCCCGCATTCAATAATAATCAATCAATAACATCAATATAACATCAATATTAATTTAAACAACAAACAACATAGTTAGATGACAAAGTAGGCCATCTAACCGGACATGCATAATATACTTAATTAAACTCTAAATTACTTAACAACAACTCACCATTCATCACTCGAACACTACCCAACCATCTAAAGGCATCGTTCAAGAAATTAAAGAATGACAACCTAAACTTCTAAAATTCATAACTTACAATCTACTAATCCAAACATTGCCAAATCAGTTCCTATCACTCACCCATTCAACCTACTACATTAGCCCTCTCGGAAATCCACCATAACACCTCCAAATCATGCCCGATAACCCTAAAATCCTAAGATGTCATGGCTGGATTTTCCGGATTTTCACACAAACAATGTAATCGAAAATTCGGCATTACAACAGCGCTAACACGTAATTATCAAGTATTTAGAAATCGACGGCAATCGATTTCGATCAACACAACTCATTTAATTCAACTTTGAACATTTTAATCAAAATTAAATACCCGGAAAATAAAAATTATGCTATATCCGACAGAAACTCGTAGTATTAGTATATAATGATCCCTAGCATGCAAGGAGCAATAATCTAACATCAGATTACAATTCTAACGGTTCAATCTTCATTTATACGCAAAAACACAAAAATGACATTTTGAGATCTAGAATTTTTCTCTCACCTTAGATGCGATATAAGCCTAGGAATGCGTGCTATGCGTGCCCAACAAGCAGAATCCAAGTCGGTGCGCAGTTTCACGGACAAAAACTCGGTTTTTCTTTGAAAAAATTGGATTGAAAGCTTGAGTTTTTCTCTTCTCTTTTCTCCCTCTTTTCTCTCGGCAATGTGTGTGTGTGTGATGGTGTTTTTGTGTTGTGTGAGTGTGTGTTGAGGACATTAGCTTATATGGTCAATTAATTAATTAAAGTCAAAGTTAATTTTAATAGGTATTTTTGTGTTTTTAATGACTTTAATTGCATTTTAGTGCTCACCAAGTTAAAAATAATTATGCAAACCCCAAGATATCTTAAGTGGATTATTTTTAGGTGACAAGAAGTTTTACAATCAAACAATTCACTCGAGTCGGCTTAAAACTCGATTTTCGCAAAAGTCGGTGTAAAAATCCTAATAAATTCTTAAGCCGATTTTAAAACTGTTTTAATCAAACACAGGTCTATTAAAGTCCGTGGACTAGGTCTAGAAGGGTTAAAAAGACCAGTTTCAAAATTATAGCGGACGTGTTTCGAAAACACTATTCACTGAAAATCGACGATAAAATTTTGGACTCCGTTTTTGATGAAAATTTCATGAATGCACATTTAGCATGTTCTAGTAGTATTGAGAGCAAAATTATAACATTCTAGGTCATATAACACAGAAACACGTCAAATGCACGAAAAACGAGGTAAAACACGTAAATCGAGTTAAAGCAGAAAAGTGGGGTTTCACATTCTCCCCTCCTTAAAACAATTGCGTCCGCGCAATTCTCGAACTGATAGACAATTAAATCCCCAATCGTTACACTTAATAATACTTCTCTTAGTTCTTATTTATCTCCTAGGATGACACCTAACCAAAGACCTCAAAAGAACAACCTCTGTTGACTGCAAGTTGATGATCATAATTCCAAGACAATCTTCAATTCATAATTCTCTCCTACCTAATATCATATTGCATATGAAAGAAATCGCAACTCCAAAGCTTAGCAAGACACCACTAATTATCAATCATCCCCTACTACACAAAAGAGCTCTATGAACACCCCGAGGGTTTAAAAACTCATTCACGATAACATGAATAATTATTGATCAAGGAAATATCTCAAAAGTGACATTTGTCAGAATATGGCTCTTATGAAATTTACAAGGAAATACAAATATGAAAAATCATATTTGAGCCAACAATCAAGTGAACAAGAGATCAATCAGGTTAGAGAATCAAGAGGTTAATAGTTTAATAAGGAAGCATGATAACTAAGATAAGAAATGTCTCAGCACCTATCAGTTAAATAAGTACGAACACAGGATGATGACGAGTCAAAACAGTGCTGAGTATGTTGAACAAAAATTCTGAACAAGTAGATATTTCAATTCTCGATGATTGTTCAAGGAACCAACAAGTAAGTTGTACTTGAGGCGAAATGAAATTATAAAATAAGAGATGATTAATTCAATAGAAAACATAAGTGGCAAAAGTATCTCAGCACGCAATACCAAAGAAGTACGAATAAGAAATGATAACAATAGGACAGTGCCGAGTACTTTGAGTGAGCAATTACAAGCAAAGTAATGGCTCAGGATTTAATAACAAAATAATATGATTAACAAAGATCAACAAGAATAACAATGATGTACTTAGGTAAAGAGTACATCAAACAAGTGAAATCGAATAAGTAAAATGGTATACCCAAAGAGAGATTACTTTCAAATGAATAGTAATAGAATGAAATGAAATATTGAAACCAATGGTTGGAGATATAGAATGAAATATAGAAGTCTCAAACCTTAATTCCAATAAGTGACATTGCTATAAGAAGCAAATATGAATGTTAAGAATAGAAACAATGTCAAATGAGTATATGATCCATTAATCAAATAAGCAAACTTTCAAGAAACAATTGATAGGCTAGAAAAGTGTAACCCTCTCTCAAATAAGTGAGAAAGGAGTAAAAAAAAATAATAAGACCGATAGAATTATAAAACACAAGATGTGTGTCCCTCCTACACCCTTAAACACCAACAACCAAAATCCCACAATCTATCTTCCTCCAAAACAATACACTAACAAGATCTAGAGAACCTAAAGAGTCATAACAATCACCAAACAAGATAAATCACTCCAAAATTTTACATTACGTACCAGACCAATCACTAAACGAGATAAATCACCGATTACCCAACAAGATTAACTAATGAGGACTCCAAAATCTGATAACACAATACATATTCATATTAACCCATTATAACACTAGTGAATCATCAATCAACAATTTAGAAAGTCATACCACCTAGAACTCAAAAGCTTGACATAAGCAAGTAAATGTTCAGCCATCGAAATGCATTCTTATTTCCTCAAATTATTCTATCTCCCAACAATTACATCTTCGAATAAAGTAACTTTAGTCAGGAATCACTCCAATTGTTTCCAAGGTTTAAAGATCAAAACTTCAAAATATCCATTAATAATATAGCAATCTCAAATAGTAGAAATATTCACATGTTATACCACACTTCATTCCATTCACAAATATACATCACTAATTCCTCAAATAAATTCATTCTAAAATAACCTCAAGGAAGTATAGTCTGAGTTGAGACTCCAAAAGTGTCTAATCACAACCTCACAGAAACCTCAACTTATGATTCATCTCCAAGTAATAATAAGTTAAACATGGCAACAAAAGTAATTATAATCATCAAGATACATTGCTATTTTCCTCGAACAACTTCATTCTCGCTAAAGGAACATCAAGATCTATCTACTAAGCCGAAACTAAAATCCATAAACATAACGATTAAAATCTCACTGATAAACTACTAGAATAATAATAATTCAAAATCATGGCCTACTTCTATTTCCGAAAACTCTTGCAGTCATCCTTACTTCACCTAAAAAAAATCACCCACAGTTATAGAATATATACAATTACATCACATGAAAACAAGTACAACGTAATGCATGATTATCATATAATATAACATTATCACATAACACACAATTCAGCATATAAGAAGCCAACATCACATAAATAGGTTATATTACAGAAGTAAGTTATAAACAATTAAAGTCACATAAGCAACAAACTTCACATAAGACAAGTTGATCACGTAACTCACATTGGTCACTTAAAGTATATTGACCACCTAAAGCACGTTGTTTCACATAAGCTAGTTATAAACAATTAAAAGCACATAAACAACTAACTTCACACAAGGCACAAAATCACATAAAACACAATTGTCACATAATACACATTAATCACATAATGCACATTAATTACAACACATTGAGTACGTATAACACGTTATCACATAAAACATATTGACCACATTAATTCACTTAACACACAAGGCATATTGGTCACATAGAAAGTTAGACACGTAAGTAAATTAATCACATAAACATATTAACACATCTTTCACTTTTCTTTCAGTTAATACATCCTTGCATGCTTAGACCACTACCCACATTCCGAGGATACCCCGGCTAACAACTAATCAAGCTCTGATACCACTTAAATGTCACGCCCCAACTCGACCCCACCTATAATCAGTCAGGACGCAACGGAATTTCGGCGGCATAACGACAGTAAACAGATTTCCGAGGTTCTAAACCAACCTCATAAAACATCATACATCCCGTAATTCCTCAATACAAACAACAACATACAACACAACCATATTATACAATAAAACATCCTCGTTATACGCCTCCGTTCCAACATGACATACAATACCTCAACTTTATTATACATTTCAAAAGTAAGTTGAGTCACAACTACAACTTAACCATAGACAAAAGAAAGCCACTAAATTAACATCATTTAGATCATCATCTTTTAAACAACTATTACACTAAGAACCGTAAAGCATATAAAAGTCTATTAAACTAATATACATGACGTTTAACAACATAGAATCATGGATAAGACTCAGGGACATATGACTCATCCACGAAAGGCACATTTTCCACATTCTCCTCTTCAGGAGGCACGTACCCGTAATCTTGTGAAAGTACACCTGAAAACATGCAATAATAGAGAGTGAGCTTATATACATAAGCCCAGTGAGGATCCGATAGATCTCGACAGTATTCACTACGCTCCTTGGATTTAGTCCTTTGAGCAAGTAAACACACAACAACAATAACAACATAAATAATGCTATCATCACATAACTATATAACCAATCAATAAGGATACTCTATTTGGTGTAGCTCCAAACGCCATCACGATCTCAACCGTTCTTCTTATAACTCCCCATTACTCACGCACCCGAGGTACCTCACTAGCCCCTCCCTCCATGACACCTCCGTCATGCGAGCTGGGGGTAGCCTATGGCAGTCATGCCGTTATCAACCCGACAGCCCGACGCTGCCCGAGAGGTGGCACACACATACCAAGACTCCATAATCATCAATCATCAATCAATCATCAATCAATCATCAATCAATCATCAATCAATCAATCAATTGGGAGATCAACAACAAGAGTGCCCGATTCCCGCATTCAATAATAATCAATCAATAACATCAGTATAACATCAATATTAAATTAAACAACAAACAACGTAGTTAGATGACAAAGTAGGCCATCTAACCGGACATGCATAATATACATAATTAAACTCTAAATTACTCAACAACAACTCACCATTCATCACTC
Source organism: Ehretia macrophylla (assembly GCA_037974665.1). Classification (NCBI taxonomy): domain Eukaryota; kingdom Viridiplantae; phylum Streptophyta; class Magnoliopsida; order Boraginales; family Ehretiaceae; genus Ehretia; species Ehretia macrophylla. The sequence continues at coordinate 48,694,327 of CM075765.1, read as the reverse complement.
GAACACTACCCAACCATCTAAAGGCATCGTTCAAGAAATTAAAGAATGACAACCTAAACTTCTAAAATTCATAACTTACAATCTACTAATCCAAACATTGCCAAATCAGTTCCTATCACTCACCCATTCAACCTACTACATTAGCCCTCTCGAAAATCCACCATAACACCTCCAAATCATGCCCGATAACCCTAAAATCCTAAGATGTCATGGCTGGATTTTCCGGATTTTCACACAAACAATGTAATCGAAAATTCGGCATTACAACAGCGCTAACACGTAATTATCAAGTATTTAGAAATCAACGGCAATCGATTTCGATCAACACAACTCATTTAATTCAACTTTGAACATTTTAATCAAAATTAAATACCCGGAAAATAAAAATTATGCTATATCCGACAGAAACTCGTAGTATTAGTATATAATGATCCCTAGCATGCAAGGAGCAATAATCTAACATCATATTACAATTCTAACGGTTCAATCTTCATTTATACGCAAAAACACAAAAATGACATTTTGAGATCTAGAATTTTTCTCTCACCTTAGATGCGATATAAGCCTAGGAATGCGTGCTATGCGTGCCCAACAAGCAGAATCCAAGTCGGTGCGAAGTTCTACGGACAAAAACTAGGTTTTTCTTTGAAAAAATTGGATTGAAAGCTTGAGTTTTTCTCTTCTCTTTTCTCCCTCTTTTCTCTCGGCAATGTGTGTGTGTGTGATGGTGTTTTTGTGTTGTGTGAGTGTGTGTTGAGGACATTAGCTTATATGGTCAATTAATTAATTAAAGTCAAAGTTAATTTTAATAGGTAATTTTGTGTTTTTAATGACTTTAATTGCATTTTAATGCTCACCAAGTTAAAAATAATTATGCAAACCCCAAGATATCTTAAGTGGATTATTTTTAGGTGACAAGAAGTTTTACAATCAAACAATTCTACCCGAGTCGGCTTAAAACTCGATTTTCGCAAAAGTCGGTGTAAAAACCCTAATAAATTCTTAAGCCGATTTTAAAACTGTTTTAATCAAACACAGGTCTATTAAAGTCCGTGGACTAGGTCTAGAAGGGTTAAAAAGACCAGTTTCAAAATTATAGCGGACGTGTTTCGAAAACACTATTCACTAAAAATCGACGATAAAATTTCGGACTCCGTTTTTGATGAAAATTTCATGAATGCACATTTAGCATGTTCTAGGAGTATTGATATCAAAATTATAACATTCTAGGTCATATAGCACATAAACAGGTCAAATGCACACAAAACGAGATAAAATACGTAAATCGAGTTAAAGCGAAAAAGTGGGGTTTCACAAAGAGAATGATTTAGGATTAGTTTATTGCTTAGTGCTTCGTATAGGAATCTTCCTAGATTAACGTAGTGGCACAGATTCCTAGGTTTTAGGGCACGAATTAGGAGGTAAATGCGAACTACGCGGTAAGACATGCACTTCAAGGCAAATGCACGTATTTCAAAGTAAATGCACGCAACCCTAGGTGAATGCACGTAAATCAATGCAATACAAGTAATTTCAGGGTACAACTCTTAAACCTAGGTTAAAGCACGCAGTTCAAGGTTAGGGAATACGAATCGAGGTAACGCACACAAATCGAGGTCGGGCCTCACACATTCCTAGTAGACTGGGTGAGGACACCCGATTTACTAGTGTGGTTCTCCACTAGTCAACTGTTGGGGTATTCCTCTTCCTGGCCTTTGTTTGCGTTAACCTTGAATGCTTTGATATGGTTAGAGGCAAACAAGGTGTACCCTCAGCAAGTCTTTGACCGTTACGCGGTACTCAGTGACGACGTTGTCATTGCCGACGAGTGTGTAGCTGCTGTCTACCTGGAGACCCTTTCTCGCTATGACATTCCTGTTTCGAAATAGAAGTCATTAATGTCGGATATGTGGCGTCAGTAGGCATAGTATTAGTACTTTTCCACATCGGCAGTCTCCTAGTATTTCTAGGTTGCTGAAGATGTTCCAGAAACGTTCCATGCCTTTTTGAGTTATGGCTGGGATGTGGTAAGCTGTTGAATCCGTACCTCAAGGGCACTTTACTTAAGTAGACTATCTTCTCAATGAGACAGCCCCTGACGAGCTCAAGTTATTCCATGATGAATTAGTAGTTCGGGATTCAACGCGAGATTTCTTAGAGTGGACTGCCCTGAGGTCATGGGTCCGATAATGGCTTGCATACTTGAGGTGGTATCACCTGACGGTATGGTCACCTGAGGTGTCCATCCAAGATTTCTTTAATGATCCGGTTTAACAGTCATTGGAACTTTGAGATGACTGATCCAACATTAGTTTATTTTGGGCTTTTATGGCATGTTTATGATCGTTTAGCGGAATGGGGTCTTGACTACAAGGTTCCTATCCTTGAGTCGTCACCCATGTCCGGCAACAGATATGTGGTGATGGGTGGAGTCACTGGAAAGGACTTCACGTTATTAGCATTTTGGGTTGACCAACCCAATGCTAGGAAAGGGGTGATCACTCTTCGACCTTCGAAAGGTCTGCCCCCTTTCTCCATCGACCGTAAGAATGACGGAGTCTTTGGTTGCCAATTCGACTTGGGCTTCCAACGTTGGAATCGGAAGACCGGTACCTATAATTCTGAGTACCGTTAGGTACGAAAGGGATCTGGGCATCGCTCGAAAATGGGGGGGATTAGATAAGAAAGAAAGGTTGACCTTTGTTTACAGAGCGTAGATTATCCTTGAAAACAACGTTCAACTCGCATGTGAAAAGAATATAGCTGAAGTAGCATGATTGGAGGGAGCTTCTTAGCGCTTAAGCTATATGCTTAACTTCCTTATATGCTACGACATTTCTTCTCTTATGCAATTTCTAGTTATTGGGAAAGATCACTCCTAAAAGAAATCTGTATCGTATATACTACTACTACCAAAAGGGGGAAGGTAAAGAAACTTCTTGCTACTTAAAATCTCCATACTTTTCTAACTAAAAAAATGTAAAATAACATCAGCTTTTTCCTCCGACTAGAAGGGGATCTTGTTCACGACGGATTCAAGATCCTCAAATGTGGCTTTGGCTTCAGCTATCTCATTCGTTCTTTTTTTTTTCTTTTGATTAGTAAGTAGCCCTTTTTGGGTTAGTTGAAAGACCAAGAATGGCCTCTTTGAAAGAAGACGACAGACATGCTGGGAAGGAAAAGGAAGGAGATGTGGCCTAAGTAGATACAACAAAAGGTACTAGTATAGGCACAATATGCAATTGGAAGCTCTTCTTTGGCAGGTTTCATGATTTGCTAATCTGATCTTGTAAGTTGCCTTATCTTAGGCCACTGATTGAGACGATGGCTTGAAACCCGGGTAGAAATAAGACTAATCCTCAAACCCGGTCAAGCATCTTCAAACCTTGGAAGCAACAAATCGTGGGGCGTAAGTCGTTGAATAAGCTGTGGGTCTTGAGGCGGATGTGGCATCTTCTGAACCACCGTAGTTAGGGAGAAAAAAGCTCATATTGTTTCAATGCAACCAGAGGGCTCTTAGTACGCTAACGCTACTACCTGCACAGGAAAATGATGTTTTTAGGTTTATGTCATCAAAAGAAAGGGCTTCCTTATTAGCACATAATTTAAATTAAATAAGAGAGGTTTGAAGATTTCATCAAGAAAAGAAAAAATAGCATTGAGTGGGGCCTGCCCTAAAATAGCCCTTACAGAGCTTCTCTATCAAGAGCTGCTAGTTGGTGGTTGAGGAGTAATAGGTTTCGCATAAGCTACATTTCATGGGGAGGCACCTATCTAGTACTTTCAAACTCGTCTTTCATCTACAGACATTGGGTCGCTAAAGCCAATAGTTCGGTGCCCGGGCAACAACCACTCATCTTTGGTTGCAGCTTCGGCCGAAGCCTATGCTTTTAGTTCAATTCCATTCCTTGGTTCTCCAGTTGATTGCCCAGCCTACGTCACACCTTAAAAAGCTTTGGAACGGTAGTTTCACTTACTTCTCACGGACATTGGACCTTCTTCAAACAGGCCTTTGAACTTTAGCAAAGAGTTTATTGGATATAACGAGGAGCTATTTGCTAATCGAGAGCTTCACTTCCCTGCTTCGGTTCAAGACTAGCTAGGTATCCTCCTCAGTATCGTTACCACGCTAGCTTGAATAGTCTCAGAGCTTGGCTACAATTGCCTCAAAGGAATGTAGAGCTGTCTTATAGTAGCGAGCATTCCCCTTATGAACCTTAAACTAGAGGACAAAAAGAAAGCAAAAGGAGAAGGAAGGGAAATGACTAATAGATGTTATCCTACTAGCAGTGACTAGAAGGAAGGGAGCCAAGCCACTAACTAGAGGAAAGGTCTACAATTGCCGGGTTGTGTTTGTGATAACCCGAACCCGGCATGCATTTAATAGCAGTTGACTGCATTTGATTAAATGTTTAATTAGTTAAATCAACCAATTTGCACTAATTTTCATATTTCTCTTGGAAGCATTTAGTAATTGTATATTGAATAATTGAAAGGTTGTTATCTACTTCTATTAATTATAGTAATTGAATTTATTCTCTTGTATTTAATTAAGTGCCATCTTAAATGTTAATATTTAATTGCACTTGATTACATGTTTAAATTTATTTGTTCATTTGTAACTTAACATTAACTTCATAATTCTTTAAAATGTTCTAGAAATAGTTAAATTAATTATTTTAAATGAATATTGATTACCTTGATTGTTTTGATTATTTTAATAATCGGTTTTGGTTGTTTTGCATTAAAATCACTCGGTTTTCAAATAAATGAGGAAAGTAACTCCGAGACGGAGTGAATTTTAAACTATTCTACTATTCTACTTTTTAAAGAATTAAAGTTTTATATTATTGTTCATCACTTTATTAGCGATCGATTAGGGACCGTTCGATCGTAGAATTTCGAAAATAGGAGTTAGAGAAATATTCTTCGGACTTAGTGAAAATTGTTTTGAGCTTAATTTAACTAGTTTTAGTTCTTTTTCATTTAATTGCATTGTTTTAACTTGAATTGGATTTAATGGCATCAAAATAAGCTAATTTGACTATTTTTAATTAAAGTTTGATTTTGCAAATGACCAAAATGCCCTTGTCACCATTTAAATTAAAAAACAAGGCAAAAATGACTCAAAATAAAACCAAAAATGACCCTTGTGTCCCCCCCCCTTGGCCGAATGGTTTTCAAGAAAAAAAATGATTTTGCTTTCAATTTCTTCCACAATCATGCGTGGAACTGCTCGGGGGTCGTGGCTCGGGTCCTTGCGGGTCTTGGTCTTCAATCTCTGTATGGGTTTTCACACTTTTGTGCATTTTAATATGAATTTGATTTTTGAGTCAATTTTTCAGATTTGATATTTATCGCGTTATAATGCTTGTTATTGCTTGAAATAGTTTACTTAGGGTTCATAGAGCATTGCTTGTTAGTTATTTAGCAATTTTTATGGTTGAAACTGTGTATTTGAAATTGGGGAAGAACATGAATAGTGAATTATGAATAGTAAACCCTAGAATTTTTGATTTTGATCCGAATTGCGATTGATTGATTTGGATAGGTGTCATTAATGATAGAAAGCTAAAATGTGAAATAAAAACGGATCAGCCTTTGTTAAAATTGGAAATTAGACAAAGAAACGTAAAGGGGCCGTTTGATCAAAAGTTGACCGTGCTCGAATTGAGTTGGGGGTTTTGTAATTGAGGGCATGGAAGCACTTTTGGCGCTGTTGTGGCGTTGATTGAGTGACCGGTTAGCATAGTTATAGTTCAAACGCAGTAGGTGGACTTTCGGGCCTCGGGTGAGAAAGTGAAGTTTAGTTACATAGAAACGTGCCTTGTAGTGCCTGAGTGAATGTAGTGAAATCGGTTTCCTAATCCCATAGCTCGTTAGCTCGTAATTGCCTTTAGAAGTTAGGGGTTGAATAGTGATATTTGTTGTTTTCGTGTTTGAACTGCTGTTACTTGTTTAATTGGTGTTATTGTTGCTTATTATTGCTTGTTATGCTTGAAAAGTTGGTTGAATGCTAGTATTGATTGTGATTGCCTGTTATCTCGTTTGTTTTCACTAGTTTGTATTGTTATGCTATCACTCGTTTATTGCCTTGTATCGAGTCTTGCATTGCATAGTGTCCCGCGCGTGAGTGATGGGCCTCTCTGGGTAGCCTCGGGTTGCCAGTGTTGGTTGCTCTAGCTCCGTGGCTATTCCCTCTTCTCGCTTAGGTTGCCTCCCAAGGAGATTTGGGTCATAGAATTGATGGTTACTCCCGAGGTATTCCAAACTGGTGTTATAAGGTGGTTGCACGCTTATTGTCATCGTTGTCAACATCAAGCTCGAGATTGATGTATCGCTCATGAAATGATACAATGCTCGTATGAGTGAACCATAGCCGTCAGAGTGTGGTATAGCTTTGAATGGTTGTGTTAATGCTTTCAGTAATTGCTTATGTATTGATTGTTTGTCTTTGTTGCTTATTTATCAGTTATATTACTTAACTGTCTTATTTGCATTGCACGACTTTCTTTCTCTCTAATTCGATATATGTCTCGCCCTCACTGAGTATACGTGCTGTGTATACTCACTCCTCACCACCACATTTCAGGAAATGTCATGTTAACTAGAAAGTTCGTGATTTTGTGAAAGTTCGTGCCTGAAGAGTTGTCTTGCTTGCCTATGTGGCTTGAGTTTCGAAGTTGTAAAGATATATGCTTTCATATGTTGTATGGATTTATTGTTAAAAGAAATGTAATTTAAATCTAGCTAAGTAGTTGAGGTAAATTGATAAGCTAGTTTATGTAATCAGTTAGCACAGCTTAACTTCAATGCATGTTTGTAATGTCCAAAGGAAAAGAATTAGAATGGCATGATAGTTTATTTTATGCAGTAGCTTTGTATGGTTTAATTGTCTAGTTGAATGTACTTGTCAAGAATGAACAGAGATAGGTTAGTTTTCTTTTTTAATTAGAAATGTATGTATACTTGCTGAGTTTAATTGTTGAGAACCGAGGCTCGGATGGCCTTGAGGTAGTTGAATGTTTGGACATGGTATTGGTCCTCTAGTATGCTATCGTAGGTTTTACATTTCGCCTAGAAATAGGGCAGACTCCGTCCGTTTTCCCTGAAAATTATGCCCGAGTTTGGTTTGGGTTGTGATTAGATCAATTGATAGAACTCCCGGTCTCGAGAGGGATCGGGGTGTCACAAGTGGTATCAGAGCTTGTCTAGCTCATAAGCCGGGACAAGGTCCTCAGTCTGGTGGGTAGTGACCCTTGAATGTGTGCTTGTTAAGTGTGTCTTGAAAGTGTATTCTTGTATGTGAGATTGTGTGCCTTGACTTGAATGTATGCACTTATGTGATATAGTTATGTGTTATGTGTTAAATGTTTCTCAAGAAAGGTGAAATGTCTAGTTGTCTATCGAATTGACTTATTGAATTGGCATTGTGAATCGAATCGACCTTGTGAATTGTTATTTACTTGAAGTATTACTTGTAATGTGTGTATAGAATGTCTTGAATTAGCTATGCCGTGATTTGAATTGATTATGTTGTGCTTGATTTGATTGTCGTGATTGAGTGACTTTGTTGAATAAACTGTTTTGTAAACTTGCTTGCATAATAGTTTAAGGCATGTGTATAACTGTGATATATTGGCATTCATACGTGTCCTATTGAAATGGTAAGTAAGTCCTCTTTCTCCCCTGAAGAAAGTGGTTCACCGCTGGCTTTTCAAGGTGTATGGATTGGTAGGAAATGAATGGCATTTGACTAGCCTTTATTTGGGAATTGGTGTTTGCTTTTGGAGCTCAGTTATTGGCGAATCTCTAAGGTCCTCTTCTGTGCTTAACAGTTATGAAAGAGTAGCTTTCTCTTGGGGTTTTATTTGGTTATTCTTTGGAGCATTATTTGGTTTTCTTAATGGGTATTCATTGGAGACTTTTGTTGGCATTTCTCTGTGGATTTGGCTATTGGGGTTTCAATCGGCCTTACTGCACAGTATTATCTGTGGTATATGTGTCTCGGTCTTTATTGGAGTGTTACTGGTATTCCTTATTGGAAATTCTTCAATGGCATTCTCTAGGATTCTTAGTGGTCATTTATTTAGTATTACTTATTGGGCAATTCTTGGTACTTTCTTACTGGAGTATTGTTCGGGTATTTTCTTTGGCATCCCTCAGTTGGTTTGGTAACTGGAATTTCTATCAGACTCATTATCTCATATTACTTACAGTAATTCTTTGGAATTCTTATTGGGCATTCTACTAGTATTTTCCTTATTGGCATTTATTGGAAGATCCTACACTTGGAATTCTGTTTGGACATATTATCTTGTACTGTTTACGGCTTCTCCTTCGGCCTTTCCACTCAAGGGAAATCTATACTTGCTATTTGACTAAGATGTTGCGGTAGGAACGTAGTGATTGGAAGATTTCATTTAGAGGTTGGCCTTTGGTATTCTTCTCTATATTCCTTTACAAAACTTCCAGCTGGGTCTATTTACGGTAATCAGCACTGCATGAGGTGCATCTACTCTAGCTATCTCTTAACTTTCTTATTAGGTACTTGTTAGACTTCTATTGAAGATTCTTAAATAGGGTATTCCTTCGGTACTCTTCCTGCCATTAGTATGTGGTATTGATAACATCTACAGTATCTTTGCTTTAGTCTTTGTTGGTATTATCTCGGCGCTCTTGGTTGGAATTTATTCTTCTTCGGTATTCGTGTCAACGGGATTCTTGTACGGTATCTGCATTTGAGCTTCTATTTGGCGTTACTACTTGGCATTTCTACTTGAACTTTCCTATTGGTCATCTTGATTAAATACTTGATCAGTAGTTAATGAAGACTAGTCAGAGTTGGATTTTAGGTGATGCAGAGTCCTATTGGAAGAAGAATTGCGAGGACGCAATTGTTTTAAGGGGGGAAGGATGTGATAACCCGAACCCGGCATGCATTTAATAGCACTTGACTGCATTTGATTAAATGTTTAATTAGTTAAATCAACCAATTTGCACTAATTTTCATATTTCTCTTGGAAGCATTTAGTAATTGTATATTGAATAATTGAAAGGTTGTTATCTACTTCTATTAATTATAGTAATTGAATTTATTCTCTTGTATTTAATTAAGTTCCATCTTAAATGTTAATATTTAATTGCACTTGATTACATGTTTCTATTTATTTGTTCATTTGTAACTTAACATTAACTTCATAATTCTTTAAAATATTCTAGAAATAGTTAAATTAATTATTTTAAATGAATATTGATTACCTTGATTGTTTTGATTATTTTAATAATCGGTTTTGGTTGTTTTGCATTAAAATCACTCGGTTTTCAAATAAATAAGGAAAGTAACTCCGAGCCGGAGTGAATTTTAAACTATTCTACTATTCTACTTTTCAAAGAATTAAAGTTTTATATTATTGTTCATCACTTTATTAGCGATCGATTAGTGACCGTTCGATCGTAGAATTTCGAAAATAGGAGTTAGAGAAATATTCTTCGGACTTAGTGAAAAATGTTTTTAGCTTAATTTAACTAGTTTTAGTTGTTTTTCATTTAATTGCATTGTTTTAACTTGAATTGGATTTAATGGCATCAAAATAAGCTTATTTGACTATTTTTAATTCAAGTTTGATTTTACAAATGACCAAAATGCCCTTGTCACCATTTAAATTAAAAAACAAGGCAAAAATGACTCAAAACAAAACCAAAAATGACCCTTGTGTGCCTCCCCCCTTGGCCGAATGGTTTTCAAGAAAAAAAATGATTTTTCTTTCAATTTCTTCTACAATCATGCGTGGAACTGCTCGGGGGTCGTGGCTCGGGTCCTTGCGGGTCTTGGTCTTCAATCTCTGTGAGGGTTTTCACACTTTTGTGCATTTTAATATGAATTTGATTTTTGAGTCAATTTTTCAGATTTGATATTTATCGCGTTATAATGCCTGTTATTGCTTGAAATAGTTTGCTTAGGGTTCGTAGAGCATTTCTTGTTAGTTATTTAGCAATTTTTACGGTTGAAACTGCGTATTTGAAATTGGGGAAGAACATGAATAGTGAATTATGAATAGTAAACCCTAGAATTTCGGATTTCGATCCGAATTGCGATTGATTGATTTGGATAGGTGTCATTAATGATAGAAAGCTAAAATGTGAAATAAAAACGGATCGGCCTTTGTTAAAATTAGAAATTAGACAAAGAAACGTAAAGGGGCCGTTTGACCAAAAGTTGACCGTGCTCGAATTGAGTTGGGGGTTTTGTAATTGAGGGCATGGAAGCACTTTTGGCGCTGTTGTGGCGTTGATTGAGTGACCGGTTAGCATAGTTATAGTTCAAACGCAGTAGGTGGACTTTCGGGCCTCGGGTGAGAAAGTGAAGTTTAGTTACAAAGAAACGTGCCTTGTAGTGCCTGAGTGAATGTAGTGACATCGGTTTCCTAATGCCATAGCTCGTTAGCTCGTAATTGCCTTTAGAAGTTAGGGGTTGAATAGTGATATTTGTTGTTTTCGTGTTTGAACTGCTGTTACTTGTTTAATTGGTGTTATTATTGCTTGTTATGCTTGAAAAGTTGGTTGATTGCTAGTATCGATTGTGATTGCTTGTTATCTCGTTTGTTGTCACTAGTTTGTATTGTTGTGCTATCGCTCGTTTATTGCCTTGTATCGAGTCTTGCATTGCGTAGTGTCCAGCGCGTGAGTGATGGGCCTCTCTAGGTGGCCTCGGGTTGCCAGTGTTGGTTGCTCTAGCTCCTTGGCTATTCTTTTTTCTCGCTTGGGTTGCCTCCTAGGGAGATTTGGGTTGTAGAATTGATGGTTATTCCCGGGGTATTCCAAACTAGTGTTATAAGGTGGTTGCGCGTTTATTGTCATCGTTGTCAACATCAAGCTCGAGATTGATGTATCGCTCGTGAAATGGTATATTGCTCGTATGAGTGACCCTTAGCGGTCAAAGTGTGGTATAGCTTTGAATGGTTGTGTTAATTCTTTCAGTAATTGCTTATGTATTGATTGTTTGTATTGGTTTCTTATTTATCAATTATATTGCTTAACTGTCTTATTTGCATTGCACGACTTTCTTTCTCCCTAATTCGATATCTGTCTCGCCCTCATTGAGTATACGTGCTGTGTATACTCACTCCTCACCGCCACATTTCAGGAAATGTCATGTTAACTGGAAAGTTCGTGATTTCATGAAAGTTCGTGCCTGAAGAGTTGTCTTGCGTGCCTATGTTGCTTGAGTGTCGAAGTTGTAAAGATATATGCTTTCATATGCTGTATGTATTTATGGCTAAAAGAAATGTAATTTAAATCTAGATAAGTAGTTGAGGTAAATTGATAAGCTAGTTTATGTAATCAGTTAGCACAGCTTAACTTCAATGTATGTTTGTAATGTCCAAAGGAAAAGAATTAGAATGGCATGATAGTTTATTTTATGCAGTAGCTTTGTATGGTTTAATTGTCTAGTTGAATGTACTTGTCAAGAATGAACAGAGATAGGTTAGTTTTTTTTTAAAATTAGAAATGTATGTATACTTGCTGAGTTTAATTGTTGAGAACCGAGGCTCGGATGGCCTTGAGGTAGTTGAATGTTTGGACATGGTATTGGTCCTCTAGTATGCTATCACAGGTTTTACATTTCACCTAGAAATAGGGGAGACTCCGTCCGTTTTCCCTGAAAATTATGCCCGGGTTTGGTTTGGGTTGTGATTAGGTCGATTGATAGAACTCCCGGTCTCGAGAGGGATCGGGGTATCACAGTGTTAACCTATAAAGAACTTTTATAATAGCTTACACTCCTCAAAAATTACTGAAAGACTGGCCTACGACCCCTCACAGAAAAATAGGTATATGTTTAAAGGAATTTTAGATAAGTCTTTGGGCTTACTTTGATGAGGGCTGACAACTCTTCTTTCTATTCTATAGAAGTGCCAATAGCCAATAAAATCAAATCTTACTATTAAAATAGAAGGATTCTTGGTCTAGTCTAGCGCGTTGTTTCAAAGAATTAAATTAAGAGAATCAGTTATCTATGCCTGACGAACATTAACCACCTCTTTAAGGTCTTCTGTAGTTAGGGGGTGCGGAGCCACTGTTATCTCCTCTTAGTGAGTCTGATGCCCACTCCTCTTATTGGCTAGGGATGTACATAGCAGTCGAAGCAATGTATAATAAGCGTCGATCAGGATACGACCCAGATAGGTTGAGTCAAGTAATGGCATCCACTGAGAGCTTACCTTAACTAGCATGACATTTAAAGAAGGCTACGTCTAGACCTGAAGAATCCCTTAGTCTTCCGGTCTAGGCATATTATCCAAGCAACTCTCCTAGTACTTAGTGGGCCAAGTGTATTTTCTTTTAGTTAATCTACCCGTTTTATGGCCGATTTCTTATTATCCTTCGTTTGTAACGACTGAATCTTGTTTTCGATACAACATCATTGATTAGTCTATTGGCAAAGGAAACTCGGAATTAAAGATTTTGTTTTGTCCTCCGGACATTTATTATGTTGTCACTACTACTTGTCAATTTGAATTGCATCAAAGCTCTCATTCGAACTTCATCTACGAGAATTCTAAACAAGAACTCGAGACTTGAAATGAATCCAAGTGGAGGTTGCGTAAGGAACAACATGCAAAAGACAGCATGGAAAGACAAAGACAGGATTTCTTAGAAGTTGGAAGTTTCAGTTCAAGTCCCTGGTTCAAGAATAAACAAGAGGATAGTAAGAAAACAAGCTAACAAGTAGTTAGAAAGCTAACCCGAAAGCAGGGCAAGTAACCCAAAGCATCGGCTTGGGAATAGATTGATTGGATTGAGGTAAAATCTCTCTTGTCCCTCCGGCTGCTCTGCTTGATTTGAGGAATTAGTTGGAGGTGAGTAGTAGGCCCACGCTTCTTGTGTTGAAGTAAGTACACCGGTGACATATTATAAGATCTATGGTCTTCTTCCTTCTTTCCTAAAAAGAAAGTGAGTAAAAACCCCAACAATAAGTGAGAGAAATTGAATAAGAGCTCAAAAATAAGGTAAGACAGATCTTCTTGTAGCAGTTGTAAGCCTTTCCGTTTCCGTAGTGAATGGTATATAAGTAACCTTAGCTATTGAATCAGCTCTTAGGGTGGTCCTTATACTTAACACAGGGAGTTTGGACATTCATACTCCTTGCCAAACATTTTTCTAAAAGAAGGGATTGAGAGAGGGGATAAAGGGATTTAGCTCTGCAAATGAATTGAAGAAGAATGATCGCATTCTCTCCTTCTATCATTGGTAGTATCGTATAAAAGATCACGACTACATTTATGTATGAAAAAGTAATCTGATCTTAACTAGAAATTACTTGAAAGAAGAGTTCGCTGAAGGTTGGAAGGAAGTAGTACGTCGGGTTCACCAGGTTCTACCACTGAGGGGCTTAATAATAGTCAAAAGAAAAGTTTGATCCTGGCTTGTGTAGCCTATGCGAAGCTAGCCTTCCCCCTTTTAAATCTTCTTTTTAAACATGGGCCTCCAGCTCTAAAGAATTTCCTTCTAATCTATTTTCGGTCCTATGCAAAAGCCGAATCTATCAACTCCGGATCTCTTGCCCCTCTTATGGAGCCCATAGAAGCCTATGGATAGCCTCCCTCGCATCAGAGTAGAATAGATGCCCCTCACTAGAAGTAGCAGTTTCTCTCACATATCCCTACCCGGACCAGGCATCAGGAGCCAAGTCGTATCAACAATCAACAGCAGACCTAAGATCTCGGAGAAGAGGATCTTAGGCAATAACTCTTCTTTGACACATAGGCACTATCAGCCCTTCTCTTATGCCGGGTTTGGGGGAGGAGGAATGGAATCTGGCTGGAGCGAGCCAAGTTGAGGATCTTTCTTTCCTCAAAGCTAAAGCCCTTGAAGCCATGTTTTTTTCTCTTCTTTAAAGCCTGGAGCTGGTGTATGAGTTTATTATATCGTAAGTAAGAAAGTTGAGATTGTCAGTTTCATTTCGTGAACCAGCTACCTTTTCTCTTCTTCTTCTATACCTTCTTCTTAGTCTACCAACTCTAGAACCAGTGGGGAGACTCCCTGGCTTTATAGTCTTTGCATGCACTTGGCCACTCGAGTCTTGGCTTGGCTACACTCTAATAAGTTCCCATCTCCTTTTTTAATAAAAAGCTAATGGACTTGGCTTCTTTCCTGCACATAGTTGTTAGGGATATGCCCTGATGCTAAAGTTTGAGATGACCTTATTAGGGTTTAATAAGAATATGCTTTTATGTTTTATACACAATGTAATTTGTAGGATGTTCATATTCTCCGCTTCGATATGAATATGTGTGAAACCCCAATTTTCGTCTTTACCTCATTTTGCGTGTCTTTGCCTCGATTTGCGTGATTTGACCTGTTTATGTATTATATGTGTTAGTATGTGCTAAATATGTGATTTATATTCCTAATACATGTTATGTGTGCATTCATGAAATTTTCATCAAGAACAAAATCAGAAATTTTATCGACGGTTTTTGTGAATAGTATTTTGGACGCACGTCCGCAAAAATTTTTACTGGGGTGTTTTAAACGTTTTAAAACCTAGTCCTCAAATATTAATAGACCCGTGTTTGATTAAAACTAATTTTAAATCAACTTTGGAATTTTAAAGGTTTTTAAATTTTCTTTTGCGAAAATCGAGTATTAAACCGAATCGGGTGAAAATGTTTGAATGTAAAACTCTTTGTCACCTAAAATAAATTATCTAGAAATAGTCTAAGTGTTGCATAATTGTTTTGAAGCAAAATAGTGAAGAAAATAGAATTAAAAGACTAGAAAGCAATTAAAAGACTAAAAATTAACTAAGTGTTTACCTTTGACCTTTTGAGTTTTGTTGACTTTGAGCTTATAAGCATAAAAACACACTAAAAAGCTCACAAAACATACTCATAAACACATACATTGCCGTGACACCATAGACATAAAAAAGAGAGAAAATTTCTAAGGTTTTCAAATGGATTTTTCATTAGAACTTGCATTTGAAGGCCAAATCTTGTCAACCAAAGCTTGAATTCACTTTTTGAGCATCCTTTGCACATCTTTCTTGCATCAAAACACATCAAATGTGAAATAAAAATTCTAGATCTCAAAATGCCATTTTTATGTTAATTCATATAATCGAATTTTTAGTCGTTGAAATGTTAAATTGATGTTATATTATTACTCAGTAGATGCTAGGGATTGATTATTTGTGTTTATATAAGATTTGAACCGTTGTAGCATGAATTTTTATTTTTCGGGCATTAAAATTGAGTTGTTGGCTATTTGTTGAATAATTGGAGTTGTGGTGGTTGGAATTAATTGCTATTAACTTGTAAAAGTTTGTTAAATACGTGGTAGTAATGTTGGAATGCCGAAATTTTGATTGTGATGTCGAGGAGATAGGCAACCTACTTTGTTGTCCTCCTGTGATAATTGATTATTGATTGTGATTGTGATGCCGAAATTTTGATTGTGATGTCGGGAGACAGGCAACCTACTTTGTAGTCCTCCTGTGATAATTGATTATTGATGAGCCGGGAGATAGTCAACTTGATATGTTGTCCTCCTGAGATATGAATGTTTATTATTAGTGTCATGAGTCTGGGTATGTGTGTGTCACCTCTCGGGCAGTGTTGGGCTATCAGGTTGATAATGACATGACTATCATAGGCTACCCCCAGCTCTCATGGGCGGAGATGCCTTGGAGGGAGGGGCTAGTGAGGTACCTCGGGTGCGTGAGTAATAGGGAGTTATAAGAAGAATGGTAGAGATCGTGATGGCTTTTGGAGTTACACCAACTAGAGTATCCTTTATTGATTGGTTATTATTACTAATGTTCTTATATTGTTATTGATGATTATATGTGTTTACTACTCAAAGAATGATTTCCAAGGAGTATAGTAAATACTGTTAAGAGATTTGTCAAATCCTCACTGGGCTTGTTTTATATAATCTCACTCTAAATTATTGCATGCATACAGGTGTTACCGATCCAGATTATGGGTACGTGCCTCTAGAAGAGGATAATGTGCCATATGTGGATGAGTCCTATGTGCCAGAGTCTTGTCCTTGATATATGAGATGTTGTATTCTTTTGTTATCTTGTATATTAAAACTAGTTGGTTTGTATTTACTTAGAAGTTTATGATGTATAAGATGTTGTAAATGTCACGCCCCGACCCGACCCCACAATAAGCCAAGCCCGGACCCGACACACGGACGGAGTCTCCTCTATACCGCGGACAATCCGAAAACCCTAAAATCAATATAATACTTGCGAAAGCCATAAAATAATCAAAACAAGCCAACTTTCTTTAAAATATACATTTCTTATTAATAAACTTTGCAACCCAAAATGATACGCATACTACACAAGTATTTATGCCACCAATCAACTCCATTAGCATGCATTTCCTTACTAGTCACAAGGGTATAAGTTTACAACTTTTACATTCTTCCAACTTACACAACATAAGACCGTAGAGGCCTCAACCAGAAAAATACATACAAGGCTACAAGCCTCAAAATTAAGCGACATCCAAGCAATATACATATCAAGCAAGGCTCGCACAAAATCTGGCAACCAACCACCAGCAAAGCAAAGAAGTGCAATCACGGGAACACCTCCACCTGTTCCTCCTCCTCAATTACCTCAAGAGGGTCTGCTTCAACTACTCCTGTAAAAATATAGTATAGAAAGGAATGAGCAAAAACTATTGCTCAGCGAGGGCAATTGGTCTCAAGGACGGAGATGAGAGGAGTATGCAATGCAATTAGCCAAACAATACATACAAATCATATAGAGATACAACCAAGGCCAACAATAAAGCAAGGCAAGTATTTAAAGCTGCAAACACTCATTCAAAGGATACGATACTCTTTTCACGAGCAACTTTTAAACACAAATTCGATGACGACGCGCCGGCCCAAACCACCTTATAACACCAGTTTGGAATACCCCGGAAGTATCCATCAACCTACGACCCAAATCTCCCTGGGAGGCAACCCAAGCGAGAAAGGGAATAGCAGTGGAGCTAGAGCAACCAACACTGGCAACCCAAGGCTACCCAGAGAGGCCCATCACTCACGCGCGAGACACTATGCAATGCAAGACTCGATACAAGGCGATAAACAAGCGATAAAGCCACACGTGGGAGAATAACAAAGTAGGTTACTCTCGCACGCAATAGTAGCAATTGATAAGCAATTCAATCCAAATCATTTCAAACAAGTATTTCAAGCAACCCTAAGCATTCTATAGACAAAAAATCAAGAAAACAAGCAAAAACACAAACCGGCCCCAACTATCAAAACCCTACCATTTCCAAACGAGCCACGAGTTCTGGAAACCGACTTCGCCAAACTTCCTAGGTCACCATAAGGCACGTCTAAAGACCCCGAAACCTTACTTTACCCTAGAACTCGCGCAAAGCCCCGATTTTCCCCTTTCTCGTTTGAACTACAACTATAACAACCAAACACCCAACCAACGCCACAATCGCACCAAAAGTGCTTCCATGGCCTCCCGATACAATGCCAATACACAAAACGAGAAAATGCTGAAGTCGACCTAAACGACCCCGACTTTCCCAAAGGCATAATTCTCATTTTTTCCACTACGCAACCCAAACAAACCATACATTTAGGCATTCTAGCACACCTAGCACATTCCTACATCAACAAAAAGCATAACAGAGCAACTTCATCGTTTCAAGGGTATACTATTCATATATTACCATTCAACTATCAATCTTATATTGCAATCTCAAGATTTAACCACAGAAAATGTTAAAAAGCCATAAATACATGTTCTACAATTGTCAAAGAACATTCTAGAAGCTTCAAAACGATTAAAATAACAGCCTACGGATAAAATCCAAAAATCACAAAGTTAACATACTTGAGATTTAAATGCGCAAATAACGTGCTTCCCTCACCTTAGGCACTCCTAGTCGCTAGGAAAACAACGCTGGATACCTCGGAAACCACCCCGCACGAGCTCACGCGAAGATTGGAAGTTTGGAAGATTGAAATTCTTTTTTTTTCCCTTCAAAGTCACGGCCTGCTCTTGAGTTGTTTTCAGCTTTTATTTTTTTTCATTTTGCATTGTTTTAGGCTTATAAGGTGACAAGTTGGTCAAAATGGTCAAGGCACTTGGTCAACTACTTAAAATTTGGTGAAATAGACTTATTTTCGTGCATTTTAAGCTAAAATAACTATCATCAAGATTAATTCTAGCTAACAACAAATAAAACATAAATTTAAGACACCAAAATACTAGTTTCACTATTTGCTGAGGATTAAAAGTCACCCTCTAACTATCGCTCTCGAAATGCAATGCTCATTGCGACAATAAAGAAATAACAATTAAATTTCAAAGAATCTAAGAAAATATAATTTTCAAAATAAATAACAAGAAAATTTCACATTTCGGGCTCGGGTATTACAGTAAAGATAATGGATTAAATGTTGCTAGCCTAGTAGTCTTCTTTTGGAATATGATTAGGCTACTAGATTGGTTATAATCTATTTTGGAAATGTATGTTATATAGTAAGTGTATGATTTTGGAATGGAAGTGTATAACCTATGGATGCAATGGTAAAAGAATGTTTAATGTATATTGTGGTTGTGTTGTTTAATTGTCGAATTGTTGTGGAGTTGGTTGTATGAGTTGCGAAGAGGTTGGTTTAGATCCTCAGTGTCCTAATTACTGTCGTTATACTGCCGAAATTACATTGCGTCCTAACTGATTGTAGGAGCGGTCGAGTTGGGGCGTTACATTAAGTGGTATCAGAGCTTATGTTTAATTGTCAGCCGGGGTATTCTCAGAATGTGGGTAATGGTCCTAGAATGAAAGTATGTATGAAGTGAAAGAAAAGTGAAATGTGTGTCAATATAATTAAGTGATTAAGTGATTATGTAATTTAGTGACTATGTGATTATGTGATCAATTTGTTTATGTGATTGATACTTAAGTGATTTATGTGCTTTATGTGAGTTTGTTGTTTATGTGTTAATAATTGTCTATAGCCTGTCTGTGTGCTATAATCTATGATAACTCTTTGATTAGTAGAATGGCTGGTAGACCAAGAACTAGAGGTAGGCCTGAGGTAGTTGATGAGGCACCGGATAATATGTCACCGGGCCGAGATAGGGGTGATGACCGTATAGCTGCTGCCATGGTTAGGATGACGGAGATTATGGCAGGGCAGTCACAGTTACTAGCAGGGCAGGCGGCCCAGGCACATGCATTACAGACTCAGTTGTTGAATGTTAAGGGTGGTTACCACGGGCGTGGTACGTTGAAGGAATTCTTGGATTATTATCCGCCAAGATTCTAGGAAGACGGAAGCTTGGATTAATAAGATAGAGAAGATATTGGATCCTCTAGACTATACTGATGAGAAAAAAGTCACTTATGCCGTTTACTTGTTTGATGATGAGGCAGAGGAGTTGTGGCACACAGTGAGAGTCGGTTGGGAGGCAAGAGGTACTTCGTATGTTTGGGATACCTTTCTTAGAGCGTTTCAGCCGAAGTACGTCCTGAGGATTGCACGGGAAAGGAGAGAGGCGGAGTTCCTGTCCTTGGTTCAAGGGGATTCTACGGTGGCTCAGTATGAGGCCACTTTTACCAGATTGTCCCAGTATGCACCGGAATTTGTAGCTGATGAGGAGCGCAAGACCCGGAGGTTTATGTTGGGTTTGAGGTCAGAGATTCAGGATGCAATGGCCCTGAATCAACATGATATATTTTCTGAGGCTTTTGATACGGCATCAAGACTGGAAAAGAGGAAAGGGGAACAGATTGGACCTAGTCAGCCTAGCAAGAGGCCATTTCAGCCCCAGGGTCAGCAGGGTATATATCCACCTTCAGTACAGTAGGGTAGTTATAGGCCTTCGGTGCAGCAGGGTTCTTTCAGACCACAGGGGCAGCAGAGCATCTACAGGCCCCAGTTTCAGCAGGGCTCCTTCCAGGCTCAGTCATAGTACAGGCCGGCCCAGTCTCAGGGTCAATATAGGCCTAGTGTTGCGAGGCCCCAGCAGCAAGCTAGCACATCCACTTATTCAGCTTCTGGGTCTTCTAGGGGTAGTGTCAGTACTTTGTCACTGCAGTGTACTTACTGCAAGTGTTAGGGCCATGTGGAGGCCGACTGCAGGGCAAAGGCAGGAACGTGTTTGGGTTGCGGCAGCAATCAGCATAGGGCGAGGGATTGCCCTAGATTTTAGAGGACTGAGGGTCGGGCAGTAACCCGGGGTTATCAGGGCCGACCTACCGGTGGTGCACCTTAGCAGCAGAGGGTCCAGGCTCGGGCCTATGCAGTTGATTTGGAGGAGGCACCTGAGGATACGGCAGTTGTGGAAGGTAACTTCCTTATACTTGATCAACTTGTTAAAGTGTTGATTGATTCTGGTGCTACGCATTCTTTCATTACGCCTACTTGTGTGCAATGTGTTAACATGCAACCTGAAAGATTGCCTTATGTGGTTGAGATTAATACTTCTTTAACTAATAAGTATGTGACTTGCTTAGTTTGTAAAGACTGTAAAATACATGTTAAGGGTCAGAATTTTCCATCGGACCTTATTTTATTTCCTATCCGGGGGTATGATGTTATCTTGGGTATGGACTAGCTTTCTAAGTATGATGCTCAGTTAAATTGTAGAACAAAGGTAGTACAGTTTTGTTTGCTAGATCAGCCAATGGTTGAGGTAGCGGGGAACCAGGATGCTATGACGAGTTTTATTATCTCATCAACTAAAGCTATTAAGCTGGTGAGTAAGGGATGTTCGGGTTATCTAGCTTATTTGATCAACAAGCCATCTGATAAGCTGAAGTTGGAGGAAGTTCTTATTATTCGGGAATAACCCAATGTATTTCTCGAGGAGTTGCCAAGATTGCCACCAGAGAGAGATGTTGAGTTTGTGATTAATCTGATTCCCGATACTCAACCTATTTCTAAATCAGCGTACCAGATGGCACCAGCTGAACTTAAGAAGCTGAAAACACAATTGCAGGAGTTGTTAGAGAAGGGTTTCATTCAGCAGAGTTCTTCACCATAGGGAGCACCTGTTTTATTTGTGAAGAAGAAGAATGGTACTTTGAGATTATGTATCGACTATCGTGGTTTGAATCAGGTGACCATCAAGAACAAGTATCCTTTGCCACTGATTGACGAGTTGTTTGATCAATTTCAGGGAGCCAAAGTCTACTCTAAGTTTGACTTGAGGCAGGGGTATTATCAGCTTCGGATTCGTACGGAGGATGTTCCAAAGTCTGCTTTTAAGACTCAGTACGGGCATTATGAGTTTGTTGTTATGCCTTTTGGACTGACTAATGCACCGGCAGCATTCATGGATCTTATGCATCGGGTATTTTAGCTGTACTTGGACTAGTTCGTGGTAATCTTTATTGATGATATCTTAGTTTATTCTAAGTCTGAATTGGAGCACGAGCAACCTCTACGGCTTGTCTTACAGAAAATGCAGGAGCATCAGTTGTTTGCGAAGTTCAGTAAGTGTGAATTTTGGCTGCAACGTATATCTTTTCTTGGCCATATTATTACATAGAGCGGTATTTCTGTAGATCCCACTAAGATTGAAGTGGGGATGTCTTGGAAAAGGCCGGAGAATATTTCGGAGGTTCGTAGCTTCCTTGGCTTGGCAGGTTATTACCGTAGGTTTATCAAGGACTTTTCTAAGATTGCAGGGTCACTTTCTAAGTTAACTCAGAAACAGACCAGCTTTATTTGAGATAAGAAATGTGAGAGTGGGTTTCAGGAGTTGAAAAAGAGGTTGACTACCGCTCCAGTACTTGCTCTACCAGAGGGGACCGATAATATGGTTGTCTACAGTGATGCATCCAATGAGGGCTTGGGTTTTGTACTTATGCAGAATGGCCAGGTTATTGCCTATGCTTCTAGAAAGTTGAAACCATATGAGGTGAATTATCCGACTCATGATCTTGAGTTAGCAGTCGTTGTATTCGCATTGAAAAAGTGGCATCATTATCTATGGGGCAGTAAGTTTGAGATTTTTACTGATCATAAGAGTCTGAAGTATTTATTCTCACATAAGGAGTTGAATATGCGTCAACGGAGATGGATGGAACTTCTCGGAGACTATAATTGTTCTATCATTTATATGCCTGGGAAGGCAAATGTGGTAGCAGACGCTCTTAGCCGTAAGGCGAGTATTTCTTGTTTGGCTGTAAAAAAGTGGGAGGTTCTTGAGGAATTCAGTTATTGGAGACCGGAATTGACTCAGGTTGGGGTGATGTGTTCACATCTCCATATTCAACCTTTATTGCTGTCTCAAATCAGAGAAGCTCAGCAACTTGATGCGAAACTTCAGAAGATCAGGGATCAGATCACGGGTGATTAATCTGACTTCAAATTACATGAAGATGGTATTCTTCAATCTCGGAATAGGGTTTGTGTTCCTGATGAATCGGGTTTGAGGTGAGATATTCTGGAGGAGGCTCATAATTCTAAGTACACCATTCATCCTAGTGGAAACAACATGTATCGGGATTTGAAGCAACATTATTGGTGGAATAACATGAAAATGGAGGTTGCTCAGTTGGTATCCAGATGTTTGACTTGTCAGCGAGTGAAGGCCGAACATCAATGATCTGCAGGGTTACTTCAGCCGTTAGCAATACTAGAGTGGAAGTGGGAGCATATTACAATGGACTTCATCTCTAGTTTGCCTAGAACACCGAGAGGTAACGACGCAATTTGGGTTGTTGTAGACCGTTTGACGAAGACAACTCATTTTATTCCGATGAGGTTGGGAGATAAGGTTGCAAAGTTGGCGGATCTTTATGTGGGTCAGATTGTTAGAATTCACGGGATTCCATCTAGTATTGTCTCAGATCGAGATCTTAGGTTTACTTCTCGTTTGTGGGAAAAACTTCAGGAAATTTTGGGTACTCAGTTAAACTTCAGCACAGCGTATCATCCACAGACCGACAGTCAGTCTGAGGGGACTATTTAGATTCTGGAGAATATGCTCAGGGCTTGTGTTCTAGACTTCGGGAAGAACTGAGCGAAACAGCTACTACTTGCTGAGTTTGCCTATAATAATAGTTATCAAGCGACCATTGGAATGACACATTTTGCAGCTTTTTACGGCCGTAAGTGCCGATCACCTTTGTATTGGGATGAAGTAGGGGAGATAAAGACTATTTGTAACACCCCGATCCCTCTCGAGACCGGGAGTTCTATCAATCAATCTAATCACAACCCAATTCCAAACCCGGGCATAATTTTTAGGGAAAACGGACGGAGTCTCCCCTGTTTCTAGGCAAAAAACATAAACCTGCGACAGCATATAAATGGACCAATACCGTGTCCAAACATTCACAATCCCTCAAGGCCATCCGAGCCTTGTTTTCAACAAATAAACACAACAATTATATACACATTTCCAGTTTAAAAGCTAACCTATCTCTTCTCATCTTTGACAAGTACATTCAAGCTTGACAATTAAACCATACTAACCTATTGAATAAAATAGACTATCATACCATTCTAATTCTTTTCTTTTGGACAACACAAACATGCGATGAAGTTAAACTATACTAACTGAATACATAAACTAGCTTATCATTCTACCCCAATTACCTAGTTAAATTTAAATTACAGTCCTTTTAATATTAAATACATACAATACATGAAAGCATACATCTTTACAACTTCGACAACTCAAGCCACATAGGCACGCAAGAAAACTCTTCAAGCACGAACTTTCACGAAATCATGAACTTTCTAGCTAACATGGCATTTCCTAAAATGTGGTGGTGAGGAATGAGTATACTCAACACGTATACTCAGTGAGGGCGAGACAGATATCGAGGTGGAGAGAAAAAAAGCCGTGCAATGCAAATAAAGCAGTTAAGCAATATAACTGACAAGTAAGCAATCAATATAAATAATCAATACAATAAGCAATTAATAAAACCATTAACACAACCATTCAAAGCTATACCACACTCTGAAGGTCACGGTTCACTCATACGAGCAATGTACCATTTCACGAGCGATACATCAATCTCGAGCTTGATATTGACAATGATGACAATAAGCGCGCAACAACCTTATAACTTCGGTTTGGAATACCCCGGAAGTATCCAATCAATTCTACGACCCAAATATCCCTGAGAGGCAACCCAAGCGAGAATAGGAATAGGACACGGAGCTAGAGCAACCAACACTGGTAGCCCGAGACTACCCAGAGAGGCCCATCACTCACGCGCCTGAGACTATGCAATGCAATACGAGGAATATAACGATAATCGAGCAAGGCACTGATGTGACACCCCGATCCCTCTCGAGATCGGGAGTTCTATCAATCAATCTAATCACAACCCAAAACCAAACCCGGACAAAATTTTAGGGAAAAACGGACGGAGTCTCCCCTGTTTCTAGGCAAAAAGTAAACCTGCGACAGCATATAAGTGGACCAATACCATGTCCAAACATTCAACCACCTCAAGGCCATCCGAGCCTTGTTCTCAACAAGCAACCACAAGCAAATATACATACATTTTCAAGTACTAGACTATTCTAACTCTTCCTTTAAACAATACAAACATGCTTTGAAGTTAAGCTATGCTATCTGATTACATAAACTAGCTTATCAATTCACCTCAACTACTTAGCTAGATTTAAATTACATTTCTTTTAACAATAAATACATACAACATAAGAAAGCATATATCTTTACAACTTCAACACTCAAGCCACATAGGCACGCAAGACAACTCTTCAGGCACGAACTTTCATGAAATCACGAACTTTCCAGCTAACATGACATTTCCTGAAATGTGGTAGTGAGGAGTGAGTATACACAACATGTATACTCAGTGAGGGCGAGACAGATATCGAGGTAGAGAGAAAGAAAGTCGTGCACTGCAGATAGACACAATTAAGCAATAAAATCAATAAGAAAGCATTCAATACAAACGACAATATAATAAACATTCAAGAAAGCATTAACACAACCATTCAAAGCTATACCACACTTTGAAGGCTATGGTTCATTCTTACGAGCAATATACCATTTCACGAGCGATGCATCAATCTCGAGCTTGATGTTGACAACGATGACAATAAGCGCGCAACCACCTTATAACACCAATTTGGAATACCCCGGGAGTAACCATCAATTCTACGACCCAAATCTCCCTGGGAGGCAACCCAAGCGAGAAAAGGGAATAGCCACGGAGCTAGAGCAACCAACACTGGCAACCCGAGGCTACCCAGAGAGGCCCATCACTCACGCGCTGGACACTATGCAATGCAAGATTCGATACAAGGCGATAAACGAGTAATAAAGCCACACGTGGGAGAATAACAAAGTAGGTTACTCTCACACGCAATAACAATAGTTGATAAGCATTTCAATCAGAATCAATTCAAACAAGTATATCAAGCAACCCTAAGCATTCTATAGGCATAATATCAAGAAAACAAGCAAAATCACAAATCGGCCCCAACTATCAAAACACTACCATTTCCATACGAGCCACGAGTTTTGGAAACCGACTTTGCCAATCCTTCTAGGTCACCATAGGGCACGTCTAAAGACCCCGAAACCCTACTTTACCCTAGAATCCGCGCAAAGCCCCGATTTCCCTCTTTGCTCGTTTGAACTACAACTATACCAACCAAACGCCCAACCAACGCCATAATCACACCAAAAGTGCTTCCATGGCCTCCCGAAACAATGCCATCACGCAAAACGAGAAAATGCTAAACTCGACCTAAACGACCCCGACTTTCACCAAGGCGTTTTTCCCATTTTTTCCATTACGCAACCTAAACAAATCATGCATTTAGGCATTCTAGCATACCTAGCACCTTTTCACATCAACAGACAGCATAACAACGCAACTTTATCGTTTCAAGGGTTTACTATTCACAAAATACTATTCAACTAACAATTTATATTTCAATTTCAATATTCAACCGCAGAAAATGTTAAAAAGCTATAAATACGTGTTCTACGATTGCTAGGGAACATACTTTAAGCCTCAAATCAATTAAAACAACAATATACGGATAAAACCCAAAAATCAAAGTTAATACACAAAATATTCAAATGCACAAATAACGATGAAACCCTCACCTTATACGCTCCTAGACGCTAGGAAAACCTCATTGGATGCCTCGGAAACCACCCCGTGCAAGCTCACGCGAAGATTTGATGATTTGATGTTGAATTGTTTTTTTTTTCTTCTCTCATATTTTCGGCCAGCCTAGGTTCTGTTTCAACTCTGTTTTTGTTTTTGTGCTATTTAAGCTATTAAAAGATGACACAAGGTCAAAAGGTCAAAGCTTTGGTCAATGCTCACTAAAGTTGGTCAAACTAGCTTATTTTATGTATTTTAAAGCTAAAACAACTAATGAAATATTAATTCTAGCTAACAACAATTAAAATATAAAATTTAAGACACCAAAGACTAGTTTTCACTATTTGTTGAGGACTAGGAACCGCTCTCTAACTATCGCTCTCGATATGCTATGCACTTTGCGTCAACAAAGAAGTGACAATTAAATCTCAAAGAATCTAAGAAATATATCATTTTTGAAAAGCATCATAGTTTAAAATTTACTTCGGCTCGGAGCTACTTTTCATTTAATTGAAATCCGAGCATTTAAGTCCAAGAAAAATAAAACCGATTGACATCAATATGAAAAGTAGTTGATATTCCGTTAAAATAATTAGCTCAAGTATTATTCTAGTTACTTCTAAAAGAAATATGAAAATAAAGCTTCAAATAAATGTTTAACTAAAAAAAAAAAACACAAATCCAATGCTAACATTTAAGATGTCACTTAATTAATCACAAGAGAATAAATTCAATTACTATAATTATTAGAAATAGATAATAATCTTGTAATTATTCAATATACAACTACTAAATGCCTCCAAGAGAAATATTAAAATAGTACAAATTGGTTGATTTAACTAATTAAACATTTAATCAAATGCAGTCAAGTGCTATTAAATGCATGCTGGGTTCGGGTTATCACAACTGAAGTGCAGGTTAGTAACAACATGCGATATAATAAGCAATTACAATCAATAAAGTAACAAGAACAACACTAACAAGCATTATCAACAATTGATATACCACTCAATCATAACCAACTTTAACAAGCATTATAAGCAATAATAAGCATTCTACAAGCATAACACTATGAAAACCAACAAAACACAAAACGACCCCAACTTTCAAAACGCTACTACTTTCAAACGAGCCACGAGTTTTGGAAACCGACTTCACCACTCCTCCTAGGTCACCATAAGGCACGTCTAAAGAGCACGAAACCCTACTTTACCCTAGAATTCCTACAAAGCCCCGATTTCCCCCTTTGCCCGTTTGAACTACATCTACCTCAACTGTAACAACCCGATCCCTCTCGAGACCGGAGGTTCTATCAATCGATCTAATCTCAACCCAAACCAAACCCGGGCAAAATTTTCAGGGTAAACGGACGGAGTCTCCCCTGTTTATCGGCGCAATGTAAAACCTGTAATAGCATATAAATGGACCACCACCGTGTCCAACCATACAAAACTTCCTCAAGGCCATCCGAGCCTCGGTTCTCAACAATTTAAACTCAGCAAGTATACATACATTTTAAATTTAAAAACTAACCTATCTTTTTTTCATTTTGACAAGTACATTCAATTTAGGCAATTAAACCATACTAAGCTAGATTTATATTACATTTCTTTTAACAATAATTACATACAACATAAAAGCATACAACTTTACAACTTTGACAAGTCAAGTCACATAGGCACGCAAGACAACTCTTCAAGCACGGACTTTCACGAAATCACGAACTTTCCAGCTAACATGGCATTTCCTGAAATGTGGTGGTGAGGAGTGAGTATACACAACACGTATACTCAGTGAGGGTAAGACAGATATCGAAGTGGAAAGAAAGAAGATCGTGCAATGCAAAAAGGTACAGTTAAGCAATACAATCAATAAAAGGCATACAATATAAACAACAATACAATTAAACAACTAAAGAAAGCATTAACACAACCAATCAAAGCTATACCACACTTTGAAGGCTATGGTTCACTCGAGCGAGTAATGTACCGATCACAATTCCGATGACTTTAACGATGACGCGCCAGCCTAATCCACCTTATAACACCAGTTTGGAATACCCCGGAAGTATCCATCAACCTACGACCCAAATCTCCCTGGGAGGCAACCCAAGCGAGAAAAGGGAATAGCAGCGGAGCTAGAGCAACTAACACTGGCAACCCGAGGCTACCTAGAGAGGCCCATCACTCACGCGCGAGACACTATGCAATGCAAGACTCAATACAATGCAATAAACGAGCGATATCAAGCATTCCCAACAATGGATAAACATTTCAATTAAACCACACATTTAGGCATTCTAGCATACCTAGCATGCACAAGTAATCATGTAACACACGTGCACACAAGTAATGGGCGAACGACAAAGTAGGCCATATCTCAAGCATATATTCATGAAGATATCAAATAAAAACTCATTGTTGCCACTTAAAACGATAATTAGTCAATAGTTAATAGTAAAGGAAGATAACAATTTATACATGTTTAAAAGTAGATAGTAATCCAGTTATTAACAAATAGGTAGTAATAGTAAGATAAATAATACTAGTTAATTGAGCATTGTTAAAATATATATAATTTGGAAATCTGGTAGACAAAAATGACTTTTATCTAATTTTCTTTTAAAAATCATGTAGGCCCTTATATCAACTAGAACAAGAACAGGTTAGGGAACTTGTATTAAATTGTTAATCATATTTAAGTAGAAAAAGTAACTACCTCATGAATCACTAAAGTGAACTTAATCTTTGAAAACAGTTATGTTAGCAGTATAAAACTAATTTAAACTAAGTAAAATAAGGTACTTTATTAAGGAAACTGATGATTAGGACAGTGAGTTTTACTCTTATTGTTTAGCCCTTATATCCAATTCACAACACATTCGTAGCCTATTTTATTTCCAACTAGCAGCTCTTCAGATTCTTAGGTGACTACTAAGTCTGATTCATTACGAATATCATGTAAAGTAGCCTTGTATATATATTTCTCTAATATCTTACATAAAGTAAACATATCATAGGAATAGTTTGACAAAAAGATCAATAATGTTCCTTAAAGTAAAACATTCATATACATAAAGCAGACTCATGTTATTTTTAATTCCCATATAAGCTGAACATAGCATCAATCAAACACAATTTAAACAAGAGAAGTCGGTCATGTATTTTAAGAAAGAGACCTGCACATGTACTTATCATATCAAGGTCAAAGTTCTAATAGGATTAGACTATATATTATGTATATACTATATCCTCAGACATGTAACGTAAGAAGTCAAGCTATAATTCTATATTTTATTAACACATATAAAGTCAATGCTGCAATACTTATCTTATATGATCTTTCACAGTGGAAGCAATCGAAAATGCAATTTAAAGGAAAAGTAACCCGCACCACACATGTACGAATTTCCTCATAGTCAATCATGTTCATATAACAAATAGATAAGTAAATCTATATGCTGCTTATTAAAAATTCCTCACCAAGTTGCATGCAAAGTTGGACCTAGGATTAAACCAGTGATAACCGAAACTCCCTTCTCCCTTCCTGTTTCCCTCTCGTCTAGCTTCTACTTCCATCCTTTTCCCTTAATGTTGCCATCGGCTATGAAGAAGATGCTAGGTGGGTCTTGTTTCTTTTATGCTTAGACGTCCATGTTGTGTAGAAAAAGAATGGAGTAAAGGGTGGCGAGTGTATGTATTATTTTCTCTCTTTATTTTCTGACTTCGGTTCCTAGGCTTTTTGCTCCTTTAGAGTTATTTCCCTTTCTTTTGTATTGGCCGACAGTGAGGGTAGTGAATTAATGGTGATAGTTTAGCTGGGGCAGTGAGCTGATATGGCTATGGCTTTCACTACGTAATGTTCTTAGCTTGTGTAATCTGAAATGTTTGGCGTGTTTTACAAACTAAAGCTTAACAGCCCTTGAAGGTGGTGGCGGCAATGGTGAAAATGATATGGGGAGGCAGATTGAGAAAACTAGGCGAAAAAAGTGATGATAGACGAAGCTATGGTGTTCAGCTTGGGTGGTGTGATTTACTTGCCGAAAGTGCAAGGCTTAATATAGAGTTTACTTAGTTTCTATTGGTGAAGATAGAAGTAGGAGGTGTTGAAAATGCAGCAGCTTGAGATGGTGTAAAGGAGCCTAGTTCGCATCTTGGCAGTCTCGCGTGAAGACAGCACCTTGCGAGTTAAATGGTAGCTTGGCACGTTAGTCGTTGATTGTTTCATAAAGGTGGGTGGTGAAAGTGATGATGAAGATAGAATGATGATAAGCAGGAGGTGGCATCTCATGGAGATTGCTGGAGTTAATTTGAAGTGCTGACTTACTAACCAGGTGGCTGCCTTAGAACAATTTAGGTGATGACTACTCGATGGTGAAACAAAATCACGCTGCTACCTGGTCTATTTATGCAAGCTTAGGCAATGATTCAGCTTCGGTGATGATTGGCTAAGATTTTTAGGACGGTAGAGGTCAAGGACTTGCCAAATAGCTATGCTGATACATTGGTTGGAATTTTGGTCAAATAACATGTTCTGTTAGGCTATATTATTCTAAATGGTAAGATAGTATACTCATCTTAATTAGGTGCTCTAGCGTGGCATGGTTTTAGAGCTCGTGGTGAAACAATGAATAAGACAATGTTGCTAATGATGATACTAGATAATTAAGTAGTTTATAAATTTTGTTTCAAAAGTTAAGATTATCTAACAATTACCTTATAATTCCTAATCTTCCCAACTATTGTCTCTGCCAACATATTCGTATATCCAATTCCCTAACACATGTGACACTTCCATATGATCCTAGCCCGTATGTCATGATCGACTAAGTTTTTAACTATATCAATATATATATTCTAGTTCCTCTATGTTTGTTATCTAATAAATATTTCTTAGGTTAAAATTGCTATTATCTTTGTAATCCTGAACTATTATACCTACTACCATTTTATTCACTGAGTATTTCCCTATTATATGTTAAAGACTTTATAATTTGTTTAAGTAAATAATATTATACTAATTATTTATCTACTTTACTTAGTAGATTAATCGGACAACAAATTTATTAACTACTTAGATAACATCTTATTTATTTATATTTTCAGAATTATAAGCTATATCACCTAATCCTTATCAACACATTACTATTTCTTAAGCTTAATCTTTAATTCATGCTATCAGATTACCTAAGAGGTTACTATTAATTGTAATACCAATTTTTTTTTTAAATAGTAAGACAATTAACTATAGATTAAATAGAGGCAAATAATCACAAAGGCAAATTTTTTTTTCAAAAATAACGAAATAAATAAATATAGATAAATACTTGTAAATGTATGGTCGGGCTCGGGTATTACATCAACCAATCACCCAACCAATGTCATAACTGCACCAAAAGTGCTTTCATAGCATACTACGACAATGCCTTCAAGCAAAACGATAAAATGCAAAACTTGACCTAAACGTCCCCAACATGCACTAAGCCATTTTCTCTATTTTTCCATTACACCATCCAATTAAACCATACATTTAGCCATTCTAGCATATCTAACACCTTCCTATATCAACAGAACGCAAAACGAAGCAACTTTAACATAACGAGAGTTTACTATTCATATTTTACTATTCCATTAGCATTTAAAATTGCAATTGCCATATTCAACCGTAGAAAATGCTAAAAGTCTACAAATACATGTTCTACAATTGTCAAGGAACATTCTTTAAGCATCAAAACGATTAAAATAACAATCTACAGCTAAAACCCAAAAATTAAAGTTTAAACACAATTATTTCAAATGCGCAAATAACGATGAAACCCTCACCTTAGACGCTACTAGACGCTAGGAAAACCACGTTAGAAGCCTCGAAAACAACCCTGTGCAAGCTCTTGCGAAGAATTTGAAGATTGAAGTTGAAAGGTTTTTTTTTTTCTTTTTCCCTTGATGTTTCGGCCATGGCCTTCTTTTTTCTGATTTTTGCTCTTTTGTTTCCTATTTTATGCTTAAATAAAAGATGACACAAGTTCAATGGTCAAAGCCTTGGTCAACCTAATTAAAATTTGGTCAAATAAGCTTATTTTAGGCATTTTAAGGCTAAAACAACCAACACAATTCCAATTCTAGTTAATAACAACTAAAACACTAAATACTAGTTTTCACTATTTGCTGAGGACCAGAAATCATTTCCTAACTATCGCTCTCGATATGCTATGCACAAAAAGACGAAGAATGAATAACACCTAAATATTATGGAATATAATAAAAATATAATTTTTGAAAAGAAACTTAGTTCAAAATTTACTCCAACTCGGAGCTACTTTTCATTTAATTGAAAACCGAGTAATTTTAATGCAAGACAATTAAAATCGATTATTAAAATAATTAAAACAATCAAAATAATCAATATTCATTTAAAAATAATTAATTTAACTATTTCTAGAATATTTTAAAGAATTATGAAGTTAATACTAAAATACAAATAAACAAGTTAGCATAAACACGTAATCAGATGCAATTGATTACTAACATTTAAGATGACACTTAATTAAATGCAATTAAATGTCATTAAATGCATGCCGGGTTCGGGTTATCACATCTTTTCCCCCTTAAAACAATTGCGTCCTCGCAATTCTTCTTATAATAGAACTCTGCCTCATTCGAAATCCAACTCTGACTAATCCGCATCGGTTGCTAAGCAAGATAGTGAATTAGGATGCCCGTAGGAAAACCCGAATAGAAATCCCAACCAAGAATGCTGAGAAAATACCAACTAAAGACTGAAGCAAATATACTGTAGATAATATCAATACCACATATTAATGGCAAGAAGAATACCGAAGGAACACCCTAATTACGAATCTCCAATAGAAGTCTAACAAATACCAAATAAGAAAGTTAAAAGATAGCCAGAGAAGATGCACCTCATGCAATGCTGATTACCGTAAGTAGACCTAGCTGAAAGTTCTGTAAAAGTATATAGAGAAGAATACCAAAGGCCAATCTCTAAATGAAATCCTCCAATCACTGAGTCCCTACCGCAACATCTTAGTAAACAGCAAGTATAGATTTCCTTTGAGTGGAAAGGCCGATGGAGAAGCCGTAAACAATACAAGATAATAAGTCCAAGCAGAATTCCAAGTGTAGGATCTTCCAATAATGCCAATGAGGAAAATACTAGTAGAATGCCCAATAAGAATTCCAAAGAATACTGTGAGTAATATTACACAATAAGTCCGATAGGAATTCCAATTACCAAACCAACTGAGGGATGCCAAAGAAAATACCCGAAATAATGCTCCAGTAAGAAAATACCAAGGATTGTCCAATAAGTAAGTATTAGATAAATGACCACTAAGAATTCTATAGAATGCCATTGAAGGATTTCTAATAAGGAATGCCAGTAACACACCAATAAAGACCGAGACATATATGCCATAGATAATTCCATGCAGTAAGTCCGATTGGAACCCAATAGCCAAGTTTACCAAGAAGTGCCAACAGAAGTTCCAAAGAATACCCAATAAGAAAACCAAAGAAAGCTACCAAGAGCCATCATATAGAAACCCCAATGAAAGTTATCTTTTTATGATTACCAACCACAAGAAGAGTCTTAGAAGTATGCCAATAACCGAGCTCCAAAGACAAACACCAACTCCCTAATAAAGGCAAATTAAATGCCATTAATTTCCTGCCAATCCATACACCTTGAAAGGCCAGCTGTAAACCACTTTCTTTAGGGGAGAAAGATGACTTACTTACCATTTCCACGGGACATGTATGAATGCCAAGATATCACATTTATACATATATGCCTTAATCCATTATGCAAGCATGTTTGTAAAGCAGTTTATAAAACAGTTTATTCAACAAAGTCACTCAAGCACGACAATCAAGTCAAGCACAACATAATCAATTCAAATCACGGCATAACCAATTCAAGACATTTCCAAGACACACATTACAAGCAATACTTCAAGCAAATAACAATTCACGAGATCAATTCGATTCACGATGCCAATTCGATAGGTCAATTCAATACACAACTAGACACTTCACTTTACTTGAGAAACATTTAACACATAACACATAACTATATCACATAGGTGCATACATTCAAGTCAAGACTCACAATCTCACATAGAGGCACACACTTTCAAGACATACTTAACAAGCACACATTCAAGGATCACTACCCACCAGACCGAGGACCCTATCCCGGCTTATGAGCTAAACAAGCTCTGATACCACCTGTAACACCCCGATCCCTCTCGAGACCGGGAGTTCTATCAATCAATCTAATCACAACCCAATTCCAAACCCGGGCATAATTTTTAGGAAAAACGGACGGAGTCTCCCCTGTTTCTAGGCAAAAAACACAAACCTGCGACAGCATTTAAATGGACCAATACCGTGTCCAAACATAAACAATCCTTCAAGGCCATCCAAGCCTTGTTTTTCAACAAATAAACACAACAATTATATATACATTTCTAGTTTAAAAGCTAACCTATCTCTTCTCATCTTTGACAAGTACATTCAAGCTTGACAATTAAACCATACTAATATATTGCATAAAATAGACTATCATACCATTCTAATTCTTTTCTTTTGGACAATTCAAACATGCAATGAAGTTAAACTATACTAACTGAATACATAAACTAGCTTATCATTCTACCCCAATTACCTAGTTAAATTTAAATTACAGTCCTTTTAATATTAAATACATACAATACATGAAAGCATACATCTTTACAACTTCGACAACTCAAGCCACATAGGCACGCAAGACAACTCTTCAAGAACGAACTTTCACGAAATCACGAACTTTCCAGCTAACATGGCATTTCCTAAAATGTGGTGGTGAGGAGTGAGTATACTCAACACGTATACTCAGTGAGGGCGAGACAGATATCGAGGTAGAGAAAAAGAAAGCCGTACAATGCAAATAAAGCAGTTAAGCAATATAACTAACAATTAAGCAATCAAAATAAACAATCAATACAATAAGCAATTAATAAAAGCATTAACACAACCATTCAAAGCTATACCACACTCTGAAGGTCACGGTTCACTCATACGAGCAATGTACCATTTCACGAGCGATACATCAATCTCGAGCTTGATGTTGACAATGATGACAATAAGTGCGCAACCACCTTATAACATCGGTTGGGAATACCCCGGAAGTATCCAATCAATTCTACGACCCAAATCTCCCTGGGAGGCAACCCAAGCGAGAATGGGAATAGGACATGGAGCTAGAGCAACCAACACTGGCAGCCCGAGACTACCCAGAGAAGCCCATCCCTCACGCGCCTAACACTATGCAATGCAATACGAGGAATATAACGATAATCGTGCAAGGCACTGAAGTACAGCTTAGTAACAACATGCGATACAATAAGCAATTACAATCAATAAAGTAACAATAACAACACTAACAAGCATTATCAACAATTGATATACCACTCAATCATAACCAACTTTAACAAGCATAACAAGCAATAATAAGCATTCTACAAGCATAACACTATGAAAACCAACAAAACACAAAACGACCCCAACTTTCAAAACGCTGCTACTTTCAAACGAGCCACAAGTTTTGGAAACCGACTTCACCACTCCTCCTAGGTCACCATAGGGCACGTCTAAAGACCACAGAACCCTACTTTACCCTAGAATTCCCACAAAGCCCCGATTTCCCCCTTTGCCCGTTTGAACTACATCTACCTCAACCGATCACCCAACCAATGTCATAACTGCACCAAAAGTGCTTCCATAGCATACTACAACAACGCCTTCACACAAAACGATAAAATGCCAAACTTAACCTAAACGACCCCACCATGCACTAAGCCATTTTTCTCCATTTTTCCATTACACCATCCAATTAAACCATACATTTAGGCATTCTAGCATATCTAGCACCTTCCTACATCAACAGAACGCAAAACGAAGCAACTTTAACGTAACGAGGGTTTACTATTCATATTTTACTATTCCATTAGCATTTAAAATTACAATTGCTATATTTAACCGTAGAAAATGCTAAAAGTCTACAAATACATGTTCTACAATTGTCAAGGAACATTCTTTAAGCATCAAAATGATTAAAATAACAATCTACGGCTAAAACCCAAAAATTAAAGTTTAAACACAATTATTTCAAATGCGCAAATAACGATGAAACCCTCACTTTAGACGCTACTAGATGCTAGGAAAACCACGTTAGAAGCCTCAGAAACAACCCCGTGCAAGCTCTAGCGAAGAATTTGAAGATTGAAGTTGAAAGGTTTTTTTTTCTTTTTCCCTTGATGTTTCCGCCATGGCCTTCTTTTTTTTCTGATTTTTGCTCTTTTGTTTCCTATTTTATGCTTAAATAAAAGATGACACAAGTTCAATGGTCAAAGCCTTGGTCAACCTAATTAAAATTTGGTCAAATAAGCTTATTTTAGGCATTTTAAGGCTAAAACAACCAACACAATTCCAATTCTAGTTAATAACAACTAAAACACTAAAATTTAAAACACTAAATACTAGTTTTCACTATTTGCTGAGGACCAGAAATCATTTCCTAACTATCGCTCTCGATATGCTATGCATAAAACGACCAAGAATGAATAACACCTAAATATTATGGAATATAAGAAAAATATAATTTTTGAAAAGAAACTTAGTTCAAAATTTACTCTGGCTCGGAGCTACTTTTCATTTAATTGAAAACTGAGTAATTTTAATGCAAGACAATTAAAATCGATTATTAAAATAATCAAAACAATCAAAATAATCAATATTCATTTAAAAATAATTAATTTAACTATTTCTAGAATATTTTAAAGAATTATGAAGTTAATACTAAAATACAAATAAACAAGTTAGCATAAACACGTAATCAGATGCAATTGATTACTAACATTTAAGATGACACTTAATTAAATGCAATTAAATGCCATTAAATGCATGCCGGGTTCGGGTTATCACACAATTGATCCGACTATCATGCCAGAACTTCTAGAGAAGATTGAGAATGTTCAGTTGATCAGGCAGAGAATGCTTACAGCGCAAAGCAGGTACAAGAGTTATGCTGATAAGTGTCGTCAGGATTTGAAGTTTGCAGTCGGGGATCGGGTTTTCTTGAAATTGTCTCCTCAAAAGGGGTTTGCTCTTTATGGTAAAGGTGGTAAGCTGAGTCGAGGTTTGTTGGGCCGTTTGAGATTACCGGTAGGGTTGGTAAGTTAGCATATTGATTGGCTTTACTGGAAAACTTCTCTATTGTCCACGATGTTTTTCACGTGTCTAATTTGCGGAAATATAATCCGGATCCTTCTCATATTATAGAGCCAGAGCTGTTACAACTTCACAAGAATTTGACTTATGATGAGTAGCCGATTCGCATTCTTGATCAGATAGAATGAGAATTGAGATCGAAGAAGATTCCGATGGTCAAAGTGTTGTAGAAGCATCACGGTATTGAGGAAGCTACTTGGGAGAGGCAAGATCAAATGCAATAGCAGTACCCAGATCATTTTTGTACTGCAAGTAAGAATTTCTAGGATGAAATTTCTTTAAGGGAGGGAGAATGTGAAACCCCAGTTTTTGTCTTTATCTCGTTTTGCGTGTCTTTGCCTTGATTTGCGTGATTTGACCTGTTTATGTGTTATATAAGTTAGAATGTGCTAAATATGTGATTTGTATTCCTAATACATGCTATATGTGCATTCATGAAATTTTCATCAAAAACAGAATCAAAAATTTTATCGACGGTTTTTATGAATAGTATTTTAGACGAACATCCGCAAAAATTTTTACGGGGGTGTTTTAAATTTTTTAAAACCTAGTCCTCAAATATTAATAGTCCCGTGTTTGATTAAAATGGATTTTAAATCGGCTTTGGAATTTTAAAGGTTTTTACACTTTTTTTTTTCTGAAAATTGAGTTTTAAACCGAATTAGGTGAAAATGTTTGAATGTAAAACTCTTTGTCACCTAAAATAAACTATCTAGAAATAGTCTAAGTGTCGCATAATTGTTTTGAAGTAAAATAGTCAAGAAAATAGAATTAAAAGACTAGAAAACAACTAAAAGGCTCAAAATTAACTAAGTGTTCACCTTTG
Organism: Ehretia macrophylla; assembly: GCA_037974665.1. Classification (NCBI taxonomy): domain Eukaryota; kingdom Viridiplantae; phylum Streptophyta; class Magnoliopsida; order Boraginales; family Ehretiaceae; genus Ehretia; species Ehretia macrophylla. Next base: position 48,656,087 of record CM075765.1, on the reverse strand, counting down.
ACCTTTTGAGTTTTGTTGACTTTGAGCTTATGAGCATAAACACACACTAAAAAGCTCACAAAACACACTCAAAAACACACACATTGCTGTGACACCATAGAGAGAAAAAGAGAGAAAATTTCAAAGGTTTTCAAAGGGATTTTTCATTAGAACTTGCATTTGAAGGCCAAATCTTGTCAAACAAAGATTGAATTCACTTGTTGGGCATCCTTTGCACATCTTTCTTGCATCAAAACACATCAAAGGTGATAGAAAAATTTTAGATCTCAAAATGCCATTTTTATGTTAATTCATATAATCAAATTTTTAGCCGTTGAAATGTTAAATTGATGTTATATTATTGCTCAGTAGATGCTAAGGATTGATTATATGTGTTTATATAAGATTTGAACCGTTGTAGCATGAATTTTTATTTTTCGAGTATTAAAATTGAGTTGTTGGCTATTTGTTGAATAATTGGAGTTGTGGTGGTTGGAATCAATTGTTGTTAACTTGTAAAAGTTTGTTAAATACGTGGTAGTAATGTTGTAATGCTGAAATTTTGATTGTGATGTCGAGGTGAAAGTCCAAAAATTTCAGCCTAGGTGCATTGAGGTTTTAGGGTTGTTGGGCTTGATTTGGATGGATTATGGTTGGTTTCCTAGGGGGACTGGTTTGGAGGTTATCAGATTAGTAGAATTTTAGTTATGACTTTTAGAAGTTTGGGTTGTCTTTCTTTAAAATGTTGAATTATGCCTTTCGTTGTTTAGGTGGTGTTTGAGTGATTGAATTATGAGTTGTTGATGGTTAGACTAGGGTTTGGTTGTGTGTTTAATGCATGTTAAGTTGGGTGGCCTACTTTGTCATCTAACTTAGTTGTTTGTTGCTTATTTGACTAGTTGTTGTTATGTTGTTGAAATGATGATTATTGATTGATTATTGATGAGCCGGGAGATAGGCAACCTACTTTGTTGTCCTCCTGTGATAATTGATTATTGATGAGCCGGGAGATAGTCAACTTGATATGTTGTCCTCCTGAGATATGAATGTTTATTATTATTGTCATGAGTCTTGGTATGCGTGTGCCACCTCTTGAGCAGCGTTGGGCTGTCGGGTTGATAACGGCATGACTATCATAGGCTACCCCTAACTCGTATGGGCGGAGGTGCCATGGAGGGAGGGGCTAGTAAGGTACCACAGGTGCGTGAGTAATAGGGAGTTATAAGAAGAATGGTTGAGATCGTGATGGCATTTGGAGCTACACCAACTAGAGTATCCTTTATTGATTGGTTATTATTACTAATGTGCTTATATTGTTATTGATGATTATTATGTGTTTACTGCTCAAAGGATGATTTCCAAGGAGTATAGTAAATACTGTTAAGAGATCTGACGAATCTTTACTGGGCTTGTTTTATATAAGCTCACTCTCAATTATTGCATGCATACAGGTGTTACCGATCCAGATTACGGGTACGTGCCTCCAAAAGAGGATAATGTGCCATATGTGGACGAGTCCTATGTGCCAGAGTCTTGTCCTTGATGTCTGAGATGTTGTACTCTTGTTATCTTGTATATTAAAACTAGTTGGTTTGTATTTACTTAGAAGTTTATGATGCATAAGATGTTGTAAAGATAATAGATTAAATGTTGCTAGCCTAGTAGTCTTGTTTTGGAATATTATTAGGCTACTAGATTGGTTATAATCTATTTTAGAAATGTATGATATATAGTAAATGTATGATGTTGGAACGGAGGCGTAATGGATGCAATGGTAAAAGAATGTTTAATGTATATTGTGGTTGTGTTGTTTAATTGTCGAATTGTTGTGGAGTTGTTTGTATGAGTTGCGAAGAGGTTGGTTTAGAGCCTCGGTGTCCTAATTACTGTCGTTATACTGCCGAAATTCCGTTGTGTCCTGACTGATTGTAGGAAGGGTCGAGTTGGGGTGTTACAATATGTCTCTAATGCCTATCCGAGAAGAGAAATGTTCTAAAAGGGTTTAGGATATTTTGCACTTTCTCTTCGATATGATAAGTATTAAGAAACGATCCATAGCCCTTAAGATTATTCAACTGGGACTAGAATAATCGAGTACATGTTATCATATGTTATTACATTTGATTAACATAGTGATATTAATGATAAAGGATGGTGTGCTAAATGCCAGAACAACATGGTGATGTGGATTAATAATCATATAAGTGATCGTTTGTGTACGGATCATTGAATGTGAGAATAAATAGTGAACTACATGATTTCAGGTTAATAGTTTACTATTTAATTTAGAATTATGCAAATTAATCCTTAGACTTGAGAGATTACATCTGCCGGTTATATCATGAGCTAAATACTGCATCTGGACAATGCTCATCTTCTATAAGGTGGGATACGGCCTTTCGCGTTTTAGTCTTGTGGTATGAACCAACAAGTAATTGTCAAGATAGGATCTGTTAACCTTCGGCGAAAAGCGATGTCCTATGATATCTGAGATCGATTGGTAAACGAGCAAATCTTTGGCCAAGGCGAGTATGAAGTGATAGAAATGAGTTTTTCCATGGTAGTCATATCTCGTTTCACCGATTCAGATTTATACATAGTATCAGATGTGGGCTTAACTATTTCATGGTCCTTTCCCGATCGGGGTACTTATAACAAAAGGATTGGACTGCACACTAATTGTTGACGGTTAAATGAATTCATGAAAGACGTCGTCTTCATTATTGTATACATTCTCATGATACGTTCGTTGCTAGTGCGTCATTCATGAGCATGAGGGTATTTCAGTAAATGATGGAGATATTTCTGAAATAGATAAGGAGGTTTATCAGGTCCCTCATCGGTACGTGATTATGAATCTAGAAGGTCACACACTAATAAGTATCACGAATAAGTTCACCGAAAGCTTGTATTTTGTGGTTGGTGGGTTTAAGGTGTTAAGAGTCATTAATGTTGGTATTTGGGCCAAAAGTGTAGTTTTGGAAAGTTTTGAGGTCAAATTATAATTACTAAAACTTTTGGGACCAAACTGTAATTTTTGAAAAATTGTTTCAATATGTTTATTGTAATAGAGATTAGAATTGGCAAGAATATTATATATATATATATAATGATGATGTAATTTGTGAAATGCCACGTCATCGTCTTAGTTGTCAAAAGGTGAAATTACAATTTAATAACTAGATAATTACATGTGGCATTTGCATGTAGAGGTTGACGACTAGGATAGTCCATGTCATCAATCCAAGTCATTTGAATTTAAAATGAATGGATAGGATTCATTTTTGAATAAAGACAAAATGATCTTGACCATTGCTTTTGTTGATAAAGCCTTTTTGACAAGTGTCAGGAGAGAGAATAAAGTTACCTTTAGATTGTAATGATTACAATCCTATGGCTTCCATGTCTTTTACTTTAGAAGGAAGCAATTGTGATTGGCTAACTAATAAAGTAACATTATATATATAATTATATGAGTATGTTTTATATATATAATAAAGGATGACAATCTTCTCTCACCACCCACTTGCAATTTCGGCCAAGGGGTAGAGGAGAGAGAAGATGATCATCTTTCATCATCTAAAGCTAATGATTGAAATCAAATGGCTTGCATGGCTTGTCATGACAAGGTGACAATAGTGATTGGTCACTTAATTTATTAGTAGCTTATATTAGATGACAACACTCTCTCTCATCATGTGACAACTACGCATACATGCACATATAATTCAGCCAAGGCATACAAGGAGAGGAGAGAGAACTTCATCTTCTTCATCTTTGAGCTTGAACTTTCGGCCATGGCTAGAAGTTCATGAAGCTTTTTCCTTTTTGATCAAAACCACATATTCATCGTTTCGTACATTGAGGATATACTAGCACATTCTATCTTCAAGGTAGGGTAGGACTTTGGATGCTTGGTGGACTAACTAGAGCCTTCAAGTTAGAAGGATTCAAAGGCTTGTCTACTATCTACATCTTCTCCAAAGAGATCTACTAGTGAGGTATACCTATGAACCTCCTTTCATTTATGTATATATATAGTTGATATATATATGTATTGATAATCAATGAGTATAATGAGATGTTAGCATGTTGATCCTTGTTACAGAACTTGCAAAAATTTTGTAGATAGCCTATGTAGTTTTCGGCTATGTCAAGGTGTCCATGCATGACATTCTCGATCTTGAATCCAACTTATGATTATGTTATGACATGATATCTTATGTTGGCTAGCACCTTTCAAGTGGTATTAGAGCCATGTTGTTATGTCCATTGATTATCAAATGTTGGTCATGTGTTTTTGAACCCTATGGCCGAAAATATGCTTGTAGATTTGCAAGTTTTTGATGTTAAGACTTTAGCCTACACACATGCATGTTCATATCTAGTTTAGATCCTTGATTGATAATGTAGATCTTGAGTATATATATGTCTGTATATGTCTTAGCTTGAACTTGTATGCTACTCCTATTTGTAGAGATGGCCGAAAATCACATATATCTTTAGATGATTTGTCTTCTTATTTAAAGTGCTAACTTGTGAAGATAAATGGAGATTTGGTCTTTGCATGTTGACTTTAGACTTGGAATAAGTAGACTATCTTGATATGTTCAAAAGGGAATGTCAAAAAGTTGAAAAGAACAAGCCTAGCATTTTTTTTATTGCCTTGGCCGAATCCACATTGTGTGTAGATGATGATTTTTTGGCTTTTTTTTGTTGGACATATAAAGTTGTTGTAGTTTCCTTGATAGACTCAAAAGTGTTGGTGTCTATTATATGCAGGTGTTAGATTGAAAGTTTAAAAGTAGTTTTAAGCTTATTTTAAATGTTCATGCATATGAATTTTGTTGAGGACTACTTGATGATTAAAAGGGTTTAATAGTCAAGATTGCAACTTATCTATGTGTCTTGAATATGGCAAAATATATGTCACATAGTTGGCCTATATGTTTTAATCATGAAATTAGAAATTATCTAATAAGTAGTATTGAGATGTTTCTAAATTTCAGAAAGTAGAAAGTTGATCATTTAATGATATAATACTTTCAAAGGACTATTGGGCTATAGTTAATGTATGTGGGCCTTTAGAGACATGTTGATTTGGGCTTGGGCCTTGTGTACATCTACTCGTGCTCGATTTTAACCTATTGGGCAACTTTGTGTTAACGGGCCATGGACTTGTGTTTTTCTTTAAAGTTTTGGACTTAGATGTGAATATAATTAATTATAAGGAGTTATGAATTAATGGGCCATTATGACTTGCATATATAAAAGGAGTTTTATAATTATGCAAAAGGGCATTGATTTAGTTTATTCTTTCATAATTGATGAGTAGATTAAACTTGAATGCTAGAAATTAATATGTTGGTTATTATATTTTGATATGAATAATCATGCATATTTATTATTTTGAGAATGGTGAATTTGATCATGGACTTGGGCTTTAGGGTCAAAAGATGTTGGGTTGTAATATGAGACGTAAGTCTCAATTTATTTCTTGTCATTTGAGAGAATTATGTAGTGAGGACTTTTACGTAATTCTTCAAGAGATAACTTGACAAAGGCCCAATGGACTTTTCGAAGGAGTTGGAATCCCAATGGACTTTTCCAAGGAGTTGGAGGCCCAATAGACATTTCAAGGAGTTGAAGATCTTTTAAAGTAAATAGTTTTATTTCTTTAAGCCCAAAAGCCAAGCCCATGATCCACCATTTATTTATCTTTGCATTCATACTATTTAAATTGCTATAATTGTGACTATTAACTTAATAGTATGTAGAATGCTTATTATTTTGATGAGATTGTGTTTACTCCCTACGTGCAAACGAATATTAGATTTTCTAACGGTAAAAGGGGTTTTATCGTAGTCCTCCGCCATCCTAGGATATTTAATAAGACCCAAATGAATACAATCCTTCTTACCCAAAGGTAGAGGATATGTTTCAAAATAAGTTTATTAAAATCGCTAGAATGAAACAAAGTGATGTGGTTGTCTGCCAATGTGAAACCCCACTTTTCTATCTTATCTCGATTTGCAAGCTTTATCTCGTTTTGCGTGAATTGACATGTTTATGTGTTATATGACTTAGAATGTGTTAAATATGTGATTAATACTCCTAATACATGCTATGTGTGCATTCATGAAATTTTCATAAAAAACAGCATTGAAAATTTTATCGGCGATTTTTGTAAATAGTGCTTTGAACACCTGTCCGCTAAAATTTTTACAAGGATGTCTTAAATGTCTTAAACCTAGTCCTCTATTATTAATAGACCCATGTTTGATAAAAATTGATTCTGAAACGGAATAGTAATTTAAATAGACTTTTCGGGCGAAAAGTAGCGTTTTTGAGCCAAATAGTAATTTCTTCTAAACCCGATTCTTGCATTGACTTTCATTGACCTAGTATATATTAATATAAATGTATTTATATGTGGTATTAAATTATTTTAGATTAATTGTGCATTCAAAAGACATTTGAAAACAAATAATATGACTTTTCACATTCTTTTGCAGAAATCGAGTTTTAAGCCAACTCGGGTGAAATTGTTTGAATGTAAAACTTCTTGTCATCTACAAATAAACTACTTGAGATAGTTTAGGTGTTGCATAATTAATTTGAGCAAGAGTAGTCATGAAAATGAATTAAAAGACAAGAAAACACTAAAAATAATTAGTTTCCACCTTTGACTTTCTTTTATTTGTTTGACCTTTGCTTAATATATCATCAACACACATCAAAAGCTCACAAAACATACTCATTTTACACACACATTATCGAAATTCCAAGGGGAGGCAAAAAGAAGGCATTTTCAAGGTTTTTCAAAGCATTTTTCACATAGATTTTGCAATTCAAGTCCAAATCACTTCATTCAAAGCTTGATTTCACTTGTTGGGCATCCATTCTACACATTTCTTCCATCAAAACACATCAAAGGTGAGAGAAAAATTCTAGATCTCAAAATTCATATTTTATGTTTTTGCTTATAATTGCATTTTGAAGCGTTAGAATGTTAATTTGAAGTTATATTATTGCTTAGTGCATACTAAGGATTGTTTATGTGTATTACTATGAGATTTGAACCTTTGTAGAGAAATTATTTATTTTTGGGTATTTAAAGTTGATAAATTAGCCATTTGATGAATAACTTGAGTTGTTATGGTTGAAATCGATTGCCGTTGATTTCTAAAAGTTTGTTAATTACGTGATAACGCTGTTATAATGCCGAATTTTTGATTACGATGTTAGTGTGAAAATTCAGAAATTTCAGCCTAGGTGCATTGAGGTTTTAGGGTTGTTGGGCTTGATTTTGATGTGTCTTGGTTGCTTTCCGAGAGGGCTAATGTAGTTGATTGAATGGGTGAGTGTTAGAAACTGATTTGGGGTTGTTTGGATTAGTAGAATGTAAGATATGATTATTTGAAGTTTAGGTTGTCTTTCTTTAAATTGTTGAATTGATCCTTTAGATGATTGGGTAGTATTTGAGTGATTGAATTGTGAGTTGTTAATGGTTAGACTAGGGTTTGATTGTGTGTTTAATGCATGTTGAGTTGGATGACCTACTTTGTCATCTAACTTAATTGTTTCCTGATTATATAGTTGTTGATTGTTAAATGTTGTTTAATTGATTGGTAAAATACGGATTAATTGATTATTGATTGTTTTTACAAAACTGTGGGTAGCGTACTCGGAGTTAATCCGGGGTGTTACATTGTTAATTGAATGATGATTATTGAGTACGGGAATCGGGCACTTTTGTTGCTGATCTCTCGGAATATTGATGATTATTGAGTACGGGAATCGGGCACTTTTGTTGCTGATCTCTCGGAATATTGATTGATTATTGATTATGGGAATCGGGCACTTTCGTTGTTGATCTCTCGGTTTATTTATGTTGAGTCTCATTATTGTGAGCTTTGATAATGTTGTGTCACCTCGGGAGGCATCTCGGGCTGTGGGCACAGTTATCATGGCTACTCCCTATCTCGCATGGGCAGAGAGGCCATGGGGTGTGGGTCTAGGTCAAGGTACCTCAAGATTGTGTCATTGAGTTTGGAGGAGTTGTTGAGCATGGAATTGGTGTATGGAGCTTCATCAGCAAATATATCGTATCCTTATTGTGTGTTTACAGTTATTACTATTGTTGCATTTATAATGATTATTGATGTTCATTGTGTGTTTACTGCTCAAAGGATGATTTCCAAGGAGTATAATAAATACTACTAGAGATCTATCGGATCCTCACTGGGCTTGTTTTATATAAGCTCACTCTCAATTATTGCATGCATGCATGTGTTACTAAGCTTGACTACGGGTACGTGCCTTTTGATGAGGAAAATCTGCCTATCGTGGATGAGTCTTATGTGCAGGAGTCTTTGCCATGAGATTGTTTGTAGTTGATGTATTATGATGTATTATAAACTTACTTTAACTTAAAGACTTATGTATGATGGTTTAGTAGTTTTTCTTTTGATCATGTTTAGATTACTAAATTGGTTTATAATCTATTTGGAAATGTATGTATAGCCTATGTATTATGTTGGAACGGAGGCGCGTAACTATGAAAGAGTTGATGAAAGAATGTTTAATGTATTAAGTGGTTGTGTTGTATGTTGTTAATTTGATTGTGGAATTGGTTGGTGAATTATAGAGGTTGATACATGGTGTTCTTAAGGGTTGGTTTAGAGCCTTGATGTTCATGTTACTGTCGTTATGTTGTCGAAATTCCGTTGCGTCCTGACTGATCGTAGGAGGGGTCGAGTTGAGGCGTGACAGCCAAAATCTAACGGTCAACATAGCCACAAAGGCTTGAGACTATTGATTCAATTTGTGGGATAACTAAGTGATGGCGGGTACAATCTAACTAGATCACCTAATCAATTATAACCATAAAGGTTTGAGATGAAGTGATTTAGGGACTAAAGTAGACCGTACCCTATTTAGAGAAATAGACAACAAAGAGTTGTTGACCTTTGGTATTCATGTTTCAACATAGCCACAAAGGTTTGAGAAATGTGTCTGATCATAGGAACTTGGTCATCCCACTTAGAGTCTTTTCATAGATTCATGTTTTCTCATCAAGGGAGTATGAGATTTAAAACAAATAGTGGGAGTAGCTATTATATCTTGCAATTTAATAGCTTTATATATATTCTTATTACCCTGCAATCTTACTTTTTGCTATATTTATTTTTTCTACAATTTAATGGCTTCGTTCATAAATCCTATTTTGTCCATCCTTAATCATGATTATTTAGTTGGACCAAACTTTGAAAAATGGTACAAAAGTTTAAGGGTAGTCCTCCGATTTGAGAGAATTGAGTATATTTTGGATGTCCTGACATTTGCTCCTATTAATGAGACTGCTTCCGAGAGTGACAAGGTCACTTACTATAAGTGGGTCCAGGATGACATGCGTGCTAGGGGATACATTCTTTCATCAATGAGCGATGATTTGTGTGGATTCTATGAGGGGTTGCCTCATTCCGTAGATATTATTCGTTGTTTAGAGGAATCTTTTGGCGAGCGCAGTCAGTCTATGAGATTCCAGTTGACCCGTGAGCTTTTTAGTATGAGACTTGAGGAAAGGGATGACGTGAGCCAGCATTGCCTTAGAATGATTTACTTGGTAACTCAATTGGAGGCATTTGGTTTCGTCATGGATCCCCGACTTTAGGTAGACTTGATCTTGCAGTCTCTTCCACCATCCTACTCTCATTTGATCTTGGACTTTCACGTGCACAGAATTGAAATCACACAGAATGAGTTGCCAGATATTTTGAATAGCTGGCAAAACCTTGGTTTGGATGCAAGGCCCGATCCCCATGTTGAGTCCTCTCTTTCTATGGCTGTGCCCAACCAAAACAGAAACAGAAGAAGGAGGAGGAAGAGACATAGGAGAAGCCGGGTTGTGGCATTCTTACCAGGAGATCTCTCATCAGGAGGTGATTGAGTAGTTGACACTGTTTATGCATGATTTGGTTGTTTGGATCGGCTTGGTAAGCAATCCCAGTTTTGAAATATGTTTATAAATGTTTTAGATTAGTTTGAACATTTCTTTAAATAGTAGTGACTATTATCAATCTTTTCTTACTATGGGTAATTTTGGAATTGATCCTTTATAAGAAATGATTGGCATTTTGTATATCCTTCATTAACAGTAATGAAATGATCGGAATGCGTGTCAGAAGAAACGATGTCTTCAAACTCAAACATTTATATTTCATTGGTTTGCATTTATAGAAATGACAAAATACCAAATCATACATATATTGTCTTAAACTTTGAAATGGTCAAGAGTTAAAGACTAGAATTCTTCTATTTATCTATCTAAATGAGTTTGATAGATTAATTATTCTTTTTGACAAAACGAGTTTGTTCAAAATAAATAATTGAATGAAATGGAGCTTATGAGACTTGTCCAGAATATGTTGGGTTATAAAAGAAGATTAGAGAATGCATCTTTTATCACCATAATCTTTCAAATTGATTTTAAACTTATACCTTGTTTTAATTCTATAGCTGTATAGAATTTAAACTCATTCATGCATAGTTTCTTTAGAGAAAGATAACTATAATGGTTAAAATGAAAAGATAGAGATTGTTTTCATTAAATGAAGGTGATATCTAAATTTATAAGAAAAGTTAGTGGGAGTTAATGCCCTTAACAAGTCTTGTGAATTTATGATACCTTTGTTCGTCAAAGTCCAATTGAATTTTATATCATGTTATTTTTCTTGGGTAAACCAATCATGTCTTGTAAGTGTCATGTCTATGAAGTATAGTGATATGATTATTTGTTTTCTCATTGCTTGTACACCAAGTCACGATCTTAAAGTTCTCTTTAAGATGGAGAAATCTAAGAAATTTTGGTCTCTAGTCTCAAAGACAGGGTATCCGTCTTTTATTAAGGAAAGGTCACGAATGGTTTTTGCACCTAATCCTTACGCTATTTGCATTCTCCTTTAAAATGTAATGGAAAGTACTTGGCACGATATAATGTAATGAGTTCTAGTGATCTTATTGTTATAATGATCTCTATATTAACTTTAACCCATAATTTTAAGGTTTATGGTTATAGTGAAGTTCTTAGTGAAGAATTCACTTAAAAGGATAAAAGTATATTTAGTGGATTTGTGAATTATTGGAAAGAGTTCCGAATAATGATAAATAATGGTTATGTTATTATTTGAGCCTAGATGCTACTTGACTTTTATGATGTTTGGATAATATATGGTTCTGTCTATTGATAGTAGCCGATGCAATATGGTGGCTATCATAGTGGCCTTCTACACAAGCTTAAAAGAACCCGATCTCATCAAGAGTCCAAACCTGTAAAGAGTCAATTCAAGAGTTTCTTTCTTTATAAGAAAATGAATTAACAGATAAAGACCCTATAGTTATTTCTATTGATGACCCACTGATCCTTTAAAATCAGTTACAGTTTATCACTATCTTTGGGAAGATGAGTATAGAGATACGAATGTAAAATGCACTAGATCATATGGTTGATAGCATTAGTACAAGTGGGAAATTGTTGGGGATATGCCCTAATGCTAAAGTTTGAGATGACCTTATTAGGGTTTAATAAGAATATGCTTTTGTGTTTTATACACAATGTTATATGTAGGATGTTCATATTCTCCGCTTCAATATGAATATATCCCTAATGCCTATCCGAGAAGAGAAATGTTCTAAAAAGGTTTAGGATATTTCACACTTTCTCTTTGATATGATAAGCATTAAGAAACGATTCATAGCCCTTCATATTATTCAACCGGGACTAGAATAATCGAGTACGGGTTATCATATGTTATTACCTTTGATTAACATAGTGATGTTAATGATAAAGGATGGCTTGCGAAATGCCAGAATAGCATGGTGATATGGACTAATAAATATATGAGTGATCATCTGTGTACGGATCATTGAATGTGACAATAAATAGTGAACTACATGATTTCAGGTTAATAGTTTACTGTTTAGTTGAGAATTGTGCAAATTAATCCTCAGACTTGAGAGATTACTGGTGCCGGTTATATTAGGGGCTAAATACTGCGTCTGGACAATGCCCATTTTCTAAGATGGGTTACGACCTTTTGCGTTTTAGTCTTGTGGTATGAACCGACAAGTAATTGTCAAGATAAGATCTGTTAACCTCCGATGAGAGGTGATGTCCTATGATATCTGAGATCAGTTGGTAAACGAGCAAGTCTTTGGCCAAGGCGAGTATGAAGTGATGGAAATGAGTTTTTCCATGGTAGTCATCTCTCGTTTTACCGATTCAGATTTATACATAGTATCGGATGTGGGCTTAACCATTTCATGGTCCTTTCCCGATCGGGGCACTTATAACAGAAAGATCGGACTGCACGCTAATTCTTGATGGTTAAATGGATTAATAAAAGACGCCGTCTTCATTATCGTATACATTCTCATGATAAGTTTGTTGCTAGTGCGTCACTCATGAGCATGAGGGTATTTCAGTAAATGACGGAGACATTTCCGAAATAGATAAAGAGGTTTATCAGGTCCTTCATCGGTACGCGATTATGAATTTAGAAGGTCACACACTAATAAGTATCATGAATAGGTTCACCGGAAGCTTGTATTTTGTGGTTGGTGGCTTTAAGGTGTTAAGAGTCATCAATGTTGGTATTTGGGCCAAAAGTGTAGTTTTTGAAAGTTTTGGGATCAAATTGTAATTACTAAAACTTTTGGGGCCAAACTGTAATTTTTGAAAAGTTGTTTCAATATGTTTATTCTAATAGAGATTAGAATTGGAAAAAATATTATATATATATATATATATATAAAGGTGTTTATATATGTATATGTGTAATGATGATGTAATTTGTGAAATGCCACGTCATCGTCTTAGTTGTCAAAAGGTGAAATTGCAATTTAATGACTAGATAATTACATGTGGCATTTGCATGTAGAGGTTGATGACTAGGATAGTCGATGTCATCAATCCAAGTCATTTGAATTTAAAATGAATGGATAGGATTCATTTTTGAATAAAGACGAAAGGATCTTGACCATTGCTTTTGTTGATAAAGCTTTTTTGACAAGTGTCAGGATAGAGAATAAAGTTAACTTTAGATTGTAACGATTACAATCCTGAGGCAAGCGGCTTTTACTTTAGAAGGAAGCAATTGTAATTGGCTAACTAATAAAGTAACATTATATATATAATTATATGAGTATGTTTTATATATATAATAAAAGATGACAATCTTCTCTCAGCACCCACTTGCAATTTCTGCCAAGGGGTAGAGGAGAGAGAAGATGATTATTTTCCATCATCTAAAGCTAATGATTGAAATCAAATGGCTTGCATGGCTTGTCATGAAAAGGTGACAATAGTGATTGGTCACTTAATTTATTAGTAGATGACAATACTCTATCTCATCATGTGACAACTACTCATATATGCACATACAATTCGGCCAAGGCACAAGGAGAGGAGAGAGAACTTCATCTTCTTCATCTTTGAGCTTGAACTTTCGGCCATGGCTAGAAGTTCATGAAGCTTTTGCCTTTTTGATCAAAACCACATATTCATAGATTTGTACATTGAAGATATACTAGCACATTCTATATTCAAGGTGGGGTAGGACTTTGGATGATTGGTGGACTAACTAGAGCCTTCAAGCTAAAAGGATTCAAAGGCTTGTCTACTATCTACATCTTCTCCAAAGTGATCTACTAGTGAGGTATACCTATGTACCTCCTTTTGTTTATGTATATATATAGTTGATATATATATGTGTTGATAATCAATGGGTATAATGAGATGTTAGCATGTTGATCCTTGTTATGAAACTTGCAAAATTTTTGTAGATAGCCTATGTAGTTTTCGGCTATGTCAAGGTGTCCATGCATGACATTTTCGATCTTGTATCCGACTTATGATTATGTTATGACATGATATCTTATGTTGGCTAGAACCTTTCAATAGTGTCTTTTATTGAATAACATCTGCAGTGCTTACTGATTCAATCACAGAAGAAAAGATCACAACTGATATATGCATTCAATTGCTAACATCACACCGTTTATTGCTTAATGTCCGACTACAGCTCGTATGAGTTCTTACGGTTAGGAAGAGTCTCAACTTCAAGGTACTATATACTTGATTAGAGAAGAAATTTCTTACTTAATGCCATGCTTTACAGAAATTCAGACCAAAGCCCCAGATTAATAACATAGGATTTTGGCTTTTTCCCCATTCTATGAGGGCTGCCTCACTAGCCTTCCTATAAGGCCTATAGAGAGGATTCAAACTCTTCGTCTCTGACTCATTGGCATTTCTTTCAGAATGAAAAGAGAGTAGAGCTATTGAAGCAGAAAGCCTATTAGGCTCGGTACACTATTAACATCTTGTTGCCATATCTTTAAACCTATTACCGTAGGTTGATTGTCAGTAACCCTCACTTTTTTTCATGAAGAGTAAGTATCTAATCCTTCTGCTCTGGAAGTTGATTGAGGACTTCTATTCACTTTGATAGATGGAGTTGGAAGGAATGGTGTCCAGGATTTCTCCCAGTACCACCACACCTCTCCTTGCCCGTGATTGGTTTAGGCCACAAGCAAAGACCAAGAAGTCTTGACCAGTAAAGCCTCCAGAGACCTAGGTCCCACCTAAACTCAAACTTGAGGTCAGAGCTTTTGGTGGTTTGATCTCACCTTTATGATACTTCATATTGAGGTCAAACAAAGGCCACAATATCACAAACCTTATCAGCTCTGGATTTTCATCATTTGCTTTCCAAGATGTTAGAAAAATTGGGCCTTCAAACCATGATTCAATGGAGGTATCCGGAGAAGAGGACTGGACTGCGTACCACGCCAAATACTTAAGCCAGGCACGTATCCACCTATTCAATAGTAAGAACTCCAAAAAGTCAACAGCCCCAGGGCCCAGTTTCACTTCTTCTGGAGCCAAAGATTCTCTTCTACTACTACTGGTGGCCATGCCTTTGAATTCTGTCCTAATTGAAGGGACCTCTGCTGGAGGTGAGTCCTTGCCACCTGGTATGGTCTTTCCCAAGCTCTTCATAGTGCTGCATTCTGATGTAGTATGATAGTTTTAGTTGCTTCCTTGACTTGCGCAGTTGCCGCGAAGGTTGAACAAAATACCCTATAATTCCAATTTTATCTCAACATGAAATATTATCAAATCAAATAGGATACCATGGAGGGTAAAAACCACGCTTGGCAGTGCATTAAGTATGCCACTTCATTTATACTTTTCTACTGCAAGTAAGAGTTGTCGAGTATTATGGTACCAACGTACGACTTTCGATATGATGTATCGTTCTCATAAGATTAAAACTATATCCGTTTTTTACCAAAAAAGAATTGCCTTACCTACCTCTCTAGCTACCGACTCTGCCTTTGCTATTAATATCTTAGCTGGTGCTGCTGCTAATGCTGGATCTACTACAGGCTCATCCATTTGTGGTGCTGGTGCATAGGTAGGTTGTGCCGGTGAAATGGTGGCCCACTTCTGCTTTATTAGTGGAATATCTCTTTTTAGTCCTAACACTTTCATCAACCAAATCTACTTCTACTGACTCCACTGCTGAGAACCGAATTGCCTTCTTTCTCATCCTGTTCCAATCACTAAACTCTGAATCTGAATAGAATTCGGCTCTGCATATCGCAACATGGTCAGCATATCTCTAGCCCGAGCAGCTCTAGGTCTGGACCTAGTAGACCCGGAAGATGTTGAGTCAGTTGGGTTCAATCGATTCTATTGATTCTGCAGACGGTGGCCCCTATTGCGGTAGGACATACCAAAGTAATAGGAACAACCTAAACAAAAGGGGCTTATCAACTCCCAGAATGCCGGGAAGAACCACCTGGCCTTATATATAAAATATTATCAAAGTTTAGGGGCATATGTGCTCAAAAAATTCGCTGATGGTCCAACATCTACTGTTGCCATATCCCTGCCCAACCATAGGACTGGATTTCCCCTATAGCAGGGAGTTAGAAAACCACTATTCTAGTTGGAGGGGGTTCGATGGGTTCAACAACTATAGGTAGGGGTGGGCACCTTGGTGTGACCAAAGGAGTGTAAAGTATCTAGCATTACCAATACTAGAGACCCCACACTGGGCTTTCACTTATCATAGTTGAAGATAGGGGACCCTGGGATCCCTACCCTCGTCGGGCCCCCAATCCTCCTACCGACAGTGTGCCCCAGGACTACTGGGGAAGACCCAAACTAGTTGGATGCTCCGCAGCCTAACCTAAGAGGGTCATAGTCTTCCAGCCACAGGGGAATACTAACTCGAGCGAAGCGATAGGTGTGTTTACGCCGTGTTCTCCATACATCCAAGAGGAGATATTAGTTGTCCTCTCGTCGAGTAACCTACGTACCTAACCCACAAGGTGGTTAGTGACATAGTACATTTTCTTTCTTACGCATTTCTCTTTTTCTTTTCCATTTGATGATTAGGGCTTCCTCCTTCCTTCGTCTCTTTTTTTCTGCGCGTCCTGAGCTGACTCCAGAGCTGCTCGGATAGAGCAAAAGTATAGTACAGGGGGAATGAAGTAAAATCAAATAAAAGAAGTTAGAATATATCCTATATACAAAACTTCCCAATAAATATATACATATGAATCCTTTCATAATAGAAAGAGCCCGCTGTAACTTGGGCCTTGTTAGATAGAAGCAAAAGAATTTCACTTCAAAATCCAAAGGGAGATAGTGTAACGCCCCGAAACCAACACTCCCACACCTGCAGGATA
Source organism: Ehretia macrophylla (assembly GCA_037974665.1). Lineage (NCBI taxonomy): Eukaryota > Viridiplantae > Streptophyta > Magnoliopsida > Boraginales > Ehretiaceae > Ehretia > Ehretia macrophylla. The sequence goes on along the minus strand of CM075765.1, from coordinate 48,639,344 downwards.
CTCCCTGGCCTTAACGGCCCAAGCGAGCACGAGGCCATGGCAAGTGGGCCCAGAAGCGCATTATGCATGAATTGTCCATTTTGGGGCCCGTACCCCTCATGATTTTGTCGCCTCCTAGCCACTGCCAGGAAAATGGCTGTGCACAAATATACGAGCGAACTCTATATATTCAGTGACCCAGACTCGTAACCTTCCGATGTGGGATGGGGTTACCACATCCCCCCCCTTAAGGAGGCCCAGAGCCCTTGCGGGCCACTGGCGCAAAGGAAGGCCCGCTCTGATACTACTTAAATGTAAACCTATGACTAATGACTAATGACTTATGTGTACTTCAAGAATGTGGAATATTTATTTGAATTTCTATGTACTTGACTTTATGTAAACCTATTTGGACTTTTCTTTATGTGTTTACTTATAAATTGCATATATACATATGTATACCTGTCATAACACTCTGCATTCTAGCTATTCAAGATGGGGCCCCGCCGTCGTACTGAGAATCAGAATGTTGGTGGAGAACCAGAGGGGGTTCATGGGCAAGAAGCTGATGTGGTAGAAAATGCACCACAGGTTCAAGAACCGAGCACTACATAGATCTTGGCCACGATGGCCACTACTATGAACACCATCGCCCAGTTTGTGACACAGCAGGGTTAAACAGGGGTCGTTGGAGGTAATCAGGCTGCGAGAGCCGGAGGTAGTGGCCCTACCGGGGGTAATTTGTATGACCGATTTATTCATCATGGGGCCTATACTTTCTTTGGAGAACCGGACGATATGAAGGCTGAGATGTGGCTGAGGAAGTTTGAAAGAGTGGCAGCAATACTCGAGTGCCATGATGACAGGAAGATTACTTATGCCACTTTCCTTCTTGAGGGTGATGCTGAAGATTGGTGGCGTACCGTCAGTGAGAAATGGGAAGCCGAGGGGGTTCATAATTCGTGGGCTGACTTTGTCCGAGAATTTCGAGACAAGTACATATCGGTGGTTGCCCGCGAGAGGCGTCAATCAAAGTTCATAAACTTGAAACAGGGGAGTATGACAGTAGATCAATATGAGGCTACTTTTACCCAACTTTCCCGTTATGCACCAGCTTTGATACGGCCGGAGGACATGAAGATCCAAAGGTTCATCCTGGGTTTGAGGAGGGATATTATGCTGAATTTGTCTGCAAATGATTTTCCTAATTATGCTGCAATAGTCCGAGCCGCCTCAAGATATGAGAAACGCAAGGCCGATGTGTTAGCCGAGACCAGTCAATCGAGTAAACGGCTTTAGTCTCAGAGTCAAGGGTACCAGGGGCAGGCTTTATCAGTTGGGCAGAGTACACAGCTAAGGCAGACTCAAAGTTATACAGGGCCTACTCAGACTCAGACACGACCAGTTCAGAGTCAGACTCAGAGTCAATTCCGTCCAGCAGTTTCCCGTTCGCAGCAGGGTAGTTTAGCTACCTCTACTTACAGAGCTCCTTCGGGAGGCACTGTTATAAGACGTCACCAGCAGTGCAGCTTCTATCAGCGTCAGGGCCACACTGAGGATGTTTGTTGGAATAAACAGAACAAGTGTACAGGCTGCGTCAGTGATCAGCACAGGGTTAAGGACTGTCAGAAATTTAAGAACCCTAGGGGTCAAACGTCAGCTCAGAACTCTCAGACCAGGGCACCAGCTGCAGCACCACCACCACGAGGTCAGGCCCGTGTATTTGCTTTGGATGCTGAAGAGCTTCCGGATACTACCGCTGTGGTAGAAGGTATTTTTCTTCTTAATGATCAATCAGTTAAGGTTTTAATTGATTCCGGGGCTTCGCATTCTTTTATTACACCTACTTGTGCACAAAATGTTAAATTGAAACATGATAAACTGTTGCATAAGATTGTGGTTTATACTCCTATGGGTCCGAAGTTTGTTACTAGATCTATTTGCAGAGCATGTAGTATATTTATTGGGGGTCGTGTTTTCCCTGCTGATTTGATTATCCTACCCTTCAATGACTTTGAAATTATTTTGGGGATGGACTGGTTAAGTAAATATTATGCCCAGCTTGATTGTAGAAAGAATATTGTGTATCTAGAAATGCCTGACCAGCCTGTACTTAAAATAGTTGGTAGTAGAAAATCTACGGGAACTCCTATTATTTCTTCTATTAGGGCATCTAAATTATTGAGCAACGGTTGTGAGGCTTATCTTGCTTATTTGATTAATCAACCTGTGGATCAATTGAAATTGAATGATGTACCTATCGTGAGGGAGTTTTCGGGGGTCTTTCCGGAGGAATTACCTGGGTTACCGCCTGATAGAGAGATATAGTTCATGATTGATTTATTGCCGGGGACTTCACCTATCTTTAGGACTCCGTATAGAATGGCTCTACCCGAATTGCAGGAATTGAAAGTTCAATTGCAGGGCTTGCTTGAGAAGGGATTCATTCAGCCGAGTTATTCGTCTTGGGGTGCGCCAGTCCTATTTGTTAAAAAGAAAGATGGATCTCTTCGCCTATGCATTGATTATCGGAGTCTTAATCAGGTAACCATCAAAAATAAATATCCTTTGCCTTTAATTGAAGAGTTATTTGATTAGTTGCAAGGCGCCAGGGTATTCTCTAAATTCGATCTGAGGCAAGGCTATTATCAGTTGAGGATTAAGAAAGATGATGTTCCTAAAACTGCTTTCCGAAGTCGATATGGCCATTATGAGTTTGTTGTCTTGCCATTTGGTCTTACTAATGCTCCTGCCGCATTCATGGACTTAATGCAGAGGGTATTCCATCCTTATCTGGACCAATTTATGGTCATATTCATTGATGATATTCTTGTCTATTCTAAATCTGAGGCGGAACATGAACAGCATCTCAGAATTGTGTTGCAGACTCTTCAAGAGCATCAATTATTTGCAAAGTTTAGCAAATGTGAGTTCTGGCTTAAGCAAGTTGCTTTTCTTGGCCATATTATCTCGCAGGATGGTATTTCTGTTGATCCAGCGAAGATTGAAGTGGTGTTATCTTGGAAATGACCTAAAACTATAACAGAGATTCGTAACTTCCTTGGTTTAGGTGGGTATTATTGGAGATTTGTCAAGGATTTTTCTAAGATTGCAGGGCCTTTAACTCAACTTACTCAGAAGAAAATAGTATTTGACTAGAATGATAAATGCGAGGCCAGCTTCCAGGAATTGAAGAAGAGATTGACTACAGCTCCTATTCTAGTTTTACCTGAGGGTTATGATAATCTAGTGATCTATAGTGATGCTTCGAAGGAAGGTCTGGGTTGTGTATTGATGTAGAATGGCAGGGTTATTGCTTATGCTTCCAGGAAACTGAAGCCTTATGAACTCAACTATCCGACTCATGATCTTGAGCTTGCAGCTATCATTCTTGCATTAAAGAAATGGCGTCATTATCTCTGGGGCAACAAGTTTGAAATCTTTACAGATCATAAGAGCTTGAAATATCTATTTTCACAGAAAGAGTTGAACATGAGGCAGAGGCGATGGCTGGAATTACTTGAGGACTATAACTGCACCATTAACTATCTTCCGGGTAAGGCTAATATTGTTGCTGATGCTTTGAGCCGAAAGGCTACTGTTGCTAGCTTGATTATCAAGAATTGGGAATTCATGGAAGAATTATGCTTATGGAAGCCTAATACTTCAGATTCCGGTATTCAATTCGCAAGTTTGCAGATTCAATCTCTATTATTATCCAGGATTCGAGAAGATCAACAGTCTGATCTTCAATTATTGAAAGTCTTAGAGAATTCTTAAGGAGGGCGGATGTGGTAACTGTAATGCCCCGATCCCTCACGAGACCGGAGGCTCTAATAACCAAGCTATTCTCAACCCAATTCCAACTCAGTCTCAAAATTTTAGGAAAAAAAACGGACAGAGTTTCCTCTGTACCGCGGACATTTTTCAAACCTGTAAATGCTCAAAATAGCCACAATATACTAAAACAAGCTTTTATAATTAAAATTCAAAGGTTCAAGGCCATCCAAGCCAGGAGACAAACAACAACTCCAAATCACTCAAGCATGCACCCAACTTAACTTTTCATTAAACCTTTTTAACATGTCATTCTATGATAACATTAGAGCAATCTTAGAAGTTGAAATCAACATACCTCTAAACATACACCCCCAAGCATGCAAGAACTAAAAGGAGAATTAAAAGTTATTACAAGCCATAATATCTCAAAGCTAACGTTACAACCAACAACTTTCAACTTGTAACTACAAGAATATACATAGCCCTTAGGCCATAAAATAGATCATAAAATAATAATACAAGTGCACCATATAGCAACAAGAAAACAAATCCACCTTAGACAACAAACACACAACAACTAAGGCAAAGGCTCAGCCTGAACTTCTTCATCTTCCACTAGCACCTCAACTAGTTGGGGTTCACCCTCAGCACTTCCTGAAACATGTTTAGCGAGGTATGAGCAATCACAATTGCTTAGTGAGGGATAAGGTTTACCGGGGACGTGCAATGCAGCAACTTAACACAATTAATACAATAGATAAATAGTGAATAACAATTCTAATACCACATCTTAAAAGGATCCAATCGCTACCCCCTATCACTCCAATTCCTCCATCCCCCACCCACGACCCACGAACCACGCTCTCGATCTCAATATGCCAGCATCCCTTACCCCAATGGGTACTCCGGATGTACCCGATCCTACGTCCCAACACGCCCTGGCAATCTCCGGACCAGGCAAGTGAGGGAATAGCAGACGGAGCTAAGGCAACCAACACTGGCAAGCCCGTTGCCGCCCAGCGAGGCCATTGCATCCGCCGCGACAATGAGGTTGCGCAGCCACGATGCAATGCAAGAATGATAACAATGACAATATAATCAGGAAACACATTTAAGGACAAAAAGTAAGTTGTTCTCGCACCAAGTTACAAGTTAGCAACAATAAGCATATATCAATTTCACAATTATACTAAACAATATACTCTTTTAGAAAGAAAATAAACTATGATGCACGTAAGGATGCAGGTCCCTCACCTTGGAAAGCCAAACTTGTAAGAATTTAGTTAAGAACCCTTTTCATATTCTCCGAATGCACCAACTCCTTCCATTCCACTACATAATACAATCAACTATCTATGTTAATTTTACATTCATTCTCGATTATTCCACTTAGCATGGATAGGGTTCTAAATCACATAGACTAACTAGACATTTAACAAGTTAGAATTACTAAGTTAATACATGTAGAACACTTAAAAAACTTAACTATAACATTTTCAAACTTCTACCATAAAACACTTCATTCAAGCATAAACTCAAACCCTTGGTCTTCAATGTATACATTATTAACTAATCCTTGATCTAACATGAGAATAACCATAAAAATTTCTAAACTATCAAAAGAATGCTCTTACTCACTTATGAACTCTAATATACAAGATAGATATGGAATACAACACAAAGCAAGTAGATCTTCATGAAAACATGCTCATTTTCAAAACTTCTAACATAACCCTAAATTAATCAAATTCATTACCTATACTATTGAACTCCAAATTCTCTATTTTTTTACATATAAATGTAGCTCTTCAAGTGTAGTTGATTTTAGAATCAAACAGAGCTTAATTCCAGTTTAAATTCAGCAAGTTATGACCTTTCCTGTGCAACTGCACAAACTGTCCAGTAGCAGCGATTTTCAGGACACATTTTGGAAATGGCTAAATCGGAAGCCTAAAACGTTAAAATTAGCCTTAGCTCTAGAAATCAACATTTGTTCTAAACTGCCTAATCTAGCTGCTATGTAAATTTTGTTAATTTTCGAGCACGTTTTCTATGTCAAAAGAGCTTCGAAAGACAGAGGCAGTGCACTAATTTGAAATTCAGATTTTGCATACTTGAATTCTCTTGATGTTTTCTTGCATTTGAGCTATCTATGGGCATTAATCTATCATCTAATACGTCTCTATACTTCACTCAGAACATTAAACAAACACCTTGTCTACATTTATGTTCATATCTAGCAAAGTATCAACTACAACTAAAATCAACTCTACACAAGCTATAAAACAAGAAATGTGTTCACTAGCATCTAAATAACAAGTATTAAGCATAGATTTAACAATATCTAACATAAATAATGACTTTTGAAAAATGGGTTAGAAAATGTCCTCACCTTTTTCTGCAAAATAAATGGAAAATAAACCGCTAGAAAGATGCTACACGCCACCACGAACTCAAAAATGCTGGAATTGTACCTTGGTTCCACTCCAAACTCAAGATATAAGCAAAAATGTGCAAGGGTTTACTATTCATTGTCTTGGCTTGGTCATGGGTAGAAGGGAATGAGAAAAGCTGATTTTGTGTTTTGTTTTGGCTTGGTCAATACTTAAATGAAAGGTCAAAGGGTCAAAGCTTCGGTCAACCCGCTACACCAAAACAGCTTTGCGCGACCTTACGAAAACGGCCATAACTTCTTCTAGAAAACTCCAATTCACGAACGGTTTGAAGCCTCAGAAACTAGACTCATAGAGCTTCGAAACCATATATAATTTGCTACCTAACTATTTCCCAATTGGTTCAGATTTAATTCCAAAGTTGACCCAAAATTTGAATAACTTAACATTGCATTTTTATTTCTAATCCTAAATTTGCCTTTCATTAAACATTTTAAAAATTCACACCTTGTCCTAGTTGGTCAATGTAGATGAAAAGTCAACTAGTTTGGTCAAATAATGTGAAAGTCAACAAGATACAATTTAAATGAACTTTAAATGCAATTTTAAATTTTAAAACACTAAATAAGTCATGTAAATGCACTTATTATTTTTCAAATAATGTTTAAAATAAATGAATGCACATGTAATGAATGCTCGGGTTCTTACAACTACCATTTAAGATAACACGTAATAAATGCAATTAAATACTATTAAATATGTGCCGATTTTGGGGTATCACATCCTTCCCCCCTTAAAACAATTGCGTCCTCGCAATTCATCTTCCAGTAGAACTCGACATCAACTGAAGTCCAACTCTGGTTACTCCTCATCGATTATTGAGCAAGACACTGAATAAGAATGCCCGTAGAAAAAAACCCACGTAGGAACCTCAATAGAACTGCTGGGGATATCCCAATTAATAAGGCCAAATAAAGGCTCGAATAAGAATGTCAAAGAGAATACCAAAGAAAATACCATGCATCCAATAAGATAGTCAAATAGAATACCAAATGTAGAATCCCGGCCAAAAGAGAACTAAATGAGAATCTCAAGCGGATGCACCATATATAAAACCAACCTTCGAGGCCCCATCACTATTTGCTGAGTGAGAACTTTGTACAACAAGAAGCACCAATAAGGAAATATAAGAAGAATGCCCAATAAGAAAATACCAAGGGAATGATTCAAAAAACAGTCATACAGAAATCCCCAAGAAGCTACTCATTCTTGACTGCTGAGCATAAAGGAATGCTTGAGAAGAATCCCAATAACTGAGCTCTCTATAAACACCAACTCCCAATAAAAGGTCTGATCAACTGCTTCTCATTCGGCTAATCGTCACAACTTGGAGGGCCTGCTACTAATATCCTCTTTTCAGGGGAACGAAGAACTCTTTCTTACCATTTCGACGGGTTATGTATGAAGGCCAAAATATCCCATTTATACATATATGCTTTAAACTATTATGCAAGCATTTTTATAAAAGAGTTTATAAAACGATTTAATCATCAAAGTCATTCAAGCACGACAATCAAGTCAATCATAACACAACTCAATCCAAGACATTCAAATATACACATTACAAGCAACAATTCAAGTAATTAACAATTCACGAGGACGATTCGATTCACTAGGTCAATTCAATGCACAACGAGCCACTCCATTTCACTTAGTACACATTTAGCACATAACACATAATGATATCACATAGGTGCACACATTCAAATCAAGACACACAATCTAACATATAGGCACACACTTTCAAAACACATTTAATAAGCACACAACCAAAGGTTACTACCCGACAGACCGAGGACCCTGTCCCGGCTTATGAGCTAACTAAGCTCTGATACCACTTCTGTAACGCCCCGATCCCTCACGAGACCGGAGGCTCTAATAACCAAGCTATTCTCAACCCAATTCCAACTCAGTCTCAAAATTTTAGAGAAAAACGGACAGAGTTTCCTCTGTACCGCGGGCATTTTTCAAACCCGTAAAAGCTCAAAATAGCCACAATATACTAAAACAAGCTTTTATAATTAAAAATCAAAGGGTCAAGGCCATCCCAACCAGGAGGCAAACAACAACTCCAAATCACTCAAGCATGCACCCAACTTAACTTTTCATTAAACCTTTTTAACATGTCATTCTATGATAACATTAGAGCAATCTTAGAAGTTGAAATCAACATACCTCTAAACATACACCCCCAAGCATGCAAGAACTAAAAGGAGAATTAAAAGTTATTACAAGCCATAATATCTCAAAGCTAACGTTACAACCAACAACTTTCAACTTGCAACTACAAGAATATACATAGCCCTTAGGCCACAAAATAGATCATAAAATAATAATACAAGTGCACCATATAGCAACAAGAAAACAAATCCACCTTAGACAACAAACACACAACAACTAGGGCAAAGGCTCAGCCTGAACTTCTTCCTCTTCCACTAGCACCTCAACTAGTTGGGGTTCACCCTCAGCACTTCCTGAAACATGTTTAGCGAGGTATGAGCAATCACAATTGCTCAGTGAGGGATAAGGTCTACCGGGGACGTGCAATGCAGCAACTTAACACAATTAATACAATAGATAAATAGTGAATAACAATTCTAATACCACATTTTAAAAGGATACAATCGATAACCCTTATCACTCCAAATCTTCGATCCCCGATCCACGAACCACGAACCACGATCTCGATCTCAATATGCCAGCATCCCTTACACCAATGGGTACTCCGGATGTACCCGATCCTACGACCCAACACCCCCTGGCAATCTCCGGACCAGGCGAGTGAGGGAATAGCAGACGGAGCTAAGGCAACCAACACTGGCAAGCCCGATGCCGCCCAGCGAGGCCATCGCATCCGCCGCGACAATGAGGTTGCGCAACCACGATGCAATGCAATAATGATAACAATGACAATATAATCAGGAAACACATTTAAGGACAAAAAGTAAGTTGTTCTCGCACCAAGTTACAAGTTAGCAACAATAAGCATATATCAATTTCACAATTATACTAAACAATATACTCTTTTAGAAAGAAAATAAACTATGATGCACGTAAGGATGGAGGTTCCACACCCTGGAAAGCCAAACTTGTAAGAATTTAGTTAAGAACCCTTTTCATATTCTCCGAATGCACCAACTCCTTCCATTCCACTACATAATACAATCAACTATCTATGTTAATTTTACATTCATTCTCGAGTATTCCACTTAGCATGGATAGGGTTCTAAATCACATAGACTAACTAGACATTTAACAAGTTATAATTACTAAGTTAATACATGTAGAACACTTAAAACACTTAACTATAACATTTTCAAACTTCTACCATAAAACACTTCATTCAAGCATAAACTCAAACCCTTGGTCTTCAATGTATACATTATTAACTAATCCTTGATCTAACATGAGAATAACCATAAAAATTTCTAAACTATCAAAAGAATGCTCTTACTCACTTATGAACTCTAATATACAAGATAGATATGGAATACAACACATAGCAAGTAGATCTTCATGAAAACATGCTCATTTTCACAACATAACCCTAAATTAATCAAATTCATTGCCTATGCTATTGAACTCCAAATTCTCTGTTTTTTACATATAAATATAGCTCTTCGAGTGTAGTTGATTTTAGAATCAAACAGAGCTTAATTCCAGTTTAAATTCAGCAAGTTATGACCTTTCCCGTGCAACTGCACAAACTGTCCAGTAGCAGTGATTTTCAGGACACATTTCGGAAATGGCTAAATCGGAAGCCTAAAACGTTAAAATTAGCCTTAGCTCTAGAAATCAACATTTGTTCTAAACTGCCTAATCTAGCAGCTATGTAAATTTTGTTAATTTTAGAGCACGTTTTCTATGTCAAAAGAGCTTCGAAAGACAGAGGCAGTGCACTAATTTGAAATTCAGATTTTGCATACTTGAATTCTCTTGATGTTTTCTTGCATTTGAGCTATCTATGGGCATTAATCTAGCATCTAATACATCTCTATACTTCACTCAGAACATTAAACAAACACCTTGTCTACATTTATGTTCATATCTAGCCAAGTATCAACTACAACTAAAATCACCTCTACACAAGCTATAAAACAAGAAATGTGTTCACTAGCATCTAAATAACAAGTATTAAGCATAGATTTAACAATATCTAACATAAATAATGACTTTTGAAAAATGGGTTAGAAAATGTCCTCACCTTTTTCTGCAAAATAAATGGAAAATAAACCGCTAGAAAGATGCTACACGCCACCACGAACTCAAAAATGCTGGAATTGTACCTTGGTTCCACTCCAAACTCAAGATATAAGCAAAAATGTGCAAGGGTTTACTATTCATTGTCTTGGCTTGGTCACGGGTAGAAGGGAATGAGAAAAGCTGATTTTGTGTTTTGTTTTGGCTTGGTCAATACTTAAATGAAAGGTCAAAGGGTCAAAGCTTCGGTCAACCCGCTACACCAAAACAGCTTTGCGCGACCTTACGAAAACGGCCATAACTTCTTCTAGAAAACTCCAATTCACGAACAGTTTGAAGCCCCAGAAACTAGACTCATAGAGCTTTGCAACCACATATAATTTGCTACCTAACTCTTTCCCAATTGGTTCAGATTTAATTCCAAAGTTGACCCAAAATTTGACTAACTTAACATTGCATTTTTATTTCTAATCCCAAGTTTGCCTTTCATTAAACATTTTAAAAATTCACACCTTGTCCTAGTTGTTCAATGTAGATGTAAAGACAACTAGTTTGGTCAAATAATGTGAAAGTCAACAAGACGCAAGTTAAATGATGTTTAAATGCAATTTTAAATTCTAAAACACTAAATAAGTCATGTAAATGCACTTATTATTTTTCAGATAATGATTAAAATAAATGAATGCACATGTAATGAATGCTCGGATTCTCACAACTACCATTTAAGATAACACGTAATAAATGCAATTAAATACTATTAAATATGTGCCGATTTTGGGGTATCACATCCTTCCCCCCTTAAAACAATTGCGTCCTCGCAATTGAGCTTCCAGTAGAACTCGACATCAACTGAAGTCCAACTCTGGTTACTCCTCATCAATTATTGAGCAAGACACTGAATAAGAATGGCCGTAGAAAAAAACCCACGTAGGAACCTCAATAGAACTGCTGGGGATATCCCAATTAATAAGGCCAAATAAAGGCTCGAATAAGAAAGTCAAAGAGAATACCAAAGAAAATACCATGCATCCAATAAGATAGTCAAATAGAATACCAAATGTAGAATCCCGGCCGGAAGAGAACTAAATGAGAATCTCAAGCGGATGCACCATATATAAAACCAACCTTCGAGGCCCCATCACTATTTGCTGAGTGAGAACTTTGTACAACAAGAAGCACCAATAAGGAAATATAAGAAGAATGCCCAATAAGAAAATACCAAGGGAATGCTTCAAAAAACAGTCATACAGAAATCCCCAAGAAGCTACTCATTCTTGACTGCTGAGCATAAAGGAATGCTTGAGAAGAATCCCAATAACTGAGCTCTCTATAAACACCAACTCCCAATAAAAGGTCTGATCAACTGCTTCTCATTCAGCTAATCGTCACAACTTGGAGGGCCTGCTACTAATATCCTCTCTTCAGGGGAACGAAGAAGTCTTTCTTACCATTTCGACGGGTTATGTATGAAGGCCAAAATATCCCATTTATACATATATGCTTTAAACTATTATGCAAGCATTTTTATAAAAGAGTTTATAAAACGATTTAATCATCAAAGTCATTCAAGCACGACAATCAAGTCAATCATAACACAACTCAATCCAAGACATTCAAATATACACATTACAAGCAACAATTCAAGTAATTAACAATTCACGAGGACGATTTGATTCACTAGGTCAATTCAATGCACAACGAGCCACTCCATTTCACTTAGTACACATTTAGCACATAACACATAATGATATCACATAGGTGCACACATTCAAATCAAGACACACAATCTCACATATAGGCACACACTTTCAAAACACACTTAATAAGCACACAACCAAAGGTTACTACCCGACAGACCGAGGACCCTGTCCCGGCTTATGAGCTAACTAAGCTCTGATACCACTTCTGTAACGCCCCGATCCCTCACGAGACCGGAGGCTCTAATAACCAAGCTATTCTCAACCTAATTCCAACCCAGTCTCAAAATTTTTGGAAAAACGGACAGAGTTTCCTCTGTACCGCGGATATTTTTCAAACCTGTAAATGCTCAAAATAGCCACAATATACTAAAACAAGCTTTTATAATTAAAATTCAAAGGTTCAAGGCCATCCAAGCCAGGAGACAAACAACAGCTCCAAATCATACAAGCATGCACCCAACTTAACTTTTCATTAAACATTTTTAACATGTCATTCTATGATAACAGAGCAATCTTAGAAGTTGAAATCAACATACCTCCAAACATACACCCTCATGCATGCAAGAACTAAAAAGAGAATTAAAAGTTATTACAAGCCATAATATCTCAAAGCTAACATTACAACCAACAACTTTCAACTTGCAACTACAAGAATATACATAGCCCTTAGGCCACAAAATAGATCATAAAATAATAATACAAGTGCACCATATAGCAACAAGAAAACAAATCCACCTTAGACAACAAACACACAACAACTAGGGCAAAGGCTCAGCCTGAACTTCTTCCTCTTCCACTAGCACCTCAACTAGTTGGGGTTCACCCTCAGCACTTCCTGAAACATGTTTAGCGAGGTATGAGCAATCACAATTGCTCAGTGAGGGATAAGGTCTACCGGGGACGTGCAATGCAGCAACTTAACACAATTAATACAATAGATAAATAGTGAATAACAATTCTAATACCACATTTTAAAAGGATACAATCGATAACCCTTATCACTCCAAATCTTCGATCCCCGATCCACGAACCACGAACCACGATCTCGATCTCAATATGCCAGCATCCCTTACACCAATGGGTACTCCGGATGTACCCGATCCTACGACCCAACACCCCCTGGCAATCTCCGGACCAGGCGAGTGAGGGAATAGCAGACGGAGCTAAGGCAACCAACACTGGCAAGCCCGATGCCGCCCAGCGAGGCCATCGCATCCGCCGCGACAATGAGGTTGCGCAACCACGATGCAATGCAAGAATGATAACAATGACAATATAATCAGGAAACACATTTAAGGACAAAAAGTAAGTTGTTCTCGCACCAAGTTACAAGTTAGCAACAATAAGCATATATCAATTTCACAATTATACTAAACAATATACTCTTTTAGAAAGAAAATAAACTATGATGCACGTAAGGATGCAGGTCCCTCACCTTGGAAAGCCAAACTTGTAAGAATTTAGTTAAGAACCCTTTTCATATTCTCCGAATGCACCAACTCCTTCCATTCCACTACATAATACAATCAACTATCTATGTTAATTTTACATTCATTCTCGATTATTCCACTTAGCATGGATAGGGTTCTAAATCACATAGACTAACTAGACATTTAACAAGTTATAATTACTAAGTTAATACATGTAGAACACTTAAAACACTTAACTATAACATTTTCAAACTTCTACCATAAAACACTTCATTCAAGCATAAACTCAAACCCTTGGTCTTCAATGTATACATTATTAACTAATCCTTGATCTAAAATGAGAATAACCATAAAAATTTCTAAACTATCAAAAGAATGCTCTTACTCACTTATGAACTCTAATATACAAGATAGATATGGAATACAACACATAGCAAGTAGATCTTCATGAAAACATGCCCACTTTCAAAACTTCTAACAGAACCCTAAATTTATCAAATTCATTACCTATGCTATTGAACTCTAAATTCTCTAGTTTCTACATACAAATGTAGCTCTTCAAGTGTAGTTGATTTTAGAATCAAACATAGCTTAATTCCAGTTTAAAATCAGCAAGTTATGACCTTTCCCGTGCAACTGCACAAACTGCCCAGTACCAGCGATTTTCAGGACACATTTCGGAAATGGCTAAATCGGAAGCCTAAAACGTTAAAATTAGCCTTAGCTCTAGAAATCAACATTTGTTCTAAACTGTCTAATCTAGCTGGTATGTAAATTTTGTTAATTTTAGAGCACGTTTGCTATGTCAAAAGAGCTTCGAAAGACAGAGGCAGTGCACTAATTTGAAATTCAGATTTTGCATACTTGAATTCTCTTGATGTTTTCTTGCATTTGAGCTATCTATGGGCATTAATCTAGCATCTAATACATCTCTATACTTCACTCAGAACATTAAACAAACACCTTGTCTACATTTATGTTCATATCTAGCAAAGTATCAACTATAACTAAAATCAACTCTATACAAGCTATAAAACAAGAAATGTGTTCACTAGCATCTAAATAACAAGTATTAAGCATAGATTTAACAATATCTAACATAAATAATGACTTTTGAAAAATGGGTTAGAAAATGTCCTCACCTTTTTCTGCAAAATAAATGGAAAATAAACCGCTAGAAAGATGCTACACGCCACCACGAACTCAAAAATGCTGGAATTGTACCTTGGTTCCACTCCAAACTCAAGATATAAGCAAAAATGTGCAAGGGTTTACTATTCATTGTCTTGGCTTGGTCACGGGTAGAAGGGAATGAGAAAAGCTGATTTTGTGTTTTGTTTTGGCTTGGTCAATACTTAAATGAAAGGTCAAAGGGTCAAAGCTTCGGTCAACCCGCTACACCAAAACAGCTTTGCGCGACCTTACGAAAACGGTCATAACTTCTTCTAGAAAACTCCAATTCACGAACGGTTTGAAGCCTCGAAACTAGACTCATAGAGCTTTGCAACCATATATAATTTGCTATCTAACTCTTTCCCAATTGGTTCAGATTTAATTTCAAAGTTGATCTAAAATTTGACTAACTTAACATTGCATTTTTATTTCTAATCCCAAGTTTGCCTTTCATTAAACATTTTAAAAATTCACACCTTGTCCTAGTTGGTCAATGTAGATGAAAAGTCAACTAGTTTGATCAAATAATGTGAAAGTCAACAAGATGCAATTTAAATGAACTTTAAATGCAATTTTAAATTTTAAAACACTAAATAAGTCATGTAAGTGCACTTATTATTTTTCAAATAATGATTAAAATAAATGAATGCACATGTAATGAATGCTCGGGTTCTCACAACTACCATTTAAGATAACACGTAATAAATGCAATTAAATACTATTAAATATGTGCCGATTTTGGGGTATCACAGTAACCCCATCCCACATCGGAAGGTTACGAGTCTGGGTCACTGAATATATAGAGTTCGCTCGTATATTTGTGCACAGCCATTTTCCTGGCAGTGGTTGGGAGGCGATAAAATTGTGAGGGATATGGGCCCCAAAGCGGACAATTCGTGCATAGTGCGCTTCTGGGCCCATTTGCCATGGCCTCGGTGCTCGCTTGGACCGTTAAGGCCAGGGAGTATCCTGCAGGCGTGGGAGTGTTGGTTTCGGGGCGTTACAGATAGAACCTAAGAAGAACATAGAAAGTAAATAAGAAAAGACATAACCAGAAGAATTGGGTGAAATAAGTGAATTTATCCAGTTGAGGCATTCTTTTTTTTCAAAAATGATTTATCAGAGAGGGGCCCTTAGGGAGCGGGGCTTCTTTCTTGAAAAAGGGAGGGTGAGAGGGGACATAAGGCAGCAGGAGATGTCCGATAGCACACTTTCCAATGCATGCGGAGTGCGGAGGTTTTTAGAGAAATAGCATGATGAACTAAGGAGAGGTATACGACTGAAGGGAGATCGACTGAGTTGGAGAGCCAATCACCTATTTTTAGTATACTTTCTCACTGGCTGGTCTGACCGGAGAGAGACTTCCAATGCCTCTTCGTCTCGAGATAAGCCATTTCTATCAAAACCAATGAAATCTTCTATTTCGACTTCATCTGCCCCAGAGCCTTTGACCTCTACAGATCCAAGTGACTAGCAAGGACCAGTGGTGTGGGATAAAAGCCATTTTCTTTTCTTCTTCTTTAGCACCTGAACTCCTGAGCTTGCTTGAAGCTCGATCGTCACTTCTACCGAAGAGAGAGTATTTTTGAATAGTCAAGATCTTATACTAATGCTAGGATTCAAAACCTTGATTTGGGTTATTTCGTGTAACAGTACTTTCTTTAAGTCATTTCCATGATTCTGCTCGTGAGCACAACTACAAGCATCAAAGAGAGCAGCAAAAGCGTAGAAGCAAGGAACTCTTTCTTTGCACCGTTCAACTCCTACTCCTATTTCTTTTTTCCTCAATGCTTTGAATAATGTAGTAAAGTACCCAAGCACAGGATAAGACTTTCATTTCTTCTTTCACATAGTGACATGACTCCAATTTCTCCTTCTGTTGTGAGAAAGAGTTGGTTGTCTTCATTAAGGTTGTCTTCTTTTTTCACTTCCTTTCCAATCTCGAAAATTGCCGGTTGGTTTGTTTCCAACCAAAAAAGGCATGGGAGAAAGATGCAAAACTCTGTTAGTCATCCTTTTTTTAATATGACTCAAAAAATGGATCTAACAGAGTTTTCAGTCTTTTCTAATTATTTATGTATTCGACAAGATTTCCAATTTCAATATCCGTTTTAGTTTCAATGTCTAATTCAGAAATCGTTATATGCTGAGCGAAATAATGGAAATCTTCTTGCTACTAATCTAAAACAAAAGGATATTTTGGGGTTATAGCTTGGGAAGTACAGTGCCTCCGAAGATGTCATTCTAGTACGAAAAATAGTCGCTTTTTGCCCTCCTCCCCCTAATGTGGGGCGAGATAAGAGGATCCTGACTGGCTTTCCTGATGTGCCTCTTGTGAGGACCCAGAAGCATAGTGATTCGAGCTTGGGTGATCCCCCTCGTTTTGTGCCCCCGAAATATGCCCCAACCCGTAATTCTCTAGGGAAGGAGTAGGACCTGGTGGGGGATTGAACCCCCTAGTGATTCCCCTCGACACGGTATTATGTGAAAGCACACAACTTCGTCCAGAAGCTTATAGCCCCTTACCTAGGTCTAATATTTTCTTGTACGAGCTATCCATCAACACACGGACATCTTTTTACCACAGTCTTCCCCTATTAGGCATAGCCTTATCTCCATTAGGCTCCTATAAGGGCACGTATGAGAAGGATCCCTCTCTCCCTTGTCAAAGCTTAGTTATCCCTGAATGAGAACTCGTTTTGCTTGTTGGCTGGTAGCTCCATGTTTGGCTAGCTCGAAAGCGAGTTTTGACTCTTTGATCATCGAGAAATAAAGGTGTGATTATGTGAGGTGAGGTTGACCATCTTTCTGCCTTAGAAGATGTATAGTTTAGGTCATGCGCGAATGCAGAAATGGGACACGGAGAAGTGCTAGTCCACTAACAACTGAACCCCTCAAGCGAATGAGTAGTGAAGCCTTACCCAAATCGAGATGAGAAATAAAAGGCAATTCTCAAGCTAGACCCACACAAATGTTTAATTGAAAGCTCTGTCATCCTTCCCCATATTAGATTGAAAACAAGAACCTTGAGTCAACTATTGATTGAGGAACCGTACCTATCACGTTGAACCATGTCTGTCAACGATGAAAGATAGCCCTAAAGTGAGGGCCCCGGAGATAGGATTTCTCAACTGTCGATCGACGTGACAATCATGCCTGCTTGATAAATCCATTTTCAGTCTCCTAATAAACGAAAAAGGATTTGTTGGTGACACGAAAGCTGTGCTCGACACTCTCTTTCATATTCCACTACGCTAAGTGGTCTTTCTCTTGCTGGCTGGATGACTACTATGGACAAAGATGACGACTACTCCCAGTCTCTAGTCAATCCATACTGATGCTAGAATAGCTTTTCCCCCCGCCCATAACTGGGAAGAGAAAGTACAACCTTTGCTACATCATATCCTCCACTTTAGTTTAATTCTTTAGTTCTAGAATCACAGACATTGGCTAATGATACCATAGACTTTCTGGATATGTCATACTCTATTCTATCTACTTTTACTAACCTTCCATTCGAGCAGACTAAGAAGAAGCCCACGTAGTGGTAGCAGCTACGACTTCTTCTTTCGGGGCTTACTTGCCAAGTACAATAGCAACGGATTTTGTGCCAGACAACCCTATTCTATTTAAGCGAGTGTTCCCTTTCTGTTCTAGCTTTCTAAATAAGTCAGATCGGTGCCTTTTCTCCTGGAAGACTCCTCAATCAGTTAACTGGGTATGAGAATGCCTCCCTTCTAGTCTATAGTAGCCCTTCTTCCTCCAACCCTGAGTTCCAGTGAGACCAGCCAAGCCAAGCGAGTCCAATAACAACTTCATCAATAGTAGATGATATCCTTCCTATAGCTAAATTTGAGGATGGCACTTGCACTTGGATTGGGAGCTTTCCCTTCTCTATGGCTAATTCCTCACTGGTCGATCGCCTTTTACCTGGTTCTATTAAGAAACAAATTTCCCGGTGTGAGCTTCTAATTTTGACAACAGCTAAATCTAGGGCACTACATAAGGGCATAAGCAAAGTCAAGGGATTTATGTCTAACTAGTGGTTGAGAGTAAGCAAGCTACCTTCATTCAATAGATTTGTGGTTGAGTCAATAACATGCTCTAGGTCAAGAATCTTTGTTATTCTCTTTTGCATTTTCGCACCCTGCGTTCTTCTTCGTGTCCGTCCGTATCGCAAAGCTAGACGACGCCAGCTGTAATGGTTGAAAATAGGGGGCCAACATTCACCCCCTAATAAAGCCTTTTTTGATAAAGCAAACGATTCGTTCCGACAACTTCGAACCAGATTAACCCCTTTTCATTAGCCGATCTTACAAGATCGATCGGGCGGGCAGGTTGGGAAGGGGTGATTAGCGGAAAAAACCATTGCTGAGAAATAGATTATACTATTTGGTCAGGATGAATGAGTGGCTGTGAAGTATGCTCCGGAGAAGATTGACCCTTCCCTGAGTCAGTCCAATTAGAAAGGGGAAGGCCTGCTGTCTAGACTACATTTCAGGAGTTTGAACACCATCCCATTTCAACCAAAAATATAAGCCTGTCAAAGATATCTAACCTTCCTTCCTTATGAGTGGAAATCCAATCCCGTTTTGTCTTTTTTGTTTTTGCATAAAAGCCAGCCAGCCCGTTATATATATAAATCTGTCTATATATATATATATATATTAATATTAAAACCCGGTGCATTTCTTCCGACCTTTTTTGAAAAGCGCATACTTTAACCTCAAAAAATGACCTCTCCAGTTGGGGAAGGCATAAGATATTTACCTAAACCAGTAGGTCCTTGAGCGGATCCCACGTTAGCCCCAAGACGTTGGTCTCGAACTAGAAAAGTAAATGCTTGAGCTTGAGTGAGAAGGGCCTCCTCGCTTATTGACTTGAACCACTGACCTTTAAAATGAATCTATAGGACAAAAAGAACTTAACTAAGGGCACCTGACAAAGAGCAAACAACTAATCTCAACTACTTGACTTGAGTCCCAGTACTGAAAGACGTAACTTTAGGAGTTTCCCTGAAAGAATAGTAAGACGCCGAAAGCAGGGAGAAATAGAGCTCTTACTATAGATCTCCCCTTCCGTATTGTAAGAGGTTTCAAACATCTTCTCAACTATTCAAATCCAGTTCATCATTCTATTCATTTATTGACTGGAGTTGAGTTCCGGGCTTGTCGAGGTGGGTGGGCATAGTTTAACATAACATTTGCCAAAAAAGACGGGAGGAGCAATGGATCCCCTACTTTCACCTGCATAAGAAAGCTTCATGATGTTGAGGGAGAGCTTCACAAGGTTGACGAAGGTATTCAGAGAGCCAAAGAGAAGATGTCTACCATCCAAACTCATCTGAACGTCTTAGAAAATCAAAAGAAAGTTTACTAAGATGAAAATGAGGAAAAGGCTTCGTTAAATTGACTAGCAGAAGAGCGTCGTCAAGCACAAATTAATGTGCTTAAGTCATTTTTTTGGTGAATTAGTTCATATATATATATTTTAATTATGATAGGATGTGAACGGTCTTTTGAATGTGGTGACATATGAATAACTTATACATTTGAGCCTGTGTGGAACAAAGGCGCATAACCGTCTTCATTTGACGAAGCTCCTTCATCTAGGTTATCAAAATTCTGCCTTATTTCTCGCTTGAGCCTAGCCTTGTTTTGTTCTTCATCCTGCATACCAGCAAAGAAGTTGTCAGGACTCAAGGATGTTCCTGTCAGAGTTTGGATTAATTGTTGGATGTCACCAACAGGTACATCCAATCCTAACCTTGGTTCAGTTTCCACACGACTGACATCACCTTCAATAACATGTATCTAAAATTAGCCTAAGTCATATAAAGATAACTCAGTTCATTCTAAGTCTCTATACGAAGATGAAAAGTAGAACGATTGACTCATACCACCTAACACTTCATTAGGAACATTTGTGATTGATGAAGGAATTGTCTTCTCTTCTAAGGAGGGTTCTACTTCATCTACAGTAGATGATCCTCCTACAACCTCTGTCTCCTTTCTTTTAGATGAGTCTTCGACCACCGAGTCTACTCTTGTAAAAAAACAATATTATTATAAGATAATCTTTAAACAAATCAATTTTTTTTTTGAAATTCAAACTTTCTCACTGCCGATCGCCTTCTCTTTTGCTGAGGTAGACCTGATTTGAATACCGGTTTTATGACATTTTCTCTTGGGACCTAGGACTTGCTTCGTCAAATTCAACAACGGGAGCCCGAGAGGGTTAAGTAGAACCAGATGTGTCAGGAGCATTGGATGTTTCATTCCTGACATCTCATGTTGATCCGTTGATCTTGGAAAGCCAACTGGAGTTTGACCTTCAGTTGTATTTCGAGCTGTCTCCCTCTCTTTTTCTTCGGTATTTACACCCTTATTTGGGTAAGGCTGTAAAGTATCCTCCAACATAAAAAATTGATTCCACCCCGGTCAAGCGTCTACTTTCCTCTCCTTATCAGTCGAGTTACTTCATACCTCTTCCTGTTATTGACAGGCTAGTGACTCTACTACTACCCACCCAGAGTCGACTATTAATATGTTGCCCGAGCTCGTTGGCCTTTCGTCCTTGCCTGAGGTACATTGTTTTTATTTGTGACACCCATATGCTTTAATCTCAGCATAATGCTTTTCTTGCCATTGTTCATTCTTCTTTGAAGCGGTAAAATGATAGTGAGGTCTTTGAGCCTCAATGGCAACAGGCCCATATCTGAGGAATTTCTAGTCTTGCAGAAGACGTCATTCATTACCATATCAGATAGAGAGGGGTTCCAAACCTCTTACTGATGGAAAGAGAACTATTGAGGGAAATTCAGACATACTCTTGGTATTGATCTAAGAAGACTTTTACCCCACTGGAAAAGGTTACTTTTGTACAGGCTCTGATTGCAGTTGCCACGGCGAGAAAGTAGTCTTCGTTCGTCTGAGATGTGAGGCATTTTTTTCTAAATGGAAAAGTACATGAGGTCCATGAAGCCTTCGCCAGCGCGATCAGTTTCTTCACATCTATTTAGTCGACTCAGGAAGGCCTTGTATGGACTAAAACAAGCAAACTATGGCTCGGCAAACTAGTCCAATCTAAAGAAGACAGAGTCAAAACCTAATGTATCGAATCTATTCGTGGAATTAGAAGATGGGCTATATAATTAAAGAAAGTCATTTGTAGCGGTACCATACTATTTCAATCAAATACATTTGGCAAACCCTGGTAATTCTTATCATTTAACTGGTACATCTCTCCTTTGCACCTCTCCATATGTATGTGCTTTAGCCCTGAAACCATTACGTAATTTCTTATAGAAAGAGAAAGAAAAAAAGATTCGTCTTGCTTATGTCCTTCTTTGGATTGAAGTGCGTGCATCATGCTTCTGACCTAACCATTCTTTTTTTTACCAAAGATGATGTTCCCCAAGTTCACCTTTTTCAGGAAAGCTATTTGAGTGTTACGGGAATAAAGGAGAAGAAGGCGTTAAGATAAGATAAGAAAAGAAAGTGCCCCTATCTACCAAGATAAAACTCGTTGCTAGGGTAGATCGAATGTTAACTAACTAGAAGCGATTATTAAACAAAAACAAGAGTGCGAGATTTCGAATATGAATGCATCAAAGTCAAAGAAGTGAATAAAAAATCTATTTCATTCATTCTTGAAAATTAGAATGATGAAAGAAAGACTCTAAAAAAAGGGGTTAAACTAAGTATATCAAGCAAAGCCTGGTTATGCCCCTAATGAATAGAAAATCAAAAAAGATCTTTGATTTGATTTGAAAGCGGCATTCTCCCTTAACTCGATCTGTAATTGAATTATGGAACTCTCTCCAGAGCTGAGGAACTAACGACTTTATTAGAAAGTCGAATTAGCAACTTTTACACAAATTTTCAAGTGGATTAGATCGGTCGACTGGTCTCAGTTGGAGATGGGATTGTACGTGTTTATGGATTGAATGAGATTCAAATTGGGGAAATGGTTGAATTTTCCAGCGGTGTGAAAGGAAATAGCCTTTAATATTGAGAATGAGAATGTATGGATTGTTGTCTTTGGTAGTGATACTGCTATTAAAGAAGGAGATCTTGTCAAGCGCACTGGATCCATTGTGGATGTTCCTGTGGGAAAGGCTATGCTAAGGCGTGTGGTCGACGCCTTGGGAGTACCTATTGATGGAAGAGGGGCTGTAAACGATCACGAGCGAAGACGTGTTGAAGTGAAAGCCCCTGGGATTATTGAACGTAAATCTGTGCACGAACCTATGCAAACAGGGTTAAAAGCGGTAGATAGCCTGGTTCCTAGAGGTCATGGTCAACGAGAACTTATAATCGGGTACCGATAAACTGGAAAAAATACTATTGCTATCGATACCATATTAAACCAAAAACAAATGAACTCAAGGGCCACCTCTGAGAGTGAAAGATTGTATTGTGTCTATGTAGCGATTGGACAGAAACGCTCAACTGTGGCACAATTAGTTCAAATTCTTTCAGAAGCAAATGCTTTGGAATATTCTATTCTTGTAGCAACCACCGCTTCAGATCCTGCTCCTCTGCAATTTTTTGCCCCATATTCTAGGTGTGCCATGGGGGAATATTTCCACGATAATGGAATGCACGCATTAATAATCTATGATGATCTTAGTAAACAGGTAGTGGCATATCGACAAATGTCATTATTGTTACGCCGACCACCAAGTCATGAGGCTTTCCTAGGGGATATTTTCTATTTACATTCTCATCTCTTAGAAAGAGCAGCTAAACGATCGGACCAGATAGGCGCAGGTAGCTTCACCGCCTTACCCGTCATTGAAACACAAGCTGGAGACGTATCGGCCTATATTCCCACCAATGTGATCCCCATTACTAATGGACAAATCTGTTTGAAAACAGAGTTCTTTTATTGCGGAATTAGACCTGCTATTAACATCGGCTTATCTGTCAGCCGCGTCGGGTCTACCGTTCAGTTGAAAGCTATGAAACAAGTCTACGATAGTTCAAAACTAGAACTGGCACAATATCGCGAAGTGGCCACCCTTGCTCAATTTGGCTCAGACTTTGATGTTGTGACTCAGGCATTACTTAATAGAGGTGCAAGGCTGAAAGAACTACCGAAACAACCACAATATGCACCATTTCCAATTGAAAATAAAATTATAGTCATTTATACAACTGTCAATGGATTCTGTGATCGAATGCCACTAGACAGAATTTCTAAATTTGAGAGAGCCATTCCAAATTGTGTAAAACCAGAATTACTACAATCCTTTTTAGAAAAAGGTGGCTTAACTAACGAAAGAAAGATGGAACCAGATGAATTCTTAAAAGAAAGTGCGAAAGCTTTTATTTAATACAAAGTATGTAGGCCGCCTTTGATTTTTTGTTGAAAGGAAAGGAATAAAGTATCTTAGGGGTACGACAAACAAATAATGGACTTACTAGTTCTTTTACTATCTATCCTTAGAAGTAGGACGAGTGTCCTACCTAATTCAATGTTAGGTAACCAAGTTAGTATCCTAGCGGAGCTCTTGAAGGGGGGAACATCCTAATGAATAGAGTATGAGCGCGTTATACATATCATATTATACCCCCCAACAAACCTATCAAATAAAAAGCAAAAAAGAACCTGCTTCCTTTATCATATATATGATATGGGCGGGCCTTTTTAAGAAAAATTTGATCCACTATAGGTTGTAGTCTTCTTGACATATCAAGTCAAGAGGGCGAGGCTCCTAGCAATGGAGGGAAATGAGAGTAGTGAGGAGGGTCTCTTCCACCAGATTACTTTACTGACTTTCATTCATTCGAAAATAGCACATAAAGTGGTTTATCAAAAGGGGTTGAGAGCTACATAGATCTGATACTTTCTTCCTTGGTCTAGGAGGTAGGTTATGTAGGCAACAACTGTTCCTAGGTTGTTCGATCAAAAAAATGCCAAATTTATTATTGTCAGAGCATTTATCCAATCGAGCTCTCTAATGTTGTACCGTTGCCCAAGAAAGATGGCCTGGTAAGAGTTGGAACTCTGTGGACTGATAGGATAAGAAGTAGTCGGGCATCTCTAGAAATTGGCATTGTTTTAGGTACTGTTTTGCTTATCTATAAGGTTTTTAGTAATATATGAGCGGAAAGCTTGCCACAGACAACCTATTACCAACCTCGATGCATAGTACATAGAGTAGAGTCAATTGACTTGAACCATGAAAGATGGACAAGCCAAAAAGATAGACTTGATGTTAGCTAGGTCAGCTTGGATAAGGTTCGAGTTTCACTGACGCTCTTCACTTCTTTAGTAGTGGTAGGATTGGTCTACGAGCTCTACTCATACAAGTCAATCGAGTTCCAGTTGAGATAGAAAGTACTGGCTCACCGGCGATCATACCATTTAATAGGTTTCCCATAACTCATACATAAATTGGTGCAGGGATCATGGCTCCAAGTCAGTTCTTATTGTGAAAGCGAGTGTATTGCTTTATCTTTCTAGTAACGCTTTTCCCTTTATCTTTCTCCCCCCACTTTATAAATAGCATGAAATTTTTTATTTGTCTAGCTCACCTATGTTCACTTCTTTTTTTGAAATAGAGGCAAGGGAAAAGCCAACCTTGACTTTCGAAGTTGCTAGCACTATCTCTCCTTTGCTCCAAGGGAATCTTGTCCATCAATCTGAAGATAGAAGCACAGCACACCAAACTAATATCACTAGTTTTTTAGCATTTTTTTCTTTCTTGCTTTCCTGGTTCGCACTTTACAGCCTTGGGTCAGGTCAGGCTTAACCTTATTCCAGTCAGTTCTGTTACTCTTTTTTCTTCCAATGGTATCCACTTTCAATTAATTAAGAAAGGGATTCATCGACATTTGAGATCCATTTTGAAACCTATGGCAGATCCTCCTCAGTCCTCGAGACAATCCGTTCCAACTCCAAACCCTACAGTTGAAGAAGTGAATGATGATTCCTCTTAACAAACTAGTGACAGCTCCTAAACTACGGAGCTAGATCCAGTACCAACCAATCTAGTTGCTTTGGCTGGGCCAACCATTGATCTATTTGACCGCGTTCTTGCTATTTTTCCTTAAGAGATGCCGGCTTCTGGTGTGGTGGTTGGAACCATGTGAAGGACCAAGCAACATAATGTTATGGGGTAGTTCCAAAGGAAATGATTGATGGTGTAGCCAAGGTTAATAAGGAATATGAGATAGTAGTCTTGTCTTACGATTCTTCGTAATCCCTTTTCTACCGATTCTGATATAGCCAAATTGTGGGTGTAGAAGGGGCCTATCCGCTTCGTCCCTCACGTCGCGTAATCGAGGTGGCTAAAGGTTTAAAGGGACCTCATACGTTAGGAAAATGAATATAACTCCGAAGCTTTGGTAACATTGGAAGCTTTGGGAATTGGACCTTTTCATCGAAAGGAACATCTTTTCTTATCCACTAGGCAAGGGCCTACAACATAAGGCTTTTGCTACGAACCTATTGATCTATTGACCTCCATAAGATATGGACCTATGGACCTATTCACATATTGACCTCCGAACTTAAGGAATAAAGTTTTGCATCGGGAAGCCTACTCTTTGGGCTGTTTGGTACTTTATATGCTTGCCGCGGATAAAGACTACTTTAACTATTCAAGATTGCTTTACAGCAGGTGCGTGTCCTAAATGAAGGTGTATTGTAGGAAGGTGCTTTGGTGCTTGCCTCACTCTGATCTAAGAATATCAGGTGATTTCACTCCTTATAAAGTAAAGTCTCCCTCCCTAGCTACTATAACTATAGGACTAAAGATTATGGTCATAGAGCAACCTGTATGGAATTGTGCCTATGCTATCACTTAGGGTGGCCTTCGAACATCAATTGACCCTACCCGAGTTTACTGAAGCTATGTTAGTTGAATTGGACGGTCTAGAAGAGGAAAGGCTGAAATGGCGCAGCCAAAGGAGTCCGTTCAGAAGGACTAAACACTAACTCGACTGAACTCAATTCGGCGTACACCCCTGCATGTTTTTTCGCTTTGGTGCTTGCTCCTTTAACTCAGAATGAGAGTGCGAATCCTAGAATGGATTGTTATGGCGAGTAGTATTAGAAGTGGACTAATTAAGGTGTTCAAAACTTTGCAGAGGCAACGTGAATTCTGTTCTCGGCCGGCCGGCATTTTATTGACTTCTTCACATCCCCAAACTCTGACTAACGCCACCTCTAGGTAGTGACGGGAGAGAAGAGAAGACTAACGTCATTTCCTTAGATCAATCGCCCCAGTAGCCTTCTCATCCATCACAACATATACGCTCCAGACGGATGCATTGATTGAATATAAACTATAAAAGACCTAAAGCAGACGGCATGTTCAACCAACTCCATTAGGGATTGTTGTAACCAGTCTCATTCTTCAACCAATTCAAGGCATACACGAAATTCTGTTATTCTATTATTGTCCCTTTCGCGACTCGCAAAGACAAAAATCTAACTACGTTATCGCTATTTCTATCACCCAGTAGCGCAATCATCAAGTCGAGCAAAATCAAACAGGCAAATAGAGCGCTTCAAATCAGACAGACAATCATCAAGCTAAGTAGGCAAGCAAGACAAACTTCAAATAAAAGTCCCCGACAATAACTAGTATGGTCGGTCATTTGACCTTCGTGTATGATGCAATAGAGCGAGCATAGAGAAGTGATAGGAACATGCAAGTCTCACCTCAGACATGTTCAAAAAAAGAAATGGCGAGCATGATAGCTACGACGAATGAATTGAAGGCAAGACGCTTTCCAAGACTCCACTTTCTAATCTTTGTCTGCTCTTGTCCTCTCCGAACGAACTTCATGAAAGAAAGAAGGAACTCTTGAATTGAATCCAGGACTAGTGGTGGGAATGCCACCCTTGTGTTAATTGATCTCATCCAATCTTCCCATTTTTGGGCAAAATCATAATCTTTTCTGTAAAGGCTTGGATTTAGGTTATCGTCCGGTCAGACGAAGGCTCCCTCATGAATATCCGAATAAAGCTGCTCAGCCATCCAAGCATTGACAGTCTCCAAGCTAGGAATGCGGTACGAGCCATAGGGCAAGGGGTGCTTTAAGCCAGCTTAAGACTTTAGATTTTGAAGAGAAAGAACAGCCTTAGAAACGGTTTCCCGATTTGTATGTGTGAATTTATTAGATGCCTAAGTGTCCGCTTCTTTATTAGTTGGATATACCGATTCAGAAAAAATGAGAGTTATTGGTTCGGAAGAAGAAAGATATGTTAGTTCGGCAGATGCAGGTTCAGATTGAAAGAGAGAAAGAGCAACCCTGGGCTCAGCTTTAGCTGATTATTATCATTGCTTCATCTGCTCCTCTTGATTTTGGTTGGGAATATACCCACTAGGAGAAAGGTAGACTTTATCTACGTTTTTCCAAAAAGGTCTAGTAGTTCAGTAAAATAAGGAATCCGTCAATCAAGCTGGAACGCCGTGCCATAGGAGTAGGATCGCCCTGCAATATAAGCTGGAATGCCTTTCCATATGACTAGGTACGTCGTGCCATAAGGATCCATATGAGCAGGTTCGACGTTCCATAAGGATGCAGGAAAATCCCTAGTATTTACTCTACAAAAAACAGAAAATGAAGGCTAAAACATGGATAAAATATCATTACGTAACGCCCTATTTGAAATAGTAAAAACAGTGACTTCCTCAACAGTAGCTGGTAAGGCTAAAGTAGAGGCGACTGGCTATAATCGCTTACATGGGGAACTCCAGTTAACAAAGCTAGTACGAAGAAGAGCCTACAAGACCGCGGACATTGTACGAGACAAAGCCAGTACATAGAGGGGCGAAGCCACAACAGTGGACAAGAATTGTTGGGATCATGCCCATTACAGTAGCGTGAAATGATAACAGAAAGTGGAGAGTCCCAGATCTGGTCCATGTGAACTCGGTGATTAGACACAGAGATTACTCTTCATCTGGCATAGCAGGTTAGGCTCTTGCTTCTTATATAAAAATAAGGTATTATGGGGGAAAGCATAATCCGCGGGCAGTAGGAGTCAGCGAGACATAGCAAGTAACCTGTCACATAGAGGATTGTCCAGACATACGAATTATATGTGCCCAGAGCTCATGGTCCATCAGAGATAAAAAGGCCATTGAAAGAATGAGTGGCTAGTTCGTTTGAGTTACTTTAGGAACTCAATTTCCTAGCTCAAAAGAAGAGTCCGGCATCCTTCTTGTCGTCCAACTCAAATGGGGTTAGTGGATCCCTTTAATTTAAATGGAGTTATCATGCTTGTGAAAGATAGCTATTCTTCGAATCGAAAAAGAAATGTATGAATAGAGGCCTTGCCTTACAAGTGAACTGCCTTACTTAACGAGGGCTAAGAGAGACCCTTCTTGCTACTGTGCAATTTACTAGTTTAAGGGAACTAAATTGATTATTACTAATGATAAATAATAATCGGTAAGCCCTTACCCTATTTCTTTTTTGGTTTTGGTAGCAAGGCAAGCAGGAGCAGGGCGTAGGGATGAAATCGTTTGGTTGGTAAGAACCATGTCGAAGAAGTTTGACCTTGGAAAAAAGCCATTGGGAATGGAAAAGCCTAGTTCTTCCAAGCAAGGCTAGAGAAAGCCTAAGCCAAAATGTTAAATAGTAGGAGATAGGTATATCACCCAAAGTCCCGTTCAGTCACTTCCGGGGTAAAGGCTAAAGCACCTCTTCTCAATTGAAGGAAGAGAACGAGACGTATCTTACTTACAATATTTTTTTGCAGCATCCATGAATCTTAATTAAAAACACCAGGCAATGAAATCGCACCCATTAAATAAAAGAAGACCTCTCGCCAACTACTATGACTAAAAGAACTATCATTGAACCAGTTTTCCTCTCGTTATACCTAATCTATTCAAAGCAAGCAGTCAATCCCATCCTTTTCCCCTTATTTTACTAGAATTTCCATCGAGCCACGCGCCTCGGCTCTTCTCCCGCTAGAACCTTCTTTACTTCAGGTTAGTGTTTTGAGATCGTTAAACACAATCAGGAGATCGAGCATTCGCATAGAAAAAGGGTGAACAAATTAAAGTCCGTTTGTTCCGAACCGGGTCAAGCCCTTTGATTTTGATTTGAGATCCCCAATTACGGGTAAACCCAATCATTTTTATTCTATTTTAGTAGATCCCAAGGAAAATGTACTTCTAATGTCTCTTGTTGGAATAATCAATCTAATTTTCAATGAAAAGAGGGTCATTGTTCTTTCGCATGTAGAAAGGAGAAGAGTGAAAGAGATTACCTAGCTCACATTTCTGGTTGGGGGAAGGTGGAAAAGCTCTTGCTTTGCGATCATGCTTCCTCCTTAAAAAGCCGCAAGACTCTTGGAAAGTCTCATTTGCAGTAAAGGATCCATTTCTGATGGAGTTAATTTCTTCATATATGGAAATTATTATTGTAACTGAGTCTGAAGAGAATGTATTGCCAAACAAAGGACTGCCACTTGTAGCTGCCCCAATTTTCTTAAATTTCGACTTTGATGACCTAGATCGGGCTTTTAATGAGATTTATTTCCATTTCCAAAAGGAGCTAGATACGGAAAAGAAGGACTTCTTCCCTTCCTTTCCCAAAAATCAAAGAGGAGAAGTGTACTATTCAACAAATTACAGAGCTAATGACAGAACTGGATCTCTTATATAGAGTCATAGAAGTAAAGACGCGTGGTCCTGTCTTGCATAAAGAGTGGCTTCCGCTGATCAATATACATCTCAATCAGTTAAGAAAAGGCTAATCACATTATCAATCGGCCATTGATAAGAAATCAATTCCAAAGCACAATGCTAGCTGATGGTGGGCCTTTGTTTTTTTTTTTTTCATTAATTAAAGCTGCTAGTTATATTATATGGCCTTTTTGATTTCATCCATATGAACATAGTTTAAGAATGAGAAAAAACCTTCTTTGTTCGATCTTGTACGAAGGTAGACTGAACATCAACAGAATCTCGACAGTAAAGGCAACAAAATAAGTAGAATCAAGGTCAAACTAGGCTAGCCTTCATCCTAGCTACCCTATCCCTTATTATACGATACCACTGGGAATTAGATGCTTCCTCAGAAGTTGCTCCTTCTCTAACAACCTATTTTTTCCATTGTGCAAGAAGTTCCTTTCCATACTAAGCTAAGCTTTCAGTGTCCTATCCAAACCTCCCTAACAGCTTACGAATGTGGAATCTCGTTTGTATTCTTCCTCAAAGCCATATTTGCCTTTATCTGATTTCAACCTATTGATCTTTACTGTACATGGATATCTTTAATAATGATTCAACCTCCTCCCAGAGCAGCAATTGAAAAAGTTAACTTCCCTAGCGAACTCCCTCACACCACTGGCATTAAAGAGGAGCTGTGCCAAAAAGAAAATAGCATATATTATTGTTATTGCTTGCGCAAAGATCGGAATCATACCTCTAGCAGGCATTGTCTATGTTACCTAAACTGCTATCATTTCTACTTTACTAAAATAGAGACTTTCATTGATACTTGAACTATTGACCTGGCTAGCGCTAATGCTTTGCAAGGTAGTTGGAGACTGGTATGCTTGAAATCGCTAGAGTTGAGAAAGGTCTGCTAATCATGGTACAAATTATCGGTTTAGGTAAGTATACTACCGAAGTAGTTATGCCGACAATAGCTGAAATAGCAGAGGTGATTGCCGATACTCTCTATCTATAGAATAAGTAGCTAGATCGATTCCAAATAGGAGAATTACTATGCGTAATAGTAAAACATTGAATTGGACCGCTTCGCCCCTTGGCTTAGCTGATCTTGTTTGCCCATTTTTATTTTGAAATCTAGACAGATCACTCGGAGTAGCCAGATCCCCATCTCTAGAATAGAAGAAAGCGATCCAATGCCAAAGCTAAATTGCTCCTGATCTTAGGCCCAGTCGAAAGAAGATTGCTTATTCAAAAGAGTGGAGTTCGGGGTATTGACTCATAAGTAATTTAAGTGAAAGTAATGGAATGGGCAACAAATTGCCTCACTCCTCACCTATTGATCTTCCTCTAAGAGATTCAACGGGACTTGGTCTCGATGTCAACTAAAGAATTTACTGAGTCCGGTATTCCCTTATGAAGTACTAATGCAGTCGATTTCTTCACATCTTCGGTTGCCAGTTCAATCAGACTTTTTTCGAGTCTTGCTTACTAAAAAGTATTCCCATATCGGGTGAATGACCTGATTGAGCTAAGTTGGCCATCTCTTCATCTATCCAAATCCTAAATCTATCAATAGAAGGACGACGATACTCGAAGACTTTCTACTTTCTACCAAAGATGGAACCTTCCCATAACTCTCAAACGTGATAAAAGCCCTCTTTTCGGTACCTTCACTCTCCTTCTTGAAAAGGGGTCCAACCTTATAATCTAATCATTGGGGTTTTGCTTCGTCTTTCTCCTTAGGGACGGACTTCGACTCACTACATGAAGGAGTAGACCAAGTCGAAGAACTTCAACTGAACGCATATATGGCATAGAAGATAAGACTGCATTGGAAGCTTGATGAGCGAGTCAATCAGTTCAGGCAGGTTCAGCTAGTTTCAAGCCAATCTCTAAAGTTAGAAGTTCAGATTGAGCAATTTCATTTTACGGAGCTCCAAGCTATTTTCTTCGTTAGTAGCTCAAATCCAAGCCGAGCCTAGCTTCTCTTTCTTGTTGGAATTGTCTCGCATCGAAAGTTCCATCTTCAAAGAGATAGAAAGACCGGGGCAGACATTAGATGCTTTAACATTAACTTTGTTCGGTCTTAATATTTAGCATTCCTGCTTCAATAGAAATTCAACCTTTCTGACTTAACT
This sequence comes from Ehretia macrophylla, assembly GCA_037974665.1. NCBI lineage: Eukaryota > Viridiplantae > Streptophyta > Magnoliopsida > Boraginales > Ehretiaceae > Ehretia > Ehretia macrophylla. Next base: position 48,606,836 of record CM075765.1, on the reverse strand, counting down.
TAATCAAGATTCAGCTCGAGTAAAGGAAAATTGAGCTAGTCTTTGTCTAGTCAATCAAGTAGCTTTCCTTTGATTCCTTCTGACTGATCAAATCTGCTTTAAATGACTACTGCGATGTCCACATCTACCCGTGCCCAGATCTGAGCTTTTGTGATAGGTGAAAGAACATTTTCCATAGGGGAAAAAATGGACTGTACGTTAAGTTAACTAAGCCCTTGTTGGTAAGGAAGGCTATTTTAATACCTAAAGTAAAGGAAACTATTAAGAGGTTGGGCTTGGTAGGTGGACTTTCTTTCCTAAACCTAAAAAGGGACTCTTGGAGATTAACTGGGGATATCTTTGACTATATTTAATATATAGTAAAGGTTCAATATTTCACTAAAAAGATGGAAAATGAGGGTGAATCTGGTCCTCAAGGGTATGACCTATAACTTAAGACCTGCCATTCTCTTTACTTCGACATGCCAATCACTACTAATATAGACTACCGTACTTTTCCAACCCACTGCCCTCAGCTTTAATGCAAATAATTCATTTCCTTTCCTTCTGCTTCTGCGTGAGAAGATTCCTTACCCACCGTCCTAGCTTTGTAGTCTAGGTGTGTCTATATGGAGTGATTAAGCCTTAAATGCTACGGCTTATAAGAGGACCCTTTATATCCAGCCCAACCCCACAAAGCCTCATAAAGGTAAAAGTCTGGAATAAAAGTAAATTAGCTCTGAATTTTCTCATTCAAGCCCTAGAATCCTATCCTTCTTTTTCCACTAGATGAAGTTACTTGGCGCTGTTATGATTACACAAGCTAAGGGAGGTTGGTTTCACTAAAAAGAGAAAAGCACATATGATTAGATCACTTGCTCATACACCATAGCGGGCACATTGACTGGCTTACTCCAAAACTTAGAACAAAGATTAGACTCCTGATTCTTGAATCGGGGAAACACACGAAGCCTTCTCCTATTTTATCTTCCATTCCCTCTTTTGTCTTCTCGAGCGAGTTCTATAGATTCCATAAGCCAAAAGAACCTTTTCATACGATCCATGAAACAAGGGCCTAACTCTTGCTATGACACCAATCTGACTTTGCTCCCTATCTATGGCTGATGTAATACAACTTTTGAACGTAGAGTATGTGAAGCCCAAGATTTTAGCCGTACATTCATTTACTGTTGTATCCATTGTTTGCGCATTTCATTATGTGCTTTATTAACTGTCTTCTTTAGCTACTATTCATCCCGTTTTCAAACTACATTCTATTAGTGAATTAGTATTTTTATTAAATTATATTAATTGTTAGAGGAGTGGGAAAGATGTTCAATTGAGCTAGAGGCGATAGGAGAGCTCGTTTAGAAAATGTTTTTAGTAGTTAAGTGAATAGTATTACGTAACAAACTTAGAGATTTAAATAACTAACATTACTTTTCACCTTAGGCTCGTTTTTAAGTTAATAACGCGCATTCTAGTGACCTTTTAAATACCCAAACTTGACCCACAAAAAAAAAAAAAAGAAGAACAAATGTGCAGGAATTACTGTAGTAGGGCCGAAAATACCAAAGGAGAAGGAAAAAGGTGATTTTGCTCTTCAACTCTTCAAGCCAAGCCAATCCAAGCCTAGAGCTAGTAGTTTAGGGTGTGTACAAGCTTCCTAGGTGCTCCTACATGCATTGATGAGGGATTTCACAGCTTATTTTCGCATTTCTAAATAGTTTTCATTTTCTTGATTTGTTGAAAATGTGATCAAATGCTATTGTGTTGATTATCTATGCTATTATACCTTGCATATGAGTGCTAGAGAACATATTTGAGCCATTGTTTTACTTTTTAAACAGTTAAAATCGTTAGTTTAATTTATGAGGTGAATAGTGATATTTTTCTAGGGTTTTGTGTAATTGCACGTATTAGCTTGATTCAATACTCCTAATAGATGCCTTAGGTGCTAATGAAGGTAGTCTAATAGCCCCGTGCACTTGAATTGCTCTAAAATGGCATAAAACGTAAAATTGTCGACTTTAATAAAGGGGTTTCGGGGTTAAGACGAATCCGGGTGGATTCGGGCTTTACTTTTGGTATCCTTAGGCTACCCGGGTGCTATAGAAGCTTTGCTAACCCTCGTTTGAATCCCGGATGAGGTACGTGTAGTTTAAAGCTATAAGAGGGAATTTAGGGCTTTCGGGGTAATTGCGGGTAATCGGGCTTACTTGTGGGTTGAAAGGGTACCTTAGGGGTTAATTAGAGGATTGATGTAGCTTCCCCTCGAATGTGAATCATTAATGTGATTTTGGAAGAGAAATAGCTTGAATAACAAAGAGGTTTAGGTGCAATTTTGGTTGTTTTTCGCTTCTAAGACATTGGTACAACTTCTTGAGTGTTTAAATGTGGCTTCAAGTTGTTTTAGAGCTTTTGGCATGATTCTGTGCTCGTCCTGTATATACTCCTTTGTAAAATTGCTTATTCGCTCTTATAATTGTTTCTATTCTAACTGCATCGAGGTCAACCTACTTTGTTGATCCTCCTACGTGTTATTGCTTGTATTGTTGATATTAACTTGCCATTGTAAAGTGCATTGCATAGTAGTTGCGCAACCATAGTGTCAGGGGCGGATGTGTTGAATATCGGCTAGGCGGCACAGGGCTTGCCAGTGGATATTCAAACTCCGTGCTCTATTCCCTCACTCGCCTGGTCTAGAGATTGCCAGGGGGTGTTGGGTCGTAGGATTATCGGGGTACATCCGGAGTACACCCACTGGAGTGCTTGGGATTATGCCAGCTTATCGTTATCGTTATCATGATTGTTATCGTGATCGTGATCGTGGTTCGTGGATTGTGTTCGTGGATTGAAGTTTTGGTGTTGGGGTTAAGTGAAACGTATCCTTTTATTGTTTGGTTACTAGAGCTTGTTATTTCTGAATGATTAACTGCTTTATTGTCCAATTGTTTTTCTTGTTGCATTGCACGCCCCGGGAGACTTTATCCCTCACTGGGCAACAGTGGTTGCTCATACCTCGATATATGTTTCAGAATGTGCTGAGGGTGATCCCCAGCTAGTTGAGGTGATAGTAGAGGATGAGGGGGAAGTTCAGACTGATCTTTTGCCTTAGTTGCTGTGCTTAGTGGCTTGAGGTGGTTATGTTCTTCTTGTTGTGTAGAGAACTCGCTTGTTTATCTTATGTTCTATTTGGTAGCCTAAGTGCTACGTTTATGCTATGATATATAACTGTAAGATCAAGTTAGAAGGTTGTAGTTGTAGATTTGAAACTTTGGCCTGTAATAACTTAAATTCCTATTTTCAGTTTCCTTGTATGCTTGGGGTGAACTTATGGTTGTTTGATTGGTTTTAACTTCCTAAGAATGTTTCAACGCTATCTTGGAGTGGCATGATAAGCGGTTTTCGTAAAGAAGCTAAGTCAAGAATGCATGCTTGTATGAAAACAATTAGGATATGTCTTGAGGCCCATATGGCCTTGAATCTTAAATCTTTAGTTATAAAAAGCTTGTTTTATCTTGCTGAGGCTTTATTTGAGAGTTTACAGGTTTCCAGAATGTCCACAGTACAGGGAAAACTCTGTCCGTTTTTTCCTAAAATTCTGAGACTGGGTTGGAATTGGATTGAGAATAGCTTGGTTACTAGAGCCTCCGGTCTCGTGAGGGATCGGGGCGTTACAGAGTAAGCCAACCCTCAAGGTCCCTTCATGCAATGACACTCCCATAATGATAGAGTAAGGAGTCCTCTCTTGTCCTAGTCAAGGGGTGCTGCAGGTTTCTTTTTCCTTCCCCTCAACAGGTTGCGAGGCCCCCTATAAGACTATGTTATCTCTTCCTCCTTACAGGTCCAAGTACAAGGCGAACAATGCCTATCCTTGGGATTCTAGCTTTTCAGCAGAGTGCCATAACCACTGTTTAACTAGCTCTTTCGACATCCTTCCAGGAGTATGGATTCATATCCACCACTTACTCTATTAGGCGGCTACCTGATCGTTAACAAGTAGAAACTATAGTCGTTTAACAACGCTGGATCCTACTTCTTTCATGGTCCCAAAGAGCAGGTTAGAATGAACCTATCTAAACCTATCCATCTTCATTCGATCGATATGGGATCCTTATTCCTTATATAATTAATAAGAATCTTATCTGTTTAACCAGCTGATAGGCAACTACACTCCCTTTTGTATGCATGCTGGTAAGACTGATAGACTGTTATTCTATCCCTTTTCTTGAAAGAGCGTATATGATGGTTATGAATGGATAAATGCAATGATTGATCCCATATCGCTTTATTTAGTAAGTCATACAGTAATAAGGCTATATGAAAACAGACCATAATATAGACAAGGGGCTAGATCGTGATAAGGGCATTATAGAAAAAATCCCTAATTCAAATTAAAGTAGTGGCCCGTCATGACTGTATCTCAAAGGAAAACCAGTAATAGGAGCTAATGGAAGAAAGAAAATTTGATCAATTTCCAGTCCTTTACACCTTCCTAACTATGCCCCTTGTGGTCAATTAAGTCGTGCAGCACATCTTTTCGTATATTGACTTGGTACAATCTCTTTTCAAATTCATCTTGTAAGTAGGTTTGAGCACTTTGACCATCTATAAAAAAGCTCATCTTCCTACTCCTACACCTCTCCTGTGCTGTGAGGCTTGGCTTGATGCATCTTCTTACTTGGATTTGGGCTCTATTCCTTAACGAAGGCCCTTTTCAAGTAGCAAGTTCAGGGATCATAGAGAATAGGCTCTCATGTGAAAAGGAGAACAAGATGCTCAATGGGATGGAAAGGGGAAATGGCCTATGACCGAATTTTCCCATTAAGATATGAAGATGAGATTTTTTCCTTGTTGTGAAGGTGTAGTAGGAGACTACCTAAATCCTTATAAATCCAATCCTTATTGCTTTAGCCTTGGCCCTTGTCATTTTAAATGTATTACTCTCTATGGTATAGAATAGATCAATTTGCTATGCTAGTCATTTCTTTGATTGGAAATGTGGAGATCCAGCTCCTGTATCGGACAAGGATCGAAAAATGCTGGCTTGCTTGCTACATCGACTAGAGCACATAAAGAAGGCCAATGTTGCAACGTTAATGGACCATATAGTTCCCTATTGGCTTTCACAGGGCTTCTTTTTCGATCAAATAGTCCATAGAAATTCACTCATAACATAAGCTAGATGATAGTCTTCATAGGACGCGGGGACGGATGAGCGATTGGACCGCCTACAGGACAATTATTGGACAGATGCGACCATTACCTATTGACAAATGACAGAAAGAAGAGTGGGAAGTAGTTCTATTTAAAGGAAGGGAATCATGTACTGAGCTAGCCTGCCTTGAACTTGAAGTAGGCAGTCTCTCTTGTATCTATCAGCATTAACTGGCCTTGTTACTACAAATACTGCAAAGAAATTGCCATAGATCGAAACTTATTCTAGGTTTAGTATCTCCGGATAGACCCTATAAAAGAAGACGAGTCATAAAGGGAAATATCTAACAATTTAAAGGGGTCACACCCTAACACACCTAGAAAGAGAGGCGCTGAACGAACTGGAAATAGTGAAGAAAAAAGCTTTACCCAATGATACGAATGTGGAAAGATCAAGATGTGATAATCATGTAGATAGATTGGCTTCTTCTGTGTAGCAGTACTTTCTTTAAGGGGGTAGAGCCTCAAAATTTCCTTGCTCCCTCCGCTGGAAAGAAGGAGACCTAAAAGTGATATATGTAGGCTGACCTTGGGATTATGATACGATTTGACTTAGTCTTGATAGGCTAATGTAATCTAGTTTATTAAAAAGTTTTCTAGTATGGCCTATCTGAGCGAACTACTCCTTTCTGTCTGCCACTATCCGAGGGAAGCAAGCTCTTGCCTATCGACTTTTTTTCGTGCTGTAAGTGATATGCTCTGGTAAAGTCTTTCTTTTCATTATATGTATGAGCCAGGTGCATTGCTTTACTAAAAGCCTGTGATATTGACGTGATGGCCATATCTTATCGTATAAGGAGGCCCCTAAAATTGGAGGGTAGGGCATCGATCATTGTCAAATCAAGGGGAGGGGTACTATGAATACATTGATTATCTGGGTCCGTCTAGTCTGGGTAAGGGCTCCTTTGTTGCCTTATGTAGAGCTGGGCACTACCAAAAGAACAAAGGTGGGCTAGCATATGTCAAGTGATGACAACGTCATAGTACTTCAATATGGAGTGGCTCATTCCCGATAATAAGACTCCTTTGATCGGAGTCCTTGAGTTACCCGTTTAGCTTCTGAACTTGAACCCTCCCAACACTTCCACATTTCCTCAAACGCTAGGAACAACGTCTTCCGAATCACCTGACAACCCCTCTGCCAAAGAAAAGCATAGTAAGCTAGAAAGAAAGGCAGTTTATGAAAGTTTCATTCAGTGTCTCAAAAGGCATGTAAAGGGATTTCTTTCACGCATGAGTTATATCGAGTACTAAGTGAATTATGGACCACTTCGCCATGATGAACAAAACCAATGGTAGTAAAAGTAGATGTCTGGTCTTAGTTAAGCCCGACACTACATAGTTATGTAGCTCTTATAGGATTCAAACCCATGATACAAGAAGGTTGTATATAGATCTAGCAAATCAGTGTCTTAAGCCCACCCGGAAGGCTAGTTGGTAGAGCGATCAGTTTATCTGAATAATGGTTGGTTCGAATCCTTCTTCGGGTTCAAATTCACATAGAAAGAAGGCCATCGACCTTTCATTCCGGCAATTCAACCTCTTCTGAATACATATTCTAAATACCCCAGACTCCCTTAACGGATAAGAGAACTATTATGTTATGATAGCTTTTTCTCGGTTCACTTTGGCTAAGGCAGTAGCTTTGGGCAAGTAGACTGATTGATATGAGATTGAGCGAGGAAATGACAAAGCCAAGGTTAACTCTCTCTCCTGCGCTAATTAATCATATGTCATCCTTAGAGTGCAACAGGAACACCTTTAAAGGAGAGTAACCTACCCCTTTAAGATGGGCCTCATCGTTTGTCGAATCACCTGTCGGCAAAGACAGGCTAACTCTACTCTAATAGATATAGGAAGTAGAACGTTCAGTGGGTGACCCTTTGTCACGCCCCGACCCAACCCCCAAGCTAAAGGTTAAGTCCGGACCCGACACACGGACAGAGTCTCCCCTGTACCGTGGACATTCTAAAACCTGTAAACACTTAAACAAAGTCCCAACAATACAATACATGCTTTTCTTAAATAAACAACCAAGTTCTAAGGCCATCCGAGCCTTATGGTACACAATAGTTCCAAAACACACAAGCATGCGAGAACTTATTATCAACATAGTTTTATAATCATGACATTCTAGGAAACATAATTGGAAGACCAAACATTTCTACTTTAAGTCATTCACTCCCAAGCAAGCAAAGCGAATAGAAGTAGATTATAAGTTATTATAGTTCATAGGCTTTCAAAGCTACAACACAACCAACTAGTCTTCAACTTATATAACAAGCATATACATAGCCCTTGGGCTACAAAATAGTACATAAAGTAATCAGATGAATCTTCCACATAGCAGCAATTCATTAACCACCTCAAGCTATCAGGCACAGCAACTAAGGTAAAGGCTCAATCTGAACTTCTTCTTCCTCAACTAAATCAACAAGCTGGGGATCACCCTCAGCGTCTCCTAAAACAGATATCGAGGTATGAGCAACCACTGTTGCCCAGTGAGGGATATAGTCCCGGGGCGTGCAATGCAACAGATAAAACAGTTATACAACAATATCACTTAGACAATTTAAGAAGCAATGATAACATAAATAACCACACATTTAAAAGGATACATTTCACACAATCCCCTATACACCAATCTTCACTGGTCTTCATTCACGATCCACGAACCACGAGCACGATCACGATAAGCCGGCATAACCCCAATCACTCCAGTGGGTGTACTCCGGATGTACCCCGAATCCTATGAACCAACATCCCCTGGCAATCTACTGACCAGGCGAATGAGGGACTAGGGCACGGAGTTTGAATATCCACCGGCAAGCCCTCTGCCGCCCAGCCGATATTCAACACATCCGCCCCTGACACTATGGTTGCGCAACCACTATGCAATGCACTTAACGATGGCAAGGTAATAGCAATAATATAAGCATTAACACAAATGAGGATCAACAAAGTAGGTTGACCTCGATGCAATTAGGATAGAAGCAATTATAGAAGCTAATAAGCAGTTTACAAATGAACATATACAAAATAAGCATAGAATCATACCAAAAGCTCCAAATCAATTTAAAATCACATATAAACACTCAAGAAGTCCTGACATGGGTTTAGAAGTGTGAGACAACTTAAATTGCACCTAAACCCCTTTGTTTTTCGAACTATTTCTCTTCCAAACCAAAGTTAATGATTTCATTTTCAAAGGAAACTCTCCCAACCTTCTAACTAACCCCCAAGGTACCCTCTTAACCCTTTAACTTATTCAAATGCCCGCGATTACCCCGAAAGCCCCAATTTCCCTCTTTTGGCTTTAAACTACACCTACATTGTCCGGGCTTCAAACAAGGGATATCAAGGCATCTATAGCACCTAGGTAGCCTAAGGATACTAGAATTGAAGCCCGAATCCACCCGGATTCGCATTAACCCCGAAAGCCCCAAATTAAAGTCGGCTATTTTCCATTTTAAGCGATTTAAGGACAATGCAAATGCACGGGGCTATTAGGTTACCTTCACTAGCACCTAAGGCGTCTATTAGAAGCATTGAATCAAGCTAATTCGAGCAATTACGCAAAACCCTAGAAAAAATGTCACTATTCACCCTAAAAATAAAACTAACGATTCTAACCGTTTAAAAAATGAAACAACGGCTCAAATGTGTTCTCTAGCATTCATATAGATGGTATATTAGCATAGATAACAATTACAATGGCATTTAATCATATTTTCAACAAATCAAGAAATGAGCAACTATTTAAAAATGCAAAAACAAGCCGTGAAATCCCTCACCAATACGCGTAGGAGCACCTAGGAACCTTGCAAACACCCTACACTAGTTGCTCAAGGCTTGGAGTGGCTTGATTTGATGATTTGAAGAAGCAAAAATCCTCAAGAAGCAAGAGAAGGGCTGTCGGGTTTGGGGCACTGTTCACTGCTGAATTTTTTGTGTTTTTGTGCTAAATGTGCTTATGTTATGTTTTTAATAGGTAAGTCTTGAGGTGGGTTAAGTTTGGGTGCTTAAGGTGGTTTATTTTAATGCGCGTTGCTAGCTCAAAACGAGGCTAATGTGTAAAACATAGGCTAGCTAATTAAATTTCTAAGTTATGTTACGTAACACTATTCACTCAACTACAAAAATCATTTTCTAAACGAGCCCTCCTAACGCCTTTAGCTCAAATGCACATTTTTTCCACTACTTTTACAATTAATATGATTTAATAAAAATGCTAATTAACTAATAGAAGGCAGTTTAAAAATGGAGTGAATAGTAGTCATAAAAGTCAGTTAGTAAGGCACCGAAATAAATGCGCAAACAAGGGATGCAACAGTAATTAAATGCATGGCTAAATCTCAGGCGTCACATCCTCTCCCCCTTAAACTAATTGCGTCCACGCAATTCTTACATGATTCGGCGAATAACTCCGGATACCGTTCCCGCATCTGATCCTCTCTTTCCCATGTCGCATCCTCTACTCCGTGATGATCCCACAGAACTTTAACCATCGGAATGCTTTTAGTCCTCAGCTCCTGAACTTTCTGATCAACAATTCGAAGAGGTTTCTCTGTGTAGGTCAAAGTTTCACTGATCTCTAGCGGTTCCGGCTCAAGTATGTGAGAGGGATCTGGCTGATACTTCCGAAGCATGGAAACATGGAATACGTCATGAATTCTACCCAGACTGGGAGGTAAAGCTAGACGGTAAGCCAAATCACCAACAGTTTCAGTTATCTCAAATGGTCCCACATATCGAGGACTGAGTTTACCTCCTTTACCATGCCGAATCAAACCCTTGCGAGGAGAAATTTTCAGAAATACCCGGTCCCCTACAGTAAATTTCAGATCACGACGTCGTCTATCTACATAACTCTTTTGCCGCCTCTGTGCTGAAAGCATTCTTTTTCTGATAAGCTGCACCTGATCAATCATTTTGTTCATTTCAGGTAAGAGAGTAGGGTCGATAGTCTTCATCTCGCCAACATCATCCCAGTAGAGAGGAGACCGGCATTTACGCCCATAAAGTGCCTCATAAGGTGCCATACCAATAGTAGCTTGATAACTATTGTTGTAGGCGAACTCTGCTAGTGGCAAATACTTCTCCCAACTCTTATCGAAGTCCAGAATGCAAGCCCGTAACATATCCTCAAGGATCAAGATAGTTCTCTCGGATTGACCATCTGTCTGGGGATGATAAGCTGTACTGAAGTTCAAAGTCGTGCCCAAAGCTTTCTGAATCTTCTGCCAGAACTGCGATGTGAATCTGGGATCTCTATCTGACATGATACTCTTTGGAATCCCATGAAGTCGGACAACATTCTCAATATACAACTCTACCAGTTTATCAAGAGAATCAGACTTCTTTTTAGCAATAAAATGAGAAGTCTTGGTCAGTCTATCCACAATAACCCAGACTGAGTCATTACCCCTCGAAGACCGCGGTAAATCAGAGACGAAATCCATGGTAATATGATCCCATTTCCAAACAGGAATAGCCAAAGGCTGCAACAACCCTGCAGGTCTCTGATGTTCTGCTTTAACTTTCTGACAAGTAAGACATCGAGCAACATAGTCAGCAATTTCTCTCTTCATATTATTCCACCAGAAATTCTGCTTCAAATCTCTATACATTTTAGTACTGCCTGGATGGATAGTATATCGAGAACTGTGTGCCTCAGCAAGAATATCCTTTTTCAAATTTGGATCATTCGGAATACAGATTCTACCTTTGAATTTGAGAATACCATCGTCGTGCAGTTTGAAATCCGACTCTCCCCCTTTAGAATTCTCTAAGACTTTCAATAATTGAAGATCAGCCTGTTGAGCTTCCCGAATCCTGGATAATAATAGAGATTGAATCTGCAAACTTGCAAATTGAATACCAGAATTTGAAGTACTAGGCTTCCATAAGCACAATTCTTCCATGAATTCCCAATTCTTGATAATCAAGCTAGCAACAGTAGCCTTTCAGCTCAAAGAATCGGCAACAATATTGGCCTTACCTGGAAGATAGTTAATGGTGCAGTTATAGTCCTCAAGTAATTCCAACCAACCCCTCTGCCTCATGTTCCACTCTTTCTGTGAAAACAGACATTTCAAACTGTTATGATCTGTAAAGATTTCAAACTTGTTGCCCCAGAGATAATGACGCCACTTCTTTAATGCAAGGATGATAGCTGCAAGCTGAAGATTGTGAGTTGGATAGTTAAGTTCATAAGGCTTCAGTTTCCTGGAAGCATAAGCAATAACCCTGCCATTCTGCATCAATACACAACCCAGACCTTCTTTCGAAGCATCACTATAGATCACCAGATTATCATAACCCTCAGGGAAAGCAAGGATAGGCCCTGTAGTGGATCTCTTCTTCAATTCCTGGAAGCTGGCCTCCCATTTATCATTCCAGTCAAATACAGTTTTCTTCTGAGTAAGTTGAGTTAAAGGCCCTGCAATCTTAGAGAAATCCTTTACAAATCTTCGATAATACCCAGCTAAACCAAGGAAGCTACGAATTTCTGTGACAGTTTCAGGTCGTTTCCAAGATAACACAACTTCAATCTTCGCTGGATCAACAGAAATACCATCATGCGAGATAATATGGCCAAGAAAAGCAACTTGCTTAAGCCAAAATTCACATTTGCTAAACTTTGCAAATAACTGATGCTCCTAAAGAGTCTGCAACACAATTCTGAGATGCTGTTCATGCTCCGCCTCATATTTAGAATAGACAAGGATATCATCAATAAATATGACCACAAATTGGTCCAGATAAGGACGGAATACCCTCTGCATTAAGTCCATGAATGCGGCGGGAGCATTAGTAAGACCAAACGGCAAGACAACAAACTCATAATGGCCATATCGAGTTCTGAAAGCAGTTTTAGGAACATCATCTTTCTTAATCCTCAGCTGATAATAACCCTGCCTCAGATCAAACTTAGAGAATACCCTGGCGCCTTGCAACTGATCAAATAACTCTTCGATTAAAGGCAAAGGATATTTATTTTTGATGGTTACCTGATTAAGACCCCGATAATCAATGCACAAGCGAAGAGACCCGTCTTTCTTTTTAACGAATAGAACTGGCGCACCCCACGGTGAAGAACTCGGCTGAATGAATCCCTTCTCAAGCAAGCCCTGCAATTGAACTTTCAACTTCTGCAACTCAGGTGGAGCCATTCTGTACGGAGTCCTAGAGATAGGTGAAGTCCCCGACAATAAATCAATCATGAACTCTATCTCTCTATCAGGAGGTAACCCAGGTAATTCCTCAGGAAAGACCCCCGAAAACTCTCTCACGATAGGTACATCATTCAATTTCAATTGATCCCCAGGTTGATTAATCAAATATGCAAGATAAGCCTCACAACCCTTGCTCAATAATTTAGATGCCCTAATAGAAGAAATAATAGGAGTTCCCGTAGATTTTCTACTACCAACTATTTTAAGTACAGGCTGGTCAGGTATTTCTAGATACACAATCTTCTTTCTACAATCAAGCTGGGCATAATATTTACTTAACCAGTCCATCCCCAATATAATTTCAAAGTCATTGAAGGGTAGGATAATCAAATCAGCAGGAAAAACACGACCCTCAATAAATATACTACATGCTCTCCAAATAGATCTAGTAACAAACTTCGGACCCATAGGAGTATAAACCACAATCTCATGCAACAGTTTATCATGTTTCAATTTAGCATTTTGTGCACAAGTAGGAGTAATAAAAGAATGCGAAGCCCCGGAATCAATTAGAACCTTAACTGATTGATCATTAAGAAGAAAACTACCTTCTACCACAGCGGTAGTATCCGAAAGCTCCTCAGCATCCAAAGCAAATACACGGGCCTGTCCTCATGGTGGTGGTGCTGTAGCTGGTGTCTGACCCCTAGGGTTCTTAAATTTCTGACAGTCTTTAACCCTGTGCTGATCACTGCCGCAACCTGTACACTTGTTATGTTTCTTCCAACAAACATCCTCAGTGTGGCCCTGACGCTGACAGAAGCTGCACTGCTGGTGATGTCTTGCAACAGTGCCTCCCGAATGAGCTCTGTAAGTAGAGGTAGCTGAACTACCCTGCTGCGAATGGGAAACTGCTGGACGGAACTGACTCTGAGTCTGACTCTGGACTGGTCGTGCCTGAGTCTGAGTAGGCCCTGTGTAACTCTGACTCTGCCTCGGCTGCGAACTCTGCCCAACTGATACAGCCTGCCCCTGGTACCCTTGACTCTGAGACTGAAACCGTTTACTCGATTGACTGGTCTCGGCTAACACATCGGCTTTCCGTTTCTCATATCTCGAGGCAGCTCGGACTACTGCAACATAGTTAGGAAAATCATTTGAAGACAAGTTCAGCATAATATCTCTCCTCAAACCCATGATGAACCTCTGAATCTTCATGTCCTCCGGCTGAATTAAAGCTGGTGCATAACGGGAAAGCCGGGTAAAAGTAGCCTCGTATTGATCTACGGTCATACTTCCCTGCTTCAAGTTTATGAACTCAGTTTGTCGCCTCTCGCGGGCAACTACCGATATATACTTGTCTCGAAATTCTCGGACAAAATCGGCCCACGAATGATGACCACCCTTAGTTCCCCATTTCTCACAGATGGTATTCCACCAATCTTCAGCATCACCCTCGAGAAGGAAAGTAGCATAAGTAATCTTCCTGTCATCATGGCACTCCAGTATCGCTGCCACTCTCTCGAACTTCCTTAGCCACATCTCAGCTTTCATATCGTCCGGCTCCCCAAAGAAAGTATAGGCCCCATGATGTATAAACCGATCATATAGATTCCCTCCGGTAGGGCCACTACCTCCGGCTCTCGCAGCCTGATTACCTCCAACGACCCCTGGCTGACCCTGTTGTGTAACAAACTGGGCGATAGTGTTCATAGCTGTGGCCATCGTGGCCAAGATCTGTGCAGTGCTCGGTTCTTGAACCTGCGGTGCATTTTCGGCCACCTCAGCTTCTTGCCCATGAACCCCCTCGGGTTCTCCACCAACATTCGGATTATCAGCACGACGGCGAGGCCCCATCTCAAATAGCTAGAATGCAAAGTGTTATGACAGGTATATATATATATGTATATATGCAATTTATAAGTAAACACATAAAGAAGAGTCCAATTAGATTCACATAAAGTCAAGTACATAGAAGTTCAAATAAATATTCCACATTCTTGAAGTAAACATAAATCACTAGTTCATACTTGACATTCTGAACTCTTGATATTCTATTTCCATGCTAGCATGTTCATTCCTTATTCAAATTTCACTTAGGTCAATCAAAATCAAAGACTCATGTATTCACAAAGTCACATAACAAGTCTCTACCCACAGACCGAGAAATTTAACCCGGCTTCATGCAATCTATAGCTCTGATACCACTTAAATGTCACGCCCCGACCCAACCCCCAAGCTAAAGGTTAAGTCCGGACCCGACACACGGACAGAGTCTCCCCTGTACCGTGGACATTCTAAAACCTGTAAACACTTAAACAAAGTCCCAACAATACAATACAAGCTTTTCTTAAATAAACAACCAAGTTCTAAGGCCATCCGAGCCTTATGGTACACAATAGTTCCAAAACACACAAGCAAGCGAGAACTTATTATCAACATAGTTTTATAATCATGACATTCTAGGAAATCAATTAAACATAATTGGAAGACCAAACATTTCTACTTTAAGTCATTCACTCCCAAGCAAGCAAAGCGAATAGAAGGAGATCATAAGTTATTACAGTTCATAGGCTTTCAAAGCTACAATACAACCAACTAGTCTTCAACTTATATAACAAGCATATACATAGCCCTTGGGCTACAAAATAGTACATAAAGTAATCAGATGAATCTTCCACATAGCAGCAATTCATTAACCACCTCAAGCTATCAGGCACAGCAACTAAGGTAAAGGCTCAATCTGAACTTCTTCTTCCTCAACAAAATCAACAAGCTGGGGATCACCCTCAGCGTCTCCTGAAACAGATATCGAGGTATGAGCAACCACTGTTGCCCAGTGAGGGATATAGTCCCGGGGCGTGCAATGCAACAGATAAAACAATTATACAAAAATATCACTTAGACAATTAAAGGAACAATGATAACTTAAATAACCACACATTTAAAAGGATACATTTCAACAATCCCCTATACACCAATCTTCACTGGTCTTCAATCACGATCCACGAACCACGAGCACGATCACGATAAGCCAGCATAACCCCAATCACTCCAGTGGGTGTACTCCGGATGTACCCCGAATCCTACGACCCAACATCCCCTGGCAATCTCCGGACCAGGCGAATGAGGGACTAGGGCACGGAGTTTGAATATCCACCGGCAAGCCCTCTGCCGCCCAGCCGATATTCAACACATCCGCCCCTGACACTATGGTTGCGCAACCACTATGCAATGCACTTAACGATGGCAAGTTAATAGTAATAATATAAGCATTAACACATATGAGGATCAACAAAGTAGGTTGACCTCGATGCAATTAGGATAGAAGCAATTATAGAAGCTAATAAGCAGTTTACAAATGAACATATACAAAATAAACATAGAATCATACCAAAAGCACCAAATCAACATAAAATCACATATAAACACTCAAGAAGACCTGACATGGGTTTAGAAGTGTGAGACAACTTAAATTGCACCTAAACCCCTTTGTTTTTCGAACTATTTCTCTTCCAAACCAAAGTTAATGATTTCATTTTCAAAGGAAACTCTCCCAACCTTCTAACTAACCCCCAAGGTACCCTCTTAACCCTTTAACTTATTCAAATGCCCGCGATTACCCCGAAAGCCCCAATTTCCCTCTTTTGGCTTTAAACTACACCTACATTGTTCAGGCTTCAAACAAGGGATATCAAGGCATCTATAGAACCTAGGTAGCCTAAGGATACTAGAATTGAAGCCCGAATTCACCCGGATTTTCATTAACCCCGAAAGCCCCAAATTAAAGTCAGCTATTTTCCATTTTAAGCGATTTAAGGACAATGCAAGTGCACGGGGCTATTAGGTTACCTTCACTATCACCTAAGGCATCTATTAGAAGCATTACATCAAGCTAATTCGAGCAATTACGCAAAACCCTAGAAAAAACGTCACTATTCACCCTAAAAATCAAACTAATGATTCTAACCGTTTAAAAAGCGAAACAACGGCTCAAATGTGTTCTCTAGCATTCATATACATGGTATATTAGCATAGATAACAATTAAAATGGCATGTAATCATATTTTCAACAAATCAAGAAATGAGCAACTATTTAAAAATGCAAAAACAAGCCGTGAAATCCCTCACCAATACGCGTAGGAGCACCTGGGAACCTTGCAGACACCCTACACTAGTTGCTCAAGGCTTGGAGTGGCTTGATTTGATGATTTGAAGAAGCAAAAATCCTCAAGAAGCAAGAGAAGGGCTGTCGGGTTTGGGGCACTGTTCACTGCTGAATTTTTTGTGTTTTTGTGCTAAATGTGCTTATGTTATGTTTTTAATAGGTAAGTCTTGAGGTGGGTTAAGTTTGGGTGCTTAAGGTGGTTTATTTTAATGCGCGTTGCTAGCTCAAAATGAGGCTAATGTGTAAAACATATGCTAGCTAATTAAATTTCTAAGTTATGTTACGTAATACTATTCACACAACTACAAAAATTATTTTCTAAACGAGCCCTCCTAACGCCTTTAGCTCAAATGCACATTTTTCCCACTACTTTTACAATTAATATGATTTAATAAAAATGCTAATTAACTAATAGAAAGCAGTTTAAAAATGGAGTGAATAGTAGTCATAAAAGTCAGTTAGTAAGGCACAGAAATAAATGCGCAAACAAGGGATGCAACAGTAATTAAATGCATGGCTAAATCTCGGGCGTCACACCCTTGCCTGGCTTGATGGGAAATCGAATAGATTGATTGGTATTTTCCTGAATTCACTACAGAAGGAGAGTAATGAGTCAGAATGGAAGCTGTGGCATTTCATTCAGTCCTCATTCTCGTATAGTTTCACACTGTTGCCAAAACCTCTAAATCTCATCAGAGAAGAAAGCGTAGAAAAGAAAGATAAGGATGACTAGCCTTCTCTCGTCTATCTTGGTATTTGTATTGATGAATCAGCTGGTATCTGGTATAAAGTAAGGGGGCTTCGTGATATATATATAAGTCATAGACTAAGCTCTTTGAGAGGCTAACCAAAAATATCTTATTAAGAGAACTGAGTTCGATTCGATTATAGGTTAGATTAGATTCACGCTATGCTAGTTGCATATAGAAGTTCGGAGAAGCAGCAATTTTATATAGAAACTTGTATTTTATAGAAAAAGTGAGTGTGCCAGGCAAGGAAACATATCATATAGATAGAAAGGATACTGCCTAAGCTGAGTTATGAGCTTTGACATGATGGCTCTCGAATCTAGGTACACACATATAAAGGAGGTGCGAGGTTACGCTCCTGTAGCCTGTCTGTCTGTCACTCCAAAGTCATCGAGGAGTGTCTTAGGTACGTAACCCTAGCTTGACTCCTGCTCTCCGAGTTAAGAGCCATGTAGTACCCGTCAAGCACTTGATCAATACCCGACAGTTTGTGAACGAGATTGTGTTAAGTGCCGCTCTAGAGCCGGTAACCTTCCCATAGCTAGGTTCAGTTAGAACCGACAATGACGATGCCCCTCCAACAGTCCGAAGGTCCGAAAGGAAGTGCTTCTCTCCCTTTCTCTCCTCGTTCTTTTGCTAGATTGCTGCTCCCGCGCTTACCCCAATGGACCACTTAGAAGAGACCGAATCGGATGACTCTCCATATCATCTTCTTTGGGGCCCTTTCCTATTCTACTTTTTTAATAGCATCAGAAAAGATTTTATAGTTGATTCTGTGGAATCACCAACGTCTGTTTACTTGTATGAGCGAAGTCTTCACCCCGATCTTGATCCATATCCAGATCATCTAGTTAGTTCATTCGGAAGCCCCCGTATCATAAATCTCAGTTCCAGGAACACTCACTCCATGGCCCGTGTATGTCGCAGTGACAGATGGGATTGGTACTAGCCATCATAGAGGATGACCCCGGTTTTCTTTTCATATGAGCATTCGTGTGATCCTCTGATGCGCTATAAAGAAAGTTGAATGCAGCCCCTCGGGGTGAGAAGAGGAAGGAGCTCTTGTCATGAATACAATATTTTTGAAGTTTCACTATATGTCAATTACCACCATCTAGCGTTAGTAACCCTAATGATTGGATAAACAGATGACACACGTTCCGAGTGAACTAGTAATGTTTTGACTGAGTAGTGTATTTTATTCATCACTTAGGATTGTAACTGTCCGATGGCAGAGAGTTTTAGAAGATTCTTGGGTACTAAGATCATTTCTATCAATGGTGATCTTAATACTCACCGATGGTCTGAATAAGGAGATATGTATTGCCGCCTACTTGTTCTCCAAACAGGTAATCTATTTGGGTCAAAAGAGCAGATATTTACATCTTGCGCTTTATCTTAAGCAATGTAATTCTTGTCTCATGACTGCCTATGGCAGTGTCAATCGACCTAATGGTTCTTTAACTGTCCCTGTCTCTCTAACACGGTCAGGTTATCCTAGGATTATTCCTTCTTTTCACAGAAAGATGATCCTTCAAAAAGATGACCGTGCTGATGTATTAGTGTGTCTTTATTGTTCTTTCTTCAGTTTAGCCTAAATTAGAGTATTGGTTAAACGTGCAGAAAATAAGCTATTTGAGCCAATCATTAGTCCGGTTAAGGATATGGATAAGGTCCATGGTCGTGTAAGTCAAGTGAAATATGACTTCGTTAAGATCATGGACTGTTATATACCCTGGCTATCTACCATACCCCTTGAACTAGGGTTGGTGTGGCTGGCTATGACCTTTTGGGCCTGAGACTTCATGGGTAAGAGTTGGTTCCTTCAGTCAGACTATCCCATGCTTTGTTTGGAGGGACATCACTGATGGTTCTCGCTCCGAATACAGAAGAAATGAGCGATTGTCTCTCGGCTCGGGTATTCTGTAAGTTCACTTTGTTCATAAAGGCATAATTCTTTTCTATCCGGCAGGAAAGTAGATGTAGAATTTCCAGTCTTAGTCTTCGATCCTTATGGTAAAAAAGATTCTAACTAGAAATTTTATAAGAGAAGACAGTTGGTAGCGTAAGTTGGATCCTAGTATAGATTCCTACTGTCCCTGTTGAATGATCGAGTAGCTTCGACTTCACCTTTTGTCAAAATTTGGTTTGTGTTCAGTATACCGTTGCTCAAGATCGATAAGAATGTGATAAGTTCATATTCTCCAGATTTGACTATAAACCAGGTAATGAGGTTTCGAAGGAGAAAGCATAAGCTACCTTGTTCGTTCTCCCGTCTATCACGCTGCCATCTTCAGTGGATGCCCCCTTTCACTTAAAGACGGATAGGGCACTTAGCCAACCTTTTAGATTGAATAAAGTTACTAAGCTAGTCACCTCACCTCTCTTTCTTACCATACTTCTTAGTAGTAGGCAACCTTTCTTTCTCCCCTTTCTTCCAGCTTTTTCCAGATAAATGTCTAATAGAGTGGTGCTTTCTTAGTACATTGCCTTTCATTACCAACCTGTCGTTTTACAGCACGAAGTTACCTGATGTTTGCTACTACTAAGAAGGTTGGAGCGATGTTAACCTTTTGCTATTAGTAAGCACTCTCCTAGTTTTGACCTAATGAGCTTTCTTTACGTTGAGTTAACCCGACGAGTTCGCCTAAATGCCAAGTAAAGAACGAGCTGGTGGGAAAGAGTTAGAGATCATGAAAAGTATTTCCACACAAGGAGGCAAGCGGTCGGGAAGCTTTGCTTCTAGAATACCGACTACATGGGAACATATGTTTTATATGTTGATTATCATTCTTCATGCCCGCTCAATTTCGAGATGTTCTCGAGAAGAAAGAGCTTGCAAGAAAGCTCGTCAGTGGAAATTTGATTCTCGATTCCAAGGTTTGAAGATGCTCGACTGATAGGAAAAGGAATGGAGTCGGCTCGATTGAGGTATGAAGTAACTAGACTGCTAAGGAGAGGAAGGTAGATGCTGGACAGAGGAATGGAGGGAGGGCTTGACCAAAATTTCCTAAGTAAGAAATACAATCTCACTAATTGGAAGGAAAAAGGGGGGCTTTGATCCATTGTGATTCTATTTCTTGGTGTGGAGAGATCTCTACCATAAAAGAGAGAGAGCTCCTAGGCCTTATTCTGTAGATCAAAGGGCGACGTAATTTCCCTTTCATCCAAAATTGTATTTTAGTATAGAACAGATGCATTCTGGGCTGGCTACTACGACTACATGCCCCAATAGCTGAATAGGCGTAAGAAAGCTACCTTGACTATCTTTCAAAGTTCTAAATAATCTACTGATCGAACGCTGTAAGGGCGGACTACTCTACATTCAGCCACACCACAGTGACCCCCAAAGCAATCTTCTTCTGGTTGCTGGAAGAAATCCGACAGCCAATTGCTGGCTCTGAATAACCAGCCCAGCAATAAGCTCAATTCTTCCATAATATAAGGGGGTGGGCTTGCGCGCGAGCTGAATGACGTAGGTGCACAAGAGTACTTCACGCCACAACCATCTCTTTTTTATAGGTTCTACAGGCCAATGCATGTTGCTTCATCTGGGAAAAATGAATCATAGATATGCCGGTCATTAGAAGGAAGAACCGCCATAAAAAGATTCCTCGTGTATCATCTGTAGCAAAACTATGAATAGGAGCTAGCAATCCAGACCGTATTGAAAAGGTTCCTAAGACACAGCATGGAAGAGTCACAATATTAAGAAACGAGGTCCAAGAATGAAGAAGGGGTAGAATTACTGAATGAATACAAATAGTGGCTAATACTCGAGGCATAAAAGAAGCATTTTCTACGGGATCGCGAAACCACGAGCCACCCTGACCTAATTCATGATAAGCCCACCAACTTCCTAGCAAAATGCCTACGGTTAAAAACCACTGACATGTCAAGATCCAAATTTGAATTGGTTCCTGGTCCTGGTTAGAGACCGCTGTGTTCGCGCCGACGGTCCAACAAAGAGGCAAAGTAGTGGTATCTTTCTTTCCATTACGAACGACATGCTTCGCCTGCTTCCTCCCCGTGTCTACTAGCACTTCTGTCCAAAGCAAAGAGAAAGCGAAAAAGTGCTACTGAAGCAATATAAGCAAGCTTCTATTGCTACGTAACAATAGAACGGGATAGCATTTTACGCCCACATGTTTGAAATTAAAGGTAAAGAGCTCGCTTGTTATAGGGAATCCGACCTATCCAACAGAGCGAAATAGTGTTCCATTCTTTTCAGCGACATCTTTCATCATTGGCGGCGAGTGGAGTGCCACAATCACATTCATCATTTTTGATCTACATAAGTCAAAGCCTATAGCACTGGCGATGTCTCCACCATAAATACAAGGATGATGTATAGCTGATATAGGATCTTGTGGAACAGGATTTCATTCTGCAAGCGGTCCGGTACGAACGAAGAAATTGAGAAGAAAAGGGTCGGAACTCGTTGATAGCAAAGAAGAGAAAAATAAAGCAATGCCAAGAGCTCCGTCAATCCGTTGTTCGTCGATAGACGAAGCTCTTTCTTTATCATCTCGTGCCAGATGCAAAAAATGATGAGTCATTTTTCCTTCTCGTGAACCACGGGAGCGCATAGCGCCCAGATGAGCAAAGCTTATTTTCCTTTCAGGGTAAACCGGTGCAAAAAAAAAAGGATAACCTGTCAAAAGTCCGAGTCCTTAGCGAACGAAGTTCAGAATCAGCAAGGGTTTGTAGAACGAATGGCGTGTACAACTGTGGTGCAACCCCACTTTTTTGTTAGGAACGAGGGAGAGATAGAATGGAATTCTTCACGAAGTTCGAAATAAAGGAATAAAAAAGAGTATCTTTATGGCCTCCTCGTTTTGAGACATTATGGCTTTAGGGTCGACCCCGGTAACAAAGAAGGAATCCGTAAAAACTTAGGATCCGACACCATGATAAAATATTACCCTCATGATTAGACCACATCCTTGAGATTTGATAAAAGAAAGGTGCATTAGCGGTTAATACTGTCACGCCCCGACCCAACCCCTAACCTAAAGGTTAAGTCCGGAGCCCACACACGGACAGACTCTCCCCTGTACCGTGGACATTCTAAAAACCTGTACTCACTGAAACAAGGTCCCAACAATACAATACAAGCTTTTCTTAAATAAACAACAAAGTTCTAAGGCCATCCGAGCCTTATAGTACACAATAGTTCCAAAACACACAAGCATGTGAGAACTTATTATCAACATAGTTTTATAATCATGACATCCTAGGAAATCAATTAAACATAATTGAAAGACCAAACATTTCTACTTTAAGTCATTCACTCCAAAGCAAGCAAAGCAAATAGAAGTAGATCATAAGTTATTAAAATTCATAGGCTTTCAAAGCGACAACACAACCAACTAGTCTTCAACTTATACAACAAGCATATACATAGCCCTTGGGCTACAAAATAGTACATAAAGTAATCAGATGAATCTTCCACATAGCAGTAAATTCATTAACCACCTCAAGCTATCAGGCACAGCAACTAAGGTAAAGGCTCAATCTGAACTTCTTCTTCCTCAACTAAATCAACAAGCTGGAGATCACCCTCAGCGTCTCCTGAAACAGATATCGAGGTATGAACAACCACTGTTGCCCAGTGAGGGATATAGTCCCGGGGCGTGCAATGCAACATATAATACAATTATACAACAATAACACTTAGACAATTAAAGAAACAATGATAACTTAAATAACCACACATTTAAAAGGATACATTTCACACAATCCCCTATACACCAATCTTCACAAGTCTTCAATCACGATCCACGAACCACGAGCACGATCACGATAAGCCGGCATAACCCCAATCACTCCAGTGGGTGTACTCCGGATGTACCCCGATAATCCTACGACCCAACATCCCCTGGCAATCTCCGGACCAGGCGAATGAGGGAATAGGGCACGGAGTTTGAATATCCACCGGCAAGCCCTCTGCCGCCCAGCCGATATTCAACACATCCGCCCCTGACACTATAGTTGCGCAACCACTATGCAATGCACTAAACGATGGCAAGTTAATAGCAATAATATAAGCATTAACACATATCAGGATCAACAAAGTAGGTTGACCTCGATGCAATCAGAATAGAACAATTATATAAGCAAATATGCAGTTTTGCAAAGAGACATTACAAAATAACCATAGAATTATACCAAAAGCTCCAAATCAACTTAATATCACATATAAACACTCAAGAAGTCATGTCGTGCGTTTAGAAGTGCGAGAAAACCGAAATTGCACTTAAACCCCTTTATTTTACAAACTATTTCTCTTCCAAGCCAAAGTTAATGATATCATTTTCAAAGGAAACTCTCCCAACCTTCTAACTAACCCTCAAGGTACCCTCTCAACCCTCTAACTCATTCAAATGCCCGCGTTTACCCCAAAAGCCCCAAATTCCCTCTTATGGCTTTAAACTACACATACATTGTCCGGGCTTCAAACAAGGGATATCAAGGCATCTATAGCACCTAGGTAGCCTAAGGATACTAGAATTGAAGCCCGAATCCACCCGGATTCGCATTAACCCCAAAAGCCCCAAGTTAAAGTCGGCTATTTTCCATTTTTAGGCGATTTAAGGGCAATGCAAGTGCACGGGGCTATTAGATTACCTTCACTAGCACCTAAGGCGTCTATTAGGAGCATTAAATCAAGCTAATTCGAGCAATTACACAAAACCCTAGAAAAAACGTCACTATTCACCCTAAAAATCAAACTAACGATTCTAACCGTTTAAATTACGAAACGACGGCTCAAATGTGTTCTCTAGCATTCATATAGATGGTATATTAGCATAGATACCTCATACAATAGCATTTGATCACATTTTCAACAAATCAAGAAATTGACAACTATTTAGAAATGCGAAAACAAGCCGTGAAATCCCTCACCAATACGCGTAGGAGCACCTAGGAACCTTGCAAACACCCTACACTAGTTGCTCAAGGCTTGGAGTGGCTTGATTTGGAGAGTTGATGAGCAAAATCTTTTTTTTTCTCTTCTCCTTGCTCTCGGCCCAGCTACAGTGTTTCTGCCCACTTTTTTTTTTGTTTTTGTTTTGTGTTTTGTGAGTTTTAGTTGCTATTTAAGGTTTTTTGTTGGGTGGGGTCAAGCTTGGGTGCTTAAGTGATCTAATATAATGCGCTTATTGAGCTTAAAACGAGCTTAGATAGTAAAATATATGCTAGCTAGTTAATTACCTAAGTTAGTTACGTAACACTATTCATTCAACTACAAAAGTCATTTTCTAAACGAGCTCTCCTATCGCCTCTAGCTCAAATGCACATTTTTCTCATTACTTTAATAATTAATATGATTTAATAAAAATGCTAATTAACTAATAGAAGGCAGTTTAAAAACGGTGTGAATAGTAGTCATAAAAGTCAGTTAGTAAGGCACCGAAATAAATGCGCAAACAAGGGATGCAACAGTAATTAAATGCATGGCTAAATATCGGGCATCACAAATACGTTGTAATTAGATAAGTTATTAGGAATATGACGGAACAAAAGACCAAGGAAAGAAAGAAGAATACACAAAAATGCAAGGGCTGGATCAAACACTGGTGGTTGTTTCTTGTTGTAAGTGAATGCAACGAGTAGACCCGGAAATAACGAATAATGAAACAATTCATATATTGGCATTTCTTGCTCGTTTCCAAATTTTTTCTTTGTTATTCCTATCATCCGGTAACCACTGGATGATCCACAAGAAAGGTGGCAGGATTCGAACCTATGGCCGGCCCGCCCCTAACCTGCTGGGTTGGGTGGCCGGGTTAGCACCCCTTGTTGCCTCTATACCCGAAATAGATACGCTACGCTACCCAGCGTGTAACCTTGTCTCTCCTATTCCTTTTCTGGTTGAGCTATTACCAATCGTGGGTAACCTCCGATCCAGCCGCCTCTGACCTTAGAAGAACGATTATCCTTATGATCAAACAAGGACCGGCTTACTTACTTCTCGAGCAATAGTTCCACGATCTTGACCAGCAACTTGTTGGGAGTAGGGGCATCAAAGCTTGCCCAACATAGTAAAGGGGCTTAGAGATAGAGGGTTTTCTGGGGGAGATAAGGTTTCCAGGTTGAATTTTAGAGATCAAATAGGACTAGTTGGGTAGATAGAGGTGGTGAAATCTAACATTTGCATCGATGTTTAGCAGGGCGGGTCGCTTGAGTGTCAAAACCAAGTGGTGCTTGGTTTTCCTTGGCTTATCGAACCAATGTATGCTCATTCCTCCTTTGATGACTCATAGTAAAGAAAGCCTAAATTTGCCGATGTGGATTGAAAGGAAGTTGGGGATAGCATAGATCCTTCCGCTTATCTAGAGGTGTGGAAATCAAGCAATGGTTTTTGTATTTCTTATTTTCCCGATCATTGGAAGCAATCTTTATTGGTACCAGGATCTCCTCAAAACAACCTCCACTACGATAGAACCCGACAATGAGTTTACGAAGGCTTCGAGTAGTGCGGGATAGGCTAATCGCCAGACTGTTCTAGAATAGGTTAATCGCTGGAGACAAGAACGAGTGAATCTAGTTTTTAGAGCATGCTTTACTCTAATAGGGGGCGTAGAGTTTCTAAGTGAAGGCAAGTGCAACTATATATGTAATATCCTAGCTGTCAGCAAGACAGGTCCGCTATAAATATAAAGCCTACCGGCCTCAAGAACGAGAAAGATGGCCAAAAGACTATTCTATTCCATAACCGACTCTTGTTGCCGAATCGAGGGGGCTTGGCTGGTACCAGGCTCTAAAAGAGTTTTCTTTGAGCGAGTAGTCTTTTTATCTTTTTGGGTTGTATGCCCAAGGCAATGCTCTTTTTAAATTGAGATGGATTGATCTTCCCCATCCTGCCTCCTCCTTGTACCTGTAAATGATGCAGCAGTGCTTAATATGAGTTTGCTTCTGCCCCAGACAACTTTGAGGTTCCCATCGATCGATTACAGAGGTTTCAACCACTGAACTTGCTTATGCTCCCCTTTGATCGAGTGTTGCTTCTAGAAGATTGAGTAGGAAATTTTGGAATTGGCTTCAATCTAGATTGCCTCGGCTTCTTAGGCACATGGGGAAGCGGCCTAACATCTTTTCAATTGAAATCCCAATCAAAGACAAGTTCTACCAAGGCCAGGATCTAAAGAGAAGATTCACTTTTCGAAATTCCAAGTGACATGATTCCTTCAGGAACTAAGGTTGAATGATCGAAGTCTCCTTTAGGTTCAGTCAAAGAGATCGAAGCGAAGTCAACAATTCAACCATTCAAATGGTTTCCCCTAAGACTGACCTTTTTTTCCAAATGAACCAAACCTCGATACCACATTCATCAAAGAGATAGGGCCATCTCTGATGGTTGTACAACCCCTTTAGATAGATCGTTCTATTCGTGCTTGAAAAATAATCCGATCGATATGCTCCTTTTAATGGACATTCTTAGTCGTCCTCCGAGGGTTAAGACCCCATAGATCATATCGTGAACTCTTTTAAACCCTTAGTTTCACTTGGTTGCAGCAGAGTTTTAGCCTGCCTTCTACCGAATATAAAAAACCTTAGAGCTGCCTAACCTGCTGATATCTCAGCGAAGAGTTTGTGTCACATCTTCGAATTTGAGAGAAGGCTTTCCTATTATCGCTCAAATTATAGGCATTGAAGTGATCGAGCGAGAGAAAGAATGAAAACTATTGTACATGCCCCTCATTCAAGCTTTACTAATATATAGGGGGCAAGCTTTAGAGAGTAGGGGCGAGGTCACTATACTAAAGAAGGCCGTAAGCAGCGGATCGACGTAGATGGTTCGAATCAAGTGAAACTAAAGGTATGAATTAACTCGACTGATAAGGAGATGAATGGAGTTGGCACCCGGGATGCTAAGATTGAAGACTTTTGGGATATGGAACAGCTTATCGGACTACATCAAGGGAGGCGTCGGTGAATACGACTGCCATCTATCTTGGTGGTTCAGCCAAGTTCTGGGGGCGGACCAAAAGATGTAAAGAACGCGGAGCGTGAAGTGCAATTAGATCAATTTTGGGGACGAGTTTCAGGTAGAATGGAGGGTTCCTACCTGGTTGTGGTCCGCCATGTTGATGAGTCTGAAGCAAACAGGCCCCATACGTGAGTATGTGGTGGCCATCTTTCGTAGTTCTCCTTGGACATTTTTGGTATGACGGAAGAGGTATGAAGTAACTCGATTGATAAGGAGATGAAAGGCTCTTCGATTTCATGAAGGGGCTTCAACCTACGCCAAAATGTCCAAGATTTAGGGGTGGCACAAGCAGCTAGCCTGCTAGATTGAAAGTACTTAGCCAGGGGGAGTCGAGACCAAGCTAAGGGCAAGGGCCTAAAGTATTGAAAAGGCAAGGACTCCAAGAAGAAGCCAAGTCTGAGGCCAAGAATAGCAAGCTTAAGATCAGGAGCCAAAGTGGACCGAGAAGAAAGAAGGAAGGCTTCATTTGCTCCAAGCCCCTTAAAAAAAAGGAAAGAGTTCCAACCAATCTTCTTCTCCCTATCGGTCGAGCATCTTCAAACCTCTGTCGAGCATTCTTTCCTCTCCCATTAGTCGAGCATCTTCAAACCTCAAATTGGATTAATGGGTCGTCCAATTGGAAATGATAACAGAATGCATAGGTCATTAGAAGGAGTTCCAATAAGCAGATAAATAAAGTATACCACCTTACTTATTTCCTCTATGAGGGAGAAAGCAAATTGAAGAACTCATAGATATGTGCAAAACTAAAATTCTTGTTAGCCAAGGAAAATGACTCATGGTAAAGACAAGATAGACTTTGACTAGACGTGCCCGGATCGGTATTGCTCTTTCACCTCATAAACTCGGTAGCTCCTAAACTCGCTCCTCGCTTTTGTTCAATTATAAATAAATAAGCACTTTGATAGAGATTTGTAGCATCATTCAAGTAAATACAGATTGAGATTGTAGAAACATGAGCTTGTGATATAGCTATACCTAATTCCAGACCTTTTAATGCAAGAACTATAAATAAAGGACCAGGATCTCATATGACATATAAAAGATCATTCATGCATAGCATAGCTCAAGCGGACCCACTAAAATCTTTACTAAACTATGACCGGCCATCATATTAGCAAATAAACGTATTCCTAAGCTTAATATGCGAAAACAATAAGGGATTAGCTCAAGGTGTACTAAAAAAAGTGCTAACGGCAGTGGGACTCCTGCGGGTAATAAGAAGCTTAAAAAATGAAGCCCATTTCTTTGAAATCCCACTATAGTAATGCCAATAAAAATAAAAAATGAGAGACCAAAAGTAATGAGAAAATGACTTGTAACTGTAAAGCTATAAGGTATCATACCATGGGGATTATGAAATAACAAAAAAGTAAAAGTGACTGAGATGCAAGGGAAAAACTTTTGTTTAACATTTCCGGAAAGACAACCTATTTGTTCGTTTACCGAGTTCAGCACGAAATCATAAATAAGCTATACCAAGGATTGCCAAGCATTTGGTACTGAGTTTCCTCCTCCGCTTTTTAGTAACAAAATGAAGCAAAAGTATAACCAAACTGAGAGTTAGTAGCATAAACAAAGATGGATTTGTGAATGAGAAATAAAAGTTTCATATATTCATAGGAATCAATGGGAGAATGGAAAATTGCTCAAGTGGGCTGGGGATGAGGACCAGCCCTACTAGATTCATAGCATCCATATAGGCTTCACCTTGTACTCTGCTTATGTTCAAATCATTCAAAAGGAATTCCAAAAAAGGGATATTGTTGCTTTCCCCATGTAAAGCTTTGGCCGCAGCCAGAACATCTTCGGGACTCCTGTTAATCATCAACTCCCCTAATTTATCGTGTATATCAGACTGAAGCTCTACTATACGTTCACTTGAAGGGTTAAGACCAGGATGATCTTCGAAAAACCCATTAGAAGAACCCTGAGTGCCAGAAGTGCCAGATGATTGAAAACTATAATCGTTAATAGTCATCATTAATTGAGATTGGCTTGTAATAGTAGTAGAAAAAATAGTAGTAGACGATTGAGTACTATTAAGACTATTTTCATCAAAGAGAAAGATGTGTGGAAATCGAGGCATTCTTGATTGAGAAAAGATGATTCCCTCCAGACAGAAAAAGAGTCCTTCCTATACGAGTGGTGAATAAGTATATAGAACTTTTCTTGGTTGTTGACCAATGGAAAGCATGGGAAAAAGATGTACAAACAAAAGAGGAAACGAAACTAGAACATCATAAAAATGAATTAATCAGAATCAACATCAACTACAACAACCGAGACCGACACCGACGAAGATACTGTACTGAATGACTTGATCGATCGTACTAGATAGTATAAGATAGACCATAAACGTTTCATATGCAATTCCAAGATCCATTCATTAATGCGCAAGAAAAAGTGATCCATCGAACTAGAGGGAAATTGGTCTTTCTCAACGTGGTGTATAGCACGAAAACCCATTCACAAGGTTTTGCTATAATCAAGTGTCAATGGTGTGGCATGCGTACTTGATCGAGTGTTTGCCCATGAGACTGAAAGAAGGATTTGATTAGCAATGTCGAGAAAGATGGTTATGGAAAGCCTATCATGACATTGTTTATCGCGATTCATGTGTAGCTGCTCGCTCTTGCCTTTCCTTATCCAACTGCCTGCGATTGAGAGAAAGATTTCTCCTAGTAAATGCAACCCTCTATTTATTGTACAAAACAAACGTCCTTCTCGTGAACCTACATGACTTGGAGCTTAATCTCGATCTAAATCTAGACATTAAGTGCCCGGTCTTCCGTGTTCAATCGATTGCACCATCTTGATCAAGTAATTCAGAGATAAAACTAAAGTCTTCTTTCTTGCTAGGCGGATTAATGTTGTCAATAGTATGTTTCACAAATCATTAGTCTTATTCTTACTTACTTAAACTCCTTCACCTTTGGCTCTTCTCAAGAAGGGCTGGTCTGCTTGGGTAGCTCAATTCCAAAGCGTAGCTGAAGCACCTTTTTGGGGCTAGGCATAAAAGCTTTCGCTGAATAGGAATAGTGAATACAGGCACAAGAGAAAGGGTAATTTACCTTCTGGGATGGATTCTGTCTTGCAGGGACATTTTCTAACTTTAGGAGCACACATTGGCTAATTCCATCAAGTAGGTCTTTTGTCTAGATCTTCTCTTTATCTTTCTCACCTATACCACCCTATTTAGATTTAAGTGCACCGCTTGCTTCTTTCAGAACCTCGCCTTTGAGAAGCGGGTTGTCTTTCGTCGGACTTATATATACCCGAAAGTTTGGTTAGAGCTAGCAGCTTATCCTATTGAACTTTTGAGGTTAACCTAACCGACAACAAAAAGATGCCATGCCCCTCTAATTGAAAGCGGGAAGCCGCAACCGATGACTTATTCTCCTACGTAAATAGCTTTTGGAAATCTTACCTTTTTATTTTATGTCCATCCGCAAAATCAAAAAATTAAAAAATGTGATTTTAATTAACACCCAACTTTCGACACAAGATAAAGGTCTCTTCTTTCTTCGCTCCGGGGACGGAGGTCCTACGGTAGGTAACAGCAGGCACAAACAACTTGAGTTAGGGAGGCCCCTCTGTAATATAACTTAATTAAGAAGGTAGGCAGCTTATCAACTTGACCTTACCCATATAATTAAGCCCTAGCTCTAATATTTAAGTTTGAATCAGAGAACAAAGTCTCTTAACGAAAAACAAATGGCTTTTTATTGGACCCTGAAAAGTGTGATGTGGCTTAAAAGCCCCGTTATTGGCTTTCTCAGCCTTTGTTTCAGTGGATTCTTCCGATTAAGCATATGGCACTTCTTCCTTACCCTTGGTGTGACACCCTGATCCTTCTCGAGACCGGGAGTTCTAACAATCAACCTAATCACAACCCAATTCCAAACCCGGGAAAAATTTTAGGGAAAGACGGACGGAGTCTCCCCTGTTTCTAGGCAAAATACAAACCTGCGACATCATATAATTGGACCAATACCATGTCCAAACATTCAACCACCTCAAGGCCATCCGAGTCTCGGTTCTCAACAATTAAACTCAGCAAGTATACATGCATTTCCAATTTAAAAGCTAACCTATCTCTTTTCATCTTTGACAAGAACAGTCATGCTAGGCAATTAAACTACACTAACCCATTACATAAATTAGACTATCATACCATTCTAACTCTTTTCCTTTGGGCATTACAAGCATACATTAAGGTTAAACTATTCTATCTGAATACATAAACTAGCTTATCAATCTACCTCAATTACTTAGCTGAATTTAGGTTACATTCTTTTTAACAATAAATACATACAACATATGAACATACATCTTTGCATCTTTGTCAACTCAAGCCACATAGCACGCAAGACAACTCTTCAAGCACGAACTTTCACGTAATCACGAACTTTCCAGCTGATATTTCCTGAAATGTGGTGGTGAGGAGTGAGTATACTCAACACGTATACTCAGTGAAGGTGAAACAGATATCGAGGTGGAGAGAAAGAAGTTCGTGCAATGCAAATAGGCACAGTTAAGCAATATAATCAATAAGAAGGCATTCAATATACACGACAATACAATAAACAATCAAAGAAAGCATTAACACAACCATTCAAAGCTATACCACACTCTGAAGGCTATGGTTCACTCATACGAGCAATGACCCGATCACGATTCCGATGACTTTAACGATGACGCGCCAGCTCACCCACCTTATAACTTCCGTTTAGAGTACTCCGGACATACTCTGTCAATTCTATGACCCAAAACCCCCTGGGCGACAACCCAAGCGAGAAAAGGGAATAGGACACGGAGCTAGAGCAACCAACACTGGCAACCCTAGGCTACCCAGAGAGGCCCATCACTCACGCGCCTAACACTTATGCAATGCAATACGAGATATATATAACGATAATCGAGCAAGGCACTGAAGTGCAAGTCAGTAACAACATGCGATACAATAAACACACAATAAGCAATTACAAGTAATAAAGTAACAAGAACAACACTAACTAGCATTATCAACAATTGACATACAAATTCATTCATAATCAACTTTAACGAGCATAACAAACGTTATTAAGCATTCTATAGGCATTATACTATGAAAACACCCAAAATCACAAAATGACCCCAACTTTCAACACCCTACTACTTCCAACCGAGCCACGAGTTTTGGAAACCGACTTCACCAATCCTCCTAGGTCACCATAAGGCACGTCTAAAGACCCCGAAACCCTACTTTACCCTAGAATTCACGCAAAGCCCCAATTTCTCCCTTTGCTCGTTTGAACTACCGCTACCCTAACCAAACACCCAACCAACACCATAACCACACCAAAAGTACTTTCATGGCCTCCCGAGACAATGCCATCACGCAAAACGAGAAAATGCTAAACTCGACCTAAAGGACCCCAACTTTCACAAAGCCATTTTTCTCCATTCTTCCTTTACACAATCCAATTAAACCACACATTTAGGCATTCTAGCATATCTAGCATATCTAGCACCTTCCTACATCAACAGAACGCATAACAGAGCAATTTCATCGAAACGGGGGTTTACTATTCACAATTTACTATTCAATTATCAATTTATATTTCAATTTCGATATTCAACCGCAGAAAATGTTAAAAAGCTATAAATACATGTTCTACAATTGCTAGGTAACATTCTTCAAGCATCAAAACGAATTAAATAACAATCTACGGATAAAACCCAAAATTTAAAGTTAATACATAAAATATTCAAATGTGCAAATAAACATAAAACCCTCACCTTAGACGCTCCTAGATGCTACGGAAACCACGTTGGATGCCTCGGAAACCACCCCGTGCAAGCTCACGTGAAGAATCGAAGATTTGAATGTTGAAATGTTTTTTTTTCCCTTTGGATTTTCGGCCAGCTTGTTTTCTGTTTCAGTTGTGTTTTTTTTTGCAATGTTTTAAGCTTATAAGATGACAAGCCTTGGTCAAATGGTCAAACCCTTGGTCAACTAACTTAAGTTGGTCAATTTAGCCTATTTTTATGCATCTTAAAGCTATAATAACCAACACAAAATTAATTATAGTTAACAAGAAATAAAATATTAAATTTAAGACACCAAAATACTAGTTTTCACTATTTGCTGAGGACTAGAAATCATTTCCTAACTATCGCTCTCGATATGCTAGGCAATTTGTGACAATAAAAGAAGAACAATTAAATCTCAAAGAATTTAAGAAAATATAATTTTTGAAAAGTAACATAGTTCAAAATTTACTCCCGCTCAGAGCTACTTTTCATTTAATTGAAAACCGAGCATTAAGCTGCAAGAAAAATAAAACCGATTAACATAAATATGAAAATGAAGCTACAAATGAATGTTTAACTAAAATAAACACATAATTCAATGCTAACATTTAAGATAACACTTAATTAAATGCAATTAAATGCCATTAAATGCATGTCAGGTTCGGGTTATCACATCCTTACCCCCTTAAAACAATTGTGTCCTCACAATTCTTCTTCCAATAGAACTCAGCATCATTTGAAATCCAACTCTGACTAATCTTCATCGGTTGCTGAGCAAGATAGTGAATAAGGATGCTCGTAGGAGAACCCCAATAGAAATTCCAACCAAGAATGCCGAGAAAATACCAACTAAAGACTGAAGCAGAGATACTGTAGATGTCACTAATACCGCACAATAACGACAAGAAGAATACCCCACACACTAATCTCCAATAGAAGTGTAACAAGTACCAAATAAGAAAGTTAAAAGATAGGCAGAGTAGATGCACCTCATGCAGTGCTGATTACCGTAAGTAGACCTAGCTGAAAGTTCTGTAAAAGAATATAGAGAAGAATACCAAAGGCCAATCTCTAAATGAAATCCTCCAATCACTGAGTCCCTACTGCAACATCTTAGTACACAGCAAGTATAGATTTCCCCTGAGTGGAAAAGCCGAAGAAGAAGCCATAAACAATACAAGATAATAAGTCCAAGCAGAATTCCAAGTGTAGGATCTTCCAATAAATGCCAATAAGGAAAATACTAGTAGAATGCCCAATAAGAATTCCAAAGAATACCGTGAGTAATACTACACAACAAGTCCGATAGGAATTCCAATTACCAACCAACTGAGGGATGCCAAAGAAAATACCCGAAACAATGCTCCAGTAAGAAAGTAGCAAGGTTTGCCGAATAAGTAAGTACTAAATAAATGGCCACTAAGAATGCTATAAAATGCAATTGAAGAATTTCCAATCAAGGATGCCAGTAAAACACCAATAAAGATCGAGGTACATACACCATAGACAATACCATGAAGTAAGTCCGATTGAAACCCCAATAGCCAAGTCTACCAAGAAGTGCCAACATAAGTTCCAAAGAATACCCAATAAGAAACCAAAGAATGCTACCAAGAGCCATCATACAGAAACCCCAAAGAAAGTTATCTTTTATGATTGCCAACCACAAGGAAGAGTCTTAAAAGTATGCCAATAACTGAGCTCCAAAGCAAACACCAACTCCCAAATCAAGGCTAATTAAATGCCATTCATTTCCTGCCAATCCACACACCTTGAAAGGCCAGCTGTGAACCACTTCTTTAGGGGAGAAAGAGGACTTACTTACCATTTCCACGGAACATGTATGAATGCCAGGATATCACATTTATACATATGCTAACTATTATGCAAGCAAGTTTACAAAAGAGTTTATTCAACAAATTCACTCAAGCACGACAATCAAGTCAAGCACAACATAATAAATTCAAATCACGGCATAACCAACTCAAGACATTTCAATACACACATTACAAGCAATACTTCAAGCAAATAACAATTCACGAGGTCGATTCGATTCACGAGGTCGATTCGATAGGTCAATTCAATGCACAACTAGACACTTCACTTTACTTGAGAAACATTTAACACATAACACATAACACATAACTATATCACATAGGTGCATACTTTCAAGTCAAGACACACAATCTCACATACAAGCATACACTTTCAAGACACACTTAACAAGCACACATTCAGGGATCACTACCCACCAGACCGAGGACCCTGTCCTGGCTTATGAGCTAGACAAGCTCTGATACCACCTGTGACACCCCGATCCCTCTCGAGACCGGGAGTTCTAACAATCAACCTAATCACAACCCAATTCCAAACCCGGGAAAAATTTTAGGGAAAGACGGACGGAGTCTCCCTTGTTTCTAGGCAAAATACAAACCTGCGACAGCATATAATTGGACCAATACCATGTCCAAACATTCAACCACCTCAAGGCTATCCGAGCCTCGGTTCTCAACAATTAAACTCAGCAAGTATACATACATTTCCAATTTAAAAGCTAACCTATCTCTTTTCATCTTTGACAAGAACATTCATGCTAGTCAATTAAACTACACTAACCCATTACACAAATTAGACTATCATACCATTCTAACTCTTTTCTTTTGGGCATTACAAACATACATTAAGGTTAAACTATTCTATCTGAATACATAAACTAGCTTATCAATCTACCTCAATTACTTAGCTAAATTTAGGTTACATTCTTTTTAACAATAAATACATACAACATATGAACATACATCTTTGCATCTTTGTCAACTCAAGCCACATAGCACGCAAGGCAACTCTTCAAGCACGAACTTTCACGTAATCACGAACTTTCCAGCTAACATGATATTTCCTGAAATGTGGTGGTGAGGAGTGAGTATACTCAACACGTATACTCAGTGAGGGTGAAACAGATATCGAGGTGGAGAGAAAGAAGTTCGTGTAATGCAAATAGGAATAGTTAAGCAATATAATCAATAAGAAGGCATTCAATATACATGACAATACAATAAACAATTAAAGAAAGCATTAACACAACCATTCAAAGCTATACCACACTCTGAAGGCTATGGTTCACTCATACGAGCAATGTACCGATCACGATTCCGATGACTTTAACGATGACGCGCTGGCTCACCCACCTTATAACTTCCGTTTAGAGTACTCCGGACATACTCTGTCAATTCGACGACCCAAAACCCCCTGGGCGGCAACCCAAGTGAGAAAAGAGAATAGGACACGGAGCTAGAGCAACCAACACCAGCAACTCGAGGCTACCCAGAGAGGCCCATCATTCACGTGCCTGACACTTATGCAATGCAATACGAGATATATATAACGATAATCGAGCAAGGCACTGAAGTGCAAGTCAGTAACAACATGCGATACAATAAGCACACAATAAGCAATTACAAGCAATAAAGTAACAAGAACGACACTAACTAGCATTATCAACAATTGACATACAAATTCATTCATAATCAACCTTAACAAGCATAACAAGCATTATTAAGCATTCTATAGGCATTATACTATGAAAACACACAAAATCACAAAATGACCCCAACTTTCAAAATGCTACTACTTCCAAACGAGCCACGAGTTTTGGAAACTGACTTCACCAATGCTCTTAGGTCACCATAAGGCACGTCTAAAGACCCCGAAACCCTACTTAACCCTAGAATTCACGTAAAGCCCCAATTTTTTCCTTTGCTCGTTTGAACTACCGCTACCCTAACCAAACACCCAACCAACACCATAACCGCACCAAAAGTGCTTCCATAGCCTCCCGAGACAATGCCATCACGCAAAACGAGAAAACTCTAAACTCAACCTAAACGATCCCAGCTTTCACTAAGCCATTTTTCTCCATTTTTCCATTACACAATCCAATTATACCACACATTTAGGCATTCTATCATATCTAGCACCTTCCTACATCAACAGAACGCATAACAGAGCAACTTCATCGAAACGGGGATTTACTATTCACAATTTACTATTCAATTATCAATTTATATTTCAATTTCGATATTCAACTGTATAAAATGTTAAAAAGCTATAAATACATGTTCTACAATTGCTAGAGAACATTCTTCTAGCATCAAAACAAATTAAATAACAATCTACGGATAAAACCCAAAATTTAAAGTTAATACATAAATATTCAAATGCGCAAATAAACATGAAACCCTCACCTTAGATGCTCCTAGACGCTAGGGAAACCACGCTGGATGCATTGGAAACCACCCCGTGCAAGCTCTCGCGAAGAATCGAAGATTTGAATGTTGAAATATATTTTTTTTCCCTTTGGATTTTCGGCTAGCTTGTTTTCTGTTTCAGCTGTGTTTTTTTTTTTGCAATGTTTTAAGCTTATAAGATGACAAGCCTTGGTCAAATGGTCAAACCCTTGGTCAACGAACTTAAGTTGGTCAAATTATCCTATTTTTATGCATTTTAAAGCTATAATAACCAACACAAAATTAATTCTGGTTCACAACAAATAAAATAATAAATTTACGACACCAAAATACTAGTTTTCACTATTTGCTAAGGACTAGAAATCATTTCCTAACTATCGCTCTCGATATGCTATGCAATTTGTGACATTAAAAGAATAACAATTAAATCTCAAAGAATTTAAGAAAATATAATTTTTGAAAAGTAACATAGTTCAAAATTTACTCCGGCTCAAAGCTACTTTTCATTTAATTGAAAACCGAGCATTAAGGTGGAAGAAAAATAAAACCGATTAACATAAATATGAAAATGAAGCTACAAATGAACGTTTAACTAAAATAAATACATAATTCATTGCTAACTTTTAAGATAACACTTAATTAAATGCAATTAAATGCCATTAAATGCATGCCGGGTTCGGGTTATCACACTTGGAACATACTGAGGTCCTATCCTTCCCTGTAATGAGATGAAGAAAACAAAGCAGGCTACTTGTCTTGCATCGAGCCCATAGAGAGAGGTACTGATCTGGACTAGGATGTGCTGCTCTGCTTAAAACTAGGCTAGGAAATGGGCCTCCCCCTTTACTCTAGGGTGCTTACATATTCTCTGAAAAAAGAGAATACTTTTTTCTTATGCTTTATAGGTACGGGATAAGATCTTTGTTTCTGGGCTTTCAGAGTGGTATACTCGCTACTGACTTAGGACAACTTCCCTCATATCAGATTGGACTTAGGTTACCTACTTACTCAACCTGTGAATCCTCGTAATAGAAATGCAGCAACTTTCTATTTATAGAAGGTGTATCAGTTCTTTCATATCCGATCATCAATTGCATAACTAGAAAAAGGGGATTGCAAATCAAATGGAAAAGCACCGACAACTTTAAAATGAAAAGACACCTATGCCTTCAAAAAAAATCCTATTCGAAGAGAGTTGTTACAGGTATAGTATCTACTCATTCCTGAAATCAAGGAAGATCACGAGTGCCTATTGGTTTTCTTGCATATTCGACTCTCTAATGCATATTTGACTTCGCTACCTTACTCTTGTTTGATAAAGTGCAATGAAAGTCGATATTGTACTTTACTTGAAAGAGATCCTATATCGATAGTTATTCATTCCTATAGGAGAGAGCTTGGAATGCTTTCTGCTTAAAAGAGGCCGAAGTCATTCACTCCAGAACTAATAATAGAATGGTAATCCAACTGATTGACGACTATACCAGGGCTGCTTAAGACTGGAATTTATCTAACGCTTAATAGGATTCACACCATAAAAAAAGACTAATTTGGCCGTACAGAGCCTGAGCCTATTCTCATCAGACAGAAGACCGACCTCTAGAATCGATCTAATATTTTAAATTCATTTATCGCTGCTATATGAATTTTATGTTTTATATTATTAGTGTTGGGTTCTTATGTTTATGCTATATTTGTTTCATCAGGGAAGTAGTCTAGCTCAGCTGGGGAAAACTCCTAATGGAAATAGTACTCTCATTAAAGCTAAAGCGGGGTGACATATTACCGTTGACCTCAGACCTCACACCAGATTTCCTATTCCCGATCCCCCGAAAAAGGTAGACGCTCTTGTAGGTAGGAGCTACTTCACTTTCGATGTTCGACGCTCCCTTCGAACTGATATCCAAAGATTCCCTGTGACAGGATGGTTTGAAATGATGGTTTATTACAGGCTCTAGTGACATGAATAGGATGAGCATACGAATGAGCCGAAATATGGATAACGTAGTGGTTCGAGCCGATCGAGAGTACGAGATTACTGATTGAAGACTCTTCAATTGAGATGGGCTAAAGCCCTGGTAGCGAAGGAATGCATCCAACAAAGCGAAATAGTGTTCCATTCTTTTTGGCGGCATCCTTCCGCATCGGAGGCAAGCGGAGTGAAGAATCAAAAGGGAATCAAATCAAAATGTTAAGGAGAGACTCACTACGTGAGGTGGGCTATTGAAAACCCCGATTCGGGCATACAATGGGATAAATGCAGGCTTTGACTCAAATGCCAGAACATTCTCCGTCATCCGTTGCTTGGTCGCTCTCTCTCATATATGTTATTGTCTAATTTTATCACTTCCGGGGGTTATAGTAGGTAGGCTTATAACCGATCATATGGGAGTCCTCAAAAGTAAGCTTTATGAATTGGTTGTTATTTCGATTAGACAGGCATCAAAAGTTATCAAGTCTTGGCTTCTCGACCAGCGGCTCCAATTACAGCAATGAAAGAAGTGTCTTATTAACTGGTAGCTATCAAATGCAAATCCCCATGGGAACTCTAAGAGGCCCAATGCATTCGCCGAGCAAGCTGAATCAACTGAATCACTCATATCAGCTATTTCGTCTGCTCAACCAAGTGACAAAACAACAAGAAGATGAGCATCCTCGCTCAATCTGATAATAGGACTGCTAGCCCCCCTTATGACTAATAACAAGAGTAGTACTTATCACCATCCCTTAGTTCCAAACATGGTTTTAAAACCCCAAACCTTGTGGCTGGCTTAAGCCTATCAATCAAGCAGTTCTTATACTCCTTTGTATCGGAGCCTCTTGTCTTATATCCCAGTCGTATTCGTACTGCCCGAATCAAGCAAGTCCGTTTATGTTGCTATTGTTTATCCCCTATTGGTATCACCACCTCATGTAGCTCGCCATGCCCATTCATTTGCCCATCTCATGGATCTGAACCAAGCTTTGGCATAAAAGATTCTTACTAGAGGGGGAATCGCAACTGGATCTACCCAAACCTGAATTTTGGCTTGTTGCCGCGCATATGTGGTACTCGCTGATTGTTCCTAAGAAATTGGCAATGTCACTTCTTTCTATGCTTGCTAGGATGTGGGAACCATAAAGGTGCTCATTCTTCAACTGAGTTATCATCTTCACTTTCTTTCCTTCTTGCTGTTATGACATCATTTATACTTTTATTGATACAAACGATAACCGTACGAATGTTTCTTCCTCAGCTCAGCCTAGTATTGGCAGTTTCTCAGCCTAGTTTCGTAAAGGTGCTACTATTGTACAAGAGATAGGGTTGGGTAAAGATCATAGGTAACCGACTCTAACTCCCTCATCTAATCTCTCTCTCGTAACGGCCCTGTCAGAGGCATTGGTCATGGGATAAAAGCTTGGAAGTAATGAAGTGAGAGAAAGGATTTCCCGGCCACGCACCTTTTGCCTTGGTTTGCCCATCAGTAGTTGATTACCCTATAAACAGGCATAGTAGATCAAACAAATCAACACGATAGCTTTCCATCAGCCGACGGGCGAAACTCTTTCTCATTGCCATCATATGGATAAGCAAGGTATCCGGAAGACTAGACTTGCTCCTATAGTTTTGTACTGTGAGGAAGTTGGAGCCCAATGAAATGAGCCCTTAGCATGGGCGTCTGGTGGTGGGCATTCTGATTGTGACTCACAAATGTGAAAATATAATTCTAACTCTGCCCTTATAGAGTGATCGGATTTCTCAGATAAGAGTGATCAATTAGCCAGATTGTTTCGCCTTCTTTCGCGGTTGTTACTGACCGGAATTGCGCACCTGAGTGCAAAGCCTTTTACCTTGGTGTTAGGGAATCGTACTCACTTTATATCTCACTTGGTAAGCCAGGGAAGAAATGCCATCAGTCAATCCGAGTGGGAGTTTATTCCGGTCAAGCCATATAAAGGCGAGCAGTCCTTATAGCAGTAGAAAACGACCTACTTATAGCCCTTAAAGCACCAAAGAGATTATGGCTTCAGAAAACAATTCCTAAAATACCTCGACATAATGGAGTTGCTGAGAGAATGAACTGCACTATTGGTGAAATAATTCGGTGTATGCTGTTGGAGATATGCCCTAATGCTATATATTTAGATGACCTATTTTGGGATATTTTGGCATTAACTTGTACCTAATGGCATTTACGTCTATATGTTTGTTTACATATTGACTTGTTTGTGATGTTCATATTCTCTGTCATTCCTATTATATGAATGTGTCCTTAATGTTTTCCGGAGAAGAAATATATTCTAAAAGAGTTTAGAATACGTTTTGATATGATAAACATTCAAAATGATTCATAGCCCTCAGATTATTTGACCGGGACTAGAATAATCAACTACGGTCGATCATATATAAGTTACCTTTGATTAACGTAGAGATGTTAATGATAAAGGATGGTGAGCCTTGTGCCATAACAGCATAGGGATGTGACTGACTTATATATGGGTGATTGTTAGTTGAATGAATCATTGAATGCAACTAGAATAACAAAATTACATGACTTTGGATTAAAAGTTTGTTATTCATTGCGAATTGTGCAAATTAATCATTTGACTTGAGAAATTACGGTTGTCGGTTATGTCAGGGGCTAAATACTGCGTCTGGACAATTCCCGTCTTCCAAAAGGTGGGTTATGGCCTTTTGCATTTTAGTTTTGTGGTATAAACTAACAGGTAATTGTCAATATAGGATTCGTTAACCTCCGACGTGAGGTGATGTCCTATGCGATCTTATTTCAGTTGATTGAGAAAGTTCTCGGCAAGGGCACATAACAGATGGAATGATGGAAAGGGTTCCATAGGTGTCATCTCTCATTCCACCGAATAGATCTATGCATATAATCATTTAGTGGACTTAATCGTATCATGGTTCCCACAACGATCGAGACATATTTAATGGAAGGATCGGACTACACGCTAATTTGCGCCTATAAATAGATTCATAAAAGTTGGACTTCATTACTGTATAAATTGTCAAGATGCGCGTATGTTGCTAGACGTAACTCTTGAACATGAGGGTATTCCGGAGAATGACAGAGACATTCTCGGAATAGATTAAAAGCGTTTAATAGTCCTTCATCGCTATACGGTTATGAATCTAGAAAGTCACACACAAAAAGAGCATCAAGAATATGGCAATTAACGAGCTTGATATTAAGTTAGAAATACATTAAAGAGTTAACATTGTTTATTTTGGACGTTAATAGTTAAGTGGGCCAAAAGTACAAATACTGAAAGTATTGGGACCAAAGTGAAAATACTAAAAGTATTGAGGTCAAAGTGCAAATACTGAGCTGAAAACACGTTAAAGTGTTAATGGTGTTATTTCGGCCATTAACAGTTAAATGGGCTAAAATCATATTTTTTGAAAGTTTTAGGGCCAAAGTGTAAATATTGAAAAGTATTAGGTCTAAGTACAAATAGATTGAGGGGTCAATCTTCAATTAATTATTCTAAATGGGTTTAGAATTAATTAATGTTTGTCTTCACAAAAAGACAAACAACAACTTGCACTAAAAGACAAAACACAAAAGGACAAAAGACAACTTGCACTAAAAGACAATCAACAAGTTGCATGAAATTTTATCCAAAATGCCCTCCTATGGCCAGCCACTTGAAGGAGTTTTTTGACACTTGGATTCTTCATTTATTTAATTCATGCCACTTGTCATTTGATGAGTATGTTTGTGCATCTATAAATAGAGGTCATATCTTCATTCTCCTAGCTTGATTTTGGCCAAAATTTACTCACAATTAGAAAGGCAAAAACTCTCTTCTTCTCCCTTGGTTATTTCAGCCATGGTAGAGAATAATAGGGGGAGTTTTTCGCTTGTTCTTCTAACTTTATACAAGCTTAGATCTATCACCGAGAAGCTAGCACGTATACTTGGTTGGTGGTGTTTGCCATTGGATGCTCATGTGTTTCAATCTATGACTTTTTGTCACGCCCCAACACGACCCCTCCTATGATCAGTCAGGACGCAACGGAATTTCGACAGTATAACGACAGTAAATAGGACACCGAGGTTCCAAACCAACCTCATTAAACATCATACATCCAGCAACTCCTTAATTCAAACAACAACATACAACACAATCATAATATACAATAAACCATCCTCGTTATACGCCTCCGTTCCAACATAACATACAATACCTCAACCTTAACATACATTTCAAAAATAAGTTGAGACACATTTACAACTTAACCATAAACAAAAGAAAACCGCTAAGTTAACATCATTTGGATCATCATCTTTTCAATATCTATTACATTAAGAACCATAAGGCATATAAAGTCTGTTAAGCTAATATACATGACATTAAACAACATATAATCATGGATAAGACTCGGGAACATATGACTCGTCCACGTAAAGCACATTTTCCACATTCTCCTCTTCAGGAGGCACGTACCCGTAATCCTGTAAAAGTACACCTGTATGCATGCAACAATAGAGAGTGAGCTTATATACATAAGCCCAGTGAGGATCCGATAGATCTCGACAGTATTCACTACGCTCCTTGGATTTAGTCCTTTGAGCAAGTAAACACACAACAACAATAATAATGCTATCATCACATAACAACATAAATAATGCTATCATCACATAACTATATGACCATTCAATGAAGGATACTCTATTTGGTGTAGCTCCAAACGCCATCACGATCTCAACCGTTCTTCTTATAACTCCCCATTACTCACGCACCCGAGGTACCTCACTATCCCCTTCCCTCCATGACATCTCCGTCATGCGAGCTGGGGGTAGCCTATGGCAGTCATGCCGGTTTCAACCCGACAGCCCGACGCTGCCCGAGAGGTGGCACACACATACCAAGGCTCCATATTCATCAATCATCATGCAAGCATAAATCGATCAATCAATTGGGAGATCAGCAACAAGAGTGCCCGATTCCCGCATTCAATAATAATCAATCAATATCATTTTATCATCATCAATAATCATATCATCATTATCAATAACATCAATAATCAATTAAACAACAAATAACGTAGTTAGATGACAAAGTAGGCCATCTAGCCGGACATGCATTAACCACACAATCAAACCTTAGTTTACCCATCAACAACTCACAATTCAATCACTCAAACCACACCCGATCAACTAAGGCTCAATTCAATAATTTAAAGAAAGATAACCTAAACTTCAAATAATCATATCTTACATTCTACTAA
This sequence comes from Ehretia macrophylla, assembly GCA_037974665.1. NCBI lineage: Eukaryota > Viridiplantae > Streptophyta > Magnoliopsida > Boraginales > Ehretiaceae > Ehretia > Ehretia macrophylla. The sequence continues at coordinate 48,562,265 of CM075765.1, read as the reverse complement.
TCCAAACAACTCCAAATCAATTTCAAACACTCACCCATTCGATCATCTACATTAACCTTATCGGAAACCAACCAAGACACCTCAAAATCAAGCCCAACAACCCTAAAACCTCAAGGCACCTAGGCTGAAATTTTCGAATTTTAGCACGGACATCACAATCGAAAATTCGGCATTACAACAGCGCTAACACGTAATTATCAAGTATTTAGAAATCGACGGCAATCGATTTCGATCATCACAACTCAATTAATTCAACTTTGAACATTTTAATCAAAATTAAATACCCGGAAAATAAAAATTATGCTATATCCGACAGAAACTCGGAGTATTAGTATATAATGATCCCTAGCATGCAAGGAGCAATAATCTAACATCAGATTTCAATTCTAATGGTTCAATCTTCATTTATACGCAAAAACACAAAAATGACATTTTGAGATCTAGAATTTTTCTCTCACCTTTGATGTGTTTTGATGCAAGAAATGTGTAGAATGGATGCCAAACAATCAATTTCAAGCTTTGAATCACTCAATTCGGCTTTGAAACGCAAAATCTGTGAGAAAAATGCTTTGAAAATGCCTTATCTTTCTCCTCCAAGGAGCCACGGTTTTGTGTGTGTTTGTGGAGTGTGTTTTGTGTTGTGTGAGTGTGTGTTGATGACATTATATAATAAAAAGCTTGGTCAATTAAAAAAATGCAAAGTCAAAGTTAGTTTTAATAGGTATTTTTGTGTTTTTAATGACTTTAATTGCATTTTAGTGCTCACCAAGTTAAAAATAATTATGCCACCCCCAAGATATCTCAAGTGGATTATTTTTAGGTGACAAGAAGTTTTACATTCAAAGAATTCCACCCGAGTCGGCTTAAAACTCGATTTTCGCAAAAGTCGGTGTAAAAACCCTAATAAATTCTTAAGCCGATTTTAAAACCGTTTTCATCAAACACAGGTCTATTAAAGTCCGTGGACTAGGTCTAGAAGGGTTAAAAAGACCAGTTTCAAAATTATAGCGGACGTGTTTCGAAAACACTATTCACTGAAAATCGACGATAAAATTTCTGACTCCGTTTTTGATGAAAATTTCATGAATGCACATTTAGCACGTATTAGGAGTATTGACATCAAAATTATAACATTCTAGGTCATATAACACATAAACAGGTCAAATGCACGTAAAACGAGATAAAACACGTAAATCGAGTTAAAGCAGAAAAATGGGGTTTCACATTCTCCCCTCCTTAAAACAATTGCGTCCGCGCAATTCTCGAACTGATAGACAATTAAATCCCCAATCGTTACACTTAATAATACTTCTCTTAGTTCTCATTTATCTCTTAGGATGACAACTAACCAAAGACCTCAAAAGAACAACCTCTGTTGACTGCAAGTTGATGATCATAGTTCCAAGACAATCTCCAATTCATAATTCTCTCCTACTTAATATCTTATTGCATATGAAAGAAATCACAACTCCAAAGTCCTAGCATGACACCACTACTTATCAATCATCTCCTACTACACAAAAGAGTTCTATGAACACCCCGAGGGTTTAAAAACTCATTTACGATAACATGAATGATTATTGATCAAGGAAATATCTCAAAAGTGACATTTGTCAGAATATGGCTCTTATGACATTTACGAGGAATTAAGAATATGGAAAGTCATATTTGAGCCAACAATCAAGGGAGCAAGAGGTCAAACAAGTTAGAGAATCAAGAGGTTAATAGTTTAATAAGGAAGCATGATAACTAAGATAAGGAATGTCTCAGCACCTATCAGTTAAATAAGTACGAACAAAGGATGATGACGGATCAAAACAGTGCTGAGTATGTTGAACAAAATTCCTGAACAAGTAGACATTTCAATTCTCGATGATTGTTCAAGGAACCAACAAGTAAGTTGTACTTGAGGCGAAATGAAATTAAGAAATAAGAGATGATTAATTCAATAGAAAACATGAGTGTCAAGAGTATCTCAGCACGCAATACCAAAGAAGTACGAATAAGAAATGATAACAATAGGACAGTGCCGAGTACTTTGAGTGAGCAATTACAAGCAAAGTAATGACTCTGGATTTAATAATAAAACAATAGGATTAACAAAGATCAACAAGAATGACAATGATGTACTTAGGTAAGGAGTACATCAAACAAGTGAAATCGAATAAGTAAAATGGTATACCAAAGGAAAAATTACTTTCAAATGAATAGTAATAGGATGAAATGAAATATTGAAACGAATGGCTAGAGATATAGAATGAAATATAGAAGTCTCAAACCTTAACTCCAATAAGCGACATTGCTATAAGAAGCAAATATGAATGTTAAGAATGGAAACAATGTCAAATGAGTATAGGATCCATTAATCCAATAAGCAAAACTTTCAAGAAACAATTGGTATGCTAGAAAAGTGTAACTCTCTCTCAAATAAGTGAGAATAGAGTAAAAGATAATAATAAGACTGATAGAATTATGAAGCACAAGAAGGGTGTCCCACCTACACATTTGAACACCAACAAGTCAAATCCTATAATCTATCTTCCTCCAAATCAAGACACTAAGGAGACCTAGAGAACCTAAGGAGTCATAACAATCACCAAACAAGATAAATCACTCCAAAATTTTACATTCCGTACCAGACCAATCACTAAACAAGATAATTCACCGATTACCCAACAAGATTAACTAATGAAGACTCCAAAATCTGATAACACAATACAGATTCATATTAACCCACTATAACACAAGAGAATCTCCAATCAACAATTTAGAGAGTCATACCACCTAGAACTCAAAAGCTTGATGTAGGTAAGTAAATGTTCAGTCACCAAAATGCATTCTTATTTCCTCAAATAATTCTATCTCCCAACAATTACATCTTCGAATAAAGTAACTTTAGTCAGGAATCACTTCAATTGTCTCCAAGGTTTAAAGATCAAAACCCCAAAATACCCATTAATAATATAGCAATCCCAAATAGTAGACATATTCACATGTTATACCACAGTTCATTCCATTCACAAATATACATCACTAATTCCTCAAATAAATTCATTCTAAAATAACCTCAAGGAAGTATAGTCTGAGTTGAGACTCCAAAAGTGTCTAATCACAACCTCACAGAAACCTCAACTTATGATTCATCTCCAAGTAATAATAAGTTAAACATGGCAACAAAAGTAATTATAATCATCAAGATACATTGCTATTTCCTCGAACAACTTCATTCTCGTTAAAGGAACATCAAGATCAATCCACTAAGCCGAAACTAAAATCCATAAACATAACAATTAAAATCTAACTGATAAACTTCTAGAATAATAATAATTCAAAATCATGGCCTATCTCTATTTCTGAAAACTCTTACAACCACCCTAGACATTAAAAGGTCACTCACGAGTTAAAACATGTATGCAACTATATCATATGAAAGACAAGTATAACGTAATGCGCAATTATCATACAATGCAACATTATCACATAACACACAATTCAACATATAAGAAGCCAACATCACATAAACAGGTTATATCACAGAAGTAAGTTATAAACAATTAAAGTCACATAAGCAACAAACTTCACATAAGACAAGTTGATCACGTAACTCACATTGGTCACTTAAAGTACATTGAGCACCTAAAGCACGTTGTTTCACATAAGCTAGTTATAAACAAATAAAAGCACATAAACAACTAACTTCACACAAGGCACAAAATCACATAAAACACAATTGTCACATAATACACATTAATCACATAATGCACATTAATTACAACACATTGAGTATGTATAGCACGTTATCACATAAAACATATTGACCACATTAGTTCACTTAACACACAAGGCATACTGGTCACATAGAAAGTTAGACACATAAGTAAATTAATCACATAAACATATTAACATATGTTTCACTTTTCTTTCACTTAATACATACTTGCATGCTTAGACCACTACCCACATTCCGAGGATACCCCGGCTGACAGCTAACATGCGCTCTGATACCACTTAAACTGTCACGCCCCAACACGACCCCTCCTATGATCAGTCAGGACGCAACGGAATTTCGACAGTATAACGACAGTAAATAGGACACCGAGGTTCCAAACCAACCTCATTAAACATCATACATCCAGCAACTCCTTAATTCAAACAACAACATACAACACAATCATAATATACAATAAACCATCCTCGTTATACGCCTCCGTTCCAACATAACATACAATACCTCAACCTTAACATACATTTCAAAAATAAGTTGAGACACATTTACAACTTAACCATAAACAAAAGAAAACCGCTAAGTTAACATCATTTGGATCATCATCTTTTCAATATCTATTACATTAAGAACCATAAGGCATATAAAGTCTGTTAAGCTAATATACATGACATTAAACAACATATAATCATGGATAAGACTCGGGAACATATGACTCGTCCACGTAAAGCACATTTTCCACATTCTCCTCTTCAGGAGGCACGTACCCGTAATCCTGTAAAAGTACACCTGTATGCATGCAACAATAGAGAGTGAGCTTATATACATAAGCCCAGTGAGGATCCGATAGATCTCGACAGTATTCACTACGCTCCTTGGATTTAGTCCTTTGAGCAAGTAAACACACAACAACAATAATAATGCTATCATCACATAACAACATAAATAATGCTATCATCACATAACTATATGACCATTCAATGAAGGATACTCTATTTGGTGTAGCTCCAAACGCCATCACGATCTCAACCGTTCTTCTTATAACTCCCCATTACTCACGCACCCGAGGTACCTCACTATCCCCTTCCCTCCATGACATCTCCGTCATGCGAGCTGGGGGTAGCCTATGGCAGTCATGCCGGTTTCAACCCGACAGCCCGACGCTGCCCGAGAGGTGGCACACACATACCAAGGCTCCATATTCATCAATCATCATGCAAGCATAAATCGATCAATCAATTGGGAGATCAGCAACAAGAGTGCCCGATTCCCGCATTCAATAATAATCAATCAATATCATTTTATCATCATCAATAATCATATCATCATTATCAATAACATCAATAATCAATTAAACAACAAATAACGTAGTTAGATGACAAAGTAGGCCATCTAACCGGACATGCATTAAACACACAATCAAACCTTAGTTTACCCATCAACAACTCACAATTCAATCACTCAAACCACACCCGATCAACTAAGGCTCAATTCAATAATTTAAAGAAAGATAACCTAAACTTCAAATAATCATATCTTACATTCTACTAATCCAAACAACTCCAAATCAATTTCAAACACTCACCCATTCGATCATCTACATTAACCTTATCGGAAACCAACCAAGACACCTCAAAATCAAGCCCAACAACCCTAAAACCTCAAGGCACCTAGGCTGAAATTTTCGAATTTTAGCACGGACATCACAATCGAAAATTCGGCATTACAACAGCGCTAACACGTAATTATCAAGTATTTAGAAATCGACGGCAATCGATTTCGATCATCACAACTCAATTAATTCAACTTTGAACATTTTAATCAAAATTAAATACCCGGAAAATAAAAATTATGCTACATCCGACAGAAATTCGTAGTATTAGTATATAATGATCCCTAGCATGCAAGGAGCAATAATCTAACATCAGATTTCAATTCTAACGGTTCAATCTTCATTTATACGCAAAAACACAAAAATGACATTTTGAGATCTAGAATTTTTCTCTCACCTTTGATGTGTTTTGATGCAAGAAATGTGTAGAATGGATGCCAAACAATCAATTTCAAGCTTTGAATCACTCAATTCGGCTTTGAAACGCAAAATCTGTGAGAAAAATGCTTTGAAAATGCCTTATCTTTCTCCTCCAAGGAGCCACGGTTTTGTGTGTGTTTGTGGAGTGTGTTTTGTGTTGTGTGAGTGTGTGTTGATGACATTATATAATAAAAAGCTTGGTCAATTAAAAAAATGCAAAGTCAAAGTTAGTTTTAATAGGTATTTTTGTGTTTTTAATGACTTTAATTGCATTTTAGTGCTCACCAAGTTAAAAATAATTATGCCACCCCCAAGATATCTCAAGTGGATTATTTTTAGGTGACAAGAAGTTTTACATTCAAAGAATTCCACCCGAGTCGGCTTAAAACTCGATTTTCGCAAAAGTCGGTGTAAAAACCCTAATAAATTCTTAAGCCGATTTTAAAACCGTTTTCATCAAACACAGGTCTATTAAAGTCCGTGGACTAGGTCTAGAAGGGTTAAAAAGACCAGTTTCAAAATTATAGCGGACGTGTTTCGAAAACACTATTCACTGAAAATCGACGATAAAATTTCTGACTCCGTTTTTGATGAAAATTTCATGAATGCACATTTAGCACGTATTAGGAGTATTGACATCAAAATTATAACATTCTAGGTCATATAACACATAAACAGGTCAAATGCACGTAAAACGAGATAAAACACGTAAATCGAGTTAAAGCAGAAAAATGGGGTTTCACACTTTTACACTTGTGAAGGAGGCTAGTCCAAGCTATCTACGAGATAAGAACTCTATTTTCTTCCTTGATGCTCTCAGCCAAAGCACGAAAAAAGATAAATGTTATTCTTTTTGCTTTATAATTATATACAAGCTTATTTCTACTACAAAGTATCTTGCACATTAACTTAGTTTGTAGTAATAACTGTTGGATGCTTGTTATTAGCATTTACTCCAACTCATCCATGCCATTTTCATACAAGGAGTTTCGACTGAGAATAATACCTTATTCGCTCTGCTACAACGAACAACCTAAATGGCAGACCATCGAGGGTGAATGAACGGCTAGCCAAAGCTTCTCATTTGGATCAAAATCGTGGTGGAAATGCGGTTGAAAGTAAATGAATGATCACTCTATAGTGTGATGTCTCAACTTTAATTAAATATTCTATTAGTCTTCAGCCTCGTTCCGTTTCTTTGTTTTGAATGGTGATGAAAAACTGTAAGAATTACCATCCCTTTATCTTTACTACTCGATCGAAGGGCTTTGATAAAGGTGTTAAGAGAATAGCTCATAAAGAGCTGACAAAGATAAGATTGAGATGAATGCTCAGGCTTCACTAGTTGCTTGCACCCTTGTGACCCTATGGGCAAAGAGTATCCTTTTCATTCAGAGAGGTTGGGCGGAAGTGGAGAGAACGTTTTGCAATAGTTCCAAAGAGGAGCGGTGGGCGGGTCTAGAGCATCTTTCGATCGATGAAAAGCAATTTGATTTTCGTAACCATTAGCCAAAAGTTGTATGTGATTCTAGAACAATAGAATTGCACATCTGTAGAAGATGCAGCAGAGGTTGTAGTTTCTCTTCCAGTTGTTCCAAGGACTGATTTTGAAACAAAAGTTGGCACTGTAGAATCAATATTTGAAGAAGCAGACGAATCATAGGCCTGCGAATAAGCAATTGAAGTATCTGCCTTTAACTCTTCCATGGCTCTATAGTCGGCAAGGAAGAAGGAGAGAGAGGGGATTTGACAATTCAAAGCCAAACTGACAAGCAGGAGCCCGATGATGATGAGTCAGGTAGGGCAGAGGAAATGAATTCAACAATTCCATGAGCGGTGGTTGGAGCGGACCTTTCCGTAAGGGAAGGCGTGGATCCTCGATCCAAGTCTCATCTTTTGAGTGAGGATGTTCTTTCTTTTTCGGAAGCTAAAGTCAAATCTTAAGCAGCAGATACCACTAGAGAAAATGCAGATGAAAGATATGCTTAAACAGAATAATCTGATCTTTCATCCACTGAATCATACATACCATAAGCATTTGAATCTGCAGAATCCTAGGAATTAAAAAAAGCAGCCACTAACACATCTGTAGAAGCAGACAAGGGGTTTTACATTGAAAAGAGTAAGTTCAAGCTTGAGTGCCCTTTTTTAGGATGGGGTTTCAGTGTAGTAAATAATTTTTTTTTTTTATAGTTTCGTGGAATGATGAATGAAGACCATTCCATTAGAGGAAGGGTGGTTCTTAGACTTATTGACTGAGAAGTTCTTATAACGAAGACGCTCGCTCAGCTACGGCCTTTGGCCTTATAAGAGAGAAATTTCAATTCCAAAGAAGGATTTGAGTGACGAACCAGAAGCTAGTGAAAAAGGTAAGGCTGTTAAGGGCTAACTTCTATGATATGGAACGAGTTCACTCCTTTCAGTCTCATGGGGCGAACAGAACCATTTAGTAACCTAAAGAAGAAGGAAGAACCGATGTTGTAAGGTAAGGAGGAAACTGATTTAGGATTTGTCTTCCTAAATCCTAAAAGGGAATGAGATTCCCTCTCTTCTTCCTATGATTATGGAAAAAAAGTATGAAAGAGTTTTGCCCCTAGTTTGAATACTAGCTACTAGTAGGCTTGACTTGCCCATCTTCTCGTGATTTTACTCGCATTCAGCTGGTCTTGTTCCTGCGGTTGGCCTTTTGAACATGAATGGTAGGAGCTTCCTAATTCGAAGGTGGCGAGTTGAAAGAGTAGCTGGTATATTGGCTACGCACATTAGTTGTTCGGACAAGTAATGCCAGGGATAAGACAAGCTAAGCGAGTTGGCTATTCATTTCGATTTTGAGTAGACAGGTAAAGGGTAGCAATGCACGCAGGTATAATAGTCTAAGAATAGGACATGGATAGTGTGGTAGTAGGATGAGAAAAGTGTTCATTCGGGGTATTCTTCCTCAAGTCGGTTATCCGTATCAATGAAATAACTATATACTTAACACATAAGCTTTGGTAGTGAAGGAAAGATCGATCGAGACTTCATCATACCCCTGAGGGTTGCCTTTTATGACCTTATTTGTCTGGGCAATTAACTAGTCAAAGCAGAGAGAAGGCCTGTAGAGGGAGAATTTCCACGATTATCTCATCACTTTAAAGCAACTTGTCCTATTCGTAAACATCTTTAATATGAATGTGCAGCCTATGATTCCTAATACCCTCTTTCTGATACTAGGGACATTGGCTTCTTTCTTACCTAGAATATTACCAACTGCTATTATTCCACTAAAGCCAGGAGAACATCTAATGAAAATTGTCTTCCGTTTAAGCAGGACATGTACCCTTATATTATTATTATTATCCTTCAAAAAAAAAGGAGTTAGAATGGAATGCCTATTGACATTATCAATTTCCCACGTGAAAGTTTTAAAGCAAGGTTCGCAAGACAGTTAGAATCAAAAAGAGGGTATGCCTTGTTATCCCAGAGGGTTTATCCCAAAAAATTGCTTTTAGTCCGCACTTCTATCGTGCATTCTAAGACCATGCCATCCTAAAAGAAGAAGAGTCATTCACTCATCCGCCAAGAGGTAAAGGTAAAGCCTACTGCTCTCATTGCTGCGTCAAAAGGGATGGTGAGGGCTAAGCCCAGCAAAATGCACATAATCGGATTATTTTTCTATATAGTAGGAGAGGTCTATCAATGACTTAAAAATGATGCCCTTCGTCGAAAGCCCTTGCTCTTATGAAAGAAGACATTCGTGAACAACCCCTAGATTCGAATTAGTGAAAATAGAACTAGCTAGATTCTAGAACAACGGTTATCAGCCTAAGAGCCTTTTCTTCCTCTGTCGAGCGTCTACCTTCCTCTCCTTAACATTCGAGTTACTTTATACCTCTGTCGAGCCAACTCCATTCCTCTCCCTATTGGTCGAGCATCTTCAGACCTCTACTTTTATAGGGCGTGTATAGAAAGAAAGAAAAAAGCCTTGAGTGGAAGGGCATACCAATGATAGCGAGACAACCTCCTATAGTATAAGTATAGTAAGTCGTTTCATAGTCTCCCAATGAAATGCACTTTGCCTATTTCATATCCATGGACTGGACGAGTTCAGCTAGGTATGTACAACCGACACCACAGTACGGGTATCTTTTCCATAAAGTAAAGAGAAAAGAAACAAATAGAACATTTAGGGGATTCATTCTATTTCTATTTGACTCACTAAGGTCGTGACAGGTTTACTATTGTCATCAACTAGGGATACTTCAGTCAGCTCCTCGCCAATGAAAGTTGGTGACTTTTATTCCAACTGAACTGGGAATAGTCAGGTGCACCCATTGGACGCTGGAGCCAATGTTCTACACATAGAAGGACTGCATTTAAAAAAAAGAAAATATAAGTAAATCATGAGGTCTTTCTATAATGAGAAAATGTCCCAATATCTTACTTTCTTTCAGACAATTCTATCAGATATGTAGTTTTTATGTTTTGTAGGATTTGTAAACAATGGCGCCTTTGGCTGTCTTTTTTTTTATATTTTATGTGGAGGGATATAGCCTCATTATGAGCCTTAAGTTATATATGGATTGAGGAATCCCCCATAAACTTGTTGTAGGTTGGGGAGGGGTCAATCTAACCCCTATCTTAGTCAACCTCCCGAAACATAATCCTATTTTTATTGTGGCAATTCTTTTCATTGTGTTTCATCTTCTCTTGTAGCAATATGTCCTATTTGCTTGGTGGCGAGAACTTTGAAGAGAGAGCCATAATGAAAATAATACATTGTTAGAAACATTATTAAAACTGGCCAATAGACTCTTTGGTGCTTTCCTGTTATATCAGGGTTGGCATTTTTTGCTCTTTTTAATTACATTGTGCAACAATTGGTATTGCCCAATGGATTTTGTATTGGGGACGAACAATGTCAGTCTTTTCCCCGCATTATAAACCCTCGAGTAAAACCCGCTTGATGAATTTGTAGGGCTTATTTATCATTGTGAACTTTTCCTCTAGCTACTAAGCTCAAAAGGAACGCTAGAAGAAAGAATTAAGAAATTGATTTCCCTTTAGCATATGCTTATGTAGCACTCCTCTTTTGATGTTTCTTATGGGAAAATACTAGAATATACTTTTCTCCATTCAGAGTAGGCTTTCTCTTTCTTTGGGAAAAGAAGTAACTCAACAAGTGAGCAAGCAAGCCCATAATATTCTATTTCTATTCCGTCTCTCTTTTTAGTTGGAGTTACATAGAAGAGGTCCATTGGGGGCACTAGTTACTGGTTGGGTTACATCGGTCCATAGGCGCGCAAATAGGGTCCATCCAGTCTATTCTTTGGGGGTTGCCTTCATCAAGTATAAGTTCGATTACATCTAGTTCCAAGCCATGCATATAGGTAAAGAAGGGCAAAAGAAAGCCTGTAGAAGTCTTTGTCCCGCGAGACCTATTGTATGAGTCATATTCTAAGTCGATTACTAGTGGCATTGTAACACGAGTTGTAGTTCCGCTAGTAGGGCTGGGGCTTGAAGAAGTCGTATATATAGACTATGTCTTTTATAGATTTGGGCTTTTGCTTTTCTAATCTCCTGAATTTGCAATGGAAGTTGTAGTTTCTTCTACCATTAATACAGTTTCAGGAGGATTTGTACTTCTTCCTTACATACCAGACTTTGAGACTCAGGCTAGAACTACTTTGTCCCTCTCTTGGGATTATCAGAGTGTCAGATTAGACTTTGGATTCGTTCTGCCTTCCACTTTATATCTAATCTTTTTCCCTGCCAGTCGCTCTCTTTGGCCGACCTATTGATGGAGTGGGACCAGAACATGTTGAGCACGAAGGTGCGAAGTAGACTTTATTATTCTTCTTTTTATCATTGATTTGCTTCTTTTTCTCGACTGGAAGAGCTCCCGGAACTCCCTTCCTAAGGCGAATCTTTGTAGAATCCTTTTATAAAGGGATCCGAAGCCCGGGTGAAATCGGCCTAGACGGAATAATGGCTCTTGTAAAGACGCGTAAGCAAAAAAGGGCTCCCTTGGTGAAAGGAAAGAATGGAAGGGCTGTTATGACGAGTCCTCGGCAAAAACTTATGGAGATAGAGCCCGCGGTTTAAGAATTCCTAAAGAAAGACCCCTTGCGCCATCCAGCTCTCCCAACTGCAAAGATAAGACAGCCTAGCACTATTGCTACTAGGCAAGAAGAGATAACAACTAATACATTCTTATCTTTTCTAGTGATCTATGACAACCCCCAGAGCAGGAATGAAAACCATTCTTGGGGGATCCAGATCCACCAATCCAGACGAGAGAGCTCAAGTCTGATTAGCCTGACCACCATCACGAAATGGAGACTATGAGAAAGTAACCCACCTTATCCAGCTAGCAGGGGATATGAAGGATCCCTATTTTTTAAAATACAGAAATAGGGAGACTCGGAAAGCAGCCTGCCTTAATGATTGAGCCCTAAGAATAGGAAAAGTATCTGGTTATCATCCCGACTAGTTCGTCGATTGAATGAATTGATTGGCTAGTGTCATGCAGGTCGATCAATAAAGAATTTTTTGCAAGAGACAGGGTAGACAAAGATTTGAATCTCATATGTATGATGTTTTGGTACATTCCTCCTGGGCTGGGTTTACTTGTTTATATGCCTACGCTCTTATGATTTTTTTTTTCCATTTGATGCTTGAAATGAAAGATTTGGAGAACGGGACCAGACCCAACCCAAGATAATAGATATTGAGTCCATCCTAAGATGACCCTTTTTTCCCTACCTTTGATGTACTTGACTTCGAGAAGCCTTGGCTTGTGTACAGGATGGAGGAAGAACAACAATAGAAGAGCAAAAGAAGACCTAACCTCGGTCGGAGATAGCAGCTCATGAACTGCCTTGCTCGAAGGGTCGTAGCCCGAACTGACCTAGCTGCAAATGAGAGGTTTGACTTTTGAGAGCTGATCCTAGATTGGACTCCTAGCTCTAGGCAAAAGGATACGTAGGTTTTTCTTCCTTCTTCCAAATAGGGATCCGCCTCACAAAAAAGTACCCCCATTGGGCTGGAACTGGAAGACGCCTTAAGGCAACTTACAACAGTAGAAGTTAGAACAATCAGACTCACCAGCATCCTCTGATCTAGGATCCAGTAGCTAGGAATCCTGCAACTGAGAAATGAGCATGAACGGTTGAGCTCGAAGAACAAGAAATAGAAGCACACTTTTGAACAATCACAAAAAGGGGATTCCCCGGGAATTTCTAAGGATGGACCGCATACCAACCATTCCTTTTTGGAATGGAAAGAAGTAAGGATGGTCAGATGTCGAATTCATGAAAAAACTCATATGAAAGAATCATTAGATTATGGGTTCCCGGAGTAGACGGTTTTGAACGGAGAATGAATGAAATACAATTATCTAGCAGAATCGTATGATAGGGAAAGTGCAGACCCTCCCACTTGTCGGGGTTACCTGGTTGGCTAACCTAACTATGAATTTCTATCAATGTCGGGATAGACAGAGGTCTAGGATAGTACGTTGTCAGAGTGAGACCGGGGTACAATAACGAAGTTAAATCGAAATGAACGACTCAATTCTTCTAGAAGAAAGGAGACAGAAAGAACAACCAATTCTATGAAATAATATCTTATTTACTAGGATCGGTTGCTACTAGTCTGGGTTACCTAAGAGATAGGGCCATTAGGGGAGAAAAAACAACCTAGTTAGTGTACTAACTCAAACCAAGTTCTTGCACGAAATATCCTACTAACATAGGAGCACTTCTCCTAAGAAATGGAATAACAAACTTCTTTCTTTGGGGTCAAAGGGCTATTCTATTACAAAATAAGTTATGGACTCGGATATGAATAAGCTTGAGTTCCATCGGGTTCACTTATTGCCTCAGCCCTTCAAGGAGCACAACCACTATACCTGATTGCTTTGATTGAAGCTTAAATAGGGACTTTAGGTCGAGTGATTCCACTCTTCCCTCCCAGTCATAGTATGAACTGAACTCCTGGCTTCGTGATTGCTTGTGTCATAAGAAATAGAGCTTTAAGTTGGGCAATGAAAGTCGATTATGTATCCTATAATAGAAAGAAGGGTATCAATAATATAATCAAGGCTGGCAACAATCAATGGTATTCACCATCCCCTGCCTTTCTCTAGAGTTGTCTAGTCCTTGTTTTCGCTAATGATGTGACTGTATTTGCAGCACTCAAACCTTGGTATTTGTATTATATTTGCATCTTAACTTGTGAATTAATGCAACACTTTGATACTTTCGATGCAATGTAGGATAATACTGAAAAGTAGAAGTTCTAACCCAAAATGATCTAAAATACAAGTCAATGAGTGAAAAAGAGGGAAACACGCAGAGCAGCGGAAGAATGAAGCTGATAGAGTGGGAATTTGGTCGAAACTAGCGTGTAATCAGACTCGGAATGCTCAAAAAAGCCCAAAAATGCCTTGGTCAATGCTCGGTCAAAAGTCAACAAACGGAGCCAAAAAGTCAATAGACGAGAGCTCGAGCGTGCCCTCATGGCCCTCGAGCACCCTATGCAAAAAAATCCAAAATGTTTTGGAAGAAAACAAGTGTCGTAAATTCAACATTGGAGTAGAATGGTGCACGAGCGCACCAAACTGACACTTGAGCGCGCCCCAGGAATCATCCAGAAGCCACCACATGTCAGGCATTCAACGGACAGTACAGAAGCGCACTCGAGCGTGCCTTTGATTATTTGCCTATAAATAGCCCCCTCCCTCCGAATTTGTTTAATTAATTTTGGATTTTGGTTATTTTTAATCAATTTTTGAGTTAATTCTAGGTAGTTTTTAGTTTCAGTCGTATTTAGTTAGTAGGATACGGGGGAAATCCCACCTAGGTAGTTCTTATTCGGGGAAATTTTTCCCGAATAGCTACTATTAGGGGAAAGTCCAACCCAAGTAGTTATTATCCGGGAGAGGTTCTGCCTGAATAGCTTTTAATAGGAAAGCTCTTATTCGGGGGAAACTCATCCCTAGTAGTTCTTATTCGGGAGAAATTACCTCCGCCCGAATAGATACTTTGCGTCGGACCTCTGCTCAAATTTCTGGGATCAGAAATACACGTTCATCAATATAGGGGAGCCTTTCTTGACTCTCTTTTATTTTTTAGAATTCGTATTCAATGATGCCTGAGTAGATTGATATCTAGGAGATAATATTGTAATTGTTAGTCTTTTAATATATGGTCTCGGATTCAGATTATACGCTTTAATGCAATACATGGCTTGTTTTAATTCAGTAATTTCTTTCATACGTAATGCTTTTAAGTAGATATATGATTACCTTGCTATCATTATTGTCTTCCATAATGTAATGATTTTAAGTAGATGTTATGTTAGCTTTACTTTCGTGCCATGCATCCATGTTTTAGAAAGTGAATCAAATAGCTTGACAAACTTAAAAGATTCCAAGTGACTATAGGTAATCCTTTTAAGTAGACCATAGTTTCTGGACTAAAAAGGAGAAGTTAATTACTTAGTTGAAATAGACCGTTTACACCAGGTTGCAAGGACAGATCCATACGAATGATGGAACGGCACCTACATCAGAGTAGTAATCGGGATTTTAATAGGCTAAGTTAATTGACTAGGTTAAATGTTTATAGCTTAACCTCTTGCATAGAATCAGATAATCTTGAATACTGAGCCTAGATTAATTGCCTCATTTACATATTCAATCCTCTATATCCCTACCTCTTTTATCCATATTTAGTTAGTTTAATTTAGTTGTAGTATAATCAAACATCTTGTATAAACTGTTACACTTCCGCTTTAAACATTTTCACATACTACTTCACCACCTTGCTAATACACTTCCCTGTGGTACGATTCCGTACTCTAAGCACACTACACTGCAAAGAACCGTGCCCTTGCAGGTATTTTAACTTGGTCGTTTAAAACCAATTTTACACACATAATTGATCACATCAAGTTTTTGGCGCCGGTGCCGAGGAAGCACGGTCTAGTTTAGTTATTGATAAAAGTATTTGTGAACTTGTTTAAAGTGTTGTAATTACTGTGACACTGTATATACTTGTTTTAAAAACTGTTGTTTTAAATGTTGTAATTATTGTTTACATTGTCTATACTTATTTTGAACTGTATAAATTATATTTCTTGTATAGTATATTAGTTGTATAAAATGTTTGGGAAATTTAGATGATCGGAGATATGAGTCATTTTAATGTTTCATCTGATCAATGGGCTTTTAATGACACAACCCAAACCCCCATTCCAAATACGTGTGAAATTTTTTTTCGATTTGGGCATACATTTGAAAATTGTCCCCAAAATCCCAAATTCTTTCATAGTCATAATTCTACGGCTCAAGGTTATTTTTCGAACCAAAATTTGTACTCTAATGCATATAACCCTGAGTGGTAGAATCGTCAAAATTTATTTTGGGATCAAAATGATACATCTTTTCTGCCTCAAAATTTTAAAGAAAATGCATTTCAAAACCCTAATTCTTCCGAGTTTTGCGAAAGCTTTCAAAGTAATTCTTTCAATCAAAACTTTTGTTATCCCAACTCGGCTGAATTTTCTTCTCCTAAACCAAACTTTGACGACAAGTTCGGCCAACTTGTTCAACTTGCCGAATCCAACCATCAATCCATAGAAAGGCTACAAGACCAAATCGGTCAACTAGTCAAGAGCATAAATGGGTAGGAGAAAGCCAAGCACCCTATTCAACCTGTCGTCAGTCCACAAGACCAATATAGTTTTGTTTATCACGCAACTATCCAAAACCAGGTTGTTGAGAAAATAGAAGTGTTTAGTGAAGATAATCTGGGTAAAGAATGCAACACTAGGAATGAGGTAGATAGCATGTTTGAGGCACATACTCCAAGTTGGCAAAACCAGCCATCACTTTGGAGTCAAGACAATTTTTCTCAAAACTTCAAAAATCAAGTCCCTACACCTTTTCAATCTGAATCTTCTGTTGATCATATCCTTAATCTTTTCAAACAAAATGAACAATAGAATGATTGGATTGACTCTGAACCTCCCGAATCTAGTAACAAGTTTGACCAACTTTCTCAACTTGTCCAATCCAATACTCATAGGCATCAATCTTTAAATCAACACATTCAGTCTGTTATGAATCCCTTTGAAGAAATACTATGTAAAAAGACTAATGAAATAAGCGAGATTATTTGGGAGACATCTGATAAGGAAAATGAGTTTGAGAAAAATGATGAAATGCCTCACATAGAAGGAAATGATGACCTTATTAATATCATGACTCAACTCGACTCTGATTCCTCTTCAAGGAAGATGAGTGTACATACTTCCTTAGAGTCTTTACTCTTTCAGGACGAGTCTATTAAGTCTACCTTAATTCCTCCATCCTTCTTGACAACTGTTGGATTTTACCCATTGGCCCATGTTGACATAGTCGAGAACATTCCTACACATAACACATTGGGATGGGAATTGTCACCTTTTCAAGGTGACTAGGAAAAGGTATGCTTTGTAGGAATAATGAACTATCATTTATTGCATGGTCCTTTCCCATTCAAAAACTTTGCTGAAATGATTAACAGGCAATTTGTGCCGAAGAGCTTTAAACATAGATGGCTCTAACATTGGCGCTTGGCTGAGGGCGTAAAACTCAGCTCTACTAGGAGGCAACCTAGATTTCTAAAATATTTTCTTATTATGTGCATTTAATTTCTGTCTGTGTGAATTTTGTAGTCTGGCTGAGGACGATAAACTTAGTGCTACTAGGAGGCAACCTAGTGTTCTTTTTAATGCTTTACTGTTTGTTTAAAAAAATTTCATAACTCTAGAACCCCAGAAAAGAGTCTAAATGGTCTGGGTAGTTTATTTATTTGTTTTATATCTTAGTTAGTCTCATTGACCGTAATTCTTTTTGACCCCCCTCCCTTATATTATTTTGTATAGATTAACTTACTATTATTTTTGTTGTGTTGGTGATAATCTGTAAAATGCCTTGTATACTAATCTTTAATTGCAGAATGATACATCTTTTGGCAAAAGTTAGTAGAAAAGCTTTGACATCAACATAGAAATACTTCACATCAGGTGATATCTATACTTACTACATTTCCCTTTATACCTGATATCCTGCGTTGTAGAGTAAGCAAACCATAGGTTTGAGGATGTAGCATTTGTCATTATGTTATTACTTGCATATTACACTCTCACTGTCTTACATTGCTATTTGCTTGAGGACAAGCAAAGTTTCGGTGTGGGGGTGCGTACATTTCATGAAAAACTTTTTTGAAATATGCAAGAAATACACCATTTTTGTTCATAAGAAGAGTAGTTTGCTACCTTGCTTGTTTAAAAGAAGATGATTTAGATGATTTGAGAACCTGTTTTGTTAGCTATGCATTGTGAAAAACTCTGAGAAAACTCTGTAAGAGAAACTTTGGGGTACTGTATTCATGAGTAAACCTAGTTGTTCTTCTTTTCTTCAATTCATAACTATGTGATTATGAAAGGATTGAGATAGGATTACCATTTGTTATGAGAACTTCTCGTGATTGAAACCTGAACCCTTATGCCATGTCTGTACAATATGTAATGTTACTCTATTTGTATGTACACTCTAAAGAAAAAAAAGAAGAAATGGAAAAAGAAAAAAGAGTTATACATACCTTTACTGTTGAATAAAATTTTTGGTGTAAATATGTTGTAAATCTCTAAAACACCACTAGCCTAGATATTGTAATTTAGGATATGTGCTATAGTGTAAGGTTTCGAGCCTAGATATCTTGGGTGATTAAGGCACGTAGGGGTCCCTTTGAAACCTGGAAACCTCCGTCATAATGGCAGGGGATTGTTGGCCTTAAAGACCGCTACATGGGATATCTAGAAAGCAAAGGAAACTGAACACTATATAGAGATATAGTAAGTTGTACTTTTATTTTTTTGGCAAATGTTAAAGAGTTAAGGCATGATCAAGAGTTTGATTGCAAATGTAGGTGAGAATATCAAAGTCCGATCTGTTTGCATAATTTGAAAATTGAGAATTGCATGAACTTAATTTGCTTAGTTTACTTCTAACTACATATTCCGAAGCAATCAATAGTCAATTTCCAATAAGAGTACTTATTTGAGAAACTATGTACAAAGTTCTCTTATCATGTTTGTCATCAACTGCTGAATAGATTTAAGATAGTAGATTGCATTTCTCATGTTGCATACTTGGAAAATGTTTGACAAAAAGATAGGATAGATTATGATATCTATTTTTGACTTGTAATTTTTTTTGCAAATTTCACTTTCACTTTTATTTTAAAGACAGTCTTGCTTGAGGGCAAACAAGGTTTAGGTTTAGGGATGTTGATGTGACTGTATTTGCTGTACTCAAACCTTTGTATTATCTTAACTTGGGAATTATTGCAACACTTTGATACTTTTGATGCAAAGTAGGATAATACAGAAAAGTGAAAGTTCTAACCCTAAATGATCCATAATACAAGTCAATGAGTGAAAAAGGAGGAAAACACGCGGAGCGGTGGAAGAATGAAGCTGATAGAGTTGGAATTTGGCTGAAACTAGCACGTAATCAAACTCAGAATGCTCAAAATAGCCCGAAAATGCCTTGGTCAACACTCGGTCAACGCTCGGTCAAAAGTCAACAAACGGAGCTAGAAAGTCAATAGACAGGTGCTCGAGCGCACCCTCTTGGCACTCGAGTGCCCCATACAGAAAAATGCACAATGTTTCGGAAGAAAACACGTGTCGCAAATTCAATGTTGGAGCAGAATGGCGCTCGAGTGCACCAAATTGGAGCTCGAGCGCACCTCAGGAATCATCTGGAAGCCGCCACGTGTCAGGCATTCAATGGACTGCACAGAAGCGCGCTCAAATGCGCCTACAGGGCGCTCGAGCACGCCTCTGATTATTTGCCTATAAATAGTATAATATCCCACATCGGTTGGTTACGAGCTGGGACTACTGAATATATAGTGGAGGGTTCTCCCTTATATTTGAGATAACGCATTTTCCTGTCCAAGTTGGGTTGTGAGAAACAAACCCATGAGGGGCCCAATGTGGTAACCCAAAGCGAACAATATCATCTTATGTGGCATCGCTGGTGTGCCTTTGCCCTTCGTGGTATTTGTGAAATCCCACTTTTTTGCTTTAACTTGATTTACGTGCTTTGTCTCGTTTTGCGTGCATATCACCTGTTTATATGCTATAGGGCCTAGAATGTTATAATTTTGATATCAATACTCCTAATACGTGCTAAATGTGCATTCATGAAATTTTCCTCAAAAACGGAGTCAGAAATTTTATCGCCTACTTTTAGTAAATAGTATTTTCGAAACACGTCTGCTAAAATTTTGAAACTGGTCTTTTTAACCCTTCTAGACCTAGACCATGGACTTTAATAGACCTGTGTTTGATGAAAACGAATTTAAAATCGGCTTAGGAATTTCTTAGGGTTTTTACACCGACTTTTGCAAAAATCGAGTTTTAAGCCGACTCGGGTGAAATTGTTTGATTGTAAAACTTCTTGTCATCTAAAAATAACCTACTTGAGCTATCTTAGGAGTTGCAATTTTTTTTTGAGCAAGGAGATAGCTAAAATGAATTTAAAAGACAAGAAAATGAATTAAAGGACTGAAAATACTACTTTGACTTTGCAATTTTTTTATTTGACCAAGCTTTTAAATACACATTGTCATCAACACACACTCAACACAACACAAAACACACTCAAAAAACACATAGGAGGCCGAGAGGAAGAAGAGAGAAAAAGAAAGAAAAAAACTCAAGCTTTTCAATCAATTTTTCAAAGAAAAACCTAGTTTTTGTCTATAGAACTTCGTGCCAACTTGGATTCCGCTTGTTGGGCACGCCTTGCACGTATTCCTAGGCTTTTATCGCATCAAAGGTGAGAGAAAAATTCTATATCTCAAAAGTTGTCTTTTGCATTTTTGCGTATATATAAAAATTGAACCGTGAGAATTCTAATATGATGTAAGATTATTGCTCCTTGCATGCTAGGGATCATTTAGCTATAATACTACTAGTTTTTATCGGTTGTATCATAATTTTTATTTTTTCGGGTATTGAAATTTGATTAATTTGTTCAATGTTGATTAATTTGAGTTGTGTTGGTCGAAATCGATTTCCGTTGATTTCTAAAAAATGATAATTACGTGGTAGCGCTGTTGTAATGCCGAATTTTCAATTGTGTTGTCCGTGTGAAAATCTGGAAAATTCAGCCTTGACACCTTAGGGTTTTAGGGCTATCGGGTATGCTTTGGAGGTGTTATGGTGGTTTTGCGAGGGAGCTAATGTAGTTGGTTGAATGGGTGAGTGATAGAAACTGATTTGGCGGTGTTTGGATTAGTAGAATGTAGGTTATGAATTTTTGAAGTTTAGGCTGTCTTTCTTTAAATTCTTGAACTATGCCTTAGATGATTGGGTGGTGTTTGAGTGATTGAATGGTGAGTTGTTGATGGGTAAACTAGGGTTTAATTTGGTATATAATGCATGTTTGGTTGGATGGCCTACTTTGTCTTCTAACTTAGTTATTTGTTGTTTAATTGATTGTTGATGCTATTATTGATGAATATATGATTATTGATTGATGATTGATTGATTATTGATGATTGTTATGGAGTCTTGGTATGTGTGTGCCACCTCTCGGGCAGCGTTGGGCTGTCGGGTTGAAAACAGCATGACTGCCAGAGACAACCCCCAGCTCGAATGACGGAGGTGTCATGGTGGGAAGGGCTAGTGAGGTACCTCGGGTGCGTGAGTAATGGGGAGTTACAAGAAGAATGGTTGAGATCGTGATGGCGTATGGAGCTACACCAACTCGTGTATCCTTTATTGAATGGTCATATAGATTGTGTGATGATAGTATTATTGACGTTATTGTATGTTTACCGACTCAAAGGATTATTCCAAGGAGTTTAGTAAACCTTGCTTGAGATCTATCGGATCCTCACTGGGCTTATTTTATATAGGCTCACTCTCTATTATTGCATGCTTACAGGTGTTGCAGAGCAAGACTACGGGTACGTGCCTCCTGAGGAGGAAAATGTGCCTTTTGTGGATGAGTCTTATGTCCCTGAGTCTTATCCGTGATACTATGTTGTTTAGTATCATGTAAATTAGCTTTGTAGACTTTTATATGCTTTGTAATTCTTATTGTATAAGATGTTGAAAAGATCATGAGTTAGTTTATACTATCTTAGCAGTCTTTCTTTTGCCTTTGTTTAGATTGGTAGGTTGGTATTAATATGGTTTGTAATGTATATCAAAGTTTAATTGTTATGTTGGAACGGAGGCGTATAACGATGAATGGTTGGTGGAAGGAATGATTATTGTATAATATGGCTGTGTTGTGTGTTGTATGTTGTTATTTGAATTAAGGAGTTGTTGGATGTATGATGTTCTAATGAGGTTGGTTTAGAACCTCGGTGTCCTAATTACTGTCATTATATAGCCGAAATTCCGTTGCGTCCTGACTGATTGTAGGTGGGGTCGAGTTGGGGCGTGACATTTAAGTGGTATCAGAGCTCATGTTAGTTGTCAGCCGGGGTATTCTCGGAATGTGGGTAATTGTCTTAGCATGAAAGTATGTATGAAAAGAAAGAAAAGTGAACTATGTATTAAATGATTAAGTGATTAAGTGATTATGTGATTTAGTGGTTATGTGATTGTGTGATCGATTTGTTTATGTGTTTTATATGAGTTTGTTGTTTAAGTGTTAATAATTGTTTATAACCTGTTTACGTGCTATAACTGTGCTAACTCTTTGATTAATAGAATGGCCGGTCGACCGAGAACCAGAGGTAGGCCTGAGATGACTGATGAGACTCCGGGTAACGCGGCACCGGGCCGTGACAGGGATGATGACCGATTGAGGGCAGCTATGGAAATGATTGCTGAGTTAGTGGCTAGTCAGGCACAGTTACTGGCAGGGCAGGCTGACCAGACTCAGGCATTGCAGGCTCAGATACAGAATGTGCATGGTGGAATCCACGGGCATGGTACCCTAAAAGAGTTCTTAGGATATCATCCTCCTAGATTTCAGGGGGAACCGGATGATAGGAAGGCTGAGGCGTGGATAAACAAGTTGGAGAAGATCTATGATGCACTTGATTATAGTGATGAACAGAGGGTCTCTTTTGCCGTGTACTTGTTAGATGACAAGGCAGATGAGTGGTGGCGCACAGTGAGAACTAGTTGGGCGGCACAGGGTATTCCGTATATTTGGGGTACCTTCTTGAGAGCTTTCCGGGAGAAGTATGTCCCGAGGATCGCGAGGGAGCGAAGAGAGGCGGAGTTTCTAGACTTGGTACAGGGAGATGCTACAGTGGCTTAATATGAGACCACATTTACTCGATTGTCCTGGTATGCACCGGAGTATGTGGCAGACGAGGAGCCAAGGACTCGTAGACTCATGCTGGGGTTGAGGCCCGAGATTCAAGATGTGATGGCTCTGAATCGGTATGATATTTTCACTAAGGCTTTTGAGGCAGTTTCTAGACTAGAGAAGAGAAAGGGGGACCAGCTTGTGTCTAGTCAGCCTAGTAAGAGGCCGTATCAGACGCAGTATCCACAGGGTAGGTATAGGCCTCCAGTACAGCAGGTTGTGTACAGGCCGCCAGCTCAGCAGGGTACTTATAGGCCACAGGGTCAACAGAGTTACTATCGGCCTCAGTTTCAGCAGGGGCCATATCAGGTTCAGACTCAGTACAGGCCAGCCCAGTCACAGGGTCAGTATAGGCCTAGTATGGTGAGACCTCAATAGCAAGCTGTTTCAGCTACTTCTTCAGCTTCTGGTTCTTCCAGGGGCAGTGTTAGTGCCACATCATCGCAGTGTAATTACTGCAAGCGCCCAGAGCATGTGGAGTCCGATTGCATGGTAAAGGCAGGAACCTATTTGGGTTGTGGTAGCAGCCAGCATAGGGTGAAGGATTGCCCTAGATATTCGAGGACTGAGGGTCGGGCAGTGACTCAGGGTTATCAGGGCCGACCTACGGGCAGTGTACCTCAGCAGCAGCAGGTTCAAGCTCGGGCCTACGCAGTTGACTTAGAAGAGATGCCTGAGGAGACTGCAATTGTGGAAGGTAATTTCCTTATACTTGATCAACTTGTTAAAGTGTTGATTGATTCTGGTGCTACGCATTCTTTCATTACTCCTGCTTGTGTGCAACGTGTTAATATGCAACCTAAAAGATTGCCTTATGTGGTTGAAATTAGTACCTCTTTGACTGATAAGTATGTTACTGGCCTAGTTTGTAAAGACTGTATAATACATGTTAAGGGGCATAATTTTCCTTCGGACCTTATCTTATTTCCTATCCGGGGGTATGATGTTATTTTGGGAATGGATTGGCTTTCTAAGTACGATGCCCAGTTAAACTGTAGAACCAAGGTAGTACAGTTTCATTTGCCAGATCAGCCAGTAGTTGAGGTAGTAGGGAATCGGGGTGCAAAGAGGAGTTTTGTTATCTCAGTAACTAAAGCTGTTAAGTTGGTGAGTAAGGGGTGTTCAGGTTATCTGGCTTATCTGATCAACAAGCCATCTGATAAGTTGCAGCTAGAGGAAGTTCCTATTATTCAGGAATATCCCAATGTATTTCCCGAGGAGTTGCCAGGGTTACCGCCAGAGAGAGATGTAGAGTTTGTGATCAATCTTATTCCCGGTACTCAACCTATTTCTAAATCAGCATATCGGATAGCACCAGCTGAGTTGAAGGAGTTGAAGACTCAGTTACAGGAGTTATTGAAGAAAGGATTTATTCAGCAGAGTTCATCACCTTGGGGAGCTCCTGTTTTATTTGTGAAGAAGAAGGATGGTACTTTGAGATTGTGTATTGATTACTGTGGTTTGAATCAAGTGACCATCAAGAATAAGTATCCTTGCCACTTATTGACGAGTTGTTTGATCAACTTCAGGGAGCCAAAGTCTACTCTAAATTTGATTTGAGGCAGGGGTATTATTAGCTTCGGATTCGCACAGAGGATGTTCCGAAGTCTGCCTTCAGGACTCGGTACGGGCATTATGAGTTTGTTGTTATGCCCTTTGGATTAACTAATGCACCGACAGCATTCATGGATCTTATGCACCGGGTTTTCCAGCAGTATTTAGACCAGTTCGTGGTAATCTTCATTGATGATATCTTGGTCTATTCTAAATCTGAATCAGAGCACGAGCAACATCTACGGCTTGTCTTACAGAAGCTGCAGGAGCATCAGTTGTTTGCCAAGTTCAGCAAATGTGAATTTTGGCTAGAACGCATATCTTTTCTTGGCCATGTGATTTCACAGAGTGGTATATCTATTGATCCCACTAAGATTGAGGTGGTGATGTCTTGGAAACAGCCAGAGAATGTTTCTGAGGTCCGTAGTTTTCTTGGCTTGGCGGGTTATTATCGTAGGTTTGTTAAGGACTTCTCAAAGATTGCTGGGCCACTTTCTAAGTTGACTCATAAATGGACTATCTTTAATTGGGATTAGAAGTGTGAGAGTGGGTTTCAGGAGTTGAAAAAGAGGTTGACTACTGCTCCAGTACTTGCTCTACCAAAGGGGACCGATAATATGGTTATTTACAGCGATGCATCCAATGAGGGCTTGGGATGTGTTCTTATGCAGGATGGCTGAGTTATTGCCTATGCTTCCAGGAAGTTGAAGCCTTATGAGGTGAATTATCCGACTCATGATCTTGAGTTGGCAGCAGTTGTCTTCGCACTGAAGAAGTGGCGTCATTACCTGTGGGGCAGTAAGTTCGAGATTTTCACTAATCATAAGAGTCTGAAGTATTTATTCTCACAGAAGAAGTTGAATATGCGCCAACGGAGGTGGATGGAGCTTCTTGGAGATTATAATTGTTCTATCAATTATCTGCCTAGCAAGGCAAATGTTGTAGCAGATGCTCTTAGTCGGAAAGCAAGTATTTCTTGTTTAGTTGTCAAGAAGTGGGAGATTCTTGAGGAATTCACTTATTGGAGACCGGAGTTGACTCAGGTTGGGGTGATGTGTTCACATCTCCGTATTCAGCCTTTATTGTTGTCTCAGATCAGGGAAGCTCAGCAACTTGATGTTAAACTCCAGAAGATCAAGGATCAGATCACGGATGATCAGTCTGATTTTAAAGTGCATGAGGATAGTATTCTTCAGTTTCAGAACAGGGTATGTGTTCCCGATGAACCGGGCTTGAGGTTAGGAATTCTGGAGGAAGCTCATAATTCTAAGTACACTATACATCCTGGTGGAAACAAGATGTATCGAGATTTGAAGCAATATTATTGGTGGAATAACATGAAGATGGAGGTTGCTCAGTTTGTATCTAGATGTTTGACTTGTCAGCGGGTGAAAGCCGAGTATCAATGACCTGCAGGTTTGCTTCAGCCGTTGGCTATACCAGAGTGGAAATAGGAGCATATTACGATGGATTTCGTCACTGGATTTCCTAGAACTCCGAGGGGTAATGATGCAGTTTGGGTTGTTGTGGATCGTTTGACGAAGACGGCTCATTTTATTTCGATAAGGATAGGAGATGAGGTTACAAAGTTGACGGATCTTTATTTGGATCAGATTGTTAGACTTCACGGGATTCCATCTAGTATTGTCTCAGATCGAGATCCTCGATTTACTTCTCGTTTGTGGGAGAAACTTCAGGAGACCTTGGGTACTCAGTTGAACTTCAGTACCGCATATCATCCACAGACTGACGGTCAGTCTGAGCGAACTATACAGATTCTGGAAGATATACTTAGGGCTTGTGTTCTGGACTTCGGAAAGAACTGGGAGAAACATCTACCACTTGCCGAGTTTGCCTATTACAATAGTTATCAAGCTACTATTGGGATGGCACCTTTCGCAGCTCTTTACGGTCGTAAGTGATGTTCACCTTTATATTGGGACGAGGTAGGAGAGATGAAGACTGTTGATCTGACTATCATGCCAGAGCTTCTTGAGAAGATTGAGAATGTTCAGTTGATCAGGCAGAGAATGCTTATGGCGTAGAGTAGATTCAAGAGTTATGCTGATAAGCGACGTCGGGACTTGGAGTTTGCAGTCGAAGATCGGGTTTTCTTGAGATTGTCTCCTCGTAAGGGGTTTGCTTGTTATGGTAAAGGTGGAAAGCTGAGTCCGAGATTTGTTGGGCCGTTTGAGATTACCGGCAGGGTTGGTAAGTTAGCATATCAGTTGGCTTTACCGGAGAACTTCTCTAATGTCCACGATGTATTTCACGTGTCTAATTTGCGGAAATATAATCCAGATCTTTCTCATATTCTTGAGCCAGAGCAGTTACAGCTTCGTGAGAATCTGACTTATGACGAGCATCCGATCCGTATTCTTGATCAGATGGAACGAGAGTTGAGGTCAAAGAAGATTCCGATGGTTAAGGTGCTGTGGAAGCATCACGGCATTGAGGAAACTACCTAGGAGCGACGATATCAAATACAGCAGCAGTGCCTAGATTTGTTTAGTACATCAAGTAAGAATTTCGAGGGTGAAATTTCTTTAAGGGGGGGAGAATGTGAAACCCTACTTTTCTGCTTTAACTTGATTTATGTGCTTTGTCTCGTTTTGCGTGCATATGACCTGTTTATGTGCTATAGGGCCTAGAATGTTATAATTTTGATATCAATACTCCTAATACGTGCTAAATGTGCATTCATGAAATTTTCAAAAAAAACGGAGTCAGAAATTTTATCGCCTACTTTTAGTAAATAGTATTTTCGAAACACGTCTGCTAAAATTTTGAAACTGGTCTTTTTAACCCTTCTAGACCTAGTCCACGGACTTTAATAGACCTGTGTTTGATTAAAACGGTTTTAAAATCGGCTTAGGAATTTATTAGGGTTTTTACACCGACTTTAGCGAAAATAGAGTTTTAAGCCGACTCGGGTGAAATTGTTCGATTGTAAAACTTCTTGTCACCTAAAAATAACCTACTTGAGCTATCTTAGGAGTTGCAATTTTGTTTTGAGCAAGGAGATAGCTAAAATACATTTAAAAGACGAGAAAATGAATTAAAGGACTAAAAATACTACTTTGACTTTGCATTTTATTATTTGACCAAGCTTTTAAATATACATTGTCATCAACACACACTCAACACAACACAAAACACACTCAAAAAACACATAGGAGGCCGAGAGAAAGAAGAGAGAAAAAGAAAGAAAAAAACTCAAGCTTTTAAACCAATTTTTCAACGAAAAACCTAGTTTTTGTCCGTAGAACTTCGTGCCGACTTGGATTCCACTTGTTGGGTACGCCTTGCACGCATTCCTAAGCTTTTATCGCATCAAAGGTGAGAGAAAAATTCTAGATCTCAAAAGTTGTCTTTTGCATTTTTGCGTATAAATGAAAATTGAACCATTAGAATTCTAATCTGATGTTAGATTATTGCTCCTTGCATGCTAGGGATCATTTAGCTGTAATACTACGAGTTTTTATCGGCTGTAGCATAATTTTATTTTTCGGGTATTTAAATTTGATTAATTTGTTCAATGTTGATTAAATTGAGTTGTGTTGGTCGAAATCGATTGCCGTCGATTTCTAAAAACTTGATAATTACGTGGTAGCGCTGTTGTAATGCCGAATTTTCAATTGCGTTGTCCGTGTGAAAATCCAAAAAATTCAGCCTTGACACCTTAGGGTTTTAGGGGTATCGGGCATGCTTTGGAGGTGTTATGGTGGTTTTCTGTGGTGGCTAATGTAGTTGGTTGAATGGGTGAGTGATAGAAACTGGTTTGGCAGTGTTTGAATTAGTAGAATGTAGGTTATGAATTTTTGATGTTTAGGCTGTCTTTCTTTAAATTCTTGAACTATGCCTTAGATGATTGGGTGGTGTTTGAGTGATTGAATGGTGAGTTGTTGATGGGTAAACTAGGGTTTAATTGGGTATATAATGCATGTCTGGTTGGATGGCGTATTTTGTCATCTAACTTAGTTATTTGTTGTTTAATTGATTGTTGATGCTATTATTGATGAATAGATGATTATTGATTGATGATTGATTGATTATTGATGATTGTTATCGAGTCTTGGTATGTGTGTGCCACCTCTCGGGCAGCGTTGGACTATCGGGTTGAAAATAGCATGACTGCCAGAGACTACCCCCAGCTCGCATGACGGAGGTATCATGGAGGGAGGGGCTAGTGAGGTACCTCGGGTGCGTGAGTAATGGGGAGTTACAAGAAGAATGGTTGAGATCGTGATGGCGTATGGAGCTACACCAACTCATGTATCCTTTATTGAATGGTCATATAGATTATGTGATGATAGTATTATTGACGTTATTGTATGTTTACTGACTCAAAGGATTATTCCGAGGAGTTTAGTAAACCTTGCTCGAGATCTATCGGATCCTCACTGGGCTTATTTTATATAAGCTCACTCTCTATTATTGCATGCTTACAGGTGTTGCAGAGCAAGACTACGGGTACGTGCCTCTTGAGGAGGAAAATGTACCTTTTGTGGATGAGTCTTATGTCCCTGAGTCTTATCCGTGATGCTATGTTGTTTACTATCATGTAAATTAGCTTTGTAGACTTTTATCTGCTTTGTAATTCTTATTGTATAAGATGCTGAAAAGATCATGAGTTAGTTTATACTATCTTAGCAGTCTTTCTTTTGCCCTTGTTTAGATTGCTAGGTTGGTATTAATATGGTTTGTAATGTATATCAAAGTTTTGTCACGCCCCAACTCGACCCCTCCAATAATCAGTCAGGACGCAACGGAATTTCGACAGTATAACGATAGTATATAGGACTCCAAGGCTCTAAACCAACCTCAACAGAATATCATACATCAAACAACTCCTCAATAAAATAACAACATACATCATAACCATATTATACAATAATCATCCCTCGTTATACGCCTCCGTTCCAACATAATACATAAACCTTAATATACATTACAAAAACATATTTAGCCAATCTAGCAACCTAATCATAAACAAAAGGAAAGCTTCTAAGACAGCATCAACTAATTCATTATCTTTTCAACATCTTTTACATAATGAACTACAAAGCATATAAAAGTCTACTAAGTTAATATACAAGATAGTAAGACAATACAACATCAAGGATAAGACTCCGGAACATAAGACTCATCCACGTGAGGCACATTTTCCACATTCTCCTCTTCAGGAGGCACGTACCCGTAATCTTGCGATAGTACACCTGTATGCATGCAATAATAGAGAGTGAGCTTATATAAAATAAGCCCAGCGAGGATCCGATAGATCTTGATCAAGGTCTACTAAACTCCTTGGAATAATGCTTTGAGTCAGTAAACACACAATGAACATCAATAATCATTATAAATGCAACAATAGTAATAACTGTAAACACACAATAAGGATACAATACATTTGCTGATGAAGCCCCATACCCCAATTCCATGCTCAACAACTCCTCCAAACTCAATGACACAATCCTAAGGTACCTTGACCTAGACCCACACCCCATGGCCTCTCCGCCCATGCGAGATAGGGAGTAGCCATGATAACTGTGCCCGCAGCCCAGGATGCCTCCCGAGGTGACACAACATTATCAAAGCTCACAACAATGAGACTTAACATAAATATACCGAGAGATCAGCAACGAGAGTGCCCGATTCCCGTAATCCATAATCAATCAATAATCTGGGAGATCAGCAACAAAAGTGCCCGATTCCCGTACTCAATAATCAATCAATAATCTGAGAGATCAGCAACAAAAGTGCCTGATTCCCGTAATCAATAATAATCAATATAACATCAATATTTAATTAAACAACAAACGACTAAGTTAGATGACAAAGTAGGCTATCCAACTTAACATGCATGAAACACGTAATCTAACCCTAGTCTAACCATTAACAACTCACAATTCAATCGCTCAAACACACCTAATCATCTAAATGCTCAATTCAACAATTTAAAAAAAGACAACCTAAACTTCAAATAATCATATCTTACATTTTACTAATCCAAACAACTCCAAATCAGTTTCAAACACTCACCCATTCAATCAACTACATTAGCCCCCTCGGAAACCAATCAAAACACATCCAAATCATGCCCAATAACCCTAAAACCCTAGTGTATCATGGCTGAAATTTCCGGATTTTGGCACGGACATCACAATCGAAAATTCAGCATTACAACGACGCTACCACGCAATTATCAATCTTTTAGAAATCCACGAAAATCGATTCCAATCAACACAACTCAATATATTCAACATTTAACAAATTAATCAACTTTAAATACCCGAAAAATAATAAATAGGCTACATCCGTTCAAATCTCGTAGTATTGCATATAAATGATCCCTAGCATGCATGGAGCAATAATCTAACATCAGATTAACATTCTAACGGTTCGATTTTCAATTCTACGCAAAAACACAAAAGATGAGTTTTGAGATCTAGAATTTTTCTCTCACCTTTGATCCGAAGTAAAGCTAGGAATGCGTGCAATAGGTGCCCAACAAGCAGAATCCAGCCCGGTTTGAAAAGATTCGGACTTTAAATGAGTTTTCTAAGGCAAAATTACTTTGAAAATAAGTTGAATAAAATCTCTTTTTTTCCTAAGCTTTCACGGCTGCAAGGTGTGTGTAAATGTGGTGTTTTGCTTTGTTTCATTGTGTGTTGGTGATATATGCATGAAAGTCAACAAGTTAAATGAAAGTCAAAGTTGAAACTTTAGTATTTTTAGTGTTTTCTTGACTTTAAATGCATTTTATTGATCACCAAAGTTCAAAACAATTATTCAACACCCAAGATAGCTCAAGTAGGTTATTTTTAGGTGACAAGAAGTTTTACAATCGAACAATTTCACCCGAGTTGGTTTAAAACTCGATTTTCACAAAAGTCGGTGTAAAAATCCTAATAAATTCTTAACCCGATTTTAAAACCGTTTTAATCAAACACACGTCTATTAAAGTCCGTGGTATAGGTCTAGAAGGGTTAAAAAGACCAGTTTCAAAATTTTAGCTGATGTGTTTCGAAAATACTATTCACTAAAAATCGACAATAAAATTTCTGACTCCGTTTTTTATGAAAATTTCATGAATGCACATTTAGCATGTTCTAAGAGTATTGATATCAAAATTTTCACATTCTAAGTCATGTAGCACATAGACAGGTCAATTCACGCAAAACGAGAATAAAACACGCAAAGCGAGATAAGGTAAAAAATTTTGGGGTTTCACATTCTCCCCTCCTTAAAACAATTGCGTCCTCGCAATTCTGCATCGATCCCAAGACAAACTCAGGTGCTGACTCAAACATACTGATTGAAAGACCAATTACTAAATTCTGAATACGAACCAAGAACACCAAGTAGGAACACCAAATAAGATCATCAAATAAAAATCCCCAAACAAGAAGCTTAAATAGGAACGCTGAATAAGAACACTGACTAGAATTTCTGAATAAAAATCTCAAATAAATTACCGAAGAAGAACGTCAAACATAGATCTCGTAATAGAGCACCAATCAAGAATATCAATTGAGAACTTCGAACAAGATCACCAAGCGAGAATACCAAATAATAATCATAATATAAGAACTCCGGATAATACCGTATCAGAATTCCACATAAGAATACCGCATAGAAAATACCATAGAAGATGTCCAAAGAAGTATGCTGAATAAGAATCTCCATACAGAAATCTCGAGGAAGAATGCCGTATAAAATCACCAAATAAGAATCCCAAGAATCAATGTATAGTCATAAAGTAGCTTGACCCCTAATCGGAATTCCATATACCTCAGCGTCACATACTACTCAGTCGCCAACTAATATGATGAACGTGCTAACTTTAATCGTATAAAGCAAACTCTCTACTCACATTTTAGCACGTTGCACTCAAGGAGATATGATATTTAATTGGTTGAGAATAAGTAAGTTACCTTTTACCACTGCTGTTGCCTCTGGCAATTCCTCCAAGTCCACTACGTAGGCCCGAGCCTGAGCCCGCTGCTGCTGTGGTGTACTGCTTGCAGGTCCACCCTGATAACCCTAGACTGCTGGCTGACGCGTAGAACCCTGATACCTAGGGCAATCCCTCGCCCAGTTTTGGTTGCTGCCGCAACCTAAACACGTCCCTGCCTTTCATCGACAGTCGGCCTCCATATGGCCCTTACGTGTACAATAAACACACTGCAGCATCGGAGCACTGACACTGCCTTCTAAAGAACCAAAAGCTGAATAAGCAGCTGAACCAGCCTGCTGCTGAGGTATAACAACACTAGGCCTGTATTGACCCTGAGACTGGGCTGGCCTGAACTGGGACTGAACCTGATATGACCCTTGCTGAAACTGAGGCCGATAATAACTCTGCTAACCCTGTGGCCTATAAGTACCCTATTGTGCTGGCGGCCTGTATATAACCTGCTGTACTGGAGGCCTATACATACCCTGTGGATACTGCGGCTGATACGGCCTCTTACTAGGCTGACTAGAAACAAGCTGATCCCCCAATTGATCATCACCCCTATCACGGCCCGGTGCCGCGTTACTCGGAGTCTCATCAATCATCTCAGGCCTACCTCTGATTCTTGGTCGACCGGCCATTTTACTAATCAAAGAGTTAGCACAGGTTATAGCACATAAACAGGTTATAAACAACTATTAACACATAAACAACAAACTCATATAAAACACATAAACAAATTGATCACATAATCACATAAGTACTAAATCACATAATCACTTAATCATTTAATCATATTAACACATATTTCACTTTTCTTTTACTTCATACATACTTGCATGCTGGAACCATTACCCACATTCCGAGGATACCCCGACTGACAACTAATCAAGCTCTGATACCACTTAAATGTCACGCCCCAACTCGACCCCTCCAATAATCAGTCAGGACGCAACGGAATTTCGACAGTATAACGATAGTATATAGGACTCCAAGGCTCTAAACCAACCTCAACAGAATATCATACATCAAACAACTCCTCAATAAAATAACAACATACATCATAACCATATTATACAATAATCATCCCTCGTTATACGCCTCCGTTCCAACATAATACATAAACCTTAATATACATTACAAAAACATATTTAGCCAATTTAGCAACCTAATCATAAACAAAAGGAAGGCTTCTAAGACAGCATCAACTAATTCATTATC
The DNA here is from genome assembly GCA_037974665.1 of Ehretia macrophylla. NCBI lineage: Eukaryota > Viridiplantae > Streptophyta > Magnoliopsida > Boraginales > Ehretiaceae > Ehretia > Ehretia macrophylla. The sequence goes on along the minus strand of CM075765.1, from coordinate 48,528,394 downwards.
TTTTCAACATCTTTTACATAATGAACTACAAAGCATATAAAAGTCTACTAAGTTAATATACAAGATAGTAAGACAATACAACATCAAGGATAAGACTCCGGAACATAAGACTCATCCACGTGAGGCACATTTTCCACATTCTCCTCTTCAAGAGGCACGTACCCGTAATCTTGCGATAGTACACCTGTATGCATGCAATAATAGAGAGTGAGCTTATATAAAATAAGCCCAGCGAGGATCCGATAGATCTTGATCAAGGTCTACTAAACTCCTTGGAATAATGCTTTGAGTCAGTAAACACACAATGAACATCAATAATCATTATAAATGCAACAATAGTAATAACTGAAAACACACAATAAGGATACGATACATTTGCTGATGAAGCCCCATACACCAATTCCATGCTCAATAACTCCTCCAAACTCAATGACACAATCCTGAGGTACCTTGACCTCGACCCACACCCCATGGCCTCTCTGCCCATGCGAGATAGGGATTAGCCATGATAACTGTGCCCGCAGCCCAGGATGCCTCCCGAGGTGACACAACATTATCAAAGCTCACAACAATGAGACTCAACATAAATAAACCGAGAGATCACCAACGAGAGCGCCCGATTCCCGTAATCCATAATCAATCAATAATCTGGGAGATCAGCAACAAAAGTGCCCGATTCCCGTACTCAATAATCAATCAATAATCTGAGAGATCAGCAACAAAAGTGTCTGATTCCCGTAATCAATAATAATCAATATAACATCAATATTTAATTAAACAACAAACGACTAAGTTAGATGACAAAGTAGGCTATCCAACTTAACATGCATGAAACACGTAATCTAACCCTAGTCTAACCATTAACAACTCACAATTCAATCGCTCAAACACACCTAATCATCTAAATGCTCAATTCAACAATTTAAAAAAAGACAACCTAAACTTCAAATAATCATATCTTACATTTTACTAATCCAAACAACTCCAAATCAGTTTCAAACACTCACCCATTCAATCAACTACATTAGCCCCCTCAGAAACCAACCAAAACACATCCAAATCATGCCCAATAACCCTAAAACCCTAGTGTGTCATGGCTGAAATTTCCGGATTTTGTCACGGACATCACAATCGAAAATTCGGCATTACAACGGCGCTACCACGTAATTATCAATCTTTTAGAAATCCACGAAAATCGATTCCAATCAACACAACTCAATATATTCAACATTTAACAAATTAATCAACTTTAAATACCCGAAAAATAATAAATAGGCTACATCCGTTCAAATCTCGTAGTATTGCATATAAATGATCCCTAGCATGCATGGAGCAATAATCTAACATCAGATTAACATTCTAACGGTTCGATTTTCAATTCTACGCAAAAACACAAAATATGAGTTTTGAGATCTAGAATTTTTCTCTCACCTTTGATCCGAAGTAAAGCTAGGAATGCGTGCAATAGGTGCCCAACAAGCGGAATCCAGCCCGGTTTGAAAAGATTCGGACTTTAAATGAGTTTTCTAAGGCAAAATTACTTTGAAAATAAGTTGAATAAAATCTCTTTTTTTCCTAAGCTTTCACGGCTGCAAGGTGTGTGTAAATGTGGTGTTTTGCTTTGTTTCATTGTGTGTTGGTGATATATGCATGAAAGTCAACAAGTTAAATGAAAGTCAAAGTTGAAACTTTAGTATTTTTAGTGTTTTCTTGACTTTAAATGCATTTTATTGATCACCAAAGTTCAAAACAATTATTCAACACCCAAGATAGCTCAAGTAGGTTATTTTTAGGTGACAAGAAGTTTTACAATCGAACAATTTCACCCGAGTTGGTTTAAAACTCGATTTTCGCAAAAGTCGGTGTAAAAATCCTAATAAATTTTTAAGCCGATTTTAAAACCGTTTTCATCAAACACAGGTCTATTAAAGTCCGTGGTCTAGGTCTAGAAGGGTTAAAAAGACCAGTTTCAAAATTTTAGCTGACGTGTTTCGAAAATACTATTCACTAAAAATCGACAATAAAATTTCTGACTCCGTTTTTTATGAAAATTTCATGAATGCACATTTAGCATGTATTAGGAGTATTGATATCAAAATTATAACATTCTAAGTCATGTAGCACATAGACAGGTCAATTCACGCAAAACGAGAATAAAACACGCAAAGCGAGATAAGGTAAAAAATTTTGGGGTTTCACAAGTTTAATTGTTATGCTGGAACGGAGGCGTATAACAATGAACGGTTGGGGGAAGGAATGATTAATGAATAATATGGCTGTGTTGTATGTTGTTATTTGAATTAAAGAGTTGGTGGATGTATGATGTTCTAATGAGGTTGGTTTAGAACCTCGGCGTGCTATGTACTGTCGTAATACTGTCGAAATTCCGTTGCGTCCTTACTAATTGTAGGTGGGGTCGAGTTGGGGCGTGACAGTATTCCCTTAGCCGGGGCGTTACAGAAGTGGTATTAGAGTGGGCTGACTTTCTGCCAACTAGGATGCTGGGTCCCCAAGGGAGTACGGATGTAATATCCCACATCGGTCGATTGCGAGCTGGGACTACTGTATATATAGTGGAAGGTTCTCCCTTATATTCGAGATGATGCGTTTTCTAGTCCAAGTTGGGCTATGAGAAACAAACTCGTGAGGGGCCCAATGTGGTAACCCAAACCGGAAAATATCATCTTATGTGGCGTCACTGGTGTGCCTCTGCCCTTTGTTGTATTCGCTTAGTCGGGGCATTACAGAAGTGGTATCAGAGCGGGCTGACCTTTATGCCAGCGAGGACGCTGGGTCCCCAAGGGGGGTGTATGTAATATCCCATATCGGTTGGTTACGAGCTAGGACTACTGAATATATAGTGGAAGGTTCTCCCTTATGTTCGAGATGACGCGTTTTCCAGTCCAAGTTGGGTTGTGAGAAACAAACCTGTAAGGGGCCCAATGTGGTAACCCAAAGCAGACAATATCATCTTATGTGGCGTCGCTGATGTGCCTTTCCCCTTCGTGGTATTCACAAGTTAAGGCATGATTGCGTGAATAAATGTTTCTTTGATTAGATAAGGGAATGATTGAATGGTTAAAGCACATGCTAACATGAAAGCGAGAATGTGAAAGGTCTTTTATGAGTTATTGTGTAAAAGTGAAAAGTTAAGAATAGAAAGTATGATTAATTGTTTTACTTGTATCTTTAGCATGCAAAGTGTTTGTATGACCCTATATGTGATCTTATGTTAACTTATTTGAACTTATTCTTATGTGATTTAATTGTGAATTATACATATGCTTGTCATAATACTTTGCATTCAAGTTGTCTGGAATGGGACCCCGCCGTCAAACTGGGAATCAGAATGTTGATAGAGAACCAGAGGAGGCTCCCAGGCAAGAAGCCGGTATGGTAAGAAATGCACCACAAGTTCAGGAACCGAGTAACGTGCAGATCTTGGCCACAATGGCCAATGCTATGAATACCATTGCCTAGTTCATGACTTAGCAGGGACAGACAGGGGCTGCCAGAGGTAATCAGGCTACAAGAGTTGAGGATAGTGGTATTACCGGAGGTAATTTGTATGACAGGTTTTTACATCATGGGGCCTACAGCTTCTTTGGAGAGCCAGATGATATGAAGGCTGAATTATGGTTGAGAAAGTTTGAAAGGGTAGCTACAATACTCGAGTGCAGTGATGAAAGAAAAATTACCTATGCCACATTTTTTCTGAAGGGTGACGCCAAGGAGTAGTGGCATACTATTAGTGAGAAATGGGAAGCCGAGAGTGTTCAACATTCGTGGGATGACTTTGTCCGTGAATTACGAGATAAGTATATATCAGTGGTTGCCCGTGAGAGACATCAAGAAGAGTTCATAGCTTTGAAGAAGGGAAATATGACAGTGGATCAGTATGAGGCTACTTTTACTAGGCTCTTTTGTTATGTGTTGGCTTTGGTACAACCAGAGGACATGAAAATGAAGAGATTCATCATGGGGTTAAGAAATGATATTATGCTAAATCTCTCTATGAATGATTACCCTAATTATGCTGTAGTGGTCAGAGCCGCCTCGAGGTATGAAAAACGCAAGGCAGATGTGTTGGTCGAGACTAGTCAATCGAGTAAGCGGCAGTTCCAGTCACAGAGTCAGGGGTACCAGAGGCATACTATTTCAGTTGGGTAGAGTCCGCAACTGAGGCAGACACAGAGTTATGCAGGGCCTTTTCAGACTTAGTCGCGACCAGCTCAGAGTCAGAATCAGGGGCAGACTTGATCAGCAGTGGTTCGTTCGCAGCAGGGTAGTTCAGCTACCTCTACTTACAGAGCTCCTTCGGGAGGCACTACTTCAAGACGTCACCAGCAGTGCAGCTTCTGTCAACGCCAGGTTCATACTAAGGAAAATTGTTGGAAGAGATTGGGCCGATGTACCGGATGTGGCATTGATCAACATAAGGTTAAAGACTACCTGAAATTCAAGAATACTAAGGGTCAGACATCTGGTCAGGGCAATCAGACCAGGGCGTCAGCTGCAGCACCAGTGGGTCAGGCCATAGTATTTGCCTTAGATGTAGAGGAACTTCTGGATACGACTGCTATAGTAGAAGGTACTTTTCTTCTTAATGATCAATCGGTTAAAGTTTTAATTGATTCCGGGGCTTCGCATTCATTTATTACACCTATATGTGCACAGAATGCTAAGTTGAAACATGATAAATCGTTACATGATATTGTGGTTTATATACCTATGGGGCTGAAGTTTGTCACCAAATCTATTTGCAAGGCATGTAATATCTTTATTCAAGGTCGTGTATTTCCTGCCAATTTAATTATTCTAACTTTCCACGACTTTGAAATTATATTAGGGATGGACTGGTTAGGTAGATATTATGCACAACTTGATTGTAGAAAAAAGATTGTGAAACTAGAAATGCTCGACCAGGCCGTACTTGAAATAGTAGGAAGTAGAAAATCTACGAGAACTCCTATCATATCTTCTATTAAAGCATAAAAAATGTTAGGTAAGGGTTGTGAGGCTTACTTTGCTTATTTGATTAATCAACCTAGTGATCAATTGAAATTGAATGATGTGCCTATCATGAGAGAGTTTCCGGGGTTGTTTCCTGAGGAATTACCTAGTTTACCACCTGATAGAGAGATAGAGTTTGTGATTGACTTATTACCAGGGGCTACGCCTATCTTTAGAACTCCGTACAGAATGGCTTCACCTGAGTTGGAAGAATTAAAAATTCAGTTGCAGGCTTTACTTGAGAAGGGATTCATTTAGCTGAGTTCTTTACCTTGGGGTGCACCAGTCTTGTTTGTTAAAAAGAAAGGCGGATCTCTTCGCTTATGCATTGATTATCGGGGTCTTAATCAGGTAATTATCAAAAATAAATATCCATTGCCTTTGATTGAGGAGTTATTTGATCAACTGCAAGGTGATAGGGTATTTTCTAAATCTGATCTGAGGCAGGGCTATTATCAGTTAAGGATTAAGTCAGATGATGTTCCCAAAATTGCTTTCAAAACTAGATATGGTCATTATGAGTTTGTTGTTCTGCCATTTGGGTTAACTAATGCTCATCTCGCATTCATGGATTTGATGCAGAGAGTATTCCGTCCATATCTTGATCAGTTTGTGGTTATTTTCATTGATGATATCCCTGAATAATCTAAATTTGAGACTGAACATGAACAACATCTCAGGATTGTACTGCAGACTCTTCAAGAGCATAAATTATTCGCGAAGTTCAGTAAGTGTGAGTTCTGGTTAAGGCAAGTTACTTTTCTAGGTCATATTATTTCTCAAGATGGAATTTCTATTGATCCAGCGAAGATTGAGGTTGTCATGGCATGGAAACAGCCGGAGACTGTTACAGAATTTCGCCGTTTTCTAGGCTTAGCGGGTTATTACAGAAGGTTTGTCAAGGATTTTTCTAAAATTGCTAGACCATTGACTCAGCTTACTCGAAAGAAGACTGTATTTGACTGGAATGAGAAATGTGAGGCTAGCTTCTAGGAATTGAAGAAGAGATTTGTGAAACCCCACTTTTCTGCTTATCTCGTTTTGCGTGCTATACCTCATTTTGCGTGCATATGACCTGTTTATGTGCTATAGGACGTAGAAAGTTATAATTTTGATGTCAATACTCCTAATACGTGCTAAATGTGCATTCATGATATTTTCATAAAAAACAGGATCAGAAATTTTATCGTCAATTTTTAGTGAATAGTATTTTGGACGCACGTCCTCTAAAATTTTGAAACTGGTCTTTTTAACCCTTCTAAACCTAGTCCATAGAATTTAATAGACCTGTGATTGCTAAAAACAGATTTCAAATCGGCTTAGGAATTTATTAGGATTTTTACACCGACTTTTGCAAAAATTGAGTTTTAAGCCGACTCGGGTGGAATTCTTTGAATGTAAAACTTCTTGTCACCTAAAAATAATCCACTTGAGATATCTTGGGGTTTGCATAATTATTTTGAGCCTTGGTGAGTAATAAAATGCCTTTAAAGTCAATAAAATACTAAAAATAATAAGTTTTACTAACTTAAACTATTTTATATATTAACTAATTTGCCTCACATTAGTTACACACACTCACATAACACAAAAACACACCCAATTGCACACACAAGGCCGAGAGAAAGAAGGAGAAAAAGAAAAGAGAATTTTCAAGGTTTTTCAAACAAATTTTCAAAGAAAAACTTGGTTTTTGTCCGTAAAACTTTGCACCGACTTGGATTCCGCTTGTTGGGCACGCACTTCACGCATCCCTAGGCTTTTATCTCATCAAAGGTGAGAGAAAAATTCTAGATCTCAAAATGTCATTTTTATGTTTTTGCGTCTAATTGAAATTTGAACCGTTAGAATTGTAATTTGATGGTAGATTATTGCTCCTTGCATGCTAGGGATCGTTTAGTGGTAATACTACGAATTTCTGTCGGATGTAGCATAATTTTTATTTTTCGGGTATTAAATTTTGATTAAATTGTTCAAGGTTGAATTAATTGAGTTGTGATGATCGAAATCGATTGCCGTCGATTTTTAAATACTTGATAATTACGTGGTAGCGCTGTTGTAATGCCGAATTTTCGATTACATTGTTCGTGTGAAAATCCAGAAAATTCATCCTTGACACCTTAGGGTTTTAGGGTTATCGGGCATGATTTGGAAGTGTTATGGTGGATTTCCGAGAGGGCTAATGTAGTAGGTTGAATGGGTGAGTGATAGAACTGATTGGGAAACGTTTGGGTTAATAGAATGTAAGTTATAAATTTTAGAAGTTTAGGTTGTCATTCTTTAATTCCTTGAACGATGCCTTTAGATGATTGGGTGGTATTTGAGTGTTGAATGGTGAGTTGTTGATGAGTAATTTAGGGTTTAATTGTGTATATAATGCATGTCCGGTTAGATGGCCTACTTTGTCATCTAACTAAGTTATTATTGTTTAAATGATAATTGATGCTATCAATGATGAATAAATGATGATTGATTGATGATTGATGATGATTGATTGATTGATGATTGATGATGATTATGGAGTCTTGGTATATGTGTGCCACCTCTCGGGCAGCGTTGGGTTGTCGGGTTGATAACAGTATGACTACCAAAGGCTACCCCCAGCTCGCGTGACGGAGGTGTCTTGGAAGGAAAGGCTAGTGAGGTACCTCGAGTGCGTGAGTAATGGGGAGTTACAAGAAGAATGGTTGAGATCATGATGGCATTTGGAGCTACACGAAATAGAGTATCCTTTATTGAATGGTTATATAGTTATGTGATGATAGTATTATTTAAGTTATTGTGTGTTTACTGACTCAAAGGATTATTCCAAGGAGTTTAGTAGACCTTGCTCGAGATCTATCGGATCCTCACTGGGCTTATTTATATAGGCTCACTCTCTATTATTGCATGCTTACAGGTGTTGCAGAGCCAGATTACGGGTACGTGCCTCCTGAGGAGGAAAATGTGCCTTACGTGGAGGAGTCATATGTTCCACAGTCTTATCCGTGATTATGTGCTGTTATTTATCATGGATATTAGTTTAGTAGCCTTTTCTATGTTTTATAGTTCTTGTTGTATAGGATGGTGAAAACAATATGAATTAGTTGTTACTATTCTAGCAGCTTCTTTTGTCTATGGTTAAGTTGTTAGATGGGTCTCAACTTATTTTTTTGAAATGTATGATAAGGTTGAGATATTGTATGTTATGTTGGAACGGAGGCAGATAACGAGGACTGATTATTGTAATTTACGGTTATGTTGTGTGTTGTTATGCTGTTGAGGAGTTGTTGTTTGTATAGTTATGGAATTGGATGTTTAATGTTAATAATGAGGTTGGTTTAGAACCTCAGTATTCTATTTACTGTCGTTATACTGCCGAAATTCCATTGCGTCCTGACTGATTGTAGGTGGGGTTGAGTTGGGGCGTGACATTTAAGTGGTATCAGAGCGCATGTTAGCTGTCAGCCGGGGTATTCTCGGAATGTGGGTAATGGTCTTAGCATGAAATATGTTTGAAAAGAAAGAAAAGTGAATTATGTATTGATATGACTAAATGATTAAGAGATTATGTGATTTAAGTGCTTATGTGATTATGTGATCAATTTGCTTATGTGATTGAAGCTTATGTGATCTATGTGCTTTATATGAGTTTGATGTTTATGTGTTAAAAGATGTAGATAACCTGTTTACATGTTATAACCTGTGCTAACTCTTTGATTAGTACGATGGCTGATAAACCGAGGACTCGTGGTAGGCCCGAGATAGTAGATGAGGTTCCTGGTAATGTGGCAGAGGGCCGTGATGGGGGTGATGACAGATTAGGGGCAGCAATGGATCAGATTGCAGATTTGATGGCTGGACAGGCCCAGTTGTTAGCGGGTCAGGCTGCTCAGACCCAGGCATTACAGGCCCAGATACAGAGTGTACTGGGTGGTAATCACGGTCGAGGTACTATGAAGGAGTTTCTGGGGTACTATCCTCCTAGATTTCAGGGAGAGCCTGATGATAGGAAGGCCGAGTCATGGATTAGTAGGTTAGAGAAAATTTTTGATCCTCACGGGTACACTGATGAGAGGAAGGTGACTTGTGCTGTCTATTTGCTTGATGATGAGGCAGAGGAGTGGTAGCGCACTCTGAGAGCCAATTGGGAGACCCGGGGTGTTCCGTATGTTTGGGATGCCTTTCTGACTGCTTTTAGGGATAAATATGTCCCGAGGGTTGCACGGGAGAGGAGAGAGGCTGAGTTCCTATCTTTGGTACAGGGGGATTCTACTGTGGCTCAGTATGAGGCTACATTCACTAGGTTGTCCCGGTATGCACCGGAGTTTGTAGCTGTGGAGGAGAGGAAGACCCGTAGATTTATGTTGGGATTGAGGCCCGAGATTCAAGATGCAATGGCTCTGAATCGCTATGATATCTTCACTGAGGCTTTTGATGCAGCTTCTAGAGAGAAGAGGAAAGGGGATCAGATTGTCTCCAGTTAGCCTAGTAAGAGGCCATATCAGCCACAGGGCCAGCAGGTTATATATAGGCCTCCAGTACAGCAGGTTGTCTACAGGCCACCAGCCCAGCAGGGTTCTTATAGGCCACAGGGTCAGCAGAGTTACTATCGGCCTCAGTTTCAGCAGGGGCCATATCAAGTTCAGACTCAGTATAGGCCAGCCCAGTCTCAGGGTCAGTACAGGCCTAGTGTGGTGAGACCTCAGCAGCAGGCTGTACCAGCTGCTTCATCAGCTTCTGGTTCTTCTAGGGGCAGTGTTAGTGCCACATCATCGCAGTGTAATTACTGCAAGTGCCCAGGGCATATGGAGTCCGACTGTAGGGTAAAGGCAGGGACATGTTTGGGTTGTGGGAGCAGCGAGCATAGGGGGAAGGATTGCCATAGATATGCGAGGACTGAGGGTTGGGCAGCAACTCAGGGTTCCCAAGGTAGGCCTACAGGCAGTGTACCACAGCAGCAGCGGGTTCGGGCTCGGGCTTATGCAGTTGATATGGAGGAGATGCCTGAGGAGACTACAGTTGTAGAAGGTAACTTCCTTATACTTGATCAACTTGTTAAAGTGTTGATTGATTATGGTGCTACGCATTCTTTCATTACTCCTGCTTGTGTGCAACGTGTTAATTTGCAACCTGAAAGATTGCCTTATGTGGTTGAGATTAGTACCTCTTTGACTGATAAGTATGTTACTGGCTTAGTATGTAAGGATTGTATAATACATGTTAAGGGGCATAATTTTCCTTCAGACCTTATCTTATTTCCTATCCAGGGGTATGATGTTATTCTGGGTATGGATTGGCTTTCTAAGTATGATGCCCAGTTAAACTGTAGAACCAAGGTAGTACAGTTTCGATTGCCGGATCAGCCAGTAGTAGAGGTAGCGGGTAACCGGGGTGCTAAGACGAGTTTTATTATCTCAGAACTAAAGCCGTTAAGTTGGTGAGTAAGGGGTGTTCGGGTTATCTAGCTTATTTGATCAACAAGCCATCTGATAAGCTACAGCTAGAGGAAGTCCCTATTATTCGGGAATATCCTAATGTATTTCCCGAGTTGCCAGGATTGCCGCCAGAGATGGATATAGAATTTGTGATTAATCTTGTTCCTGGTACTCAACCTATTTCTAAATCAGCGTACCGGATGGCACCAGCTGAGTTGAAGGAGTTGAAGACTCAGTTGCAGGAGTTATTGAAGAAGGGATTTATCCAGCAGAGTTCTTCACCTTGGGGAGCTCCAGTCTTATTTGTGAAGAAGAAGGATGGTACTTTGAGGTTGTGTATTGATTACCATGGTTTGAATCAGGTGACTATCAAGAATAAATATCCTTTGCCACTAATTGACGAGTTGTTTGATCAACTTCAGGGGGCTAAAGTCTATTCTAAATTTGACTTAAGGCAGGGGTATTATCAGCTTCGGATTCGTACGGAGGATGTTCCGAAGTCTGCCTTCAGGACTCGGTACGGGCATTATGAGTTTGTTGTTATGCCCTTTGGTTTGACTAATGCACCGGCAGCATTCATGGATTTGATGCATCGAGTCTTTCAGTCGTACTTGGACCAGTTCGTGGTGATTTTTATTGATGATATCTTGGTCTATTCTATATCTGAATCGGAGCACGAGCAACATCTACGGCTTGTATTAGAGAAGCTGCAGGAGCATCAGTTGTTTGCCAAGTTCAGCAAATGTGAATTTTGGCTGCAACGGATTTCTTTTCTTGGCCATGTTATTACACAGAGCGGTATTTCTGTAGATCCCACTAAGATTGAATCGGTGATGTCTTGGAAACGGCCAGAGAGTGTTTCTGATGTCCGTAGCTTTCTTGGCTTGGCGAGTTATTACCGTAGGTTTGTCAAGGACTTCTCGAAGATTGCGGGGACACTATCTAAGTTGACTCAGAAATGGAGTATCTTTACTTGGGATGAGAAGTGTGAGAGTGGGTTTCAGGAGTTGAAAAAGAGCTTGACTACTGCTCCAGTACTTGCTCTACCAGAGGGGACGGATAATATGGTTATTTACAGTGATGCATCCAAGGAGGGCTTGGGATGTGTTCTTATGCAGGATGGCCGAGTTATTGGCTATGCTTCCCGGAAGTTGAAGCCTTATGAAGAAAACGATCCGACTCATGATCTTGAGTTAGCAGCAGTTGTCTTTGCACTCAAGAAGTGGCATCATTATCTGTGGGGTAGTAAGTTTGAGATTTTCACTGATCATAAGAGTCTTAAGTACTTATTCTCACAGAAGGAGTTAAATATGCGCCAGAGGAGATGGATGGAGCTTCTTGGAGATTATAATTGTTCTATCAATTATCTGCCTGGAAAGGCAAATGTTGTAGCAGATGCTCTCAGCCGGAAGGCTAGTATTTCTTGTTTGGCTGTCAAGAAGTGGGAGGTTCTTGAGGAGTTTAGTTATTGGAGACCAAAGTTGACTCAGGTTGGGGTGATGTGTTCACATCTCCGTATTCAGCCTTTATTATTGTCTCAGATCAAGGAAGCTCAGCAACTTGATGTTAAACTTTAGAAAATCAAGGATCAGATCACTGATGATCAGTCTGACTTCAAAGTACATGAGGACGGTATTCTTCGGTTTCGGAACAGGGTTTGTGTTCCTGATGAACCGGGCTTGAGGCGAGGCATTCTGGAGGAAGCTCATAATTCTAAATATACTATTCATCCTGGTGGAACTAAGATATATCGGGATTTGAAGCAACATTACTTGTGAAATAACATGAAGAGGGAGGTTGCTCAGTTTGTGTCTAGATGTTTGACTTGTCAGAGGGTGAAAGCCAAGCATCAACGACCAGCAGGTTTGCTTCAGCCGTTGGCTATACCACAGTGGAAATGGGAGCATATTATGATGGACTTCGTCACTGGTTTGCCTAGAACACCAAGGGGTAATGATGCAGTTTGGGTTGTCGTGGATCGTTTGACGAAGACAGCCCATTTTATTGCAATGAGGATGGGAGATGAGGTTACAAAGTTGACGGATCTTTATTTGGATCAGATTGTTAGACTTCACGGGATTCCGTCTAGTATTGTCTTTGTTCGAGATCCTCGATTTACTTCTCGTTTATGGGAGAAACTTCAGGAGACTTTGGGTACTCAGTTGAACTTCAGTACCGCGTATCATCCACAGACCGACGGTCAGTCTGAGCGGACTATTCAGATTCTGGAAGATATGCTTAGGGTTTGTGTTCTGGACTTCGGAAAGGACTAGGAGAAACATCTACCGCTTGTCGAGTTTGCCTATAACAATAGTTATCAATCTACTATTGGAATGGCACCTTTTGCAGCTCTTTACGGTTGTAAGTGCCGTTCACCTTTATATTGGGACGAGGTAGGAGAGATGAAGACTGTTGATCCGACTATTATGCCAGAACTTGTTGAGAAGATTGAAAATGTTCAGTTGATCAGGCAGAGAATGCTTACGGCGCAGAGTAGGTTCAAGAGTTATGCTGATAAGCGTCGTCGAGACTTAGAGTTTGCAGTCGGAGATCGGGTTTTCTTGAGATTGTCTCCTCGAAAGGGGTTTGTTCGTTACGGTAAAGGTGGTAAGCTGAGTCCGAGATTTGTTGGGCCATTTGAGATTACTGGCAGGGTTGGTAAGTTGGCATATCGGTTGGCTTTACCGGAGAACTTCTCTAATGTCCACGATGTATTTCACGTGTCTAATTTACGGAAATACAATCCGGATCCTTCTCATATTCTTGAGTCAGAGCCGTTACAGCTTCGAGAGAATTTGACTTATGACGAGCGTCCGATTCGTATTCTAGATCAGATGGACCGAGAGTTGATGTCAAAGAGGATTCCGATGGTAAAGGTGTTGTGGAAGCATCACGGCATTGAGGAAGCTACGTGGGAGAGACGAGATCAGATGCAGCAGCAATACCCAGATCTATTCCGTACATCAAGTAAGAATTTCGAGGCCGAAATTTCTATAAGGGGGGGAGAATGTGAAACCCCACTTTTCTGCTTATCTCGTTTTGCGTGCTATACCTCATTTTGCGTGCATATGACCTGTTTATGTGCTATAGGACGTAGAAAGTTATAATTTTGATGTCAATACTCCTAATACGTGCTAAATGTGCATTCATGAAATTTTCATAAAAAACGGGATCAGAAATTTTATCGTGGATTTTTAGTGAATAGTATTTTAGACGCACGTCCGCTAAAATTTTGAAACTGGTCTTTTTAACCCTTCTAGACCTAGTCCATAGACTTTAATAGACCTGTGATTGATAAAAATAGATTTCAAATCGGCTTAGGAATTTATTAGGATTTTTACACCGACTTTTGCAAAAACCGAGTTTTAAGCCGACTCGGGTGGAATTCTTTGAATGTAAAACTTCTTGTCACCTAAAAATAATCCACTTGAGATATCTTGGGGTTTGCATAATTATTTTGAGCCTTGGTGAGTAATAAAATGCCTTTAAAGTCAATAAAATACTAAAAATAATAAGTTTTACTAACTTAAACTATTTTATATATTAACTAATTTGCCTCACATTAGTTACACACACAGACATAACACAAAAACACACCCAATTACGCTCACAAGGCTGAGAGAAAGAAGGAGAAAAAGAAAAGAGAATTTTCAATGTTTTTCAATCAAATTTTCAAAGAAAAACTTGGTTTTTGTCCGTAAAACTTTGCACCGACTTGGATTCCGCTTGTTGGGCACGCACTTCACGCATCCCTAGGATTTTATCGCATCAAAGGTGAGAGAAAAATTCTAGATCTCAAAATGTCATTTTTATATTTTTGCGTATAAATGAAATTTGAACCGTTAGAATTGTAATATGATGTTAGATTATTGCTCCTTGCATGCCAGGGATCGTTTAGTGGTAAAATTATGAATTTCTGTCGGATGTAGCATAATTTTTATTTTTCGGGTATTAAATTTTGATTAAATTGTTCAATGTTGAATTAATTGAGTTGTGATGATCGAAATCGATTGCCGTCGATTTCTAAATACTTGATAATTACGTGTTAGCGCTGTTGTAATGCCGAATTTTTGATTACATTATTCGTGTGAAAATCCAGAAAATTCAGCCTTGACACCTTAGAGTTTTAGGGTTATCGGGCATGGTTTGGAGGTGTTATGGTGGATTTCCGAGAGGGCTAATGTAGTAGGTTGAATGAGTGAGTGATAGAAACTGATTGGGTAATGTTTGGGTTAGTAGAATGTAAGTTATGAATTTTAGAAGTTTAGGTTGTCATTCTTTAATTCCTTGAACGATGCCTTTGGATTATTGGGTGGTGTTTGAGTGTTGAATGGTGAGTTGTTGATGAGTAATTTAGGGTTTAATTGTGTATATAATGCATGTCAGGTTAGATGGCCTACTTTGTCATCTAACTAAGTTATTGTTGTTTAAATGATAATTGATGCTATCAATGATGAAAAAATGATGATTGATTGATGATTGATTGATGATTGATTGATGATTGATGATGATTATGGAGTCTTGGTATGTGTGTGCCATCTCTCGGGCAGCATTGGGCTATCGGGTTGATAACGGCATGACTGCTAGAGGCTACCCCCAGCTCGCATGACGGAGGTGTCATGGAGGGAGGGGCTAGTGAGGTACCTCGGGTGCGTGAGTAATGGGGAGTTATAAGAAGAATGGTTGAGATCGTGATGGCGTTTGGAGCTACACCAAATAGAGTATCCTTTATTGAATGGTTATATAGTTATGTGATGATAGTATTATTTATGTTATTGTGTGTTTACTGACTCAAAAGGATTATTCCAAGGAGTTTAGTAGACCTTGCTCAAGATCTATCGGATCCTCACTGGGCTTATTTATATAAGCTCACTTTCTATTATTGCATGCTTACAGGTGTTGCAGAGCCGGATTATGGGTACGTGCCTTCTGAGGAGGAAAATGTGCCTTACGTGGACGAGTCATATGTTCCAGAGTCTTATCCGTGATTCTATGCTGTTATTTATCATGTATATTAGTTTAGTAGCCTTTTGTATGTTTTATAGTTCTTGTTGTATAGGATGCTGAAAAGAATATGAATTAGTTGTTACTATTCTAGCAGCTTCTTTTGTCTATGGTTAAGTTGTTAGACGGATCTCAACTTATTTTTGAAAT
Organism: Ehretia macrophylla; assembly: GCA_037974665.1. Lineage (NCBI taxonomy): Eukaryota > Viridiplantae > Streptophyta > Magnoliopsida > Boraginales > Ehretiaceae > Ehretia > Ehretia macrophylla. Next base: position 48,512,810 of record CM075765.1, on the reverse strand, counting down.
GTATGATAAGGTTGAGATATTGTATGTTATGTTGGAATGGAGGCAGATAACGAGGACTGATTATTGTAATTTACGGTTATGTTGTGTGTTGTTATGCTGTTGAGGAGTTGTTGTTTGTATGGTTATGGAATTGGATGTTTAATGTTATTAATGAGGTTGGTTTAGAACCTCAGTATTCTATTTACTGTCGTTATACTGCCGAAATTACGTTGCGTCCTGACTGATTGTAGGTGGGGTCGAGTTGGGGCGTGACAAGATTAACCACAGCTCCTATTCTTGCTCTACCTGAGGGTACTGATAATCTAGTAATCTATAGTGATGCTTCTAAGGAAGGTTTGGGCTGTGTATTGATGCAGAATGGAAAAGTAATTGCTTATGCTTCCAGAAAATTGAAACCTTATGAACTTAATTATTCGACGCATGATTTTGAGCTTGCAGCTATCATCTTTGCACTAAAGAAATGGCGTCACTATCTTTGGGGTAATAAATTTGAAATCTTTACTGATCACAAGAGTCTGAAATATCTCTTTTCTCAGAAAGAGTTGAATATTAGGCAGAGGCGTTGGTTGGAATTGCTTGAGGATTATAATTGCACTATCAATTATCTGCCAGATAAGGCCAATATTGTTGTTGATGCTTTAAGCCGAAAGGCTACAATAGCCAGTCTAATCATCAAAAATTGGGAGTTCATAGAGGAATTATGTTTATGGAGGCCCAACACTTCAGATTCTGGTATTTAATTTGCAAGTTTGCATATTCAATCTCTTTTATTATCCAGGATTAGAGAGGCTCAGCAGACTGATCTCCAATTGATGGAAATCTTAGAAATATAGAAAGAGGGAGAGTCAGATTTCAAATTGCATGATGATGGTCTTCTTAAATTCAAAGACAAAAGTGGTATCAGCGCGGTACAGCAGAAGCGTGGAGGGTTCTCCTTTATATTCAAGATGACGCGTTTTTCAGTCCAAGTTGGGCTGTGAGAAACAAACCCGTGAAAGGCCCAATGTGGTAACCCAAAGCGGACTATATCATCTTATGTGGCGACGCTGTTGTGCCTCTGCCCTTCGTGGTATTCGCTTAGCCAGGGCATTACAAATAGCCCCCCTCCCTCCGAATTTGTTTAATTAATTTTGGATTTTGGTTATTTTTAATCAATTTTTGAGTTAATTCTAGATAGTTTTTAGTTTTAGTCATATTTAGTTAGTAGGATATGGGGGAAATCCCATCTAGGTAGTTCTTATTCGGAAAAATTTTGCCTGAATAGCTACTATTAGGGGTAAGTCCGACCCAAGTAGTTATTATCTGGGGGAGGTTCTCCTCGAATAGCTTTTAATAGGAAAGCACTTATTCGGGGGAAACTCATCCCTAGTAGTTCTTATTCGGGGAAAATTAGCTCCGTCCGAATAGCTACTTTGCATCGGACCTCTGCTCAATTTCTGGGATTAGAAATACGCGTTTGTCAATACGGGGGAGCGTTTCTTGACTCTCTTTTATTTATAGAATTCGTATTCAATTATGCCTGAGTAGATTGATATCTATGGGAGAATATTGTAATTGTTAGTCTTTTAATATATGGTCTCGGATTCATATTATACGCTTTAATGCAATACATGGCTTGTTTTAATTTAGTATTGTCTTTCATACGTAATGCTTTTAAGTAGATGTATGATTACCTTATTATCATTATTGTCTTCCATAACGTAATGCTTTTAAGTAGATGTTATGTTAGCTTTACTTTCGTGCGATGTATCTATGTTTTAGAAACTGATTCAAATAGCTTGACAAACTTAAAAGATTCCAAGTGACTATAGGTAATGTTTTTAAGTAGACCATAGTTTCTAGACTAAAAAGGAGAAATTAATTACTTAGTTGAAATAGACCGTTTACACCAGGTTGCAAGGACAGATCCATACGAAGGATGGAACGGCACCTACATTAGAGTAGTAATCGGGATTTTAATAGGCTAAGTTAATTGACTAGGTTAAATGCTTATCGCTTAACCTTTTGCACAGAATCATATAATCTGGAACACCGAGCCTAGATTAATTTCCTCATTTACATATTCAATCCTCTAGATCCCTACCTCTTGTATCCATATTTAGTTAGTTTAATTTAGTTGTAGTATAATCAAACATCTTGTATAAACTGTTGCACTTCTGCTTTAAACATTTTTCACATACTACTTCACCAACTTGCTAACGCGTTTCCCTGTGGTATGATTTCGCACTTTAAGTACACTACACTACAAAGAACCGTGCACTTGCGGGTATTTTAACTTGGTTGTTTAATACCGATTTTACACACACAATTGATCACATCAGCTAACGAATGCGGCTGGCTAGTCAAAGTTGAATCAGGGGAACCGCTTTCGCACAATCAAGTCTGGTAAAAAGAAATCTCTTTCAAGTTCGCCTTTTCTGGCAACTTCAATCAATATCATAGAAAAGATAGGTGAATCCACTTTTCCTTTGAGTGCGGGGACAAATCCCTTAATTCTTTGATCTTGACCGACAAAATCAATCAATAGCAGAAGTGTTTTTCTTTTCGATTGAGCTTTTCTTAGCCCTTGGTGTAATACCCGAGCCCGGAATGTGAAAATTTCTTGTTTATTATTTTGAAAATTATATTTCCTTAAATTCTTTGAGAATTAATTGTTACTTCCTTGCTGTCGCAACGTGCATTGCATTTAGGGAGCGATAGCTAGAGAACGGTTTCTAGTCCTCAGCAAATAGTGAAACTACTATTTAGATGACTTAAATTTTATATTTTAATTGTTGTTAGCTATAATTAATTTTTCCTTAGTTAAAATGGCTTTAAAATGCACAAAAATAGTCTAATTGACCAAATTTTAAGTAGTTGACCAAGGCTTAACCTTTGACCAAAGACTTAACATCTTAAATAAGCAAAATAACAAAGGAAAATAAAACACAAAGCTGAAATTTCAGACCTTGAGCTTGCCGAAATATTGAAGAGAGAAAAAAAAAACCCATTTTCAACTTCCAATCTTAAAATCTTCGCGTGAGCTCGTGCGGGGTGATTTCCGAGGTGTCTAGCATTGTTTTCCTAGTGACTAGGAGTGCCTAAGGTGAGGGAAGCACATTATTTACGCATTTAAACGTTATGTATGTTAACTTTGTGATTTTTAGAATTTATCCGTAGATTGTTGGTTAAAGCGTTTTGATGCTTCTAGAATGTTCCTTGGCAATTGTAGATCGTGTATTTATAGCTTTTTAACATTTTCTGCGGTTAAATGTTGAGATTGAAATTTAAATTGGTTGTTGAATAGTGTTTTATGAATAGTAAACCCTTGAAACGATGAAGTTGCTCCGTTGTGCTGTCCGTTGATGTAGAAATGTGCTAGGTGTGCTAGAATGCCTAAATGCATGGTTTGTTTGGATTGCGTAATAGAAAAAATGGGAATTAAGCCTTGGTGAAAGTCGGGGTCGTTTAGGTCGAGTTTGGCATTTTCTAGTTTTGCGTGTTGGCATTGTTTCAGGAGGCCATAGAAGCACTTTTGGTACGATTATGGTGTTGGTTGGGTGTTTGGTTGGTATAGTTGTAGTTCAAACGAGCAAAGGGAGAAATTGGGACTTTGCGTGAATTCTAGGATTAAGTAGGGTTTCGGGGTCTTTAGACGTGCCTTATGGTGACCTAGGAGGATTGGCGAAGTCGGTTTCCGAAACTCGTGGCTCGTTTGGAAATGGTAGTGTTTTGATAGTTGGGAGCGATTTGTGACTTTGTGTGTTTTCTTGATATTATGCATATAGAATGCTTATGGTTGATTGACATACTTGTTTGTATTGATTTTGATTGAAATGCTTATCAACTGTTGCTATGGCGTGCGGGAGTAACCTACTTTGTTATTCTCCCACGTGTGGCTTTATTGCTTGTTTATCGCCTTGTATCGAGTCTTGCATTGCTTAGTGTCTCGCGCGTGAGTGATGGGCCTCTCTGGGTAACCTCGGGTTGCCAGTGTTGGTTGGTCTAGCTCCATTGCTATTCCCTCTTCTCGCTTGGGTTGCCTCCCAGGGAGATTTGGGTCGTAGATTGATGGATACTTCCGGGGTATTCCAAACTGGTGTTATAAGGTAGTTTGGGCCGGCGCGTCGTCATCGAATTCGTGTTTGAAAGTTGCTCATGAAAAGAGTATCGTATCCTTTGAATGAGTGTTTATAGCTTTAATGCTTGCCTTACTTTATTGACGGCTTTATTTGTATCTCTATATGATATTTGTATGTATTGCTTGACTAATTGCATTGAATACTCCTCTCATCTCCGTCCTTGAGACCAATTTCCCTCGCTGAGCAATAGTTTTTGGTCATTCCTTTCTATACTATATTTTTACAGGAGTAGTTGAAGCAGACCCTCTTGAGGTAATTGAGGAGGAGGAACAGGTGGAGGTGTTTCCGTGATAGCACTTCTTTGCTTTGCTGGTGGTTGGTTGCCAGACTTTTGTGCGAGCCATGCTTGATGTGTTAATGCTTGGTTGTCGCTTTATTTTGAGGCTTGTAGCCTTGTATGTATTTCCTAGTTTAAGGCCTCTATGGTCTTATGTTGTATAAGTTGAAAGAATGTAAAGCTGTAAAAGTATACTCTTATGACTAGTAAAGAAATGCATGCTAATAGCTAATTGTTTAGTGGCATAAATACTTGTGTAGTATGCATGGCATTTTGGTTTGGAAAGTTGGTTAATAAGAGGATGTATGTTTTTAAAAGAAAGTCGGCTTGTTTTAATTGTTTTTATGGCTTTCGCAAGTATTATGATGATTTTAGGGTTTTCGGATCGTCTGCGGTACAGAGGAGACTCCGTCCGTGTGTCGGGTCCGAGCTTGGCCTTTTGCGGGGTCGGGTCGGGGCGTGACACTTGGCCTTTGATGAAGATGAACTAATATACTGGCATTCTCTTCCAACTCCGTATCCTAACTCACGACAAACTATCTCTAGATGGTAAAGTAAAAAGTGGATTGGATCTGCACATCTCTCTATTCCAATAGAAAACGTTAGCCTTCATCCATGAGATCAGGGTATCACTACAAGTAGGGGGCCCGCTTCCCTAATAGACTTTTAAACCTCGCCTTTCCTTTCGATGTCCGATCCCGGATACCATGACTTGCCTTCAAATGGGCTTCACCTTCAAAGGAGAGTAACCAATATGCGGACAGCAAGGCCAATGAAGATCAAATTGCCGGGGTCTGAGTCGTGTCTTGTCCTTGAGTTCTCTCTATGCCTTTCATGTCCTTATTTCCTTCGCTTGGGACTCACTAGCACACTCCTTGCTGCTTTTGTGCTTGATGGCTTCTGATGAACCTATGATAGAGATCCTTAGCTTCCTTAAGAGCTACTGTTCAATCCATCCCTGAGCTTTCACCGGATGTCATACCGGGCATTCAGTCTTCATATTCAAAATGCGTCAAAAGAAGACCTTCGCCCCGATAGCCTCTTATTGGTACTCAATTGCTGGGTTTTTTGGTTCCTGCCTGAGCGGTTGTTCAAAAGAGAGATGGTCAAATCTTTTATATCAAAGTGATGTTCCAAGGCGAAGAACTGACATAGATAGTCATATTGGCCTCTCGCACAACCAGACTTTTAGTTTGCTTTATTTATTCATGGAATAGAGGTTATCTCTGTCACGCCTCAACCCGACCTATGAAGGTTAGAATAGGGTGTGATCTAAACATTCAAGTCATATCACGTACTTAATCATTCAAGAGGGTTTAACACTTAACGTTTTAGCCTAAACTCCACAAATTCTCCAGAAAATCGGTAGCATAACGGCTGTAGTTTGGACCTTTTAGTTTGACCTAATTTCTAAACGCCTCAATTATTCCAATCATTAATCCAATTCCATTAAGGACTCCTATTTTGTCTTATCAACCGATATGCCTAGTAGACTATCTTGAAGGTCTCGTTTGGTTAATAAGCCTAGCATGATAACTATGTCCCGTTTACTTATCAATTTTCTATCATGCAAGTACCTATTATTCTTTAGTTTACAAATAAGCACCTAAGTGGAATTAGATAGAATTGACTTAGTTGATTTTTCACCTAGTGGTTTAATTGCCTATGACAGCTACTATTCAAGATAATGAAAGCAAATAACCAAATAAGAAGTTCGTCCGGTTATAGATAGTACAATCCCAAAATTAGACCCAAATTACAACAGGGTCATTTACATCAATAAAATGAATAGTTTGCAATCAAACACAACATCCATATAGCAACCACTTTCAGGAAAAGCACAAAAGCACGTAGTCACTCCAAGGAATCGTCAACAAGCATATTTACTTCGGGTATCTGTTCCAAATCTGCTGTACCTGTGACAAAAAAAAGGGTGAGTCCTTATGAACTCAGCGAGGGGGAACGAGAGATAACGATTTGAAATCTTTTTCCGGTTAAACTTATGAAAACCCTTTTTTGCAAGCATGAATGTATCACAATTAAGTACAGAACAATAATATAAAAGTAAAGGAACACAATTACCCGTCTTTCCTCCCCGAGGTCCTCTAGGAACCAAGCGAGTACTTATACACATAGTGAAAAGGATACGGTTTGATACGTACATGACTCTAGAGGTAGCTCATACGGGCTCAAGAGGTAGCTCCCACCACATTTAGGTATAGCACTTTCCCCCGCATAGCATATACTTCCTGCCGTTCAAGTTCATTTTCAGTAACAGTTGTTGCGGCCGGCTTCAATCATCCACTTTTCACGCCAAATGGGTATACTCCGGATGTACCCCGAAATCCTATGGCCTAACTCTCCCAGGAAGTCTAGCCCCCAAGTGATAGAGGGAATTGGACAATGGTAGTCACGGTTGCACCGGCAAGCCCGATGCTACCCGGTGTGCGTGAACGCTACCACGCCAGAATGAAAGGTTGCAACCTTGTATGCAATGCACATTTATGACATTTAATATATCACATTTGGAGGACAACAAAGTAGGTTTTCTCCGAGCAGTCATAAGATTGCACATTGACAAGTAAACAAGCGAGGCACGATGTAACAAGTAATTTCACTTGAAAAGCACATGAAGTTATATGAATATTAAACGGCCAGCCATAAACGCACGTAAATTAAGTCATATAACTCAATTTAAAGTCCACGTAATCAAATAATAAGACTATTCAACATGCAACAACATTTACGTGGGTTTGGATGCAAGAAAGGCCTATTTGTCAACATGCAATGATCAAAATCACATTTAGGGCTATAAGGGCAATACGGGCAGCCTACTCAACATATAATTACACACAATATCCAAAGGATCAACACTTAGCAAGTTTACCTAGTCACTAGGGTTTCCATTTCGTGCTTACCCGTGCGATTAAGCCCCAAGTCAACTCAAAATCAATCTCAAGCCATGCATCAATTAATTCAAACATCCCCAAGTACTCAAAACAGTCCACACAATATCCCAATGCCACAATCCCAAGCATTTAATACCACAAGAGAAGTTACAACAAATTTTCTAAGCATATAACTAAGTGAAACCCTCACTGCAATAGGCTGTTTTCTCACAATCATTAAGACTAGTGAACAATTTCCAATTCTAGTGAATAAGATGTAAAATTAAATCTTAAGAAATGAACTAAAATCAGAAACAAACCTTGCATCATTTGGAGTTCGGGTCCAATAGTTATAGCCAAAACAGTGGGATTGCACAAAACTGTCCAGATTTGCACACATTTCAATACTTGTCATTTTTGAGGTCCTTAGGGTCAGATTTAGCCTTAGTCCATTTTTGACAAAAATGTCCAAAACTGAAAAATATAGCAGCATGAAAAATTTCATGCATTTTGGACATCATTTACTAAGCCAAAACTGGTTCGTTCTGCAAGGTCAGTGAATCTGCCAAAACCTGCTTCATTTTTTCCAGACTTCCAGATTTGGACACATTTTAATGATTTGCGATTTTGAGGATATTAGACTCAAAATTAGCTTTGGCCTATTTCTGTGAAAAATGTTCAAAACTGGAAAAATTAGTTACCTACCAATTTTCATGTATTTTCAACATCATTTGCCTAGCCAAACTCACCTTGCAACAACAAGACAGAGAGCTGTCACCAAACCCGATTTCATCTATCATCATCTTCAAGCCAAAATCTTGCCATGCATGGTTGTAAAAGCTTATGAACACACATATAACTCAAGTACAGAAGCAAATACATACATTTAAGAGCATGCATGTGGATTTTTGAAAGATTTTCAAGAAGTTTTAGCCATCACCTTAGCCTATTGATGGTTAAAGATGCTCAAATGCTCTTCAAAATGCACACAGGGGTTCCTCCTTGCTTTGGCCGAGAGATGGCTTGTTCTACTTTAATTTATAGCTTAGTTAGCATGTGTGGAGGGTGTGCATGTGTGTGAAACCAAAAGAAATGGAAGAAAACTATCAAGACTTACCTTAGGCCGAAAATGATGAGTTTTGTGAGCTTGTGTGCATTTTTGAGCTAGTTGCCTTGCTTGTGCTTGCTATGGCCGAGCTTGGGAGAGCCTTAGAGAGTTTTTAGGAGTCTTGAATGCTCAAGGGGCTGCCATGGTCGAAAATGAGAGAGAAGGAGAGAGAATGAGAGAGTTTGTGAGGAAAAGTAAAGTTTTAGTGTGTGTGTGTCTGTGTGTACTTGGTTTTGGTGAGTTGAGAGAGCATGTGTGAGATGTTTTTGATGTAAAAATCTGAATTTTAATTGTATTTGGGTGCCTTGGTCAAAAATGAGGGCTAGGGTAGTGTGGTGTGTATTTTTTATGCATTCTTGTGCTTTGTGAGGAATATTGAGTGTTTAAAATATGATTGTTTTTGTTTGTCTATCCTAGGTAGCATAGTGTCTTGTGTTGTCATAGGAATGTTGGAAAATTAGGGAATCTAGGTAGAATAAAATATAAGAATGCTTGTTGATGAGTTTGAATTATGAATAGAATAATAGATAGTGGGAAATGTAGGAATAGTTTAGTGTTATTTTATTGTTAGTAGAATTTGTAGAGAATTTGAATTAGGAATATAATATTGGTTAGTGGATTGTGTAGGATTATTTTAGTGTCTAGTGCTTTGTGTAGGATTCTTTCTTGATTAGCGTGGTGGCACGGATTCCTAGGTCTAGGGCATGAATTACGAGGTAGACACGAACTACGAGATAAGACACGAACTTTAAGACTAAGGCACGTACTTCAAGACTAATGCACGAAATCCTAGGTAGATGCACGTAAACCAATGCAAGGCACGTAATTCAATGCAATGCACGTAAATCAAGGCATAACACTTAAATCTAGGTTAAGACACGCAATTCAAGGTTAGGACACACAAAATGAGATAACGCACGCAATTCAAAGTTGGGGCACGTAAGTCGAGGATTAGCGCACATAATTCTAGGTCAAGGCACGAATGACGAGGCATGCACGAAAACCAAGACATGGCATGTAATCCAAGGTCAGTCATATAATTCTAGGTCTAAGGCACGCAAATCGAGGTAACACACATTATTCGGGGTCGGGCCCCACAATCTCCCTGACTAAATTCCATTAAAGAAGGACAACTCTTTCCCTGCTTGCTTCTTGGCCATAACCACAGCTAGTAGTATTCATAGGGTCATTTGATCGCATTCTTTGCCGCTGAAGAGTTTGATCCATCTCCTAACTTTCTTGGAAAAACAGTGGAACTAATGGTTGGCGCATCTTAAGCCTCTGATTCCATTGCTTACTCGTAAATACGGGTCATAGTTAATAGCCGGCTCGCTATGGCCTTGAGCTTATGTGATGGTTTTCCTTCTGGTTATGCTACTTTGCTTCCAGCTGGCTTTCCCTTTTGCTCTGTTTCAGTTCATTTTCATTCATCGTGGGACCTCATTACTCGATCCGATCCTAGAACTTTGTTTGAGTTGCATTCCGCTTCTGCTTATTCAGAGGGAGGGTTCGCTACTTCATTTCTTGGGAAAGCAATGGAACTAATGGCTGGCCTAGCTGGCACTTTATGCTAATAAAACTATAAGTGAAAGTCAAGTTCTTTGAGTTGAATATGAATTGATGATGACTCTTCCTATCTAATAGAGGACAGGGTCACTGACTCAATTCAATTTCTTGAAGGGAGGTGATAGCTGAAGGGCGGATTCCGCGGAGCTGCTATAACTATAAGATATAAGAAGTAGATTGTCTTATTCTTTGATCGTAAACTTGGCTATCGCCAGATAAGACATCTATGTTATACCAGCAGATGGAGCAGACGTGGCAAGTTACCACATTATTTTATTAACATAAGATAATCAGTAAAGATTTTCATCACATTTAATTCACGTATTAATCATAGTAGTTTCCTCCCCGAGGTCCTCTAGGAACCAAGCGAGAGTACTTAAGCACATAGTGAAAATGATACGGTGAGCTTTCGCTCTCAAGATCAATCGGTGAACATTTGCTCTCAAGATCATTTCCGATAACCATTGTTGTAACCGGCATCAATCATCCACTTATCACTCCCGTTAGGTGTACTCTGGATTGTACACCAAACCTACAACCCAACTCTCCGAGGAAGTCTAGCCCTCAAGCGAGAAAGGGAATTGGACCATGGTAGTCACGGTAGCACTGGCAAGCCCGATGCCGCCCGGCGTGTGTGAAACGCTACCATGCCACAATGAAAGGTTGTAACCTTGTATGCAGTGCACAGTTATGCCATTTAACATTTCACATTAGGAGGTCAACAAAGTAGGTTGCCTCCGGATACACGTATGATCACATATCGACAAGTAAACATACGAGGCATGCTTTGACATGTGAATCCACTTTGAATAACACCTAGAAGCATATGAACATTTAACGGGCAGCCAAGTATCACCATATAACACAAGTCATATAAGTCATTTTAGTTCACATACCAAGTGTTAAGGACATACGGGCATGCTACGACACTTTACACAAGACCGGGTGCAAGAATAGTTAACTTATCATTATGCAATCATCGAGAATCATGCTTAGAGCTATAAAGACAATTCCGAGTAGTAAATTAACATTCCTCAACATCAATTATAAGATACACATGAATGGTTTAGGACTTGAGAACCTACGTAGCCGTTAGGGTTTACAAGAACCGTGCTCGGGTGTTGGTTTAATTTGCTACAACCCACAAGAATCACTTAAACCATTTCATGCATACTTAGAGATTATTGGACAGCCCATTGAATTCTCAATTACGTTCATTTAACCATAGGATAATCACTTAGCAAGCATTCATAAACAATAGGGCCTCAATTTCATGCTTACACATACGATTAAGCAAGAATTCGTCATGTAATGAACCTAAGCCATGCATCAACTAATTAAAGCAACCTCAACCAACCAAAACAGCCCATATGTGACGTCCGGGATTTAGCCATGCATTCAATTACTGTTGCATCCTTTATTTGCGCACCTCTTTCTATGCCTTATTAATTGTCTTCTTAAATTACTATTCACTCCGTTTTTAAACTGCATTCTATTAGTTAATTAGTATTTTTATTAAATCATATTAATTGTTAAAGTAGTGGGAAAAATGTGCAATTGAGCTAGAGGCGATAGGAGAGCTCGTTTAGAAAATAATTTTTGTAGTTAAATGAATAGTGTTACGTAACATAACTTAGGGAATAAATTAGCTAGCATTCATTTTACTATCTAGGCTCGTTTTAAGCTAACTAAGCGCATTTAGTGAACCATTTAAGCAAGCAACTTAGCCCCATTTAATATATAACTCACACAACACACACATTAGCTCATAACTTAGCAAAACAAAACAAAAAAAAGAGAGCATGCTGAAAACACTGTAGCAAATCCGAGAATTGCATAGGAGAAGAAATAGAGTTTTTTTGCTCAACAAATCCTCATTCCAAGCCAAGCCAAGCTAGGTGCAAGTGGTTTAGGGTGTCTACTAGCCTCCTAGGAGCTCCTACGCGCATTGGTGAGGGATTTCACGGCTTATTTTCGCATTTTAAAATAGTTGCTATTTTCTTGATTTGTTGAAAATGTGTTCAAATGCTATTGTATTGATTATCTATGCTATTATACCTTGTATATGAGTGCTAGAGAACATATTTGAGCCATCATTTCGCAATTTAAACGGTTAGAATCGTTAGTTTGATTTTTAGGGTGAATAGTGATGTTTTTCTAGGGTTTTGCGTAATTGCTTGAATTAGCTTGATTAAAGGCTTCTAATAGATGCCTTAGGTGCTAGTGAAGGTAATCTAATAGTCCCGTGCACTTGCATTGTCCTTAAATCGCTAAAAATGTAAAATAGTCGACTTTAATCTGGGGCTTTCGGGGTTAATGCGAATCCGGGTGAATTCGGGCTTCAATTCTAGTATCCTTAGGCTACCTAGGTGCTATAGAAGCCTTGATATCCTTTGTTTGAAGCCCGGACATTGTATGTGTAGTTTAAAGCCATAAGAGGGAATTTGGGGCTTTCGGGGTAATCGCAGCCATTTGAATGAGTTAGAGGGTTGAGAGGGTACCTTGAGGGTTAGTTAGAAGGTTGGGAGAGTTTCCTTGGAAAATGGAATCATTAACCTTGGTTTGGAAGAGAAATAATTTGAAAAACAAAGAGGTTTAGGTGCAATTTCGGTTGACTCACACTTCTAAACCCATGGCATGACTCCTTAAGTGTTTATATGTGGTTTCAAGTCGATTTGGAGCTTTTGGTATGATTCTATGCTTATTTTGTATATGTTCCTTTGTAAACTGCTTATTAGCTTCTATAATTGCTTCTATGCTAATTGCCTCGAGGTCAACCTACTTTGTTGATCCTCATATGTGTTAATGCTTATATTATTGCTATTAACTTGCCATCGTTAAGTGCATTGCATCGTGGTTGCGCAACCATAGTGTCAGGGGCGGATGTGTTGAATATCGGCTGGGCGGCAGAGGGCTTGTCGGTGGATATTCAAACTCCGTACCCTAGTCCCTCATTTGCCTGGTCCGGAGATTGCCAGGGGATGTTTGGTCGTAGGATTATCGGGGTACATCCGGAGTACACCCACTGGAGTGTTTGGGGTTATGCCGGCTTATCGTGATCGTGCTCGTGGTTCGTGGATCGTGAATGAAGACCAGTGAAGATTGGTGTATAGGGGATTGTGTGAAATGTTTCCTTTTAAATTTGTCGTTACTTATGTTATCATTGCTTCTTAAATTGTCTAAGTGATATTGTTGTATAACTGTATTATCTGTTGCATTGCACGGCCCGGGACTATATCCCTCACTAGGCAACAGTGGTTGCTCATACCTCGCTAACATGTTTCAGGTGGCACAGTTGGTGGAGTTGCCTTAGCTGCTGTGTGATATTTGTCTGAGGTGGATGTGCTTTCTGGTTGCTATGTGAAGAATTTGTTGTCCTATGTATAATCTATTTTGGGGCCTTAAAGCTCATGTATGTATTTGAGTAATATGTAAGCTGGAAGTCTGATAATGTAGTAGCAGTGGTAATTCTATGGCTTGTAATAACTTATATTTCTATTTCTAGTTGCTTTGCATGCTTGGGAGTGAATGGCTTAGTGTAGAATGTTTTATCTCTAAGTATGTTTTAATGTTATCCTAGAATGGCATGGTTATTAGACTATATTATAAACAAGTTACTTGCATGCTTGTGTGGTTTTGGAACTGTTGTTTGCTTCAAGGCTCGGATGGCCGTGAATCTTTAAATATTTAGCCATGAAAAGTTTGTTTACCTTGTAGTTATCTTATTTGAGAATTTACAGGTTTTCAGAATGTCCATAGTACAGGGGAAACTCTGTCCGTTTTTTCCCTAAAATTTTGTGACCGGGTTTGGTATTGGATTGAGAATAGAATGGTTATTAGAGCCTCCGGTCTCGTGAGGGATCGGGGCATTACACCATACAACTTATAATTTCCATAAGTCCAAACATTCAATACCTCAAAGTAAGATTACAATATGATTTAAAGCATATTACCAAGCAAAACCCCACTGCAATTGTCTGTTTTCCTCATTCGTTTAACCAAGTAGATAACCTCCAATTTCAGTAAATCAAATGTCAAATCGAAGCTTAACAAGTGATTTAAATCTAGGAACAAACCTCGCTACATTTCGAGTTCGGACTTAGGCGTTATGACCAAAACCGTGAGACCACGCAAAACTGTCCAGTTTCATACACATTTCGATATTTGCCATTTTTGGGGGTCTTAAACTCAGAATTAGCCTTAGCCTATTTCTGCAAGATGTGTTTCAAAGTGAAGAATCAAGTTTTCATGCATTTTTTAAATATTTTTCTAGGCCAAAAACATTTCGTTCTACACAAACAGAGAGCTGCAAGAAAAAATGTGACTTCATATCTCAAGGTTTCTAGCAATTTTCAAGCCATACACAAGGAGATATGCTCATATAAACACATGTACATGAACTTCAAGAGTAAATACATCCATATAAGAACATTCATGTGAGTTTTGAAAGCATTTGAAAAGATTTAACCCTCACCTCTTTGAAGATTTAGCTAAGATGCACGAAATGCTCTTGAAAATGCACGAAACGTCCTTTTTCCTTGCTTTGGCTGAGTAGTCTCCTTATTTTCCTTAAATCCTAGTCTAGTTAGTATGTGTAAGAGGTGTGCATGAGCTCAAAACAAAAAGAAATGGAAGAGAACTCTTAAAACTTACCTATGGCCGAAATAGCACTATTTGAGCTTATTTCTTGTTGTCTTGTCTTAGCCGTGCCTTGAAGCTTCCTTTTCCTTTGTGAATCATTTTAAGCAAATGTTCTAGTGTGTGAGAGTGTGTGAAGTCGTGAGAGGAGAGAAAACTTAGAACTTGTTGAGTGTATAGCCGAGAGAGAGAGAAAAATGGGGGTTTTGGGGTATTTTTAGTGGTTTAGAAAGCATGGTCAGCTATTGGGACTTGTATGGCAGAGAATATAGTGCTTTGTGCTGCTATGGAATAATGAATGAGGCATGGGCGGGTGGTCTGGCCGAGAGAGAGAGAGAGAAATGAGAGTGAAATTGGAAGTTAAGGAATTTTTTGAAGCAATTTGCATGTGTGTTGTTTATTTGGCTGTGTACTGCACTAATTTCTGGTCTAAATTTCTATTGTTCTTGATTATTTTATTGTTTTAGGGGATAATAGGTGGTAGAGAATGTATAGGTTTTAGTAAAAGTGCATAGGAGTTAGGTAAAACATAGAATATTCTAATGAGCATTATAAGGCATGCATTTGACTTGGCAATATTTGAATTGTATGGTGTATGGCTGGCCAAGACAGAAAATTTTGACATTTCAGATTTTTTTTAAGTATATAATAGATTATGGTAAGTGTAGTATTTGAGGTGCATGGGTTTTAGAATAGAATAAAGAATGTTTAGGGCTTGGTGAGCTTTTGTTCTTTAGTGGTTTGACTTGGAATAAAATAATGCTAAGTGGAATGTGTAGGATAGTTTTAATAATATTTTAGTGTTAGTGGAGTTTGTAGGATTTGAATTTAAGAATATAATAATGTATTGTGCTTCGTGCAGAATCTGTTAGAGATATGCCCTAATGCTATATATTTGGATGACATATATTGGGGCATTTTGACATTAACTTGTACATTATGGCATCTATGTCTATATATGTGTGTTTTCATATTGACATAATTAACACATTCATATTCTCCTTCTTTTATGTGTATGAATGAGTCCCTAGTATTTTCATTATAGGAATGTATTCTAAAAGCGTTTAGAATATGTTGGCGTATTTCCTTAATATGATAAATACTTAAAGTATTCGTAGTCCTTAGATTATTTGATCGGGACTTCAATAATCTATTACGGACTAACACATGTGTTGTTACCTTTGATTAATATAGAAATGTTAATGATAAATGATGGTGAGCCACGTGCCATAACAGTATAGGGATGCGACTAACAAACATGTGGTGACTATTAGTTGAATAGTTCACTGAATGTGACGTGAATAACAAATTACATGACTTTGGATTAATAATTTGTTATTCGTTGCGATTATGCATGTAATCCTTATACTTGAGACATTACGGCTGTCATATGTATTGGGGTTTGATTCAAGCATTTGGATAATGCCTGTCTCGACAAACGAGATGAGATACGTCTTCTCGCAGTTTCATTCGTCTGGTATAGTGATTGACAGGTAGTGGTCAAGATAGGATCCATTAACCTCTGGCGTGAGTCGATGTCCTATGCGATCTAAGTTTGGTTGTTGAATGAGGAAGTCCTTGGCCAAGGCATAAATGATGGAAATGAGTTTTTCTATGTGTCATCTCTCATTTCACCATTTAGATCTATGCATCGTTTCGAGTCTATGAACTTAATCGGATCATGGTTCTTGCTTGACGGGGCAATTAATGGAAGGATTGGATTGTATGATAATCGACGACCATAAATAGATTCACTTGAATAATACTTCATTGCTTTATAAACTGTCTTGATACGTTGGTAGCTAGAACGTCACTCAAGAACTCTGAAGGTGTTTTGAGAATGACGGGAGATATTATCTAAACAAATCAAATAGTTTGATTAACATTGAAAGTGTTCAACGTTTCTTCAATGCTATATAGCGGTGAATTTAGAAAGTCACACACAATAGAGCATAGTGAATATTTTTTCTATTGAGCTTGATTTAGTTTCTCTTAAATTGTTAAAGTGTTAACAATTGCATTTATTTTCTCTTGAATTATTAAAGTGGTTACAATTGCGTTTAGTTTCTCTTGAGTTGTTAAAGTGTTAACAATTATATTTTGTTTCTCTTATATTGTTAAGGAGTTAACAATTGTGTAATTGTTAAGGAGTTAACAATGGTATAATTGACATTTTAAAAGTTATTGGGGTCAATATGCAATTATTATTAAGTGTTGGGGCAAATGTGAAAATATGAAAACGTTGTTTTCATAATTTCAACTAATTGTGATTAGGTTGAATATTTAAATACATTAGTGGAAAAATACTACAATAAAAGAAACAAAAGATGACAAAGTTGTCATCTTTTATTTTCTAACAAAGAGACAAAACAACACATTGAGAAAAGAGTTGTCTACTCTTTTCTTCACCCAAGGGGACAACAATGAGGAATCAAGGGAAAAAGATGACAAGGCTTGTCACCTTCTCTTCTCTCCACACGTTGGAGAAAGAAAAAGATGAAGAAGAATTGTCTTCTTCTTCAACCAAGAGAAGAGTTGTCTTCTTCACTCTCTCCAAGCCTCCATGGCTGAAAAACTATGAGAAAAAACTTAGCAAGAAGAAAGAGAAGAAAAAATATTTTATTCTTCATCATCTTGAGAGAACCATGGCTGGAAAATGAAGATGAACTAGATGAACTTGTCTTCTCTTCTTCTTCATAAAAACGCAGCCAAAGAAAGGGAGAAGAAGGAAATGGTTTTGCTCTTTTCCTCACAAACAAGCTCATAAATCTTCCATGGTTATCTAGCACAAAACAACCACGAAAATGGAGAAGTCATTCTTTGCTCATGTGGACAGACTAGAGCTCTTGTGTTTTCAAGGGATGGTGTCTTCCATCAAGTGAGGAAAAATTTCAGATTCATGCCTTCCATGAGTTGTCTACAAGAGGTATCATCTTCTTCTATCTCTTGTCAATACATATATTTGCTATATATATATGTTTTTCATATGTTAATTACATGATATTAAGATTAGAGTTTCATATGAACATTATGCTTTGAAATTCCAGAAAGCTTTGAACTTCATGTTATGCTTCTGCTCGATTCTTAGCTAGATGATGTTCATAGCTCTAAATATAAATGATCCTTCAAGTGGTATCAGAGCAAGGACTTGATGTTCATGTGATTACATATGTGTTGCTTAAAGTTTCTAAAGTCTTGAGCACAAAAGAACAAGAAAATAGTTTCAACATCTCTGAAAATGTTTCTGTCTACTATTTTTGCGTGACTGTTTTGGCATAGTAAATGTTGTTATATTTGGCTAATTTTTTGATATGTTATGCTATAGAGATAGTAGAACTTTTCATCCTCGAATAAGAATCTCCTAATTTCTTGGCTAAGGGTTTCAAAAAAATAAAAATCAGTAAGTTCGCTGATTCTCATGTAAAACTGGACAGTTTGTGCAGTTGTGTTCTAAGAGGCATAACTCAGTCAATTTAACTCCGAATTGAGTTCCGTGTGATTCTAAAACTATCTATACTCGAAGAGATACATCTCTATAAAATTTCAGAATTTTTGGAGATCTGTGGATAGGATAAACGAGTCAAAACAATTGGTGCATATGCAGCAGATTTATGATGGGTCATAAATTGAAAGCAATGACTAATTGGTTTGATTTTGGTTAAGTCCAATGGGCTTAAAAATCAGTGGGCTTAAAAATCAGTGGGCTTTAGTCTAACAAGATTAGATGAGATTGTTTTTCTTAGTGAAGATTAAAATGAGCATTCGAACTCAAATTGGGCCATAAAATTAACAAATGATTTGCATTAGGCCTTATTGAACAAGTATGGACTTAAAATTAGTTTTATCTAGTTCTTTTGTGTTGTTTAACATGAGATGCTAAAATCTCAAGTTATGAAACTTATTGCAAACATAATTTATTTAATGTATTGGATACATTAGTTTGTGTTAGCTTGCTTGTTTAGCTTTATTGTTTATGTATATGATGCATATCCTATGCTTTATGAGTTTTATATTACATTGTGATGTTGGATGATAAATGGTGAATTTAATCATGGACTTGGTTAATGAATGGTTAATTAGTTGTAATTTCATTAGATGACGTTGTAACTAATTATATCATTCATTAGTATGTAATTGAGACATAAGTCTCGTTTTATTTTCTTGCAATTGAGAGAAATTTGTAATGAGACATAATGTATGTAATTTCTACAAGAAGTTTGCAAGAAGACCATTGGAGACTTTTAAGGAGTTGGAGGTGCTTTGGATCTTTGAAGAAATCAAGAAGACAAGGCCAAAGAAGACATGTTGATGTGTTTGTTTAGGTTTTATTTTTGTCTTGATTTAATTCATAGTTCAAGTCCATGATCCACCATGATGTATGATTTTGTATGTTTGTTTATTTATTTGCCTATATGTGATGTATGCTTGTAAATGAACTAATTAAATTCAAAATCTTCCTACTTGCAAACATATTAGATTGTAAAGCGGTAAAAGTGTTTATCGTTGCCCTCCACTATCCTAGGTTATATTTGCTCGATTGGGTATGTCTTGGCTAACCCAAAGGTGTAACGCCCCGATCCCTCACGAGACCAGAGGCTCTAATAACCATGCTATTCTCAACCCAATACCAAACCCGGTCACAAAATTTTAGGGAAAAACGGACAGAGTTTCTTCTGTACCGCGGACATTTTTCAAACCTGTAAATGCTCAAAATAGCCACAATATACTAAAACAAGCTTTTATAATTAAAATTCAAAGGTTCAAGGTCATCCAAGCTAGGAGACAAACAACAGCTCCAAATCACACATGCATGCACCCAACTTAACTTGTCATTAAACCTTTTTAACATGCCATCCTATGATAACATTAGAACAATTTTAGAAGTTGAAATCAACACCTCTAAACATACACCCCCAAGCATGCAAGAACTAAAAGGAGAATTAAAAGTTATTACAAACCATAATATCTCAAAGCTAACATTACAACCAACAGATTTCAACTTGCAACTACAAGAATATACATAGCCTTAAGGCCATAAAATAGATCATGCTATAGCAATACAAGTACACCATGTAACAACAAGAAGGCAAATCCACCTTAGACAACAAACACACAACAACTAGGGCAAAGGCTCAGCCTGAACTTCTTCCTCTTCCACTAGCACCTCAACTAGTTAGGGTTCACCCTCAGCACTTCCTGAAACATGTTTAGCGAGGTATGAGCAATCACAATTGCTCAGTGAGGGATAAGGTCTACCGGGGACGTGCAATGCAGCAACTTAACACAATTAATACAATAGATAAACAGTGAATAACAATTCTAATACCACATTTTAAAAGGATACAATCGATAACCCTTATCACTCCAAATCTTCGATCCCCGATCCCCGATCCACGAACCACGATCTCGATCTCGATATGCCGGCATCCCTTACACCAATGGGTACTCCGGATGTACCCGATCCTACGACCCAACACCCCCTGGCAATCTCCAGACCAGGCGAGTGAGGGAATAGCAGACGGAGCTAAGGCAACCAACACTGGCAAGCCCGATGCCGCCCAGCGAGGCCATCACATCCGCCGCGACAATGAGGTTGCGCAACCACGATGCAATGCAAGAATGATAACAATGACAATATAATCAGGAAACACATTTAAGGACAAAGTAAGTTGTTCTCGCACCAAGTTACACTTTCGCAATTATATGCTTATATCATTTGCGCAATTCTATTAAACAATATTCTCTTTTAGAAAGAAAATACACTATGATGCACGTAAGGATGCAGGTCCCTCACCTCTACCGAGCTCCAAGATGTAAGTTTGAATCACATCATTTCCAGTCACCTTGAACCTACGAGCAAACATTACTTCAATTACTCTTTAACTACAACATTCATTCTAAGTTAGCTAACTTATAACTTCGCTTATTTAGCATATATACAATATCTATTAGAATTCTATTTTTAACAAAACACCACTTTTATATACTTTAACTCAACATATATTCCATATTTTCAATAGTCTACAAGTTAATTAAGAAGATAGTTCAAAAACTTAAATGAGAACGATTCAACCAGCATGTTATAACTAGATATAAATTGAGCTAGAATTTAGTTTAACTAAAATCAACACATGAGCCTGCAGTTACTCATACTATTTCTCATTTTACTTTAGTTAATAACTTGTACAAGAAATTAATTCACTCCACATAACAATAAACTAGCCATTAACTCAACTCAAAGAGTTTCTCCAAAGGATATATAGATAATAAATGTTAGGTTACTTTAATGTTCAAATGACACATTCATTCATAATGACACTACCCAGTCTTTTACTACTTTAATGAACTTCTAATTCATATTCTACTTTACTTACAATAGTTAGTAATATCTCTATGAAGATAGCCCAACATTAGCACATAGGGAAAGAAATGCATTTATCAACTAATAGAAAAGTTAACTATCAACCATTTAATAACTAACATACTATTTTAGTAAAATAACTATACTTCAAGCTAAGATTCTAACATATCACTAGTAGTATTAACTTAAGTTAATTACATTTAACATATAATAGACAACTATCAACTTACAATTAACCTTACATGTAGTTTCAAAAAGCATTAAACACATTCTTCCACATAGTTTACTTGACCTTTCTAAGTGTTCACTAGTTACACATTGATAACAACAACTAATTCTAACAGTTGAATTGTTTAGCATATACAGAAACATTACCTATGTCTAAAGGGGGTGAGCATCACAACTCTACGAGCATTTCTCATTCACAGTCTAAAAGAATAGCATTCAATTTAAATTAACTTTACTAGTAATTAGATTTCAATTACAATTCATGAAAACAACATAACTATAAGAGCCCCATTACGTTATTAATCATCCAAGGACACTACATAATAAGGTCTTGATCGAATACATCCAATTAGAACTGAATTATATCATTACTATAGCAAAATAACAATAAAATTCAGATTCTCGCGTAACAGGGTATTTCTGACACATCTCACCAAAATGATCATAACTTGCTCTAGACAACTCCGATTAATGCACCGTAAAAAGCTGTAGAAACTAGACTCGTAAGGCTTTCTAATGGTATATAATTCAACCCCTAATCCTTCTTCAATTAATACAGTTTTAAGCTCGAAGTTGCCTCAATGCAGTTAGAATAGAAGCAGTTTATACAAGCAAATAAACAGTTTTACAAAAGGGCATATACAAGATATAATTAGAATTACATCAAAAGTTCCACACCAACTTGAAACTACATTTAAACATTCAAGAAGTCATGCCAAGGTCTTAGAAGCGCGAGACAACCGAAATTGCACCTAAATCCCTTTGTTATTCAAGCTATTTCTCATCCAAACCAAAGTTAATGATTCAAATTTAAAGAGAAACTCTACCAACCTTCTAACTAACCCTCAAGGAACCCTTTAAATCCTCTAACTCATTCAAATGCCCGCAATAACCTCGAAAGCCCCAAATTCCCTCTTATAGCTTTACACTATACCTACCTCATCCGGGATTCAAATAAGGATTAGCAAAGCTTCTATAGTACCTAGGTAGCCTAAGGATACCAAAAGTATAGCCCGAATCCACCCGGATTCGTCTTAACCCTGAAACCCCTTTATTAAAGTCGACTATTTTACGTTTTATGCGATTTTAGAGCAAGTCAAGTGCACGGGGCTATTAGACTACCTTCATTAGCACCTAAGGCATCTATTAGGAGTGTTGAATCAAGCTAATTTGAGCAATTACACAAAACCCTAGAAAAAAATGTTACTATTCACCTCATGAATTAAACTAACGATTCCAACCGTTTTAAAAGAAAAACAATGGTTCAAATATGTTCTCTAGCACTCATATACAAGGTATAATAGCATAGATAATCATTACAATAGCATTTGAACACATTTTCAACAAATTAAGAAAATAGTAACTATTTTAAAATGCGAAAATAAGTCGTGAAATCCCTCACCAATGCGCGTAGGAGATCCTAGGAGGCTAGTAGACACCCTAAACCACTTGCACCTAGCTTGGCTTGGCTTGGAATGAGGATTTGTTGAGCAAAAAAACTCTATTTCTTCTCCTATGCAATTCTCGGATTTGCTACAGTATTTTCAGCATGCTTTTTTTTTTTTTTTGCTAAATTATGAGCTAATGTGTGTGTTGTGTGAGTTATATATTAAATGGGGCTAAGTTGCTTGCTTAAATGGTTCACTAAATGCGCTTAGTTTGCTTAAAACGAGCCTAGATAGTAAAATGAATGCTAGCTAATTCATTCCCTAAGTTATGATACGTAACACTATTTATATAACTACAAAAAATCATTTTCTAAACGAGCTCTCCTATCACCTCTAGCTCAAATGCACATTTTTTCCACTACTCTAACAATTAATATGATTTAATAAAAATGCTAATTCGCTAATAGCATGAAGTTAAAAACGGAGTGAATAGTAATTTAAGAAGACAGTTAATAATGCATAGAAGGAAATGCGCAAACAAGGGATGCAACAGTAATTGAATGCATGGCTAAAAATCGGGCGTCACAAAAGGTAGGAAGACATATTCCATGAAAGTATTATATTTACCTAGCAAGCATAGTAATGTTGTGTTGTTCCACTATCACGAGGCCAATAACGCACTAAAGCTGAGGTCTGGGATTCAAATTGTCGCAACACTATGACGGTGGATGTAATCTAACTAGATCACGTTTCCAATAATGCACCAAAGCTGAGGTTACGGTGATTTAGGGGCAAAGTGGCCATATCCTATATAGTGATATAGATAGTAATCGTTGCTGACTTTTTGCATGTATATTCCAATAATGCACCAAAGGTGAGGAGTATTCATATCAAAGAGCACTATGGTCACCTACTAATGAATCTTTAATTAGATTCACGATCTCATTTAGAAAGTGTGGGATTCGATAAAATTAGCGGGATGTATCATTTAATTAAAGGCCAAATTAAATATTTTAACAAGTTTATGTCAACTAGCGGTCTTATTTTCTGCATACCTTTATGGCTACAATTATGAACCCGTCGTTTTTAATTAACTAGATTTTATATCGTGCAACCGGACCAAACTCTTTGATTAATGTTATCATCTAAGAATGGTTCTTAGATACTTAATAAAATCTTAGAATTACATGCTTCGCTATTTTTCATCTTGATAATGTATCAAAACGAAAAGTTGTAGTACTTATGGTTGATAAGTAAAACAAGTTTAATATGCTAAGGATTTGTATTCTTTCATAGTTTGCATAAAGGTATGCAAGATGTAAAGAATATAATTCTAAACTAACAAATGGTTGTATGATAAGCATATTCAATGACATAATATTATATATAAATGGAATTCATTCTCATATTTGTGTTTCCTCTTTGGTTAGTGGTAATGCAAAGAAGAAAGGCAAACAAAATGATTTCTATTAGCCAGTGGGAGCATATCTAAGAAGAAAATTAAGGATTGTATAGGCATGTGTAAAAGATGTTTTCATAGCCTTGAAACCGGACATTAAAAGAGGTTTTACTCCAAATTATCTTTATAGCTAGAATGTCAAGGTTGTAAAGCTACTATGATTTATAAATCTTCTTTTATTGTGATTGGTACTACTATGTGTTTTAGATTCTAGTGAAACATTGATGTATGTGTTCGAGGATAGAATCTTAATCACATTAGTGCGTTTTCAGAAGCGTGAAATGTTTTCAGTATTAGCAAATGAAACAACGGTTATTGCATTAGTTAAGGACAATATGTTTGAATGCTTTCTGGACATATTTTATTTCAAGGATTATACCTAAATAATGTTAGGAATAAAATGTATATTCCTAAAGCATGTAAAAGCACGTTATGGTGTAGTCTTTATTGTCTTAATATGGATGAAAGAACGTATTGTAAACATATTGTTAACTGTTATAACTATCGACCAAATTTTAATATCACTCAAATAATCCAAATCAATTGTAGTTTCTAGACGATTAGGCTGTTCTAATAATAAGATGATGATCAGGTTGGTTTGATCAACTTATGCATCTTATTTATTGGAAATGTAACCAAGTCATCCTTTGTTTGATAAAGGATTAGAACTAAATTATTTGGATTAGTACATGTTGATGTATATGGAGCTATTTCAGAATAGGCTCATATAGGAAAATAATATTAGTGCCTTATGATCGGATCATGAAGGTAAAATATTTAAGTACTATTTTGTTTGAGTATCCCAAAATTTTGATATAGTATCAAAATTAACAATGTCAGGTGTACCACAATTAAATAGGGTTTTCTTAGTGAAGAACTGTACTTTGTTGGACATAGTACATTTGTTGATTAGTTTGACTAATCATTCTATTTATTTGTGGGTCATGTTTTCCTCAATTTAATTTTATATTGAATAGTAAATTCCTACTATTGCTAGAACTTTATATTTGATATAAGTTAGACAGTAGCCAATGATTAAATGTGTTAATTTTGGTTTGTCCTACTTTTATTGAAAAGTTTTTAAAGGACTAGTGGGAGTTTTGGTTAAAGGTAATTTTATAGTACATCCTAGTTTTGTAGGATATAATTTATATTTAATGATCAATGTCCATTGATCTATTATATTGTAATATTTCTTGAAGAAAAGGTTTTATTCAAGAAGATGTTACTTTCTAATAAAATAGAAATTGAGGACGTATTCCCTAAAGCTATAAAATCACCTAGACCAAAGTAATAAATCTATTCAATAAGGTTCGAGATGTGTCATCACACAAGATCTTTGCAAATCTAGTAGTGTATCTCATTCTCTAAAAGAATATAGGGATATCTTTTTGGAAGCACAGATGTTGTTTGTGTATTTGAGATAATTATCAATTAGTTGATCCTACGATTTACAAAGAAACGGTATATTTGATATCGACTCCAAGAAACTATATAATGCAAAGCATAATAATGAGACTCCATATACTTTACCTTAATCTGGATATTGATCTCCGAGATAAAGGTTGAAGTTAATAGAAAAAGGTAATGACCTTTTATAGCTATATTGGTTTCTGAAAGATATCATCAAAGACAAAGGGTTGACTATGATGTAATCATTTTACCAATTTTTGTGCTTAAGTCACTTTGTATTATGCTAGACATTATAGCACATTGTGTTACTATATTAATGATTTGAATCAATGGATATGAGTAATATGTGCGTACTTGATAAATCCACTTGTGGATATTTAAGTAAATATCTTAGAATTGTTTTGTCCAATTCAAATGAGATTAAAGAGTTAGATTTTATTTAGAATATGGATGAACCTTGTGATTGCAGAAGAATAGTGGGAGTGCATTCACTTTTCTATGACTGCAATAATGATGACTTGGATATCATAGTTGATGGTATATGTGTTATGATATTAATTATAGTCTAGTCACATTAAATGTTCTCCATTTAGAACTTGTCATTCGTATCTTGTCAATTCGTAGTTATGATAATAGTACGAAGAGATTACTCAACATATTCCTTAGATTGTACAAAGAGCATTTTTGAAGGTGTTCAAGAAACTCTAGTTGCTAGCAAATTTGTATTCAAGTTATAGTAACTTCGTATTTGCTATACTATGTACAAGACTTGATATTGCGCAAACTGTAAAGTGTTACGAGTAAATATCAATCCAATCTAGGTTTGGGAATGGTTGATAGAATGAAGTATATTCTTAAGTACTTGGGAAGCACTAAAGATATATTTTAGTTTATGGATGAGGTAAATTCCGTAGTGACAGATTTACTAGTTTAGATTCTTAATATGAATCTTATAATAGAATGTCTATGTTAGGGTTCATGTTTATTTGTAGTGGGAGCTCAGTAAGTTAGAAAGGTTCTGAACAAACTGTAGATTCTATTACATGACTCATGTCTTTTGTGATATGTAATATTACGAAAGAAGTTGTTTGGATCGAGGAAATCATACGAGTTGGTTATGGTTCCTACTGTTAAGTTGTGATGCTTTTGCGCTATGACTATACAGAGCTACTGCACAAGCTTGTGGAACCCAGGTCTCACTGTATGTACAAACATTTGGAAAGGTGTTTCCATCTTCATGCATTGTATTTGTAGCCAATAATCATATTGAGATATATGTCTTTGCAGAAAATGGCCAGATCTTTCGATGTAGCTGATGTGATACCCCGAACCTGACATATATTTAATAGCATTTAAAGTTCATTTAAATTGCATTTTATTGACCTTTCACCTTCTTTGACTAAACTAGTTGACTTTTCATCTACATTGACCAACTAGGACAATGTGGAAATTTTTGAAATGTTTAATAAAGGGCAAACTTGGGATTAGAAATAAAAAAAAATGCAATGTTAAGTTAGTCAAATTTTGGGTCAACTTTGGAATTAAATTTGAACCAATTGGGGAAGAGTTAGGTAGCAAATTATATATGGTTGGAAAGCTCTATGAGTCTAGTTTCCGAGGCTTCAAACCGTTCGTGAATTGGAGTTTTCTAGAAGAAGTTATGGCCGTTTTCGTAAGGTCGAGCATAGCTGTTTTGGTTTAGCGGGTTGAACGAAGCTTTGACCATTTCAACTTGTCATCTTATATATGCATAATACATTACAAAACATGCGAAAATCTGGAAAAAAAAAATAGAAAGGGCCAAAACCATAGGAGAAAAAGAAAAAAAAAAGTTTTCACCCTTCAAATCTTCAAATCTTCGTGTGAGCTTGCCCGGGGTTGTTTCTGAGGCCTCCAGCGTGGTTTTTCTAGCGTCTAGTAGCGTCTAAGGTGATGGTTTCATCGTTATTTGCGCATTTGAAATATTTGTATCTAAACTTTGATTTTTGGATTTTATGCATAGATCGTTAATTTAATCATTTTAATGCTTAAAGAATGTTCCTTGTTGATTGTATAACATGTATTTATAGGTTTTTAATATTTTTTGCGGTTGAAAATTGAAATTGAAATATAAATTGTATAATGAACAGTAAATTATGAATAGTAAACACCCGTTTTGATGAAGTTGCTCCGTTACGCATTCTGTTGATGTAGGAAGATGCTAGATATGCTAGAATGCCTAAATGTGTGGTTTAATTGGAATGTGTAATGGAAAAACGGAGAAAAACGGCGTAGTGAAAGTCGGGGTCGTGTAGGTCGAGTTTGGTGTTTTCTCGTTTTACGTATTGGCATTGTTTCGGGAGGCCATGGGAGCACTTGTGGTGCGAGTATGGCGTTGGTTGGGTGTTTGGTTGGTATAGTTGTAGCTCAAATGAGCAAAGGAAGAAATCGGGACTTTGCACGAATTCTAGGGTAAAGTAGGGTTTCGGGGTCTTTAGACGTGCCTTATGGTGACCTAGGAGGATTGGTGAAGTCAGTTTCCAAAGCTCATGGCTCGTTTGAAAGTAGTAGCATTTGGTAAGTTGGGGTCATTTTCGTGATTTTGTGTGTTTTCATAGAATATTGCTTATAGAATGTTTATATTGCTTTTAGAATGTTTATATTGCCTATAGAATGCTTATAATTACTATAGGATACTTGTTATTGCTTGATAAGGTTAATTGGTGTTGTTCTTGTTACTTGTTTGATTGTAAATGTTTGATAATGTTTGATATCTTGTTTATCGCTCGTTTATTGCCTTGTATCGAGTCTTGCATTGCATAGTGTTCAGCGCGTGAGTGATGGGCCTCTCTGGGTAGCCTCGGGTTGCCAGTGTTGGTTGCTCTAGCTCCGTAGCTATTCCCTTTTCTCACTTGGGTTGCCTCCCAGGGAGATTTGGGTCATAGAATTGATGGATACTTCCGGGGTATTCCAAATTGGTGTTATAAGGTGGTTGCGCGCTTATTGTCATCGTTGTCAACATCAAGCTCGAGATTGATATATCGCTCGTGAAATGGTACATTGCTCATATGAGTGAACCATAGCCTTCAGAGTGTGGTATAGCTTTGAATGGTTGTGTTAATGCTTTCAGTAACTGCTTATTGTATTGATTGTTTGTCTTGATTGCTTATTTATCAGTTATATTGCTTAATTGTCTTATTTGCATTGCACGTATTTCTTTCTCTCCAACTCGATATATGTCTCTCCCTCACTGAGTATACGTGTTGTGTATACTCACTCCTCACCACCACATTTCAGGAAATGTCATGTTAGCTGGAAAGTTCGTGATTTCGTGATAGTTCGTTGCCTGAAGAGTTGTCTTGCGTGCCTATGTGGCTTGAGTGTCGAAGTTGTAAAGATATATGTTTTCATATGTTGTAGGTATTTATTGCTAAAAGAAATGTAATTTAAATTTAGCTAAGTAGTTGAGGTGAATTGATAAGCTAGTTTATGTAATCAGTTAGCATAGTTTATCTTCAATGCATGTTTGTAATGTCCAAAGGAAAAGAGTTAGAATGGCATGATAGTTTATTTTATGCAGTAGCTTAGTATGGTTTAATTGTCTAGTTTGAATGTATTGGTCAAAAATGAAAAGAGATAAGTTAGCTTTTAAATTGGAAATGTATGTATACCTGCTGAGTTTAATTGTTGAAAACCGAGGCTCGGATGGCCTTGAGGAAGTTTTGTATGGTTGGACACGGCGTTGGTTCATTTAAATGCTATTGCAGGTTTTATATTTTTCCTAGAAATAGGGGAGACTCCGTCCTTTTTCCCTGAAAATTATGCCCGGGTTTGGATTTGGGTTGTGATTAGATTGATTGATAGAACTCCCGATCTCGAGAGGGATCGGGGTGTTACAGTTGACCTACTAATCGTAGCCATGAATCTGTTACAGCTAGGCCCTCGTTTTGAGAAGATAGATGTTCGATATCATTGTATGTTGTGCTAATACTATGTAACATAGCATTAGTGCAAGTGGGAGATTGTTAGAGATATGCCCTAATGCTACATATTTGGATGACATATATTGGGGCATTTTGACATTAACTTGTACATTATGGCATCTATGTCTATATATGTGTGTTTTCATATTGACATAATTAGCATATTCATATTCTCCTTCTTTTATGTGTATGAATGAGTCCCTAGTATTTTCATTATAGGAAGGTATTCTAAAAGCATTTAGAATATGTTGGCATATTTCCTTAATATGATAAATACTTAAAGTATTCGTAGTCCTTAGATTATTTGATCCGGACTTCAATAACCTATTACGGACTATCACATGTGTTGTTACCTTTGATTAATATAGAAATGTTAATGATAAAGGATGGTGAGCCACGTGTCATAACAGCATAGGGATGCGACTAACAAACATGTGGTGACTATTAGTTGAATAGTTCACTGAATGTGACGTGAATAACAAATTACATGACTTTGGATTAATAATTTGTTATTCGTTGCGATTGTGCATGTAATCCTTATACTTGAGACATTACGACTGTCATATGTATTAGGGTTTGATTCAAGCGTTTGGATAATGCCTGTCTCGACAAACGAGATGAGATACGTCTTCTCGCAGTTTCATTCGTCTGGTATAGTGATTGACAAGTATTGGTCAAGATAGGATCCATTAACCTCCGGCGTGAGGCGATGCCCTATGCGATCCAAGTTTGGTTGTTGAATGAGGAAGTCCTTGGCCAAGGCATGAATGATGGAAATGGGTTTTTCCATGTGTCATCTCTCATTCCACCATTTGGATCTATGCATCGTTTCGAGTCTATGAACTTAATCGGATCATGGTTCTTGCTCGACGGGACAATTAATGGAAGGATTGGATTGTACGATAATCGACGACCATAAATAGATTCACTTGAATAAGACTTCATTGCTTTATAAACTGTCTTGATACGTTGGTAGCTAGAACATCACTCAAGAACTTTGAAGGTGTTTTGAGAATGACGGGAGATATTCTCTAAACAAATCAAATAGTTTGATTAACATTGAAAGTGTTCAACGTTTCTTCAATGCTATATAGCGGTGAATTTAGAAAGTCACACACAATATAGCATAGTGAATGTTTTTTCTATTGAGCTTGATTTAGTCTCTTAAATTGTTAAAGTGTTAACAATTGCATTTATTTTCTCTTGAATTATTAAAGTGGTTACAATTGCGTTTAGTTTCTCTTGAGTTGTTAAGGTGTTAACAATTATATTTTGTTTCTCTTATATTGTTAAGGAGTTAACAATTGTGTAATTGTTAAGGAGTTAACAATGGTGTAATTGACCTTTTAAAAGTTATTGGGGGTCAATATGCAATTATTATTAAATGTTGGGGCTAATGTAAAAATATGAGAATGTTGTTTTCATAATTTCAACTAATTGTGATTGGGTTGAATATTTAAATACATTAGTGGAAAAATACTACAATAAAAGAAACAAAAGATGACAAAGTTGTCATCTTTTCTTTTCTAACAAAGAGACAAAACAACACATTGAGAAAAAAGTTGTCTACTCTTTTCTTCACCCAAGGGGACAACAATGAGGAATTAAGGGAAAAAGATGACAAGGCTTGTCACCTTCTCTTCTCTCCACACGTTGGTGAAATAAAAAGATGAAGAAGAATTGTCTTCTTCTTCAACCAAGAGAAGAGTTGTCTTCTTCACTCTCTCCAAGCCTCCATGGCTGAAAAACTATGAGAAAAAAAGCAGCAAGAAGACAGAGAAGAAAAAGTATTTTCTTCTTCATCATCTTGAGATAACCATGGCTGAAAAATGAAGATGAACTAGGTGAACTTGTCTTCTCTTCTTCTTCATAAAAACGTAGCCAAAGAAAAGGAGACGAAAGAAATGGTTTTGCTCTCTTCCTCACAAACAAGCTCATAAATCTTCCCTGGTTATCTAGCACAAAACAACCACGGAAATGGAGAAGTCATTCTTTGCTAGTGTGGACGGACTAGAGCTCTTGTGTTTTCAAGGGATGGTGTCTTTCATCAAGTGAGGAAAAATTTCAAATTCATGCCTTCCATGAGTTGTCTACAAGAGGTATCATCTTCTTCTATCTCTTGTCAATACATATATTTGCTATATATACGTTTTGTATATGTTAATTACATGATATCAAGATTAGAGTTTCATAGAACATTATGCTTTGAAATTCCAAAAAGTTTTGAACTTCATGTTATGCTTCCGCTCGATTCTTAGCTAGATGATGTTCATATCTCTAAATATAAATGATCCTTCAGAATCCTCCTAGATTAACGTGGCGGCACGGATTCCTAGGTTCTAGGGCACGAATTATGAGGTAAAGCATGCACTTTTAGGTAAATGCACGGATTCCAAAGTAAATGCATGCAATCCTAGATGAATGCACGTAAACCAATGCAGAGCATGTAATTCAATGTAATGCACGTAAATCAAGTTATGACTCTTATACGTTGGTTAAGACATGCAGTTCAAGGTTAGTGCACCCAAATCGAGGTATTACAAGTAAATCGAGGTCGGGGCATACAATTCTAGGTCAAGGCACGTATGACGAGGCATGCACAAAAACCAAGATAGGGCATGTAATTCAAAGTCGGTCATATAATTCGGGGTCTAAGGCACTCAAATTAAGGTAACACACGTTATTCGGGGTCAGGCCTCACATGGACCCTGGAATTCTCACATGATTGAACTCACACAAAGCCGAAGAATCGAACGTTGAAGAGAGAAATCGACGGAAGAAGAAGAAGTTATCATTCTTTTATTCTTCGAAGCGATGGAGTAGCTATGATGAATCTAAGGCCTTGCCTTGATCCGCCTCTACTGGAGATGGGTGGGGAATCAAGAGAAGCAAGTCCAGGCACATCATAGTCTTCAGAGACTGTGTCATGTCAATTTTCATCCTTATGAATGGGGCAAGAGCCCATACTTTAAGCATAATTCGTACCAAGGATTGAAAAGATCAATGAGAAATATTCTCCAAAAGGGAGCTGAAACTCATGATAGAAGCCCACTTTCGTTAACGAATATTCGACATGTCAAAAGATGTTTGTGCAGACCTCCCTTCTCCCTTAAGAGTCAGCATGCCGTCTTTGATCAATAGCTATCAATTACCTATAAAAAACTATCCTAGAGTTTTGCTAGGTACCCTCAATTACCTTGAAAATACCGAATGAAATTAATGAAAATTAGGATATTCATTTTTTTCATGAGTCTTTTTTAGTAGAAATCTATCCATCGATTGCCTCAATGAAAGGGTCTTTCTTTTTCTTCTAAGGTGTACTGCTCATGAGGTTTCCCAACTGGTACTAACTGAAGTAGATCTTAAACCAGCGAAGAGTGAAAGTTGCACATCAACAAGTTCCGACGAGGTAGTGAAACTCAGCTTGTGCGTGAGCAGTGGATCATGTCAATTTACATAGTGAATTTCTTGTGTATCCACCCTGAAAGCGAGAGGGAGAGGCGGTGGGAAAGGAGAATCAACAAGATAGGATGCTTTGTCCTAACTAACAAGAGTAAGCTTTGAATCTTGTGCTTGTGACAGTGATAATTTATGCCACGTCATGGAATTATTTAGTGCTTTCTGTTTCAATGGGGCCTTGCCCCTTCTAACTTTCTTTATGATATCGGGCAATTTTTTCTCTTGGTCCGATAACTCCATAAAGGGCTGGTGGGTGGGGGTAGAGCCTGACGCGCCAATGTCGATGAATCAAAGGTGTCTGTTTATTGTATGGAATAGGAACAGCAAGAATGGAACCGTTATCGCTTGTCCTATCATCCGCGTGGAGCTTCTTTCATTCGTCAGTATGCGTAGGTAGAGTCCTTTGCTCGGGTGAAGCTGTTCTTGCTTTGAGCTAACTTCATCAGATATGAATTTATCCCTGCTAGCAATATAGGGTAATAAGGTATAGTATGCGCCCATGACTGAAATACTAAAGTATGCCTTTCTTCTAACGAAGGCGATTTGGCCCATTTTCTCTTTAGAGCAACTTCTGAACTATGTCCACCTTGGTAAGAAGGAAATTCCATATCACGACGGTTTTTTGACATTCATTCGTCTCAAAAGAAAGAGCTAGTGAACCACACCAATTCCATTTATATTCTCTCAAAAAGAGCAGGATAGCTGCCATCAAGCTGCCCCTTGACCTTTAGAGTGAGAGCCTTCCGAGACCAATGCTATCAAGAAGAAGGAAAAATAGCCTTTATGGAGCCTTGAACTAAACCATTGACCTTGCGCCAGGTTTCGCTCCTAAAGAAATGGAACGAATTATATCTAGATGATTGGTTGTGAAAGCTTTAGCGGGAAGATATAGCACTGGCGAGTGACTTCAGTCGATAGCAAATCAAGTAGAGCTTTGTAGGTAAAAAAACAGAATAGGGAAGGTCAGCCTAAACTAACAAGTTAGATAATAAAAGGTAATATTAGGTTTTATAGAAAAGGGGAAGGATCCAAGCTAGTTCCGCCATTAGCGAGGAATATTTTTTTGATTAGTAAAGGAATGAAGAAGACCGGAAAGAAGATGGATTTGTGAATCCATCAGTGAGGAAGACAAAAGCGAGAACGGTAAGAACTCTATAACTGAATTGTCTTCCTATAACTGAGAATAAAGCGCTCTTACCTCTCCTTCTTACCCAAACCTTTATTTCATCAATCCCTTTCCATTTTATATCAATAGGGAACTCTTGCCTCTCATTCATCCAATTGTGACCGCTATCGCCCAACAAAGCCCCTCCTTTATAGATGAGAGGGACTACTGTGAAACCCCACTTTTCTATCATGTCTCGTTTTGCATGTTTATTCTTATTTTGCGTGAAATGACCTGTCTATGTGCTATATGACTTAGAATGTGGTAATTTTGATATTAATACTCCTAGAACATGCTAAATGTGCATTCATGAAATTTTCATAAAAAACGGAGTCATAAATTTTATCGTCGATTTTTAGTGAATAGTATTTTCGAAACACGTCCGCTAAAATTTTGAAACTGGTCTTTTTAACCCTTCTAGACCTAGTCCACGGACTTTAATAGACCTGTGTTTGATTAAAACGGTTTTAAAATCAGCTTAGGAATTTATTAGGGTTTTTACACCGACTTTTGCAAAAATCGAGTTTTAAGCCGACTCGGGTGAAATTGTTTGATTGTAAAACTTCTTGTCACCTAAAAATAACCTACTTGAGCTATCTTGGGTGTTGAATAATTATTTTGAACATTGGTGATCAATAAAATGCATTTAAAGTCAAGAAAACAATAAAAATACTAAAGTTTAAACTTTGACTTTCATTTAAATTGTTGACTTTCATGCATATATCACCAACACACACAAACAAAGCACAAAAATACCTTCATTTTCACCTAGATGGCCGAAAGCTTCATGGGAGAATAGCAAAGCTTTTCTTCAAAGTTTTCAAAGCAAATTTTCAAAGAAAAACCTAGTTTTTTTTTCCGTAGAACTTTGTGCCGAGTTGGATTCCGCTTGTTGGACACGCATTGCTCGCATTTCTAGGCTTTTATAGCATCAAAGGTGAGAGAAAAATTCTAGATCTCAAAACTCATATTTTGTGTTTATGCGTATAAATAATTATTGAACCGTTAGACTATTCATTTGAAGTTAGATTATTGCTCCATGCATGCTAGGGATCATTTATATGTATTCTTGCGAGATTTGAACTGTTGTAGCATAATTATTTATTTTCGGGTATTTAAAATTGATTAATTTGCTAAATGTTGATTATCTTGAGTTGTGTTGATCGAAATCGATTGCCGTCGATTTCTAAAAGTTTGATAATTATGTGGTAGCGCTGTTGTAATGCCGAATTTTTGATTGTGATGTCCGTGCTAAAATCCAGAAATTTCAGCCATGACACACTAGGGTTTTAGGGTTATTGGGCATGATTTGGATGTGTTTTGGTTTGCTTATGAGGGGGCTAATGTAGTTGATTGAATAGGTGAGTGTTTGAAACTGATTTGGAGTTGTTTGGATTAGTAGAATGTAAGATATGAATATTTGAAGTTTAGGTTGTCTTTCTTTAAAATGTTAGATTATGCCTCTAGTTGATTGGGTGTGGTTTGAGTGATTGAATTGTGAGTTGTTGATGGGTAAACTAGGGTTTGATTGTGCGTTTAATGCATGTTCGGTTGGATGGCCTACTTTGTCATCTAACTTAGTTATTTGTTGTTAAATTGATTATTGATGTTATTATGATGATAATATGATTATTGATGATTATTGATTGATGATTGATGCCGGGAGATAGGCAGTTCTGCTAGACTGTCCTCCTGTGAATGATTGATGTTTATTATTATTACTGAGTCTTTGGTATGTGTGTGCCACCTCTCGGGCAGCATCGGGCTGTCGGGTTGATAACGGCATGACTACCAGAGACTGCCTCCAGCTCGCATGACGGAGGTGTCATGGAGGGAGAGGTTATTGGGGTACCTCGGGTGCGTGAGTTTATGGGAGTCATAAGAAGGCTGTCATGATCGGGATGGCGTTTGGAGCTACATCGACTAGTGTATCCTTTATTGAATGGTCATTATAGATTATGTGATGATAGTATTATCCATGTTATTGTGTGTTTACTTGCTCAAAGTATTATTTCCAAGGAGTTTAGTAAACCTTGTTAGAAATCTATCGGATCGTCATTGGGCTTATTTTATATAAGCTCACTCTTTATTATTGCATGCCTACAGGTATACTTTTGCAGGATTACGGGTACGTGCCTCCTGAAGAGGAAAATGTGCCTTACGTGGATGAGTTTTATGTTCCGGAGTCTTATCCTTGATGTTGTATTGTTTTACTATCCTGTAATTAACTTAGTAGACTTTTATATGCTTTGTAGTTCATAATGTAAAAGATGTTGAAAAGATAATGAATTAGTTGATGTTGTCTTAGTAGCCTTTCTTTTGTTTATGATTAGGTTGCTAGATTGGCTCAATATGTTTTTGTAATGTATATAAAGGTTCATGTATTATGTTGGAACGGAGGCATATAACGAGGAATGTTTATTGTATAATATGGTTATGATGTATGTTGTTATGTTATTGAGAAGTTGTTTGTTGTATGGTTTATGGAGTTGATGTATGATGTCCTATTGAGGTTGGTTTAGAGCCTCGGTATCATATTCACTGTCGTTATACTGCCGAAATTCTGTTGCGTCCTAACTGATTATAGGAGGGGTCGGTTGGGGCGTGACATTTAAGTGGTATCAGAGTGCATGTTAGTTGTCAGCAAGGGTATTCTCGAAATGTGGGTAATGGTCTTAGCATGAAAGTATGTATGAAAAGAAAGAAAAGTGAAAATGTGTTAACATGATTAGATGATAAGTGATTATGTGATTAAAGTGCTTATGTGATTATGTGTTTGTTTATGTGATTGATACTTAAGTGATTTATGTGTTTTATGTGATTTATGTGCTTAATATGAGTTTGTTGTTTATGTGCTAATGGTTGTTTATAACCTGTTTACGTGCTATAACCTGTGCTAACTCTTTGATTAGTAGAATGGCCGGTAGACCAAGGACCAGAGGTAGGCCCGAGGTAGTAGATGAGACTCCTGGTAATGCGGCAACGGGCCGTGACAGGGGTGATGATCGCTTGGGGGTAGCTATGGAGAGGATTGTTGAGTTAGTGGCCGGACAGGCCTAGTTGATAGCAGGGCAGGCTGCCCAGACTCATGCTTGGCAGGCTCAGTTGTTGAATGTGCAGGGAGGAAACCACAGGCGTGGTACCCTGAAAGAGTTCTTAGGGTATCATCCACCTAGATTTCAGGGGGAGCCGGATGATAGGAAGGCTGAGGCGTGGATTAGCAAGATGGAGAAGATTTATGATCCTCTTGATTATACCGATGAGCAGAAAGTCTCCTTTGTTGTGTACTTGTTAGATGATGAGGCAGAAGAATGGTGGCGCATGGTGAGAATTAGCTGGCGACTCAGGGTATTCTGTATGTTTGGGGTACCTTTCTGTTGGCTTTCCGGGCAAAGTATGTCCCGAGGATCGTGATGGAGCGGAGAGAGGCAGAGTTTCTAGCCTTAGTGCAGGGAGATGCTTCAGTGGCTCAGTATGAGGCCACTTTCACTAGGTTGTCCCGGTATGCACCAGAGTATGTGGTTGATGAGGAGCGGAGGACTCGTAGATTTATGTTGGGGTTGAGGCTCGAGATTCAGGATGCGATGGCTCTGAATCGGTATGGTATATTCACTGAGGCCTTCGAGGTAGCTTCTAAGATAGAGAAGAGAAAGGGGGATTAGCTTGTGTCTAGTCAGCCAATAAGAGGCCGTATCAGCCGCAGTATCAGCAGGGTATGTATAGGCCTCCCGTATAGCAGGTTGTGTACAGGCCACTAGCTCAGCAGGGTTCTTTTAGGCCACAGGGGTAGCAGAGTTATTATCGGCCTCAGTTTTAGCAGGGGTCATATTGGGTTCAGTCCCAGTTCAGGCCAGCCCAATCTCAGGGTCAGTACAGGCCTAGTTTGGTAAGGCCTCAGCAACAGACTGGTTTAGTTGTTCCTTCAGCTTCTGGTTTTTCCAAGGGCAGTGTTAGTGCATCATCACCGCAGTGTACACACTGCAAGCGCACGGGGCATATGGAGGTCGATTGCAGAGTGAAGGCAGGGACGTGTTTAGGATACGGCAGCAATCAGCACAGGGCGAGGGATTGCCCTAGATATTCGAGGACTGAGGGTCAGACAGTGACTCAGGGTTATCAGGGCCGACCTGCAGCCAGTGCACCTCAGCAGCAGCGGGTCAAGGCTCGGGCCTACACAGTTGACTTAGAGGAGATGCCTGAGGAGACTGTAGTTGTGGAAGGTAACTTCCTTATACTTGATCAACTTGTTAAAGTGTTGATTGATTCTGGTGCTACGCATTCTTTCATTACTCCTGCTTGTGTACAACGTGTTAATGTGCAACATGAAAGATTGCCTTATGTGGTTGAGATTAGTACCTCTTTGACTGATAAGTATGTAACTGGCTTAGTATGTAAGGATTGTATAATTCATGTTAAGGGGTATAATTTTCCTTCGGACCTTATCTTATTTCATATCCGGGGGTATGATGTTATCTTAGGTATGGATTGGCTTTCTAAGTATGATGCTCAGTTAAACTATAGAACGAAGGTAGTACAGTTTCGATTGCCAGATCAGCTAGTAGTTGAGGTAGCAGGGAACGGGGGTGCTAAGACGAGTTTTGTTATCTCAACAACTAAAGCCGTTAAGTTGGTGAGTAAGGGGTGTTTGGGTTATCTAGCTTATTTGATCAACAAGCCATCTGATAAGCTGCAGCTAGAGGAAGTCCCTATTATTTGGGAATATCCCAATGTATTTCCCGAGGAGTTGCCAGGGTTACCGCTAGAGAGAGATGTGGAGTTTGTGATTAATCTTATTCCCGGTACTCAACCTATTACTAAATTAGCGTATCGGATGGTACCAGCTGAGTTGAAGGAGTTGAAGACTCAGTTGTAGGAGTTATTGGAGAAGGGATTTATTCAGCAGAGTTCTTCACCTTGGGGAGCTCCTGTTTTATTTGTGAAGAAGAAGGATGGTACCTTGAGATTGTGTATTTATTACCGTGGTTTGAATTAGGTGACCATCAAGAATAAATATCCTTTGCCACTAATTGACGAGTTGTTTGATCAACTTTAGGAAGCCAAAGTCTATTCTAAATTTGATTTGAGGCAGGGGTATTATCAGCTTCGGATTCGCACGGAGGATGTTCCAAAGTCTGCCTTCAGGACTCGGTACGGGCATTATGAGTTTGTTGTTATGCCCTTTGGATTAACTAATGCACCGACAGCATTCATGGATCTTATGCATTGAGTTTTTAAGCCGTATTTAGACCAGTTCGTGGTAATCTTTATTGATGATATCTTGGTCTATTCTAAATCTGAATCGGAGCACGAGCAACATCTACGGCTTGTCTTACAGAAGCTGCAGGAGCATCAGTTGTTTGCCAAGTTCAGCAAATGTGAATTTTGGCTACAACGCATATCTTTTCTTGGCCATGTGATTACACAGAGCGGTATTTCTGTAGATCCCACTAAGATTGAAGTGGTGATGTCTTGGAAACGGCCAGAGAATGTTTCGGAGGTTTGTAGCTTTCTTGGCTTGGCGGGTTATTATCGTAGGTTTGTAAAGGACTTCTCGAAGATTGCTGGGCCACTTTCTAAGTTGACTCAGAAACGGACTATCTTTGCTTGGGATGAGAAGTGTGAGAGTGGGTTTCAGGAGTTGAAAAAGAGGTTGACTACTGCTCCAATACTTGCTCTACTAGAGGGGACCGATGATATGGTTATTTACAGCGATGCATCCAAGGAGGGCATGGGATGTGTTCTTATGCAGGAAGGCCGAGTTATTGCCTATGCTTCTAGGAAGTTGAAGCCTTATGAGGTGAATTATCCGACTCATGATCTTGATTTGGCAGCAGTTGTCTTCAGACTGAAGAAGTGGCGTCATTATCTATGGGGCAGTAAGTTCGAGATTTTCACTGATCATAAGAGTCTGAAGTACTTGTTCTCACAGAAGGAGTTGAATATGCGCCAACGGAGGTAGATGGAACTTCTTGGAGATTATAATTGTTCTATCAATTATCTGCCTGGCAAGGCAAATGTTGTAGCAGATGGTCTCAGCCGGAAGGCGAGTGTTGCTTGTTTGGCTGTCAAGAAATGGGATATTCTTGAGGAATTCACTTATTGGAGACTGGAGTTGACTCAGGTTGGGGTGATTTGTTTACATCTCCGTATTCAACCTTTA
This sequence comes from Ehretia macrophylla, assembly GCA_037974665.1. Classification (NCBI taxonomy): domain Eukaryota; kingdom Viridiplantae; phylum Streptophyta; class Magnoliopsida; order Boraginales; family Ehretiaceae; genus Ehretia; species Ehretia macrophylla. The sequence continues at coordinate 48,472,617 of CM075765.1, read as the reverse complement.
TTATTGTCTCAGATCAGAGAAGCTCAGCAACTTGATGTTAAATTTCAGAAGATCAAGGATCAAATCATGGATGATCAGTTTGACTTCAAACTGCATGAGGACGGTATTCTTCGCTTTCGGAATAGGGTTTGTGTTCCCGATGAACCGGGCTTGAGGCGAGGTATTCTGGAGAAAGCTCATAATTCTAAGTAGACTATTCACCCCGGTGGAACCAAGATGTATCGGGATTTAAAGCAACACTATTGGTGGAATAACATGAAGAGAGAGGTTGCTCAGTTTGTATCTAGATGTTTGACTTGTCAGAGGGTGAAAGCTGAGCATCAATGACCTGCAGGATTGCTTCAGCTGTTGGCTATACCAGAGTAGAAGTGGGAGCATATTACGATGGATTTCATCACTGGTTTGCCTAGAACACCGAGGGGTAATGATGCAGTTTGGGTTGTCGTGGATCGTTTGACGAAGACAACTCATTTTATTTCGATGAGGATGGGAGATGAAGTTGCAAAGTTGACAGGTCTTTATTTGGATATGATTGTTAGATTTCACGGGAATCCATATAGTATTATCTCAGATCGAGATCCTCGTTTTACTTCTCGTTTGTGGGAAAAACTTCAGGAGACTTTGGGTACTCAGTTGAACTTCAGTACCGCGTATCATCCACAGACAGACGGTCAGCCTGAGCGGACTATTCAGATTCTAGAAGATATGCTTAGGGCTTGTGTTCTGGACTTCGGGAAGAACTGGGAGAAACATCTACCACTTGTCGAGTTTGCCTATAACAATAGTTATCAAGTTACTATTGGGATGGCACCTTTCGCAGCTCTTTACGGTCGTAAGTGCCGTTCACCTTTATATTGGGACGAGGTAGGGGAGATGAAGACTATTGATTTGACTATCATGCCAGAGCTTCTTGAGAAGATTGAGAATGTTCAGTTGATCAGGCAGAGAATGCTTACGGCGCAGAGTAGATTCAAGAGTTATGCTGATAAGCGTCGTCGGGACTTGGAGTTTGCAGTCGGAGATCGGGTTTTCTTGAGATTGTCTCCTCGTAAGGGGTTTGCTCGTTATGGTAAAGGTAGTAAGCTGAGTCTGAGATTTGTTGGGCTGTTTGAGATTACCGGCAGGGTTGGTAAGTTAGCATATCGGTTGGCTTTACCGGAGAAATTCTCTAATGTCCACGATGTATTTCACGTGTCTAATTTGCAGAAATATAATCCGGATCCTTCTCATATTCTTGAGCCAGAGCCGTTACAGCTTCGTGAGAATCTGACTTATGACGAGCGTCCGATTCATATTCTTGATCAGATAGAATGAGAGTTGAGGTCGAAGAAGATTCCGATGGTTAAGGTTTTGTGAAAGCATCACTGTATCGAGGAAACTACTTGGGAGAGACGAGATCAGATGCAGCAGCCGTACCCAGATCTGTTCAGTACATCAAGTAAGAATTTCGGGGACGAAATTTCTTTAAGGGGGGAGAATGTGAAATCCCACTTTTCTATCATGTCTCGTTTTGCGTGTTTATTCTCGTTTTGCGTAAAATAACCTGTCTATGTGCTATATGACTTAGAATGTGGTAATTTTGATATTAATACTCCTAGAACATGCTAAATGTACATTCATAAAATTTTCATAAAAAACGGAGTCAGAAATTTTATCGTCGATTTTTAGTGAATAGTATTTTCGAAACACATCCGCTAAAATTTTGAAACTGGTCTTTTTAACCCTTCTAGACCTAGTCCACGGACTTTAATAGACCTGTGTTTGATTAAAACAGTTTTAAAATCGGCTTAGGAATTTATTAGGGTTTTTACACAGACTTTTGTGAAAATCGAGTTTTAAGCTAACTCGGGTGAAATTGTTTGATTGTAAAACTTCTTGTCACCTAAAAATAACCTACTTGAGCTATCTTGGGTGTTGAATAATTGTTTTGAACATTGGTGATCAATAAAATGCATTTAAAGTCAAGAAAACACTAAAAATACTAAAGTTTTAACTTTGACTTTCATTTAAATTGTTGACTTTCATGCATATATCACCAACACACACAAGCAAAGCACAAAAACACCTTCATTTTCACCTAGATGGCCAAGAGCTTCATGGGAGAATAGCCAAGCTTTTCTTCAAAGTTTTCAAAGCAAATTTTCAAAGAAAAACCTAGTTTTTGTCCGTAGAACTTCATGCCAAGTTGGATTCCGCTTGTTGGGCACGCATTGCTCGCATTTCTAGGCTTTTATCGCATCAAAGGTGAGAGAAAAATTCTAGATCTCAAAACTCATATTTTGTGTTTATGTGTATAAATAATTATTGGACTGTTAGAATGTTCATTTGAAGTTAGATTATTGCTCCATGCATGTTAGGGATCATTAATATGTATTCTTGCGAGATTTGAACCGTTGTAGCATAATTATTTATTTTCGGATATTTAAAATTGATTAATTTGCTAAATGTTGATTATCTTGAGTTGTGTTGATTGAAATCGATTGCCGTCAATTTCTAAAAGTTTGATAATTACGTGGTAGCGCTGTTGTAATGCCAAATTTTTGATTGTGATGTCCGTGCCAAAATTCGGAAATTTCAGCCATGACACACTAGGGTTTTAGGGTTATTGGGCATGATTTGGATGTGTTTTGGTTGGCTTCCGTGGGGGCTAATGTAGTTGATTGAATGGGTGAGTGTTTGAAACTGATTTGGAGTTGTTTGGATTAGTAGAATGTAAGATATGAATATTTGAAGTTTAGGTTGTCTTTCTTTAAAATGTTAGATTATGCCTCTAGTTGATTGGGTTTGGTTTGAGTGATTGAATTGTGAGTTGTTGATGGGTAAACTAGGGTTTGATTGTGCGTTTAATGCATGTTCGGTTGGATGGCCTACTTTGTCATCTAACTTAGTTATTTGTTGTTAAATTGATTATTGATGTTATTATGATGATAATATGATTATTGATGATTATTGATTGATGATTGATGCCGGGAGATAGGCAGTTCTGCTAGACTGTCCTCCTGTGAATGATTGATGTTTATTATTATTGCTGAGTCTTTGGTATGTGTGTGCCACCTCTCGGGCAGCATCGGGCTGTCGGGTTGATAACGACATGACTACCAGAGACTGCCTCCAGCTCGCATGACGGAGGTGTCATGGAGGGAGAGGTTATTGGGGTACCTCGGGTGCGTGAGTTTATGGGAGTCATAAGAAGGCTGTCATGATCGTGATGGCGTTTGGAGCTACATCAACTAGTGTATCCTTTATTGAATGGTCATTATAGATTATGTGATGATAGTATTATCGATGTTATTGTGTGTTTACTTGCTCAAAGGATTATTTCCAAGGAGTTTAGTAAACCTTGTTAGAGATCTATCGGATCCTCACTGGGCTTATTTTATATAAGCTCTCTCTCTATTATTGCATGCCTATAGGTTTACTTTCACAGGATTACGGGTATGTGCCTCCTGAAGAGGAAAATGTGCCTTATGTGGATGAGTCTTATGTTCCGGAGTCTTATCCTTGATGTTGTATTATTTTACTATCCTGTAATTAACTTAGTAGACTTTTATATGCTTTGTAGTTCATAATGTAAAAGATGTTGAAAAGATAATGAATTAGTTGATGTTGTCTTAGTAGCCTTTCTTTTGTTTATGATTAGGTTGCTAGATTGGCTCAATATGTTTTTGTAATGTATATAAAGGGTTCATGTATTATGTTGGAACGGAGGCATATAACGAGGAATGTTTATTGTATAATATGGTTATGATGTATGTTGTTATGTTATTGAGAAGTTGTTTGTTGTATGGTTTATGGAGTTGATGTATGATGTCCTATTGAGGTTGGTTTAGAGCCTCGGTATCCTATTCACTGTCGTTATACTGCCGAAATTCCGTTGTGTCCTGACTGATTATAGGAGGGGTCAAGTTGGGGCGTGACAACTACTTTCGCTACCGCTCTCTCCAAGCCGGCCATAATAGAACAGATAGGCCAAACTTCTCTCTTTATTATCTGGCTTGAGTGGCTTAACGCTCCTTCCTCAGGCAAGAAGAATAGATGGATAGACTGAGAATAGAAGGAGGGATGGCATTCATTCTTTACTTACCGCAAGAAGGAACAACAACTCGCCAAGGCCAACACCTACTCCTCCTCCTACTACAGCTACTACAGCTATGACTGACCGATAAACAAGATCTACGAAGTTCTATCAGTCGACTTCTGTCGTCTCTGTCTATTCCGTTTAGGGAATGGGCTTATGTAGGATAAGGCCGATCTTTTTGAATATTTGTAAGCACTCTATCAAGGGAATGACTGGAAATACTTCAACTCATATGAGTTCAGTTCTTTCTTCACATCTTGAAGGTGTAAAATCAATAGCAGCTTATTCTGCTACAATGGGTTCAGCCTCTTTAGCCTTTTGTAATAGTTGTTTTCCTTAGTTCCGAGATCATGCTTAAAAACTGACGGAGACAGTCATTCAGTTTTAGAAAAAAGAACTTTTTGAAAGTGGAATGAACGGGAGGCTGCAAATAGTATGATTCCCTTTTTTCAATAGTAGTTCTCTCTCCCCTTCATTTAATCCTCTTGATGTAGCTCATTCCCGCGTCAATTGCCAATTCTTGGTCATTGAGATTCATGGGAGATTCAGATCTTTATTTAGGTTTAGAACCTATCTTTTTTCCCCTTTCAAAAAAATCAAAATTCTTGAAGTTTTTCTATTTGGAATCATGTTAGGTCTAATTCCTATTATTGGCTGGATTATTCGTAACTGCATATTTACAATACAGATGCGGTGATCAGTTGGACCTTTGATTAATTAACATCTTTTTTTTTATTTACTTTCTCCTTTCTTTAACCCGCAGGAGGTCAAATTAAGGTTGTTCTTCAAGTTAGTGAAGTTATTTCATTGTAATTAGACCTAACAAGAACGGAATCACGCTATGTAGGATTTGAACCTACGACATCGGGTATTGGAGACCCGCGTTCTACCGAACTGAACTAAGAGCGCTTTTTTATCACAGTAGATACGACTGTAAAGAAAAAGGATTCTTTTTCTACCTCCAATACATCTTGCATGCATATAGTCTCATAAAATGAAAATATGTCTGTCCAATTTGAATCGATCTCAATGGATCCCTCCTTACTGCCCAGAGGAGAAGAATAGGTAGGGATGACAGGATTGGAAACCGTGACATTTTTTACCCCAAAAAAAGGCGCTACCAAGCTGCGCTACATCCCTTTCAATTGGTCTACAGTGTCATTGAAGAAGCGAAGCGAGCCTAGAGTAGCAGCCTATTACATTTTTCAGGCCCCTTTAATATGTTATTAGTCAAGCGCTAGCACCCCTATTGAGTAAGGGTGTATTCTGCTATCAATGAAAGCGAAAGAAGGACAAAAAAAACAAGTACCTTTCGTATAGATCGAGACTTGTAGCTTGATTCTTTACTCATTCCATAATGGGAAGGATTGCAGGAAATCGTTCGATAATAAGACTTCTTCCTATTTGTTTCCCACTGATATCCAACGATCAAGACAATTCCTGTGAAACTCTTTCATTTCATAGAAGTTCATTCTTATTCTTACGAAGAAAATAACATTTCCTATTGATTTGTCCCCTGGATTGGACCTATTCTTATTCTTAATTATCAGTCGCTATGTTGTTCCCAAGGACTAGCAAAATCATAATCTCAAAATTCTTGGGTCATCTCAATGGGTTCAAAAACCACACGTTTCTCTGGATCATCATAGCGTACTTCCACATATCCACTCAAAGGAAGGTCTTTTTGTAATGGATGACCCTCAAAACCATAATCTGTTGATATACGGCGTAGATCCGGATGATTGATAGAAGAAACACCAAACATATCCCATACTTCTCGCTCCCACTGGGCGGTTGATGGAAATGGACTGACTACCGGAGATATTCGTGTTACTTCATCTACACTTGTTTGTACACGAATACGTGAGTTATACCGAGTACTTAATAAATTTTAGACCACTTCAAATCTTTGTTTTCGAGAAGGATAATCAACTCCACAAATATCGATCAAAATTTGAACCTTTGTATAGGTATGCAATTTCAAAAAGCACAACAATGGAAATGGGTAGTCCGTATTGGTATCAGATCTATTTCATGTTCTGATCTTTCCATTTTTTTGACCCATTTCTTGGGTAAAGTCTCCCAAATATATTTGAAAATGAATTGGTTATCCATAAAGATTAAGAAAGTTTTCTTATAGTTCCGCTTCTTGCTCTAAAAATGAAGAAAGACTTGTCAAAAATTGCCAGTTGGGTTGGTCCGACCAAGAAAGGCATAGGAGTCTTTGGGCATTGCTTGGGCCGAGTTAAGTAAAGACTGGCTACCTAGCAACTAAACAATAAACATGAAAACTTCTCTCTTAACATCACTAATAAATCACTTTTCTAGTTTTTATTTCATTCTTGATTTGTGACTCTAGTTCTCAAGAACATATTAATGCAATCTTTGGAGTCCCTATAAAAAGAGACTATTTCTGCCATATCATTGGTTGTGCTTTTTGATCATGCCCAGCTTTTCCAGACCATACTCTTCTTTGAGCATTTCGATGATTCGTTGAATCTTATTAGGTGAGCCTCATATGTTCGGATTTTCGTAAGTTGATAATAAGGTCAGCTACCTTATTTTCCACTGAGGTGAGCCTTCACATATGTGAGGCCTTGTTAGCTTAGCTCCACCCATTGCCACTAGTTGCTCCTATTGCTCTTCTAACTCCCTTCAGATGTCCTCTTGGTTGACTTCAGCAGCTTGGATTTCAAAGAAAGGAGGAATGGGCTCCTGACCTAGTCATAGTGGCTCAGAAACTTCCGCCACCGGGGGTAGGGCCGATCCCAGTGTACTAGAGGAAGGACTGAAAAGTTTGTGTTAAGTATATAGTAGGTTCTTGTCTTGTTTAGGCATTTGGTGCCCCCTCTTCCGGCCTGCTTAGTGATAGAGCCACCTTCTTTAGGGTCAGTGAAGAGGACAATCCCCCACTCCGGGGGTTTCTTTCTTTACAACCGGATTATACCTAGCCCAGTCCTATTTCAAACAAAAGAAACAAAGAAGGGAAATCTTCATAAATGCATCAAGGGCTTTTGCCTTCGAATTGAGTTATGATTATTCTTTCTACTCTACTTTTGTAATTGAAACTTTAATTGAAAGTAGACTCAAGCCTCACCTCTTCTTTTATGTATGTGAATTTTTCGAATCTAGTTCTAAATACTGGACTGATCTTTCTCCGCTTGAAAAATTGTCTATTTTGATAGATAGAGATAGACAGGAACTAAGCAACAGAATACCAAAGGCTTACTCCCATTTCTCTCTACTCTACTCTATCTATTAAGGCTATGAAGGAATTCATTCATAGAATGCTTTTTGATTTCACTACTTTTTGAAAACAACCGTACGGGATAGACCCAACGGAGGAGATTGTACTAAAGGAGACCCCTTTTACCAATAGTTTGGTTAGGTGTGTCCTTAGTCGCCCCGGAGAAGCCATACCATTAGGAAGCTTACCCAACTCATCGCTTAACTCTCAAGAAAGGCCAGTAAATCGTGCATAATTTAAGAGGAAATATTCTCTAAAAATTGGCGCTTTCTTTGTGTTAAGAATGGATACTTCTTGGCCTTTGCTGGAATTCCGACTTGTGGATACCTTTGACCGATTGCCTGCCCCTTCATTATTATTACATAGAGAAAGGATTTTTTGACGTCTATATGTCATAGATTCCAGGACTTACTTGTTGTATCAGAGATGAGCACTCGCATAGTAGTCATCTTTGCCACTGGACTAAACGTCTCGTCGTAGTCAATCTCGTACTATTATGATGTGAGAAAGCACGAGCAACCGCGTCCCTTCGACTGATCCATCACTTTGTCGCTTCACCTTGTATACCCACTTGCAAGAAATTGGCTTTACTCCAGCAAGAAATGGAACAAGGTCCTATGTCTCATTCTTCTTTATAGAGGAAATCCCCTCGTGCATTATGTTCTCCCACTCGTCATTACCCTTTGCGTCTTCAAACAAACTCGGTTCCCAGATCTCGGACACAGAACACTGTAAGAGCAGGACAGCGTCTACAAAGTCGGCTTGCATATACTTCGAATTAGACTTCTTGATCCACAAAGATCTTCTCCAACTTGGCTGATTTTCAGTCGTGATGTCTTCTATTGGTAGTGGTCTCTTCTCTCGACAATCTCGCAACTCTGTTCGTGAGCTACTCTTTCCACTTCTTGGAGAATGATTTTCCTGGCTTATGGGCTTTGGAATTTGAACCTCGCGAACACTTGTCTTCTATCAAATGGGGCTCAAAGAATTGCTAGTTCGTGAACTCGATTTTCACGACTCTACTGGCCCCGAGTTGCTCCCGACAGAAACCTCATACCACTCTGGTAACTGCGTTCGCATACTCGTGTCTAAACTCTCCGAGTCTGGCAACACTACATTCTCGATAGACCACCATGATGATGCCTCACAAAGACAAGATGTGGCTAGACGTATGCATTATTGGTGGTGGGATCAACACATCTCCACCCTTTTTTATGCTCATTGTACCCAGTAAAGATAGACGTATCGTCTTCTTTTCCAACTTTGCCCTCAATTGGTCGGGCACAAAGACGTAGAAAAAGCACCCTAATACTCTGATATGTGAAAGAGTCGACTCTCTCTTGTAAATACCTGGTATGGCAAGAGAAAACCAAGCTTCGCTTTAGGCAATCTATTGATGACATGGGCTTCAGTCATCATGCATTTGGCCCGGCTGCACATTCTTTGCATTCATCATGCGGTTTTGCAAAGATGTCGATTCTTCCTCTCGGCGACTCCGTTCTGCTGTATAGTATAAGAGCAGGTAAACTGTCTGCGAATCTCGTGCTTTTCAAGTAAGCACCAACTTCTGTGATGTGTATTCCCCTTCAGAGTCTGTCCTCAAACATAGTTTTCTTTGCCTTTACTTTCAAAAAAACATTATCCACACTAATCTTCTGAACTCCATGAACTTTTGAAAGACTTCGGACTTCTCTTCTAAGAAATATACCCTGCGAGTCATCATCAATAAATGATTGCATATAACGCTTACCTAAGCATGATCGACTGGAGACTCTGCCAAAGATGTCTACTTGAATGAGCTGGTCAACTTTTCCCCAGTTCTGTACATGCGCAAAGAATGTCTAAGTCCCTCTTCCTTTCCTGAACCTGTAAGAACACTAATAGAATATGCTAGCAAAGATCTCACTCAAGACTTGAGAAATTTCATCCATCACAATAGTGTCCTTTTTATGTGGTTGAGTAATAGGGTGTAGCTTCCCATGTTTCTTTTTTTCTGGAATAATCGATCTATCTATACATGAAAAGGATAAAACAAAAAGAAATAATACCTTAATGCCTTATCAATGGAAAGGTCTTTGAAACTATGAATCTTTCATCTATTCCCCTCCCGCGATAAGGACGTGTCTAAAGATGCTAATTCGGGCGGGCGTGCTTCTTTCTATGGGGGCCGCATCACTTTGGACGTGCTTTACCGGCAAATGCATAAGTCGGAACCTAATAGCTAGGCACGTCGTGGGAGGAGAATAAGCAAAATCTGTTGCATAATCCAAGTAAAAGTCAGCATCTCGCTAATCAAAATCATCATCACGACTAGTAGCTAATAAAATAGCTAGTCAATCTACCGGATCAACTTTTGCCTACCCCGCCCGGTCAAAGATCGTCGGGAGTATTTTTTCTTCAATGGGAGGCCAACCCCATGGGATAGGATACTTGGCTCCATTGGTGCTTCCCCTCCTTCATCCCTTCGTTACAATCCATCCAAACATATATGGCAACCTGTACTAATTTCTCCGACCATAAAAGAAGGGATTGGACTCAAGTGGGCAAGGCAGGATCTCAACCAATTTCTCCCATCAACCAAGCATCAGAGTCAACAGGCTTTGTATCTTTTTCATCCAGGATAGGCCCCGAAAAAGAAAAAGTTGTGAAATAGGAAATACTAGCACAAAGATGCGATGACTTTCTCTTCTCAGGCCAATAACCTTCATTCGATATGTATAGTTTTTACTAGAGTGGGCGGCGGTGTCCCTCCCTCAAAGCGCGGTGGAGAGATGAGTTGCAAGATGAGTCGATGTTCTCGAAGGTAATGACTCCTATCCAAAGAGAGTCCGTAGTGGCATATTCGACGCAAGATGAACCTTTATCCATCAACTGATATGTCTGGGGGTGGGAAAAAGAGTACCGATCTCCTTCTTCCGCCCATGCATCTCGTCTAAGAGCGAGTCTAGTATTCCGCCCTTTCTGGTCGCTTGCTTCCGATTCCCCTACTCAACCTGATTCAATCCCTCCTGCCTTCCTATTGTATCGTTTTGAATAATGAAGCTCTTGGGGGAGCAACGTAGTTTTTGCATGTCCTTCTAGATTAGCCTTTTTCATCGGTGGGGGATAATCCGTCCTTATCAAAGGTAGCTCATTCCTCTTGATTTGTCACACTTTGTTCCAAAAGATCTCCCTTTCATCGGGATTGAACCTAACTAGCAGGTCTCGTCTGACTGTTCCCATCCCCGGGATCGGCGGATAATTCGACTCTTGTGCAAAAATGTCGAGAATGCGAAGTGTAGGTATTTTACCTACATTCCTATCAATGAAAGGTCTAACTGTTGGAATAATGATTTCCATTGCTATTTGATACATTTCGGTCAGTAACATTAGTTAATTAGGTGAAGGTACAGAAAGAGAAGGATTCGAACCCTCGGTAAACAAAAGCGTACATTGCAATTCCAATGCTATGCCTTAAACCACTCGGCTTTATCTCCTAGATAATGATTATAACCCAAAAATCTAGTGAATAGCGAGTCATTCATATTCTATTATTTGATAGGTATGACCAATCAATTCTAACTAGAAAAATAAAAACTTTTGCCTTCCCTTGCTAAGCCTTGTTTGATCTTTCTTTTTTGAATATCCTCTTTCCTTGGATTAGTACTAGGACGCATATATCAAAAGCTCAGTGTGCAATTTGAATGAGATAGATTTTTTTTTTCTAGTTCGAAATTAGTATAGTAATTGAGGTTAGACAAAATAAGAGCCAGAAAGGGAAATTGTTTTTTAATCTAGAAAAGTATTCTATCAGGGTAAAATTCATTTTGTATCGTACAAGAAATTAATTCTATTTGTGTATGTGCTCCCGAGAAAAAAAAGGTAATTTTATTCCATTACATGGATTGGGTTGAGAAACCAGACCTAGTCTCTCTTGGTATCCTGAATATGCCAATAATGAATTGTACTAATCCACATATGTCACTCTCCCATCAATCGGTACTAGTTGAAGTATTGAGAATTCCCCTATTTGTTTGATGAGAAATGCGAAACGAAAAAGGATAGAAAAAACAAAAAAATATCCCCCGTTGGGAATGAAATTATGCTCCGTGTCCCCCTTTTCACAAAAAATGTAGAGATGGATTGATGTATTTATTGAATCCATCAGGGCTGATGGGGCTCGAACCCGCAGCTTCCGCCTTGACAAGGCAGTGCTTTGACCGATTGAACTACAATCCCAGGAAAATTAGGTGTACAGCCTAAAAATTCTTATTTTTTCTCTTCATTTGAAACATTTAGTTTCGCCATCTTGTAACAAAGACACGAATGATATACTATATTATTATATAAATCTAATTAATATGCAGTAGACTCATAGTTGGATAATTCATGAATTAAATCAAATGGGCCCTTATTAACTAAAGAGTCACGCTCTTTAAATGCCCTAAGAAAGAGGCTTAAGTCATCCCTTCAAATCCGATAAAAGGGCTTTTTTTCCACGAAACTCCTGTCTCTCTTATTTATAAGAGATTCTGACGAACCTTAGTGTCTTCATTTTTAAGCAGATGATTTATATATGAAAAAAAAGTAACCGCCTGGCGAGTCCTTTTTTTCATTTTAAAGTGGAATATTCATTATGATGATAAGTAGTCGATTAGGAGAACTGCTATGTCACTACAGGGTATACTCTTCCTCATGTTTCATTATTAATATTTTATGTCTTGGGACATAGATATTCTAGATACCCCATTATGAATCGCCAAAGTCTTCCTACTTTTCCATTGTTCCAATCAGATCCAAAAAATGAGAAATCAATCAAAAGTCAGTGGACCTGAATTGAATCATGATTATATAAGCTATTCTGATATTAAGAGATTCAATATAAATGAAATTGTGGAAGCGGACCTTTGATTTCCTTGGACCACTTAAGAATTCATTGTCCGATTGAATTTGCTTGTTCCTGGATGCTCTATAGGAATCCATCGCTATTCCTTTTCCTCGACTCCTCTACCGATAAAGGTTCATTCTGACTAACAAGAGCAATCTCTATTTTTTTTAATGATTTTTGCTTTTCGTTATGGTAATGCATTGCAAAATCTGGTTGTTTCTGATGATGAAAAGAGCTTTTATCTTATGTAAAAATTTACGAAAACACAAAATGTCGGTAATGTTAGAAGACGATTGTCGGTATCTAATGGTCAGATACCTGCAGTCGGTATATCTTTGAATACTCAGATGGAGAGAATAAACGGACTCCTTGAGGGCTACTTAAGCCACTCTAGTGCAAACCAGAAGGACTGGAGCCCTTGGATGTTGCTTAGTGCTGCTATAACTTAACAACCAAAAAGCTTTGCGTCGAACTTCAGCCCCTTCGAGTTGGCCATGGGGCAACAGCCTCTGACTCCCCACACTATTGCGAGAGGAGGGGGCTTGCCCATCAGCTTACTTTGCCAAGAGGCGGTAGGAGTGCAACGACCTAGCCCAAACCTACTTAAACAACTGTTATGCTCGGCCCGGTTTGAAAGTAGACCTTGTAGAAAAGCGGATAGGAGATGTAGCCTATAGACTCAAGCTACCAGCTCGGTGAAAACTCACCCCCTACTCTATATGAGTCAGTTGACTTCGATTAGACTAGACTGACCCAGAGAGGAACGTGCCCACAAGGGCACCACCAAATCTTGTAGATGAACCTACTAAAGAAGAAGTTGAGTATATCATAGCTGACCGTACCATGGGCTAGCCCATACACCCATTGCACGAGTGGAATACTACTTAGTCAAGTAGAAAGGCCAACCTAAGAGCAAGGCAAGCTGAGAACAGGCTGAGACTTACGATTTGAAGACCAAGTTCGAGACTACTGGACGTCTCGCAGAGCGACTCTCAACGAGGACATTGAGACTTTGATTCAAAAAAAAGATTTTTTAGCTTAATTTGCCTTTACTAAAGATCAAAAAGTAGACTTGTACTCTAGCTAAAAGTTTTTTTTTTAATCAAAGTTTGACTCTGGTTAGATCCTTAGCGCAAGCTACCTTAAAAAAAAATCGAGGAAAATAACGTCAAATAGAAACGAACAAGGTCTTATCACTATATCTCTTCTTTTTCTTTATCTCTCCTCTATGGAAATAGGGGATGATACGTGGCATGGTATACATGATCGTTTCATCAACGAGACGTATGTAAGTCAACATAGTTCCGTCTATATGTTCTTTGGAGCTAGAACCAATCAATAGAATGAAATAAAATAATGGTAAGCTTAGGGCGACGAACATGACTTAAGAATATCTATATAAAGCCCTTATCTTCTTCACTCAATGAGGCAATGCACCCTTTGACTTTATTTATAAAGAATGAATCTTTTGAAGTTATACGGACTTTTTAAAATAAAATGCCACGCTCCACGTGTCATGAGATATGGAGCGTTCTAATCGAAGACTCTCTCGGACTTATTACGGTAAGGCTAATGCACCAGCCAGTCTGGTTGCAAACATGCTGTGTTGTAAGCTAAGTTGTTCACCTTGAAGACGGATGAGATATAAAAAGTGTGACGTGCGTGATTCATAAGATTATATAATAACACCAATATATTATTTCACTTAGCCTCCCTCTCCCCGTCCCTTACTCGTCTTTTGTAAGATTTCATCCTGGATTTTTTTCCGTATGCCCGGTCACCTTTCAATTATTAATTTTTTCCTCGGGTCTATATAAAAGAGAAAAAAGTAGAAATGGGGGAAGAAGTATAGTGCTAGTTCTTACTGACACTTCTTTATAAAACTTTTATTTTTGAGTGCTTTCTTTGTTCTCTTATTTGGATTGAAAGAAAGAAAAAAATCCCCATTCTTCTTGCCCCTATCAGTCTAGCATCTTCAAACCTCTTATTTCTTTTTTATCCCTTGGATGAATTTCAGCTATGCCCAATGCCCCACTAGCTGAATAGGCGTAAAAAAGCTAAGCTACCTGAAAAAAGGCAAGGTGTGCCTTGGATTGAACTCGTCGAATTGAATTTTACCAGAGGGTTTTTTTTTTGAAAGATTCTCCATTGGTAATTCAAAAATAGAAAGAATCAAAAAAAAAAAAAAAAGCGTATACGCAGGAAGAGGGCCCCAATACTTCGTCATTCAAGGGGGGAGACTAGCCTCATTATTTCCCACTGGGCGAGAGGTGCACCTAACCCACCTACCCACTCATCAATCACGGTGTTCAACTAACTTGCACTGATGGACCCCTATTGTATTGGAATTAGGTGCCCATCTTTTTACTGTTATCAATTAATCTCTTCCATGTTCGATTCTACTCTATGCTAGAACATTTCTATGAATGCTATTCTGATCTAAGTGGTCCTATTCTGTGTCTCGTGCTTGGAAGCATTACTCCTCTTTTAATTCCAAATTCAAGAATCCGACCGATACGATTGATTGGTCTGTGTGCCTCTCTTATTACATTTTTGTATCCCCCTGTTCTTTGGATATAGTTTGATCCTTCTACAGCCAAATTTCAATTTGTGGAAAGCCTTCGATGGCTTCCTTACGAAAACATCAATTTTTATTTGGGTATAGATGGTATCTCTTTATTCTTCGTGATATTGACCACATTTCTGATCCCTATTTGCATTTCAGTGGGTTGGTCTGGTATGAGAAGTTATGGGAAAGAGTATATTACAACATCTTTAGTTCATGAATTTATAATGATCACTGTCTTCTGCATGCTAGGTCTTCTACTTCATAGGACCTCGACCCGCCTACTCAGGTCTTGTATGGATATGAAGGAAGGTGTGACGCCGAGAATTTTCCATGCATTTAATTACTGTTGCATCCCTTGTTTGCGCATTTACTTCTATGCCTTATTAACTGACTTTGTGACTATTATTCACTCCGTTTTTAAAATGCTTTCTATTAGTTAACTAGCATTTTTATTAAATCATATTAATTGTAAAAATAGTGGGAAAAATGTGCATTTGAGCTTAAGGCGATAGGAAGGCTCGTTTAGAAAATGACTTTAGTTGTTGAATGAATAGTGTTACGTAACTAACTTAGGTAATTAATTAGCTAGCATATATTTTACCACCTTAGGCTCGTTTCTAAACTTTCAACGCACATTTTAGAAGCCATTTAATTACCCAACATGACCCCACCCCAAGTCCTACCTTATATAACATAACACAACACATTATAACACAAAAACAAAAGAAATTTCAGCTTGTGAACAGTGCTTTACCCGGCAGCCTCCCTTGTGCTTTTGGAAGATATTTTCCTCATCAAATCATCAATTCAAGCCAAGCCAAGCCTCGAGCAACTAGTGTAGGGTGTTTGCAAGGTTCCTAGGTGCTCCTACGCGTAGTGGTGAGGGATTTCATAGCTTGTTTTTGCATTTCTAAATAATTGCTCACTTCTTTAATTGTTGGAAATATGATCAAATGCCATTGTAAATGTTATCTATGCTAATGTACTATCTATATGAATGCTAGAGAACACTTTTGAACCGTCGTTTCGCAATTTAAACGGTTAGAATCGTTAGTTTGATTTCTAGGGTGAATAGTGACGTTTTTTCTAGGGTTTCGTGTAATTGTTCGAATTGGCTTGAATTAATGCTTCTAAATGATGCCTTAGGTACTAGTGAAGATAATTAAATAACCCCGTGCACTTGCATTGCCCTTAAATCGCCTAAAAATGGAAAATAGCCGACTTTAAGTTGGGGCTTTCGGGGTTAATGCGATTCCGGGTGGATTCGGGCTTCAATTCTAGTTTCCTTAGGCTACCTAGGTGCTATAGATGCCTTGTTATCCCTTGCTTGAAGCCCGGACAATGTAGGTGTGGTTTAAAGCCAAAAGAGGGAAATTGGGGCTTTCGGGGTAAACGCGGGCATTTGATTGAGTTCGAGGGTTGAAAGGGTACCTTGGGGGTTAGTTAGAAGGTTGGGAGAGTTTCTTTTGAAAATGAAATCATTAACTTGGGTTTGGAAGAGAAATAGTATGTAAAACAAAGGGGTTTAAGTGCAATTTCGTTTGTCTCACATTTTTAAACCCACGGCATGATTCCATGAGTGTTTATATGTGATATTAAGTTGGTTTGGAGCTTTTGGTGTAATCCTATGCTTATTCTGTATATGTTCACTTGTAAACTGCTTATTAACTCCTATATTTGCTTCTATCCTAATTGCAACGAGGTCAACCTACTTTGTTGATCCTCATATGTGTTAATACTTATATTATTGCTATTAACCTGGCATCGTTAAGTGCATTGCATAGTGGTTGCGCAACCATAGTGTCGGGGCGGATGTGTTGAATATCGGCTGGGCGGCAGAGGGCTTGCCGGTGGATATTCAAACTCCGTACCCTATTCCCTCATTCGCCTGGTCCGGAGATTGCCAGGGGATGTTGGGTCGTAGGTTTCGGGGTACATCCGGAGTACACCCACTGGAGTGATTGGGGTTATGCCGGCTTATCGTGATCGTGCTCGTGGTTCGTGGATCGTGATTGAAGACCAGTGAAGATTGGTGTATAGGGGATTGTTGAAATGTATCCTTTTAATTGTGTGGTTATTTAAGTTTTATTGATTCTTAAATTGATAAAGTGTTATTGTCGTGTAATTGTATTATCTGTTGCATTGCACACCCCGGGACTATATCCCTAACTGGGCAACAGTGGTTGCTCATACCTCGATATCTGTTTCAGGAGACGCTGAGGGTGATCCCCAGCTTATTGATTTAGTTGAGGAAGAAGAAGTTCAGACCGAGCCTTTACCTTAGTTGCTGTGTCTGATAACTTGAGGTGGTTAATGATTTTGTTGCTTTGTGGAAGACTCATCTGATTACTTTATGTACTATTTTGTAGCCCAAGGGCTTTGTATATGCTTGTTGTATAAGTTGAAGATTAAATGGATAGGTTGTAGCTTTGAAAGTCTACGAACTGTAATAACTTTTATTCTTGTCTTATTTCCTTGCATGCTTGGGAGTGGATAGTTGATGTAGAATGCTTTATCCCTTAAGTTGCTTTATTGATTTCCTAGAATGTTATGATTATAAGACTATGCTGTCAACTAGTTCTCGCATGCTTGTGTGTTTTGGAATTATTGTGCACTATAAGGCTCGGATGGCCTTATAGCTTTGTTGTTTAATTGAGAAAAGCTGTATTGTATTGTTGGGACCTTGTTTAAGCGTTTACAGGTTTTTAGAATGTCCACGGTACAGAGGAGACTCTGTCCGTGTGTCAGGTCCGGACTTAACCTTTAGCTTGGGGGTTGGGTCGGGGCGTGACATTTAAGTGGTATCAGAGCTATAGATTGCATGAAGCCGGGTTAAATTTCTCGGTCTGTGGGTAGAGATTTGTTATGTGACTTTGTGAATACATGAGTCCTTGATTTTGATTGATCTAAGTGAAATTTGAATAAGGAATGAACATGCTAGCATGGAAATAGAATATCAAGAGTCTAGAATGTCAAGTATGATCTAGTGATTTATGTTTATTTCAAGAATGTGGAATATTTATTTGAACTTCTATGTACTTTATTTTATGTGAATCTAATTGGACTTTTCTTTATGTGTTTACTTATAAATTGCATATATATATATATATATATATACCTGTCATAACACTTTGCATTCTAGCTATTCGTGATGGGGCCTCGTCGTCGTGCTGATAATCCGAATGTTGGTGGAGAACCCGAGGGGGTACAAGGGCAAGAAGCTGAGGTGGCCGAAAATGCACCGCAGGTTCAAGAGCCGAGCACTGCACAGATCTTGGCCACGATGGCCACAGCTATGAACACTATTGCCCAGTTTGTTACACAACAGGGTCAACCAGGGGTCGTTGCAGGTAATCAGGCTGCGAGAGCCGGAGGTAGTGGCCCTACCGGAGGGAATCTGTATGATCGGTTTATACATCATGGGGCCTATACTTTCTTTGGGGAGCCGGACGATATGAAAGCTGAGATGTGGCTAAGAAAGTTCGAGAGAGTGGCAGCAATACTGGAGTGCCATGATGACAGGAAGATTACTTATGCTACTTTCCTTCTCGAGGGTGATGCTGAAGATTGGTGGAATACCATCAGTGAGAAATGGGTAGCTGAGGGAGGTCATCATTCGTGGGCCGACTTTGTCCGAGAATTTCGAGACAAGTATATATCGGTAGTTGCCCGCGAGAGGCGACAGACTGAGTTCATAAACTTGAGGCAGGGAAGTATGACCGTAGATCAATACGAGGCTACTTTTACCCGGCTTTCCCGTTATGCACCAGCTTTAATTCAGCCGGAGGACATGAAGATTCAGAGGTTCATCATGGGTTTGAGGAGAGATATTATGCTGAACTTGTCTTCAAATGATTTTCCTAACTATGCTGCAGTAGTCCGAGCTGCCTCGAGATATGAGAAACGGAAAGCCGATGTATTAGCCGAGACCAGTCAATCGAGTAAACGGTTTCAGTCTCAGAGTCAAGGGTACCAGGGGCAGGCTGTATCAGTTGGGCAGAGTTCGCAGCCGAGACAGACTCAGAGTTACACAGGGCCTACTCAGACTCAGGCACGACCAGTTCAGAGTCAGACTCAGAGTCAATTCCGTCCAGCAGTTTCCCGTTCGTAGCAGGGTAGTTCAGCTACCTCAACTTACAGAGCTCCTTCGGGAGGCACTGTTGCAAGACGTCACCAGCAGTGCAGCTTCTGTCAGCGTCAGGGCCACACTGAGGATGTTTGTTGGAAGAAACATAACAAATGTACAGGTTGCGGCAGTGATCAGCACAGGGTTAAAGACTGTCAGAAATTTAAGAACCCTAAGGGTTAGTCATCAGCTCAGAACTCTGAGACCAGGGCCCCAGCTGAAGCACCACCACCAAGAGGCCAGGCCCGAGTATTTGCTTTGGATGCCGAGGAGTTTCCGGACACTACCGCTGTGGTAGAAGGTATTTTTCTTCTTAAAGATCACTCAGTTAAGGTTTTAATTGATTCCGGCGCTTGGCATTCTTTTATTACTCCTACTTGTGCACAAAATGCTAAATTGAAACATGATAAACTGTTGCATGAGATTGTGGTCTATACTCCTATGGGTCCGAAGTTTGTTACTAGATCTATTTGCAGAGCATGTAGCATATTTATTGAAGGTCGTGTTTTTCCTGCTGATTTGATTATCCTACCCTTCAATGACTTTGAAATTATATTGGGGATGGACTGGTTAAGTAAACATTATGCCCAGCTTGATTGTAGAAAGAAGATTGTGTATCTAGAGATGCCTGACCAACCCATACTTAAAATAGTTGGTAGTAGAAAATCTACGGGAACTCCTATTATTTCTTCTATTAGGGCATCTAAATTATTGAGCAAGGGTTGTGAGGCTTATCTTGCTTATTTGATTAATCAACCTGGGGATCAACTGAAATTGACTGATGTACCTATCGTGAGGGAGTTTCCGGGGGTCTTTCCTGAGGAATTACCTGGGTTACCGCCTGATAGAGAGATAGAGTTCATGATTGATTTATTGCCGGGGACTTCACCTATCTCTAGGACTCCGTACAGAATGGCTCCACCTGAGTTGCAGGAATTGAAAGTTCAATTGCAGGGCTTGCTTGAGAAGGGATTCATTCAGCCGAGTTCTTCACCGTGGGGTGCGCCAGTTCTCTTCGTTAAAAAGAAAGACGGATCTCTTCGCCTATGCATCGATTACCGGGGTCTTAATCAGGTAACCATCAAAAATAAATATCCTTTGCCTTTAATCGAAGAGTTATTTGATCAGTTGCAAGGCGCCAGGGTATTCTCTAAATTTGATCTGAGGCAGGGCTATTATCAACTGAGGATTAAGAAAGATGATGTTCCAAAAACTGCCTTCAGAACTCGATATGGCCATTATGAGTTTGTTGTCTTGCCGTTTGGTCTTACTAATGTTCCCGCCGCATTCATGGATTTAATGCAGAGGGTATTCCGTCCTTATCTGGATCAATTTGTAGTCATATTTATTGATGATATCCTTGTCTATTCTAAATCTGAGGCGGAACATGAACAACATCTCAAAATTGTGTTGCAAACTCTTCAAGAGCATCAGTTATTTGCAAAGTTTAGCAAGTGTGAATTCTGGCTTAAGCAAGTCGCTTTTCTTGGCCATATTATCTCGCAGGATGGTATTTCGGTTGATCCAGCCAAGATTGAAGTAGTGTTATCTTGGAAACGGCCTGAAACTGTCACGGAGATTCGTAGCTTCCTTGGTTTAGCTGGGTATTATCGGAGGTTTGTAAAGGATTTCTCTAAGATTGCAGGGCCTTTAACTCAGCTTACTCAGAAGAAAACCGTATTTGACTGGAATGATAAATGTGAGGCCAGCTTCCAGGAATTGAAGAAGAGATTGACTACAGCTCCTATTCTTGCTTTACCTGAGGGTTATGATAATCTGGTGATCTACAGTGATGCTTCGAAGGAAGGTCTGGGTTGTGTATTGATGCAGAATGGCAGGGTTATTGCTTATGCTTCCAGGAAACTAAAGCCTTATGAACTCAACTATCCGACTCATGATCTTGAGCTTGCAGCTATCATTCTAGCATTAAAGAAATGGCGTCATTATCTCTGGGGCAACAAGTTTGAAATCTTTACAGATCATAAGAGCTTGAAATATCTGTTTTCACAGAAAGAGTTGAACATGAGGCAGAGGCGTTGGCTGGAGTTACTTGAGGACTATAACTGCACTATTAACTATCTTCCAGGTAAGGCGAATATTGTTGCTGATGCTTTGAGCCGAAAGGCTACCGTTGCCAGCTTGATTATCAAGAATTGGGAATTCATGGAAGAATTGTGCTTATGGAAGCCTAGTACTTCAAATTCTGGTATTCAATTTGCAAGTTTGCAGATTCAATCTCTGTTGTTATCCAGGATTCGAGAAGCTCAACAGGCTGATCTCCAATTGTTGAAAGTCTTAGAGAATTCTAAAGGGGGAGAGTCGGATTTCAAACTGCACGACGATGGTATTCTCAAATTCAAAGGTAGAATCTGTATTCCGAATGATCCAACTCTGAAGAAGGATATTCTTGCTGAGGCACACAGTTCTCGATATACTATCCATCCAGGCAGTACGAAAATGTATAAAGATTTGAAGCAGAATTTCTGGTGGAATAATATGAAGAGAGAAATTGCTGACTATGTTGCCCGATGTCTTACTTGTCAGAAAGTTAAAGCAGAACATCAGAGACCTGCAGGGTTGTTGCAGCCTTTGGCTATTCCTGTTTGGAAATGGGATCATATCACTATGGACTTTGTATCCGATTTACCGAGGTCTTCGAGGGGTAACGACTCAGTCTGGGTTATTGTGGATAGACTGACCATTGCTTCTCATTTTATTGCTAAAAAGAAGTCTGATTCTCTTGATAAACTGGTAGAGTTGTATATTGAAAACGTGGTCCGACTTCATGGAATTCCAAAGAGTATTGTGTCGGATAGAGATCCCAGATTCACATCTCAGTTCTGGCAGAAGATTCAGAAAGCTTTGGGCACGAATTTGAATTTCAGTACAGCTTATCATCCTCAGACAGATGGTCAATCCGAGAGAACTATCTTGATCCTTGAGGATATGTTGCGGGCTTGTATTCTGGACTTCGGTAAAAGTTGGGAGAAATATTTGCCACTAGCAGAGTTCGCCTACAACAATAGTTATCAAGCTACTATTGGTATGGCACCTTATGAGGCACTGTATGGGCGTAAGTGTGGCTCTCCTGTCTTTTGGGATGATGTTGGTGAGATGAAGACTATCGACCCTACTCTTTTACCTGAAATGAACAAGATGATTGATCAGGTGCAGCTTATCAGAAAAAGAATGCTTACAGCACAGAGCCGGCAAAAGAGTTATGCAGATAGACGCCGTCGTGATCTGAAATTTACTGTGGGGGATCGAGTATTTCTGAAAATTTCTCCTCGCAAGGATTTGATTCGGCATGGTAAAGGAGGTAAACTCAGTCCTCGATATGTGGGACCATTTGAGATAACTGAAACTGTTGGTGATTTGGCTTACCGTTTGGCTTTACCTCCCAGTCTGGGCAGAATTCATGACGTATTCCATGTTTCCATGCTTCGGAAGTATCAGCCAGATCCCTCTCACATACTTGAACCGGAACCGCTAGAGATCAGTGAAACTTTGACCTACACAGAGAAACCTCTTCGAATTGTTGATCAGAAAGTTCAGGAGCTGAGGACTAAAAGCATTCCGATGGTTAAAGTTCTGTGGGATCATCATGGAGTAGAGGATGCAACATGGGAAAGAGAGGATCAGATGCGGGATCGGTATCCGGAGTTATTCGCCGAATCATGTAAGAATTGCGTGGGCGCAATTAGTTTAAGGGGGAGAGGATGTGACGCCGAGAATTTGCCATGCATTTAATTACTGTTGCATCCCTTGTTTGCGCATTTACTTCTATGCCTTATTAACTGACTTTGTGACTACTATTCACTCCGTTTTTAAAATGCTTTCTATTAGTTAACTAGCATTTTTATTAAATCATATTAATTGTAAAAGTAGTGGGAAAAATGTGCATTTGAGCTTAAGGCGATAGGAAGGCTCGTTTAGAAAATGACTTTAGTAGTTGAATGAATAGTGTTACGTAACTAACTTAGGTAATTAATTAGCTAGCATATATTTTACCACCTTAGGCTCGTTTCTAAACTTTCAACGCACATTTTAGAAGCCATTTAATTACCCAACATGACCCCACCCCAAGTCCTACCTTATATAACATAACACAACACATTATAACACAAAAACAAAAGAAATTTCAGCTTGTGAACAGTGCTTTACCCGACAGCCTCCCTTGTGCTTTTGGAAGAGATTTTGCTCATCAAATCATCAATTCAAGCCAAGCCAAGCCTCGAGCAACTAGTGTAGGGTGTTTGCAAGGTTCCTAGGTGCTCCTACGCGTAGTGGTGAGGGATTTCATAGCTTGTTTTTGCATTTCTAAATAATTGCTCATTTCTTTAATCGTTGGAAATATGATCAAATGCCATTGTAAATGTTATCTATGCTAATGTACTATCTATATGAATGCTAGAGAACACTTTTGAACCGTCGTTTCGCAATTTAAACGGTTAGAATCGTTAGTTTGATTTCTAGGGTGAATAGTGACGTTTTTCTAGGGTTTCGTGTAATTGTTCGAATTGGCTTGAATTAATGCTTCTAAATGATGCCTTAGGTACTAGTGAAGATAATTAAATAACCCCGTGCACTTGCATTGCCCTTAAATCGCCTAAAAATGGAAAATAGCCGACTTTAAGTTGGGGCTTTCGGGGTTAATGCGATTCCGGGTGGATTCGGGCTTCAATTCTAGTTTCCTTAGGCTACCTAGGTGCTATAGATGCCTTGTTATCCCTTGCTTGAAGCCCGGACAATGTAGGTGTGGTTTAAAGCCAAAAGAGGGAAATTGGGGCTTTCGGGGTAAACGCGGACATTTGATTGAGTTCGAGGGTTGAAAGGGTACCTTGGGGGTTAGTTAGAAGGTTGGGAGAGTTTCTTTTGAAAATGAAATCATTAACTTGGGTTTGGAAGAGAAATAGTATGTAAAACAAAGGGGTTTAAGTGCAATTTCGTTTGTCTCACATTTTTAAACCCACGGCATGACTTCATGAGTGTTTATATGTGATATTAAGTTGGTTTGGAGCTTTTGGTGTAATCCTATGCTTATTCTGTATATGTTCACTTGTAAACTGCTTATTAACTTCTATATTTGCTTCTATCCTAATTGCAACGAGGTCAACCTACTTTGTTGATCCTCATATGTGTTAATACTTATATTATTGCTATTAACCTGGCATCGTTAAGTGCATTGCATAGTGGTTGCGCAACCATAGTGTCGGGGCGGATGTGTTGAATATCGGCTGGGCGGCAGAGGGCTTGCCGGTGGATATTCAAACTCCGTACCCTATTCCCTCATTCGCCTGGTCCGGAGATTGCCAAGGGATGTTGGGTCGTAGGTTTCGGGGTACATCCGGAGTACACCCACTGGAGTGATTGGGGTTATGCCGGCTTATCGTGATCGTGCTCGTGGTTCGTGGATCGTGATTGAAGACCAGTGAAGATTGGTGTATAGGGGATTGTTGAAATGTATCCTTTTAATTGTGTGGTTATTTAAGTTTTATTGATTCTTAAATTGATAAAGGGTTATTGTCGTGTAATTGTATTATCTGTTGCATTGCACACCCCGGGATTATATCCCTCACTGGGCAACAGTGGTTGCTCATACCTCGATATCTGTTTCAGGAGACGCTGAGGGTGATCCCCAGCTTGTTGATTTAGTTGAGGAAGAAGAAGTTCAGACCGAGCCTTTACCTTAGTTGCTGTGTCTGATAACTTGAGGTGGTTAATGATTTTGTTGCTTTGTGGAAGACTCATCTGATTACTTTATGTACTATTTTGTAGCCCAAGGGCTTTGTATATGCTTGTTGTATAAGTTGAAGATTAAATGGATAGGTTGTAGCTTTGAAAGTCTACGAACTGTAATAACTTTTATTCTTGTCTTATTTCCTTGCATGCTTGGGAGTGGATAGTTGATGTAGAATGCTTTATCCCTTAAGTTGCTTTATTGATTTCCTAGAATGTTATGATTATAAGACTATGCTGTCAACTAGTTCTCGCATGCTTGTGTGTTTTGGAATTATTGTGCACTATAAGGCTCGGATGGCCTTATAGCTTTGTTGTTTAATTGAGAAAAGCTGTATTGTATTGTTGGGACCTTGTTTAAGCGTTTACAGGTTTTTAGAATGTCCACGGTACAGAGGAGACTCTGTCCGTGTGTCGGGTTCGGACTTAACCTTTAGCTTGGGGGTTGGGTCGGGGCGTGACAGAAGGGTTGCTCCTAGGTATGTGTAGGGGTTGTATTTGTTCGCGAGAATGGATTCTTGGTCAAGTCAATTTGGGGGGTGTGGACACACTTACGCGAATTCAGGTAACAGCTACAAGGAAGAAATCGAAAGGAAACTGTACCCGACTAGGGATGGACGTAAACTCGTAAGCTACCGAGGGTAAGGATAATCGTCCATGTCTTATTGTGAAAGAAAAAAGCCGCCCCGCCATAGCAAGCGGGTTGCTTCCGCTATCGTCGCCGGGGAGCTCTTGACAAGGAGACCTTAGGATAAGTTGCTAAAACAAACGGGATGGGAGGATCGATCCATTCAGTCAAATTCCAAAGAAAGACTGTAGGCAACCAGTGGAGATATTTTTTTGGCCCCTTCAAAAGGAATGCGAGTAGGGTAGAGCTCGGTAGAGGATCTGAGAATAGGGTAAGGTCCTGTCCTTAAGATTCAGATAAGAAAAGAGTTCCAAACCTTTATGCCCGTATAAGTGCTACATACAAGTTCCAGCCAGGATGATTGGGAAAGACCTATTTGAACCGCTGACATCACAGTAGTAGTAGCGTAAAGGCTGTAAGTCGGGGAACGGCCATAACATAAGGCTATTACTTTCATGTCTTTCTCTCTCTATCTATAGATATTGAGAGATCTGCTGCATGAGCAACCCGACTGTGCCTTACATGTGCTCTACAGGCCGCACTCCATCTTTCTTTCGAATGAGCCCATTTTTCTTTTGATTTGAAAGACGGGCCTTGCATTCGGTTCGAAAGGCATGGTTTTCAGTATGTCTCCCGATAGGGCCCCCACTAGTCCGACTAGCTAGTGAACGGTTCTTTCGGGCAGGAAGCAGGCTGGGCCCTATGGGCGGGCATCTCTTACAAGGAAAGCGCCATTGTTCACCACCACCTGAGAAGCAAAATATTCGAGAGTCCAGGCTGAAAGTACATGCATAGATAGTGGTCTAATGCCAATGCCGATGACGAAAGCTCGGGACGGAGCCGTATGAGGTGGAAGTCTCACGTATGGTTCTCTGAGAAGGGAGTGGCTACCTACTGGAGCTTCGACCAACCACCACCGGTCAATTTAGCTTCGAGGCCACCCTTTACTCTACCATTATTATAGGGGTATGGGGTTCGAGAAAAAGAAAGATCAAGGTAGCATATCAGTTTTTCCTTTATACTTTACTTGGATATGTTTTTATTCTATTAGCTATTCTATTAATTCTTCTCCAAACAGGAACAACTGATTTACAAATATCATTAACCACAGAATTTAGTGAGCGGCGCCAAATCTTTCTATGGATTGCTTTTTTCACCTCTTTCGCCATCAAAGTGCCTATGGTACCAGTTCATATTTGGTTACCCGAAGCTCATGTAGAGGCACCTACGGCAAGATCCGTCATCTTGGCAGGAATTCCTTTAAAATTGGGAACTTACGGGTTTCTAAGATTTTCAATACCCATGTTTCCCGAAGTGACACTTTGTTCCACTCCTTTCATTTATACTTTAAGCATGATTGTTATAATATATACTTCCTTGACCACTTTAAGACAGATCGATCTTAAGAAGATTATTGCTTACTCCTCAGTAGCTCATATGAATCTAGTGACTTTTGGTATGTTTAGTCGGGTGGCGGTAGGAGTAGCAGGAAAGTGCTTGGTAGGCCAATAGCCTAGTGAACCAGGCGGGACACTCGAAAAAAGGGGAGCACACTGAGCAAGTACGAGAAATTGGCCTTGCTCCGCTTTCTTAAAAGAAAGGACTACTATAGGAGGTCAAACCAAGGACCTATGGAAGTCTGGGCTAGTTCCGGTCAATATTGGATCAAACAATAGGGGGCCGTAGCACTGACCTCTTTTTTATTGATTCAATACAATAGGGAAAAAGATCGTACAGTTCCCTACCAAGAAAAACTCTCAACGGATCCTCCGCGCGCTGGGCATACCTCTTCCGTGCGTTTTTCTCATGGCGGGACAGAACAACAGGGAAAGACCTGACCGACCAGCCCAAGGCTCGAGGGCGAGCTTTATTTATTTAAGAGAGAATGAGGAGTGAATCGAAGGGCTTCCATTTCCGTTCTTGGATTGGTTCGGGCCCTTCTCGATCTTTTTTGTAGTTGAGAATAGGGAAGAAGTCTAAATCAATGGAAATTAATGAACCATCATTGATGGGCATTGCACATGATATGATCAATTCGACTCAAGGTCCGGTGCTAATAGAAGTTGCTTACTTTCCTAGTAGCGAAGGAAAAAGGGCAAGGCTTTTTTCATAGGTTTAGTGGGCGGGTCTCATGAGATCTATGCCAGTCGTCGGAATCAAATGAAGGTTGAAGGACTATTCGATTCATTAAAGGGCATAGCGGTGCCCTTGCTTGGCGCCATTCCCAGACCTAGCAGTAGACGGGCGGGCCGTGCCTGAATTCAGATCAGACCAAACTCTTCATTGTTTGAGTTGCTCCCATGCACGACCAAATGTAGAGCCACTAAGAGTTGGTAGACCGGGCCAGGCGCAGGTTCTAGATTCGAAAAGTTGAGTCTCGATCAACCTAGTGCACCAACCATGTGGTACGATGGGCACTCAAAGACCTGGCGGATGATGGCCTATCCTACCCAAGAGCGCTTATGTCATAGGGGAACTCATGGCTGGAAACAATCCTTATGGTTTGTTTTGATATCTGGTAGGAATAATAAGAATCAAAGTCGAGATTGATTGGTGAGCCTAGTGATAGGAAACTATCTAGCTTAGTTCGAAGAGTACTTGTTAGGTTAAAGATTTTTTTGTTGCTAAATGTTACGGCCTAAATGCTGAACTATTGACCCTACTTGTTCGGATGGGTGTTCACCCCAAAGTGTTCCCGGACTGCATGCATACATCCGTAAGTAACTAAGTGCAACATGGCAAATTTCATTGAGAGGAATTAGCAAAGAAAAGAAAACGATCAGCTAAGAGCTGAGCCATCTTCTTCCCCCCATCCTCGTAGATTAACTCTTTCTTTCCCATTCGATTTGTGACAACAACTCATATGTGCCATCCCCACTTCCTCCTTGAAGGCATAAGGAAGAGCCTATTCATGTACAGTTCCTTCTTTCAAAATGGACATGTTATATTAGACTCTAATCCCATACTCTTTCTAAGAAAGCCTAACCTCTTGCAATGGGCAAAATCAACAAAAGAAAGAACCAAAGTCCCTCTTGTTTTCTTGCAACATCCGATTCGTTCACAACTGATTGATTCAATAGCAAGTTCTTCTAGAGCAAGCAAATGACATCCATATCAAATCCTCCAGAAGTTTTATGCTCAACAAGAAAGTCAGAAGAAGTGCCACAATACTATTGCTATCGATCGGACATTAATAATTGCATTGCCTTAATGGGAACAGTCTTATCAGTCTTAGAATAAAAGATAGTTGGCTAGGGAATGGGCATTAAAGCCCTGCCCCTTCTTCTGCTTAACACACCAAAGATGAGAACTGTTGGGATTGAATCTGCCTCTTTTTTTTTCCTTGAAGAAGCCTTATTACTACAGCTATCTGTTAATTAAGGTAAGAAAGTCATCAAGGAGTTACGAACTCGGACCTTAATGTCTAATAGGAGCTAATCAACTCCTTGTTTGCATAGTAAATGGTTTTGGCAGAATACGGTGTTTGGAAAAATACGGCATTTGACAGGAATAGCCTTTATCTTCTCTGCCGGTAGTGGAGTAAGAAATGATGAACGTCTAACCCCAAAAATGATTGAATGAGATCACTTTCTCCCCATATTCCACTCGTTCTTCCTTAGCTACTTTTCACTCTTTCAAAGGTGGCTTAGATGAAAGTCTAGTAGAGCATGGTTTAGAAGGTAGGTTACCTGCTCGTAAGAGGCAGTCTAACTTAGTTAGAGGAAAGACTTTTCCTCAGAAGGATAGGCAAGGTTTTATGAATTATCCTAGGAAGGCTTATAAGATAAGGCTAAGCGAAACCAAAGAGGGGGCCCCTTTCTCCTTTGTAATGTAATGAAGGTTTAGTTTTCAGTCTACCATTCCAAGGTAAATGCCTGGCTATTCAAAGCTAGCGTGGTAAAAAGACGGTGAGTGAAAGTGAATCGGTTAACAAGACTGAGAAAGATGCCTAGCTAGTTTTATCCCAGAGTAGGGGCCTCGAAAAGAGGTTGCAAATGCTATTCGAAGAACAGCAAGCTACGGCTGAAAGGCCAAGCTCTGAAAACTCCAGTGCACTTCTTCAAGTCCTATAGCTTCTTCTCAAGCAGAGAATGGAAGAAAGAAGAAATGGAGATGTACCGCTATCCAGCCTATCTTGATGAACCAGAAGTGAGAAGGACTGGGTGAAATCAGGAGTGCTTTTCTTTTGCTTTTGTGCCTCCATCAATGGAATCTATTACAACTGGTAGGCCGTTAGTCACAAAAAAGAAGAAATGGGGGACCATCTTGATCTCGAACACGAAATAAGCTCTCTTGCAGTCCCTAGTGCTTATGGGACTGTGATCAAATATGCTCGAAAAACTGGTAGATGAAATGGTAATGTATACAGAAGCGAACGAAGGGAAGCAACTAGACTAGACTGCTGATCTTCTAGAGTAGCCTGACCCTAGGAAAGAGACTGTAATCGCCGCCGAGAATAAACATGCTATGCCAAGTGACTGGAATCCTCTGAGGTCAGCTGAACAGGCTGACAATCGGCAGAAAATACTGAGCAAATGTGCTGGCCTGAAGAGTGAGGCTAATTCATAACATCAACTGTAGAAGAATGAGGTTCGAGTTGATGAACAGAAGAAGGCCGCAATACATCTCCATCATCATTCTCCCCTGGGGATGATTAATTACGTTAAGAAAAATATAAGGCGATTCCATTAAAGAGAGCATTCAAGGATACATCAAGTCTCTTGGATTTCACGTCATAGCATCTATATCCGGAATGAGCATATCCAAGAAAGACACAAGGCCTTGGGGACAATTTTTCTCTTAACTGCGCAGGAATATGAACAAAGCACGTGTATCCAAACGCTCGCAAATGACTATAGTACTACCCGAGTAAGAAGTTCGTGAAGTATCGCTGCAGCTTCTTCCCTCTTTCTTCCCCCAAAAAAGGAAAGAGATGTCCTGTCCCTTCTTTATGCACATCCGTATACATATCCAGACACAAAGGTGTACAATCCGGTCAAAATCTATGGTTCTTTAAGTTCATTCACTGACGGTTCTCTTACTTGCTCTAGTGGCTGGCAAAGGCCAACCGAGAGGGGAAAAAAAATGGCTTAGGAATTGATCGGTTTTGAGCAGACTCGTGGAGTTGTAGCTTGGATTATTGTAGAATAAGAGGAGCCATCTTAGGAAATGACTTAACATAAAAGACAGATGTCGCCGCTGCGAGGTGAGGGAACAACTTGTCTAGTCTTGCGGTGCACTCATTCCCGTTACAAGATGAGGCCCTAGCTTCACTCGAGACTAAGACACCTTACAACTCATACCAATAGAAGTGCTGAGCGGCTGAAGATTGATTGAAAAGGCAGCCCAGCCGCCCTTCTCCCCCCTAACTGCCTACCTACTCATGATCGTAGCTCGATCGGAGGTCAAGACTATGGTCTGGCGGAAAAACAGAAGTCGTCCGTCTCAAGTGATATGTGAATTTCTTAGTAATGCTTCACTACTACTGTAGCTGGCGAAAATTGCTTAATGGTAGAGCATAGCCTTGCCAAGGCTGAGGTTGAGGGTTCAAGTCCCTCCTTCGACTCTTGGCTTCGTCCTTTAGTGGTAACGAGTGGAGTGCATAAGCCCCTTTAGAGATAGGGGCGAGCAGCAAGTAGCCCCTTTAGAGATAGGGGAACCTAAGAAGAGAGGGGCAAGCCAAAACCTACTCCTAACAAGTTGTTGGCTTTTCAACAGCCATTGCGCGCTAGCACACTTCTCTTTTTCAGCAGGCTTATTCAAATATCCCAAAAAAGTAGGGGTTATAACTAGTTGTAGCTAGCTAGCGAGCTAACGTTTTCCCTTACTATACAAGGGGCTGTTAGTTGTAGTGCGCAGTGTACTAGTGAATAGGAAAATTGAATTGAGATTCCTAATGACAGATGAAAGTTGAGGATAGAACATGTTCGATGCCTCGCCCCTGTCTCTTTTGCTGGAGACTGAAAATGATTGGAATCCTATCGATAAAGAAGAGGCATAAGCATTGGCTCTCGATCCATTCCGTCTTCCCTGGCCTCCCCAACACACTCTTGATACGAAAGAAAGCTCCTACCATAGAGAAGAGATCTGAAGTCTGGGTCCCCTCGATCACCCTCCCTTGAACCTGAATTGGTCGAGAAAGATGAACCCGCACCAC
Source organism: Ehretia macrophylla (assembly GCA_037974665.1). Classification (NCBI taxonomy): domain Eukaryota; kingdom Viridiplantae; phylum Streptophyta; class Magnoliopsida; order Boraginales; family Ehretiaceae; genus Ehretia; species Ehretia macrophylla. The sequence goes on along the minus strand of CM075765.1, from coordinate 48,441,206 downwards.
ATTTTATAACCTTCGAATCAAAACCCCCAACTAGAGATGGAATTCTAGAACCTAAACAACTTAGTTGAGAGTTTCGTGACTGGTTCAAGAGAAAGTCTACCAATGATTGATAGGCCATTCCCCCTATCCGTTTCTTGATCCTTTATTCCCCAAATCCGTTGTTACTGATTCATTCAAGGCATAGATTGCCCCTTGTCTTATTAGCGCAGGTGTTCGTCAACAATGAAAGCCACTGAACTTAAGACTCAAGTTGAGAAAGATAGGCCCTCGGGAAGGCTTTCAAGGACTGGGGACGACGGGTTGATTATAAAGCTAGGGGCAAATCGAAGGTTTGTCCATCAGGATTGGGCATGGACGAGCCTTGACTAGGCCAACATTGATGAAAAAATGAAAAAATCAAAACTACTCCCATAGAATCATTAACCGGTGTAGGATTAAAGATCAGGTCTAGGATTCGAGTCAAATAGACATTCTCTCTCATCTCAGGGTGACACAAGGAATTCAATCAAATCTTTTATGCCAGCCCAAACTAATTACTATTTTTGGAAAGAAAGGAATTCAGGGAGCAACTCTTTCATTTCCACTGGTTCTTGAAAGCTATCAATCCCCGCTTCTCCTTCTCGCATCAGTTCTGCATTAGATGATGAGCCCATGCATAAATTTTCTCTTTTATTGGCACCCGATAAGTAGGCTATTAGATTGAGTCGAAAGCCTATCAACAAATAAAGGTTCCTATACGAGCGAGAACCCAAATAGGGGAGGCGAGAAGATCTTGATCAAAAGCTCCACTGTTCTGAATAGTGAGAAAGACTTTTCAAAATTAGATCAAATTGATTGAGTCTCATCATCTATTAGGTGGGCCAACTGACCGACTGAGTTGGGCTGGGAGTCCATGTTACAAAACCTTTCTGACGCCAAGAATCCCATTATTAATCAAATCGAGGCGGATCCATTTCATTGGCAAATGAAAAATCTATCATTTTAACATTCAGAAAAAAAAACCTAGAAAAGAGGAAGAGTCACTAAGACAAGAGCTAGGTAAGCAAGCAAGAAGGAGAGGTACAAAAAGGCAAACATCTCCATTGAGTGACTGTAACTGCTATGGTTTACAGTCAATAGTTCTTAACCAACCCTTTCTTGCCGAGCTTTATAATGCTTTAAAAGAGAATAGGGACTAAGGTGCACCTTCGCTTCAAGCTAAATTGGACCCGGACTTTCTTTCTTCTCCTGCGGAGCCTTGAGAAAGTCATCGGCAGCAGGTTAGTACAGTTCTCCTGCTGCTGATTTGGCCCTGCATTAATTCAGGAGCCTTTTTCTTTAGTCTAGGATTCTAAATGATAATCAAATCAAAAGTATGAAGTAACTCGACTGATAAGGAGAAAAGGTAGATGCTCGACCGATAGAGAGATGGTGGAAGATGCTCGACCGATAGGAAGAGGAATGAAGTTGGCTGGGCGAGGACAAGAAGTGGTCGTCGTCTAGTGGCTGATAGCTCTACTTAGCAAAGAACTGCTCACTGCCTTTTCTTCATGAATAACATGTGCTGGTAGCCTAGGAGAAGAGAAGCAAGCTACCTCCGCCTACCTCCCATCTATATCTATAGGCGGCAATGGTAAGAGCTGGGTTGCATGGTAACTGTATCGACAGTCGGGGCCGACGCTACATGTTCTATCTAGGTTCCGCTCTTATGTACGCCCCACCTCACATAGAAAAAAGGGGAACCTCTTCAATAGAAGAACCGTGTGAGTGGGAAGGGATTGAATCATTCATTCATCGGATATGTCTTCTTCTGTGATCCATTTCATGTCAACTCTAATTAGTTATCAAAAGGCCTACATTACAAAGGGAATGTCGTCTCCTGGGAACCATAAGGTTCCCGGTAGCCTTCGTTACCCTCAACTAATACTTTATTATGTCTTTCTTTCTGAAGGGCTTTCAATGAACTATTAAAGCTATCAGTGTGATTGATTAGACAAGTACCAAGGGCTTTTGAGGGACGCGGATCCAACTAGTTCAGTCGAACAGCGTAATGAGTATAAGGTTACAGAACAGAAGCCTTCGCCAACTTTGATAGGCAAAGCATTGCAAGCAAATAGAGTAGAGAGCTTATTGTTTCTTTCTATTAGACTCACGAGCTTGTTGTAGTCGGTCCTAAAGGGAGAACCCCGCTGCTTACTTGCTATATCCCTGCATCCTTGCAAAGCACAGCTCGCTCTTCGAGCCCTGCTTCCCCCTTCCCCATCTCCCCGTTCCTACCGCCCATATCGAGTATAGCCAAGTGGTAAAGCATCGATTTTTGGTACCGGCATACAAAGGTTAGAATCCTTTTACACCAGATTATGAACACCCGATCGGATCTATCAAGAACGAGCTGACAACTACAGGGGAAGTGACTGACTGCAGTTGTGAGACCTGAGATTTTAGCCGTACATCTTTTAACTGTTGCATCTACTATTTGTGCATTTCTATAGTGCTTTACTTGTTACTTTAAGTGGTTACTATTCATTCTATTTTTCAACTGCTTAATTAATTTGAATTATAATTTTTCTTAAATCATATTAATTGTTTTAGGAATGAGAAAAATGTGCGTTTGAGCTTAAAGCAATAGGAGCATTCATTTAGAAATGTTTTGCCAACTAATGAATAATGTTACGTAATGAAACATTAAGTTTTAGTTAGTTAACTTAATTTGTGCGCATTAAACTCATTTTAAAGCCAACTAGACTCATCTTGGTAGGCATTAAACATTCCCAACTAGACCCTACCCTTTATATTACTCAACATACACATTATAACTCATACAACAAAAAAAAAACAAAAAAAAGAGCAAAAGTTGTTTTTACTGTAGCAAACCTGACAGCCAAGAGGGAGAGGAAGAAGGTGATTTTGGCTCATGAAATCTTCCTTTCAAGCCAAGCCAAGCTAGGTGCAAGTGCTTTAGGGTGTCTACTAGCCTTCTAGGAGTTTCTACGTGCATTGGTGAGGGATTGCATACCTATTTTTGCATTTGAAAAATGTGACAACTTTTTTGAATTCTTAGATTTGATATCAAATGCTTATGCAATGCTTAAATATGCTAATGTATGTTGTATATAAATAGTAGAGATCTTATTTATGCTATTTTTTCATAGTTTAAATGGTTGAAATTACTCATTGATTGTATGGCATGAATAGTGACGAGAATTCTAGGGTTTTATGGAATTGAACCTTATAGCTTGATTCAATGGCCCAAATAGATGTTTTAGGTGTTAATGAAGGTAGTGTAAAGGCTCTGTAGGTTTTAATAGCTCGTAACATAATTAAAGCATAAAATAGCCGACTTTTTGAAAAGGGTTTCGGGGCTATCGCGAATCTGGATGAAGTTGGCCTTCACTTTTGGTATCCCTAGGCTAAGTAGGCCTTAAATATGCTTTGCTGGCTTCCGTTTGAGTCTCAGTTGAGATACGTGTAGTACAAAGTCATAAAGGGAAAGTTGGGGATTTTGGGCTAAATGTGGGTAATTGGGTGACTTTGAGGGTCCTAAGGGTACCGAAGGGGCTAACTAGACCGCTTTCTAATCTAGAACCATAATATGAGTTTGGAAGGAAAACAGTTTGAGTTACAAAGGGGTTAAAGTAGGAAATTGGTTGTCTCTCGCTTCTTTGGACTTGTAACTATTCCTTGGGTGTTTAAATGTGTTTTTAAGACGTTCTAGAGCTTATGGTATAGTTCTATGTGAATTTTGTAATTGCCCCTTTGTAAATTGTTCAGTTGCTTCTATGATAGTGCTTCTATTCTAACTGTTTTGAGGACAATCTACTTTGTTGTTCCTCCTATGTGTTATTGGTTTCATTATCGATATTATATTGTCATTGTTAAGTGCATTGCATAGTGGTTGCGCAACCATACTGTCAGGGGCGGATGAGTTGAATATCGGCTTGGCGGCAATAGGCTTGCCAGTGGATATTCGATCTCCATGCCCTATTCCCTCACTCACCTGGTGCAGAGATTGCCAGGGGGTGTTCGGTCGTAGGATTATCGGGGTACATCCGAAGCACACCCACTGGAGTGTTTGGGGATTTATCGGCACATTGCTCGTAGTTCGTGGCTCGTGGTGCGTGATCAAAGTCAAGAGAATTCTGGAGTGTTGGGGTTAAGTGTATCGTATCCTTTGATATGTGTGGTTATTTACTATTCAAATGTACTTCACTTGTCTTTCCTGCTTAACTGTTATAATTGTTGTATTGCACATCCCGGGTAGTCTTTATCCCTCATTGGGCAATTATGGTTGCTCATACCTCGCTAACATGTTTCAAGAGATGCTGTGGTTGAACCCCAGCTTGATTTGGTTAAGGGTGAAGAATATGATGTCTAGACTGATCCATTACCTTAGTTGTAGTGTCTAATTGCTTGAGGTGGATTTATGGTTCTTGATGTTCTGTGGAGATCTTGTTTATTCTACTTTATGTCCTATTTTGTAGCCTAAGTGCTTATGTATGTATTGGTGTAGTTGTAGGCTGGAAGCTAGATGTTTATGGCAGAAAATGTGGAACTATGGCATGTAATAACTTATATTTATGCTCTTAGCTACTTTGCAAGCTTGGGGGTGAAAGACTGGTTGAATGGTTGTCTTTAATTTTCTAAGAATGTTCAAATGCTATCATGGAGTGGCATGATAAGCGATTTTGTAAAGAAGTTGTCTTGTGAATGCATGCTTGTATGTGTTTAAACTAGTTGTATTGCTTAGGGCTTGGATGGTCTTGAAGCTAAGTTAATTGGAAATAGCATTCCTATTGTTGTGTGGCTTAAATTGTATGTTTACAGGTTTTCAGAATGTCCACAGTACAGAGGAGACTCGTCCAATTGTCGGGTCCGGACTTAACCTTTAGTGTGGGGTTGGGTCGGGGCATGACATTTAAGTGGTATTAGAGCTATTAGAATGCATAAACCGGGATAGATTTCTCGATCTACGGGTAGAGGTCTATTATGTGATTGTGTGATTGCATGAATCCATGATTCTTTGATTGACTAAGTGAAAATGGAACTAGTAATAAACATGATAGCTTGGAAATAGAATGTGAAAGGTCTTTTTGAATGTGATAAGTCTAGAATGTCAAGCATGATTAAGTGACCTATATGTATTTCTTGTATATGAATACTCTTCTAATGTTATATGTGACTTTATGTGGATTCATTTGAACTTCTTCTTATGTGCTTTACTTGCAAACTACATATATACCTATCATAACACTTTGCATTCTAGCTGCTTGTGTAATACCCGAGCCCGGAATGTGAAAATTTCTTGTTTATTATTTTGGAAATTATATTTCCTTAAATTCCTTGAGAATTAATTGTTACTTCCTTGCTGTCGCAACGTGCATTGCATTTAGGGAGCGATAGCTAGAGAACGGTTTCTAGTCCTCAGCAAATAGTGAAACTAGTGTTTAGATGACTTAAATTTTATATTTTAATTGTTGCTAGCTAGAATTAATATTGGTGTTAGTTATTTTAGCTTAAAATGCATTGAAATAAGTCATTTTGACCAATATTAAGTTGTTTGACCAAGGGCTTTGACCCTTTGACCAAATAGTCACCTTATAAGCTTAAAGCTAAGCAAATAAAAAAAAATAAAAGCCAAATCAGCTCAAGAGCAGGCCGAGAGCTTAGAGAGAAAAAAAAACCTTTCAACTTCCAATCATTCAATCTTCGCGTGAGCTCATGCGGGGTGGTTTCCGAGGTGACCAGCGTTGTTTTCCTAGCAACTAGGAGTGCCTAAGGTGAGGGAAGCACGTTATTTGCGCATTTAAACGTTATGTATGTTAACTTTGTGATTTTTAGAATTTATCCGTAGATTGTTGTTTAGAGCGTTTTGATGCTTCTAGAATGTTCCTTGGCAATTGTAGAACATGTATTTATAGCTTTTTAACATTTTCTGCGGTTAAATGTTGAGATTGCAATTTAAATTGGTTGTTGAATAGTGTTTTGTGAATAGTAAACCCTTGAAACGATGAAGTTGCTCCGTTATGCTGTCCGTTGATGTAGAAATGTGCTAGGTGTGCTAGAATGCCTAAATGCATGGTTTGTTTGGGTTGCGTAATGGAAAATATGGGAATTATGCCTTGGTGAAAGTCAGGGTCATTTAGGTCGAGTTTGGCATTTTCTCGTTTTGCGTGTTGGCATTGTTTCGGGAGGCCATGGAAGCACTTTTGGTGCGATTATGGTGTTGGTTGGGTGTTTGGTTGGTATAGTTGTAGTTCAAACGAGCAAAGGGGAAAATCGGGACTTTGCATGAATTCTAAGTTTAAGTAGGGTTTCGGGGTCTTTAGACGTGCCTTATGGTGACCTAGGACGATTGGCGAAGTCGGTTTCCGGAACTCGTGGCTCGTTTAGAAATGGTAGTGTTTTGATAGTTGGGGCCGATTTGTGACTTTGTGTGTTTTTTTGATATTATGCCTATAGAATGCTTATGGTTGATTGACATGTTTGTATTGATTTTGATTGAAATGCTTATCAACTGTTGCTATTGCGTGCGAGAATAGCCTACTTTGTTATTCTCCCACGTGTGGCTTTATTGCTCGTTTATCGTCTTGTATTGAGTCTTGCATTGCATAGTGTCCCGCACGTGAGTGATGGGCCTCTCTGGGTAGCCTCGGGTTGCCAGTGTTGGTTGCTCTAGCTCCGTTGCTATTCCTTCTTCTCGCTTGGATTGCCTCCCAGGGAGATTTGGGTCGTAGATTGATGGATACTTCCGAGGTATTCCTAACTGGTGTTATAAGGAGGTTTGGGCCGGCGCGTCGTCATCGAATTCGTGTTTGAAAGTTGCTCATGAAAAGAGTATCGTATCCTTTGAATGAGTGTTTATAGCTTTAATGCTTGCCTTGCTTTATTGTTGGCTTTGTTGTATCTGTATATGATGTTTGTATGAATTGCATGACTAATTGCATTGCATACTCCTCTCATCTCCGTCCTTGAGACCAATTGCCCTCGCTGAGCAATAGTTTTTGCTCATTCATTTCTCTACTATATTTTTACAGGAGTAGTTGAAGCAGACCCTATTGAGGTAATAGAGGAGGAGGAGCAGGTGGAGGTGTTTCCGTGATAGCACTTCTTTGCTTTACTGGTGGTTGGTTACCAGATTTTGTGCGAGCCTTGCTTGATATGTATATTGCTTGGATGACGCTTTATTTTGAGGCTTGTAGCCTTGTATGTATTTCCTAGTTTAAGGCCTCTATGGTCTTATGTTGTATAAGTTGAAAGAATGTAAATCTGTAAAAGTATACTCTTATGACTGGTAAAGAAATGCATGCTAATAGCTAACTGTTTAGTGGCATAAATACTTGTGTAGTATGCATGGCATTTTGGTTTGGAAAGTTGGTTAATAAGAGGATGTATGTTTTTAAAAGAAAGTCGACTTGTTATAATTGTTTTTATGGCTTTCGCAAGTATTATATTGATTTTAGGGTTTTCGGATCGTCCGCGGTACAGAGGAAACCCCGTCCATGTGTCGGGTCCGGGCTTGTCCTTTTGCGGGGTCGGGTCGGGGCGTGACAGCTTGAGATGGGGCCTTATCGATAGAACATAAATCAGAATGTTGGAGATGAAGTGTAACACCCCGATCCTTCTCGAGACTAGGTGTTTTATTAATCAATCTAATCGTAACCCAATTCCAAACCCGGGCAAAATTTTAGGGAAAGACGGACGGAGTATCCCCTGTTTCTAGGCAAAATGTAAAACCTGTAATAGCATATAAATGGACCAGCACCGTGTCCAACCACACAAAACTTCCTCAAGGTCATCCGAGTCTTGGTTCTCAACAATTAAACGCAGCAATTATATATACATTTCCAAGTGCCCAGACTATTCTAACTCTTTTCCTTTGGACAATACAATCATGCATTAAAGTTAACTATACTAATTGGATACATAAACTAACTTATCATACTACCTCAGTAACCTAATAAAACTTAAATTACATTTCTTTTTAACATTAAATACATACAACACATGAAATATATATCTTTGCATCTTTGACAACTCAAGCCACATAGCACGCAAGACTAATATTCAAGCATGATCTTTCACGAAACCACGAAGTTTCTAGCTAACATGGCAATTTCCTAAAATGTGGTGGTGAGGAGTGAGTATACAAAACACGTATACTCAGTGAGGGCGAGAAAATATCGAGGTGGAGAGAAAGAAAGTCGTGCAATGCAAATAAGGCAGTTAAGCAATATAACTGACAAGTAAGCATTCAATATAGACAATCAATACAATAAACACTTAATAAAAGCATTAACACAACCATTCAAAGCTATACCACACTCTGAAGGCTACGGTTCACTCAAACGAATAATGCACCGATCATGATTTCGATAACTTTAACGATGACGCGCTGGCTCACCCACCTTATAACTTCCATTTAGAGTACTCCGGACATACTCTGTCAATTCTATGACCCAAAACGCCTTGGGCGGCAACCCAAGCGAGAAAGGGAATAGGACACGGAGCTAGAGCAACCAACACTGGCAGCCCGAGGCTACCCAGAGAGGCCGTCACTCACGCGCCTGACACAATGCAATGCAATACAAGGAATATAACGATAATCAAGCAAGGCACTGAAGTGCAGGTTAATAACAACATGCGATACAATAAGCAATTACAATCAATAAAGTAACAAGAACAACACTAACAAGCATTATCAACAATTGATATATAAGTTCAGTCATAATCAACTTTAACAAGCATAACAAGCAATTTTAAGCATTCTATAGGCATTACACCATGAAAATACAAAATCACAAAATGATCCCAACTTTCAAAATGCTACTACTTTCAAACGAGCCACAAGTTTTGAAAACCGACTTCACCAATCCTCCTAGGTCACCATAAGGCACGTCTAAAGACCACGAAACCCTACTTTACCCTAGAATTCCCGCAAAGCCCCGATTTCCCCCTTTGCTCGTTTGAACTACAACTACCTCAACCGATCACCCAACCAATGTCACAACTGCACCAAAAGTGCTTCCATGACGTACCTCGACAATGCCTTCACGCAAAATGATAAAATGTCAAACTTGACCTAAACGACCCCAACTTTCACTAAGCCATTTTCCTATGTTTTTCCATTACACAATCCAATTAAATCATACATTTAGGCATTCTAGCATATCTAGCACTTTCCTACATCAATAGAACACAAAATGAAGCAACTTTAACGTAACGAGGGTTTACTATTCATATTTTACTATTCCATTAGCATTTTAAATTACAATTGCTATATTTAACCATAGAAAATACTAAAAAACTACAAATACGTGTTCTACAATCATCAAGGAACATTCTTTAAGCATCAAAACGATTAAAATAACAATTTACGGCTAAATTCCAAAAATTAAAGTTTAAACACAATTATTTCAAATGCGCAAATAACGATGAAACCCTCACCTTAGACGCTCCTAGATGCTAGGAAAACCACGCTGGATGCCTCGGAAACCACCCCGTGCAAGCTCACGCGAAGATTTGGCTTGAAAATCTTTTTTTTTCTTCTCCTTGTGTATTTGGCCTGCTCCTTCTCTGTTTTCAACTCTTTTTTTATTTTATTTTGTGCAATACTAAGCTTTAAATAGGATGGCAACTCAAGTCAAATAGTCAAGGCTTGGTCAAAGGTTGCTTAAGTTGGTCAATTAGGCTTATTTCTTGCATTTTAAAGCTAAAACAACCAACATCAATTTAATTCTAATCAACAACAACTAAAATACTAAAATTAAAACACTAAATACTAGTTTTCACTATTTGCTGAGGACTAGAAATCATTTCCTAACTATTGTTCTCGATATGCTATGCACTTTGCGACATTAAAAGAATAACAATTAAATCTCAAAGAATTTAAGAAAATATAATTTTTGAAAAGTAACATAGTTCAAAATTTACTCTGGCTCGGAGCTACTTTTCATTTTATTAAAAACCGAGCATTAAGGTGCAAGAAAAATAAAACCGATTAACATAAATATGAAAGTAGTTGATATTTCGTTAAAATAATTAACTGAAGTATTATTTAATTACTTCTAAAAGAAATATGAAAATAATGCTAGAAATGAATGTTTAACTTAAAAATAAACATGAAATTCAATGCTAACATTTAAGATGTCACTTAATTAATTGCAATTAAATGCCATTAAATGCATGCCGGGTTCGGGTTATCACATGAAGAGGTTGATCAGCAAACAATTAATGCTCTGTTGACCATGGTAATAGGACAGATTGCTCAGGTACTACAGAGGCAGGAAGGAAATGTTCCCGTGGGCAATCCGGTTCAGGGTCGGGCTGGAGCAGAAGGCAGTGGTAGTAACTACCTTGAGAAATTTCTACACCATGGGCCATCTAGTTTCTTTGGGGAACCAGATGATATGCAGGTTGAACAGTGGTTGAACAAGGTAGGAAGATTCTTACAGGCCTCGAGTACTCTGATGCGAGGCGGGTTGCATGTGCTAAATTTTTGCTCGAGAGGGATGCTGAGCAGTGGTGGTATATCATGAAATCCAGATGGGCAGCAGAGGTAGTGCCATGGACTTGGGATGAGTTTGTTAGAGAATTCTATGAGAAGTACATTACTGAAATAGCTATTGAAAGACGTGAGCAGGAGTTCATTAATCCGAAATAGGGCAATATGACTGTTAACAAGTATGATGCTACTTTCACTTGTTTGTCCCATTATGTGCCAGCATTAGTTCAGCCAGAGAGCAAGAGAATCTAGAAGTTTATTATGGGGTTGAGGCCCAATATTTCATTGAATCTGTCTACTCAAGACTATCCTTCCTATGCAGCAACTGTCAGGATAGTTGCCAGGTACGAGAAATGCAAGGCAGACCTGTTTGGAGAACCGAGCCAGTCGAGTAAACAGCCACACCAGACTCAGAGTTAGGGATTTTAGAGGCAAGTTGTTTCAGTTGGTCAGAGTCAGCAGCCGAGGCAGACTCAGAGTTACACCAGGCCTACTCAAACTCAGGCACGACCAGCTCAAAGTCAGAATCAGGGGCATTCTAGTCCATTTGTAGCACAATCTCAACAGGGTAGTTCAGCTACCTCTTCTTACGAAGCTCATTCGGGAGGCACTGTTGCAAGATGTCACCAGCAGTGCAGCTTCTGTCAACGTCAGGGCCATACTGAGGAGAACTGCTGGAGGAAATTGAACAGGTGTACCGGCTGTGGGAGTGACCAGCATAGGGTCAAGGACTGTTTGAAATTCAAGAACACTAGAAGTCAGACATATGGTCAGAGTTCTCAGACCCGAGCACTAGCTACAACACCAGCGCCACGAGGGCAAGCCTAAGTATTTTCTTTGGATGCAAAGGAGCTGCCAAATACGAATGTTATGGTATAAGGTATTTTTCTTCTCAATAATAAATCAGTTACAGTTTTAATTGATACAGGGGCTATACACTCATTTATCACACTTATGTGCGCTTAATCTACTGCATTGAAAGTTGATATGTTGCCTTATAAGATTGAGGTAGGTTCACCTGTGGGCATTAAAATTTCCACTGAATCTGTGTGTAAAGCTTGTGAATTGTGCATTGGGGGTCGAGTATTTCCTGTTGATTTGATTATCTTACCTTTTAAGGACATTGAAATAATTGTGGACTGGTTGAGTAAATATTATGCTTATCTAGATTGTAGAAGAAAAATTGTGAAGCTAGAAATGCCTAATCAACCTGTAATTGAGATTGTCAGTAGTCGTAAGTCTACGGGTGCTCGTATAATTTCTTCTATTAAGGCGACTAAAATGCTGAGTAAAGGTTGTGATGCTTATTTGGCCTATTTGATTAATCAACCTACAGATAAGCTAAAATTGAATGATGTACCTATTGTGAGAGAGTTTCCGGGTGCTTTTCATGAAGAATTAACTGGGTTACCACCTGATAGAGAGATTCAGTTCATGATTGACTTATTACCGGGGACTACACCTATCTCTAGGACTCTGTATAGAATGGCTCCACCTGAATTGCAAGAATTGAAGGTTCAATTGCAGGGCTTGCTTAAGAAAGGATTCATTTAGCCGAGTTCTTCACCTTGGGGTACACCAGTTCTATTTGTTAAGAGGAAGGATGGATCTCTTCGCTTATGTATTGACTATCGAGGTCTTAACCAGGTGATTATCAAAAAACAATATCATTTGCCTTTAATTGAAGAGTTATTTGATCAGTTGCAAAGCGTCAGGGTATTTTCTAAATTTGATCTGAGGTAGGGTTATTATTAGTTGAGGATTAAGAAAGATGATGTTCCTAAAACTGCTTTCAGAACTCGCTATGGTCATTATGAGTTTGTTGTCCTGCCGTTTGGTTTGACTAATGCTCCTGCTGCATTCATGGACTTAATGTAGAGGGTATTCCGTCCTTATTTGGACCAATTTGTGGTTATCTTCATTGATGATATTCTTGTATATTCTAAATCTGAGGCAAAGTATGAATAGCATCTTAGGATTGTATTGCAGACTCTTCAAGAGCATCAGCTATTCACAAAGTTCAGCAAATATGAATTCTGGCTTAAGCAAGTTGCTTCTCTTGGCCATATTATATCGCAGGATGGTATTTTTGTTGATCCCACGAAGATTGAGGTTGTATTAACTTGGAAATGACCTAAAACTGTTACAGAGATCTGTAGCTTTCTTGGTTTAGCATGGTATTATCGGAGATTTGTAAAGGATTTATCTAAAATTGTCGGGCCTTTGACTCAGCTTACTCAAAAAAAGATGGTGTTTGACTAGAATGATAAATGTGAGGCTAGTTTTCAGGAATTGAAGAAGAGGTTAACCACAGCTCCTATTCTTGTTCTACTTGAGGGTTCTGATAATCTAGTAATCTATAGTGATGCTTCTAAGGAAGGTTTGGTCTGTGTATTGATGCAGAATGGAAAGGTTATTGCATATGCTTCCAGGAAATCGAAACCTTATGAACTTAACTATTTGACACATGATCTGGAGCTCGCAGCTATTATTTTTGCATTAAAGAAATGGCGTCTTTATCTCTGGGGCAACAAATTTGAAATCTTTACAGATCATAAGAGCCTGAAATATATGTTTTCACAGAAAGATTTGAACATGAGGTAGAGTCGTTCATTGGAATTGCTTGAGAACTATAACTGCACTATTAACTATCTACCAGGTAAGGCCAATATTGTTGTTGATGCCTTGAGCCGAAAGGCTACCGTGGCTAGTTTGATTATCAAGAATTGGGAATTCATGGAAGAACTATGCTTACGGAAGCCTAAGACTTCAGATTCTAGTATTCAATTTGCAAGTTTGTAGATTCAATCTTTATTATTATCCAGGATTAGAGAAGCTCAACAAACTGATCCTAATTTGATGAAAATCTTAGAAAAGTCTAAAGGGGGAGAGTCAGATTTCAAACTTCATGATGATGGCATTCTTAAATTCAAGGGCAGAATTTGTATTCCGAGTGAGCCAGTGTTGAAGAAGGATATACTTGCTGAGGCACACAATTCTAGATATACTATCATTCCAGGCAGTACAAAGATGTACAAGGATTTCAAATAGAACTTCTGGTGGAACAACATGAAGAGATAGATTGCTGATTATGTTACTAGATGTCTCACATGTCAAAAAGTTAAAGCCGAGCATCAGAGACCTGCAGGGTTGTTACAGCCTTTGGTTATTCCAGAGTGGAAATGGGATCACATTACTATGGATTTCGTGTCAGACTTGCCGAGATCTTTGAAAGGTAATGATTCTGTTTGGGTAGTCGTTGATAGATTGACTAAGACTTCTCATTTAATTTCCACAAAGAAAACTGATTCTCTTGACAACTAGCTGAGTTATATGTTGAGAATATTGTCAGAATTCATAGGATTCCAAGGAATATTGTGTCAGATAGAGATCCCAGGTTCACATCTCAGTTCTGGCAAAAGATCCAAAAAGCTTTGGGTACAACTTTGAGCTTTAGTACTTCTTATCACCCTCAGACGGACGGTCAATCTGAGAGACCTATCTTGATACTCGAGGACATGTTACGAGCTTATATTATGGACTTCAGAAAGAGTTGGGAGAAGTATTTGCTACTCTCAGAGTTTTCCTATAACAATAGTTACCAAGCTACTAATGGGATGGCACCGTATGAGGCACTTTATGGGCGTAAATATAGGTCTCCTTTCTATTGGGATGAGGTTGGTGAGATGAAGACGGTCGATCCCCCTCTTTTACCTGAGATGAATAGAATGATTGATCATGTGCAGCTTATCAAAAAGAGGAAGCTTACAACTCAGAGTCGGCAAAAGAGCTATGTAGATAGACGTTGACGTGATTTGAAATTTGTCGTGGGTGATCGAGTATTCTTGAAAATCTCTCCTCGTAAAGGTTTGATTCTACATGGAAAAGGGGTAAGCTTAGCCCGAGATATGTGGGACAGTTTTAAATAACTGAAACAATTGGTGCATTGGCCTACAGATTAGCTTTACCTCCTAGTTTGGGTAGAATTCATGTTGTCTTCCATGTATCTATGCTTCGAAAATATTAGCCAGATCCTTCTCATATTCTTGAGCTAGAGCCGCTAGAGATCAGAGAGACTTTGACTTATACAGAGAAACCTCTGCGGGTTGTAGATCAAAAGGTTCAGGAGCTCAGAACTAAAAGCATTTTCCAATGGTTAAGGTACTATGGGATCATCATGGGTTAGAGGATGCCACGTGGGAGAAAGAGGATCAGATGCGGGATCGCTATCTAGAGTTGTTTGCCGAATCATGTAAGAATTGCGCGGACGCAATTAGTTTAAGGGGGAAAAGGTGTGACACCCGAGATTTTAGTGATACATCTTTTAACTGTTGTATCCACTATTTGCGCATTTCCACTTTGCTTTACTTGTTACTTTAAGTGGCTACTATTTATTCTATTTTTCAACTACTTAATTACCTTGAATTAGTATTTTTCTTAAATCATATTAACTGTTTTAGGAATGAGAAAAATGTGTGTTTGAGCTTAAAGCGATAGGAGCATTCATTTAGAAATGTTTTGCCAACTAATGAATAGTGTTACATAATGAAACATTATGTTTTAGTTAGTTAACTTAGTTAGTGTGCATTAAACTCATTTTAAAACCAACTAGACTCATCTTGGTAGGCATTAAACACTCCCAACTAGACCACACCCTTTATATTACTCAACATGTACTACCCGAGCCCGGAATGTGAAAATTCCTTGTTTATTATTTTGAAAATTATATTTCCTTAAATTCTTTGAGAATTAATTGTTACTTTCTTGCTGTCGCAACGTGCATTGCATATCGAGAGTGATAGGTAGAGAATGGTTTCTAGTCCTCATCAAATAGTGAAACTAGTATTTAGATGACTTAAATTTTATAATTTAATTGTTGCTAGCTATAATTAATTTTTCTTTAGTTAAAATGGCTTTAAAATGCACAAAATAAGGCCATTTGACCAAGTTTTAAGTTGTTTGACCTAGAACTTTGACCATTTGACCAACTTAACACCTTAATAAGCTAAAACAAAGCAAAAAAAAAAAAAAAATAGCAGCTGAAATCAGTGAGCAGGCCGTGAGCTTCAAGAGGAAAAAAAAAAACCTTTCAACTTCCAATCATTCAATCTTCGAGTGAGCTCGTGCGTGGTGGTTTCTGAGGTGACCAGCGTTGTTTTCCTAGCGACTAGGAGTGCCTAAGGTGAGGGAATGATGTTATTTGCGCATTTAAATGTCAAGTTTATCAACTTTGTGATTTTTAGATTTTGTCCGTAGATTGTTGTTTTAAACGTTTTGATGCTTCTCGAATGTTCCTTGGCAATTGTAGAACGTGTATTTATAGCTTTTTTAACATTTTCTGTGGTTAAATGTTGAGATTGCAATTTAAATTAGTTGTTGAATAGTGTTTTATGAATAGTAAACCCTTGAAACGATGAAGTTGCTCCATTATGCTGTCTGTTGATGTAGAAATGTGCTAGGTGTGTTAGAATGCCTAAATGCATGGTTTGCTTGGGTTGCGTAATGGAAAAAATGGGAATTAAGCTTTGGTGAAAGTCGGGGTCGTTTAGGTCGAGTTTGGCATTTTCTTGTTTTGCGTGTTGGCATTGTTTCGGGAGGCCATGGAAGCACTTTTGGTGTGATTATGGTGTTGGTTGGGTGTTTGGTTGATATAGTTGTAGTTCAAACGAGCAAAGGGAGAAATCGGGACTTTGCATGAATTCTAGGGTTAGATAGGGTTTCGAGGTCTTTAGACGTGCCTTATGGTGACCTAGGAGGATTGGCGAAGTCGGTTTCCAAAACTCGTGGCTCGTTTGGAAATGGTAGTGTTTTGATAGTCGGGGCCGATTTGTGATTTTGCTTGTTTATCCTGATATTATACCTATAGAATGCTTAGGGTTGCTTGATATACTTGTTTGAATTGATTCTGATTGAATTGCTTATCAACTGATGCTATTGCGTGTAAGAGTAACCTACTTTGTTATTCTCCCACGTGTGGCTTTATTGCTTATTTATTGCCTTGTATCGAGTCTTGCATCGCATAGTGTCTCGCAGGTGAGTGATGGGCCTCTCTGGGTAGCCTCGGGCTGCCAGTGTTGGCTGCTCTAGCTCCGTAGGTATTCCCTCTTCTTGCTTGGGTTGCCTCCTAGGGAGTTTTGGGCCATAGTTTGATGGATACTTTCGGGGTATTCCAAACTGGTGTTATAAGGTGGTTTGGGCTGGCGCGTCGTCATCGAATTCGTGATTGAAAGTTGCTCGTGAAAAGAGTACCGTATCCTTTGAATGTGTGTTCATAGTTTTAATGCTTGGTTTGCTTTATTGATGGCTTGTTGTATCTCTATATAATGTTTGTATGAATTGCTTGATTAATTGCATTGCATACTCCTCTCATCTCCGTCCTTGAGACCAATTGCCCTCGCTCAGCAATAGTTTTTGCTCATTCCTCTCTATACTATATTTTTACAGGAGTAGTTGAAGCAGACCCTCTTGAGGTAATTGAGGAGGAGGAACAGGTGGAGGTGTTCCCGTGATAGCACTTCTTTGCTTTGCTGGTGGTTGGTTACCAGATTTTGTGCGAGCCTTGCTTGATATGTATATTGCTTGGAAGTCGCTTAATTTTGAGGCTTGTAGCCTTGTATGTATTTTCTAGTTTGAGGCATCTTCGGTCTTATGTTGTATAAGTTGAAAGAATGTAAAGTTGTAAACTTATACTCTTGTGACTAGTAAGGAAATGCATGCTAATGGAATTGATTAGTGGCATAAATACTTGTGTAGTATGCATATCATTTTTGGGTTGCAAAGTTGGTTAATAAGAAATGTATGTTTCAAAGAAAGTTGGCTTGTTTGAATTGTTTTGTGGCTTTCGCAAGTATTATGATGATTTTAGGGTTTTCGGATCGTCCGCGGTACAGAGGAGACTCCGTCCGTGTGTCAGGTCGGGGCTTGGCCTTTTGCGAGGTCGGGTCGGAGCGTGACATCTTTAGGTGGTATCAGAGCATGATAGTCTTGCATGAGCCGGGATATGTTTCTCGGTCTGTGGGGTAAAGGTCCAAAATACTAGAATGTTATTGTATAATTGTTAAGTGCAAAGAAAGTGTTATAGCATCACCTTGTGAACTTGGAGTGCTTATGTGTTTAAAGTGAATTAGTTTGGCATGTCAATCTTGTGTTATGTGAATTGCGTGTTAGAATGTTTGATTGTTATTGACTTGAGTGTTATCTAATCTTATGTGCTATATTTCTGTCTATAAACTGCTTTTAAATATTGCCAGCTATTCTGAAATTGCTACTATGCTGCCACGTCGTGGTACTCAAGGTATAGGGTCAGATGAAGAGGCAACAGAACAGGGTCAGCAACCGTTGCCTGAACAGTTTATGGCTACTATGACTACTGCAGCTGACCGGATTAACCAGGTACTGCATGAGCAGAGGCAGGACAGGAATAATCCCCAGGGAAATCAAGCTAATCCTGGTGGACAGGGGTATAGGGTTGAGAATAATCAGTTAGAGAAATTTCTGAGGCACGAGCAGGGAAATTTCTTCGAAGAGTCGGATGATGAGGCGGTCGAGAGATGGATTAACCGTGTCGAGAAAATTTTCATCACTTTGAGGTACATTGATGAGCCAAGAATAGATTATGCATCATTCCTGTTTGAGGGCGACGCAGAGTAGTGGTGGAATACTGTCAGATTGAGGTGCGATTGTGAGGATGTTCCACTTTTATGGGATGATTTTGTAAGTGAGTATCGGGACAAGTATATTCCCGAGATGGTTATGCAAAGGCGGGAAGATGAGTTTGTGGCCCTGAAGCAGGGAAACATGACTGTTGCACAGTACAAGGCTAGGTTTGTTAGCTTGTCAAGGTATATGCCCGAGTTGGTATGGCCGGCTAGGAGGATGATTCACAGGTTTGTCCGTGGGCTGAGAATGGACATTCAGTTACATTTGACTGGGCAGACTTACACTACTTTTCTCGAGGCATTTCAGGCAGCCTCGAAGTTTGAGAAACGGAAGGCTGAGATGTTAGCTAAGAGCAGTCAGCCGAGTAAGAAATAGTATTTGGGCCAGAGCAGCCAGAGTCAGCCGAGGCAGTATCAGACTTCTGCGCAGGTTCCTCAGCAACGTCCGTATCAGCCACAGCAGCAGATTCAGGCTAGGCCAGCTGTGACTAGACCCCAGTAGGGTGGTACAGTTCCTACTACTTCCAGAGCCCCAGCACCTACGGGAAACACTGTTGTAAGGAAAAATCAGCAGTGTAACTATTGTAATCGATCGGGGCATATTGAGGCTAATTGTTGGAGAAAGAGTGGTAAATGCACAGGTTGTGGGAGTGATGACCATAGGGTGAGAGATTGCCCTAAGTATAACAATGTTCAGGGCCGTACTGGAGGCCAGTGTGTTCAGAATAGGGCTGCAGGTGCACGTCCAGCACAGAGGGTTCAGGCTAGGGTCTTTGCACTGGATGCAGAAGTGCTACCCGATACTACCGCTATAGTGGAAGGTACCTTTCTTCTCAATACTCAGCCAGTTAAAGTTTTGATTGATCTCGGAGCTACACATTCGTTTATAACTCCTGCATGTGCACGATCTGTGAATGTTTGCATTGATAAACTACCGCATGAAGTTGAAGTTAGTACACCTTTGGGTGCAAAATTTGTTACTGAGTCTATTTGCAAATCTTGTGATATATGTATTGAGAACCGTAAATTTCCTACTGATTTAATTAGATTGCCATTCCGTGACTTTGAAATCATTTTGGGAATTGACTGGTTGGGGAAGTACTATGCTCAGTTGGATTGTAGAACAAAGATTGTTTATCTTTGGGTTCCTGACCTACCGGTACTGGAGATTGTTGGGAACTGCAGGGCTGCCCAAATTCCTCTTTTATCAGCGATCAAGACTTCTAAGTTGTTGAATAAGGGTTGTGAAGCTTACTTAGCTTATTTGATCAATCAGCCTACTGATAAGTTGAATTTGAATGAGGTTCCGATTGTTAGAGACTTCCCTGGTGTGTTTCCCGAGGAATTACTGGGTTTACCACCGGATAGGGAGATTGAGTTCGTGATTGATCTTGTGCCAGGCACTGCGCCAATTTCTAGGAGTCCTTATAGAATGGCATCGGCTGAGCTTCAGGAGTTAAAAATTCAGCTTCAAAACTTGCTTGAGAAAGGGTTTATACAACCTAGTTCTTCGCCGTGCGGTGCGCCTGTGTTGTTTGTGAGGAAGAAAGACGGCACACTACGGTTATGTATTGATTACAGGGGACTTAATCAAGTCACGATTAAGAACAAATACCCCTTGCCATTGATTGAGGAATTGTTTGACCAGTTGAAGGGTACGAGTGTTGACTCCAAATTTGATTTGAGGCAGGGTTACTATTAACTTAATATTCGGAGTGACGATATACCAAAGACGGCATTCAGGACTAGATATGGCCACTTTGAGTTTGTTGTGTTGCCGTTTGGATTGACGAATGCTCCAGCCGCATTCATGGACTTGATGCAGAGGGTTTTTCGACCTTACCTTGATCAGTTTGTCGTGATCTTTATTGACAACATTTTAGTGTATTCGAAGAACGAGGCTGAACATGAACAACACTTGAGGATTGTGCTTCAGACTTTGCAAGAAAACAAGCTTTTTGCTAAATTCAGCAAGTGTGAATTTTGGTTGAATCAGATATCTTTTCTAGGTCATATCATTTCAGATCGAGGAATTTCAGTGGACCCAGCTAAAATTGAGGTTGTTTTATCTTGGAAGAGACCTGAGACGGTGTCAGAGATTTGGAGTTTTCTTGGGTTGGCAGGTTACTACCGGAGGTTTGTTAAAGACTTTTCCAAAATTTTTGGACCTTTGAGCCAGTTGACTTGGAAGAAAGTTGCTTACAACTGGGATGCCAAATGTGAATCCAGTTTCCAAGAATTGAAGAAGAGACTAACTACAGCTCCTATACTAGCTTTACCTGAGGGAATAGAAAACTTTGTCATCTACAGTGATGCATCTAAAGAAGGATTGGGCTGTGTTTTAATGCAGAATGGTAAGGTGATTGCTTATTCTTCTAGGAAGTTGAAACCTTATGAAGTCAATTACCCTACACATGATCTTGAGTTAGCTGCAGTTGTGTTTGCTTTGAAGAAGTGGCGTCATTACTTGTGGGGTAGCAGATTTGAAATTTTTACTGACCACAAGAGTCTCAAGTATTTGTTTTCACAGAAGGATTTGAATATGAGCCAGCAGAGATGGCTAGAGCTATTGAGTGGTTATAACTGTTCTATTAACTACGTGCCAGGTAAGGCAAATGTTGTTGCTGATGCTTTGAGCCGAAAGGCTACTGTTGCAAGCTTAATTATCAAGGATTGAGAGACTTTGGAAGAAATTTGTTCATGGAAGCCAGAAGCTACTGAGGTAGGGATTCGATTTGCTAGTTTGCAAATTCAGTCAGGGTTGCTAGCACAGATCAGAGAGGCTCAGAAGACTGATCCTTACATCTTGAAGATCCAAGAAAAATCAAAAGGGGGAGAGTCAGAGTTTAAATTACATGCAGATGGTATCTTCAGATTCAGGGACAGGGTGTGTGTTCTTGGTGATCCGACTTTGAAGAATGAGATTCTGTCCGAGGCACATAATTCGAGATATACGATTCACCAGGGTAGTACAAAAATGTATAGAGACTTGAAACAACACTTGTGGTGGAACAATATGAAGAGAGAGATTGCTGGGTATGTATCCAGATGTTTGACTTGTCAGAGGGTTAAAGTTGAGCATCAGAGGCCAGCCGGGCTTCTATAGCCGTTGTTGATTCCGCAATGGAAGTGGGTACATAAAACAATGGACCTTGTGACCGATCTTCCTAGATCTCTGAGAGGGTGTGATTCTGTTTGGGTTGTTGTGGACCGCTTGACTAAAGTTACACATTTTATTCCCGTGAACAAACATGATAGCCTTGATAAGCTAGCTGAGCTTTATGTTGCTAATATTGTGAGATTGCATGGTGTGCCACAGAGTATAGTGTCAGATAGGGATCCCAGATTCAGATCTCGTTTTTGGCAGAAGTTGCAAGAGGCCTTGGGAACTAAGTTGAGCTTCAGTACTGCATATCATCCACAAACTGATGGCCAGTCTGAGAGAACTATCAGGATCTTGGAAGACATGCTTCGAGCATGTGTGCTAGACTTTGGGAAGAACTGGGAGAAGTTTTTGCCTTTAGCAGAGTTCGCCTACAACAATAGTTATCAATCTTCTATAGGTATGGCTCCCTACGAGGCGTTGTATGGTCGTAAATGCAGATCCCCATTGTATTGGGAAGAGGTTGGAGAGATGAGAACAGTTGATCCAACTATGTTACCTGAGATGATTAAGATGGTAGATACTGTTCACCTTATTCGCCAGCGTATGCTTACAGCCCAGAGCCGTCAAAAGAGTTATGCGGATAAGCACCGTCGAGATCTTGTGTTTGCTTTGGGAGATTGGGTGTTTCTTAAAATTTCTCCTCGAAAGGGGTTGATTCAGCACGGTAAGAGTGGGAAACTTAGTCCCAGGTATGTGGGTCCGTATGAGATCACCGAAAAGGCAGGTCCTTTGGCTTATCGGTTAGCTTTGCCTCCGAGCTTGTCGAGACTGCACGATGTGTTCCACGTGTCTATGTTAAAGAAATACCATCCATACCCTTCACATGTACTTGAACCAGAGCCTTTGCAGATTGAAGAAAAGTTGTCTTATGAAGAGAAACCGATTCGAATTATGGATAGGAATATTCAGGAGCTTTGCAGGAAGAGTATTCTGTTAGTAAAGGTTCTGTGGAATCATCATGGGTTTCAGGAAGCGACTTGGGAAAGAGATCACCAAGTTCGGGATTAGTATCCGGAGTTGTTTGTTGACCAGGTAAGAATTGCGTGGGCGCAATTGTTTTAAGGGGGAGAGGGTGTAATACCCGAGCCCGGAATGTGAAAATTCCTTGTTTATTATTTTGAAAATTATATTTCCTTAAATTCTTTGAGAATTAATTGTTACTTTCTTGCTGTCGCAACGTGCATTGCATATCGAGAGCGATAGGTAGAGAACGGTTTCTAGTCCTCATCAAATAGTGAAACTAGTATTTAGATGTCTTAAATTTTATATTTTAATTGTTGCTAGCTATAATTAATTTTTCTTTAGTTAAAATGGCTTTAAAATGCACAAAATAAGGCCATTTGACCAAGTTTTAAGTTGTTTGACCTACGACTTTGACCATTTGACCAACTTAACACCTTAATAAGCTAAAACAAAGCAAAAAAAAAAAAATAGCAGCTTAAATCAGTGAGCAAGCCGTGAGCTTCAAGAGGAAAAAAAAAATCTTTCAACTTCCAATCGTTCAATCTTCGCGTGAGCTCGTGCGGGGTGGTTTCCGAGGTGACCAGCGTTGTTTTCCTAGTGACTAGGAGTGCCTAAGGTGAGGGAAGCATGTTATTTGCGCATTTAAATGTCAAGTGTATCAACTTTGTGATTTTTAGATTTTGTCCGTAGATTGTTGTTTTAAGCGTTTTGATGCTTCTAGAATGTTCCTTGGCAATTGTAGAACGTGTATTTATAGCTTTTTTAACATTTTCTGCGGTTAAATGATGAGATTGCAATTTAAATTAGTTGTTGAATAGTGTTTTATGAATAGTAAACCCTTGAAACGATGAAGTTGCTCCGTTATGCTGTCCGTTGATGTAGAAATGTGCTAGGTGTGTTAGAATGCCTAAATGCATGGTTTGTTTGGGTTGCGTCATGGAAAAAACGGGAATTAAGCTTTGGTGAAAGTCGGGGTCGTTTAGGTCAAGTTTGGTGTTTTCTTGTTTTGCGTGTTGGCATTGTTTCGAGAGGCCATGAAAGCACTTTTTGTGCGATTATGGTGTTGGTTGGGTGTTTGGTTGATATAGTTGTAGTTCAAACGAGCAAAGGGGAAAATCGGGACTTTGCGTGAATTCTAGGGTTAAGTAGGGTTTCGAGGTCTTTAGACGTGCCTTATGGTGACCAAGGAGGATTGCCGAAGTCAGTTTCCAGAACTCGTGGCTCGTTTGGAAATGGTAGTGTTTTGATAGTCGGGGCCGATTTGTGATTTTGCTTGTTTCTCTTGATATTATGCCTATAGAATGCTTAGGATTGCTTGATATACTTGTTTGAATTGATTCTAATTGAATTGCTTATCAACTGATGCTATTGCGTGCGAGAGTAACCTACTTTGTTATTCTTCCACGTGTGGCTTTATTGCTCATTTATTGCCTTGTATCGAGTCTTGCTTTGCATAGTGTCTCGCACGTGAGTAATGGGCCTCTCTGGGTAGCCTCGGGTTGCCAGTGTTGGTTGCTCTAGCTCCGTAGCTATTCCCTCTTCTTGCTTGGGTTGCCTCCCAGGGAGTTTTGGGTCGTAGATTGATGGATACTTCTGGGGTATTCCAAACTGGTGTTATAAATTGGTTTGGGCCGGCGCGTCGTCATCGAATTCGTGATTGAAAGTTGCTCGTGAAAAGAGTACCGTATCCTTTGAATGAGTGTTCATAGTTTTAATGCTTGGTTTGCTTTATTGATGGCTTGTTGTATCTCTATATAATGTTTGTATGAATTGCTTGATTAATTGCATTGCATACTCCTCTCATCTCCGTCCTTGAGACCAATTGCCCTCGCTCAGCAATAGTTTTTGCTCATTCCTCTCTATACTATATTTTTACAGGAGTAGTTGAAGTAGACCCTCTTGAGGTAATTGAGGAGGAGGAACAGGTAGAGGTGTTCCCGTGATAGCACTTCTTTGTTTTGCTGGTGGTTGGTTACCAGATTTTGTGCGAGCCTTGCTTGATATGTATATTGCTTGGAAGTCGCTTAATTTTGAGGCTTGTAGCCTTGTATGTATTTTCTAGTTTGAGGCCTCTACGGTCTTATGTTGTATAAGTTGAAAGAATGTAAAGTTGTAAACTTATACTCTTGTGACTAGTAAGGAAATGCATGCTAATGGAATTGATTAGTGGCATAAATACTTTTGTAGTATGCATATCATTTTTGGGTTGCAAAGTTGGTTAATAAGAAATGTATGTTTCAAAGAAAGTTGGCTTGTTTGAATTGTTTTATGGCTTTCGCAAGTATTATGATGATTTTAGGGTTTTCGGATCGTCCGCGGTACAGAGGAGACTACGTCCGTGTGTCAGGTCCGGGCTTGGCCTTTTGCGAGGTCGGGTCGGGGCGTGACACAACATACACATTATAGCACACACAAAAAAAGAGCAAAAGCTATTTTTACTGTAGCAAACCCGAAAGCCTAGAGGGAGAGGAAGAAGGTGATTTTGGCTCATGAAATCCTCCTTTCAAGCCAAGCCAAGCTAGGTGCAAGTGCTTTAGGGTGTCTACTAGCCTCTTAGGAGTTTCTACGTGCATTGGTGAGGGATTGCATACCTATTTTTGCATTTGAAAAATGTGACAACTTTCTTGAATTCTTAGATTTGCTATCAAATGCTTATGCAATGCTTAAATATGCTAATGTATGTTGTATATAAGTAGTAGAGACATTATTTATGCTATTGTTTCATAGTTTAAACGGTTAAAATTACTTGTTAACTGTATAGCATGAATAGTGATAGGAATTCTAGGGTTTGATGGAATTGAACCTTATAGCTTGATTCAATGGTCCAAATAGATGCTTTAGGTGCTAATGAAGGTAGTGTTAAGGCCCCATAGATTTTAATAGCTCATAACATAATTAAAGCATAAAATAGCTGACTTTTTAAAAAGGGTTTCGGGCCTATCGCGAATCCAAGTAAAGTTGGCTTTCACTTTTGGTATTCCTAGGCTAAGTAGGCCCTAAATTTGCTTTTCTAGCTTCCATTTGAGTCTCGGTCGAGGTACGTGTATTACAAAGTCATAAAGGGTAAATTTGGGATATTGAGCTAAATGCGGGTAATTGGGTGACTTCGAGGTCCTAAGGGTACCTAAGGGCTAACTAGAAGCATGGAATAGACCATTTTCTAATCTAGAACCATAACATTACTTTGGAAGGAAAACAATTTGAGTTATAAAGTGGTTAAAGTAGAAAATTGGTTGTTTCTCGGTTCTTTGGACTTATAACTATTCCTTGGGTGTTTAAATGTGTTTTTAAAACTTTCTAGAGCTTATGGTATAGTTCTCTGTGAATTTTGTAATTGCCTCTTTGTAAAATGTTCAGTTGTTTATATGATAGTGCTTCTATTCTAACTATTTTGAGGACAACCTACTTTGTTGTTCCTCCTATGTGCTATTGCTTCCATTATTGATATTATATTGTCATTGTTAAGTGCATTGCATAGTGGTTGCGTAACCGTAGTGTCAGAGGTGGATGAGTTATATATCAGATGGGCGACAGCGGGCTTGCCAGTGGATTTTATATCTCCGTGCCCTATTCCCTCACTCGCCTAGTCCAAATATTGCTAGGGGGTGTTGTGTCGTAGGATTATCGGGGTACATCTAGAGTACTCCTACTGGGGTGTTTGGGGATTTGCCAGCACGTTGCTCGTGGTTCATGGCTCGTGGTACGTGATCGAAGTCAAGAGAATTCTAGAGTGTTGGGGTTAAGTGTATCATCTCCTTTGATATGTGTAGTTATTTACTGTTCAAATGTACTTCACTTGTCTTTCCTGCTTAACTGTTATAATTGTTGCATTGCATGTCACAGGTAGTCTTTATCCCTCACTGGGCAATTGTGGTTGCCCATACCTCGCTAACATGTTTCAGGAGACGCTGTGGTTGAACCCCAGCTTGATTTGGTTGAGGGTAAAGAATAGGAGGTCCAGGCTGATCCATTACCTTAGTTGCAGTGTCTAATTGCTTGAGGTGGATTTATGGTTCTTGTTGTTATGTGGAGATCTTGTTTATTCTACTTTATGTCCTATTTTGTAGCCTAAGTGCTTATGTACGTATTAGTGTAGTTGTAAGCTGGAAACTAGATGTTTATGGCAGAAAATGTGGAACTATGGCATGTAATAACTTATATTTATGCTCTTAGCTACTTTGCATGCTTGGGGGTGAAAGACTAGTTGAATGGTTGTCTTTAATTTTCTAAGAATGTTCAAATGCTATCATGGAGTGGCATGATAAGCGGTTTTGTAAAGAAGTTCTCTTGTGAATGCATGCTTGTATGTGTTTAAACTTGTTGTATTGCTTAGGGCTTGGATGGTCTTGAAGCTAAGTTAATTGGAAATGGTATTCCCATGTTGTGTGGCTTAAATTGTATGTTTACAAGTTTTCAGAATGTCCACAGTACAGAGGAGACTCTATCTGTTTGTCGGGTCCGGACTTAACCTTTACCGTGGGGTTGGGTCGTGGCGTGACGGCAATCCTTGAGCCCCGTTTGTAGTAAGCCAAAAGTTTTACTTTTTACTACTTTGCTAAGAGAAGGTAAAGACATCTTTCCAACCGCGAAATTGAACACAAGACTAACTTCGGCCAGGTTGTTTCATCAATCTCCTGGCCCTTGCAATACTCCTTGTTCCGTAAACCGGTCGCTGATTGATCTGATCGGACCCCGAACACGCTAGAACCCAGCCCGGGAGGAATGTATGTTTCCCTGATACTTCATGGGATGTACGTTCGCAGTCCTTCTCCCTTTAATCTAACCCTACCTCGCTCGCCCAGGCCTGCCGGCACAATAAGCGAATGATGGGGCTAATCTGCTTGCTTGTTCAGGCAAGGACCGCTCGGCTAGGGCGTGCCAGAGGAGCTTCGAGTGACTTGATTTTTTTCTCTTCGATAGCCCTAACAGGTCACTCAAAGCTCTGCCCTTTGCTTTGCCCCGTGCTATCTTCCTCCAGTTGCCCCCACCCAATAGGCCGAAAAAAGGTTACAATCAATTGTTGTTCCCATTCTCATTAAACAAAAGACTACCATACATGTTGCCAGTAAGCTACCCTCGCCTACCTCATCTATAGGCATTTCTATCCTCCCACGTATCTCCTGACTATAATGGTTGGGCTTGGCTCTGCTCTTAGGTTGTGCTGCGTGAGCCTCCAAGCAAGCGAAGGTTTTCAGGGTTAAAGGTATGAAGTAACTCGACTGATAAGGAAATGAAGGTAGAAACTCGACTGATAGGAAGAGGGTGGATAAGGAGTTCTTTTTTCTCTTCGACTACCTGGAGGGAAGGCCTGGCTTGCTAATCGATACTGCCGCTCGATCGCTCCCTATTCTCGTCAGCTTCTGATGGTAAGCCCTTAGCTTAACAAAAACAAGGTAGGTAGGCTAGTCGAATAGCTTCCTCATAACCTAACAACTTTAGTGGTACATCAGCAGAAAGATCCAGGAAAAGGCTTAGGTGAATCCGTGGGTCTTTACTCAACTCTTGAATAAGGGCTAATGCTTTCATTCATGACCCGGTCGGCTAACGAAAGAAATGAGAATGGGAATCCCAAGACGAGGCATCCTTTTGTGAATGAGCGGACTCGGCTAAGTAGAACGAACGCTAGGATATTTGAGGTGGTGACAATAAGCCACCCGCCCCAGGTTTGGGTGAAATAGAGTTTTGTCCATCTTAAGAAGCGAGAAAAGGCGATCATAACAAAAGAAGCTTCGCAAGGATCTCTTACAGTTCCTACTTCACTATAACTATCCTTTCCTACGGTTTTTTTCATTTCTTTCTATATACAAAAGAGTAGGTGATAAAGAAAAGAATGAAGATTGGCTGGATAAGCTACTAATAGGAGCTTCTTAAGGTATAGAGTGAACGAAGCCCTCTACGAGAGCGATGACGATATCTGCGTAAGGTGTAAGCAACAACATGACTTCCGGCATGTCATGGGGTAGAGTTACAGAAAAGTGGACGAAAAGGGGGATGAAAGTTATCTACCACAGGAAAGAGACCCATTAGCCAGAGTTTATAGCCTGGGGTTGGGTATCCATTAACCAGTCTAATTTTTGAACCTACGATTCACCACATGTACAATTCCCGAGAAGTAGATTTTCCAAAGGGCGGACACCCGTAGGAATATTAAGGGCCTTGAGACCCGGAATGAAATGTACCCAAAGTAGATTTTCGGGTTCATTAATGCCTAGGAAGGAAGTCAGGCACTCATCTCAGTCATAGGGATATGCCCAGAAGAAACTGCTGGTGTCAGATTTTCGGGAATTGAATCAGGATTGTCTTGTGCCAGAACTGATTGCACTAGGAGAAGAAAGCCAGTTTATTCCCATTCCCATTAAGTCATGGATTCATTTAAAGCCTTTCGCTAGCATTACAATTGAATAAATGTCAACAAATTCATTAGCCGTGGATGCATAGGTCTTCGAGCCTGTAGCCACATAGAGAAAAAATGCGATTGAGAATACAGTAGACTAGCGACGAACGAGCGAAGGGCTTCCCTACGCCCAAAGA
This sequence comes from Ehretia macrophylla, assembly GCA_037974665.1. Taxonomy (NCBI): domain Eukaryota; kingdom Viridiplantae; phylum Streptophyta; class Magnoliopsida; order Boraginales; family Ehretiaceae; genus Ehretia; species Ehretia macrophylla. The sequence goes on along the minus strand of CM075765.1, from coordinate 48,412,408 downwards.
TGCTTTTTGCCAAAGTCCCCCTTGGACAAGAAATGGTTATGAACTAACAAGGTCAATGCACCTCCTTCCCTGGAGCACCTTATTAAAGAGTGATTGCCTTAGGGGCTATGCCCTCCTAAGCACGAAATGAGACTGTTGTGATTTCGCTTTTTAATGAGGAAAGTGCCTGGCCTGGAAGACCATCTTTATGAGAGAAAGTTCATTGCCAAAAGTAATCCAAGGCTCTTTCAACCCAAGACAAGAGGTCAAGAGGCCGTGTCTATATGGTTACCACCTAAAGCGGATAGCTTTTACAATTGTAAAATTGAGGTGGAAATCTCTAAGATCTAGTGATTAGCAGGTTGACAAAGTCAACTTCCTTATGGATTAGCTGGTAAAAGAGTGGATTAGAGGTTTGAGCGTGGAATGACTTAGAATAGAACGAGCACCTACAACTAGGGGGAATGGAATGATGATTGCCAACGTGCCTTCGACTGTTGAGAAGTGGATTCAAACTTTGGATACGCATCCCTACTAATAGAAGGGGCAGAGACCCATACATCAACGAACCAGGAGCTACCCAAGAGTGAATTCCTGTCCCTGAAAGATGTAGCTATCTGCCTTTCAGGCGTAGCTCTATGAGGAGCTTGCAATGTAGTATATTAACCATTTCATTTTTGTTTCATCAGCTGTGATGGCTCTTTTGATCAGGCTAGGCAAGCTAATCACGCAATCCAGCTACCTTGTAAGAGAAGGAAATTTGTCTGTCCTGTGGGAGAAGTTAAGACGACTCCTGCACCTCTCCCAGTAGCGGTGGAGGAGCCATCGAATGTTATTGTCCAGTTCTCATCTTTCTCTGCAATAGCAACTTATTCTTAATAAGGGAGTTCGATTTCAAGAGTATTAAACCCAAGGCCGTCAAGAGCCAAGCATTCTATGACCTTATAATCAACTTTTTGATTTAGTGAAAATCGAACTAATAATCAACTAGGCAATCCAGCTGACATTGAAAGCAAATGCCATAATGATGGAAACCGATTTGGCTTAAGGGAATGAAGGAACCCTAGGTCTCGGGAAGGAAGAATTTCACTAAGTTAAGGAAGGCAATGCAATGAATCTTCTTCACCTCAAATGGGAGTTTGCTCTTTCACCCCCATGGTGAGAAAAAAATAGGAAGATATTTTATATAGAGGAAGCTCTTGTCTCTTACTCTTGCCTAGGAGCAGGTCAAGTCTATGTTTCCAAGGCAGGAAAGCAAGGAATGCTAACTTAATAGGGGTAGCGAAGTCACCTCCATTCTCGATTTCTATTGCGACAGAGAGAGCTTTCCTTATTGGGATTTCTTTTTGCTTGTCTTCCTGGTCAATCAATCTTTCGACGTGTGACTATTGGTTGTGGGGCCTCAAATAGTTGGTTCATTCGATTTGTTCGTCTTTCTTCCCTTTCCCCCATCTTCCTTATGTTGACTATCTTTAGCCCTAATGACATCCTTCGATTCCCCTACTTTAAAGAGATAGATACTCATTTGTGATTCATTTTTCTATTTAACTAGTGATCAAGTATCGACAAAAGATCTTATTAGCTTAGGGGCGTAGCGATAACTCGAGACCTTCCTCTCTTAGGCTTACCAGTATTGACTAATTACATAATCTATATATTCCCAGAAGCTCGGCAAGATGTGATAAAGAATTGAAAGGTGAAAGAAGCCCTTCAAACGAAAGTCCCATACCTGATTCTCAATCAGCTTGTATTGGTATACTAAGAAGAATAATGAGGCTTCCCTTCAGTCAAGTGAGTCATTATTCACTTTCGTTCAAATACCTGTTACTGCTGCTGATTCTCACATTTTTCACTTTGCACATTCTCTACCATCAATTTGATTTTGGTCATGTCCTTCTCCTAGTGCAAGAAGTTACTTAACAAGCCTTTCTGTAACAGCTTATTCTAGTGAAACAACCAATTTTTTGTCAAAAGAGAGAACGACTAATTCAATAGCAGCGGAGTGAATGGATGCAGATTCAATGGATCTTCTTTGCTCTGATTTAATTTTTGATAACCTGAAACAAGGAAAGAGCCAAGTATTGGGGGGGATGGAACTCTCAAGTGGACATCTGAGATAAGAAGTCGAAAGGGCTAACAGGGGATAAACATTCACCAACAAAGACCCACAGCTCTTACTTTGACAGCGCTTACGCATTCAGTTACCTTTCTAAGAGCTACTTTTATTTCTCTTCTTTGCTTCTAATTCAATAGTACTAGAGACTTAAACACGGATGCTATTAATAGTGTATAGGCAAACAAAGTCTAATCAAGGTACGGAATGGACTTCTAGACTATTTTTGGAGTTTCCAATGTTATGATAAAAGAGGGTATCCCTACTATGCTTCAGCTGCCTTTCCACTCCTCAAGCTAGAGCTGGATTGACACCCTTCGGGTACCGGCCTCGCGGGATCATTTTGATCCATACTCTTGCTAAGCTCTATTGGGCGGAGGACTACCTCTCTTGACTAAAAGAGGAGTAAAGATGATTTTTCTCTAATATAATTATCGAGGTTTACCAGCTTAGACCACTGTAAAGACTAGGGGAAAAGACTAGTCTTAGGACGTAATGGCTTTCCAGCTAGTCTGTCCCTTCTGCCCCTTGTCTATCCATTCTGTACTATGCATTGTATCTTCCGCTTCAAGTTTCATTTCTAAAATCCTTCTTATGCTATGAGTTACAACCAATTCAAATAAAGGTATGAAGTAACTCGACTGATAAGGAAAGGAAGGTAGACGCTCGACCAATAAGAAGAGGAATGGTAAACGGCCTATTTTGATGAAGGAAAAACTAGCTATATTCTTTTCTTTTACGCCATGAAAATGGGATAGATAGAAGGGATCTCAAACTGCTGCTTCATCTTCTTCTACTAAACCTACTGCTACACCTGGAATTGCTCGTCGTGCTACTGGAACTACTAGATCAACAACAACTCACTGTTGGGGGGCTATTATTAGAAATAAGGGTCTGTTCGATCTGCTGCTCGCTCTAACATGGATCAGATGTATTTGTTGTGAAAGGCAGTTAGTCGTTATAGGTATAACTACCTGGGTAGTACGTACGGGCATAAGTAGCGACCTAAGTAGTATGGGCATTATATTTTAAATTTGAGTTCTTACCCATTTTTTCTTTTTAGTAAAAAAAGGCTAGCTTGTAGATGTTATAAAGTGAACTGCTGCATTCTGTAAACCAGTAATTAGTTTCAGTTTGAAAAGTCCTAGGCGCACTAGACTAGAATGGATAGCACAGGTCGGAGATGAAGCTTCTACTTATACCTATCATTCCTAACTCCGTGAAGGTTAGTAATCAATTGAATAGTCTATTTTCAATATCTGGTTATCCGGTAAAGAAGGCAGGAAAGGGTTTCATGGTATATTATTTTTAAAGTAGAGTTTTTTTGGGTCTGTCTTTTATCCTTATTTCTTTCATGGGATTTGGTTTTAAGAGTCTTCTTCATACCAAGGAAAGTCCGATCGTAGAATAGCGGGTGATTGGATTTGAGAGCGTAAGTTACTAAGGAGCCGAAGAAATGAGTTGTGAAGGTGGGTTCGCGAGCAATCATCATACGAAACAAACCAACTACAACTTTGTTTGGCAGAACTAATTGTGCTTATTGCAGGAGATCCGGGAAGCTACCTAAATGGAGAGCCCATGCGTGCACAGGTTGTTGATAAACATGTATTATTGGGATGGGGCAGCAGGCAATGGATACCGTTCCCCCACCCCAGCCTGCAGTTGGTAAGCCAAATCCCTCTGTCCAAATGATTGAGTTGAAGCTTTGGGCATAGAGCGGAGCGAGCCCGGAGAGAGGAATAGAGTCTAGCAACATTGAGCCCCAAAATAGAATTTCTATTCCAATCCCTACTCAATACGGTACCTTAAGGAGAATCAGAGGCTGGTTGCTAGTAGAAGTAGCGCGCCAAAGAGCAAAGCGAAGCATTCACAAAGAAATGGTATAAGCAGAAGGGAAGACGCAACGGTTAGTGACTGCTCGAGGTAAGCCCGTCAACCTCTTTGATTTTTCCTCTTTAGAAAGGAGATAATAAGCCTGTCAATATTTAAGCTTCCGCTTTTGGAAACTGTTAGGCAAGTGATACCGTACACAAGTCCGGACCAATTTAGTGAGGGTGCGTTAAGGCGAGTTGATGAGTTAATACGGCAGGCTTACTTTTCATATTTGGAGGCAAGCTGACGTTAAGCACTAGGGCTAGCCACAAAGGAATAGGCTTGAATTAAGATAGACCGTCTTTTAGTTGACCTTTCCAAACCATGCTTTGTAATCAAGCTAGAAAAAGACTAAGCAAGTGTTGTCCTAATAAAAAAACAAGGAATTGACAAAGCCAATCGGGAGGTGAAAGCACTCCGCCTATGGTGATAGCGCGCCTTATAAGAAAACTGGGTAGTTTTTCCTTTCCCTCGCAGTCAATGCATTTCGCTTTCTATTCTATTGAATGGAATAAGAAATGGCTCGGTAAAGTAAATAAGTAAGATAGATAGTTACCCGACTCTGGCCTTGAAACAATGACCTGGCAGAAGTACACAAAGGTGGCAGACGTCCTAGAAGCCTAATGTAAAGTAAAAATGTCTGGTTTGATAGAACCAGGTAGTAGTTGGCCGGAAAGGAAGAGAAAGAGACTCCAACGGACTTAGGCAATACCATTAGGACAGAAAGGGATTGGGGTATGGAGTAGTGAAATGGGAGAGGAGCGTAGGACCAACCAAAGATGCTAACTCTCTGGGCGGAGTTGCTCTTTGTTTAATTTATTTAAAGTGGTTGAAGGAATAAAAGAGTCGAGTGATAGTGATAACGAGAAAGTAAAAATCACTCAATTTACTTTCTAAGGATCAAGAAGATGAGAGATGCCCAGCCAGGTTCCTTTGATAGTGCGTACAGTAGGTATAGAAAAAAGGGCTAGCTTGCACATCAGTCCTAGGTAGAGAACTAGGGGGTTTCAGATTACAGGTACTTGCGTAATACAAATTTTCCAATCGAAGTTCAAATGCCCTTTCTTTCCTTCGTTCGAAAGGCAGGATCGATCTAATGCTAATGTGATTGTTTCTGAGAAATTACGGGTGAGAAAGTTCATCCCTGCATTTCTCAATTGAACTTTGACTCACTCATAAACTCTTATCATGACCCTTTGATCCAAGTATGCTACGAATCATAGTCTAACTAACTTGCTTTTTAAGGAAAGAAAGAAGTCGTATCTTTATATATGATAATTAAAGTCGCTCAATTCTGCCCTTTAGCTTGGCACGTTGATGGAATAACTTCTCTCTTTTTCTACCCGGGGATCTCCTCTTATACTGTTATTGATATAGAATACATAAGAATTACATTCTCTTCCCCAAAAGCCTAGAAGTCAGCCATAACTCTTAATGATACAAGGAATAGCTATCATTTTGTGCCCAAGTCTAAGCACGGGATATGACTTACCAACTGATCCTAGTGGCTTTGGGTCAGGTCATGAACGGTATTTGATTGATTTGTGCTCTATCGTCCCATTCTCTAACTAAAGTAGTCCACCAACGAGGGTAGGCAACTCACTAAGTAGAGTCTCTAATGTTAGCAAGATCCGCTGCACTACTGAAAGGCTCTTAGCTGCTTATCCGGGATTAGAAAAAGGCGTAACTGCTCTTATCATAAGGGCTAGGCTACTAGATGGGAAAGAGCCCGCTAGGCTTAAAGAGATGAGACGATTTCTTATATTATCTTTACAGTGTTAGAATCTATATAACCAGAAAAATATACTGATTTGATTTTGGTCAGATCAAAGCCTTATGTTGGAGGAGATTGATTTTACTTGCTACCGTACTTTAATTAGTCTTCCACTGTACCTGGATTCTATAAAGCATAAAGGGAGTATACCTCAGGTCGTAACTAGGCTATGGGCATTCTTTTTCCAGTCTTTGTTACGATCAGTAGAAAATACTGAACTCCATCTATGCCAACCAAAAGCTCATAGAAATGAGTTCAAACTACTTACTAGTAGAGGCGCATGGGAATGAGAGTAATTCCAACTGTTTCCTATGGTGACAAATTCTATTGGTAGATTCTAACCAAAAGCAAAAAGAGGGTTCTACCCATGGATCAGCTAACGCAGTTCAGATACTAAAGTAATCTCACCAGATTACATCCCGAGATGATAGGCAACCTACATTTCCTTTGAGGTACAAACCACCAGTTGAACTTCACTTCGTCAGAATAAGTGAGCTTACATCACAAACCCAAAGCATCAAACTCACCTCGATTTAGCAATTACACGTACAATCCAGGAGTTACAGAGGGGATAGAAGGATATAGGCAAGTAAAGAACTTGCTTTGCTAATATCAATCTGCATAGATCACTCACCTTAAGGCTCTCTTATAGAAATTCCAAAAACAGATTATAGAATGAAATTGATGAGAACTGTCTTGTCAGAAAAGCAAATCTCAGTAGATCCAAAGATGGATCGTGTAATACCCGAGCCCGGAATGTGAATTTTTTCTTGTTTATTATTTTAAAAATTATATTTCCTTAAATTCTTTATGAATTAATTGTTACTTTCTCGCCGACGCAACGTGCATTGCATTTAAGGAGCGATAGCTAGAGAACGATTTCCAATCCTCAGCAAATAGTGAAACTAGTATTTAGATGACTTAAATTTTATATTTTAAATGTTGCTAGCTTTAATTGACCTTACCTTAGCTGAAATGGCTTTAAAACGCTCAAAATAGGGGCCTTTGACCTAGTCTTAAGTGGTTTGACTTAGCCTTGACCAACTTTGACCCTTTAAAACTTAAATAAGCTAAAAACTAAGCAAAATAAAAAAAAGAACAGCAGCAAAACAGCAGCAGGCCGTGAGCTTCCATAGAGAAAAAAAAAAAAACCTTTCACCTACCAAACGATCAATCTTCGCGTGTGCTCGTGCGGGGTGATTTCCAAGGCAACCAACGTTGTTTTCCTAGCGACTAGGAGTACCTAAGGTGAGGGAAGCATGTTATTTGCGCATTTATACGTTGTGTTTGTTAACTTTGTCAATTTTTAGATTTATCCGTAGATCGTTATTTAAAGCGATTTGATGCTTCTAGAATGTTCCTTAGCATTTGTAGAACATGTATTTATAGCTTTGAAACATTTTCTGCGGTTAAATGTTGTGATTGCAACTTGAAATGTGAAATGAATAGTGTTTTATGAATAGTAAAACCTTGAAACGTTGAAATTGCGCTGTTATGCTTTCCGTTGATGTAGGAACGTGCTAGGTATGCTAGAATGCTAAAATCTGTGGTTTGTTTGGGTTGCGTAGTGGAAAAAATAAGAATTAAGCCTTTGGGAAAGTTGGGGTCGTTTTGGTCGACTTTTGCGTTTTCTCATTTTACGTGTTGGCATTGCTTTGGGAGGCTATGGAAGCACTTTTGGTACGATTATGGCGTTGGTTGGGTGTTTGGTTGTTATAGTTGTAGTTCAAACGAGAAAGGGGGAAATCGGGGCTTTGCGCGAGTTCTAGGGTAAAGTAAGGTTTCGGGGTCTTTAGACGTGCCTTATGGTGACCTAGGAGGGTTGGCAAAATCAGTTTCCAGAACTCGTGGCTCGTTTGGAAATGGTAGCGTTTTGATAGTTGGGGCCGATTTGTGTTTTTGTGTGTTTTCTTGTCTTTATGCTTTAGAATGCTTAGAATTACTTGGAATACTTGTTTGAGTTGTTTTGGATTGAATTTCTTATCAAATTGCTGCTATTGCGTGCGAGAGTAACCTACTTTGTTATTCTCCCACGTGTAGCTCTATCGCTTGTTTATCGCCTTGTATCGAGTCTTGCATTGCATAGTGTCTTGCGCGTGAGTGATGGGTCTCTCTGGGTAGCCTCGGGTTGCCAGTGTTGGTTGCTCTAGCTCCGCTGCTGTTCCCTTTCTCGCTTGGGTTGCCTCCCATGGAGATTTGGGTCGTAGGTTGATGGATACTTCCGGGGTATTCCAAACTGGTGTTATAAGGTGGTTTGGGCCGGCGCGTCGTCATCGAATTCGTGTTTGAAAGTTGCTCGTGAAAAGAGTATTGTATCCTTTGAATGAGTGTTTGCAGCTTTAAATACTTGCCTTGCTCTATTGTTGGCTTTGGTTGTATCTTTATATGACTTGTATGTATTGCTTGGCTAATTGCATTGCATACTCCTCTCATCTCCGTCCTTGAGACCAATTGCCCTCGCTGAGCAATAGTTTTTGCTCATTCCTCTCTATACTATGTTTTTACAGGAGTAGTTGAGGCAGACCCTCTCCAGGGAATTGAGGAGGAGGAGTATGTGGAGGTGTTTCCGTGATAGCACTTCTCTGCTTTGCTGGTGGTTGGTTACTAGTTTTGTGCAATCCTTGTTTGTGATGTATATTGCGTGAAGGACGCTTAATTTTGAGGCTTGTAGCCTTGTATGTATTTTCCTATTTTGAGACCTTTAATGGTCTTTTGTTGTAATGGATTAAAGTTTGTAATGTTGTAACTTGTACTCTGATGACTAGTGAAGAAATGCATGCTAATGGCTAATGGTTTAGTGGCATAAGTACTTGTGTAGTATGCATAGCATTTTTGGTTTGGAAAGTTGGATAATAAGGAATGTATGTTTTATAGAAAGTTGGCTTGTTTTGATTATTTTATGGCTTTCGCAAGTATTATATTGTTTTTAGGGTTTTCGGATCGTCCGCGGTACAGAGGAGACTCCATCCGTGTGTCGGGTCCGGGCTTGGCCTTTTGTGGTGTCGGGTCGGGGTGTGACATCTTTAGGTGGTATCAGAGCATGATAGTCTTGCATGAGCCGGGATATGATTCTCGGTCTGTGGGGGTAAAGGTCTAAAATGCTAAAGTGTTTATGTATGATTGCTAAGTGAAAAGAAAATGTTCTAGCATGACTTTGTGAACTTGGAATGTTTATGTGTTTAGGTGAAATAGTTTGGCAAGTTAAACTTGTCTTATGTGAATTGTGTGATAGAATGTTGGATTGTTATTGATTTGAGTGTTATCTAATCTTATGTGTTATATTTCTGTCTATAAACTGCTTTTAAATGTTGCCAGCTATTGTGAGTTGCTACTATGCCGCCACGTCGTGGTACTCAAGGTATAGGATCAGATGAAGAGGCAGCAGAACAGGGTCAGCAACCGTTGCCTGAGCAGTTTATGGCTACCATGACTACTGCAGTAGACCGGATCACATAGGTACTACATGAGCAGAGGCAAGACAGGAATAATCCCCAAGGTAATCAAGCTAATCCTGGTGGACAAGGGTACAGAGTTGAGAATAACCAGCTAGAGAAATTTCTGAGGCATGAGCCGGGAAAGTTCTTCGGAGAGCCTAATGATGAGGCGGCCGAGAGATGGATTAATCGTGTCGAGAAAATTTTCGCTGCGTTGAGGTATACCGATGAGGCAAGAATAGACTATGCGTCATTCTTATTTGAGGGAGATGCAGAGCAGTGGTGGAATACTGTTAGGTTGAGGTGGGATTGTGAGGATGTTCCACACTTATGGGATGATTTTGTAAGTGAGTTCCGGGACAAATATATTCCCGAGATAGCAATGGAAAGACGGGAAGATGAGTTTGTGGCCCTGAAGCAGGGAAATATGACTGTCGCACAGTACGAGGCTAGGTTTGTTAGCCTGTCGAGGTATATGCCCGAGTTGGTACGGCCAGCTAGGAGGATGATACATAGGTTTGTCCGTGGGTTGAGAATGGACATACAGTTGCATTTGACTGGGCAGACCTACACTACTTTTCCCAAGGCATTTCAGGTAGCCTCGAAGGTTTAGAAACTGAGGGCTGATATGTTATCTGGGAGCAATCAGCCGAGTAAGAAGCAGTTTTTGGGCCAGCACAGCCAGAGTCAACTGAGGCAGTCTCAGGCTTCTGCACAGGGTTTTCAACAGCGACCGTATCAGCCCCACCAGCAGATTCAGGCTAGGCCAGCTGTGACTAGACGCCAGCAGGGAGGTACAGTTCCTACCCCTGCCAGAGCCCCAGCACCTACGGGAAACACTGCGGTTAGGCAAAATCAGCTGTGTAATTATTGTAATCGACGAGGGCATATTGAGGCTAATTGTTGGAGGAAGAGTGGTAAATGTACGGGTTGTGGCGGTGATGACCATAGGGTGAGAGATTGCCCTAAGTATAATAATGTTCAGGGCCGTGGTGGAGGCCAAGGTGTTCAGAATAGGGCTGCAGGTGCACGACCAGCACAGAGAGTTCAGGCTAGGGTTTTTGCACTGGATGCAGAGGAGCTGCCCGATAAAACAGCTATTGTGGAAGGTACTTTTCTTCTCAATACTCAGCCAGTTAAAGTTTTGATTGATCCCGGAGCTACACATTCGTTTATAACTCCTGCATGTGCATGATCTGTGAATGTTTGCATTGATAAATTGCCTCATGAAGTTGAAGTTAGTACTCCTTTGGGTGCAAAATTTGTTACTGAGTCTATTTGCAAATCTTGTGATATATATATTGAGAACCGTAAATTTCCTGCTGATTTAATTATATTACCATTCCGTGACTTTGAAATCATTTTGGGAATGGACTGGTTGGGAAAGTATTATGCTCAGTTGGATTGTAGAACAAAGATCGTTTATCTTAAGGTTCCTGACCTACCGGTACTAGAGATTGTTGGGAACTGCAGGGCTGCCCGCATTCCACTTTTATCAGCGATCAAGACTTCTAAGTTGTTGAATAGGGGTTGTGAAGCTTACTTAGCTTATTTGATCAATCAGCCTGCTGATAAGTTGAGTTTGAATGAGGTTCCGATTGTTAGAGACTTCCCTGGTGTATTTCCCGAGGAATTACCGGGTTTACCACCGGATAGGGAGATTGAGTTCGTGATTGATCTTGTGCCGGGCACTGTTCCGATTTCTAGGAGTCCTTATAGGATGGCATCGGCTGAACTTCAGGAGTTAAAAATTCAGCTTCAGAACTTGCTTGAGAAAGGGTTTATACAACCTAGTTCTTCACCGTGGGGCGCACCTGTGTTGTTTGTGAGAAAGAAAGACGGCACGCTACGGTTATGCATTGATTACAGGGGACTTAATCAAGTCACGATTAAGAATAAATACCCCTTGCCGTTGATTGAAGAATTGTTTGACCAGTTGCAGGGTGCGAGTGTTTACTCCAAATTTGACTTGAGGCAGGGTTACTATCAACTTAGAATTCAGAGTGACGATATACCAAAGACGGCATTCAGGACTAGATATGGCCACTATGAGTTTGTTGTGTTGCCGTTTGGATTGACGAATGCACCAGCCGCATTCATGGACTTGATGCAGAGAGTTTTTCGGCCTTACCTTGATCAGTTTGTCGTGATCTTTATTGACGACATTTTAATGTATTTGAAGAACAAGGCTGAACATGAGCAACACTTGAGGATTGTACTTCAGACTTTGTAGAAAAACAAGCTTTTTGCTAAATTCAACAAGTGTGAGTTCTGGTTGAACCAGATATCTTTTCTAGGCCATATCATTTCAGATCGAGGAATTTCAGTGGACCCAGCTAAGATTGAAGTTGTTTCATCTTGGAAGAGACCTGAGACGGTGTCAGAGATTAGGAGTTTTCTTGGATTGGCAGGTTACTACCGGAGATTTGTTAAAGACTTTTCTAAAATTTCTGGACCTTTGAGCCAGTTGACTCGGAAGAAAGTTGCTTACAACTGGGATGCTAAATGTGAATCCAGTTTCCAAGAATTGAAGAAGAGACTAACTACAGCTCCTATACTAGCTTTACCTGAGGGAACAGAGAACTTCGTTGTCTACAGTGATGCATCTAAAGAAGGATTGGGCTGTGTCTTAATGCAGAATGGTAAGGTGATTGCCTATGCTTCTAGGAAATTGAAACCTTATGAAGTCAATTACCCTACACATGATCTTGAGTTAGCTGCAGTTGTGTTTGCATTGAAGAAGTGGCGTCATTACTTGTGGGGTTGCATATTTGAAATATTTACTGACCACAAGAGTCTCAAGTATTTGTTTTCACAGAAGGATCTAAATATGAGGCAGCGGAGATGGCTAGAGCTATTGGGTGGTTATAACTGTTCTATTAACTATGTGCCAGGTAAGGCAAATGTTGTTGCTGATGCTTTGAGCCGAAAGGCTACTGTTGCAAGCTTGATTATCAAGGACTGGGAGACTTTGGAAGAAATTTGTTCATGGAAACCAGAAGCTACTGAGGTAGGGATTCGGTTTGCTAGTTTACAGATTCAGTCAGGATTGCTAGCACAGATCAGAGAGGCTCAGAAGACTGATCCTCACATCTTGAAGATCCAAGAGAAAGCTAAAGGGGGAGAGTCGGAGTTAAAATTACATGCATATGGCATTTTCAGATTCAGGGATAGAGTATGTGTTCCTGATGATCCGACTTTGAAGAATGAGATCCTGTCCGAGGCACATAATTCGAGGGATACGATTCACCCGGGCAGTACAAAAATGTATAGAGATTTGTAGCAACACTTCTGGTGGAACAATATGAAGAGGGAGATTGCTGGGTATGTATCCAGATGTTTGACTTGTCAGAGGGTTAAAGTTGAGCATCAGAGGCCAGCCGGACTTCTATAGCCATTGTCGATTTCGCAGTGGAAGTGGGTACATATTACAATGGACCTTGTTACTGATCTTCCTAGATCTCTGAGAGGATGTGATTCTGTTTGGGTTGTTGTGGACCGCTTGACTAAAGTTACACATTTTATTCCCGTGAACAAACATGATAGCCTTGATAAGTTAGCTGAACTTTATGTTGCTAATATTGTGAGATTGCATGGTGTGCCACAGAGTATAGTGTCAGATAGGGATCCTAGATTCAGATCTCGTTTTTGGCAGAAGTTGCAAGAGGCCATGGGAACTAAGTTGAGCTTCAGCACTGCATATCATCCGCAAACTGATGGCCAGTCTGAGAGAACCAACAGGATCTTGGAAGACATGCTTCGGGCATGTGTGCTAGACTTTGGGAAGAATTGGGAGAAGTTTTTGCCTTTAGCGGAGTTCGCCTACAACAATAGTTATCAATCTACTATAGGTATGGCTCCCTACGAGGCGTTGTATGGTCGGAAATGCAGATCCCCATTATATTGGGAAAAGGTTGGAGAGATGAGAACAGTTGATCCGACTGTGTTACCTGAGATGATTAAGATGGTAGATAATGTTCACCTTATTCGCCAGCGTATGCTTACAGCTCAGAGTCGTCAGAAGAGTTATGCGGATAAGCACCGTCGAGATCTTGAGTTTGATTTGGGAGATTGGGTGTTTCTTAAGATTTCTCCATGGAAGGGATTGATTCGGCACGGTAAGAGCGGGAAGCTTAGTCCCAGGTATGTGGGTCCGTATGAGATCACCGAAAAGGTAGGTCCTTTGGCTTATCGATTAGCTTTGCCTCCGAGCTTGTCGAGACTGCACGATGTGTTCCACGTGTCTATGTTGAAGAAGTACCATCCAGACCCTTCACATGTACTTGAACCAGAGCCTTTGTAGATTGAAGAGAAGTTGTCTTATGAAGAGAAACCGATTCGAATTGTGGATCGGAAAGTTCAGGAGCTTCGCAGAAAGAGTATTCCGTTAGTAAAGGTTCTTTGGAATCATCATGGGTTTGAGGAAGCAACTTGGGAAAGAGAGGACCAAGTTCGGGATCAGTATCCGGAGTTGTTTGTTGACCAGGTAAGAATTGCGTGGGCGCAATTGTTTTAAGGGGGAGAGGGTGTAATACCGGAGCCCGGAATGTGAATTTTCTTTGTTTATTATTTTGAAAATTATATTTCCTTAAATTCTTTATGAATTAATTGTTACTTTCTCGCCGACGCAACGTGCATTGCATTTAAGGAGCGATAGCTAGAGAACGATTTCCAGTCCTCAGCAAATAGTGAAACTAGTATTTAGATGACTTAAATTTTATATTTTAAATGTTGCTAGCTTTAATTGACCTTACCTTAGCTGAAATGGCTTTAAAACGCTCAAAATAGGGGCCTTTGACCTAGTCTTAAGTGGTTTGACTTAGCCTTGACCAACTTTGACCCTTTAAAACTTAAATAAGCTAAAAACTAAGCAAAATAAAAAAAAGAACAGCAGCAAAACAGCAGCAGGCCGTGAGCTTCCATAGAGAAAAAAAAAAAAACCTTTCACCTACCAAACGATCAATCTTCGCGTGTGCTCGTGCGGGGTGATTTCCGAGGCAACCAACGTTGTTTTCCTAGCGACTAGGAGTACCTAAGGTGAGGGAAGCATGTTATTTGCGCATTTATACGTTGTGTTTGTTAACTTTGTCAATTTTTAGATTTATCCGTAGATCGTTATTTAAAGTGATTTGATGCTTCTAGAATGTTCCTTAGCATTTGTAGAACATGTATTTATAGCTTTGAAACATTTTCTGCGGTTAAATGTTGTGATTGCAACTTGAATTGTGAAATGAATAGTGTTTTGTGAATAGTAAAACCTTGAAACATTGAAGTTGCGCTGTTATGCTTTCCGTTGATGTAGGAACGTGCTAGGTATGCTAGAATGCTAAAATGTGTAGTTTGTTTGGGTTGCGTAGTGGAAAAAATGAGAATTAAGCCTTTGGGAAAGTTGGGGTCGTTTTGGTCGACTTTTGTATTTTCTCGTTTTACGTGTTGGCATTGCTTCGGGAGGCCATAGAAGCACTTTTGGTGCGATTATGGCGTTGGTTGGGTGTTTGGTTGTTATAGTTGTAGTTCAAACGAGAAAGGGGAAAATCGGGGCTTTGCGCGAGTTCTAGGGTAAAGTAAGGTTTCGGGGTCTTTAGACGTGCCTTATGGTGACCTAGGAGGGTTGGCGAAGTCGGTTTCCAAAACTCGTGGCTCGTTTGGAAATGGTAGCGTGTTGATAGTTGGGGCCGATTTGTGTTTTTGTGTGTTTTCTTGTCTTTATGCTTATAGAATGCTTAGAATTACTTGGAATACTTGTTTGAGTTGTTTTGGATTGAATTGCTTATCAAATTGATACTATTGCGTGCGAGAGTAACCTACTTTGTTATTCTCCCACGTGTGGCTCTATCGCTTGTTTATCGCCTTGTATCGAGTCTTGCATTGCATAGTGTCTCGCGCGTGAGTGATGGGCCTCTCTGGGTAGCCTCGGGTTGCCAGTGTTGGTTGCTCTAGCTCCGCTGCTATTCCCTTTCTCGCTTGGGTTGCCTCCCAGGGAGATTTGGGTCGTAGGTTGATGGATACTTCCGGGGTATTCCAAACTGGTGTTATAAGGTGGTTTGGGCCGGCGCGTCGTCATCGAATTCGTGTTTGAAAGTTGCTCGTGAAAAGAGTATTGTATCCTTTGAATGAGTGTTTGCAGCTTTAAATACTTGCCTTGCTCTATTGTTGGCTTTGGTTGTATCTTTATATGACTTGTATGTATTGCTTGGCTAATTGCATTGCATACTCCTCTCATCTCCGTCCTTGAGACCAATTGCCCTCGCTGAGCAATAGTTTTTGCTCATTCCTCTCTATACTATGTTTTTACAGGAGTAGTTGAGGCAGACCCTCTCGAGGTAATTGAGGAGGAGGAGCAGGTGGAGGTGTTTCCGTGATAGCACTTCTCTGCTTTGCTGGTGGTTGGTTACCAGTTTTGTGCAAACCTTGTTTGTTATGTATATTGCGTGAAGGACGCTTAATTTTGAGGCTTGTAGCCTTGTATGTATTTTCCTATTTTGAGACCTTTAATGGTCTTTTGTTGTAATGGATTAAAGTTTGTAATGTTGTAACTTGTACTCTGATGACTAGTGAAGAAATGCATGCTAATGGCTAATGGTTTAGTGGCATAAGTACTTGTGTAGTATGCATAGCATTTTTGGTTTGGAAAGTTGGATAATAAGGAATGTATGTTTTATAGAAAGTTGGCTTGTTTTGATTATTTTATGGCTTTCGCAAGTATTATATTGTTTTTAGGGTTTTCGGATCGTTCGCGGTACAGAGGAGACTTCGTCCGTGTGTCGGGTCCGGGCTTGGCCTTTTGCGGGGTCGGGTCGGGGCGTGACAGATCGCCTACGAAATGAAAGGGACTATCGCTCTGAAACCCTGCCTGGCAACTCCTTTAGACCCTAAGTCACCATATTACGCTGCTATACTCGCCTCTACCAGCTCCAAGACTGACTTCGGATTCGGATACTTGGATCGAATATAGAAAAGCGGGGACCAAAGCCTGAGTTCAATCAGTACCATCGCTGTCAGAAAGGAAAGACTGTCTGACTGTATAAAAGAAGCAATCAAGAGGCAACAACCACTTTATAGCAGGAGAATATGATACAGAGACTTTCATTGCCCTTAACTGCTCTTATAAAGCAACAAAGGAAGTGCCAAGTGTAACGAGAACATTATCTATGAATATAATTCCGCAAAAGTCAAATAAAGACGTTCAGGCGCTCTAGTGTCTAAAAAAAGGTTGGAGGAGTTTTCCTGCCAATTAACTACTGATCTCATTGCCATGATTCATCATACAGATTTCATCATCTCCAGCACCTTTCAAGAAATCACTAGAAGCAAGGGCATTTTTGGACAAGACGAGAGTCACAATGTTTTCACTCTTACTGGGCTCTACCGAGTTGTTCATGGGATTGATGTTTTTGATCCCAAGTGAAAAAAAAAATTCACTTGGTGCTGATACAAGTCTTGACTTCCCCTACACAGAGGAGAACAGGAGGTTGGACTTACTTCCATCCTTAGATTGAGGAGTGAAAGCCACTCGACTGTAACAAGAGGAGTGAATTTATAGCCATGTTGAGAACAAAGAACACTGATGTGTGCTAAAGGAGTGGAGCAAGCCAATCTTCTTAACAATGGCAAGGTTGGACCGTGTGAAGAACTTGACTGGGCTCGTTGAATGGTAGGGCAAGAATGCTCGTCTCCGGGAGCTGGTTCACATTGTTGTGGTTGGTGGTGATCAAAGGAAGGAGTAGAAAACTTGGAAGAAAAAGCAGAGATGAATAAGATGTAAGGCCTTATTGATAAAGACAACTTGAATGGTCGGTTCAGGTGGATTTCTTCTTGAAAGTGCTATTGAGTTCCCTTGCCCTTGGATGGTAGGCTAGGGAAGAAATGCCATCAGTTAGTCCGAGTGGGAGTCTATTCCGGTCAAACGGAAGAAAGGCAAGCAAGACAGCGTTTGTGCATTGATGCCCAGAATTCGCTTCTTGAAGGTAAAGTTGTAGCCTCTTTTAGGTGAGAAGTCCACCTTTGTCTCCATCTCCGGTTCCAGTGCCAGGCAAAGGCCAATTGAACTATTCATCTTTCTTTCCATCCCCACGGCCCCGACCAGCAATTGCAAATGAACACCCACCTGGATAACCTTCTTCGAGTCCTTTAGTTAGCTCATCACCGGTACCTGGTATAGCTGCATCTAACAGGTGAAAGCGAGTGCGAGCAACCCTCCATCCTCTTCTTTTCAATCTCCTGATCCCCCCTCAGCCTCTAACTCTAACGCTTTCTCCAGGGAAGGATAACCTTAGGTCTTCCCTAATAGGCCCGAACTAGATGTACTAGGCTCGGAAGCTCCTGTTTTGCTTCTATCCCCATCTCTTGTCCCATCCATGGAACAAATACTTGAAAGCAGGTGTACTAAAAGAAATAGGAAAGAGCCGATTCCACTCATCCAAGGCTTGGCCATCTCACTTCTATTCGACAAACTCTCGAGTCTTCCCCCTCCGAAAAAGCAGGCAAGAACCACGTTCATGAATGATTGACATTTTCCACCAGCCAATGTAATGCCCCAACTTGACCCCACCTACGATCAGTCAGGACGTAACGGAATTTTGGCAGTATAACGACAGTAATACGGATATGAAAGGGGATCGGTTCTTGAAAACATGTGATTCACAACATAAAAGAGTTAAAGCGGAAGCGTTGAGCATTTTAAAAATTTTAACATTAACTTTTGTAGTTACAAACATTTCCAAAGTAAAGTCCATGGCAATCAACATGCAACATATAATATATCAAATATATTATAAAGTAAACGAGAGGTAAAACGGCATACCTCCCGTTTATAGCCGAGTGAAGGTGGAACCACGACGGAGATGCTATGGCGTGGACAAGCCTTCTTTACACATGCAATGACTTTTTTTCGTACTTTGGCCAAGAGCATCAAGGAAGAAGATATAGTTCTCATCTCGTAGAAAGCGTGGACTAGCGTCCTTCACAAGTGTAAAGGTCATAGATCGAAACACACGAGCATCCAATGGCAAACACCACAAACCAAGTATATATGCTAGCTTCTCGGTGATAGATCCAAGCTTGTATAAAGTTAGAAGAGCAAGTGAAAAAACTTCTCCTATTTTTATCTACCATGGCTGAAACTACCAAGGGAGACAAAAAGAGTTTTGCCTTCTAATTGAGAGTGATTTTCGACCAAAAAGCTTAACAAAAGAATGAAGACATGACCTCTATTTATAAATGCACAAGATTGCTCATCAAATGACAAGTGTCATGATCTAAATAAATGAAGAAGCCAAGTGTCAAAAATCTCCTTCAAGTGGCCGGCCATAGGAGGGCAATTTGGACAAATTTCATGCAAATTGTCTTTTGTCCTTTTGTGCAAGTTGTCTTTTGTCTTTCTGTGCAAGTTATCTTTTGTCCTTTGGTGCTTTTCTCTTTGAGTGCAACTTATTGTTTGTCTTTTAGTGAAGACAAAGAAAAATTAATTCTAAACCCTTTTAAAATAATTAATTACAGATTGACCCCTCAATCTATTTGCACTCATGCCCCAATACTTTTCAGTATTTACACTTTGGCCCCAAAACTTTTAAAAATTACAATTTTAGCACACTTAACCGTTAATGTCCAAAATAACACCGTTAACACTTTAACGTGTTTCCAACTCAGTAATTGCACTTTGACCCCAATACTTTTAGTATTTACCCTTTGGCCCCAATACATTCAGTATCTGTACTTTTGGCCCGCTTAACTATTAACATCCAAAATAAATAACGTTAACTCTTTAACGTGTTTCCAGCTTAATATCAAGCTCGTTAATTGCCTTATTCTTGATGCTCTTTTTGTGTGTGACTTTCTAGATTCATAACCGTATAGCAATGAGGGACTATTAAACACTTTTAACCTATTCCGAGAATGTCTCTGTTGTTCTTCGGAATACCCTCATGTTCAAGAGTTACGTCTAGCAACATACGCGCATCATGACAATTTATACGATAATGAAGTCCCATTTTTATGAATCTATTTATAGTCGCGAATTAATGTGCAGTCTGTAACACCCTGATCCCTCTCGAGATCGGAGGTTCTATCAATCATCTAATCACAACCCAAACCAAACCCGGGCAAAATTTTCAGGGAAAACGGACGGAGTCTCCCCTGTTTCTAGGCAAAATGTAAAACCTGTAATAGCATTTAAATGGACCAACACCGTGTCCAACCATACAAAACTTCCTCAAGGCCATCCGAGCCTCAGTTCCCAACAATTTAAACTCAGCAAGTATACATACATTTCAAATTTAAAAGCTAACCTATCTCTTTTCATTTTGACAAGTACATTCAAACTTGAATATTAAACCATACTAAGCTACTACATAAAATAGACTATCATGCCATTATAGTTCTTTTCTTTTGGACATTACAAACATGCATTTGAAGTTAAGTTATAATAACTAGATACCTACTCTAATTTATCAAACTACTTCAACAATGTAATGAAACTTAAATTACATACTTTTAGCATTAAATACATACAACATATGAAACCATATATCTTCACAACTTCGACACTCAAGCCACATAGGCACGCAAGACAACTCTTCAGGCAACAAACTTCCACGAAATCACGAACTTCCAACTAACATGACATTTCCTGAAATGTGGTGGTGAGGAGTGAGTATACACAACACGTAAACTCAGTGAGGGCGAGACAGATATCGAATTGGAGGGAAAGAAAGTTGTGCAATGCAAATAACATAGTTAAGCAATATAACTGATAAATAAGCAATCAAGATAAACAATCAATATAATAAGTAATTACTGAAAGCATTAACACAACCATTCAAAGCTATACCACACTCTGAAGGCTATGGTTCACTCATACGAGCAATGTACCATTCCACGAGCGATATATCAATCTCGAGCTTGATGTTGACAACGATGACAATAAGCGCGCATCCACCTTATAACACCAGTTTGGAATACCCCGGAAGTATCCAATCAAATCTATGACCCAAATCTCCCTGGGAGGCAACCCAAGCGAGAATGGGAATAGCAGAGCTAGAGCAACCAACACTAGCAACCCGAGGCTACCAAGAGAGGCTCATCACTCACACGCGAGACATTATGCAATGCAAGACTCGATACAAGGCGATAAACGAGCGATAAACAAGATATCAAGCATTCTCAACAATGGATAAACATTTCAATCAACAACCAACTCTAACAAGTGGAATAAGCATTAGCAAGCATAACAAGCAATAATAAACATTAACAAGCATTCTATAGGCATAACTTCAACAAAACACACAAGGTCACAAATCGGCCCCAACTATCAAAACACTATCATCTCCAAATGAGCCACGAGTTCAGGAAACCGACTTCGTCAATCTTCCTAGGTCACAATAAGGCACGTCTAGAGACTCCGAAACCCTACTTAACCCTAGAATCCACGCAAAGCCCGATTTTCCCCTTTTGCTCGTTTGAACTACAACTATACCAACCAAACACCCAACCAACACCATGGCCGCAACAAAAGTGCTTCCATGGGCTCCCGAAACAATGTCATCACGCAAAACGAGAAAATGCTAAAGTCAACCTAAACGACCCCGACTTTCACTAAGCCGTTTTTCTCCGTTTTTCTATTACACATTCCAATTAAACCACTCATTTAGGCATTATAGCATACCTAGCACATTTCTACATCAACGGATAGCATAACGGAGCAACTTCATCGAAACGGGGGTTTACTATTCACTAATTACTATTCATTAAACAATTTAAATTGCAATTTCGATTTTTAACCACAGAAAATGCTAAAAAGCTATAAATACATGTTATACAATCAACAAGGAACATTCTTTAAGCAACAAAACGATTAAAACAACAATCTACGCATAAAATCAAAAAATTGAAGTTTAGATACAAATATTTCAAATGCGCAAATAACGATGAAACCCTCACCTTAGACGCTCATAGACACTAGGAAAACCTCGTAGAACGTCTCGGAAACCACCCCGTGGAAGCCCTCGCGAAGAATTGATGAATTGAAGTTGAATTCTTTTTTTCTCCTCTCTTCTTATTTTCGGCCATCATGCTGCTGTTTCAGGTCCTTTTTTTGTGTTATTTAGGCTATTTTAAAGATGACAAAGGTCAAAAGGGACAAAGCTTTGGTCAAGGTTGGTCAAACAACTTAAAACTAGTCAAAATGGCTTATTTTTGTGCATTTTTAAGCTAAATAACTAACACCAAAATTAATTCTAGCTAGTAACAATTAAAATATAAAATTTAAGTCATCTAAATACTAGTTTCACTATTTGCTGAGGACTGGAATCCGTTTTCTAGCTAACGCCCTCGATATGCAATGCACGTTGCAACAATAAAAGAATAACAATTAATTCTCAAAGAATCTAAGAAATATATCATTTTTGGAAAGCATCATAGTTTAAAATTTACTCCGGCTCAGAGTTACTTTTCTCATTTATTTGAAATCCGAGTGATTTTAACACAAAACAACCAAAACCGATTATTAAAATAATCATAACAATCAAGGTAATCAATATTCATTTAAAATAATCAATTTAACTATTTCTAGAACATTTAAAAGAATTATAAAGTTAACATTAAACTACAAATGAAGGTTAACATAAACACATAGTCAAACACAATTAAACCCTAACATTTAAGATAACACTTAATTAATCACAAGAGAATAAATTCAATTACTATAATTAATAGAAGTAGATAACAACCTTTCAATTATTCAATATATAATTGCTAAATGCTTCCAAGAGAAATATGAAAATAGTGCAAATTGGTTGATTTAACTAATTAAACATTTAATAAAATGCAATCAAGTGCTATTAAATGCATGCCGGGTTCGGGTTATCACACAGTCCGATCCTTCCATTAAATATGTCCCGATTGTTGTGGGGACCATGATACGATTAAGTCCACTAAACGATTCTATGCATAGATCTATTCAGGTGAATAAGAGATGACACCTATGGAACACTTTCTATCATTCAATCTGTTATGTGCCCCGGCCGAGGACTTCCTCATTCAACAACCGAAATAAGCTCGCATAGGACATCGCCTCACGTTGGAGGTTAACGGATCCTATCTTGACAATTACTTGTCAGTTCATACCACAAAACTAAAACGCAAAAGACCGTAACCCACCTTTTGGAAGATGGGTATTGTCCAGACGTAGTATTTAGCCTCTGATATAACCAGCAGCCGTAATTTCTCAAGTCAAAGGATTAATTTGCACAATTCGCAACGAATAACAAACTATTAGTCCAAAGTCATGTAGTTTGTTATTCTGGTCACATTCAGTGATTCGTTCAACTAACAATCACCCATATGTAAGTCAATCGCATCCCTATGCTGTTATGGCACAAGGCTCACCACCCTTATCATTAACATCTCTATGTTAATCAAATGTAACTTACATTTGATAGCCCGTACTTGATTATTCTAGTCCCGATCGAATAATCTAAGGGCTATGAATCATTTTGAATGTTTATCATGTCGAAGAAATATGCCAACATATTCTAAACTCTTTTAGAATATATTTCTTCTCCGAAAAACATTAAGGACACATTCATATAATAGGAATCGCGGAGAATGTGAACGTCACAAACAAATCAATATGTAAACAACCATATAGACGTAAATGCCATTAGGTACAAGTTAATGCCAAAATATCCCAAAATAAGTCATCTAACTATTTAGCATTAGAGCATATCTCCAACAATCTCCCACTTGCACTAATGCTATGATATATATATATAGTATCAGCGCAACACACAATGATATCACATATCAATCTTCACAAAACGTGGACCTAGCTATGACAAATTCATGGCTAAGATAAGTGGGTCAACTACATCAGATGTGGTCATTTTTTCGCAATAACATATCACGATATTGTTTTAGGCTACAGATTCAATATATGAAAATGGCAACACCTTTCCAAATGTTTGGACATACTATGAGACCCTGGTTCCTTTAGCTTGTGCAATAGCTCCATTATAGTTGTAACGCGAAAGCATCACAACTAAATGATAAGAACCATTATCAACTTGTATGATCACCTTGATCCAAACAAATTCTTTTGTAACATCAAATATTGCAAAAAATGTAATATACATAATAGGACATACAGTTCGTTCAGAACCTTTCTAACTTATTGTGTTCCCATCAAACATGAATCCCGAAATAGACATTCTATTATTAATTTCATATCAAAATCTAAACTGCTAAATCCGTCACCTTGAATTTTATCTTCTCCATAGAATATATTTTAAGTGCTTCAAAAGTACCTTTAAATATATGCAAATATTATCCAACATTCTCAATTAGGATAGGATTGACATTCACTCGTAACACTTTACAGTTTACGCAATGTCAAACGTTGTACTTAGCAACTTATGAAGTCATCTATTACTCAAGCATATGATGATTTCATCCCAAGCTTGCTATGCCACTAGAGTTTCTCAAAAATCATTTCTCGGAGATGGATTCATTGTCCCAAGGACAATAATTTCTTTTCATTGATTTCTTTTCGAAAAACCGTCTTGAACACCTTCAAGATCACTCTAGGTACAATCTTTGGAGTAATCTCCTCGTACTATCACTATAGCTACGAATTCCCAAGATACTAATAACATCTTCCAAGTATGGAGAACATTTAATATGACTAGATTTTAACTGACATCACATCACTTATATCATCAGCTATGATATACAAGTCATCAACATACATATTGAAAATAGTGGTTGCGCTCCCACTAGCTCTGATGCAAACACAAGATTCATCCAAGTAATCATTATCTGAAAGACACAATCCACTTTTGTTCATCCAATAGAAGATATCCCCATATCCTTCAATGGATGAGATATACTAGTAGATTTGGAAAGATCTTGTATGATGACATTTCAGACCGAATTGAATAGATTAGGTTTAGGTGATTTTGTGACTTAGAGGACACTTCCTCAATTTCTATTTAGTTAGAATGCATCAACCTTCTTGAACAAAACCTTTTCTTCAAGAATGATCACAATCTAACAAATCAATAGAACTTGATCATACAATAGAAATTATATCCTTTAAAACAAGGACAACACGAAATTAACTTTCAACACCAAACTCCTACTTGTCCTTTAAAACTTTTCAATAAAAGTAGGACAATCCAAGTATTACCTCCTTTAATATTTGGTTGCTATCCAACTCTTATCACATATAAAGTTCCAGCAAATGTATGAATTTAACTATTCAATAAAAGAAGTAAGGAAAGTACAACCCACAAGTAAATAGTATGATTAGTCCAACCAATCAACTTTTGCACAAAACATAATTTCTTCACTAAGAAATTCCTGTTTAACTGTGGTGCATTGGGTGTTGTTAATTACGATACATTACCAAAAAATTGAGATACTTATCCAAATAGTACTCAAGTATTTTATAATCATGATCACATAATAATGCAATAATACATTTTCTTATATGGTTTCTCTCCTTTAGTCTAATGCTCTTTGAATCATTCAAAAACTTTAGACATGTTCTTCAACAAGAACACATAACCTTTCTATGACAATCATTAGTGATGTTATATAAAGGAGAAAACACAGTTGAAGCTTATTCACAAAAAAACTTGTACATCACAATGTACTAATCCAAATAATTTAGTATCTTTATCCCTTTCTCAAACAAAGGGTGACTCAGTTACCTTCCCAAAATAAGATGTATAAGTCAATCCGAAAACCAACTTACTCAACATCTTAATAGTGGAACTAACTAAGTCATAAAGAAAATACAACTGATTTGGATTACTAGCTTTATCTCAAAATATATTCGGTATGTGGTTAATTAGTTAACAAAATGTTTGTCTTTAGTTAATGCAACAACAATTGTTCCATTTGCTAACACTGAAACCATTCCACGCTTCCAAAGCATACTTTGACTAAGATTCTTTCAAATGCACATGCACTTATGTCACAAAAGAATCAAAACCATAAAGTAATAACAACCATTAACAAAGAAGATTTACCATTCATTATAGCTTCATAGCCTTGCCATTCAAGCTATAAAGATATATTGAATAAATCGTTCTTTTAATGTCCGATTTGTCAGTTATGCAAACACTTTTACATATACATTTACATTCCTTAATAATCCTTTAGATTATGCTCCCACTGGCTTAATAGAAATCATCTAATTCATGTCTTTCTTCTTTGCATTACGGATAATCAAAGATGAAACATGACCACGGATTGACTTCCTATATTATGCCAATGAAATATGTTTACCACACAACTCTTTGTAGGTTTAGAATCATATTCCTTTTATATCTTGTATACTATTATACAATCAAAAGAATAAAACTAGCATATTAAAGTTGTTTTACTTATCAACCATAAGTATCACACACTTTCCTTTTGATGCATTATCAAGAAGGAAATCTAAGAGCATTCCAATCTAATCATATGATTATGTTTCTAAGAACTATTCTTAGACAACATTTAATCAATAAAGTTTGGTCCGATTCATGTGATATAAGTCTAGAATATTAAGATAAAAACGGGTTCATACATGTAGCCATAAACATGCGGAAAAAAAAGATCGCTAGTTGACTTTAACTCGTTTAATCATTTAACTTGGTCTTTAATTAAATGATAGCTCCCACTAATTTTATCGAATCTCATACTCCCAAAATGAGAAACACGAATTTGTTAAGATTCCTTTAGCGGGTGACCAAGTTCTCTTACTCACATATATCTCTCAAACCTTTGTGGCTATGTTGAAATATAGGTGACAAGAGTCAACAACGCTCTGTACGTCTATTTCACTAAATAGGATTTGGTCATTTCTAGTCCCTAAATCACTTTGGTCTCAAACCTTTATGGCTATGTTGATTAAGTGATTTAGTTAGATCCGACCCGTCATCCCTCAGTTATCCCACAAATTGAATCAATAGCCTCAAGCCTTTGTGGCTATGTTGGCGGTTAAATTTTGGCAGACAACCACATCACTATGTTCTACTAGCGACTTAATTAAACTTATTATGAATCATGTCCCTCTACCTTTGGGTAAGACCGGATATGATCGCTTTGGGTTCATTAAGTCCTAGGATGGCGGAGGACTACAAATCTAATATTAGTTTCCACATAGGGAGTTTTGTTTGTTTGTTAAGGTCTCACTTTGCACATTAGTTTATTCATAAGCGAATATCACATATTAGCAAATGAATAAACACATATGCAAGAATCATACATTAAGATCTCATCATGCATACAAAGCTACTTATAGACTATTATCTCATAAAGCAAATAACATAGCATGCATACAAGCAACACAAATGAATGGTGGATCATGGACTTGGACTTAGAATACGGGAAAAAGGATTATCCTTAAGCACATCTAGTGCCTTCAAGATCTTCTTCTTCCTTGGAATCTCCAAAGGCCCTCCAACTCCTTGGATGCCTTTATTGGTCTTCTTGTACTTCGCCTTCAAAGATAACATATATTCCTCACTACATAATTCTCTCAATTTCAATAAAGTAAAATGAGACTTATGTCTCAATTACAAACCATTCAAATACCAAGTCAGTGATCTAGTTCACCATTCAACCAACCATTCATTCTCATAAAGCCAAGATCATGCATATCCAATATACAATCTAAGCTAAACAAGCAAGCTAGCATATATATCTTATGCATCACGTACAAAAGACAACACAACCATCTAATCTTTAACATCCATTAGCAACACATTGCCAATCTGTATGTAAACCAATAGATTATGTGATTATAACACCTTATAACACAAATGCAAGTTAAGATCAATCATTGTGGCAAGTACAAGCAATGTAGCAACAATTTTCTCAACCTCTACAATCCTAAGAAGACTTTTGGCCATGGTAAGGGAAAAAGTACTCTACATTCATGCTCCATGTTTCATCATATATGACTCACATTACACATGGAGTGGCACATTCCTCAAAAACCAACCTCAAAGCCAAAAAGAAATGGCTAAGGCTAGGAGAAAAGGCTATACTCACATGTTCCATGTTTTATCGTATATGACGTACAATACACATGAAGTGGCATATTTTTCAACCATCCATAAGCCTAGTGTCTCTCGGCCATGCCAAGGGAAAAATATTATACTTGCTCGTTTCTCGAACCATCATAGACAATCATAGATCTTTACATGCATGTATTTAGAATCATGAGATAGACCATTTTACATACATTAAAGATTAGATCTACGACTATACATGTGATTTCATGGACTTTAGAAACCGTGGCTCTGATACCACTTGAAAGGGGATCGGTTCTCGGAAACGTGTGATTCACAACATAAAAGAGTTGAAGCGGAAGCGTTGAGCATTTTAAAAATTTCAACATTAACTTTTGTAGTCACAAACATTTCCAAAGTAAAGTCCACGGTAATCAACATGGAACATATAATATATCAAATATATTATAAAGTAAACGAGAGGTAAAATGGCATACCTCCCGTTTATAGCCGAGTGAAGGTGGAACTACCACAGAGATGCTACGGCGTGGACAAGCCTTCTTCACACATGCAACGGCTTTTTTTCGTGCTTTGGCCGAGAGCATCAAGGAAGAATATATAGTTCTCATCTCGTAGAAAGTGTGGACTAGCCTCCTTCACAAGTGTAAAGGTCATAGATTGAAACACACGAGCATCCAACAGCAAACACCACCAACCAAGTATATGTGCTAGCTTCTCGATGATAGATCCAAGCTTGTATAAAGTTAGAAGAGCGAGTGAAAAAACTTCTCCTATTTTTCTCTACCATGACCGCAACTACCAAGGGAGAAAAAGAGAGTTTTGCCTTCTAATTGAGAGTGATTTTCAGCCAAAAAGCTTAACAAAAGAATGAAGACATGACCTCTATTTATAGATGCACAAGCTTGTTCATCAAATGACAAGTGTCATGATCTAAATAAATGAAGAAGCCAAGTGTCAAAAATCTCCTTCAAGTGACCAGCCATAGGAGGGCAATTTGGACATATTTCATGCAAGTTGTCTTTTGTCCTTTTGTGCTTTTGTCTTTTAGTGCAACTTGTTGTTTGTCTTTTAGTGAAGATAAAGAATAATTAATTCTAAACCCTTTTAGAATAATTAATTACAAATTGACCCCTCAATCTATTTGTACTCATGCCCCAAAACTTTTGAGTATTTACACTTTGGCTCGAAAACTTTCAAAAATTACAATTTTGGCCCACTTAACCGTTAATTGCCAAAATAACATTGTTAACACTTTACGTGTTTCCAACTCAGTAATTGCGCTTTGACCCTAATACGTTCAGTATTTACACTTTGGCCCCAATACTTTCAGTATTTGTAGTTTTACCCCGCTTAACTACTAACATCCAAAATAAATAACGTTAACTATTTAACGTGTTTCCAACTTAATATCAAGCTCGTTAATTGCCTTATTCTTGATGCTCTTTTTGTGTGTGACTTTCTAGATTCATAACCGTATAGCGATGAGGGACTATTAAACGCTTTTAATCTATTCTGAGAATGTCTCCGTCGTTCTCCGGAATACCCTCATGTTCAAGAGTTACGTCTAGCAACATACGCGCATCATGACAATTTTTTACGGTAATGAAGTCCAAATTTTATGAATCTATTTATAGTCGCGAATTAGTGTGCAGTCCGATCCTTCCATTAAATATGTCCCGATCATTGTGGGGACCATGATACGATTAAGTTCACTAAACGATTCTATGCATAGATCTATTCAGGTGAATAAGAGATGACGCCTATGGAACCCTTTCCATCATTCCATCTATTATGAGCCCCGGCCGAGGACTTCCTCATTCAACAACCAAAATAAGATGGCATAGGACATCGCCTCAAGTTGGAGGTTAACGGATCCTATCTTGACAATTACCTGTCAGTTCATACCACAAAACTAAAATGCGAAATGACGTAACCCGCCTTTTGGAAGACGGGTATTGTCCAGACGCAGTATTTAGCCCTTGATAACTGATAACCGTAATTTCTCAAGTCAAAGGATTAATTTGCACAATTTGCAACGTATAGCAAACTATTAATCCAAAGTCATGTACTTTGTTATTCTGGTCACATTCAGTGATTCGTTCAACTAACAATCACCCATATGTAAGTCAATCGCATCCCTATGCTGTTGTGGCACAAGGCTCACCACCCTTTATCATTAACATCTCTATGTTAATCAAATGTAACTTACATATGACAGCCCGTACTTGATTATTCTAGTCCTGGTCGAATAATCTGAGGGCTATGAATCATTTTGAATGTTTATCATGACGAAGAAATATGCCAACGTACTCTAAACTCTTTTAGAATATATTTCTTCTCTGAAAAACATTAAGGACACATTCATATAATAGGAATGACGAAGAATATGAATGTCACAAACAAGTTAATATGTAAACAACCATATAGACGTAAATGCCATTAGGTACAAGTTAATGCTAAAATATTCCAAAATAGGTCATTTAACTATATAGCATTAGGGCATATCTCCAACAGGATACCGAACTCTAAACCAACCCCTTTGTAACTCATACAACCAACTTCAAGATCAACAACAACTCCACAACCATTTCAACAACATACAATGCAACCATTTCCACATATTAAACATCTATTCAACAGTTCATTCATAAGTTATAAGCCTCCGTTCCAACACCATACATAGGCTATATCATATATTCGCAAAATAGATTATAAACCAGTCTAGTAATCTAATCATGTTCGAAAGAAAGACTACTAAACTAGCGTAGTATAGGCCTTTATCTTTAAGTAAGTTATACAATACCACACATTACAAAAACTAGGACAAACTCGTGGAAATGACTCCGGCACATAAGACCCGTCCACATAAGGCACATTCTCAGCCTCTTGAGGCACGTACCCGTAATCCGGTTTAGTAACACCTGCTTGCAGATAACGAATTAGAGTGAGCTTATATAAAACAAGCCCAGTGAAGAATTCTTTAGATCTTTTTGAAAACATTTACTTTACCCTTTAAGAAAATCATCCCACAAACAACAATAATAACAACTTCATTAACATCAACTTTTCAATTTAATCACACAAATGACCAATCAATTGTGAAAGGATACATTAGTTGGTGTAGCTCCAAATGCCATCAGGATCTCAACCATCTTCTTATTACTCCCATAATACACACTCGAGGTACCTCATCTAGCCCCTCCCTCCATGGCATCTCTGCCCATGCGAGCTGGGGGTAGTTTGTGATAGTCATGCCGTTATCAACTCGACAGCCCAAGGCTACCCGAGAGGTGGCACACACTATCAAGACTCATGACAATAATAATAAAGATTCATATTATGGAAGGACAACAAAAGTAGGTTGCCTATCTCCCGACATCATCAATAATCAACATTTAACATCATTTCAAAAACATGACATCAATTAATCAAATTACCAACTGACAACTAAGTTAGATGACAAAGTAGGCCACCCAACTTAACATGCATTAAACCACAAAACCAATCCCGAATCTAACCAACAACAACCCAAGATTCAACCACTCAAACACCACCCAAACAACCAAAGACAACATTTCTACATTTAAAGAAAGACTACACAAACTTCCAACAATCATAACTTACAATTTACTAATCCAATAATCTCCAAACAGCTTTCTATCACTCACCCACTTATGCAACTACATTAACCCCATTAGAGACCAACCAAAAGCCATCCAAAACAAGCCCAACAACCCTAATTTTGACAATGCTCTTAGCTGAATTTTTTGGGATTTTACTACAACAATCCAATCAAAAATTCGGCATTACAACATCACTACCCCGCAATTAACACACTTTTAGAAGCCTCAACCAACCAATTTCAACCACTACAACAACAATTATTCAACAATAAGCCAAATACTCAACTTTAATACCTGAAAAATAGAAATACATGCTAGTACCGTTCAAAACTTATATAAATGCACGTAAACGATCCTTGGCATCTACTGAGAAACAATCTAACAACAATTTAACATTTCATCAGATAAAAATTCAATTATATGAAAATGACATAAACTAGCATTTTGAGATCTAAAATTTTTTTCTCACCTTTGATCCCAAAAAAAGCTAGGAATGCATGCAATAGGTGCCCAACAAGCGGAATCCAACTCTGTTTGAAAAGTTTTGGCCAAAAACTAAGTTTTCTAAAGAAAATTTGCTTTGAAAACCTTTGAAATTCTTCTCTCTTTTTCTCCCTCAACCTCTCGGTCTTGTGTGTGTTTTGTGAGTGTGTTTTCTTTGTTTTTAATGTGTGTTGATAACTAAATAGGCTAAGTCAAGAAAAATGAAAAAGTCAAAGTTGATTTCTAGTCTTTTAATTAGTATTTTTTAGCCTTTTAATTATTTTTTCTAGACTATTTTTCTTACTCATATGCATTCAACACTTAGACTATTTTAAGTAGAATAATTTTAGGTGACAACAATTTCATATGCATACATAACACACGACTCGGTTAAAAACTCGATTTTTGCAAAAGAAGGTGTAAAAACCTTTAAAATTCATAATCTGATTTAAAATTTGTTTTAATTAGACACCTATCTATTAATATCCGAGGACTAGGTTTTAAGATGTTTAAAACACCTGTGTAAAAATTTTAGCAAACGTGTGTTCAAAACACTATTCACAAAAACCGACGATAAAATTTTTGATGCCCATTTTGATGAAAATTTCATGAATGCACACTTAGCATGTTATAGGAATATAAATCACAGAATTAGCACATTCTAACTCATATAACACATAAACAGGCCAAAATACGCAATTCTATGCAAAGGTAAAATCTAGGGTTTCACATTCTCCCTCCCTTAAAGAAATTTCTTCCTTGAAATTCTTACTTGCTGGACGGAACAAATCTAGATACTGCTACCACATCTGATCTCTCCTTTCCCAAGTAGCTTCCTCAATCCCATGATGCTTCCACAATACTTTGATCATCGGAATGTTCTTCGACCTCAATTCCCATTCCATCTGATCTAGAATACGAATCGACCGCTCATCATAAGTCAGATTCTCACGAAGCTGTAATGGCTCTTGCTCTAGAATATGAGAAGGATCCGGATTATATTTTCGCAAATTAAAAATGTTAAAGACATCGTGAACATTACAAAAGTTCTCCGGTAAAGCCAACTGATATGCCAACTTGCCAACTCTGCCGGTAATCTCAAACGGCCCCGCAAATCTCGGACTCAGCTTACCACCTTTACCATAACGAGCAAACCCCTTATGAGGAGACAATTTCAAAGAAAACTCAGTCCCCGACCGTAAACTCCAAATCCCGACGGCGCTTATCAGCATAACTCTTGTATCTACTATGCGCTGTCAACATCCTCTGCCTGATCAACTTAACATTCTCAATACTCTTTAGAAGCTCTGGCATGATAGTCAGATCAATAGCGTTCATCTCCCTTACTTCATCCCAATACAAAGGTGATCAACACTTATGGCTGTAGAGAGCTGCAAAAGATGCCATCCCAATAGTCGCTTGATAACTATTGTTATAGGCAAACTCGGCAAGTGGCAGATGTTTATTCCAGTTCTTGCCAAAGTCCATAACACAAGCCCTGATCATATCCTCCAAAATCTGAATAGTCCTCTTAGACTGATTGTCTGTCTGCGGATGATACGCTGTACTGAAGTTCAACTGAGTACCCAAAGTCTCTTGAAGTTTCTCTCACAATCGATAAGTAAACTGAGGATCTCAATCTGAGACAATACTAGATGGAATTCCATGAAGTTTAATAATCTGATCCAAATAAAGATCATTCAACTTTGCAACTTTATCTCCCGTCCTCATCGGAATAAAATGTGATGTCTTCGACAAACGGTCCGCAATAACTTAAACTGCATCATTATCTCTCGGTGTTCTAGGAAAACTAGTGAGAAGTCCATCGTAATATGTTCCCACTTCTATTCTGGTATTGCCAACGGCTGAAGTAACTCTGCGGGTCGTTGATGTTCGACCTTCACTCGCTGACAAGTCAAATATCTGGATATAAACTGAGCAATCTCCCTTTTCATTTTATTCCACCAATAATGTTGTTTCAAATCCCGGTACATCTTGTTTCCACCGAGATGACTAGTATACTTAGAATTATGAGCCTCCTCTAGAATACCTCTCCTCAAACCCGGTTCATTGGGAACACACCCTATTCCAAAACTGAAGAATACAATCCTTATGTAATTTGAAGTCAGACTGATCATCCGTGATCTGATCCTTAATCTTCTGAAGTTTTGAGTCAAGTTGTTGAGCTTCTCTAATCTGAGACAGCAATAAAGGTTGAAGATGGAGATGCGAACACATCACCCTAACCTGAGTCAATTCCGGTCTCCAATAACTTACTTCCTCAAGAACCTCCCACTTTTTAACAGCCAAACAAACAATACTTGCCTTATGGCTAAGAGCATCTGCTACAACATTTGCCTTCCTAAGCAGATAATTGATAGCACAATTATAATCTCTGAGCAGTTCCATCCACCTTCATTGACACATATTTCACTCCTTCTGTAAGAACAAGTACTTCATACTTTTATGATCAGTGAAAATCTCAAACTTACTGCCCCACAGATAATAATGCAACTTTTTCAGTGCAAATACAACTGCCGCCAACTCAAGATCATGAGTCGAATAGTTCACCTTATACGGCTTCAACTTTCTAGAAGCATAGGCAATAACCCGGCCATTCTGCATAAGTACACAACCCAAGTCCTCCTTGGATGCATTGCTATAGATAACCATATTATCGGCTCCCTCTGGTAGAGCAAGCACTGGAGCGGTAGTCAATCTATTTTTCAACTCCTAAAATCCACTCTCACATTTCTCATCCCACGTAAAGCTAGTTCGTTTCTGAGTTAACTTAGAAAGTCACCCTGTAATCTTAGAAAAGTCATTCACAAACCTACGGTAATAACCTGCCAAGCCAAGGAAGCAACGAACTTCCGAAACGTTATCTGGCCATTTCCAAGACATCACCACTTCAATCTTAGTGTGATCTACATAAATACCGCTTTGAGTAATCACATGACCAAGAAAAGATATTCGTTGAAGCCAGAATTCACATTTGCTGAACTTCACAAACAGGTGATGCTCCTACAGCTTCTGTAGGACAAGTCGCAGATGTTGCTCATGCTCCGATTCAGTCTTAGAATAAACCAAGATATCATCAATAAAGATTACCACGAACTAGTTGAAGTACGGCTGAAAGACCTGATGCATAAGATCCATAAATATTACCGGTGCATTAGTTAGTCCAAATGGCATAACTACAAATTCATAATGCCCATACTGTGATACCCCGAACTCGGCATGTATTTAATAGTATTGCATTTAATTACGTGTTATCTTAAATGCTAGCTGCGAGGACCCGAACGTTCATTACATGTGCATTCATTTATTTTAATAATTATTTGAAAAATAATATGTGCATTTACATGACTTATTTAGTGTTTTAAAATTTAAAATTGCATTTAAAGTTCATTTAAATTGCATCTTATCTACTTTTCACCTTCATTGACCAACTAGGACAAGGTGGAAATTTTTTTGAAATGTTTAATGAAGGGTAAACTTGGGATTAAAAATAAAAATGCAATGTTAAGTTAGTCAAATTTTGGGTCAACTTTGGAATTAAATCTGAACCAATTGGGGAAGAGTTAGGTATCAAATTATATATGGTTGGAAAGCTCTACGAGTCTAGTTTCTATAGGTTCAAACCGTTCGTGAATTGGAGTTTTCTAGAAGAAGTTATGACTGTTTTCGTAAGGTGGCGCAGAGCTGATTTTTCTACGCGAGAGTTGACCGAAGCTTTGACTTTTGACTTTCCACTTAAATACTAAATAAGCCAAAACAAAATACAAAATCAGCTTTTCTCATTCCCTTCCACCCGTGACCAAGCTAAGACCATGAATAGTAAACCCTTGCACATTTTTGCTTATATCTTGAGTTTGGAGTGGAACCAAGGCGCAATTCCAGCATTTTTGAGTTCGTGGTGACGTGTAGCATCTTTCTAGCGGTTTATTTTTCATTTATTTTGCAGAAAAAAGGTGAGGACATTTTCTAACCCATTTTTCAAAAGTCATTATTTATGTTAGATATTGTTAAATCTATGCTTAATACTTGTTATTTAGATGCTAGAGAACACATTTCTTGTTTTATAGCTTGTGTATAGTTGATTTTAGTTGTAGTTGATACTTTGCTAGATATGAATATAAATGTAGACAATGTGTTTGTTTAATGTTCTAAGTGAAGTATAGGGATGTGTTACATGCTAGATTAATGCCCATAGATAGCTCAAATGCAAGAAAACATCAAGAGAATTCAAGTATGCAAAATCTGAATTTCGAAATAGTGCACTGCCCCTGTCTTTCGAAGCTATTTTGACATAGCAAACGTACTCGAAAATTAACGTAATTGACATAGCAGCTAGATTAAGCAGTTTAGAACAAATGTTGATTTCTAGAGCTAAGGCTAATTCTAATGTTTTAGGCCTCCGATTTAGCCATTTTCAAAATGTGTCCTGAAAATCGCTGCTACTGGACAGTTTGTGTAGTTGCACGGGAAATGTCATAACTTGTTGATTTTAAACTGGAATTAAGCTCTGTTTGATTCTAAAATCAACTACACTCGAAGATCTACATTTATATGTAAAAACCAGAGAATTTGGAGTCCAAGAACATAGGTAATGAATTTGATAAATTTAAGGTTCTGTTAGAAGTTTTGTAAATGGGCATGTTTTCATGAAGATCTACTTGCTATGTGTTGTATTCCATATCTATCTTGTATTTTAGAGTTCATAAGTGAGTAAGAGCACTCTTTTGATAGTTTCGAAGGTTTTTATGGTTATTTTCATGTTAGATCAAGGATTAGTTAATAATGTATATATTGAAAACTAAGTGTTTGAGTTTATGCTTGAATGAAGTATTTTATGGTAGAAGTTTGAAAATGTTCTAGTTAAGTGTTTTAAGTGTTCTACATGTATTAACTTGGTAATTCTAGCATGTTAAATGTCTAGTTAGTCTATGTGATTTAGAACCCCATGCATGCTAAGTGGAATACCCGAGAATGAATGTATAACTTCTTATATAGTTAGTTGATTGTATTATGTAGTAGAATGGAAGGAGTTGGTGCATTCGGAGAATATGGAAAGGGTTCTTAACTAAATTCTTACAGGATTGGCTTTGCAAGGTGAGGGAGTTGCATCTTATTTGCATTTCTCTATTGTATATCGAATATGTTAAATAGTTTTCATGCTATTAATGTGATTTAGCGTATTCTAACAAGATTTGTCAGTTTTATAGTTAATAGAATGAGTTAATGGTTAATGCTTGTTATTTCACTTCTATTGTGGTCAACTAGTTAATGTGTGAGGACAACCTCTTTTGTTGTCGTTCTTGTGTCTATATCGCCTTAGTTTGTTATATTGTTATTATTATTATTGTTTCTGGTGTTATCGAGTCTTTGGTTGCGCAACCATATAATCAGGACGGATGCGATGGGCCTCTCTGGGCGGCAGCGGGCTTGCCAGGGTTGGTCGTCTAACTCTGTACCTTATTACTTCACTTGCCTGGTCCGGAGATTGCCAGGGGGTGTTGGGTCGTAGGATATTCGGGGTACATCCGGAGTACACCCACTGGAGTGTTTGGGGATTATGCCGGCACATTGATTGTGATCGTGATCGTGATCGTGGTTCAAAAGTTGGAGTGATAAGGGTTATCGATCGTATCCTTTTAAAGTATGGTATTAGAATTGTTATTCATTGTTTATTTATTGTGTTAATTGTGTTAAATTGCTGCATTGCACGAACCCGGTATACTGTCCCCGTTTTCCCCTCCCTCACTGAGTATACATTATTGGTATACTCACTCCTCATCATAAATCTTTCAGGTTATAGCCAAAGGAAGTGTAGTTCATGATCACGTGATAGTTCGTGCTTGAAGAGTGGCCTTCCGTGTTATGTGGTTTGAGCTGTAAAAGTTGTAAAGTTTTACTTTCATGAATTGTATATGTGAAACCCCACTTATCTGCTTTAACTTCATTTACGTGCTTTGTCTCGTTTTGCGTGCATATGACCTGTTTATGTGCTATAGGGCCTAGAATGTTATAATTTTGATATCAATACTCCTAATACATGCTAAATGTGCATTCATGAAATTTTCATCAAAAACGGAGTCAGAAATTTTATCGTCGATTTTCAGTGAATAGTATTTTCGAAACACGTCCGCTAAAATTTTGAAACTGGTCTTTTTAACCCTTCTAGACCTAGACCACGGACTTTAATAGACCTGTGTTTGATGAAAACGGTTTTAAAATCGGCTTAAGAATTTATTAGGGTTTTTACACCGACTTTTGCGAAAATCGAGTTTTAAGCCGACTCGGGTGAAATTGTTTGATTGTAAAACTTCTTATCACCTAAAAATAATTTACTTGAGCTAGCTTGGGTGTTGAATAAATGTTTTGAACTTTGGTGATCAAGAAAATGCATTTAAAGTCAAGAAAACACTAAAAATACTAAAGTTTCAACTTTGACTTTCATTTGACTTGTTGACTTTCATGCATATATCACCAACACACAATGAAACAAAGCAAAACACCACATTTTCACACACCTTGCAGCCGTGAGTTTCTTGGCATTTTGAGAGTTTTTTTCAACTTATTTTACAAAGCAATTTTGCCATAGAAAACTCATTTAAAGTCCGAATCTTTTCAAACCGAGCTAGATTCCGCTTGTTGGGCACCTGTTGCACGCATTCCTAGCTTTACTTCGGATCAAAGGTGAGAGAAAAATTCTAGATCTCAAAATGTCATTTTTATGTTTTTGCGTATAATTAATTATTGAACCGTTAGAATGTTAATCTGATGTTAGATTATTGCTCCATGCATGCTAGGGATCATTTATATGCAATACTACGAGATTTGAACGGATGTAGCATATTTATTATTTTTCGGGTATTTAAAGTTGATTAATTTGTTAAATGTTGAATATTTTGAGTTGTGTTGATCGAAATCGATTGCCGTCGATTTCTAAATACTTGATAATTACGTGGTAGCGCCGTTGTAATGCCGAATTTTTGATTGTGATGTTCGTGCTAAAATCCGGAAATTTCAGCCTAGGTGCCTTGAGGTTTTAGGGTTATCAGGCATGATTTGGAGGTGTTATGGTGGATTTCCGAGAGGGTTAATGTAGTAGGTTGAATGGGTGAGTTATAGAAACTGATTTGGCAATGTTTGGATTAGTAGATTGTAAGTTATGAATTTTAGAAGTTTAGGTTGTCATTCTTTAATTTCTTGAACGCTGCCTTTAGATGGGTGGGTGGCGTTGAGTGATTGAATTGTGAGTTGTTGATGGGTAAATTAGAGTTTGATTGTGTGTTTAATGCATGTTCGGTTAGATGGCCTACTTTGTCATCTAACTTAGTTGTTTGCTGTTTAATGTTATATTGATGTTATATTGACGTTATATTGATGTTATATTGATGTTTTATTGATTGATTATTGAGTACGGGAATCGGGCACTTTTGTTGCTGATCTCTCGGAATATTGATGATTGATGTTTATTATTATTGCTGGGTCTCTGGTATGTGTGTGCCACCTCTCGGGCAGCATCGGGCTGTCGGGTTGATAACGGCATGACTATCAGAGATCGCCTCCAGCTCGCATGACGGAGGTGTCATGGAGGGCGAGGTTATTGGGGGTACCCCGGGTGCGTGAGTAATGGGGAGTTATAAGAAGAACGGTTGAGATCGTGATGGCGTTTGGAGCTACACCAAATAGAGTATCCTTATTGATTGGTTATATAGTTATGTGATGATAGCATTATTTATGTTGTTATGTGATGATAGCATTATTTATGTTGTTATGTGATGATAGCATTATTATTGTTGTTGTGTGTTTACTTGCTCAAAGGACTAAATCCAAGGAGCGTAGTGAATACTGTCGAGATCTATCGGATCCTCACTGGGCTTATTTATATAAGCTCACTCTCTATTATTGCATGCATACAGGTGTACTTTTACAGGATTACGGGTACGTGCCTCCTGAAGAGGAGAATGTGGAAAACGTGCCTTACGTGGATGAGTCCTATGTTCTAGAGTCTTATCCTTGGTGTTGTATTGTTTTACTATCTTGTATATTAACTTAGTAGACTTTTATATGCTTTGTAGTTCATTATGTAAAAGATGTTGAAAAGATAACGAATTAGTTGATGCAATCTTAGTAGTCTTTATTTTGTCTATGATTAGGTTGCTAGGTAGGCTATAATCTATTTTGGAAGTGTATGTTATATAGCCTATGTATTAAGTTGGAACGGAGGTGCATAACTATGAATGAGTTGATGAAAGAATGTTTAATGTATGAAATGGTTGCGTTGTATGTTGTTAATTTGATTGTGGAGTCGGTTGGTGATTTGTGGAGTTTGATGTATGTTGTTATTAAGGGTTGGTTTAGAGCCCTGATGTTCATGTTACTATCGTTATGCTGCCGAAATTCCGTTGCGTCCTGACTGATTGTAAGAGGGGTCGAGTTGGGGCGTGACAGTTTAAGTGGTATCAGAGCTTGATTAGCTGTCAGCCGAGGTATCCTCGGAATGTGGGTAGTGGTCTAAGCATGCAAGTATGTATTAAGTGAAAGAAAAGTGAAACATATGTTAATATGTTTATGTGATTAATTTACTTATGTGTCTAACTTTCTATGTGACCAGTATGCCTTATGTGTTAAGTGAACTAATGTGGTCAATAAGTTTTATGTGATAACGTGTTATACGTACTCAATGTGTTGCAATTAATGTGCATTATGTGATTAATGTGTATTATGTGACAATTGTGTTTTATGTGATTTTGTGCCTTGTGTGAAGTTAGTTGTTTATGTGCTTTTAATTGTTTATAACTAGATTATGTGAAACAACGTGCTTTAGGTGCTCAATGTACTTTAAGTGACCAATGTGAGTTACGTGATCAACTTGTCTTATGTGAAGTTTGTTGCTTATGTGACTTTAATTGTTTATAACTTACTTCTGTGATATAACCTGTTTATGTGATGTTGGCTTCTTATATGTTGAATTGTGTGTTATGTGATAATGTTGCATTGTATGATAATTGTGTATTACGTTATACTTGTCTTTCATATGATATAGTTGCATACATGTTTTAACTCGTGAGTGACCTTTTAATGTCTAGGGTGGTTGTAAGAGCTTTCGGAAATAGAGATAGGCCATGATTTTGAATTATTATTATTCTAGAAGTTTATCAGTTAGATTTTAATTGTTATGTTTATGGATTTTAGTTTCGGCTTAGTGGATTGATCTTGATGTTCCTTTAGCGAGAATGAAGTTGTTCGAGGAAATAGCAACGTATCTTGATGATTATAATTACTTTTGTTGCCATGTTTAACTTGTTATTACTTGGAGATGAATCATAAGTTGAGGTTTTTGTGAGGTTGTGATTAGACACTTTTGGAGTCTCAACTCAGATTATACTTTCTTGAGGTTATTTTAGAATGAATTTATTTGAGGAATTAGTGATGTATATTTGTGAATGGAATGAAGTGTGGTATAACATGTGAATATTTCTACTATTTGGGATTACTATATTATTAATGGATATTTTGGAGTTTTGATCTTTAAGCCTTGGAGACAATTGGAGTGATTCCTGACTAAAGTTACTTTATTCGAGGATGTAATTGTTGGGAGATAGAATTATTTGAGGAAATAAGAATGCATTTTGGTGACTGAACATTTACTTACCTACATCAAGCTTTTGAGTTCTAGGTGGTATGACTCTCTAAATTGTTGATTGAGGATTCTCTTGTGTTATAATGGGTTAGTATGAATCTGTATTGTGTTATCAGATTTTGGAGTCTTCATTAGTTAATCTTGTTGGGTAATCGGTGAATTATCTTGTTTAGTGATTGGTCTGGTACGGAATGTAAAATTTTGGAGTGATTTATCTTGTTTGGTGATTGTTATGACTCCTTAGGTTCTCTAGATCTCCTTAGTGTCTTGTTTTGGAGGAAGATAGATTGTAGGATTTGACTTGTTGGTGTTTAAATGTGTAGGTGGGACACCCTTCTTGTGCTTCATAATTCTATCGGTCTTATTATTCTTTTCTACTCTATTCTCACTTATTTGAGAGAGGGTTACACTTTTCTAGCCTATCAATTGTTTCTTGAAAGTTTTGCTTACTGGATTAATGGATCCTATACTCATTTGACATTGTTTCCATTCTTAACATTCATATTTGCTTCTTATAGCAATGTCGCTTATTGGAGTTAAGGTTTGAGACTTCTATATTTCATTCTATATCTCTAGCCATTCGTTTCAATATTTCATTTCATCCTATTACTATTCATTTGAAAATAATTTTTCCATTGGTATACCATTTTACTTGTTCGAATTCCACTTGC
Organism: Ehretia macrophylla; assembly: GCA_037974665.1. Classification (NCBI taxonomy): domain Eukaryota; kingdom Viridiplantae; phylum Streptophyta; class Magnoliopsida; order Boraginales; family Ehretiaceae; genus Ehretia; species Ehretia macrophylla. The sequence goes on along the minus strand of CM075765.1, from coordinate 48,370,784 downwards.
TTGATGTACTTCCTACCTAAGTACATCATTGTCATTCTTGTTGATCCTTGTTAATCCTATTGTTTCATTATTAAAATCTTGGGTCATTACTTTGCTTGTAATTGCTCATTCAATATACTCAGCATTGTCCTTCTTATTAATACTTCTTTGGTTATTGCGTGCTGAGATACTCATTATCTTGACACTCATATTTTCTATTGAATTAATCATCTCTTATCTCTTAATTTTATTTCACCTCAAGTACAACTTACTTGTTGGTTCCTTGAACAATCATCGAGAATTGAAATATCTACTTGTTCAGGAATTTTTGTTTAACATACTCAGCACTGTGTTGACTCGTCATCATCCTTTGTTCGTACTTATTTAACTGAAAGGTGCTGAGACATTTCTTATCTTAGTTATCATGCTTCCTTATTAAACTATTAGCCTCTTGATTCTCTAACTTGTTTGACCTCTTGCTCCCTTGATTGTTGGCTCAAATATGACTTTCCATATTCTTAATTCCTTGTAAATTTCATAAGAGCCATATTCTGACCAATGTCACTTTTGAGATATTTCCTTGATCAGTAATCATTCATGTTATCGTGATTGAGTTTTTAAACCCTCGGGGTGTTCATAGAGCTCTTTTGTGTAGTAGGGGATGATTGATAATTAGTGGTGTCACGCTAAGACTTGGAGTTGCAATTTCTTTCATATGCAATATGATATTAGGTAGGAGAGAATTATGAATTGGAGATTGTCTTGGAACTATGATCATCAACTTGCAGTCAACAGAGGTTGTTCTTTTGAGGTCTTTGGTTAGTTGTCATCTTAAGAGATAAATGAGAACTAAGAGAAGTATTATTAAGTGTAACGATTGAGGATTTAATTGTCTGTCAGTTCGAGAATTGCGCGGACGCAATTGTTTTAAGGAGGGGAGAATGTGAAATCCCACTTTTCTACTTTAACTTGATTTACGTGCTTTGTCTCGTTTTGCGTGCATATGACCTGTTTATGTGCTATAGGGCCTAGAAAGTTATAATTTTGATATCAATACTCATAATACATGCTAAATGTGCATTCATGAAATTTTCATCAAAAACGGAGTCAGAAATTTTATCGTCGATTTTCAGTGAATAGTATTTTCAAAACACGTCCGCTAAAATTTTGAAACTGGTCTTTTTAACCCTTCTAGACCTAGTCCACGGACTTTAATAGACCTGTGTTTGATGAAAACAGTTTTAAAATCGGCTTAAGAATTTATTAGGGTTTTTACACCGACTTTTGCGAAAATCAAGTTTTAAGCTGACTCGGGTGAAATTGTTTGATTGTAAAACTTCTTGTCACCTAAAAAATAATTTACTTGAGCTAGCTTGGGTGTTGAATAAATGTTTTGAACTTTGGTGATCAAGAAAATGCATTTAAAGTCAAGAAAACACTAAAATTACTAAAGTTTCAACTTTGACTTTCATTTGACTTGTTGACTTTCATGCATATATCACCAACACACAGTGAAACAAAGCAAAACACCACATTTTCACACACCCAGCAGCCGTGAGTTGCTTGGTATGTTGAGAATTTTTTTCAACTTACTTTACAAAGGAATTATGCCATAGAAAACTCATTTAAAGTCCGAATCTTTTCAAACCGAGCTAGATTCCGCTTGTTGGGCACCTGTTGCACGCATTCCTAGCTTTACTTCGGATCAAAGGTGAGAGAAAAATTCTAGATCTCAAAATGTCATTTTTATGTTTTTGCATATAATTAATTATTGAACCGTTAGAATGTTAATCTGATGTTAGATTATTGCTCCATGCATGCTAGGGATCATTTATATGCAATACTACGAGATTTGAACGGATGTAGCATATTTATTATTTTTCGGGTATTTAAAGTTGATTAATTTGTTAAATGTTGAATATTTTGAGTTGTGTTGATCGAAATCGATTGCCGTCGATTTCTAAATACTTGATAATTACGTGGTAGCGCCGTTGTAATGCCGAATTTTTGATTGTGATGTTCGTGCAAAAATCCAGAAATTTCAGCCTAGGTGCCTTGAGGTTTTAGGGTTATCAGGCATGATTTGGAGGTGTTATGGTGGATTTCCGAGAGGGTTAATGTAGTAGGTTGAATGGGTGAGTGATAGAAACTGATTTGGCAATGTTTGGATTAGTAGATTGTAAGTTATGAATTTTAGAAGTTTAGGTTGTCATTCTTTAATTTCTTGAACGATGCCTTTAGATGGTTGGGTGGTGTTGAGTGATTGAATTGTGAGTTGTTGATGGGTAAATTAGAGTTTGATTGTGTGTTTAATGCATGTTCGGTTAGATGGCCTACTTTGTCATCTAACTTAGTTGTTTGCTGTTTAATGTTATATTGATGTTATATTGACGTTATATTGATGTTATATTGATGTTTTATTGATTGATTATTGAGTACGGGAATCGGGCACTTTTGTTGCTGATCTCTCGGAATATTGATGATTGATGTTTATTATTATTGCTGGGTCTCTGGTTTGTGTGTGCCACCTCTCGGGCAGCATTGGGCTGTCGGGTTGATAACGGCATGACTATCAGAGCTCGGCTCCAGCTCGCATGACGGAGGTGTCATGGAGGGCGAGGTTATTGGGGGTACCTTGGGTGCGTGAGTAATGGGGAGTTATAAGAAGAACGGTTGAGATCGTGATGGCGTTTGGAGCTACACCAAATAGAGTATCCTTATTGATTGGTTATATAGTTATGTGATGATAGGTTTATTTATGTTGTTATGTGATGATAGCATTATTTATGTTGTTATGTGATGATAGTATTATTATTGTTGTTGTGTGTTTACTTGCTCAAAGGACTAAATCCAAGGAGCGTAGTGAATACTGTCGAGATCTATCGGATCCTCACTGGGCTTATTTATATAAGCTCACTCTCTATTATTGCATGCATACAGGTGTACTTTTACAGGATTACGGGTACGTGCCTCCTGAAGAGGAGAATGTGGAAAACGTGCCTTACGTGGATGAGTCCTATGTTCTAGAGTCTTATCCTTGGTGTTGTATTGTTTTACTATCTTGTATATTAACTTAGTAGACTTTTATATGCTTTGTAGTTCATTATGTAAAAGATGTTGAAAAGATAACGAATTAGTTGATGCAATCTTAGTAGTCTTTATTTTGTCTATGATTAGGTTGCTAGGTAGGCTATAATCTATTTTGGAAGTGTATGTTATATAGCCTATGTATTAAGTTGGAACGGAGGTGCATAACTATGAATGAGTTGATGAAAGAATGTTTAATGTATGAAATGGTTGCGTTGTATGTTGTTAATTTGATTGTGGAGTCGGTTGGTGATTTGTGGAGTTTGATGTATGTTGTTATTAAGGGTTGGTTTAGAGCCCTGATGTTCATGTTACTGTCGTTATGCTACCGAAATTCCGTTGCGTCCTGACTGATTGTAAGAGGGGTCGAGTTGGGGCGTGACAGTATATGCTTAATGTAGGAGATAAATGTATTTAAGCTTAACCAGGTCATAGAGTTCTTTGATAACCTAGTCTATTTAATACCTTAATGTGGTTTGAGTTCAATGCATGTATGTAGTTAGGTATGTTTGGACACGGAACTGATCCATTTATTTGTTGTGTGCAGGTAAACTGTTTGTCCTATAAACAGGGGAAATTCTGTCCGTTTCTCCTCGTATTTCGTGACTTGGGTTTTGGATCGGGTTGTGTTTAGTGGGAATATATAGCTCCTATTTCCGTGAGGGAATGGGGCGTTACACATACCGACTCTTGAAAGCAGACTTTGGAACATCCTCCATACGGATCCGAAGCTGATAATACCCCTGCCTCAAGTCAAATTTAGAGTAGACTTGGGCTCCCTGAAGTTGATCAAACAACTCATCAATCAGTGGTAAAGGATACTTGTTCTTGATGGTCACCTGATTCAAACCACAATAATCGATACATAATCTCAAAGTACCGTCCTTCTTCTTCATAAATAAAACAGGTGCTCCCCATGGCGAAGAACTTTGCTGAATGAAACCCTTCTCCAATAACTCCTCCAGCTGAGTTTTCAGCTCCTTACGCTCAGCTGGTGCCATCCGGTATGCTGATTTAGAAATAGGTTGACTACCCGGAATCAGATTAATCACAAACTCAACATCTCTCTCTGGCGGCAATCCTGGCAACTCCTTGGGAAACACATTGGGATATTCCCGAATTATAGGAACTTCCTCCTGCTTAAGCTGATCAAATCGCTTGTTGATCAAATAAGCTAGATAACCTGAACACCCCTTACTCACCAGTTTAATAGCTTTAGTTGGTGAGATAATAAAACCCGTCTTAGCATCCCGGTTCTCCTCTACCTCAACCACTGGCTGATCTGGCAACCGAAACCATACTACCTTTGTTCTACAGTTTAACTGGGCATCATACTTAGGAAGCCAGTCCATACCCAAGATAACATCATATCCCCGGATAGGAAATAAGATAAGGTCCGAAGGAAAATCCTGGCCCTTAACATGTATTTTACAATCTTTACATACTAAGCCAGTCACATATTTATCAGTCAAAGAAGTACTAATCTCAACCACATAAGGCAATCTTTCAGGTTGCATGTTAACACATTGCACACAAGTAGGTGTAATGAAAGAATGTGTAGCACCTGAATCAATCAACACTTTAACAAGTTGATCGAGTATAAGGAAGTTACCTTCCACAACTGCCGCTACCTCAAGTGCTTCCTCCAAATATACTGCGTAGGCCTGAGCTTGAACCCGTTGCTGCTGAGGTGCACCACCGGTAGGTCAACCCTGATAACCTTGGGTCGCTGGCCGACCCTCAAACCTCTAAAATCTAGGACAATCCCTCGCCCTGTGTTGGCTGCTGCCACAACCTAAGCATGTTCCTAATTTCACCCTACAGTCGGCCTCCAAATGGCCCTGACGTTACAGTAAGCACACTGCGGTGACGAAGCACTAACACTGGCCCTAGAAGACCCAAAAGCTGAAAAAGTAGCTGTACCAACCTACTGCTAAGGTCTCGCAATGCTAGGCCTATATTTACCCTGAGGCTGAGCCGGCCTGTATTGTGACTGAGCCTGGTAGGACCTTTGCTGAAACTGGGGCCTATAGAAACCCTGCTGACCCTAAGGTCTAAAAGAGCCCTGTTGTACTGGTGGCCTGTACACAACCTGCTGCACTGGAGGCCTATACACACCTTGTTAACCTTGAGGTTGAAATGACCTCTTACTAGGCTGACTAGGACCAATCTGCTCCCCTTTCCTCTTCTCTAACCTAGAAGCCGCATCAAAGGCCTCTGAAAACACATCATACTGAATCAGGGCCATTGCATCCTGAATCTATGGCCTCAATCCCAAAACAAACCTCCGAGTCTTACGCTCCTTATCTGCTACAAATTTCAGTATATGTCGAGACAGCCTGGTAAAATTGGCCCTGTACTGGGCCATTGTAGCATCACCCTGAACCAAAGACAGGAACTCCGCCTCTTTTCATTCCCGCGCAATCCTTGGGATGTACTTAGCCCAGAACGCCCTAAGAAAGGTATCCCAAATATAAGGAGTAGCTCGTGCCTCCCAACCGGATTTCACTGTACGCCACCACTCTTCAGCCTCATCATCAAACAAATAAACCGCAAATGTAACTTTCCTCTCATCAGTGTAATCCAAAGGATCAAATATCTTCTCAAATTTGTTGATCCAAGCCTCTGCCTTTCTATCATCCAGCTTACCCTGGAATCTTGGTGGATAGTAACCCAGAAATTCCTTTAATGTACTACGCCCCTGATAACCACCCTGTGTGTTCAACATCTGAGTTTGCACAGCCTGTGCTTGAGTAGCCTGCCCTACCAATATCTGTGCCTGACCCGCTATGACCTCAGTTATACAGTCCATAGCCACTGCTAGACGGTCATACCCTTGATCTCTACCGGGTACTGCCTGACTTGGTGCCTCATCATCACCTTGGGGCCTACCCCATGTTCTCGGTCGACCCGCCATTCTACTATCAAAGAGTTAGCACTTGTTATAACACATAGACAATTTATAGTACATAGGCAACAAAACTCACGTAAAGAACATAAATCACTTAAGTATTAATCACATAAACAAATTGATCACATAATCACATAATTCACTTAATCACCTAATCACTTAATCACTTAGTCAGATTATCACATATTTTACTTTTCTTTCACTTCTTACATAATCTCATGCTAAGACCATTACCTACATTCCGAGACTACCCTGGCTGACAACTAACATGCGCTCTGATACCACTTAATGTAACGCCCCAACTCGACCCCACCTACGATCAGTCATGACGCAATGGAATTTCGGCAATATAATGATAGTAACACGGATACCGGGCTTTAAACCAACCCCTTTGTAACTCACACAACCAACTTCAAGATCAACAACAACTCCACAACCATTTCAACAACATACAATGCAACCATTTCCATATATTAAACATCTATTCAACAGTTTATTCATAAGTTATACGCCTACGTTCCAACATTACACATAGGCTATATCATACATTCGCAAAATAGATTATAAACTTGTCTAGTAATCTAATCATTTTCGGAAGAAAGACTACTAAACTAGCATAATATATGCCTTTATCTTTAAGTAAGTTATACAATACAACATATTACAAAAACTAGGACAAACTCACGGAAATGACTCCGGCACATAGGACTCGTCCATGTAAGGCGTATTCTCAGCTTCTTGAGGCATGTACCTGTAATCCGATTCAGTAACACCTGCTTGCAGATAATGAATAAGAGTTAGCTTATATAAAACAAGCCTAGTAAGGAATTCTATAGATCTTTTTGAAAACATTTATTTTACCCTTTAAGAAAATCATCCCACAAACAACAATAATAACAACTTCATTAACATCAACTTTTCAATTCAATCAAATAAATGACCATTCAATTGTGAAAGGTTACACTAGTTGGTGTAGCTCCAAATGCCATCACGATCTCAACCATCTTTTTATAACTCCCATAATATACACCCGAGGTACCTCATCTTGCACCTCCCTCCATGGCATCTCCGCTCACGTGAGCTGGGGCATTCTGTGATAGTCATACAGTTATCAACTCGACAGCCCAATGCTGCCCGAGAGGTGGCACATACTATCAAGACTCATGACAATAATAATAAACATTCATATTACGGAAGGACAACGAAAGTAGGCTGCCTATCTCCTGACATCATCAATAATCAATCAGTTAACATCATTTCAAAAACATAACATCAATTAATCAAATAACCACCTGACAACTAAGTTAGATGACAAAGTAGGCCACCCAACGTAAGACAGAATAAACCACACAACCAATCCCGAATCTAACCAACAACAACCCAAGATTCAACAACTCAAACACCACCCAAACAACCAAAAACAATATTTCAACATTTAAAGAAAGCCTACACAAACTTCCAACAATCATAACTTACAATCTACTAATCCAATAACCTCCAAACCACTTTATATCACTCACCCACTCATGCAACTGCATTAACCTCACTATAGACCAACCAAAAGCCATCCAAAACAAGCCCAACAACCCTAATTTTGGCAATGCTCTTGGATGAATTTTTTGGGATTTTGCTACAACATTCCAATCAAAAATTCGGCATTACAACATCACTACCCCACAATTAACAAACTTTTAGATACCTCAACCAACCAATTTCAACCACTACAACAACAACTATTCAACAATAAGCCAAATACTCAACTTTAACACCTGAAAAATAGAAATACATGCTAGTACCATTCAAAGATTATATAAACGCACGTAAACGATCCTTGGCATCTATTGAGCAACAATCTAACAACAATTTAACACTCATCGGATAAAAATTCAATTATATGAAAATGACCTAAAATAGCATTTTGAGATCTAAAACTTTTCTCTCACCTTTGATCCGAAACAAAGCTAGGAATGCATGCAATAGGTGCCCAACAAGTGGAATCCAACTCGGTTTGAAAAATTTTGGCCAAAAACTAAGTTTTCTAAAGAAAATTTACTTTGAAAACCTTTGAAATTCTTCTCTCTTTTTCTCCCTCAACCTCTCGGCCTCGTGTGTGTTTTGTGAGTGTGTTTTCTTTGTTTGTAATGTGTGTTGATAACTAAATAGGCTAAGTCAACAAAAATGAAGAAGTGAAAGTTGATTTCTAGTCTTTTAATTAGTTTTTTTTAGTCTTTTAAATGTTTTTTCTTGACTATTTTGCTTACTCATATGCATTTAACACTTAGACTATTTTAAGTAGCATATTTTTAGGTGACAACAATTTTCATATGAATACATTAACACCCAGCTTGGTTAAAAACTCGATTTTTGCAAACGAAGGTGTAAAAGCCTTTAAAATTCCTAATCCGATTTAAAATCTGTTTTAATCAGACACGAGTCTATTAATATCTGAGGACTAGGTTTTAAGACGTTTAAAACACCCGTGTAAAAATTTTAGCTGACGTGTGTTCAAAACACTATTCACAAAAATCGATGATAAAATTTTTGATGCCGATTTGGATAAAAATTTCATGAATGCACACTTAGCACATAATAGGAATATAAATCACAAAATTAGCATATTCTAACTTATATAACACGTAAACATGTCAAAACACGCAATTATATGCAAAGGTAAAATATGGGGTTTCACACCCATAATCGAATTCGTAGTTTCAGCAGCGTAGCCTATTCTCTTATTTACACATATTCAAGTCAGATTTGTCCTGTCCGAAGAAGATTGGGCCCTACAGTGGTTGTCTCACCTGGTTAACCGATCGGTAGTAGCTAAGCGCTCAAAAGCGAGATCAAAAAAAGCATCTCTGATGAAATTGCACTTTATTGAGTAATGAGATCAGTCTCTAGTATGGGAAAGCCTACTCTTCGATATTGTACTTTATATTTGACGATCTCTCTTTGTCCCAAGATCAAAGCAAGAAACAGAGCTAATGATAACTACCATTTTCAGGCTGATGGGATTGACGGCAGGCAATGGTATACGGGATGGAAAGCAAAGTCAACGGCATTTGAGGGAATCGTTTCAACAGAGAAATGAAAAAGGAAAAGATTTCAACCATAGGGTTTGAAAACTGCGTTTAGGGAAGCAACAATAAAGATGACAAGAAAATTCTGCATCGGCTTAGCTTAGCGCCTGATCGTTTTATACCTGAATCTACGATTGTGAAATTGGAGCATCTGTTTTTTGTCCCAACCGGTAGAATGACATTGGACGAGGCTAAAGCAGTTCAGAATCTTCATTTTTAGGCAGAAGTCACACAAGAATGAAAGGTTTCCCTAAAAGCCCCACCCAGCAAAAGATGAGAAGGAGTGCTGGCTTGATTCTAAGTACGAGAGAGTATTGACCAAGAAGCGCAATGTACCAATAGTCATGATAGCAAACAAGATACCCCTCAGCATCAGGGGAACAGGGAGGGGGCCATTTCAAGGGCGGTTTATCAGACTCACCTCAAAGAAAACCATACCAGACTTAGCTGAAGAACGGATAATTGCCATACTCTATGCTTGTATCCGAAGGTGGTTTGGAAGGTATATCTCAAGCACCTGGGAACAAAGCTTTGGGGATACGGTGCCGACTCCTGAAATCCACATCAACTACAACCAAGATTCATTATTCATTTGAAAGACAGAAACCCTGGTTAGCAAAAAGTCAAAGGGGTTAGGAAGTTGGTCTTATCAAAAAAATAGGGAAATGGGGGTCATCATTGAGCATCTTTCGATGAAGCATAGGCCTTTTTCACCCTTAACAACCAGCTGGCCTTTCTTTATTGAACTTTTCGATCATACCACTCAAAAAGCCAAAAGTAAGAAAGAAGCAAACTGAGAATGAATGGGAAGTTTCTAGTTATGATACCTTTAAAGTGAGTCGGCAGTCAATTCCTCATTCATAGATCTTCGGGCCGGAGCGCCAACAATTTGGTGATTATAACGAGGAGTGCGATTATGCAACATGGCCACTACTAATGATCAGTAAGGAAAAAAAGGAAACTACGATACTAGAAAGAGAACTCATTTCTTCAATATCATCCCTAAAGCAAGAAAAGAAAGACCTCTATCTAAGGAAGTCTTTCGATGAATTAAAAGGAACGAATTTATTGAAAGGGGATACCCTTGGGAAACCTCTGAGGGAAGAGAATTGTGGCAGCTAAAGCTAGGCCCTCTAGGTGGCCATTCTGATTAAGGTGTGTTAGATGGACATTGGTCTGAGAATGACTAATACCCTTGGCTCATTTGTGGTGCTTTCATTTTGGATTGTGTTGGGCATTCTTATTGGACTACTGGACTCGCGTGCGGTCCAACAATACAATCTATTCCATTAGTGCACGTTAACTATTCAATACTTTACTGACTTGGGATTTCATTTCACGATAGAGGGAATTGTGCATTAACGCATTGACTCATGGCGGGGACTATTCAAACAGAAAAGCTCGGACCTATAAGGGATAGTATACAAAAGTATACATTGGTGTAAACGTTAACATAAAAAATTGCCTATTCATGAGTTACGACAGGATCTCAGATATCTTCTGGCTTATTGATCCAATTCTTCATCGATTCGGTATCACCTTCTCAGTAATCAAGAAGCTCCACAGCCCGGTTAGACTTCGAGGAGCAACCCCTTCTGAATCAGATAAGGGAATGGAAAGAAGCCAGCTCAGATTCAGAATCTCAGTTGTCTATTGGCCGTTTTTCGGCAATTCAAGAGGGGTAGGTGCTTCATTCATATTTGGATTCGTATGACACTTCGGATCTGGAGGGACATGAATGGATGTTGGAACAGGTCCCGAGTCAACTGCATGCGCTACTACTGCTTCCCTAGCAGTCACCTTTGCCTCATCCATTCCATTTCTAGTGAAATAGGGGAAAGATAAAGTGAACCATGGAAAAAGCATTTTGAAAATTCCTTTCTCCCTTTAGGTTCAATCAAATCAATGAATCTTCCGGCAAGTAGGGTTTTTGCTTGAACAACTTTAGAACTGTAGCTTCGCCCTTACAAGTAGATAACAAGTTATATAAAGATAAATATAACTTACTGATTATCTATCTCTGAATTTGATATTCTTTATAGATTCAAGTTATTATATCTCTATTCAAGTAGTTCTTTTTTATTGTTTGTTAGTTATTATTAACTATTAGAAATCTATTAACTTGTTTTGGAGCACGCTATTGTGCTATTGGTCTCTCAAGTTCACGACTTCCGAAAGATAGGTCCCCACAATAAAAGAATCAACTCATCCAAGACATGAGGAAATTGGCAAAGAAATCAAAAAAGCCGCAAAGACTCGTTAAGCAAGCAATTTATCCCCCTTACATGCATGCTTGCTTGACTTTTTTATACGCGTCAGCGATAAAGGGTCTAAACACTCAAAGCCTAGATGATCAACTATTTGATGCTATCCTCACCTATTTTATCCGCTCGATCCTGCTTGATATGCTTGCCACAGAGAAAGACTCTTTCTAAAGACTCAATAAATGGTAAAAGAATTTCATTTTCCAGTTGGGCGGAATGAAAAAGAAAATATTGATTGAGATCAATTGAAGGAAGACCTGCTCAAGAACTTTGCCAGTCGAATGGGTAGAACCTGACTCATCAAGCAAACAAAAAGGTAGCCTTCATTAGTCATAATGGGTTGGGCCCTTGTATCCGAATATGAAGCGTCACGTAGCATCTTTAGTTCGTGATGTGAGCTCTTCAGTTCATGAGTTCTAGAGCTGCTATGCTTTAGCGTATAAACAGGGCAAAGCTGACTAATCGACTCAACCTTTATCGTAATCATATAAAGAGGAACTGGCCTCGCGTCAGATATTGATTGCACTGATTAGTGCAACATCACATCTGGAATGACCGATCTATGAATCTAGAGGTTTCCGCATAGAAAGACGTCAAGAAAGCTTGAATAAGATTTTGAAAGGGTTTGTGTGTAAAGAAAGAATTGCAACTAAAAGAGTCTTTCACTCATGCATTTCCTTCAAAGAGGAATAGGTGGTGAAGGCTACTTGTTCCTTGGAGGGCTATAAAGGAAAATGGTGAAATTTTACTTTGAATTTATAGTAGTTTCACTATTAGTAGTTAGCTAGCGAAGGGCAATCGCAGTTTCAAGCATAGTGCATAGTGGAAAGTGAATAGTTCTTCTAGTTCCAAGCGTTGGACTACGAGAGAATAGTTCAATGCCAACGAATAGGGTAGGAAGTAAACAAGTGTTGATGGTGGAATGCCCGCAAGGGAAAAAGCATTAGAAAAAAGTAAGCGAAACGAAGGAAAAATAATATTTTTTATATTGGAAAACAACTCCCCCTTGGGGAACTTAACTACCTCGATCCACATCTCGTTCACTCATAGAAGACCTTGCCTAGCTCTACTTTATTTCTTATACCAGGAACCCTAGCTTAAATCCTGAGGCTGAGGTACATAGTGAGGTCTTTTGATGGGCGATAAGGAATGGTCGGTTTTTTAGTCTTAATGCAGCGACTGGCCTTACTTTGAACGATATTTGAAGTATGGTTCGCTTAGCCAATTTAGTGGGATCTTATGTGACAACTTCACCCATGGCTTCCAGTAGGCTTGAAGAAAAGAGTCTGGCTTTTGGACGACCACTATCTTAGACAGTTCACCTCGGCCTCCAAGTCAAGGTCCATAACTTACAGCTTTCGTTGGCCTGCAGGGAGTCCTTTCTTAACTTCAATCCTCTTAGATCCTAGACTCTCCCCATTCATTACCTTAAACGACAATGTGTAAAGATAAGGTGATAATGGGCGAAAGATATTGATTATGGTTAGTCATGTATTCTTTATCAATATCCCACCCTTTCTTTGAACCTTGTCAATGATCGAACCACCACCGGAGCTCCATCGGGTGTCGGTGAAGCTTTTTCCTGGCGTATACCCCTCGATCCGCTCAACAAAAAATTAAAGGTGGCCTACCTAATTTTTTTTCGGTCCGCTGCCCCTCAACCGCCTTAAGGGTCTTTCTGGTAGTTTGAAAGAGATCTTAGTGCCTTAGACGACCTAGAAGGAGGATTGCTTCTCTTACCTATAGCAAGGTAGCCCAAGATTATTTTGAGACAAATGAATGCCGAAGAAAGGAAGTCCTGAGAGCTTACTCCCCTATTCGTGGTGGAGTATGCCCTTAGGAGTAGTTAGTAGGGATAAAGGAATGCCTTTAGGCAACTAGTGACCTAAGGTGGGTGCATTAGACTTAATGAATTAGTCTTAGTTTTGGCATTTCTCACAGGAAAATAGGAAGAATTTTAAATGATAAAGCGAGATTCTCTTATTAAATAAAAAAGCGGACCAAGAGAAAAAGGCGAAAGGGCGTTTCTTTAGTAATGAAGGAATGCAAGTTAGTGACATCTATCTTAAAGTCTGCTTCGGGTTCTACTCTCGTTGTTCTCAAAGTAGCGATGTTACCAGAAAGGGAAGCTCTGATTCCTCTTGTTGAATCCACTATTCACAACGTATTGTATTACATAAAAGAAAGCAAATACGTTAAGTAAGGGCGCAAGGAAAGAGACACCAACTATTCACTAGCAACCATTGAAAGCAGATGCCAGAATGACTCTTTGAACTTAACGACGTAATAAATAAATAAACTAGCTGCCATCAAGACTGAACAAGATAAGAATTAAAGAAAATCGAACTGTGACAATGTTTGTTTTTAACAAAAAAGCAAAAAGAAGGAAAGAGAATAGATGAAAGTTCGCCCCAAAGAAGCGATTGCCTCAAGGTATGCCATTGCTCTTCTCTCTTGACCTGAGATTACTAGGGAGAGTTCTATGAGCGAGGAATGAAGCCTTTCGGTGGCTCTTAAATAAAAAAGAATCAATTCAATCAGCTTCAAAGCTAGGAGTTCTATGTCTAGGTTGAGGGTTGAGGATAGGCCTTTTAGTTAATCTTAACTGCTACCCTACTTATCCTAGCTCTAAAGGCAGCTACTGAATTGACTCGTCAAGTTGAGTCGACTGTGATTCTTCTTGTTCCATAGTGAATGGTATCATTATCGTATTCAGTAGTTTTCCCGACTCTCCGCTAAAGCCCTTTCTCCCGGCTTACTACGATTTTTGGATGGGAAGAAAGTCATTGCTAGCTCTTTGAACTAATACACTCTTGGACCACAAGAAAAGCATCTCTCTCGGTCTATCCAAAGATCCGAGACCGCTAGTTAAGTTGGTGACATTGGTTCCCCATCCCTATTCTCCTATCTCTCTCACCCTGGTTGGGTTCTGGCTTAGTGTGATTATACTGTGAATCGAGTTAGGAAGAAGAAGTCCAGCTCCTGGCTATAAAGAAGATAAGAAAGACCTGGCTTCAAGGGAAATGCTTTATTTTAGGAAAGAAAGATCCCAAGCTTATGCTGAATCGAGAGTGGACTTGCCTTGGTCTTCTGTGAGTTCCAGGGATTCAGATCAAGGTAGTTCAGTTCCTCGAGGCTAATTCAATTCAGTCTTGTGAAGTTGTGAAATAAGCTCTTGCCAACCTTTGCGGAATATAACCTGTGTGCCGCGAGACGGTTTTCTCTTTTTGTTGGGGATTCAGCTACAATAGAGAAAATAGTTTGTTCAGGTCAACATAAAAGTGGAAAGACTCAAAAGAAGAGGAGGAGCGAAGCCGTACGTATCCCATCTAGAATAGGTATAAAGGGGATATAGAAAAAGAAGGGCTTTAGCATTGAAGAAGCTGGTAGTTTTTCCTTACCTGTTAGCGAGATTGGCCTGGGTGGATTTTTTTTTTTATAGCTATGTCGCTAAAGCCCTTGTGATTTTTCTTTCTTTGATAGAGAGGAGAGAATGTGTTTGTTGGTATAGAATCTAGAAGCAATCTTTCCTGCTAGGTTACTCTTAACTTAATAAGTCATTTCGTCAGTTAGCAGTTCAGCTTGAGGGCATGCAACTAAAAAAAGAATTACTGCTTCTATCTCCTATAGGTCACATTAGACTGATCCTTAGTTATTCTCACGTGCAACCAAGCCTTAATTCCTTACGAGATGGGAGGTTCACTAATCGACTGCATATCTCGAGATGCGAAGTATAACACCCCGATCCCTCTCGAGACCGGAAGTTCTATCAATAAATCTAATCACAACCCAATTCCAAACCCAGACAAAATTTTAGGGAAAGACGGACGAAGTCTCCCCTATTTCTAGGCAAAATGCAAAAATCTGCAATAGCATATAAGTGGACCAGTATCTTGTCCAACCATACAAACACCTCAAGGCCATCCGAGCCTTGTTTCTCAACAAATAAACACAACAAGTATATATACATTTCCAGTTTAAAAGCTAACCTATCTCTTCTCATCTTTGACAAGTACATTCAAGCTTGACAATTAAACCATACTAACCTATTGCATAAAATAGACTATCATACCATTCTAACTCTTTCCCTTTGGACATTACAAACATACATTGAAGTTAAACTATACTAACTGAATACATAAACTAGCTTATCATTCTACCTCAATTATCTAGTTAAATTTAAATTACATTCTTTTTAACAATAAATACATACAACACATGAACATACATCTTTGCATCTTTGACAATTCAAGCCACATAGCACGCAAGGCAACTCTTCAAGCACGATCTATCACATATCCACGAACTTTCCAGCTAACATGATATTCCCTGAAATGTGGTGGTGAGGAGTGAGTATACATAACACGTATACTCAGTGAGGGCGAGACAGTTATCGAGGTAGAGAGAAAGAAAGTCATGCAATGCAAATAAGGCAGTTAAGCAATATAACTGACAAGTAAGCAATCAATATAAACAATCAATTCAATAAGCAATTAATAAAAGCATTAACACAACCATTCAAAGCTATACCACACTCTGAAGGCTATGGTTCACTCATACGAGCAATGTACCATGCGATTCGATTCCACGAGCATTACATCAATCTCGAGCTTGATGTTGACAACGATGACAATAAGTGCGCAACCACCTTATAACAACCACTGGGTGTACTCCGGAAGTACCCCGACACATCTACGACCCAAATCTCCCAGGGCGGCACCCCTAGCGAGAATGGGAATAGGACACGGAGCTAGATCAACCAACCCTAGCATCCCGAGACTACCAAGAGAGGCCCATCACTCACGCGCCTGACACTTATGCAATGCAATACGAGATACAAGCAATAAACGAGCAATAACACAAAAGTACAGATTAGGGGCGATAAACGAGATAACAAGCATTTACAATCAATAATAGCAATCAATTAACTTTTCAAGCATGATTATCATTAATACTAACAATAACATCAATCAAATAGGTAATGGCAGTCCAAACTCGAAAATGACAAATATCACTATTCAATCTCCAACTTTCAAAGGCAATTATTAGCAAACGAGATATAGGATTAGGAAACCGATTTCACTACATTCACTTAGGCACTACAAGGCATGTTCCTATGTCACGAAACTTCATTTTCCCAACCAAAGCCCGAAAATCCACCTACTGCGTTTGAACTACAGCTATGCTAACCGGTTACTCAATCAACGCCATGACAGCGCCAAAAGTGCTTCCATGCCATCAATAGCAAAACCCCCAACTCAATTCGAGCACGGTCAACTTTTGGTCAAACGGCCCATTTCCGTTTCTTTGTCAAATTTCTAATTTTAACAAAGGCCGATCCGTTTTTATTGCACATTTTATCTTTCTATCATTAATGGCACCTATCCAAATCAAGAAATCACAATTCGGATAAAAAATCCAAAATTCTAGGGTTTTACTATTTATTTTTACTATTCACATTCTTGCCTAAATTCAATTTGCATTTCTAACCGTAAAAATCGCTAAATAACTAACAAGCAATGCTCTACGAACCCTAAAGAGGCAATTCCAAGCAATTTCAAGCATTATAACGCATTAAATATCAAATCTAAGAAATTGAATCAAAAATCAAATTTGAATATAAATGCACAAAAACGTGAAAACCCTCACAGAGATTGAAGATCAAGACCCGCAAGGACCCGAGCCACGACCCCCGAGCAATTCCACGCATGATTGTAGAAGAAAATGCAAGCAAAATTCTTTTTTTTTCTCCTTGGAGCATTCGGCCAAAGAGGGGACAAGATAGGCATTTTGCAATTTGTTTTTTTTATTATTTATTTTTGCCTCGTTTTATTATTTAAAAGGTGACAAAGGGCATTTTGGTCATTTTGCAAAGTCAAGCTTAAGTTAAAATTTGTCAAATAAGCTTATTTTGATGCCATTTAATCTAATTCAAGTTAAAACAATGCAATTAAATGAAAAACAACTAAAACTAGTTAAATTAAGCGAAAAACACTTTTCACTAAGTCCGAAGAATATTTCTCTAACTCTCATTTTCGAAATACTACGATTAAACGGTCAATAAATGATCGATAATAAAGTGATGAGCAATAATATAAAACTTTAATTTTTGAAAAGTAGAATAGTAGAATAGTTTAAAATTCACTCCGGCTCGGAGTTACTTTTCTCATTTATTTAAAAACCGAGTAATTTTAATGCAAGACAATTAAAACAGATTATTATAATAATAAAAATAATAAAAAATAATCAATATTCATTTAAAAATAATTAATTTAACTATTTCTAGACTATTTTAAAGAATTATAAAATTAATGCTAAGATACGAATGAACAAGTAAATATAAACATGTAATCAAGTGCAATTAAATACTAACATTTAAGATGACACTTAATTAAACACAAGAAAATAAATCTAATTACTATAAACAATAAAATAGGTAATAATCTTTTAAATTATTCAATATACAAATTATTGAATGCTTTTAAAAGAAATATCAAAATAGTGCAAAATGGTTGATTAACTAATTAAACACTTAATTAAATGCAGTCAAATGCTATTAAATGCATGCCGGGTTCGGGTTATCACATCCTTCCCCCCTTAAAACAATTATGTCCTCGCAATTCTTCTTCCAATAAAACTCAGTATCACCTGAAATCCAACTCTAACCACTCTTCATTGGTTGCTGAGCAAGACACTGAATAAGATACTCGTAGGAAAACCCCAATAGAAATCCCAACCAAGAATGCCGAGAAAATACCAACTAAAGACTAAAGTAGGGATACTATAGATGTCACTAATACCGCACAATAACGACAAGAAGAATACCCCACACACGAATCTCTAATAGAAGTTCAACTACAACTGCTCGAGAACTCCCTAACAAGAAACCAAATAAAGACTCAACTTAAGATTCCATCCAGAGGTCCAAAGAAATACCCCGCTAGTCATGAATTTCATAGAAGAATTTCCCTGTTAGGAGTGCTGAGGAAAGTACTAAGAAAACCCAATCAAATATACTTCAAAAGTTCCAGAGAAGTCTTCCAAATAATAACTCGATAGAATAACCAATTAGATCCTGAGTACTTGCTATCAAATGCTGAGAAGAATGTCAACGAAAATAGCAAAGGAAATATAATGTGCCCAATAAGACAATCAAGTTGAATAACAAATATAGTTTCCCAGCTAGACGAAAACTCTAAGGAAAAATACCAAGCTGGTGCACAATATACAAAACCAAACTCCGAGGCCTCTTCACTGTTTGCCAAGTGAGAACTTTGTACATCCTTGCCAATATGGAAAAATACTAGTAGAATGCCCACTAAGAATTCCAAAGAATACCGTAAGTAGTACTATACAATATATCTGATAGGAATTCCAAATACCAAACCTACTGAGGAACACTAAAGGAAATACTCGAAACAATGCTCCAATAAGAAAGTACCAAGGATTGCCCAATAAGTAAGTACTAGATAAATGGCCACTAAGAATTCTATAGAATGCCATTGAAGAATTTCCAATAAGGGATGCCAGTAACACACCAATAAAGACCGAGACACGTATGCCATAGATAATACCATGCATTAAGTCCTATTGAAACCCCAATAGCCAAGTCTACCAAGAAGTGCCAACAGAAATCTCCAAAGAATACCCAAAAAGAAAACCAAAGAATGCTCCAGAGAACAACCAAATAGAACCCCAAGAGAAAGCTACTATTTCACAACTATTAAGCACAGAGGAGGACCTTAGAGATTCGCCAATAACCGAGCTTCAAAAGCAAACACCAACTCCCAAATAAAGGCTAGTCAAACACTGCTCATTCCCGTCAATCCACATAACTAGGAGGGCCTGCTACTAACCACTTCTCTTCAGGGGAGGAAGAAGTCTTTCTTACCATTTCAACAGGACATGTATGAATGCCAAGATATCACAGTTATACATATTTGTTTGTAAAACAGTTTATAAGACAGTTTATTCAACAAAGTCACTCAAACACGACAATCAAGTCAAGCACAACATAATCAATTCAAATCACGGCATAACCAATTCAAGACATTTTAATACACACATTACAAGCAATACTTCAAGCAAATAACAACTCACGAGATCAATTCGATTCACGATGCCAATTCAGTACACGAGTAGTCACTTCACTTCACGTAACACACATTTAGCACATAACACATAACTATATCACATAGGTGCACACATTCAGGTCAAGACACACAATCTCACATACAAGCATACACTTTCAAGACACACTTAACAAGCACACATTCAAGGATCACTACCCACCAGACCGAGGACCTTATCCCGGCTTATGAGCTAAACAAGCTCTGATACCACCTTTAACACCCCGATCCCTCTCGAGACCGGAAGTTCTATCAATCAATCTAATCACAATCCAATTCCAAACTCGGACAAAATTTTAGGGAAAGACGGACGGAGTCTCCCCTATTTCTATGCAAAATGCAAAAACCTGTAATAGCATATAAGTGGACTAGTGTGAAACCCCAAATTTTTGACCTTATCTCGCTTTGCGTGTTTTATTCTCGTTTTGCATGAATTGACCTGTCTATGTGCTACATGACTTAGAATGTGATAATTTTGATATCAATACTCTTAGAACATGCTAAATGTGCATTCATCAAATTTTCATAAACAACGCAGTCAGAAATTTTATCGTCGCTTTTCAGTGAATAGTATCTCCGAAACACGTCCGCTAAAATTTTGCAACTGGTCTTTTTAACCCTTCTAGACCTATACCACGGACTTTAATAGATCTGTGTTTGATTAAAACAGTTTTAAAATCGGCTTAGGAATTTATTAGGGTTTTTACACCGACTTTTGCGAAAATCGAGTTTTAAGCCGACTCGGGTGGAATTGTTTGAATGTAAAACTTCTTGTCACCTAAAAATAACCCACTTGAGATAACTTGGGTGTTGCATAATTGTTTTGAGCATTGATGATCAAGAAAATGCATTTAAAGACAAGAAAACACTAAAAATACTAAGTTTTTAACTTTGACTTTCATTTAAATGTTGACCACCTTGCTCATAAGTAGTTACACACATTAAAACAAGCCAAAAACACCACAAAACACACACAAAACAATGAGTTCAAGGGGGAGGAAGAATAAGAGCATTTTCTACGTTTTTCAAAGTAATTTTCACATAAAAACTTCATTTCAAGGCCAAATCACTTCATTCAAAGGTTGATTTTGCTTGTTGGGCATCCATTCTACCTATTTATAGCCTTGGTTTGCATCAAAGGTGAGAGAAAAATTCTAGATCTCAAAACTCATCTTTTGTGTTTTTGCGTAGATTTGAATATCTCACCGTTAGAATGCTAATCTGATGTTAGATTATTGATCCGTGCATGCTAGGGATCATTTATAGGCAATACTACGAGATTTGAACGGATGTAGCTTATTTATTATTTTTCGGGTATTTAAAGTTTATTAATTTGTTAAATGTTGAATATATTGAGTTGTGTTGATCGGAATCGATTGCCGTCGATTTCTAAAAGATTGATAATTACGTGGTAGCACCGTTGTAATGCCGAATTTTCGATAATGATGTCCGTGCCAAAATCCAGATATTTCAGCCATGATACACTAGGGTTTTAGGGTTATTGGGCATGATTTGGATGTGTTTTGGTTGATTTCCGAGGGGGCTAATGTAGTTGATTGAATGGGTGAGTGTTTGAAACTGATTTGGAGTTGTTTGGATTAGTGAAATGTAAGATATGATTATTTGAAGTTTAGGTTGTCTTTCTTTAAATTGTTGAATTGAGCCTTTAGATGATTGGGTGTGTTTGAGTGATTGAATTGTAAGTTGTTAATGGTTAGACGAGGGGTAGATTACGTGTTTCATGCATGTTAAGTTGGATGGCCTACTTTGTCATCTAACTTAGTCGTTTGTTGTTTAATTAAATATTGATGTTATATTGATGTTATATTGATTATTATTGATTACGGGAATCGGGCACTTTTGTTGCTGATCTCCCAGTTTATTGATTGATTATTGAATATGGGAATCGGGCACTTTTGTTGCTGATCTCCCAATTTATTTATTTATTATTGAGTACGAGAATCGGGCACTTTTGTTGCTGATCTCTTAGATTATTGATTGATTATTGAATATGGGAATCGGGCACTTTTGTTGCTGATCTCCCAGTTTATTTATTTATTATTGAGTACGAGAATCGGGCACTTTTGTTGCTGATCTCTCAGATTATTGATTAATTATTGAATAGGGAATCGGGCACTTTTGTTGCTGATCTCTCGGTTTATTTATGTTAAGTCTCATTGTTATGAGCTTTGATAATGTTGTGTCACCTCGGGAGGCATCCTGGGCTGCGGGCACAGTTATCATGGCTAATCCTTATCTCGCATGGGCGGGGAGGCCATGGGGTGTGGGTCTAGGTCAAAGTACGTCAGGATTGTGTCATTGAGTTTGGAGGAGTTGTTGAGCATAGAATTGGTGTATGGGGCTTCATCAGCAAATGTATCGTATCCTTATTGTGTGTTTACAGTTATTACTATTGTTGCATTTATAATGATTATTGATGTTCATTGTGTGTTTACTGACTCAAAGGATTATTCCAAAGGGTTTAGTAGACCTTGCTCGAGATATATCGGATCCTCACTAGGATTATTTATATAAGCTCACTCTCTATTATTGCATGCTTACAGGTGTTGCAAAGCCGGATTACGGGTACGTGCCTCATGAGGAGGAAAATGTGCCTTACGTGGACGAGTCATATGTTCCAGAGTCTTATCCGTGATTCTGTGCTGTTATTTTTCATGTATATTAGCTTAGTAGCCTTTTCTATGCTTTATAGTTCTTGTTGTATAGGATGCTGAAAAGAATATAAATTAGTTGTTACTATTCTAGCAGCTTCTTTTGTCTATGGTTAAGTTGTTAGATGGGTCTCAACTTATTTTTGAAATGTATGATAAGGTTGAGGTATTGTATATTATATTGGAACGGAGGCAGATAACGAGGACTGATTATTGTATATTACGGTTATGTTGTGTGTTTTTATGCTGTTGAGGATTTGTTTTTTGTATGGTTATGGAATTGGATGTTTAATGTTATTAATGAGGTTGGTTTAGAACCTCGGTATTCTATTTACTGTCGTTATACTGCCAAAATTCCGTTGCGTCCTGACTGATTGTAGGTGGGGTCGAGTTGGGGCGTGACATTTAAGTGGTATCAGAGCGCATGTTAGTTGTCAGCCGGGGTATTCTCGGAATGTGGGTAATGGTCTTTGCATGAAATATGTATGAAAAGAAAGAAAAGTGAATTATGTATTGATATCACTAAATGATTAAGTGATTATGTGATTTAAGTGCTTATGTGATTATGTGATCAATTTGCTTATATGATTGAAACTTATGTGATCTATGTGCTTTATATGAGTTTGTTGTTTATGTGTTAAAAGTTGTATATAACCTGTTTACGTGCTATAACCTATGCTAACTCTTTGATTAGTACGATGGCCGGTAGACCGAGGACTCGTGGTAGGCCCGAGATAGTAGATAAGGTTCTTGGTAGTGTGGCACAGGGCCGTGATATGGGTGATGATAGGTTAGGGGCAGCAATGGATCGGATTGTAGAATTGATGGCTGGACAGGCCCAGTTGTTAGCGGGTCAGGCTGCTCAGACTCAGGCATTGCAGGCCCAGATACAGAATGTACAGGGTGGTAATCACGGTCGAGGTACTATGAAGGAGTTTCTGGGGTACTATCCTCCTAGATTTCAAGGAGAGCCTGATGATAGGAAGGCCGAGTCGTAGATTAGTAAGTTAGAGAAAATTTTTGATCCTCTCGGGTACACTGATGAGAGGAAGGTGACTTCTGCTGTCTATTTGCTTGATGATGAGGCAGAGGAGTGGTGGCGTACTCTGAGAGCCAGTTGGGAGACTCGGGGTGTTTCGTATGTTTGGGATACCTTTCTGACTGCTTTTAGGGATAAGTATGTCCCGAGGGTTGCACGGGAGAGGAGAGAGGCTGAGTTCTTGTCTTTGGTTCAGGGGGATTCTTTTGTGGCTCAGTATGAGACTACATTCACTAGGTTGTCCCGGTATGCACCGGAGTTTGTAGCTGTGGAGGAGAGGAAGACCCGTAGATTTATGTCGGGATTGAGGCCCGAGATTCAGGATGCAATGGCTCTGAATCGCTATGATATCTTCACTGAGGCTTTTGCTGCAGCTTCTAGGTTAGAGAAGAGGAAAGGGGATCAGATTGTCTCTAGTCAGCCTAGTAAGAGGCCGTATCAGCCACAAGGCCAGCAGGTTATATATAGGCCTCCAGTACAGCAGGTTGTCTACAGGCCACCAGCCCAGCAGGGTTCTTATAGGCCACAGGGTCAGCAGAGTTACTATCGGCCTCAGTTTCAGCAGGGGCCATATCAGGTTCAGACTCAGTATAGGCCAGCTCAGTCTCAGGGTCAGTATAGGCCTAGTGTGGTGAGACCTCAGTAGCAGGCCGGTTCAGCTGCTTATTCAGCTTCTGGTTCTTTAGGAGGCAGTGTCAGTGCTCCGATGCTGCAGTGTGTTTATTGTAAACGTAAGGGCCATATGGAGGCCGAATGTCGAAGAAAGGCAGGGACGTGTTTAGGTTGCGGCAGCAACCAACACTGGGAGAGGGATTGCCCCAGGTATCAGGGTTCTACGGGTCAGCCAGCAGTCCAGGGTTATCAGGGTGGACCTGCAAGCAGTATACCTCAGCAGCAGCGGGCTCAGGCTCGGGCCTACGTAGTGGACTTTGAGGAATTGCCAGAGGCGACAGCAGTGGTGAAAGGTAACTTACTTATTCTCAACCAATTAAATATTATACCTCCTTAAGTGCAACGTGCTAAAATATAAGTAGAAAGTTTGCCTTATGCGATTAAAGTTAGCATGTGCATCATATCAGTTGGCGACTGAGTAGTATGTGACGTTGAGGTATATGGAATTCCGATTAGGGGTCAAGCTACTTTATGACTATACATTGATTATTGGGATTCTTATTTGGTGATTTTATATGGCATTCTTCCTCGAGATTTCTGTATGGAGATTCTTATTCAGCATACTTCTTTGGACATCTTCTATGGTATTTTCAATGCGGTATTCTTATGTGGAATTCTGATACGGTATTATCCGGAGTTCTTATATTGGGATTATTAATTCTCGCTTGGTGATCTTGTTCGAAGTTCTCAATTGGTATTCTTGATTGGTGCTCTATTACGGGATCTGTGTTTGGCATTCTTCTTCGTTAATTTATTTGAGATTCTTATTCAGAAATTCTAATCAGTGTTCTTATTCAGCGTTCCTATTTAAGCTTCTTGTATGGGGATTTTTATTCGATGATCTTATTTGGTGTTCCTACTTGGTGGTCTTGGTTAGTATTCGGAATTTAGTAATTGGTCTTTCTGTGACGCCCGAGATTTAACCGTAATTCTAGCTTACTATTGCATCCACTATTTGTGCATTTATTTTGTGCTTTGCTTGTTGTCTTCTTTAATAACTATTCATTCTGTTTTTCAACTACTTAATTACCATGAATTATCAATTTTATTAAATCACATTAATTGTTAAAGGAGTGAGAAAAATGTGCTTTCGAGCTAGGAGTGATAGGAGCCTCCGTTTAGAAAATGATTTGTTGAAACTAGTGAATAGTGTTACGTATGAAACTTTATGTTTTAGTTAGCTAACTTAATTATTACACCATTAGACTCGTTTTAATGCCAACTAGACTGATTTTTGTACACGTTAAACACTCTCAACTTGACCCCACCCCTTTTATACGCAACATAAAACACAATAACTCATAAAAAAAAAAAAAAGAAGAAGAAAAAGCTGAAAAATGGGCAGGAAACCCGACAGCAAGAAAGGAGAGGAAGGAGGAGATTTTTGCCATCAAATCTTCAATTCAAGCCAAGCCAAGCTAGGAGCACATAGTTTAGGGTGTTTGCAAGTCTCCCGAGAGCTCTTACGCGCTTTGGTGAGGGATTTCACGGCTTGTTTTTGCATTTTTAAATAGTTGCTCATTTATTGATTTGTTGAAAATGTGATCAAATGCCATTGTAATTGTTATCTATGCTATTATACCATGTATATGAATGCTAGAGAACACATTTGAGCCGTTGTTTCGCTTTTTAAACTGTTAGAATCGTTAGTTTGATTTTTTTAGGGTGAATAGTGACGTTTTTCTAGGGTTTTGTGTAATTGCTCGAATTAGCTTGAATCAATTCTTCTAATAGATGCCTTAGGTGTTAGTGAAGATAACCTAATAGCCCCGTGCACTTGCATTGCCCTTAAATCGCCTAAAAATGGAAAATAGCCGACTTTAATTTGGGGCTTTCGGGGTTAATGCGAATCCAGGTGAATTCGGGCTTCAATTCTAGTATCCTTAGGCTACCTAGGTGCTATAGATGCCTTGATATCCCTTGTTTGAAGCCCGGACATTGTATGTGTAGTTTAAAGCCATAAGAGGGAGTTTGGGGTTTTGGGGGTAAACGGGGGCATTTGAATGAGTTAGAGGGTTGAGAGGGTACCTTGAGGGTTAGTTAGAAGGTTGGGAGAGTTTCCTTTGAAAATGAAATCATTAACTTTGGTTTGGAGGAGAAATAGTTCGAAAAACAAAGGGGTTTAGGTGCAATTTAAGTTGTCTCACACTTCTAAACCCATGTCAGGACTTCTTGAGTGTTTATATGTGATTTTAAATTGATTTGGAGATTTTGGTATAATTCTATGCTTATCTTGTATATGTTCCTTTGTAAACTGCTTATTAGCTTCTATAATTGCTTCTATTCTAATTGCATCGAGGTCAACCTACTTTGTTGATCCTCCTATGTGTTAATGCTTATATTATTGCCATTGTTAAGTGCATTGCATCGTGGTTGCGCAACCATAGTGTCAGGGGCGGATGTGTTGAATATCGGCTGGGCGGCAGAGGGCTTGCCGGTGGATATTCAAACTCCGTGCCCTAGGCCCTCATTCGCCTGGTCCGGAGATTGCCAAGGGATGTTGGGTCGTAGGATTCGGGGTACATCCGGGGTATACGGACTGGAGGGATTGGGGTTATGCCGGCTTATCGTGATCCTGCTCGTGGTTCGTGGATCGTGATTGAAGACTTGTAAAGATTGGTGTATAGGGAATTGTGTGAAATGTATCCTTTTAAATGTGTGGTTATTTAAGTTATCATTGTTTCTTTAATTGTCCAAGTGTTATTGTTGTATAATTGTATTATATGTTGCATTGCACGCCCCGGGACTATATCCCTCACTGGGCAACAGTGGTTGCTCATACCTCGATATCTGTTTCAGGAGACACTGAGGGTGATCCCCAGCTTGTTGAATTAGTTGAGGAAGAAGAAGTTCAGATTGAGCCTTTACCTTAGTTGCTGTGCCTGATAACTTCAGGTGGTTAATGAATTTGCTGCTATGTGGAAGATTCATCTGATTACTTTATGTACTATTTTGTAGCCCAAGGGCTATGTATTTGCCTGTTGTATAAGTTGAAGACTAGTTGGTTGTGTTGTAGCTTTGAAAGCCTATGAACTGTAATAACTTATGATTTACTTCTATTCGCTTTGCTTGCTTGGGAGTGAATGACTTAAAGTAGAAATGTTTGATCTTTCAATTATGTTTAATTGATTTCCTAGGAGGTCATGATTATAAAGCTATGTTGATAATAAGTTCTCACATGCTTGTGTGTTTTGGAACCATTCTGCACTATAAGGCTCGGATGGCCGTGAATCTTTAAATATTTAGCCATGAAAAGTTTGTTTACTTTGTAGTTACCTTATTATTTACAGGTTTTCAGAATGTCCATAGTATAGGGGAAACTCTGTCCGTTTTTCCCCTAAAATTTTGTGACCGGGTTTGGTATTGGGTTGAAAATAGCATGGTTAATAGAGCCTCCGGTCCCGTGAGGGATCGGGGCGTTACAGGTGGTATCAGATCTTAGTTAACTCTAAGCCGGGACAGGGTCCTCGGCCTGTCAGGTAGTAACCCTTGAGTTTGTGCTTGTTAAGTGTGTGTCTTGAAAGTGTATGCTTGCATATTTGATTGTGTGTCTTGTATTGAATGTGTGTACCTATGTGATATAATTATATGTTACGTGCTAAATGTGTGCTAAGTGAAGTAAAGTGGCTAGTTATGCATCAAATTGACCTCGTGAATTATTAATTGCTTGAACTGTTGTTTGTAATGTGTGTATTTGAATGTCTTTGATTGAGTTGTATTATGATTGACTTGATTATCGTGCTTGAATGACTTTGATGATTATACTGTTTCACAAACTCTTTTATTAACATGTTTGCGTAATAGTTTAAAGAATGTTTATACATATGCAATTGTTTGGCATGCATACATAGCTCGTCGAATGGTAAGAAAAACTTCTTCCTCCCCTGAAGAGAGGTGATTAGTGGCTGGCCTTTCAAGTTATGTGGATTAGTAGGAACGTGAAGCGGTTGATCAACCTTTTATTTGGGAGTTGGTGTTGTGGGCAGAGCTTAGTTATTAGGATTTCTTCCAAGGCATTTTCTCTGCTCAGTAGTCAGAAATGAATGGCTTCTCTTGGTATTTCTATACGACGGTTCTCTAAGGCATTCTTTTGGTATTTTCGTATTTAGCATTCTTCTGATATTTTCTTATTGGCATTTCTCTGAAGACTTGGTATTTGGAATTTTATTCAGCCTTATTATACGATATTATCTACAGTATTTATGCTCCAATCTTTTAATGGTATTTTCTAGCCACTTTTAGCTGGGATTATATTATTCTACAGTGTTCGTGCCAGCGGGATTCTTATTTGGATTTCTATGTAGCATTTCTATTGAAGCCTTTATTTGGCCTTATTACTTGGGGATTCGTTGATAGTACTACTGGGATTTCTTAATAGGTTCTTACGAGAATTCGTATACGATTTTTTTGCTCAACAACTGATGAAGAGTAATTGAAGTTGGTTTTCAGTTGATGCGAAGTTCTCTTGAAAGAAGAATTGCGTGGACGCAATTTGTTTAAGGGGGAGAGGATGTGACGCCCTAGATTTAACCGTACTTCTAGCTTACTATTGCATCCACTATTTGTGCATTTATTTTGTGCTTTGCTTGTTGTCTTCTTCAATCACTATTCATTCCATTTTTCAACTACTTAATTACCATGAATTATCATTTTTATTAAATCACATTAATTGTTAAATGAGTGAGAAAAATATGCTTTCGAGCTAGGAGTGATAGGAGCCTCCGTTTAGAAAATGATTTGTTGAAACTAGTGAATAGTGTTACGTATGAAACTTTATGTTTTAGTTAGCTAACTTAATTATTACACCATTAGACTCGTTTTAATGCCAACTAGACTCATTTTAGTACACATTAAACACTCTCAACTTGACCCCACCCCTTTTATACCCAACATAACACACTATAACTCATAACAAAAAAAAAAAAAGAAGAAGAAAAAGCTGAAAAATGGGCAGGAAACCCGACAGCAAGAAAGGAGAGGAAGGAGGAGATTTTTGCCATCAAATCTTCAATTCAAGCCAAGCCAAGCTAGGAGCACATAGTTTAGGGTGTTTGCAAGTCTCCCGAGAGCTCTTATGCGCATTGGTGAGCGATTTCACGGCTTGTTTTTGCATTTCTAAATAGTTGCTCATTTATTGATTTGTTGAAAATATGATTAAATGCCATTGTAATTGTTATCTATGCTAATATATCATCTATATGAATGCTAGAGAACACATTTGAGCCGTTGTTTCGCTTTTTAAACGGTTAGAATCGTTAGTTTGATTTTTAGGATGAATAGTGACGTTTTTTCTAGGGTTTTGCGTAATTGCTCGAATTAGCTTGAATCAATGCTTCTAATAGATGCCTTAGGTGTTAGTGAAGATAACCTAATAGCCCCGTGCACTTGCATTGCCCTTAAATCGCCTAAAAATGGAAAATAACCGACTTTAATTTGGGGCTTTCGGGGTTAATGCGAATCCAGGTGAATTCGGGCTTCAATTCTAGTATCCTTAGGCTACCTAGGTGCTATAGATGCCTTGATATCCCTTGTTTGAAGCCCGGACAATGTATGTGTAGTTTAAAGACATAAGAGGGAATTTGGGGCTTTCGGGGTAAACGGGGGCATTTGAATGAGTTAGAGGGTTGAGAGGGTACCTTGGGGGTTAGTTAGAAGGTTGGGAGAGTTTCCTTTGAAAATGAAATCATTAACTTTGGTTTGGAAGAGAAATAGTTCGAAAAACAAAGGGGTTTAGGTGCAATTTAAGTTGTCTCACACTTCTAAACCCATGTCAGGACTTCTTGAGTGTTTATATGTGATTTTAAATTGATTTGGAGCTTTTGGTATAATTCTATGGTTATTTTGTAAATGTCCCTTTGTAAAACTGCTTATTAGCTTATATAATTGCTTCTATGCTAATTGCATCGAGGTCAACCTACTTTGTTGATCCTTCTATGTGTTAAAGCTTATATTATTACTATTAACTTGCCATTGTTAAGTGCATTGCATAGTGGTTGCGCAACCATAGTGTCAAGGGCGGATGTGTTGAATATCAGCTGGGCGGCAGAGGGCTTGCCAGTGGATATTCAAACTCCGTGCCCTAGTCCCTCATTCGCCTGGTCCGGAGATTGCCAGGGGATGTTGGGTCCTAGGATTCGGGGTACATCCGGAGTACACCCACTGGAGTGATTGGGGTTATGCCGGCTTATCGTGATCGTGCTCGTGGTTCGTGGATCGTGAATGAAGACTAGTGAAGATTGGTGTATAGGGGTTATGTGAAATGTATCCTTTCAAATGTGTGGTTATTTAAGTTATCATTGTTTCTTTAATTGTACAAGTGTTATTGTTGTATAATTGTATTATTTGTTGCATTGCACGCCCCGGGACTATATCCCTCACTGGGCAACAGTGGTTGCTCATACATCGATATCTGTTTCAGGAGACGCTGAGGGTGATCCCCAGCTTGTTGAATTAGTTGAGGAAGAAGAAGTTCAGATTGAGCCTTTACCTTAGTTGTTGTGTCTGATAACTTGAGGTGGTTAATGAATTTGCTGCTATGTGGAAGATTCATCTGATTACTTTATGTACTATTTTGTAGCCCAAGGGCTATGTATTTGCCTGTTGTATAAGTTGAAGATTAGTTGGTTGTGTTGTAGCTTTGAAAGCCTATGAACTGTAATAACTTATGATCTACTTCTATTCGCTTCCTTGCTTGGGAGTGAATGGCTTAAAGTAGAAATGTTTGATCTTTCAATTATGTTTAATTGATTTCCTAGAATGTCATGATTATAAAACTATGTTGATAATAAGTTCTCGCATGCTTGTGTGTTTTGGAACTATTGTTTGCTTCAAGGCTCGGATGGCCGTGAATCTTTAAATATTTAGCCATGAAAAGTTTGTTTACCTTGTAGTTACCTTATTTGAGTGTTTACAGGTTTTCAAAATGTCCACGGTACAGGGGAGACTTTGTCCGTTTTTCCCCTAAAATTTTATGACCGGGCTTGGTATTGGGTTGAGAATAGCATGGTCATTAGAGCCTCCGGTCTCGTGAGGGATCGAGGCGTTACACTTTCAATCAGTATGTTTGAGTCAGCACCTGAGTTTGTCTTGGGATCGATGCAGAATTGCGAGGACGCAATTGTTTTAAGGAGGGGAGAATGTGAAACCCCAAATTTTTGACCTTATCTCGCTTTGCGTGTTTTATTTTCGTTTTGCATGAATTGACCTGTCTATGCGCTATATGACTTAGAATGTGATAATTTTGATATCAATACTCTTAGAACATGCTAAATGTGCATTCATGAAATTTTCATCAAAAACGGAGTCAGAAATTTTATCGTCGATTTTCAATAAATAGTATTTTCGAAACACGTCCGCTAAAATTTTGAAACTAGTCTTTTTAACCCTTCTAGACCTAGACCACGGACTTTAATAGACCTGTATTTGATTAAAACAGTTTTAAAATCGGCTTAGGAATTTATTAGGGTTTTTACACTGACTTTTGCGAAAATCGAGTTTTAAGCCGACTTGGGTGGAATTGTTTGAATGTAAAACTTCTTGTCACCTAAAAATAACCCACTTGAGATAACTTGGGTGTTGCATAATTGTTTTGAGCATTGGTGATCAAGAAAATGCATTTAAAGACAAGAAAACACTAAAAATACTAAGTTTTTAACTTTGACTTTCATTTAAATGTTGACCACCTTGCTCATAAGTAGTTACACACATTAAAACAAGCCAAAAACACCACAAAACACACACAAAACCATGAGTTCAAAGGGGAGGAAGAATAAGAGCATTTTCAAGGTTTTTCAAAGTAATTTTCACATAAAAACTTCATTTCAAGGCCAAATCACTTCATTTCAAAGATTGATTTTGCTTGTTGGGCATCCATTCTACCTATTTCTAGCCTTGGTTTGCATCAAAGGTGAGAGAAAAATTCTAGATCTCAAAACTCATCTTTTGTATTTTTGCGTAGAATTGAATATCTAACCGTTAGAATGTTAATCTGATGTTAGATTATTGCTCCATGCATGCTAGGGATCATTTATATGTAATACTACGAGATTTGAACGGAGGTTGCTTATTTATTATTTTTTGGGTATTTAAAGTTGATTAATTTGTTAAATGTTGAATATATTGAGTTGTGTTGATCGGAACCGATTGCCGTCGATTTCAAAAAGATTGATAATTACGTGGTAGCGCCGTTGTAATGCCGAATTTTCGATTGTGATGTCCGTGCCAAAATCCGGAAATTTCAGCCATGATACACTAGGGTTTTAGGGTTATTGGGCATGATTTGGATGGGTGTTGGTTGGTTTTCGAGGGGGCTAATGTAGTTGATTGAATGGGTGAGTGTTTGAAACTGATTTGGAGTTGTTTGGATTAGTAAAATGTAAGATATGATTATTTGAAGTTTAGGTTGTCTTTCTTTAAATTGTTGAATTGAGCCTTTAGATGATTGGGTGTGTTTGAGTGATTGAATTGTGAGTTGTTAATGGTTAGACTAGGGTTAGATTACGTGTTTCATGCATGTTAAGTTGGATGGCCTACTTTGTCATCTAACTTAGTCGTTTGTTGTTTAATTAAATATTGATGTTATATTGATGTTATATTGATGTTATATTGATTGATTATTGATTACGGGAATCGGGCACTTTTGTTGCTGATCTCCCAGTTTATTGTTTGAATATTGAATATGGGAATCGGGCACTTTTGTTGCTGATCTCCCAGTTTATTTATTTATTATTGAGTACGAGAATCGGGCACTTTTGTTGCTGATCTCTCAGATTATTGATTGATTATTGAATATGGGAATCGGGCACTTTTGTTGCTGATCTCCCAGTTTATTTATTTATTATTGAGTACGAGAATCGGACACTTTTGTTGCTGATCTATCAGATTATTGATTAATTATTGAATAGGGAATCGGGCACTTTTGTTGCTGATCTTTCAGATTATTGATTGATTATTGAATACGGGAATCGGGCACTTTTGTTGCTGATCTCTCGGTTTATTTATGTTAAGTCTCATTGTCATGAGCTGTGATAATGTTGTGTCACCTCGGGATGCATCCTGGGCGGCGGGCACAGTTATCATGGCTAATCCTTATCTCGCATGGGCGGGGAGGCGGTGGGGTGTGGGTGTAGGTGAAGGTACCTCAGGATGGTGTCATTGATTTTGGAGGAGTTGTTGAGCATAGAATTGGTGTATGGGGCTTCATCAGCAAATGTATCGTATCCTTATTGTGTGTTTACAGTTATTACTATTGTTGCATTTATAATGATTATTGATGTTCATTGTGTGTTTACTGACTCAAAGGATTATTCCAAAGGGTTTAGTAGACCTTGCTCGAGATCTATCGGATCCTCACTGGGCTTATTTATATAAGCTCACTCTCCATTATTGCATGCTTACAGGTGTTGCAAAGCCGGATTACGGGTACGTGCCTCCTGAGGAGGAAAATGTGCCTTACGTGGACGAGTCATATGTTCCAGAGTCTTATCTGTGATTCTGTGCTATTATTTATCATGTCTATTAGCATAGTAGCCTTTTCTATGCTTTATAGTTCTTGTTGTATAGGATGATGAAAAAAATATAAATTAGTTGTTACTATTCTAGCAGCTTCTTTTTTCTATGGTTAAGTTTTTACATGGGTCTCAACTTATTTTTGAAATGTATGATAAGGTTGAGGTATTGTATGTTATGTTGGAACGGAGGCAGATAACGAGGACTGATTATTGTATATTACGGTTATGTTGTGTGTTGTTATGCTGTTGAGGAGTTGTTGTTTGTATGGTTATGGAATTGGATGTTTAATGTTATTAATGAGATTGGTTTAGAACCTCGGTATTCTATTTACTGTCGTTATACTGCCGAAATCCCGTTGCGTCCTGACTGATTGTAGGTGGGGTCGAGTTGGGGCGTGACAACCAGAACCGTGTCCAACCATACAAACACCTCAAGGCCATCTGAGCCTTGTTTCTCAACAAATAAACACAACAAGTATATATACATTTCCAGTTTAAAGGCTAACCTATCTATTCTCATCTTTGACAAGTACATTCAAGCTTAACAATTAAACCATACTAACCTATTGCATAAAATAGACTAGCATACCATACTAACTCAATTACCTAGTTAAATTACAAACATGCATTGAAGTTAAACTATACTAACTGAATACATAAACTAGCATATCATTCTACCTCAATTACCTAGTTAAATTTAAATTACATTCTTTTTAACAATAAATACATACAACACATGAACATACATCTTTGCATATTTGACAACTCAAGCCACATAGCACACAAGGCAACTCTTCAAGCATGATCTATCACATATCCACGAACTTTCCAACTAACATGATATTCCCTGAAATATGGTGGTGAGGAGTGAGTATACACAACACGAATACTCAGTGAGGGCGAGACAATTATCGAGGTGGAGAGAAATAAAGTCGTGCAATGCAAATAAGGCGGTTAAGCAATATAACTGACAAGTAAGCAATCAATATAAACAATCAATTCAATAAGCAATTAATAAAAGCATTAACACAACCATTCAAAGCTATACGACACTCTGAAGGCTATGGTTCACTCATACGAGCAATGTACCATGCGATTTGATTCCACGAGCATTACATCAATCTCAAGCTTGATGTTGACAACGATGACAATAAGTGCGCAACCACCTTATATCAACCACTAGGTGTACTCCGGAAGTACCCCGACACATCTACGACCCAAATCTCCCAAGGCGGCACCCCTAGCGAGAATAGGAATAGGACACGGAGCTAGAGCAACCAACCCTGGCAGCCCGAGACTACCCAGAGAGGCCCATCACTCATGCCCCTGACACTTATGCAATGCAATACGAGATACAAGCAATAAACGAGCAATAACACGAAAGTACAGATTAGTGGTGATAAACGAGATAACAAGCATTTACAATCAATAATAGCAATCAATTAACTTTTCAAGCATGATTATTATTAATACTAACAATAACATCAATCAAACAGGTAATGGCAGTTCAAACTCGAAAATGACAAATATCACTATTCAATCTCTAACTTCCAAAGGCAATTATGAGCAAACGAGCTACGGGATTAGGAAACCGATTTCACTACATTCACTTAGGCACTACAAGGCATGTTCCTATGTCACGAAACTTCATTTTTCCAACCGAAGCCCGAAAATCCACTTATTGCGTTTGAACTACAGCTATGCTAACCGATCACTCAATCAACGCCACGATAGCGCCAAAAGTGCTTCCATGCCATCAATAGCAAAACCCCCAACTCAATTCGAGCACGGTCAACTTTTGGTCAAACGGCCCCTTTCCGTTTCTTTGTCTAATTTCCAATTTTAACAAAGGCCGATCCATTTTTATTGCACATTTTATCTTTCTATCATTAATGGCACCTATCTAAATCAAGAAATTGCAATTCGAATCAAAAATCCAAAATTCTAGGGTTTTACTATTTATTTTTACTATTCACGTTGTTGCCTAAATTCAATTTGCATTTCTAACCGTAAAAATCGCTAAATAACTAACAAGCAATGCTCTACGAACCCTAAAGAGGCAATTCCAAGCAATTTCAAGCATTATAACGCATTAAATATCAAATCTAAGAAATTGAATCAAAAATCAAATTTGAATATAAATTCACAAAAACGGGAAAACCCTCACAAAGATTCAAGACCAAGACCCGCAAGGACCCGAGCCATGACTCTCGAGCAATTCCACGCACGATTGTAGAAGAAAATGCAAGCAAAATTCTTTTTTTTCTCCTTGGAGCATTCGGCCAAAGAGGGGACAAGATAGGCATTTTGCAATTTTTTTTTTATTCTTGCCTTGTTTTATTATTTAAAAGGTGACAAAGGGCATTTTGGTCATTTTACAAAGTCAAGCTTAAGTTAAAATTGGTCAAATAAGCTTATTTTGATGCCATTTAATCTAATTCAAGTTAAAACAATGCAATTAAATGAAAAACAACTAAATCTAGTGAAATTAAGCTAAAAACACTTTTCACTAAGTCCGAAGAATATTTCTCTAACTCTCATTTTTGAAATACTACGATCAAACGGTCAATAAATGATCGCTAATAAAGTGATGAGCAGTAATATAAAACTTTAATTTTTGAAAAGTAGAATAGTAGAATAGTTTAAAATTCACTCCGGCTCGGAGTTACTTTTCTCATTTATTTGAAAGTCGAGTAATTTTAGTGCAAGACAATTAAAACCGATTATTAAAATAATCAATATAATAAAAATAATCAATATTCATTTAAAAATAATTAATTTAACTATTTCTAGAATATTTTAAAGAATTATGAAATTAATGCTAAGATACGAATGAACAAGTAAATATAAACATGTAATCAAGTGCAATTAAATACTAACATTTAAGATGACACTTAATTAAACACATGAAAATAAATCTAATTACTATAAACAATAAAATAGGTAATTTTCTTTTAAACTATCCAATAACAAAATTATTGACTGCTTTTAAAAGAAATATCAAAATAGTGCAAAATGGTTGATTAACTAATTAAACACTTAATTAAATGCAGTCAAATGCTATTAAATGCATGCCGGGTTCGGGTTATCATACGAAGAATAGCGTAAACATAAAAAAAAAAAGACTACCTTGATCCTTTCGAAGCGGATATTCATACGCCCATTGGATTGGGTTATTTGAAGATGACATGGGTTTCGG
Organism: Ehretia macrophylla; assembly: GCA_037974665.1. Lineage (NCBI taxonomy): Eukaryota > Viridiplantae > Streptophyta > Magnoliopsida > Boraginales > Ehretiaceae > Ehretia > Ehretia macrophylla. Next base: position 48,334,243 of record CM075765.1, on the reverse strand, counting down.
CTTGATTGCTTTCCTAGGGTTGCCTTTGGTTAGAGGGGATAACTCTTATTAGGCTAGTAAGGTAAATGAATTTAGGAAAGAAAGATCCCGTGTCCCATACTAAAGAAAGACCAGGCAATAAAAAATAAAGAAGGCATGTGAGAAAGATCTCAGACCTAGCTCGCTCCAGGAAATTAAAATAACCCCCTTGAAATCTGCATAAGAGATGAGGGCTTTAGCAAAAATAAGGGATGCGGAAAAAAGTGATTGATCCAAAAAAAGTAAGTAGCTGTTACTTTGGATCCTAGTGACTATGGCTCTGGAGCCGGATAACAAAATGTAAGGATTCGATTAGTTTTCTCATGTAGTTCAGGTTCAATCTACTACGTACCTTTGGCTCTGGGGTATCCTGTATATAGATAGGATCAAGGCGGATTAAAGAAAGGAATTGATAAAGCATCGGTCAGTTGACACGACATGAAAAGCCTTCTCTTAGAAAGGTGTAGTGTAGATTAGGTGGGTGTTCAGTGAGCTCGAGATAGCTGCCTGACGAGAGGAAAGGACATCGGGTACAATCTTTCTTTGATCCCGGCTCATCTGTTATATCAAACCATACCATGTCTGTAATGTACTTACTACTATGGAAAACAACCGATCCTAATTATATTATATATAAGAAGAACCTGGTCCTATAAAGCATATTGTATTTTTATTAGTGCCCAAACACTCCCATGTCTTTCTTGGTTTGAACAACCAGCAATTTTCGACAAGTCTTTCTTCATTTTTAGAGAAAGAAGTGGAAATACTAGAAAAAAGAAAGAAAGTGCCAAAACAAAAGTACCGGTCCCTGGTATCAATATATACCCAAACCCCTCCCCTAGTATCTTCATTAAGAACGAGTAATCCTAGAGAAGCTGCTCCAGCAGAGACTAATCTAACTTCAAGGGAACAGGATCTTTCTAATCTCAACCGCGAGATAGATTGCCCCACCCTATCTCCCCCACAGGTGGAAGGTCATGAACCTCAGTCTCTCCCCAATTCATTTTTTTCTTTAGACTCAGAGATAGTCGATGATTTTTCTGAGGTAGATGCTCTATCTGAAGGGACTGCCTAGAAAGTCGACGAATTACACGGTCTCATTGAATCTGAGGCTTCCCGAATTGCGATGAAGGGGGGATACGGTACTCTTTTTTAGGACAGTCCCCATGTTTTGGGGCAATTGGTTGATTCAGAAAGAATGAATGTTTCCATTTTGAAAAACATTCATGCAGATCTCCTTAGAAATGGGTAGACCAGCCCCCATTTTAAAGAGAGGCTCAAGGCCTTGGGTAATCAATATGTGGTAACGCCCAACAGCCCACTTACGCAGTTTTCCCTTTGCCCTATGGACTTGCCTTTCTCGTTCACAAATCCATCTTTGTTTATGCTACTAACTCTCGGTTTGGTCCTACTTTTGCTTCATTTTGATACTAAAAAAGGAAGAGAAAGTTTAAGTAGAAGGGGAAAAATCAATGGGTGTCGGAGCTACTACAATTGCTTCAGCAGGAGTTGCTGTCGGTATTGGAAACGTCCTTAGTTCCTCGATTCATTCCATGACACGAAATCTATCATTGGCTAAACAATTATATGGTTATGCTGTTTTGGGCTTTGCTCTAACCGAAGCTATTGCATTGTTTGCCCCAATGATGGCCTTTCTGATCTCATCCGTATTCTGATCGAAGAAAGAAGGTTTTTCATTGAACCAACTATCTTTTTGAAACAAATAGTTCACAGTGTTTATTCTATAGATACTGGAAAAGCCAACTCATGTTTCCACTCTATTTTCATTATGAAGATGTATCATGTAAAGATCCGTTGCTCAAATTGAATCACACCAACGTTATGGAAGTTCTTTGATCGTGTAAAATAAGAGTAGTACCAAAGACAGCACCTTCTATCAAAAATGAAAAATTGGCTATGGATATTTTGCACGGTCAGAAATTAATACAGACACAAAGGGCTTCGACAGGAAAGCCGTTTCGATGCAATCCATTCTTGGGGTCAAATAAAGACAAACAAGGATATGTCAGTGACCTAGCACGACAAAGCACTCTCCGACGGCATGGAATGTCTAATTTTTTGGTCAGAATCTCCACAGTAATATCTCTGTTAGATTCTCCAGTCGAAATACGGGAAAACTCCATTCAATTCTCGACGGAAATGGAGTTTTGCGAATTTTCCCTAGAACTGGAAGATCATTTCGAGATCTTCGAACATATTCGAGCGTTCAATATGACTATTGTCAGTTTGGCCAACACACAAGATGAGACTTTACCACCGTGGAGTGGATTTTTACAAACGGATGAGGGGAAAACTCAGTAAGATGTCGGAGAAGCGAAATATATGAGATCACAAACGTAGACTGCTCACGGTTAAATATGAATTGAGACAAAAGCTTTATAAAGCCTTTTTGAAAGATCCCAATCTTCCGTCTGATATGAGGACAAACATCGTTATAAGTTGTCCAAGTTGCCAAGAAATAGTTCATTTGCACGAGTAAGAAACCGATGTATTTCCACGGGTCGCCCTCGTTCCGTATATGAGTTCTTTCAAATTTCTCGTATCATTTTTCATAGATTAGCATCTCGAGGTCCTTTGATGGGCATAAAGAAATCGTCTTGGTGGCAACCACCAAACCAATAGAACAAGGCTTAGCTTCGCAGCTGGTCTACAAGCAAGGTGAGTAGGTCCATTACCAGCCGGCTCCAGACCGAAAAGACCTAACGGAGTAATCCCTTATCTCGGATTGGAGATGCTAACGGGGAAGGAATCGAAGTGGAGGACTTCTCTACCGCCTCATGTTAAGTATGCTCCCCAAACATAGACTACGTACAGGGTAGTACTCTTGGAAGGATAGAATATCACCACGTGAACATAACGTTACGAATGTAACTTCCAAGGGATCGACCACTATTCTAAATATAGTAAGGCAGAGAACTCTTGTTCATTGAAGCGTCAAAGTGCGAAGGTTGTTCCCATCATTGAAGTCAGAGTGTAGGACTGAGCCTTCCAAATGAGAAAGAAAAAGAGTGCTTAGTTTCGTTGGAAAAATCAAGGCAAATATCATATTGACTTTCTCTCGCCCTACTTCTAAAGATAGATAGAAAAGGTTGGAGAGAGTGACTTTCTGAGATTTTCTCATTTCTAAAGCTGCGCAAGGCGGCCCCTCCTGAACAAAGCCCCACCCCTCTCTTCCTCCCTTTAATGAAAGACCCTCACCTTGCTTCCTATTCATTTGTGGGTCTGGACCCTTTGGCCTTTTTTTTTCAAAAGGTGATTTCGAGAATCAACCAACCGACAAATCTGTAGCCCAGGTGACTCACAACCTCCCTCTCACCCAAATGAAATATGGGATTAATCAAACCAATATTTTGATTGATTCAGGGTGGAGCGAAGCCAAATTCAATCAAGGCAAGGGGGCTTACTTTTCCTAAGGTTGATTCATCCTATTCAAATATCGCTATGCTAATGGAATAGGAAAAGTTTTCAAATGATATGGACCCTCAAGAGATTGGCGAGAACACCCAATTGCTTAGGGGTCGCACTCTGTGCCACTTGGTGGATGAAATCTTCTCTCCTTTTAGAATTCTTTATCCCTTACACCCTTGCCCTCTTTCACCGAGGAGGAAAGAATAATCTTCCAAGCGAACAGAGACCTAAATTTCAATTAGATTCATTCTTAAGCTTGTTTTATTGCAGCAAGATGATCAGTCCAAGAGTATTGGAGAGAAGAAAAAGCAGTAAAAACCTCTCTAATTCGGCCATCGAGCAGTCGGACGACTCTTCAGTAACCCAGGATGACCCGACCCCTTCGACAATTCTTTCGTTGTATACCTTATCCATCATTCGGAGGTGGAAGAAAGGGTACTCTATCTTTTAATATATATAGTACGGCCCCAGAATGCTAAAAGGTGGGGAAACAAGAGTTGTCACGATAGAAAAGAAAAAAGAAAGAAATGACTAAAAGGAACCAATGATTATCTCTTCTTAAACAACCTATATCCTCCATACTTAATCAGCATTTGATAGATTATCCAACCCCAAGCAATCTTAGTTATTGGTGGGTGTTCGGTTTGTTAGCTGGTATTTGTTTAGTCATTCAGATAGTGACTAGTATTTTTTTAGCTATGCATTACACACCTCATGTGGATCTAGCTTTCAACAGCGTAGAACACATTATGAGAGATGTTGAAGGGGGCTGGTTGCTCTGTTATATGCATGCTAATCGGGCAAGTATGTTTCTCATTGTAGTTCACCTTTATTTTTTTCGTGGTCTATATCATACGAGTTATAGCGGTCCTAGGGAATTTGTTCGGTGTCTCGGAGTTGTAATCTTCCTATTAATGATTGTGACAACTTTTATAGGATATGTACTACCTTGGGGTCAGATGAGCTTTTGGGGAGCTACAGTAATTACAAGCTTAGTTAGCGCCATACCTGTAGTAGGAGATACCATAGTAACCTGACTTTGGCGTGATTTCTCGGTGGACAATGCCACCTTAAATAATTTTTTTAGTCTTCATCATTTACTCCCCTTTATTTTAGTAGGTGCCAGCCTTCTTCATCTAGCTGCATTGCATCAATATGGATCAAATAATCCATTGGGTGTACATTCAGAGATTCTTCTTACCCTTATTTTTATGTAAAAGATCTAGTAGGTTGGGTAGCTTTTGCTATCTTTTTTCCATTTCAATTTTTTATGTTCCTAATGTTTTGGGGCATCCCGACAATTATATACTTGTTAATCCGATGCCCATCCCACCTCATATTATGCTGGAATGGTATTTCCTACCGATCCATGCCATTCTTCGTAGTATACCTGACAAAGAGGGAGGTGTAGCTGCATCAGCACCAGTTTTTATATATTTGTTGGCTTTATCTTTTTTTTAAAGTGTGTATGTACGTAGTTCAAGTTTTTGCTCGATTTACCAAGGAATATTTTTGTTGCTTTTGGTGGATCGCTTACTACTAGGTTGGAACAGATATCAACTTGTGGAGGCACCATTTGTTACTATTGGACAAATTTCTCCTTTTGTTTTCTTCTTATTCTTTGCCATGACGCCTATTCTGGGACGACTTGGAAGAGGAATTCCTAATTCTTACACGGATGAGACTAATCACACATGATCAGGGAAAAATTCTGACACCAATCATTTACGAGTGAGTATTACACCAAGAATTGACAAGCGGATGAGTTTTCTAGGCCTAAGCGGTGGCGTACTTTGAAGGGGGAGCTATTGTGAAGCCTAGAAAGACGGAAGTGGAAAATCGCTTCTACCGAGTTCCCCAACAGTAGCTTAGCTTAGTAGCTTAACTCTTTCTACTGGTGTGGTGCTGATGGATGCTTTTGATCAATAGGAAGAGGAGGAAAAAAAAAGCTTATGATAAGCATCTATTTGAGTCGATCATTTCCATGATCTAATTCCAGTTTTTTCTTATGTAGTGGAAACGCCTTACAATCTTAAGTGTTACGCTTCAGGGAAAAAATGTTCTTGGTAGATACAGGACTTGGGACCCCTAGAATTTGTATGCAAGATGAGCCTATAGGAGTTACAATTAACTGAGCCACCAAGTTTGAGAATAAGGTGGGATCCCTAGATCTAGTGGCCAGTGAATCACTAATCAAAGAGAAGATTTTGGAGAGATTCTTCATTGATCTAGTGGCCGGTGAATCACTGATCAACGAGCGACCAACCACTAGGTTTAATGATTTGGTAGGATCCACAGATGTAGTGGCTGGCGAACCGCTTATTCTTCTTCGACGAAGACTCAGACAAAAGCGAGCTTGGATAGAACTGAACAAGATTTGGCGAACAAATACAAAGGTCAAAGGCTTTATTATTGAGAAAGTAAAAGGAGGTTATTCAGTAACCATTGTAGGTTTCATTACTTTTCTTCCATTCTGTCCTCTCAAAAGTTAAAGGATATCAAATGATCGATTCACAATTGAGAGAATTAACCCCAAAAAGATGAATATTGTGGTATTCTAAGGCAGATCAAACAAGAACTTGATGAGCGAAATCCGCTGACGAAAAAAAAAAGCACTTTTTTCAATTCCAAAGCCTAGCGTCTCCTGATAACACTCTATCACCTTAATCCATTCTTTTGTTAAGGGTCTTGCACTTTTTCCAGCCCTCTATTTACATAGCGAAGAAAGGCTAAGGCTGTTGCTCGAATGCGTGACTGTGGCGCGCCTAACGCCCCGGCACGACACTCTAAAATTCATATTGGGTTGAGCAAGAATACTGCGACTAGGAAGACGAAGAATGGAATTGAGAGCATAGTCTCAATAAAAAGAATTCAAAACCAACCTACGAGTGGCTTATTTCGATGGAGTCTCACAGAAGAAAATCCTTAATCTATAGGGGCAAAAGCGCGCTACAACTAGTAGCCCTTTTCTTATTATTAGGTTGATAGATTGCTTGAGAAAATCGTTAAATCGTGGGAGGAAAGGGCAGAAAAGTGAGCCTGCCCTAGGCAAACCTACCTCTCGTTATCTTGTTCCTTGTCAAGCTCCCATACCCGCTCTTTACTCCAATCCTCCCCAATTAAAGTAAGGTAAGGAGGGGCCATTATCAATTGAATAAGCGTATCAAAGAGAATGAGGTCTAGGGCCCCGGAATACCATCGAGAAAGAGTAATAGAACAAGGTGGGAATAAGATATAACAAATGGGTAGGACAACCAAGGTGAATTCAATGGCTTTATGAGATAATCGGTATACTTTCTTCGTAGGCAGGCCTAGGGGCATCCAATCAATGTAGTCGGCGGAACAAAGGAAACATGGAATGAGAGAAATTTGAGAGGAAGATCTAAGTACTGAGAGAGAAATGGAGCTCGAATCCATATCATTCTCCATGTACATACGATTTGTTAGCAACGACCTTACCATGCATCATTACCACTAACCATTTCACTCGAATATGTAGTAAGCAATATCCTTCGCAACTAGAGGAGAAATATGAACATTTTCCTTATCTTTCTTGGAATCAACAACCTTAAGAACCATAGGTGCACCAACCGAGGCAGAGATTGGAGTGCAGTGACCGTACCCGAGATACATCTGAACCGATGATTGCGGAGAATAGGTGCAACGGGGAATCATGGGAATAACGAGAGGGTAAGTAAAGGACATGGCTGACCAAGCTCCTTTTTCTAAGGATTGAAAAAAAAAATCGGTCGATGTTCTTCCCAACTGCTCCAATAAACATGCCCACACCCCACCCCGTCTGGAGAATGATATGATATATTGAGAGTATTATGAAACCCGGCTAAGGGTTTTATCTGCGACCTCCTAAACTATTCGCATCGCTCTCTTCGGTTCAAGCAAAGGCTATGATGAAAGTTCGCAACGGCTTCCTAGCATACAGAATTTGGAATGGATTCCGAAGCCCCCCAGTTTTAGCTTAGACTAACAGCACCGATTCCTAGTGCTATAACATACTACCCTTAACGTAAAAATGAAAGCCCTCATAACACTCGATACCTGTAATTGCTCTCACGTATGGTAGTAGATAAACAGGTGGACATGTATCTGCAACCTCTGTTGCTGGTAGATTGACTACTTTATATGGACTTGGGGCTGTAACTGAGGATAATACTTGGGAATCTTACGATAGCTCTCCTTAGTAGATCAAATAAAGCACTTACGAACCGCTAAAGATAGTTTTTCTCTCCCCCTATCATTTAAAGCGAAGCGGGACTTGTTTTTCTTTCTCGTCTCGGCTTCTTCAACTACTTTTTCCGTAAGCCCTATGTTGTAAGGGATGGAAATTGCAATCGCCAAAGCCGGAAGCTCATCTCAAACAAAAGCTATAAAGGAGAAGAGAGCCAAGGAAGACTTAGCACAACCGCTTAGCGCAAAGAATATTCTGAAACCACTAGCTGCAATCAAACTAAAGGAAAGCCTTGATCGATATGATATTAATATAATATTAATGTGCTCAAGCAACCTTACTAAGCGAAGAAAGCTCTTCGAGATTCCCTTATATATATAAAGGTTTTAGAAGTGGGCGAGGTTTGAAGATGCTCGACCAATAGGGAGAGGAATAGAGTTGGCTCGATAGAGGAAGGAGCTATGAAGCATCTTAGAGTATTCCATTATGTTTTTCAGCTGGATCCAAGTTTGTTCACGTGGCTCTTCCTCCATCGGACCCCACTACCTCATAAGGGCATTGAATCAAGCATGAACCTCTCCGAGCTGGGAGAAGTTGATCCGTATACGTAAACTTCAGAATGGAAAAACTCCTTAAAAAATAGATTGACCTTGGGGGAGAGAACTAAAAGGTATGCACTAAAAGGGGTGAGAACCTGCCAGCGTGGATATTTTAGGTATAAATGAATGAAACTGGAATTTTCAAAAAGAAAATCTCACTTCAAGAATTCTCAACTTTGAACCTTTGATCCGGGGACCCCCGTTCTATCCACTAGCCATGTAAAAAAAATGATGGATAGAATGGCGCTGTAGGAACTAGTCATATTCGAACCAACGAATAGAAGTTTTGCAGACTCATGCCTTAGCCACTTGGCTACAGTTCCCTATCAATTCCATGTTTTTTCCCCTTATCCGACTTTGCTTTACAAGGTGAGACCTGGAATAATAGATACCAGAATGCTTTGGGAGGAAGGGCACAACATAGGTGGATATGGTTTTCATAAAGGCTTTCTAAAACTTGATAATCTAAGAGTTCTCCCTACCTGAACCTTTTCCATGGCGATAGTATAAAGAAACATTTAGGGATTTGTTGATGATCCATGATTACACAGTTGATCAAGCCTCTGAAATCAGACTCTTTCTTCCCTTTTGATTCCATCCATATCCCGAACCCGAACCTTAAATCTGAATGAATTGGAATTCCTTTCCAACTCCATATATCAACTAATGGGGACATTGGGAGGGAAGAGATAAAGCACCCCGCTTACTTTTTCTCCATCTAAAAAAAAAAGCTTTTTGTGCTTTCTCCTTCACTCCAAGATGTGTGTCATGTTTTCCTTTAGATTTGTTATTAATATTAGGTTCACCTGGCGGAGGATAAAGAGAGTATAGTCAGTCAAATGTAGTTTTGGTTAATTCCTCGATTTATTACTATTTGTTTTCAACAGTATTTGTTTGCATCCAACTGAATCCTATGCTAGCCATTTTCATGCTGTTCAACGCTCTATTGTAACTACCAAACGGTTGTATATCCAATCCACCGTCTTCCTTAGGTTGGGCTACCAAAGAAAAGATTTGATTTCATTGTTTTCTCTGCTCCTTTCTTCCACAACAATAGTTTCGGCAGACTCTACTTTCGACAACTGGGAAAACTTCCTTCCTAAACAAAATTTATGCCAGTAGTATGCTAGCCATGTTATTGGTATAAGCCAAAAAGACATGTTTAATAAGAGTTGTCTACCACTGAGGCTAAGCCTTATTTGAGACTAACGCATACTTCTTTTGATTGCATTTTTTCTTACTGTAGCTTCGTTCCTTTCCCGTTGGTTGAGCGTCTTCAAACCTTGCGCCCCTTTCAACTAGTTATAGATTGTCTTAATGCCTATAAACTAGGACCAAGTCAAGTAAGTCCGTAGATCATCTGTTAATCCTTCTTTGAATCCCAGTTGTTTTAGTATCCATCGTCGTCTAGGGTTTTTTTAAATGACCAAAGTATGATTAACATTTTTATATGCTGCTGCTTTGGCGAGTTTAGTGATCATGGCTGGCTCACCTGATCTATCAGCTGAGTAGTAAGCCTCATTGGGATAATTATTAATATCTCTTCTTATCAAAATGAGATTAGGAGGGCGCCTTTTTTTTTTTTAAAGAGCCAGCTTGTCTTTCAATATATTGGCAATTACCTTAGTCATTCTCTTATACAGTGTAGTCCCCATAGCAATGGGCCCCGGTCTAGTGAGGTTTGCTTTTTTGGGAATCATTGCTAGGAAGAAGGATTGAATTGCACCAGGTTTGCTCCTATTTGACTTCAATTACCATATGGAGATGGTGATCATCTTTTATTATTTTCCAGCACTGCCCCTAAATTAATCACCAAAGTAGAAGTTGAAGTTCAGTTGGAATCCATCTAGTCGTCTAGTTTTTTACTATGAATAGCCCCCTTATTGTTGATAGATAGCTTACCAGATTGAAGAATTTTTTTTCCCTGAAAACTTTATAAATATTTGATGGACTGCTGCTATATGTTGTTGGGTTGATAAGATGGATAAGTGTGAGAACAATTTCATAACTTTTGTCCTTATCTCCTCACGCTGAACCAAAAACCAGGCCTGTTGGGCATTTAAAATTGATAAAAGTGTGGATTCCGCATTTCTAATAGATGCGTGGAAAAAAGAAAAAACCTTTTACCAAAATTGCGAGATTCTAGGCATAGCGGCTCCCTTACCCTTCTTGACTTAAAGCTGAGCTTCCAATCTTCCTTTTCCATTCACGTGTTTTCTACTTGTTTTGTACTGACATTTCCTTCACCCTTTGAATCTTCAGTAGGGTCTTTAGTCGTTTGTTGAATTGCTACTGTTACTAGTACTAGTAGCAGTAGGCAGGAGCTTTCAAATTCCTGGAAGTTTCATTCCAAGTTTTCTCAATCAACTGTATACATTCTGCATTCAGAAGCCATTATTGTTGATCTATCCTCAAAAGTATAGGGCTTATCCTTGGTTGTCATTAAAATAGGTCTATGATTAGCCTTTCCAAGTAGTGGTAGGAATGGATTCAAGTAAGATAGATTCGTTTTCCATGATACCTTCCCGGTCCTTTCCCGAATTCTACTCAATCTTGTCGATTATACTAGGTAAAAACCAAATTCTTTAATTCTAGTTAGATTAAACTGAGTAGTTCTCTGAATGTAGACATGAGATGATCAACAGATCTTCAACTGCTCTTTTATCCTTATCTAGTTAAGGGTGAGTCTGATCTGGTTAGAATTCCCCATGTATAAACATTCCATATCCAAATTGTTAGTTCCTGCCTTTTTAATTCGGGATAATCTTTGTCCATATAGAATGGGGATGTCAATCAATGAGCTAGAGTTTTTTGGTATACCCAATTTTCTCCAGTAAGGAGTCATTAGTTTCATTGTTGGAAAGCGAGGTCTTCATTCTCTTCTTCTGAATCAAGCCGATTTTGAGTTTATTAAAGGGGTATTGGAATAGGGATAAACACTACTGAAAGCGACTCCAGTAGGTATCCTTGGCCTAGTTGGCTGGGCTGCCCAGTGGAATTTCCTACAATAATAGTCAATCTGATCTTGTTCTACTATCCTTCTCATTTTTTTCCGTTTCCTAAGTCGAATATGTTCTAGGATAATTTTCTTCAAAAGATAACCGGTTCATCCTGACTGGCTCTTTTTTGTCTCTTGAGTAATTTACAAATAGGGGAGGCAATTTCGATGTATCAGTCAGAATCACTAGCCATTTTGACCGATCCTCTTCTTCCTCATTTCTTGTTGGAAATGAGTTTTCACTGACTCACTTTCTGATTTTGAGTTTCTCAGTTCCGGGTGGACTCGCTTACCTTTGTCAATCATTTTTTCTTCATTATTGTAGAACTGTTGAAGTGGTAGATCTTCTTGTAAGATTTCACTTTGGTTATTCTAAATTATATCATTGATAGAGTGGATTTCAACTTCCCGTATCGTGCTTCTTTCTTTTAGTCCTTCCACCGCGTTGATAGGTCTGTGTCACGTCCATAGTTTGGCTTCCCCTCTGTGTCACCGGAACATCTAAATTCCTTATATTCTCTATGGGATTATGTTCTAGTTGTTGAGACTAAACAATCGTTCTTTCTTCCATGGCGAATTCAAAAGTAAAGGCTGATTAGGTTTACTTCCGTTTGATTGGAATTTAGTAGTTGGATAGGTTTGTTTTGTTTAGGACATCATCCCCCAGCCATATTCATTACAAGGGTAGCTGTTCATAGTCCAAAGCCTCTATTTGCCATATTATTGAACTATTTCTTCCAACTAGGAGTTGTCAAATCGATTAGGAGCCTCATGTATGTCGAGTTCTACATAGATACGTGCGTAAAATAGGTTTGCCTATGTATCTGTCGCTTTCTCCTCCCCTGTTCAATTGCTAAAATGGGCCTTGCCTTTTCTTCCAAAAATCCTAAACCTTCATTAATATCTCTGCATACTCGTCCATCGTCTAGGGGGAATGGGATTTGGCCATAAGCTATAGGGGCGAGGTGGTTAGAGGTGAGCTAAAGTGGAATGACAAAGATTAAATGGTCTGGAAAGCTGGTAGGCTTTAGGGCGAGCTGTGGACTACATTAGATATGGGTTGAAATGGCGAGAGTTGAGATGACGATAATGCTTGGGAAGAAGCAGACTCGATGGTGCCGAGAATCAAGGAATGACCATGTACTCTTTCCCTTACGGGACTCGTAGAGTAACATATTTCGAAAGAGGAAGACGGGGGGTGAGAAGCCATAGCAATATTCTATGCATTTCGGGCCTCAGTTTCTGCATCATGATCTACCTAATATAAGTATTGTGACAGGCATATGGATTTTGAGAATTTATGGGAGGGGACTTTTGTGGATTTATGAAGGTGGATATGGGAGAACTGATATTCGGAGGATTGTAGAGTGACGAATAAGCTACTTAGGATTGGAGGAATGTCGAACGCATTGCAGACATGCGTTTTGATATTATTTTTGCTGATTGGATTAGTCTTCCCGTCATCTTCTCTAACCTAGTCAAATCAAGTATGACTAATTCTGAGGTTGTCGTAGTGACCGGGGGTGAGAAAAAATGGAATCGAATATGAAACGATAACTAGTGTGTGTATTTCCTATCAAAGCCCTTGAACTAACCTTTCAGGCATGAAGGGCGGCATTCTGAGGCGGAATCCTGTGGATTCACCAAGCACCCATATATTTCTTTGTTGAAAACATCTCATTTGTCTACCACGCATATTTGTATTACTAGAATGATGCTTACCGATATGCAACTGACTAAAGATGATGTACGGCCGGGCAATCCGGTCTTAAGCAAAGCCGTCCTTCTACCCTTGCTCGAACTCCAGAAGTAAAGTCCAGTCATTGCTCATTCCCGCTCATGCTTGCTATAACAATTCCCTTTCCTACTAGATTTGTCTAAGAAAAGATGCACGAGCCGCTCTTTCTCTTATATACACTTACACTATGTGAAGATAGTGATTTAAATGCCTATCCCCTGCCTATGCGCTTGCCTTTACTACCTTGCTGCCTTGAACTACTACAACTGCGCATACCTTTTTTGACTCTATCCAGAAGACAGCTTGAACTGGCAGTATGATTACATATATATAGCCAATAGAAAGAAGTATTCCCAGGCTGGAGAGGTAGTAGAGGAGAGAAATTGAAGTGGATCTCCTATCTATATTCGACAGCTTGAAGAGGGCTGATGGCAGACTGCTAAATCCAAATTTTCATTAAAAGTGATTCCTTTGCTCAAGAACTAGACTCAAGCGATTGTGCCTACTAGTCAAGACAGGAAGGTGGGACACTCGCTAGCCTCTTGACCGAAGTGCCAACCCCTCTCTAATGCGCATATTGAGACTGAGCTTGTTTGCATCTGATTTGAGTAGCGGATCCTCATACTAGCAGCTACTGTTGTTGGACCTTCAGCAGCGAGTCATGATGCCGGAGATTTGTTCATAACGGAAGTGAAACCTCAAACGGATCAGACAATTATGTTTAACACACCAATAATTGATTTCTTAGCTATCATATTCGATTCCTATATCTCTACTGATTTATGTGCTCTACCAAAGAAGTGGTTTGATCCAAAGTCGGCATGAAATCTAAGGTTGTTGAGCTCTTTGTCCGAGGACGATCTCTTAATTGCTAGTACGAATCAAGGGCCAAAGTCTGAACTCATGATTTGACGGAAGTTGTTCAACTGAAAGGCTGATCTCCTAACTCGACTAAAAAAGAATGGACGTACTCTGCCCCCAGCAAAGGACTTCATTGGAAGAAGAAAAACCTCAACTCGATCAAAGAACTGAAACCCAAGATTGATGGGTTTTCTGCTGTGACCAATTTTGTTGCCTTAGCCTGAAAGATGGAGAAAGTACCAAACGACTAGGTATACCACGTCTTGAACTTAACTAAAACCTACCTTAAGTTTATTCTTCAACTAACTATCGGTCTAAAAGAAAAAAAAATGCAACATAGGTATGGAAATCACTTAGTTTATAAACTATGGAAAGATGGTTCTTATCTTGCTTTCTTTCATTCTGGTTTTTTCTGCTTTTTTTTTGCCTAACAACCTAAAACTTCACCATGTATGTACGATCGGAAGACAGAGCAATAAGCAATAAATAAAAAAAGCAATCCTTGCTATGCAAGCTCAGTAGGGATATCGCTTTGAGCCAATGCCCAGCCCATCTAATCTAACGAAATCAAATTTGATAGAATCCCTATACAAGCATCTGAACTCGCATTAGAATATGCAAGAGATCCCTCGAAGAAGGAGAAGGCAACAGCTTGGGAAGATAGCAAACCATATCATATACGCAATTCGTCTTTATCTACCTGGTAGTAGTACGAATAGGAGATCTAACATGACTGTATTAAGCCTTAAACAATCAGGGTTAAGCTAGCTCATTGCCAGAAAGCAAATAGGAGCTCATACTTAGATTAGAGGACGTTCATCCCAGGCAGGCAACAGGGGCTCCGAGTCTGAGGTAAGCCTTCCTGTATCATTGGTAGGCAAAGGGGTAAGCGAAGATGGCTTTGTTTGTTTGTTATGTTAATAAGCAAATAGATAAGTAAGCGCAAACAGTACGAATTCCTTTAAATGGATCCCTCTCTCTTAATGACTCTTCTTAGGGAGTAGGATCTGTTTCCTAGGAGCTCAGAGAAAGGTAGCGAAGTAATATATTATTTTTCGAGCAAAGAGGAGTTTGCGCAAGCAAGTGAAGTAGAATCAGAAGCCAAAACGATTATGCAACTTGGCATCTTCAACTACTTAGGTGCAGGATAGAAGATGATAGAGCTGCATACAGGAGGAAAACAAAAGTCATAATTCAAATAAAAAATACAAAAAGATAAATCTAATCTAAATAAACAATTCTTTGAAGAAACATCATGTTCACTAGGTTATTTTGATATGGACAACGTTTGGAGAACGAATGACTAGAATAGATCGGTAAAGGCCTTACTATATTCCCTGTCAGGAATAGCGGCCTTAGAGCTTCTACTACTATCGGCTACCTAACTGTCGGGAAATCGGAGGTTTTGTCAGAGAATCAGTGTCGTGGTGGTGCTACGAGATGGCGATTTATCGTATAGAAGAAGAGATCCATGGACCTATTGATTTACTATAGATGCGAACCGATCGACCGCTACCTAAGAGAGGATTAGTAGTTCTTCTATTGAAAAAGGGAAAGGGGAGAACATGTAAGGGCTTGCCTAGATCTCGTATTTCCTAAGCAATCTATCGATCAAACCAATGATTCTCTTCTCAAAGTAATGGAGAGAGTCTTTTTCTTTTTCCAGTATGTAGCTCCGCGAGCTAGGAGTGCATCATCGGGGCAGGGCAAAAATGAACATAGGATCATGGCCCTTTTCTTCTTTCTTTTGTTTGTGTCCTGTCCATTGTGTGTGTTTTTGTAAGGCTTATCCGGCTTTGGGACATCCAATTCCTCTTCTTTGTTCTGTTGTTGATCGCACATCGAGAGCAACACCTTCTTGTTCAGGGTCATTAGATAAGAGATCTTCCGCTGACTCTAAGAAATTGGTCAAGCGGGAGGCTACCCTCGACTCACCTCTTTCTCTATAAAAAACGCTTCCCCAGAGCAGAGCAGAAGCAGCAGGATGAGTATGTCCTGAATTCGTGGATTCATTTTCGTCCTGATCCACCATGGAATTTTTGGAATCTATAAAAACATTGATGGAGAGGGCTCATAATGATCTTTGCGAAGATCACAAGGTGCTGAAGTGGCAGGATAGTGGGGGTCCATGGGTTTTTCTGAAAGGGATGCTCTTATCATGTTATTGCTGAAAAGAAAAAAAAAGCCTCTATTTGATGTCGATTCATTTACACTTCCATTCCTTGTAGAGGAAGGCTAACTGTTTGCTGGCTAGGAGCTACACGTACAGCTCCGCGATAAAGGCGGTGGATAGAAATGGCATTGTTGTACCTCACTCTCGTCTTTAATGGGGTCTGCTCTTTCTTTTTTAGGAGAGTATGCCAATATGATCTTAATGAGGTGCGGGGCTTTGCATTTGACATTCGTTGGGCTTCCCTCTTTGGGAGCCTGCGTCCCGACATTTTAGTGCAATAAACCCCTCAGGCCAAAGACTAGTGGTAGATGGTCCCGCAAAGCTTCCGAAAAGAAGGGTAGCCAAGTGTGTAAGTACAACAATGAACTGCAGCAAACCCTCAGATGACCTATCTAAGATTAGGGAGGAGATCCTAAGTAGTGGTGACCCTTTCACTCTTCCACGGACTAATACATGTATCGAATGCTCATACGAGAAAGTTTACTCTTAGGTTTGGAACCTGGGGGGTTGCTTCAAGAAATCCTTTCTTTCTCGTCCACTCAAGGGGGTGCGGACACATCTGCTTGGATTATAGGTGGCAGTTACAAGAATGGCGGGGAAGTTTATAGTACTCGACGACATTCAGGGATGGATGTGGACCCATCGGGCAGGGATAATCATTCTGGTCTTGGGAAAGGTGGCGACCATTCTCAAGAACAAAAAATACTGTGCTGAGGGAAGCCCTATGAGTCACTAAAACGACGGTAGGAGGGCCCTTGATCTATCAATAGAGGGAGGAAAAAACGGGCTTTGCTCCCCTTTACAATATGAAGAAAGAAATAAGGGTCGAAGTTTAGATCGCTTGCAATAGTTCTACCTATAGAAAGGATCATGAAAGAGGCGATCAGAATGGTACTCGAATCCATTTACGATCCTGAGTTTCCAGACACATCGCACTTCCACTCAGGTCGAGGCTACTACTCGGTCCTAAGACGGATCAAATAAGAGTGGGGAACCTCTCGCTGGTTTGTGGAATTCGACATCAGGAAGTATTTTCACACCATCGACCAACATCGACTCATCCCAATCTTTAAGGAAGAGATCGACGATCCCAAGTTCTTTTGCTCCATTCAGAAAGTCTTTTTACGTCAGATGACTCGTAGGAGGTGAAAAGTTACCTTACTCCATCCCACACAGTGTATTACTGTCGGCCTTACCGGGCAACATCTACCTACACATGCTCGATCAGGAGATAGGGAGGATCTGACAGAAGTACGAAATTCCGATTGTTCAGAGAATTAGATCAGTTCTATTAAGGACAGGTCCTATTGATGACCAAGAAAACTCTGGAGAAGAAGCAAGCTTCAACGCCCCCCAAGACAACAGAGCTATCATTGTGAGGAGGGTAAAGAGCATCCAACGCAAAGCGGCCTTTCATTCCCTTGTTTCGTCGTGGCACACCCCTCCCCCCCAACAAGCACTCCCAGGCTTAGGGAGGCCAGATAACGCCTTTCGTTTTCCCCCTTCATCGGCCCTTGCCGCCTTCCTTAACAAGCCCTCGAGCCTCCTTTGTGCCGCCTTCCTCATAGAAGCCGCCGAGTTGACCCCGATGGCCGAATTCTATGGTAGAGAAGGCTGTAATAATAATTGGGCCATGAGAGACTTTTTTAAGTATTGCAAAATAAAGGGCCTACTGATAGAGCTGGGCGGGGATGCGATACTAGTTATCAGGTCAGAGAGAGGCCTGGCCCGTAAGCTAGCCCCCTTAAAAACCCATTACTTAATAAGGATTTGTTACGTACGATATGCAGACAACTTCCTACTAGGAATCGTGGCTGCCATAGAGCTTCTCATAGAAATACAAAAACGTATCACCCACTTCCTACAATCTGGCCTCAACCTTTGGGTAGACTCTGCAGGATCAAGAACAATAGCTGCATAGAGTACGGTAGAATTCCTAGGTACGGTCATTCGGGAAGTCCCTCCGAGGATGACTCCCATACAATTCTTGTGAGAACTAGAGAAGCGTCTACGGGTAAGCACCGTATCCATATAACTGCTTGCCACCTACGCTCCGCCATCCATTCCAAGTTTAAGAACCTAGGTAATAGTATCCCGATCAAATAGCTGACGAAGGGGATGAATAGAACAGGAAGTCTACTGGACGCGGTTCAACTAGCTAAGACTCTTGGAAAAGCTGGAGTAAGAAGTCCCCAAGTAAGCGTATTATGGGGGACTGTCAAGCACATCCGGTAAGGATCAAGAAGGATCTCGTTGTTACATAGCTCAGGTAAGAACAAGGTGCCATCAGACGTTCAGTAGGCAGTCTCACGATCGGGCACTTATGCCCGGAAGTTGTCATTGTATACTCCCGCGAGGCGGAAGGCAGCGGGGGAAGGATGAGGACACTGGACGAGATCTATCAGCAGTGAATTCCCCATACAAATAGAGGCGCCTATCAAAAAAATACTCCGAAGGCTTCGGGATTGAGGTCTGATTAGCCGAAGAAGTCCCTGGCTAATCCACGTGGCCTGCTTGACGAACGTCAGAAATAGAGACATCATAAATTGGTCCGCGGGCATCGCGATAAGTCCTATGTCTTACTACAGGTGCCGTGACAGCTTTTACCAAGTCCGAATGATTGTCGACTACCAGATCCGCTGGTCTGCAATATTCACCCTGGCCCACAAGCATAAATCCTCGGTGTGGAATATAATCCCAAAGTACTCTAAAGACTCAAGTATAGTCAATCAAGAATGTGGTAAGACCCTTGCAGAGTTCCCTAACAGCATAGAGCTTGGGAAGCTCAGATCCAGTCAAGATCCGAACAATAGGGCTATACTTTAGTCTAGTCGTCTTTGTTTTTTTTCTATTAGTTGCGATGTGAACAGGCCTTTACTTATGAGATTAGTTGAGTAGGCTTGCCTTAGTTGTCTGCTATAAGATAGCTAGTTTTGGGGCTATCGTCATAAAAAAGCATTTCCAGCCCGGAAGTTTGCTTCTGGCGACTAGCTTTTCCTTCTGTTAGTGCTTGGACTTGAAAGCAAGCTAAAGCTACCTTGAATCAATCAATAAATGAATGAAAAAAATTGCTCATCGAGGTTTGAAGATGCTCAATCGATAGGGAGAGGAATGGAGTACGAAGTACAGGTTGGTTTAAGGACCCATTGGTCAAAGAAAATAGAAGGTCCTGATTCCGTATGGTTCCTTTGAGAAGGGTGTGATACCACCACCTATCAGGCCCGACGAGCGGTCAACAGAGCTGCATCCTTACTCACCTGGTCTATGCACATCACTCTCTCTAAGAGGTTGGCCGCCTATCCTAGATCTTCCCATTTCCAAGAAGATCCCAGTCTCGATCTGGTTTAGTATCAAGCTGATTCTATTTCTGTTCCTATATATATGGGTCCATGCAGCATTTCCACGATATCTTTATGATCAATTAATGGGACTTGGCTGGAAAGTGTTCTTGCCTCTATCATTAGCTCGAGTAGTTTCCGTTTCTGGTGTTTTAGTCACCTTTCAATGGCTTACTTAATTATGTGTGAGGAATTGCCCTATTGTGGGAAGCGGGCTACTCCCCGAAAATGCCCCAAATGTAGGTTCGTTTGTCGTTAGGGTTAAAAATCTTCTTTGCTTATGTATGCAGCACTCATCAGGTCAGCAGTCCTTGTGAGTATTGTAACGAGCCCATTAACCTGGTAGCAAGGGACTGGTTTTTGCCCTCAGAGAACCAAACTTTCGATCTACTCGGGATAAGCACAGAGGAGGTGGCGAGGGAACAAAGGTCGTCAAGGGCTTTTGCGATCTCTCTAGCAATAATACTCGTGAGGATTGCATTAACAGAATCCGTCTCAGAGCACAGGTGGCTGTCAGGCTAGAAAGGAGAAAACTCAGCCTTTTTTCAATTGGAGAGAATTTAGACTGATCTATAAGACATGTATGTTAAAAGACTTCCCTTTGTTGATCTTTAATTGTGGTCCCTGGCGAAAACCAACCTCTTTCTTGTGGCGTCTTTAGCCTCTAGCCGGTCTAAAAACAACCTCAACGGCGGTGGCAGAACAATTTGGAAAAAAAGGGTATGAGAAAAAAGATAATACCTTTACAGAGCAGTATCTTAGGCAAGCGCATCCAATTCTATCTATGTAAGTTGAAGTTGGATTTGATCGGGTCCCGAGGAAAGGTGTAAAGTTCTAAGGTATTGCGAGCCAGTCCCTAATTCCCTAACTCTGTCATGCCTTCTGCTTTCCCTGGTAGGTATAGCGTTAACCCCACACGAGAAAGGCACTTAGACAACATTAGAGGGGATTTTCGTATCTTGAAAGCAAGCTACCCTTTTATGTCCATCTTCCTAACATTGTCGGCTTAACGACTACATTCACTCACTCCTCAACAGAGTCCAACCTAAGGACTGCTAGAGAGATCTCCTCAGCCCTTGTAACTCTCAGGAGTTGCCTTTCTTCGGCCATATTCGAAGAATCAATCCAATTCTTGCTAAGAGAAGTTATGGCTAAAAGAGCGGTTATTCCAGGAAAAGTACCTCCCTTAACTGGGCATTCTATTTTTTCAAGTCCCAAAGCTCTAAATGTGCCTCTTCCTTCGACACCTTTCCATGGAAACCAGGGAATTGAGTTAAAAATGGCTTATGTAGCATCAACCTAAGCCCACTTATTCTGACTAGGTGATCTATTGTCAAAAAGAGGGCATTTGATGCTTTTGATTCATTTCATTTGAAATTGAACAAAATTTCCTCAGGTTAGTGCCACAACTTATGAAAATAATAATGGGATAGTTTTAGCCTAGCACTACAACTATAAACGCTAACAACTTAGAGACTGAAGATTCCCTTGCTTTCGTAACCGGTGTGAGAGTTAGAAAAGAAAGCTAACTTCACTTCATGCGTAATCCTGTTCTTGCAATAGCTGGTCTTTCTGGTCCTGTAAGCCTTGCCCAAAGAGGTACGCTAACTAGAACCCGGAAAAGATAGGAGCTTTTTTCTAGGAAAAGGTAAAAAATCCTTAATTGGTCCTATGCCAATCACCTTATTAAGTTAGTTAAAGCCAATCCTACTGCTACTGAAACCTGACACTGAGAGAGAAGCATAGACTTGAAGGTTTTTCTTCGGATGACCTCCATACTTGAATTATTACTTCACAAATTGCTACAAAGAGAGAAGAAATCCAATCTCTCTTCGCTTTTCTTTTGTTTTGGTATGCCGATAGTCGGAGTGGTGGACAGTCATTCATCCGATGAAGCAGAGGTTAGATCCCGTGCTTCTGTCGAAGAAGCAAAGCCCTAGCCGCAAGTGGCAGATTCACTTGCTTGCTTAGCTGCATCTATTGCACTCGTGCCTCTACTAAAGAGTCACCCCTACCTTATATTAGAATAGAGTAAGAAGAAAAGCCCGGTTAAGACTATATCTTACGTTACTCTTTCAATTCTAAATGGAGGGGAAGGGGAAGCGCGGAGCTCAACAAAAGAGCAGATAATGTAGGCATTTTGATGGATGGAGCGAGAGGATATTCTGGTACATACCTGCTAGCTTGAGCAGTATATGGGTAATCTTTTTATCTCTTTAGAGTAGCAATTCGATTTCAATATAGCAATAGTAGGAAAGACCTCTAAAAATTTTATCACTTAAGATAGTTTTTTCAAACGGGTAGGCATCCATATTGGTCAAGATTATGCGGTCTTTGTCTAATCCGGGCAATCTCTTTCTCAGTCTAAAGATGGATAGGGATGGAGAAGAGGAAGTAAGCAAGTGAAATGTTAACGGTCTTTCAAATGTTTTGAGACCTCTTTTCCAAGGGTCATATGTGGTTGGATACGAATCAATAGGTTGCAGTCCTTATGGCTTTCTATCTAATGGAAGACTCTGGATTTTAACATTCTATTTTTCTTTATCGATAGCTGGATATTCTTGCTGAAGTCCTTCATTTGGGTAGAGCTTATAGCCCTCTACATACTGAATTGAAAGCTGAATGCGCCCCTAGGAGCTTGACAATAGGGGAAAGCTTCCTTACCATTCTTAGGGCAAAGGAAAAGAACATCGGGAATGAGTGAGGGGTTGAGATAAATCCTCTCTTCTTAAGTCTTAAGTGAAATATCTGCATTCGCTCTTAAAACAACCAGTTTGATCAAGTGTCTTTACTTCGAAGCTTAAAACCCTGGATCTTGGAGAAAGAACCTTAGGAAAGTCTTTAAAAAGGGACATCTATTTAATCCAAAGCAAAAGGCCCAATCCGATATCTTTATAAGTGAGATTAAAGAAGTGATCCATTGGCCTATTTACCTTAACTTCTGATCTAAAATCCCCTAGAAAAGCGGTTCTAACAGGATAAAATCAAAACTACTACTTTTCGCTGACTTTACCCTGACCCTCTCTGTTATAGCTGCATTCACCCATATATTCTTACCTTAGAAAAGTCTATTCCCTCGCTCTATTCGCCTTACTATAAAGCAGTCGAAAGCGCTTACTACTAGACTAAAATAAGGAAAAGTGAACATAAGCCAAAGTCACTACCCAAGATACCATCTATGATCCATAAGCTTCTCTCCCTTGATCTTAGAACCACTTTTCTCTTAGCTTTTGACCTTATAGGTAGACTAGCCCGCCTTTTTCCTAGGAAGATCCCTTTGCCTTCCCTCTATTTTACCTATCTAGGAAAGCCATAAAACCGGGAAAAGTGGACGAAAACCTCCTACCCAAGGTACCGCTTTATTGTATAAGGATCCATAAACCCCATTTCTCTTGGATTCCTTCCTTCTGGTCCATTATTAGAAGCTAGAAAAAAGCCTTCTATCGATAGAGTGAATGCTATACTCCCTTATGTCATTGGTTTTAAAGCTCGGTTATAGATAGATAAATGGTCAAAGAATTGATAACTTGAGAAAGACACTAAAAAATGTATTCCTTCTCAAGTGCAAGAACTTCTATTAGGATTAAAGGCACAAAAGATAGGATCGAACCAGGAAGAGATGTTTTTCTACCAGAGGTTTGCAAGATAGAGGTTACCTTTTTGGATCGAAGCATGGTTTGGAATACCACTGATTAAGCGGGGACAGGATTCGAACCTGCAGTCTTCAGGTCATGAGCCTAATAAGTTGCCCAATTCCTCTACCCATCTTTATCCTCCTTGGTCCCTTTGGGCTTGGAATGCAATGCATTCTTTTCAATCTTGTATCCAGCAAGAAAACGGATGCGTGTTAGCGCAACGGCCTTCGCGCCCCTTGCTTGTTCAATGCGGTACACTTCACCCCAAGCCAATCTCGATGAAAGTACAAGCCTCCTTCACCTTGACGTGAATGGACGCTTTCTCATTGTTGGGCTCCAGTCAGTGAGGAAGGCAAGGAAAAAAAGGCTTTAATCAAATTCTTTTCTACGGCTACGCTTTATTCTCTTATGAAATTTCTAATTACAGGGATCAACTGTTGAAGTGAAGAATATATTTGAACCTTTCCTTGAAGTATGAATAGTTTTACGTATAAGGGCATAGGTCCATAGGAAGGCACGCAACTCGCAAACCATCGAGTCAGCAGTCCCTCAGTCTCAGTCGAACCGAGCTTGATTATTATGATAAGTGGATAGCCGGGGAGCTTCTCTCTTAGCTATGATCTTGACGGATTAGCGCTCAAGGGTTAAACTATATAGGTGAGCCAGGAAGACTCTCGAATCAAAGATCAACGAGCCAATAACTTTTTATTTGCTTTGCTGGCTCCATCAATGGTTTGGTCTAAAAGAAGGGTGGTGGCAGTAACTATTACTTCAACTCCGTAATATAATCCAACAGCTAGCCTTCATTCCCTACCAACCAGCCAATCTGCTAAAATCGGCCTAAGAACTGTTGGCTTAGTTGAAACTGATGTTCCCTTGTCTGAAGTGTTTATTTCATACCCGTAAAAAGGCAACCCAACCAACTACGAAGCAATTAAGGTATTCGGTTAGTAAGCACTCGCCAAAATGGATAAAATTGATCCCTGCTCCAAGCTGTCCTCTTGTTTCTACTCCTAAACCGACTCCTTTTCCTACTGAGGAATCTAGCTCACACAGGCATCAAGCGGCCTAAAATCAATAGGAACTGCCTCTCCAAAGGGAGTCAACCAAGCCCCAGCCAACAAAAGGAAAAATGCTACATTCGGAATCTTTTCTCTAGTAGAAAACTGTTTATTCATTAACTAGTGCAGCTCAACACTATACTTGAGAAAAGAGGGATGGCAAAGATAGGTCTACTGCTGGTATAAATTCCCTCCCTGATGACTTTCCTTACTCAGACTTTCCAATTCAGCGAAGGAAACTAGCCTGCATGGAATTAGAAAAATCAATCTGGCCCTAGATGGCCTAGGCAGCCCAAGAGGAAAAGAAAAGAAGTCAGCTAGGTGGAATACGCTTTTTTTTTGCCCTTACATACAGAAGAGAGGGAGAGGCACTTTTTGATACTGACTCTCCTTATCCTGCATTAGAAAGAGTACTTCCGCAGCTAAAAGAAGGTTTTTTTCTTAGAAGAAAACTCCAAATAAATGTCTTTCTTTCAAACTGCCTTTATCACAAACTCAACAAGCTTGCTCACTCAATTTGAATTTCTATTTGGATTGAAAACTCCATTGCTCAATGGCTTTCACAGACTCCTACCTTTTAAGGTAATCTAACTCCAATCCTTATTCAACTTCAACTGAAACCCTAGGGAAGGCAATCTCTCAAAGAGAAAGCATGGACTAAAGAGAGAAAAAATTCACTAGATCCATATCTAAGAACTTTTCCTTATACCCTCGGTCTTTGGCTTTTTTTAGTATTCTTCTTTCCTCGCCTTAAGGAAGGATAAGCACTTAGGCACGAGGGCTGTTCACCTCTCTACTCTGCGGATACCTAGTTTTCTCAACAAAAGATGTTAGAGATATTGGCTCAACAAGGGAATAATTGCTCTTAACCTGACCCCCTCTTCCTTCTAGGTGGAGAAAATGTTAAGAACAATGTCAAGGTCCGAATCTGGTCTTGTTTGTTGCTTGTGTTGGTAGTTTGGATTGGACACTGTAGCTATCCTCGGAGAGCACTAATACATAATCCTAATTCAGTCACATATCCACTGCTACTTTACACTAACTCAATCCTGTGTTTTACCACGACACAAAACCATTATCTCATCATCTATTTGCCAACCAAACATGTATCCATATGTATCTGGCGTGGTGTCGTGTTGAGTATGAACATGGCTTTTAGTTACCTTTCTAAAGGGTACCTTCCGTGGAAAAAGGCTCTTACTAGCCCATCCTTTTATTCTACAATTGCAACCATCTTGTCTCATTCGGAAGCTAACTCTACCTTCTCCTCCCAATTTAGCCTGTATCATTCTATGATGAGGGACATAATCCACTATTTTGATATGGAATGGGTTGTTACGTAGTTAGTCCTCCAGTTGTGCTTTCTTTGAGTCCCCGGTCTAGGGTGCTAGACCTCGTGTTTTAGTTTGACTCCAAGAATTACCATGGAAAGCTGGTTTCGGTAACTTATCTAGACTCACTACATCAAAACTGGTCGTTAAAAATTTTTGCAATTACTATATGCAACATGAGATCTGCAAGGGGGTTGCTTATAGTTTGTTCTCAACTCAAGGATTTTAATAAGAGCTACTAGGCGAAAGGCGCCACGGAAGGTCTTTCAATTCAAAGCAGTCGATTGAAGCGGTAAAGGTAGGCTAGGAAGGATTAGAACTACTTGATGGCATATCGCTGCTAAGAGTGAGGAAGTATGAGCCTATAACAGAGTATTGGATCATTAAACAAAATAAACCCCAGAGGTTTGGGAGACGTCGAGGCGAATAAAAGGGGAATGAGGATGGTCTAGAATCAATTATTTTTGTAGCCCCTGAGCCAAGTAGTTGATGCACTAAGGCAGCTAGAGAACTAAGAGCAAGCGCTGTTATCGGCTTAGGCAAGAGTCTTTTTGCGATTGTAGTGAGCAACGAGAAAGGTTAAATAAAATGCCCTAAGGGATGGATGCAGTATACTGGTACTTTAATTGTATATGGGCTGCGTCGCGTATTGATGAAGCATTGAGTATTGAGAAATCCTCGTAGGAAAGCAAGGTTTAACCATTCCATTCCCCCGATCCCCCGATGTTAGGGGAAGGGTAGAAAAATTCCAATCTATGACACCTCGGATAGGCCGAGACCAGCCACAGGTGCGACCCGAGACTTTGTCAATGAAGAAGGAGTCGTTAATGAATTGCCTGAAGTGAAGCAAGGGGTGACTCCTTCAAGCCGGAAAGAGTGCGCATTCGATCACGGAAGACCGTATTTTTCGCTTGTTTTTGTTGGATAATCCTTTGTTTCCAGATTATTATATAATAAGTAGTTTCTCCATCAGTGACGCTGTGTACCTTCTATTGTAAGGAAAATTTGTTCTCTTCTAGGCGACTTCTCTGCCAATTATTGGAAGTTCTCTTGAGAGTTTCCTTGCAGACAATTGAGTTGTCTTCTATCATGTTGCCCTCTATGCATTTAGTCCTAAGACAGATAGAATCTAGGGCCTGATTATGGTTTTCATATAGGGAGTCAAAATTTTTCTTTCTTTTCGAGGGCAGGGCTATATTTCCATGAGAATTCTGTTCCATTGCTGTCGGTTTTAGATCAAGTGCTATCAATCTCTTTTTGGCAAGCAGGGAAAGGTCTGTAGACGCTTGACTATTTTATATTTCTTAGTATTACTGAGTATTACTTAACTAGTTAGTATTCTATTAATAGGGTATTAATATCATCTTAAGATTCGAATAAGATATATACATATTTAGTATTTTAAGTTAAGAGAATATCAAAGTTAAATGGTCCTAAAGTAGCTCGACTAAAAGGAGAGGGAAAGCTAGTGGAAAGGAAGTATTTCACCTCTTCTGCGGGTATCTTTATCTTCCAGTTAAGGTTATATTACAAGTTCATATGGAAGGGCCAAAGGGTATTCCCTTGTTAGTGATGTAAGGAAAAGAAATGTTATTCTCCTGTGAGGAATGCTATGTCTGTCCGCCGAGATGGCTGTTGTTACTTATGTCTGGGGATTTTCCCCTCATCTTTGTTATGGGCTTTGTCACTGCAGGATAAGTATATGGGTTATGTGTGGTATCCTCCCGATATATATGGGTTATGGCAGTTATCCCTTTTCTCGTCAATGTTTAAAGCTGAGCTTGTTGGAAGTCATAGATTTCTTCTTGTTATCTGTTGTAGGATTCTCCCAATCCAAGTTGGAGTCATAAGATACTCCCCTGCATTTCGAGTAATAAGGGCATCAAGAATTTATATCTTCAATTATGTTGGAGAACGAGCTCCCTTGAATACATTTGCAGTTCCTTTCAATGGGGATTAAGTTGGAGTCCCTGTCTCCGTATTCCACGTAACAGTAGTCCTGGTATCAATAGGTGAAGTCCCCGTATCGCTATTCCGCTTTCCACTTGTCTTCATACCAATCCCCGGTTAATACTTATAGTAGTATCCTCTGGGATAGCAGATTCTCTTATCGGGTAAGCGAGTAGGCAAGACAGTGTAAGATAGATTGAGAATATAGAGCATATGTACAGTTGAGTTATGTTCGAGCCATTGGGATAGATGCAGTTGGAGTGGTCCTTTTATATGGGGTTCTTTCTCTAGTAGCAGTCCCCAATCCAGCTGTCTTTTTTTTCCAGTGAGTATGAGTTCCATTTGGAGTTCCCGGCCATGAGGTGTAGGAGTAGTTTCGTTGGCCTTTTTTGCTATTTCAGCTCCATTTTTACTTCTTATTGGTATAGGTGGTACTTGATTTTATCGAACTTTTGGCTCAACTCTTAGATACTTCACATTCTTATTTGAAATATAAAAAAAAGTCGGCAGAGCAGAAAAGTGGGTCTCTGGTAGAAGAGGAAGCCAATAAATCATAATAAATCATAATCGAATGGTAAAGAAGACTAAAATGTCTAGATCAGAGGAAAAGAATAGGGGAATCACAACACTGGCCATACCTATTGATGGAAACTGCACCCCTGGTACTGAAATTCCCCTGAAGATTTAGAGAACTTAGCCTCCAACAAGGGAATGGATGACATCAAGATTCTTACTGATTTGGAAACTCGATTTGTCCCCGAAGACTCTTCTTTTGAAGAAGTCGGTTGACTACTCTTAATCAGAAAAAATCATCTGATTGACCAGGCGGACCTTAGGCTTGAAAGCTCTACTCCTACTCTAGTTTGACGAAATGGACGTTCGAACTCCCACAAGGTACAAACCTTCTATGGAGGATCAACTAAAAGTGCCATCAAATGTTTTTCAGGAGCCTTTGAACATGAATTTGGCAAAAGAATTGCGTTTGCTAGCTTTCCACTCAAGATAAGGCTAAGGAAGTCGATCTAGGGTTACATAAGAAGAATGCCCACAATCAACACAAAGACTTGGGTTCAATACTTGAGTTGGACCAAATCTCTGCGGTTACTCTATCAAATCGATCCGCCAACACTACTGGTACTCTAAAAGAGAGACAGGAATCATCTAGGAATTTCTCTAGATTTTTCGTGCTTAGCTTCACGAATCTTGTACAAACACAACCATCTCTGGTACTCTCTGGAACTAAGTACTTGGTTCCTCTTTTAAAGAAGAAAAATTGACCTCTGGCAAAGGAACTTCTGCCAAAAGCGAAAGAATTTGTGATCCCCAGCTTTCCACTTAAACAAATGAAGTAGATCAGCCAATATCCTTTGCAGGGGAAACCTCTTCAACAATAGCAACCAACAATTGAAAGAAAACATTGACATTCAATGTTGTACAAGGGAATTTGTCAGTCAATTATTAGACTTGTTGGCCTAATGCGTGAAAGCTCGGAGGAATCTTGTGAATACCTGAAGCCCAAAATGTCAATCGAAATCATCTAGGAATTTTTGTTGGTTTGATGTCCTCTGCTCTAATAGGCGAAAGCAATCTTCCTTCCAGCGAACTCTATACACAACATGCCTTTATTTAGATTTTTCCCAGCCAATAGTTTGAAGTCAGAAATAGCACTGCATCAAATCTTAGTCGATTCCATCCATTAGATAGACTAGCCTTAGGAAAGATAAGAGGAATGAATCCCATAATAGTCAAGTAAGAAAAGAAAACGCCTATCTTTTTTTATTAATAGGAGTGGGTACTCCTTTTTGATTTGAGGACTTTTTCTTTATTCAATCTTGTATTGAAAAGGGCAGGCGACCACTAGTCTTTCTTTCCCAAGAAGAGTTTATCTTCAAGAAGAGGAGAAGTGGGCTAGTACTGGGAATCTAGGGTTTCGGGTTCTTTCCCCAGTTTCATTTTGATATTCAGACTTGAGCTCAGCCCAGTTTGTTATTATTAGATTTTCATTTTGGCTTTTATTCAATTCCACTCACTCCTCAAAGGAGAGGAAAATTGAAACTCAATTCTCTTTCTTTCATTTCAAGTCGGTTGAAGCCCAAGCATCTGGTGTCAACAGTTCTGACACTCCTGAATCAGACGATGTGTCCTAAGCCTTTCAGTCCATTGCTGTTGAACAAGAGTGAGCAGAGATGGCAGTGCCACTGGTTTTGAATTTCTTTCCCTAGTCCCAAAGCTTTCTGGAAGAAATGCCACTAGTATTGAATTCCTTCATTTAAGGAAGACTGATATAAAGGCTTTTCCTGCAATTGGATGTGAATGGGCCTTGGAAGGAGGTGAGTCTCGCCTCATCGTAGGCGGTCCCTGATCTCCTAAGCAAATGTTTTCGTGTCATCTCTCCTAGGAGAAAAAGAAAATAAGGATAGAATATTAATCCTCAAAGATGAGAAGCGGATCGCGTCACTCCCTCCGCAGGATGTATTTTTTCCATTCACAAAGGTGTGGGTCTGCTAATTGAACCTTTTACTTTCCACTCACTATAAGAAAATCCAATCGTCACGGGGATTACTACTTTGCTCTTCCTATCCCTATGACAGACACCCGTACATGCTGGTTTCTAGTCTTCTCCACCTAAAAAAAAGGTAACGGTTGTTGGTGTCTGCTCATAGCTTGTTTTTCCTCAATCTATATATCATTCCGATCTCTTATTTCCTACTCTACACAAACAGATCTGGTTTTGAGGGAGAAGTCCGCTTTCTCATCCAACGGGCAAGTAAGCTCGACAGGTTAGGAGGCTGTCTTTGAGTGATAGGGGCCCTTATTTCATGTAATACAGAGGAAAGCAGTGGCCATTCACGGTCACTCACTCAAGTTAGGGATTCTTCAAGACAGGTGTCACATTCATAGAGAACGAAACATTAGGGAGGGATAAGCACGGAGGGATCTAGAAAATGGAGTATTCTAGTTGGAGCTCCTAACTACCGTGCAATAAAAATATCGGCACTTTAATGCATAAATAGCTATGAGCCGCCGCAAGCGCTATTGCACAGCACACTACCGAATACCGTGAGTACACTGACAAGAGAGGAACTATGAGCAGAAATCAGTAGTCAGTCTTCAACTTAAATAAAGATATTGCGTATAAAGAGAGAAAGAGAGAGATACTCAGTCTCTTGAACGGCTGAAAAAAGGACCAAGGACGATGAATGAGGAGAAGAAGGAGGAGTAGGAGCTAATTCAGACGGAATCGAATGATTACGAGATAGACAATGAGACAAAGCCAAGAGGGAAGAGCACTTAGACAATTCACTTTGAGTATAGGAAAGTCTGCTGGTAGGAATTCCTCAAGGCGTATTACGGTTTTTCACAGATGGGGTGGATCGAAGCAATTGCAACGAAGAATTGATCTGAAATGAAGCACTTCTTCTATGGGCATTGTAGAATGGATAGAATATGAGCCTAATCGTTCTTCTCCAATCGCTCTAATACAATGGATCGATGGGGTCCACCAAAGGAAATGCAACACGATAGAAGAGTTTCCTCCGCCGCCTAAGATCCTCAAATCTACCCCAACTACCATCCGCAATCCATTTTTATTATTTTCCCTGCCGGGAAGATGGATCAAAAAATGGTAACTTGCTTCTCTCTTGGACTGATGGCGGCTTATGTAGTGGTCGGCCTTCCTACCAGAATGTCTTCTTGGTCAAAGAGCCATTTTATTAGTAAGGGCGCAGAAAGCAAAAAAACTTACGCGAATGACATTTTCTTCTCTGCCTTCTCCTCTCCAAAGGCCAAGGCAGAGACTGTAGCCTTTTCCTTCAGTAGCTCTTTTGGTTTCCCAAGGATAGTGGTAGTTGGGGCAAAGCCCGCTTTCTTCGCTTAGCGAATGAATGAGAAAGTCATAGGAAAAAACACATTCTCTCTTTGCGAGATCCGAAAGTGGAGAATGCATAGCATTCTCTGGGCACATAGGTCAAACGTAAAGCAGCACTCTTTTGGCAGAGTTTTAGGCGGCAAGAGACTTTAGGGCTTGTTAAAGCTTCTGAGCATAACGAATCGAAGCCGAAGATGGATCAAGGTAGTTTGCCTACTAAGCCGATAGGCGAAGGGCTGAAGGATGGAATGTGCAAAGTCGATCGTGCACCTGTCGTGTGACTTGTTGGTCTTAAGCAATGTCTTGAACAAAGCAACTCGCCTAGATAGAGCTCTCCTTTATTTTATGTTAGGCTAGGGGGGCACTAAATTGGAACTTCGATCGGATGCGGGTATCAAATCCTGCCGCTGAGATGTCCAGAAAATTCTTAGGCCTT
Source organism: Ehretia macrophylla (assembly GCA_037974665.1). Classification (NCBI taxonomy): domain Eukaryota; kingdom Viridiplantae; phylum Streptophyta; class Magnoliopsida; order Boraginales; family Ehretiaceae; genus Ehretia; species Ehretia macrophylla. Next base: position 48,302,622 of record CM075765.1, on the reverse strand, counting down.
GACGAATGGTCGGCCACCTTTTACGTTAGAAGAGCAAAAGTCCTAGGGCATAGCAGGATGAACCAATGTGAATGAGTGTAAGCTTCGTTGCCTGAACACGATTGGTGCTGACCACACTAGGTGTTACCGTGGTAGCAAGAGAGGTGAGGCGGTGATAATTGAGAGGTTGTCACTAAGCATTCCTAGTCACACAGGAAAAGAGGTCAAATGGCAAGGCAAGGCCATACGCCCGTTTGGCTCCTCTCAGAGTATAGCTCACATCTAAACATTTGATTGGGGAATGGGGCAATGCCCATGAAGCTCCAGGGGAAAGGGAAGGCCTACTAGGCCGTATGCCCATGGGTGTAGGATTCTTCGAAAAAGCGCTGGCTGACTCGGAGACCTGGGATCTTGGCTTAGTAACTAATGAAGGGAAGCTCGAAGAGCTTTCTCTGCCAACAACTTATGTAGTGGTCGGCCTTCTAGAAGCTCGCTAAGCAAAGCTTCTTTCCCCCTTCCCTTATTTTTTGAAATTAAGTGGAAAATAGTAGTCGGCATTCTATAAGCGACTTGCCAAGTCTACGAAGCTTTGCTTCTTGTAGTCGGCCCATAATGCCTCCTTTCATTTGCTTGCCTCCTTCCAGCTTAGAACGCCTAATACCTATTCTCTAGTGCGTTAAGCTAACCGCTAGATGCTCACCCTTTGGGTGTCGCTTCCAGCGCAGGAGGCCAAGCATTCTGCTCGACGTCCCAGCCTAATCTTCAAAAATCAAAAGCGCTACTACAATGCAGCCTTAACTACAATACAACTACATTACGCAAGCCCCACCGATATCTACCTATAGAGTCAAATCAAAGAAGTAGCAGTGATGGTTACTTTGATGGTTTATGGATTTAGTCAGCTAAACTCTATCAAACTCCTCAATAAATATCAACAAACAAGATGTCGTAACCGGTTAGGCTTGGTTTACTTTGGTTTGAATGTAAACTAAAATAGGTGGCGTTTATTCAAACAAAGGGAACCAAAGGTTTCCTCGGTACTTTAATAGTACGACAGTTGTTCTACTATAAGATTATTAATCTTAATAAAGTAGTTGTAGAACAGAATGCCGTTTGCCTTTACTTTATGGGTAGTATTTAAGTAGCTAAGTTTCCAAAGGTGAGCAGCCCCCTGTCCTTTATAGTCGTAAAGGGCTTTTTAGAAAAGTAAGGAATGAGGCATTCGAAAGGCCGACCACTATATCATAGGCATTCTGGTGGTAAGACCGATGACTACACAACTCTATACCAACTCATGAGTGATAGCGAAACCAAGCCGTCGTCTATAGGCGAAGGGACGAAAGCCGGACGAAGGCCTATGCTATAGGAAGAAAGAAACTGCGTTAAGGTTTCGAAGTCACTTAGCCGTATACAAAGGGAAAGGCATTGGTACGGAGTCAAGTCAGTTGTGGATATAGATTAGGCTATAAGTAACAGAGCCTTAAACTATGCACCAAGACTACACTAAGGAACAAGGAAGCTTGAATGAGCAAATAAGTCATGGAACGAAGCTCTTTCTCTAATAGCCTCGTTGAATAGGAGGGCGAAGGCTTTTTGAAAATGTATTTTTTGTCTTGTAAATGAATTTTTTTCTATTTAGAGAGAGTGGGCTTCAAGTTCTTAGGAAGAGCCGTATGAGGCAGCTCACGTACGGTTCGGGAACCGAGCCCCAGCACTGGGGCTTAGGTCAACACTTATATAATAGCCAGTCATCAATTGGAAGCGGGAAAGATGGTGATGAATTACGATTGGTCTAAACCTTCAACTTGTGACTTATTGCGACCTGCCCAGAATGCCCATACATACGAAGACCTCATTCACACAGCAAAGAAAAGCCGAGTGGAAGGGGGCAGTCAGCTGACTACTTCTTGGCCATGCCCTATCACGCCCCAACTCGACCCCTCCTATAATCAGTCAGGAAGCAACGGAATTTCGACAGTATAACGACAGTAAATAGGATATTGAGGCTCTAAACCAGCCTCATTAGAACATCATACGACAACTCCATAAACCATACAATAAACAACTCCTCATTAAAATAACAACATACAACATAACCATGTTACACCATAATCATTCTTTGTTATACGCCTCCGTTCCAACATAATACATGAACCTTAATATACATTGGAAAAATATATTGATACCAACCTAGCAACCTAAACATAGACAAAAGAAAGACTACTAAGATAGCATCAACTAATTCATTAGCTTTTCAACATCTTTTACATTATGAACTACAAAGCATATAAAAGTCAACTAGATAATATACAAGATAGTAAAACAATACAACATCAAGGATAAGACTCCGGAACATAAGACTCAACCACGTAAGGCACATTTTCCTCTTCAGGAGGCACGTACCCGTAATCCTGCTTAAGTACACCTGTAAGCATGCAATAATAGAGAGTGAGCTTATATAAAATAAGCCCAGTGAGGATCTGATAGATCTCTAACAATATTCACTATACTCCTTGGAAATGATCCTTTGAGCAAGTAAACACGCAATAACATCAATAATACTATCATCACATAATCTATAATGACCATTCAATAAAGGATACACTAGTTGGTGTAGCTCCAAATGCCATCACGATCATAACAGCCTTCTTGTGACTCCCATAAACTCACGCACCCGAGGTACCCCAATAACCTCTCCCTCCATGATACCTCCGTCATGCAAGCTGGAGGTAGTCTCTGGTAGTCATGCCGTTATCAACCTGACAGCCCGATGCTGCCCAAGAGGTGGCACACACATACCAAAGACTCAGCAATAATAATAAACATCAATCATTCACAGGAGGACAGTCTAGCAGAATTGCCTATCTCCCGGCATCAATCATCAATCAATAATCATCAATAGTCATCAATTTTCATCAATGTAACATCAATATATCATCAAGTAATTAATTAAACAGCAAACTACTAAGTTAGATGACAAAGTAGGCCATCCAACTTATCATGCATCAAACACACAATCAAACCCTAGTTTACCCATCATCAACTCAGAATTCAATCACTCAAACCACACCCAATCAACTAAAGACATAATTTAACAATTTAAAGAAAGACAACCTAAACTTCAAATATTCATAACCTACATTCTACTAATCCAAACAACTCCAAATCAGTTTCTATCACTCACCCATTCAATCAACTACATTAGCCCTCCTGGAAACCAACCAAAACACATCCAAATCATGCCCAATAACCCTAAAACCCTAGTGTGTCATGGCTGAAATTTCTGGACTTTAGCACCAACCTCACAATCGAAAATTCGGCATTACAACAGCGCTACCATGTAATTAACAAACTTTTAGAAATCGACGGCAATCGATTTCAACAAATACAACTCAAGATAATTAACATTTAGCAAATTAATCAACTTTAAATAGCCGAAAATAAATAATTTTGCTACAACGGTTCAAATCTTGCAAGAATACATATAAATGATCCCTAGCATGCATGGAGCAATAATCTAACTTCAAATTAACATTCTAACGGTTCAATAATTATTTATACGCATAAACACAAAATATGAGTTTTGAGATCTAGAATTTTTCTCTCACCTTTGATGCGATGAAAGCCTAGATATGCGTGCAATGCGTGCCCAACAAGCGGAATTCAACTGGGCACGACGTTCTACAGACAAAAACTAGGTTTTTCTTTGAAAAATTACTTTGAAAACCTGTTGAAAACCTTGGCTTATTCTCCCATGAAACTCTCAACCATCTAGGTGTTTTTGAGTGTGTTTTTGTGCTTTGTGAGTGTGTGTTGGTGATATATGCATATTGGTCAACATTTTAAATAAAGTCAAAGTTGAAACTTTAGTATTTTTAGTGTTTTCTTGACTTTAAATTTATTTTCTTGATCACCAATGCTCAAAAAAATTATTCAACACCCAAGATAGTTCAAGTAGGTTATTTTTAGGTGACAAGAAGTTTTACAATCAAACAATTTCACCCGAGTTGGCTTAAAACTAGATTTTCGCAAAAGTCGGTGTAAAAACCCTAATAAATTAATAAGCCGATTTAAAAACCAATTTCATCAAACACAGGTCTATTAAAGTCCGAGGACTAGGTCTAGAAGGGTTAAAAAGACCAGTTTCAAAATTTTAGCGGACGTGTTTTGAAAATATTATTCACTAAAAGTCGACGATAAAATTTCTAACTCCGTTTTTTATGAAAAATTTATGAATGCACATTTAGCATGTTCTAGGAGTATTAATAACAAAATTATCACATTCTAAGTCACATAGCATATAAACAGGTCAATTCACGTAAATCGAGACTAAACACGCAAAACGAGACAAGATAGAAAAGTGAGGTTTCACATTCTCCCCCCCTTAAAGAAATTTCATCCCTAAAATTTTTACTTGATGTACTGAACAAATCTGGGTACTGCTGCTGCATCTGATCTCATCTCTCCCAAGTAGCTTCCTCAATGCCTTGATGCTTCCACAATACCTTAACCATCAGAATCTTCTTCGACCTCAACTCTCGTTCCATCTGATCAAGAATACGATCGGACGCTCGTCACAAGTCAGATTCTCACGAAGCTGTAACGGCTCTGGCTCAAGAATATGAGAATGATCCAGATTATACTTTCGCAAATTAGACACGTGAAATACATCGTGGACATTAAAGAAGTTCTCCGGTAAAGCCAACCGATATGCCAACTTACCAACCCTGCCGATAATCTCAAACGGCCCAACAAATCTCGGACTCAGCTTCCCACTTTTACCATAACGAGCAAACCCCTTACGAGGAGACAATCTCAAGAAAACCCGATCTCCGACTGCAAACTCCATGTCTGGACGACGCTTATCAGCATAACTCTTGAATCTACTCTGCGCCGTAAGCATTCTCTGCCTGATCAACCGAACATTCTCAATCTTCTCAAGAAGCTCTGGCATGATAGTCGGATCAATAGTCTTCATCTCCCCTAGCTCGTCTCAATACAAAGGTGAACGATACTTACGACCGTAAAGAGCTGCGAAAGGTGCCATCCCAAAAGTAGCTTGATAACTATTGTTATAGGCAAACTTGGCAAGTGGTAGATGTTTCTCCCAGTTCTTTCTGAAGTCCAGAACACAAGCCCTAAGCATATCTTCCGAAATCTGAATAGTCCGCTCAGACTGACCGTCGGTCTGTGGATGATACGCGGTACTGAAGTTCAACTGAGTACCCAAAGTCTCCTGAAGTTTCTCCCACAAACGAGAAGTAAATCGAGAATCTCGATCTGAGACAATACTAGATAGAATCCCGTGAAGTCTAACAATCTGATCCAAATAAAGACCCGTCAACTTTGTAACCTCATCGAAATAAAATGAGCTATCTTCGTCAAACGATCCACGACAACCCAAACTGCATCATTACCCCTCGGTGTTCTAGGCAAACCAGTGATGAAATCAATCGTAATATGCTCCCACTTCCACTCTGGTATTACCAATGGCTGAAGTAACCTTGCAGGTCATTGATGCTCAGCTTTCACCCTCTGACAAGTCAAACATCTAGATACAAACTGAGCAACCTCCCTCTTCATGTTATTCCACCAATAGTGTTGCTTCAAATCTCGATACATCTTGGTTCCACCGGGATGAATAGTGTACTTAGAATTATGAGCTTCCTCCAGAATACCTCGCCTTAAGCCCGGTTCATCGGGAACACATACCCTGTTCCGAAACCGAAGAATACCGTCTTCATGCAGTTTAAAGTCAGGCTGATCATCTGTGATCTGATCCTTGATCTTCTGAAGTTTAACATCAAGCTGCTGAGCTTCTCTGATCTGAGACAGCAATAAAGGCTGAATACGGAGATGTGAACACATCACCCCAACCTGAGTCAACTCCGGTCTCCAATAAGTGAATTCCTCAAGAATCTCCTATTTCTTGATAACCAAACAAGCAACACTCGCCTTCCGACTAAGAGCATTTGCTACAACATTTGCCTTGCCAGGCAGATAATTGATAGAACAATTATAATCTCCAAGAAGCTCCATCCACCTTCGCTGGCGCATATTCAACTCCTTTTGTGAGAACAAGTACTTCGGACACTTATGATCAGTGAAAATCTCGAACTTACTACCCTTACAGATAATGACGCCACTTCTTCAGTACGAAGACAACTGCTGCCAACTCAAGATCATGAGTCGGATAATTCACCTCATAAGGCTTCAACTTCCTGGAAGCATAGGCAATAACTCGGCTATTCTGCATAAGAACACATCCCAAGCCCTCCTTGGATGCATCACTGTAAATAACCATATTATCGGTCCCCTCTGGTAGAGCAAGTACTGGAGCAGTAGTCAACCTCTTTTTCAACTCCTGAAATCCACTCTCACACTTCTCATCCCAAGTAAAGATAGTCCGTTTCTGAGTCAACTTAGAAAGTGGCCCAGCAATCTTCGAGAAGTCCTTGACAAACCTACGGTAATAACCCACCAAGCCAAGAAAACTACGGACCTCAGAAACATTCTCTGGCCGTTTCCAAGACAGAACCGATTCAATCTTAGTGGGATCTACAGATACACCGACTGTGTAATAACATGTCCAAGAAAAGATATGCATTGCAGCCAAAATTCACATTTACTGAACTTGGCAAACAACTGATGCTCCTGCAGCTTCTGTAAGACAAGCCGTAGATGTTGCTCGTGCTCCAATTCAGATTTAGAATAGACCAAGATATCATCAATAAAGATTACCACGAACTGGTCTAAATACGACTGAAAAACCCAATGCATAAGATCCATGAATGCTGCCGGTGCATTAGTTAATCCAAATGGCATAACAACAAACACATAATGCCTGTACCGAGTCCTGAAGGCAGGCTTCGGAACATCCTCCATACGAATCCGAAGCTGATAATACCCCTGCCTCAAATCAAATTTAGAATAGACTTTGGCTCCCTGAAGTTGATCAAACAACTCATCAATCAGTGGCAAAGGATATTTATTCTTGATGGTCACCTGATTCAAACCACGGTAATCGATACACAATCTCAAGGTACCATCCTTCGTCTTCACAAATAAAACAGGAGCTCCCCAAGGTGAAGAACACTACTGAATAAATCCCTTCTCCAATAACTCCTGCAACTGAGTTTTCAACTCTTTCAACCCAGCTGGTGCCATCTGGTACGCTGATTTAGAAATAGGTTGAGTACCGGGAATAAGATTGATCACAAACTCTACATCTCTCTCTGGCGGTAACCCTGGCAACTCCTTGGGAAATACATTGGGATATTCCCGAATAATAGGGACTTCCTCTAGCTGTAGCTTATCAGATGGCTTGTTGATCAAATAATCTAGATAACCCGAACACCCTTTACTCACCAACTTAACAGCTTTAGTTGCTGAGATAACAAAGCTCGTCTTAGCACCACGGTTCCCTACTACCTCTACTACTGGCTGATCTGGAAAACGAAATTGTACTACCTTGGTTCTATAGTTCAACTGGGTATCATACTTAGAAAGCCAATCCATACCCAAGATAACATCATACCCCTGGATAGGAAATAAGATACAGTCCGAAAGAAAATTATGCCCCTTAACATGTATTATACAATCCTTACATACTAAGCCAGTCACATACTTATCAGTCAAAGAGGTACTAATCTCAACCACATAAAACAATCTTTCAGGTTGCAAATTAACACGTTGCACACAAGCAGGAGTAATGCAAGAATGCGTAGCACCAGAATCAATCAACACTTTAACAAGTTGATCAAGTATAAGGAAGTTACCTTCCACCACTGTAGTCTACTCAGGCATCTCCTCTAAGTCAACTGCGTAGGCCCGAGCCTGGACCCGCTGCTGCTGAGGTACACTAGCCGCAGGTCGCCCCTGATAACCCTGAGTCACTGCCCGACCCTCAGTCCTTGAATATCTAGAGCAATCCCTCGCCCTGTGCTGATTGCTGTCGTATCCTAAACACGTCCCTGACTTCACTCTGCAATCGGCCTCCACATGCCCCGTGCGCTTGCAGTGTGTACACTGCGGTGATGATGCACTAACACTGCTCCTGGAAGAACCAGAAGCTGAAGAAACAGCTGAACCAGCCTGCTGCTGAGGTCTAACAAAACTAGGCCTGTACTGACCCTAAGACTGGGCTGGCCTAAACTGGGACTGAACCTGATATGACCCCTACTGAAACTGAGGCCGATAATAATTCTGCTATCCCTGTGGCCTAAAAGAACCCTGCTGAGCTGGCGGCCTGTACACAACCTACTGTACGGGAGGCCCATACATACCCTACTGAAATTGCAGCTGATACGACCTCTTACTAGGCTGACTAGACACAAGCTGATCCCCATTTCTCTTCTCTAACCTAGAAGCTGCATCAAAGGCCTCAGTGAATATATCATACCGATTCAGAGCCATCACATCCTGAATCTCGGGCCTCAACCTCAATATGAATCTACGAGTCCTCCGCTTCTCATCAGCCACATACTCCGGTGTATACCGGGACAATCGAGTAAAGGTGGCCTCATACTGAACCACTGAGGCATCCCCCTGAATCAGAGACAAAAACTCAGCCTCTCTCTGCTCCCTCATGATCCTCGGGACGTACATTGCCCGGAAAGCTAATAGAACGGTACCCCAAACATACGAAATACCCTGAGTCGCCCAGCTAGTTCTCACCGTGCGCCACCATTCTTCTGCCTCATCATCCAGCAAGTACATGGCAAAGGAGACCTTCTGCTCATCGGTATAATCAAGAGGATCATAAATCTTCTCCACCTTACTAATCTACGCTTCAGCCTTCCAATCATCGGGTTCCCCCTGAAATCTAGGTGGATAATACCCCAATAACTCTTTCAGGGTACCACGCACGTGGTTTCCACCCTGCACATGCAACAACTGAGCCTGCCAAGCCTAAGTCTAGGCAGCCTGCCCTGCTATCAACTGTGCCTGTCCGGCCACTAACTCAGCAATCATCTCCATAGCTGCCCCCAAGCGATCATCACCCCTATCACGGCCTGGTGCCGCATTACCAGGAGTCTCATCTACTACCTCGGGCCTACCTCTGGTCCTCGGTCTACCGGCCATTATACTAATCAAAGAGTTAGCACAGATTATAGCACGTAAATAGGTTATAAACAACTATTAACACATAAACAACAAACACATATTAAGCACATAAATCACATAAAACACATAAATCACTTAAGTATCAATCACATAAACAAACACATAATCACATAACACATAATCACTTATCATTTAATCATGGTAACACATATTTCACTTTTCTTTCATTTCATACATACTTTCATGCTAAGACCATTACCCACATTCTGAGAATACCCCGGCTGACAACTAAACATGCGCTCAGATACCACTTAAATGTCACGCCCCAACTCGACCCCTCCTATAATCAGTCAGGACGCAACGGAATTTCGGCAGTATAACTACAGTAAATAGGATACTGAGGCTCTAAACCAACCTCATTAGAACATCATACGACAACTCCATAAACCATACAATAAACAACTCCTCATTAAAATAACAACATACAACATAACCATATTACACCATAATCATTCTTTGTTATACGCCTCTGTTCCAACATAATACATGAACCTTAATATACATTGCAAAATATATTGATACCAACCTAGCAACCTAAACATAGACAAAAGAAAGACTACTAAGATAGCATCAACTAATTCATTAGCTTTTCAACATCTTTTACATTATGAACTACAAAGCATATAAAATTCAACGAGATAATATACAAGGCAGTAAAACAATACAACATCAAGGATAAGACTCCGGAACATAAGACTCATCCACATAAGGCACATTTTTCTCTTCAGGAGGCACGTACCTGTAATCCTGCTCAAGTACACCTATAAGCATTCAATAATAGAGAGTGAGCTTATATAAAATAAGCCCAGTGAGGATCCGATAGATCTCTAACAGTATTCACTATACTCTTTGGAAATGATCCTTTGAGCAAGTAAACACGCAATAACATCAATAATACTATCATCACATAATCTACAATGACCATTCAATAAAGGATACACTAGTTGGTGTAGCTCCAAACGTCATCACGATCATAACAACCTTCTTGTGACTCCCATAAACTCACGCACCTGAGATACCCCAATAACCTCTCCCTCCATGACACCTCCGTCATGCGAGCTGTAGGTAGTCTCTGGTAGTCATGCCGTTATCAACCCGATGCTGCCCGAGAGGTGGCACACACATACCAAAGACTCAGCAATAATAATAAACATCAATCATTCACAGGAGGACAGTCTAGTTGAACTGCCTATCTCCCGGCATCAATCATCAATCAATAATCATCAATAGTCATCAATTTTCGTCAATGTAACATCAATATATCATCAAGTAATTAATTAAATAGCAAACTACTAAGTTAGATGACAAAGTAGGCCATCCAACCTATCATGCATCAGACACACAATCAAACCCTAGTTTACCCATCATCAACTCACAATTCAATCACTCAAACCACACCCAATCAACCGAAGGCATAATTTAACATTTTCAAGAAAGACAACCTAAACTTCAAATATTCATAACCTACATTCTACTAATTCAAACAACTCCAAATCAGTTTCTATCACTCACCCATTCAATCAACTACATTAGCCCCCTCGGAAACCAACCAAAACATATCAAAATCATGCCCAATAACCTGAAAACCCTAGTGTGTCATGGCTAAAATTTTCGGACTTTAGCACCGACCTCGCAATCGAAAATTCATCATTACAACGGCGCTACAACGTAATTAATAAACTTTTAGAAATTGATGGAAATTGATGTCAACCAATACAACTCAAGATAATCAACATTTAGCAAATTAATCAACTTTAAATACCTAAAAATAAATAATTTTGCTACAACGGTTCAAATCTCGCAAGAATACATATAAATGATCCCTAGCATGCATGGAGCAATAATCTAACTTCAAATTAACATTCTAACAGTTCAATAATTATTTATACGCATAAACACAAAATATGAGTTTTGAGATCTAGAATTTTTCTCTCACCTTTGATGCAATAAAAGCCTAGATATGCGTGCAATGCGTGTTCAACAAGCAGAATCCAACTCAGCACGAAGTTCTACAGACAAAAACTAGGTTTTTCTTTGAAAAATTGCTTTGAAAACCCGTTGAAGACCTTGGCTTATTCTCCCATGAAACTCTCAGCCATCTAGGTGTTTTTGAGTGTGTTTTTGTGCTTTGTGAGTGTGTGTTGGTGATATATGCATATTGGTCAACATTTTAAATAAAGTCAAAGTTGAAACTTTAGTATTTTTAATGTTTTCTGGAATTTAAATTCATTTTCTTGATCACCAATGTTCAAAACAATTATCCAACACCCAAGATAGCCCAAGTAGGTTATTTTTAGGTGACAAGAAGTTTTACAATCAAACAATTTCACCCGAGTCGGCTTAAAACTCGCTTTTCGCAAAAGTCGGTGTAAAAACCCTAATAAATTCATAAGCCTATTTAAAAACCAATTTCATCAAACACAGGTCTATTAAAGTCTGAGGACTAGGTCTAGAAGGGTTAAAAAGACCAGTTTCAAAATTTTAGCGGAAGTGTTTCGAAAATACTATTCATTAAAAGTCGACGATAAAATTTCTGACTCCGTTTTTTATTAAAATTTCATGAATGCACATTTAGCATGTTCTAGGAGTATTAATGACAAAATTATCACATTCTAAGTCACATAGCACATAAACAAGTCAATTCACACAAAACGAGAATAAACACACAAAACGAGACAGGATAGAAAAGTGGGGTTTCACATGCCCCCTTCTTATAGATACGAGATACTTGATCTATATTTTCAAATAGGAAATTGCATACCATTAGTCGATATACGTATAGGAACATGGGTTCATGATATTGAATTCCAGGTCAAGGTGGAAAGCTAGCTCAAGCCGTAGGAACTTTTGCTAAAATAATGAAGAAACCAGAACCCCCTACACTCTCTATTAGGCTTCTGTGGGTACCTTCAGGTGTTGAAAAAATGATTGATACCCGATGCCGAGCTACTATTGGTATAGTTTTCAATACCAACCATAGTGTACGTAAGCTTAGAAAAGATGGACAAAGTCCGTGGGCAGTGGGCAGACGCCCCGTTGTTCGTGGTATGGCAATGAATCCAGTGGATAATCCTCATGGAAGTGGTGAGGGGCACATGAAAGGAGGTAGACCTTCGAGAACAAATATTGGACCTAGAAGAAAAATGGGGAAAAAGTGAAGTCTAAGCGCGTATGGCACGAAAAAGAAATCCGATTTCGGTAAGACTTGATCTAAATCGTAGTTTAGATTCAAGTTGGTTCAGTGAGGGCGACCGCAAAAGTCACCGAATGGGTCAGTATTTTCCTTTAGTTTGTCCCATATTTTAAATATAAAAAGGCATGGGAGGACATTACAGATGTCCGGGACGGACACGACTTCTTCTAAGGCTAGAAGACCACTAGAAGACACCCAGGACTAGATCATATCATGAAAGAAGCACACTGGGCAGGCATGCTTCAACCGTGTCCCCAAGGCAAAGTTAAATGTAGATATCATGAATGCGAGGTGCAGGATACCAGGCCGAGAAACCCTGGCAACCATTCTCCTATGCGCTAATCGCTAGCGCATCCAAGGCCTCGGCGCCCAGCTCAGTTGGAGAGGCCTAGCCTGATCTGAGAGGTACTAATTTGGTTCGGATAGACTTCATTCAAGAATTCCGCCGTCCCTGGAATCAATAAGAAAAGAAGTACTAAGTTTCAGATCAGTGAAAAAATCGAAATGAAAGAAGAGACATTTCTCGCTCGGCACCTAAAGCGCACTATGCTCCGCTTCAACAAATGAGAGTTTTCGGTGGAATTGGTGAACCACGTGAGCTGGTTAGATGCGTGGGACAAAGGGCTTGTAGTACCTACTAGCGCAGCTATGCAGTGGAAGGGAAGGAGCCAAAATCGACCCCCATTCTTTTGTTTTTATAAAAAAAATAGTACAATGAGATTAGACTCTCGGATAAGACTAAGCAGCTACCGACCATTCCAACGTGCCCTTGACCTATCTTGATTTAGACCAAAAACCTATCTAAAGTAGAGCCTAGTTTAAGCTGTCAAATAAATGATAGAATGAAAAATACATAATAACCACTAGTAAGGATATAGATGGAGTCTCACTCAGTAAAGAGAGTTGTAGATTCGTAAAATAGGAGAAGACTTTCGATTATCGCGGTAGCTACAATCTTTCTAAAGCAAGAAGGGAGAAAGTTGAGTTTGAGAAAGAAGGGCCAACTATTTAGATTAGAATCTTAGTAAAGGCAGCACGGACTTGAGTTGCGTGAAAATCGTTGCGCTAACGCGCATCCGTTTTCTTGCTCGTTAGCACTTTAGTTTTTAATAAAGACGTTTAGGCCTTACTAATAAGATAGAATAGAAAGGGCTTTTTAATCAGGGTGGGCAGGTTTGGAACCTTATACAAAGCGCTTCTCCTTTCAAATGACAACTTCCTCTTCCTGTTGCGAGGGCCTTGCACCAAACCAAACCACCCTCTGCCCGATCAAGTACCTATTGCTTCACTAGTAGTCCACTTAGGTTAGGGGGCATTGTCCTTTAGTTCTTACCAAACTCCGGTGTGTAATCGACATGTTGCTAGCTAGAACTCAGTCGAATAAGAATCGTAGATTCCTTATGCTATCAATTTCTTATTCATTCATGGCGCTCGGCCGGTGCTCCTTTCTCATCTCAAACCATAACAACTCTGAACGTTAAGGAAGATAAGGAAAGACCACCTGAGTGAACCGACCGAAGATACTTGACTTATCCGAACCGAACGATAGCGGCTTAAAGCTAAGCCTATCACAAGATAAAAATACCTTGATCGACGGGGAGGAGTATCTCAAAGTATGGGGCAAAGGATCAAGCGCTTGACCTTGTTTCTCAGGATCCACTACAGGTTAGGTTTGAGAGTCGTGTGATGGGTGACTATCCAGCACAATTCGGAGAGCACTTTTGGTCTGCATTGGTGAATGGAAGCCCCCTTCCTATCAAGTAAGAAGGAAGCGGATCTTCTCACGACGGAGTCACTATTGACTCTATTTATTGTTATGGTAAATCAGTGTATCAAGATGTCAATCTGATATCATATTTTGGTTCGATACGTCCCCCTACAAGACTGACCTTTGGCTTTCGTCTCGGTAGGTGTATTATTCTACATTTTTCCAAAAGAGCTTTCATTCATTTCTTTCTTCCCCATCGACCACGATGACTTAAACGAGGCAAAAAATCCAGACCTGAAAATAAGAAGGGCCGGTGGTGGGCATTTGGGAAAGTCGACCCGATCGGGTGTCTTCATTCAAGGGACGGTGCAAAAGAAGAATGAAATAAAGTGAGAGGCCAGGGGGAAGGGAAAATAGTCGAGTCGATCAGGCTCGATAAGCGGGAGAAACAAAATGAAATCAGGATTTGGCCGAAAAAGAAGAAAGGCTATGGATACCATGATCGATCACTATCAATAAAGAAGAATCATTCTAAATCACTTTGGGTCAGCGGGGCCTTCAAGTATCCGAAATACGCCGGGGTTATAAATGACATTGCGTTCTTGATAGAAAATGACGACTCTTTCAGAAGAAACAAAGTTATTCAAGTTATTTTTTCCCAAAGAAGTCCCACTTCGACGGCCCGACGAGTCATCTACTTAAAAGGATCCTCCCTGCAGTTCACATTTCCTTGAATTATTGGGTCATGCAATACTTTTTGAATACAAAGAACAAAATGCTTTTCAACCTCGTCGTAGTATTCAATCATTTCGTGGCACCGGGCGTGGCTGAACCATCTACGATGGGGAGAGCTACTGCACAGGAAATAAGCTTAGATAAGAGAATATGTTCTCATATTGCTTTTTTGTAGAAAGCTCGAGCAGCGATAAAAAGTGTTTGGCCGAAGCCAAAAAGAGGTTTCATTCACCAAACAAATGATCTTCGCTTCGCGGGAACAACAAAAACATCCATCTCGCTATTTTCTTTCTTCGGTGCTACCCTTTTTTTTTCAAGGGATAGGCTTGGGGTGTATAATAACATTTTTCTTTAGGATGCCCGGGAACAACTCCTAGGTCAATTGAGGATAAAATGTTGGAACCTCATGGGTAAGGATAAGGTAATGGAATTGATCTAGAAATTCATCGACCTAGGTAGGATAGGAGAATTGATAAAGGGGATAGAGATGATGATAGAGATCATACTGAGAAACATAATAATTTTGTGCGGATACAACTCTTTTTTGAATGAAGTGTAAAAATGTGATATTTGTTGTCTAGTAGAACTAATACTAATGCCTTAATTGAATCGATCAAGATCCAATCTGTTTATCAAAGTGCTTCTCCGATTGCTCAAGACATCTCTTTTCAATCGAGGAACAAAACAAGATCATTTCGTTCCATTTTTAGTAAAATAGTAAAAGATATTTCATTAGTAATGGAAAAAAGGGTGGAGGGGATTCGTATATGTTGTTCAGCTCGATCAGAAGGTGTAGAAATTGTGATAACCTGAACCCGGCATGCATTTAATAGCATTTAATTGCATCTAATTAAGTGTCATCTTAAATGTTAGCATTGAATTTTGTGTTTATTTTAATTAAACATTCATTTGTAGCTTTATTTTTATATTTATGTCAATCGGTTTTGTTTTTCTTGCATCTTAATGCTCGGTTTTCAATTAAATAAAAAGTAGCTCCGAGCCAGAGTAAATTTTGAACTATGTTACTTCTCGAAAATTATATTTTCTTAAATTCTTTGAGATTTAATTGTTATTCTTTTATTGTCACAAAGTGCATAGCATATCGAGAGCGATAGTTAGGAAACGATTTTTAGTCCTCAGCAAATAGTGAAAACTAGTGTTTGGTGTTTTAATTTTAGTATTTTAATTGTTATTAACTGGAGTTGGATTTATGCTAGTTGTTTTTGCCTTAAAATGCCAAAAATTAAGCTTATTTGACCAACTTAGGTTAGCTTTGACCAAGGCTTGACCAATTGACTTGTTGCCAACTTATTTAAAGCATAGAATAGCACAAAATAAAAATAAAAAAGAAAGCTGAAAACAGAATGAGGGCAGGCCGAAACAAGAAGGAGAGAAAAAAAATATTTCAATCTTCAAAATTTCAAATCTTCGCGTGAGCTTGCATGGGGTGGTTTCCGAGGCATCCGGCGTGGTTTTCCTAGCATCTAGTAGCATCTAAGGTGAGGGTTTCATCGTTATTTGCACATTTGAAAATATTATGTCTATACTTTAATTTTTAGAAATTATGCGTAGATTGTTATTTTTTCCGTTTCGTTGCTTAAAAAATGTTCCCTAGCAATCAGAGAACATGTATTTATAGCTTTTTAGCATTTTCTGTAGTTGAATATCGAAATTGAAATTTAAATTGATAATTGAATAGTAAATTATGAATAGTAAACCCCCGTTTCGATGAAGTTTCTCCGTTATGCGTTCTGTTGATGTAGGAAGGTACTAGATATGCTAGAATGCCTAAATGGGTGGTTTAACTAGATTGTGTAATGGAAAAATGGAGAAAAAAGGCTTAGTGAAAGTCGGGGTCGTTTAGGTCAAGTTTGGCATTTTATCATTTTGCGTGATGGTATTGTCTCGGGAGGCCATGGAAGTACTTTTGGTATGATTATGGCGTTGGTTGGGTGTTTGGTTAGGGTAGCGGTAGTTCAAACGAGCAAAGGGAGAAATCGGGGCTTTGCGTGAATTCTAGGGTTAAGTAGGGTTTCGGGGTCTTTGGATGTGCCTTATGGTGACCTAGGAGGATTGGTGAAGTCGATTTCCAAAACTCGTGGCTCGTTTGGAAGTAGTAGCATTTTGAAAGTTGGGGTCATTTTGTGATTTTGTGTGTTTTCATAGTATAATGCCTACAGAATACTTAATAATGCTTGTTATGCTCGTTAAAGTTGATTATGATTGAATTTGTATGTCAATTGTTGATAATGCTAGTTAGTGTTGTTCTTGTTACTTTATTGCTTGTAATTGCTTATTGTGTGCTTATTGTATCGCATGTTGTTACTGACTTGCACTTCAGTGCCTTGCTCGATTATCGTTATATATATCTCGTATTGCATTGCATAAGTGTCAGGCGCGTGAGTGATGGGCCTCTCTGGGTAGCCTCGGGTTGCCAGTGTTGGTTGCTCTAGCTCCGTGTCCTATTCCCTTTTCTCGCTTGGGTTGCCGCCTAGGGGGGTTTGGGTCGTAGAATTGACAGAGTATGTCTGGAGTACTCTAACGGAAGTTATAAGGTGGGTGAGCCGGTGCGTCATCGTTAAAGTCATCAAAATCGTGAAATGGTACATTGCTCGTATGAGTGAACCATAGCCTTCAGAGTGTGGTATAGCTTTGAATGGTTGTGTTAATGCTTTCTTGATTGTTTATTATATTGTCGTTTGTATTGAATGCTTTCTTATTGACTTTATTGCTTAACTGTGTCTATTTGCATTGCACGAACTTCTTTCTCTCCACCTCGATATCTGTCTCGCCCTCACTGAGTATACGTGTTGTGTATACTCACTCCTCACCTCCACATTTCAGGAAATGCCATATTAGCTGGAAAGTTCGTGATTATGTGAAAGATCATGCTTGAAGATTTGTCTTGCGTGCTATGTGGCTTGAGTTGTCAAAGATGCAAAGATGTATGTTCATATGTTGTATGTATTTATTGTTAAAAGGAATGTAATTTAAATTTAGCTAAGTAGTTAAGGTAGATTGATAAGCTAGTTCATGTATCCAGTTAGTATAGTTTAACTTCAATGCATGTTGTTTTGCTAAAAGAAAGAGTTAGAATGGTTTGATAGTCTAACTTATGCAATAGGTTAGTATGGTTTAATTGTCAACCATGAATGTACTTGTAAAAGATGTGAAGAGGTAGGTTAGTCTGTAAACTGGAAATGTATATTTGGTTATGTTCGCTTGTTGAGAACCAAGGCTCGGATGGCCTTGAGGTGCTTGTATGGTTGGACACGGTACTGGTCCACTTATATGCTATTACAGGTTTTACATTTTGCCTAGAAACAGGGGAGACTCCGTCCGTTTTCCCTAAAAATTATGCCCGGGTTTGGAATTGGGTTGTGATTAGATTGATTGATAGAACTCCCGATCTCGAGAGGGATCGGGGTATTGCAGAAATAGCTAGAACAGAATGCGAAAAGTAGGGAAAAATATCTCATAATGTATTTAACCAGAAAATAGATTGTGCTCCTGCGGAAGTATCTACTCGTTACGGAATCTCAGGTGTCAAATTGTGGATTTCATATAGTAAAAAAAAGGGGGGCATGCTATATCCGAAACGTACGAAATATAGTAGATATCGTAAAGGCAGATGTAGTAAAGGTTGCAAACCGGACGGTACACAACTTGGTTTTGGAAGATATGGCACTAAAAGTTGTAGAGCTGGTCGTCTTTCATATCGAGCCATTGAAGCAGCGCGTCGGGCTATAATCGGACACTTCTATCGTGCTATAAGCGGACAATTTCGAAGAAATGGTAAGATATGGGTAAGAGTTCTCACAGATATCCCTATTACCGGGAAACCTACAGAAGTAAGAATTGGAAGAGAAAAAGGAAATCATACGTGTTGGGTTGCTCGTGTGTCTACGGGACAAATCCTATTTGAAATGGATGGTGTGAGTATGTCAAATGCTCGATAAGCCACTACATTAGTGGCGCATAAACCATGTTCGTCAACCAAGTTTGTTCAGTCGTCGTAACCTAATTAGTTAGTGGGGAAAAACAGGGCCGGGATTCAAAAGAATTAGGCGAAGTGTTTGTTCCTGAACGACATTAGTGGAAAGGCACTAAGGGAGAGGGATATACTCCTTTTGTAATCGCCGAAATTGTACGCCAAACCTTCTTGTTCCAGGCGTACGACCCTAATACGTTAAGGTTGAATTCTTCCGGTCCGATTTAGAAAGTGAAAGTAGTAAGAATAGATAAGAAAGAGAAGAGCTAAGATTCAGGACACGGAAGTGTATGGGAGAAAGGAAAAAACGTATGTATGTATCTGGGGGGTGGGGCTATGTATGTAGAAAGGGATCAGTCTCTATCCATCGGGATACTCATGTAGGCTACCAAGTAAATAAATTCAGGTAGTGTCTAAATAACAAGGAAGCCAACAAGCTCAAATATGAATAGTTAGTTGGCAAGCTAGCTGCATTTCTTGTGAGTTAACCCGCATACGGGCAGGCAGCGGAGGTAAGATCGACGCAAGGGATACATATGTACATCAGCCGCATCTTTATGGTGCTGTTAGCAAGTGGAGGCAGCATTTTGTTCCTTGTCTCTCTTAGCAGTGAGCTTACTGAGTTCCCGGGGTCGGGCTGAGGCAGCCCAAAGGGCCTGCATGGCACAGCAGCCTAACCTCAACCCTATGGTGGGAACTTTTAGGAGCCGGTCACTGAGGTTGGTAAACTCAGGGTGCCTACCGTACTTGTTCCTCTATCCATCCCCTTTCTCCGTAGGGCTGAGGACGGAATTCTTGATTTCGGGAAGAGGGAAGCACCTGGCATTCATTTACTAGGGGGGCAGTCAAACCAACGAAGAGTTGGCTTACGAAGCTTACTCATCAATGGGCGAAGGGGGGGGGGTCATGCATTGGCATCACGTAGGGATTTCTTCAACAAGAAAGGATTGCTGCTGTGAGTGATCACGTACGGCAGCGAATAATGGATTAGCGGACCAATTGATTGATCGAGATGTGATGCTCACTAATCGACCATGCAAAAATCTCCAAGCTCTTTTACTAGAGTTCCAAACCTGAAAGCTTTCTGTTCAAGCTCCGCTCATTGTCTACTTCTCAAGTCCTGCGAGTCTACTAACGGGAACTGTCATACAGTCGTATCTTCTGTTAAGAAAGATCGTAGATGAACTAACCTAAGTAGTAGAAGTAGAAAGAAAACATTGGTACTATATTGGCTTGGCACGCTACGACCAATACTGCACTCCTACCAAGCCTTCTCTTTTTTCTTTTCTTATGGATAACATAGAGCTAATTCTATATAGTCTCCCCCTCCCTACTAGGACAGGTTTAGAAGCTAGGACTGATTAGACCGTACTGTTCATCCGATTCTCGGCATTCCTTCCATCTGCCCGGCTATAAAAAGACGATTCTCTATTCCCCATTTCTCTTTCTTTCATTCCTCCCTCAATGCTCGTGCAAAGAAGATTGACTGATGCCATACATAATAGTTATTCTAGTGCAGCTAGGAGAGCTAACTAAGACTAGGAGCTGATTCTATACCAGTCACAGCAGATTCTGGGCACCAATGCACTAACTCCTTCGCTGTCTTACTTGCCTTTCTTGCTTCCTTGCTTTAATCCAACAGGCCGTAGCATCCTTTTTTTTGCTTGAAGAGAGTTTAGTTTACTATAGTGCGTAAGGAGAGGAGAGATTCTTTATCAAGGACGGGAACCGGTACTTGGACGGATTCCAGATGAGAGATTCTCTATTGGATAGCTTGAAGAGGCTAAACTTTCGAGGCTCGAACTCTTGAACTACTCGAATAGACAGACCGCAAGTCAACAAGCAAGGTTTTTATTACTTGCTTGGTGCTTAACGCCTTATAAATAAATCTTCTGCTTTTGGTAAGGGGAAGAGGGAATATGTCGTCATCTATCTGTCATCGAGAATGGGTCTTATTTCCTCTAGTATCGTGTGACGCCCGAGATTTAGCCATGCATTCAATTACTATTGCATCCCTTGTTTGCGCATTTCCTTCTGTGCTTTATTAACCGTCTTCTTAAATTACTATTCACCCCATTTTTAAACTGCATTCTATTAGTGAATTAGCATTTTTATTAAATCATATTAAATGTTAGAGTAGTGGGAAAAATGTGCAATTGAGCTAGAGGCGATAGGAGA
Organism: Ehretia macrophylla; assembly: GCA_037974665.1. NCBI lineage: Eukaryota > Viridiplantae > Streptophyta > Magnoliopsida > Boraginales > Ehretiaceae > Ehretia > Ehretia macrophylla. The sequence goes on along the minus strand of CM075765.1, from coordinate 48,281,712 downwards.
GCTCGTTTAGAAAATGTTTTTAGTAGTTGAATGAATAGTGTTACGTAACTAACTTGGAGTTTAATTAGCTAACATTAAATTTATGCTTAGGACTTGTTTCTCACTAGTTTGACTCACATTTTACCATACACTTAAACTAAAATAACTCACCTAAGCTTATATAACACACACACAACTCACCTTAAGTCATAACAAGCAAAAATCCAAAAAAAAAAAATGATGAATAGTACTGTAGCGCCGAAGAGCTCTAGCAGCCAAGGGGAGGGATTTTTGCTCTTCAATCCTTCATTCCAAGCCTCTCCAAGCCTAGAACAAGTGGTTTAGGGTGTGTGCAAGCCTTCTAGGTGCTCCTACGCGCTTTAGGTGAGGGATTTCATGACTCTTTTTGCATATTGAAAATGTTACACTTTTCTTGATTTGTTAGAAATGCTATAAAATGCTATTGCAAAGCTTATCTATGCTATTATACATTGTATAGAAGTGCTAGAGAACACATTTAAGGCATTAGTTTGCATTTTAAACGGTTGGAATCGTTACTTTGATTTTTGAGGTGAATAGTGATGGGATTTTAGGGTTTTGTGTAATTGTGCATATTGGATTGATTCATTGCTTTTAATAGATGCCTTAGGTGCTAATGAAGGTATTCCAATAGCCCCGTGCCCTTGAATTGCTCTAAACTTGCATAAAATGTGAAATAGCCGACTTTTTAAAAGGGGTTTCGGGGTTAATGCCAATCCGGGTGAATTTGAGCTTTATAATTGGTAATCTTAGGCTACCTAGGTGCTATAGAAGCTTTGCTAACCCTTGTTTGAAGCCCGGATAAGGTATGTGTAGTTTAAAGCCATAAGAGGGAATTTGGGGCTTTCGGGGTAATCGCGGGCATTTGAATGAGTTAGAGGGTTGAGAGGGTACCTTGAGGGTTAGTTAGAAGCTTGGGAGAGTTTCCCTTGAAAATGAAATCATTAACCTTGGTTTGGAAGAGAAATAGTCTGGAAAACAAAGGGGTTTAAGGGTAATTTTGGTTGACTCGCGCTTCTAAACCCATGGCATGACTTCTTGAGTGTTTATATGTGGTTTCAAGTTGATTTGGAGCTTTTGGTATGATTCTACGCTTATTTTGTATATGCCCCTTTGTAAACTGCTTATTAACTTATATAATTGCTTCTATTCTAATTGCATCGAGGTCAGCCTACTTTGTTGATCCTCTTATGTGTTAATGCTTATATTATTGATATTGACTTGTCATTGTTAAGTGCATTGCATAGTGGTTGCGCAACCATAATGTTAGGGGCGAATGTGTTGAATATTGGCCGGGCGGCAGAGGGCTTGCCGGTAGATATTCAATCTCTGTGCCCTAGTCCCTCATTCGCCTTGTCCAGAGATTGCCAGGGGATGTTGGGTCGTAGGATTATCGGGGTACATCTGAAGTACACCCACTGGAGTGTTTGGGGTTATGCCGGCTTATCGTGATCGTGATTGTGGTTCGTGGATCGTGAATGAAGACTAGGAAAGATTGGTGTATAGGGGTTTTGTGAAATGTATCCTTTAAATGTGTGGTTATTAAGTTATCATTGTTTCTTTAATTGTCTAAGTGTTATTGTTGTATAACTGTATTATCTGTTGCATTGCACGCCCCGGGACTATATCCCTCACTGGGCAACAGTGGTTGCTCATACCTCGATATGTGTTTCAGGAGACGCTGAAGGTGATCCCCAGCTCGTTGAGTTAGCAGAGGAGGAGGAAGTTCAGACTGATCCTTTACCTTAGTTGATGTGCCCGATAGCTTGAGGTGGTTTATGTTCTTGCTGTTGTGTGGAGAACTCGTTTGTTTACTTTATGATTCTATTTTGTAGCTTAAGTGCTATGTACATGTTATGTAATTGCAAGGTGAAAGATAGATGGTCGTAATAGTAGATTTGGAATCATGACATGTAATAACTTATGTTTTTACTTCTAAATACCTTGCTTGCTTGGGAGTGAACGTTCTGATGTTCGATTGGTCTCAATTTCTAAGAATGTTCCAATGATATCATGGAGTGGCATGATAAGCAGTTTTGTAAAGAAAATATATTGTGAATGCGTGCTTGCATGATTTTCACTGTTTGAATGTTTTAAGGCTCGGATGGCCTTGAAGCTAGGTTTTGATTAGAATTGGTGTTCTAGGTTATTTTGTATTTATATTGAATGTTTACAGGTTTCTAGAATGTCCACGGTACAGGGGAGACTCTGTCCGTTTTTCCTAAAATTTTGAGACCGGGTTTGGTATTGGGTTGAGAATAGCATGGTTATTAGAGCCTCCGGTCTCGTGAGGGATCGGGGCGTTACATATCGGGCATCCGGAATCAATATCATTAATTGGAAATTTTTCTCTTGCCTTAGCGAATCCCTTCTTCCTTTAGAAGAGTCGCCCAGTTATCCTTTCTTGCTTGCTTTGGGCTTATCCCATGCTTGGTATCTTCGATATGCTATTTCTTTATGAAGGATCTCTCATCCTGTTAAGCACTCGGGTACAGGTAGACAAAGGAGTTAGGGGTTATGTAATTCGCTATGTGGAATTCCTTTTCTATCAGTACGATTCCCGTCCTTTGTCAGAAAGGGTGCCGCCTCTTACAACAGTCGTAATCGGTCTTTCCTGTATTCAGGACTCGGGCTATATGCCCTCTTTTCGATAGAAAATGAAGAAGACAAGAAGGCACAAGTAGTAGCATCCAAATCAAATGAATAGTACGTAAAGGGGTTTTCTTTCCCAGAGCGTAGCTTGAGACTTTCGCCTCTCTTTTCTGCCAACTGGAAGGTATCTCTGGCTTCTAAAGTAGTGAAAGTACCGACTATTTCAACCTTCACAACTGAGACTCCAATATATATATATTTTGCGGAGTCCCTTTAATGAATAATCCACTCCTTGCTTGGTTTTAAGAAAGTTGGCCCCGAAAAGAAGCCTACCAACATTGACCTACAGGATACCACTCAAGGACCTAATGAAGAGGTCCAACCGCTTGTGACTAGGAAAAGGTAACTCCTAGCCAAAACCGACATTATAATCACCAAACCCTTTATCAAACTAGAGATTTCATAAGAGAAGAATGATCGTAGAGTAGAAAGTCTTGCTTACTATCTCCTCCATTTAAGTTAAGTAAGAGGAGAGGAGCTTCAAGCTTTAGGTCTACCTTTAACTAGAAAGAGTATGGCCTCTGCCTTATGTTCATCTGATACGGAGACATATGCGTCTGATTTAGAACTGTTGTTCAGGATCTCCTCATGCAAATGCCTATGCGCCTTTGGACTCGTATATTGTTGTGCCTTGTGATACGGATGATACAATTGATGGTGCGGGTAAAAGTGTGGAATCTTACTCTCCATCCATTCTTCTGTCGAGCGTCTACCTCCCTCTCCTTAGCAGTTGAGCTAAATTCCATCCAGCCTCTCCCTATCGGTCGAGCATCTTCAAACCTCAATAACTAAGGAAGAAACTGTAACGTCCCCGGTTCCTATTCTAGGAGGTCACTCTCCCCCCTTTGACTGAACGAGTGAAATAGTCTTCAAATGTTCATTTTGCAAAGCTCCGACTTTCTACTATACGAATTCAGGTGATGGCCAGCATCGGCATCAATCAGACTTGGTTTCTACCAAATCTTGACGCTCGAGGTTTGAAGATGCTTGACTGATAGGTAGAAGAATGTAGCTAACAATGAACTGAGGAGAAAGCTCCTATTAGTCAACATTCATTTAAGACTTCATTCACATATTGTAACACCCCGATCTCTCTCTCGAGACCGAAAGTTCTATCAATCAATCTAATCACAACCCAATTCTAAACCCGGGCATAATTTTTAGGGAAAACGGACGGAGTCTCCCCTGTTTCTAGGCAAAAAGCAAACCTGCGACAGCATATAAGTGGACCAATACCATGTCCAAACATTCAACCACCTCAAGGCCATCCGAGCCTTGTTCTCAACAAGAAATAACAAGCAAATATACATTTCCAGTTTACAGACTAACCTACCTCTTCACATCTTATACAAGTACATTCATGCTTGACAATTAAACCATTCTAACTCTTTTCCTTTGGACATTACAAACATGCATTAAAGTTAAGCTATACTAACTGGATACATAATCTAACTTATCACACCACTTCAATAATCTAACGAAACATAAATTACATTCCTTTTGACATTAAATACATACAATATATGAAAGCATACATCTTTACAACTTCGACAACTCAAGCCACATAGGCACGCAAGACAACTCTTCAAGCACGAACTTTCACGAAATCACTAACTTTCCAACTAACATGACATTTCCTGAAATTTAGTGGTGAGGAGTGAGTATACACAACATGTATACTCAGTGAGGGCGAGACATATATCGAGGTGGAGAGAAAGAAAGTCGTGCAATGCAAATAAGGCAGTCAAGCAACATAATCAATAAGGAAACATTCGATGTAAACGACATTACAATAAACAATTAAGAAAGCATTAACACAACCATTCAAAGCTATACTACATTTTGAAGGCTATGGTTCACTCGAGCGAGTAATGTACCGATCACGATTCCGATGACTTTAACGATGACGCGCCGGCTCACCCACCTTATAACTTTCGTTTAGAGTTCTCCGGACATACTCTGTCAATTCTACGACCCAAACTGTAACACCCCGATCCCTCTCGAGACCGGAGGTTCTATCAATCGATCTAATCACAACCCAAACCAAACCCCGGCATAATTTTCAGGGAAAACGGACGGAGTCTCCCCTTTTTCTAGGCGAAATATAAAACCTGCGACAACATATAAGTGGACCAACACCGTGTCCAACCATACAAACTACCTCAAGGCCATCCGAGCCTCGGTTCTCAACAATTAAACTCAGCAAGTATACATACATTTCCAATTTAAAAGCTAACATATCTCTTTTCATTTTTGACAAGTACATTCAAACTAGACAATTAAACCATACTAAGCTACTGCATAAAATAAACTATCATGCCATTCTAATTCTTTTCCTTGGGACATTACAAACATGCATTGAAGTTAAGCTATGCTAACTGATTACATAACTAGCTTATCGATTTACCTCAACTATTTAGCTAATTTAGATTACATTTCTTTTAACAATAAATACATACAACATATGAAAGCATATATCTTTACAACTTCGACACTCAAGCCACATAGGCACGCAAGACAACTCTTCAGGCACGAACTTTCACGAAATCACGAACTTTTCAACTAACATGACATTTCCTAAAATGTGGTGGTGAGGAGTGAGTATACACAACACGTATACTCAGTGAGGGCGAGACAGATATCGAGTTGGAGAGAAAGAAAGTCGTGCAATGCAAATAGACACAGCTAAGCAATAAAATCAATAAGAAAGCATTCAATACAAACGACAATATATTAAACATTCAAGAAAGCATTAACACAACCATTCAAAGCTATACCACACTCTGAAGGCTATGGTTCACTCTTACGAGCAATATACCATTTCACGAGCGATACATCAATCTCGAGCTTGATGTTGACAACGATGACAATAAGCGCGCAACTACCTTATAACACCAATTTGGAATACCCCGGGAGTAACCATCAATTCTACGACCCAAATCTCCCTGGGAGGCAACCCAAGCGAGAAAATGGAATAGCCACGGAGCTAGAGCAACCAACACTGGCAACCCGAGGCTACCCAGAGAGGCCCATCACTCACGCGTTGGACACTATGCAATGCAAGACTCGATACAAGGTGATAAACGAGTGATAGCACAACAACACAGATAGGGGAGATAACCGAGATATCAAGCATTATTCAGCAATTGTTAAACATTTCAATCAATAATCAACTCTAACAAGCGTAATAAACATTAACAAGCATTTACAATCAAACAAGCAACAAGAACAACACCAACTAAAATTATCAAGCAATAACAAGTATTCTATAGGCATTATAAGCATTCTATACACAATATACTATGAAAACACACAAAATCCCAAAAATGACCGCAACTTTCAAATGCTACTACTTTCAAACGAGCCACGATCTTTGGAAACCGACTTCAACAATCCTCATAGGTCACCATAAGGCATGTCTAAAGACCCCGAAACCCTACTTTACCCTAGAATTCACGCAAAGTCCCAATTTCCTCCTTTGCTCGTTTGAACTAGAATTATACTAACCAAACACCCAACCAATGCCATAATCGCACCAAAAGTGCTTCCATGGCCTCCCGAAACAATGCCATCACGCAAAATGAGAAAATGCTAAACTCGACCTAAACGACCCCGGCTTTCACCATGGCGTTTTTCTCATTTTTTCCATTACGCAACCTAAACAAACCATGCATTTAGGCATTCTAGCATACCTAGCACCTTTTCACATCAACAGAAAGCATAACAGCGCAACTTCATCGAAACGGGGGTTTACTATTCACTGTTTACTATTCATTACACAATTTATATTTCAAATTCGATATTCAACCATAGAAAATGTTAAAAACCTATAAATACACGTTCTACAATTGCTAGAGAACATTCTTTAAGCAATGAAACGGACAAAATAACAACCTACGGTTAAATCACAAAAATTAAAGTTTATGTTCAACATTTTCAAATGCGCAAATAACGATGAAACCCTCACCTTAGACACTCCTAGACGCTAGGAAAATCACGCTTGATGCCTCGGAAACCACCCCGCACAAGCTCTCACGAAGAAATTGAAGTTTGAAGTTGAAATTTTTTTTTTCTTTTTCCTCCATGGTTTCAGCCATGGCCTTCTTTAATTCCTGATTTTGCTCTTTTGTTTTGTATTTCATACTTAAATAAAAAATGACAAATGGTCAAAGCTTCGGTCAACCCGCTAAACCAAAACAGTTATGTGCGACCTTACGAAAACGGTCATAACTTCTTCTAGAAAACTCCAATTCACGAACGGTTTGAAGCCTCAGAAACTAGACTCATAAAGCTTTCCAACCATATATAATTTGCTACCTAACTCTTCCCCAATTGGTTCATATTTCATTCCAAAGTTGACCCAAAATTTGACTAACTTAACATTGCATTTTTTTATTTCTAATCCCAAGTTTGCCCTTTATTAAACATTTCAAAAATTTTCACCTTGTCCTAGTTGGTCATTGTAGATGAAAAGTCAACTAGTTTGGTCAAAGAAGGTGAAAGGTCAATAAAATGCAATTTAAATGAACTTTAAATGCTATTAACTATATGCCAGGTTCGGGGTCTCACACAAACTCCCTGGGTGGCGACCCAAGCGAGAAAGGGAATCGGACACGGAGCTAGAGCAACCAACACTAGCAACCCAAGGCTATCCAGAGAGGCCCATCACTCACGCACCTGACACTTATGCAATGCAATACGAGATATATATAATGATAATCGAGCAAGGCACTGAAGGGGAGGTTAGTAACAACATGCGATACAATAAGCACACAATAAGCAATTACAATCAATAAAGTAACAAGTACAACACCAACAAACATTAACAACAATTGATATACAAATTCAATCATAATCAACTTTAACAAGCATAACAAGCATTATTAAGCATTCTATAGGTATTATACTATGAAAACACACAAAATCACAAAATGACCCCAACTTTCAAAACGCTACTACTTTCAAACGAGCCACGAGTTTTGGAAACCAACTTCACCAATCGTCCTAGGTCACCATAGGGCATGACTAAAGACCACAAAACCCCACTTTACCCTAGAATTCCCGCAAAGCTCCGATTTCTCCCTTTGCTCGTTTGAACTATAACTACCTCAACCGATTACCCAACCAATGTCACAACTGCACCAAAAGTGCTTCCATGACGTACCTCGACAATGCCTTCACGCAAATTGAGAAAATTCCAAACTTGACCGAAACAACCCCAACTTTTACTAAGCCTTTTTCTCCATTTTTTCTATTACACAATCTAATTAAACCATACATTTAGGCATTCTAGCATATCTAGCACCTTCCTACATCAACAGAACGCGTAACGGAGCAACTTCATCGAAACGGGGGTTTACTATTCATAATTTACTATTCATTAATCAATTTAAATTGCAATTTCAATTTTCAACCGCAGAAAATGCTAAAAAGCTGTAAATACATGTTCTACAATCAACAAGGAACATTCTTTAAGTAACAAAATGGATAAAATAACAATCTACGCATAATTTCTAAAAATTAAAGTTTAAACACAATTATTTCAAATGCGCAAATAACGATGAAACCCTCACCTTAGACGCTCCTAGACTCTATGGAAACCACACTGGATGCCTCGGAAACCACCCCATGCAAGCTCACGCGAAGATTTGAGGATTTGAAAGTTGAAATCTCTTTTTTCCCCCTTGTATTTTCGGCCTGGTCATTCTGTTTTCAGCTTTCTTTTTTTTTGTGCTATTTTAAGCTATTATAAATATGACAACAAGTCAATTTGGTCAAGGCTTGGTCAACTAACTTAAAAATTGGTCCAATGAGCTTGTTTTATGCATTTTAAAGCTCAAACAACTAATGTAATATTAATTCTAGCTAACAACAATTAAAACACTAAAATTAAAACACTAAATACTAGTTTTTACTATTTGCTGAGGGCTAGAAATCATTTCCTAACTATTGCTCTCGATATGCTATGCACTTTGCGACAATAAAAGAATAACAATTAAATCTCAAAGAATTTAAGAAAATATAATTTTCGAAAGGTAACATAGTTCAAAATTTACTCCAGCTCGGAGCTACTTTTCATTTAATTGAAAACCGAGCATTAAGATGCAAGAAAAATAAAACCGATTAACATAAATATGAAAGTAGTTGATATTCCGTTAAAATAATTAACTCAAGTATTATTCTAATTACTTCTAAAAGAAATATGAAAATAATGCTAGAAATGAATGTTTAACTTAAAAATAAACACGAATTCAATGCTAACATTTAAGATGTCACTTAATTAAATGCAATTAAGTGCCATTAAATGCATGTCGGGTTTGGGTTATCACATCCTTCCCCCCTTAAAACAATTGCGTCCTCGCAATTCTTCTTCCAATAGAACTCTGCATCCACTGAATTCCAACTCTGACTACTCTTCATTAGCTGCGGAGTAAGTGTATTCATCAAGACAACCAATAGGAAAGTTTAGGAAGAAATTCCAAGTAGTAATGCCGAATAAAGGCTCAAATGTAGATACCGCACAAGAATCCCGTTGACACGAATACCGAAGAAGAATAAAATTCCAACCAAAAGTGCCGAGATAATACCAATAAAGACTAAAGCAAATATATTGTAGATAAATTCGCATCACATATTAATGATAAGAAGAATACCGAATGAATACCCATACATGAATCTCTAGTAGAAGTTCAACTATTACTGCCCGAGAATTCCCAAGCAAGAAGACAAATAAAGGCTCAAACAAAGGTTCCATCCAAAGTTCCAAAGAAGTACCCCGCTGGTCATGAATTTCATAGAAGAATTCCTTGTTAAGAGTGCTGAAGAAAATACTAAGAAACGCAATCAAATATACTTCAAAAGTTCCAAAGAAGCCTTCCAAATAATAACCCCATAGGACAACCAATTAGATTCCGAGTATTGCTATCAAATGCTGAGAAGAAGGTCTAAGGAAATAGCAGAGAAAATATAATGTGCCCAATACGACAATCAAGTTGAATAACAAATATGGTTTCCCAAATAGACGAAAACCCTAAGGAAAATACCGAGCTGGTGTATAATATACAAAACCAAACCCCAAGGCCTCTTCACTTTTGCCAAGTGAGGACTTTATACAACTTACCACCAAGAAAGCCCAAGGTATTCCACATCATTCCGTAAGCAATATGAGATAATAAGTCTGATAGGAATTCCAATTACCAAACCAACTGAGGAACACTAAAGAAAATTCCCGAAACAATGCTCCAGTGAGAAAATACCAAGAATTGCCCAATAAGTAATTCTAAATAAATGGCCACTAAGAATCCTAGAGAATGCCATTGAAGAATTTCCATAAGGAATGCCGGTAGCACTCCAATAAAGACCGAGAAATATATACCATAGATAATACTGTGCAGTAAATCCGATTGAAAACTCAATAGCCAAGTCTACCAAGAAGTACCAACAGAAGTCTCCAAAGAATACCCAGTAAGAAACCAAAGAATGCTCAAATGAACAGCCAAATAGAATCTCAAAAGAAAACTACTCTTTCACAACTGTTAAACACAGCGGAGGACCCTAGAGATTCGCCAATGACCGAGCTCCAAAAGCAAACACCAACTCCCAAATCAAGGCTAGTTAAATGCCATTCATTTCCTGCCAATCCATACACTTTGAAAGGCCAGCTGTGAACCACTTTCTTCAGGGAAGGGAGAAGTCTTTCTTACCATTTCAATAGGACATGTATGAATGCCAAGATATCACATTTATACATATATGCCTTAATTTATTATGCAAGCATGTTTGTATAACAGTTTATTCAACAAAGTCACTCAAGCACGACAATCAAGTCAAGCACAACATAATCAATTCAAATCACGGCATAACCAATTCAAGACATTCTATACACACATTACAAGTAATACTTCAAGCAAATAACAATCCACGAGGTCGATTTGATTCACGATACCAATTCAATAGGTCAATTCAATGCACAACTAGACACTTCACTTCACTTAGCACGCAATTAACACATAACACATAACTATATCACATAGGTGCACACATTCAGGTCAAGACACACAATCTCACATACAAGCATACACTTTCAAGACACACTTAACAAGCACACATTCAAGGATCACTACCCACCAGACCGAGGACCCTGTCCCGGCTTATGAGCTAAACAAGCTCTGATACCACCAGTAACACCCCGATCTCTCTCGAGACCGGAAGTTCTATCAATCAATCTAATCGCAACCCAATTCCAAACCCGGGCATAATTTTCAGGAAAAACTATAATACCCGAGCCCGGAATGTGAAATTTATTGTTTATTATTTTGAAAATTATATTTCCTTAAATTCTTTGTGAATTAATTGTTACTTTCTCGCTGTCGCAACGTGCATTGCATTTAATGAGCGATAGCTAGAGAACGATTTCTAGTCCTCAGCAAATAGTGAAACTAGTATTTAGATGACTTAAATTTTATATTTTAATTGTTGCTAGCTGAAAATTTAATTGGTGTTAGTTATTGAGCTTTAAAATGCACAAAATAAGTCATTTTGACCAAGTTTTAAGTTGTTGATCTAAGCCTTTGACCATTTGACCACTTAGCATTTAAATGAGCATTTAACTTAGCAAAATAAAAAAAAATAGTAGCTGAATTCAGAGAGCAGGCCGAGAGCTTCTTAGAGAAAAAAAAAACCTTTCAACCTTTCAATCGTTCAATCTTCGCGTGAGCTCGTGCGGGGTGATTCCGAGGCAATTAGCGTTGTTTTCCTAGCGACTAGGAGTACCTGAGGTGAGGGAATCATGTTATTTGCGCATTTAAATGTTAAGTGTATCAACTTTGCAATTTTTAGATTTTATTCGTAGATTGTCGTTTAAATCATTTTGATGCTTCTAGAATGTTCCTTGGCTATTGTAGAACGTGTATTTATAACTTTGTAAGATTTTCTGTGGTTAAATGTTGAGATTGCAATTAAATTTGGATGTTGAATAGTGTTTTGTGAATAGTAAACCCTTGGAACGATGAAGTTGTTCCATTATGCTGTCCGTTGATGTAGAATTGTGCTAGGTGTGCTAGAATTCCTAAATGCATGGTTTTTTTGGGTTGGGTAGTGGAAAAAATGAGAATTATGCCTTTCGAAAAGTCGGGGTTGTTTAGGTTGACTTTAGCGTTTTCTCATTTTGCGTGTTGGCATTGTATCGGGAGGCCATGGAAGCACTTTTGGTGCAATTATGGCGTTGGTTGGGTGTTTGGTTGGTATAGTTGTAGTTCAAACGAGAAAGGGGAAAATCGGGACTTTGCGCGAGTTCTAGGGTAAAGTAAGGTTTCGGGGTCTTTAGACGTTCCTAATGGTGACCTAGGAGGGTTGGCGAAGTCCGTTTCCAGAACTCATGGCTCGTTTGGAAATGGTAGTGTTTTGATAGTTGGGGCCGATTTGTGTTTTTGTGTGTTTTCTTGACTTTATGCCTATAGAATGCTTAGGGTTGCTTGAAATACTTGTTTGAGTTGATTTGGTTTGAACTGCTTATCAATTGTCGCTATTGCGTGCGAGAGTAACCTACTTTGTTATTCTCCCACGTGTGGCTTTATCGCTTGTTTATCGCCTTGTATCGAGTCTTGCATTGCATAGTGTCTCGCGCGTGAGTGATGGGCCTCTCTGGGTAGCCTCGGGTTGCCAGTGTTGGTTGCTTTAGCTCCGCTGCTATTCCCTTTCTCGCTTGGGTTGCCTCCCAGGGAGATTTGGGTCGTAGGTTGATGGATACTTCCGGGGTATTCCAAACTGGTATTATAAGGTGGTTTGGGCCGGCGCGTCGTCGTCGAATTCTTGAATGAAAGTTGCTCATGAAAAGAGTACCGTATCCTTTGAATGAATGTTTATAGTCTTTATTGCTTGCCTTGTTATAATATTGACTTGTTTGTATCTTTAAATGATAATTGTATGCATTGCTTGGCTATTTGCATTGCATACTCCTCTAATCTCCGTCCTTGAGACCAATTGCCATCGCTGAGCAATAGTTTTTGCTCATTCCTCTCTATACTATATTTTTACAGGAGTAGTCGAAGCAGACCCTATCGAGGTGATAGAGGAGGAGGAGCAGGTGGAGGTGTTTCCGTGATAGCACTTCTCTGCTTTGCTGGTGGTTGGTTACTAGATTTTGTGCGAACCTTGCTTGTTATGTATATTGCGTGGAGGTCGCTTAATTTTGAGGCTTGTAGCCTTGTATGTATTTTCTAGTTTGAGGCCTCTACGGTCTTATGTTGTATAAGTTGAAAGAATGTAAAGTTGTAAACTTATACCCTTGTGACTAGTAAGGAAATGCATGCTAATAGCTAACTGTTTAGTGGCATAAATAGTTGAGAAGTATGCATGGCATTTTGGTTTGGAAAGTTTGTTAATAAGAGAATGTATATTTTAAAGAAAGTTGGCTTGTTTTGATTATTTTATGGCTTTCGCAAGTATTATATTGATTTTAGGGTTTTCGGATCGTCCGTGGTACAGAGAAGACTTCGTCCGTGTGTCGGGTCGGGCTTGGCCTTTTGCGGGGTTGGGTTGGGGCGTGACATCTTTAGGTGGTATCAGAGCATGATAGTCTTGCATGAGCCGGGATATGATTCTCGGTCTGTGGGGTAAAGGTCTAAAATGCTAAAGTGTTATTGTATGATTGTTAAGTGGAAAGAAAGTGTTATAGCATGATTTTGTGAACTTATAGTGCATATGTGTTTAAAGTGAATTAGTTTGGCATGTCAATCTTGTGTTATGTGAATTGCGTGTTAGAATGTTTGATTGTTAATGACTTGAGTGTTATCTAATCTTATGTGCTATATTTCTGTCTATAAACTGCTTTTAAATGTTGCCAGCTATTGTGAATTGCTACTATGCCGCCACGTCGTGGTACTCAAGGTATAGGATCAGATGAAGAGGTAGTAGAACAGTGTCAGGAGCCGTTGCCTGAGCCGTTTATGGCGACCATGACTACTGCAGTAGACCGGATTACACAGGTGCTGCATGAGCAGAGGCAGGACAGGAATAATCCCCAAGGAAATCAAGCTAATCCTGGTGGACAGGGGTATAGAGTTGAGAATAATCAGTTAGAGAAATTTCTGAGGCACGAGCCGGGAAAGTTCTTCGGAGAGCCGGATGATGAGGCGGCCGAGAGATGGATTAACCGTGTCGAGAAAATTTTCACCGCTTTGAGGTACACTGATGAGGCAAGAATAGACTATGCGTCATTCTTATTTGAGGGTGATGCAGAGCAGTGGTGGAATACTGTCAGATTGAGGTGGGATTGTGAGGATGTTCCACATTTATGGGATGATTTTGTGAGTGAGTTTCGGTACAAATATATTCCCGAGATGGCTATGGAAAGGAGGGAAGATGAGTTTGTGGCCCTGAAACAGGGAAATATGACTGTTGCACAGTACGAGGCTAGGTTTGTTAGCTTGTCGAGGTATATGCCCGAGTTGGTATGGCCGGCTAGGAGGATGATTCATAGGTTTGTCCGTGGGCTGAGAATGGACATGCAGTTGCATTTGACTAGGCAGACCTACACTACTTTTCTCGAGGCATTTCAGGCAGCCTCGAAGTTTGAGAAACGGAAGGCTGAGATGTTAGCTGAGAGCAGTCAGCCGAGTAAGAAGCAGTATTTGGGCCAGAGCAGCCAGAGTCAGCCGAGGCAGTATCAGGCTTCTGCACAGGTTCCTCAGCAGCGTCCGTATCAACCACAGCAGCAGATTTAGGCTAGGCCAGGTGTGACTAGACCCCAGCAGGGAGGTATAGTTCCTACCCCTGCCAGAGCCCCAGCACCTACGGGAAACACTGCAGTTAGGCAAAATCAGCAATGTAATTATTGTAATCGATTAGGGCATATTGAGGCTAACTGCTGGAGGAAGAGTGGTAAATGCATTGGTTGTGGGAGTAATGACCACAGGGTGAGAGATTGCCTTAAGTATAGGAATGTTCAGGGCCGTACTGGAGGCCAGGGTGTTCAGAATAAGGCTGCAGGTGTAGGTCCAGCACAAAGGGTACATGCTAGGTCTTTGTACTAGATGCGGAGAAGCTGCCCGATACTACAGCTATAGTGGAAGGTACCTTTCTTCTCAATACTCAGCCAGTTAATGTTTTGATTGATCCCGGAGCTACACATTCATTTATAACTCCTGCATGTGCACGATCTGTGAATGTTTGCATTCATAAATTGCCTCATGAAGTTGAAGTTAGTATGCCTCTGGGTGCAACATTTGTTACTGAGTCTATTTGCAAATCTTGTGATATATGCATTGAGAACCGTAAATTTCCTGCTGATTTAATTATATTGCCATTCCGTGACTTTGAAATCATTTTGCGAATGGACTGGTTGGGGAAATATTATGCTCAGTTGGATTGTAGAACAAAGATTGTTTATCTTCAGGTTCCTGACCTACCGGTACTAGAGATTGTTGGGAACTGCAGGGCTGCCCGAATTCCACTTTTATCAGCGATCAAGACTTCTAAGTTGTTGAATAGGGGTTGTGAAGCTTACTTAGCCTATTTGATCAATCAGCCTACTAATAAGTTGAGTTTGAATGAGGTTCCGATTGTTAGAGACTTCCCTGGTGTATTTCTCGAGGAATTACCAGGTTTACCACTAGATAGGGAGATTGAATTTGTAATTGATCTTGTGCCAGGCACTGCGCCAATTTCTAGAAGTCCTTATAGAATGGCATCGGCTGAACTTCAGGAATTGAAAATTCAGCTTCAGAACTTGCTTGAGAAAGGGTTTATACAACCTAGTTCTTCACCATGGGGTGCACCTGTGTTGTTTGTGAGAAAGAAAGACGGCACGCTACGGTTATGCATTGATTACAGGGGACTTAATCAAGTCACGATTAAGAACAAATACCCCTTGCCGTTGATTGAAGAATTGTTTGACCAGTTGCAGGGTGCGAGTGTTTACTCCAAATTTGATTTGAGGCAGGGTTACTATCAACTTAGGATTCGGAGTGACGATATACCAAAGATGGCATTCAGGACTAGATATGGCCACTATGAATTTGTGGTGTTGTCGTTTGGATTGACGAATGCACCAGCCGCATTCATGGACTTGATGCAGAGGGTTTTTCGACCTTATCTTGATCTGTTTGTGGTGATCTTTATTGACGACATTTTAGTGTACTCGAAGAATGAGGCTGAACATGAACAACACTTGAGGATTGTGCTACAGACTTTGCAAGAAAACAAGCTTTTTGCTAAATTCAGCAAGTGCGAGTTCTGGTTGAATCAGATATCTTTTCTAGGCCATATCATTTCAGACCGAGGAATTTCAGTGGACCCAGCTAAGATTGAAGTTGTTTCATCTTGGAAGAGACCTGAGACGGTGTCAGAGATTCGGAGTTTTCTTGGATTGGCAGGGTACTACCAGAGATTTGTTAAAGACATTTCCAAAATTTCTGGGCCTTTGAGCCAGTTGACTCGGAAGAAAGTTGCTTACAACTGGGACGCCAAATGTGAATCCAGTTTCCAAGAATTGAAGAAGAGACTAACTACAGCTCCTATACTAGCTTTACCTGAGGGAACATAGAACTTTGTTGTCTACAGTGATGCATCTAAAGAAGGTTTGGGCTGTGTTCTAATGCAGAATGGTAAGGTGATTGCTTATGCTTCCAGGAAATTGAAACCTTCTGAAGTCAATTACCCTACACATGATCTTGAGTTAGCTGCAGTTGTGTTTGCTTTGAAGAAGTGGCGTCATTACTTGTGGGGTTGCAGAGTTGAAATATTTACTGACCACAAAAGTCTCAAGTATTTTTTTTTACAGAAGGATCTGAATATGAGGCAGCAGAGATGGCTAGAGCTATTGGGTGGTTATAACTGTTCTATTAACTACGTGCCAGGTAAGGCAAATGTTGTTGCTGATGCTTTGAGCCGAAAGGCTACTGTTGCAAGCTTGATTATCAAGGATTGGGAAACTTTGGAAGAAATTTGTTCATGGAAGCCAGAAGCTACTGAGGTAGGGATTCGATTTGCTAGTTTGCAGATTCAGTCAGGGTTGCTAGCACAGATCAGAGAAGCTCAGAAGACTGATCCTCACATCTTGAAGATCCAAGAAAAATCAAAAGGGGGAGAGTCGGAGTTTAAATTACATGCAGATGGCATCTTCAGATTCAGGGATAGAGTATGTGTTCCTGATGATCCGACTTTGAAGAATGAGATCCTATCTGAGGCACATAATTCGAGGTATACGATTCACCCGGGCAGTACAAAAATGTATAGAGATTTGAAGCAACACTTCTGGTGGAACAATATGAAGAGGGAGATTGCTGGGTATGTATCCAGATGTTTGACTTGTCAGAGGGTTAAAGTTGAGCATCAGAGGCCAGCTGGACTTCTACAGCCGTTGTCGATTCCGCAATGGAAGTGGGTACATATAACAATGGACCTTGTGACCGATCTTCCTAGATCTCCGAGAGGATGTGATTCTGTTTGGGTTGTTGTGGACCGCTTGACTAAAGTTACACATTTTATTCCCGTGAATAAAGAAGATAGCCTTGATAAGGTAGCTGAACTTTATGTTGCTAATATTGTGAGATTGCATGGTGTGCCACAGAGTATAGTGTCAGATAGGGATCCCTGATTCAGATCTCGTTTTTGGCAGAAGTTGCAAGAGGCCATGTGAACTAAGTTGAGCTTCAGTACTGCATATCATCCGCAAACTGATGGCCAGTCTGAGAGAACCATCAGGATCTTGGAGGACATGCTTCGAGCATGTGTGCTAGACTTTGGGAAGAATTGGGAGAAGTTTTTGCCTTTAGCGGAGTTCGCCTACAACAATAGTTATCAATCTACTATAGGTATGGCTCCCTACGAGGCGTTGTATGGTCGGAAATGCAGATCCCCGTTATATTGGGAAGAGGTTGGAGAGATGAGAACAGTTGATCCGACTGTGTTACCTGAGATGATTAAGATGGTAGATAATGTTCACCTTATTCGCCAGCGTATGCTTACAGCTTAGAGTCGTCAGAAGAGTTATGCGGATAAGCACCGTCGGGATCTTGAGTTTGATTTGGGAGATTAGGTGTTTCTTAAGATTTCTCCACGGAATGGATTGATTCGGCACGATAAGAGTGGGAAGCTTAGTCCCATATATGTGGGTCCGTATGAGATCACCGAAAAGGTAGGTCTTTTGGCTTATCGATTAGCTTTACCCCCGAGCTTGTCGAGACTGCACGATGTGTTCCATGTGTCTATGTTGAAGAAGTACCATCCAGACCCTTCACATGTACTTGAACCAGAGCCTTTGCATATTGAAAAGAAGTTGTCTTATGAAGAGAAACTGATTCGAGTTGTGGATCGAAAAGTTCAGGAGCTTCGCAGGAAGAGTATTCCATTAGTAAAGGTTCTGTGGAATCATCATGGGTTTGAGGAAGCAACTTGGGAAAGAGAGGACCAGGTTCGGGATCAGTATCCGGAGTTGTTTGGTGACCAGGTAGGAATTGCGTGGGTGCAATTGTTTTAAGGGGGAGAGGGTGTAATACCCGAGCCCGGAAAGTGAAATTTCTTGTTTATTATTTTGAAAATTATATTTCCTTAAATTCTTTGTGAATTAATTGTTACTTTCTCGCTGTCGCAACGTGCATTGCATTTAAGGAGCGATAGCTAGAGAACGATTTCTAGTCCTCAGCAAATAGTGAAACTAGTATTTAGATGACTTAAATTTTATATTTTAATTGTTGCTAGCTGAAAATTTAATTGGTGTTAGTTATTGAGCTTTAAAATGCACAAAATAAGTCATTTTGACCAAGTTTTAAGTTGTTGACCTAAGCCATTGACCATTTGACCACTTAGCATTTAAATGAGCATTTATCTTAGCAAAAAAAAAAAGCAGCAGCTGAATTCATAGAGCAGGCTGAGAGCTTCTTAGAGAAAAAAAAAAACCTTTCAACCTTTCAATCGTTCAATCTTCGCGTGAGCTCGTGCAGGGTGATTTTTGAGGCAACTAGCGTTGTTTTCCTAGCGACTAGGAGTACCTGAGGTGAGGGAATCATGTTATTTGCGCATTTAAATGTTAAGTGTATCAACTTTGCAATTTTTAGATTTTATCCGTAGATTGTCGTTTAAATCGTTTTGATGCTTCTAGAATGTTCCTTGGCTATTGTAGAACATGTATTTATAGCTTTGTAACATTTTATGCGGTTAAATGTTGAGATTGCAATTAAATTTGGATGTTGAATAGTGTTTTGTGAATAGTAAACCCTTGGAATGATGAAGTTGTTCCGTTATGCTGTCCATTGATGTAGAATTGTGCTAGGTGTGCTAGAATGCCTAAATGCATGGTTTGTTTGGGTTGCGTAGTGAAAAAAACGAGAATTATGCCTTTGGGAAAGTCGGGGTCGTTTAGGTTGACTTTAGCGTTTTCTCATTTTGCATGTTAGCATTGTATCGGGAGGCCATAGAAGCACTTTTGGTGCGATTATGGCGTTGGTTGGGTGTTTGGTTGGTATAGTTGTAGTTCAAACGAGAAAGGGGGAAATCGGGACTTTGCGCGAGTTCTAGGGTAAAGTAAGGTTTCGGGGTCTTTAGACGTGCCTTATGGTGACCTAGGAGGGTTGGCGAAGTCGGTTTCCAGAACTCATGGCTCGTTTGGAAATGGTAGTGTTTTGATAGTTGGGGCCGATTTGTGTTTTTGTGTGTTTTCTTGACTTTATGCCTATAGAATGCTTAGGGTTGCTTGAAATACTTGTTTGAGTTGATTTGGTTTGAAATGCTTATCAATTGTTGCTATTGCGTGCGAGAGTAACCTACTTTGTTATTCTCCCACGTGTGGCTTTATCGCTTGTTTATCGCCTTGTATCGAGTCTTGCATTGCATAGTGTCTCGCGTGTGAGTGATGGGCCTCTCTGGGTAGCCTCGGGTTGCCAGTGTTGGTTGCTCTAGCTCCGCTGCTATTCCCTTTCTCGCTTGGGTTGCCTCCCAGGGAGATTTGTGTAGTAGGTTGATGGATACTTCCGGGGTATTCCAAACTGGTGTTATAAGGTGGTTTGGGCCGGCGCGGCGTCAACGAATTCATGAATGATAGTTGCTCATGAAAAGAGTACCGTATCCTTTGAATGAATGTTTATAGTCTTTAATGCTTGCCTTGTTATATTATTGACTTGTTTGTATCTTTAAATGATAATTGTATGCATTGCTTGGCTATTTGCATTGTATACTCCTCTCATTTCCGTCCTTGAGACCAATTGCGCTCGCTGAGCAATAGTTTTTGCTCATTCCTCTCTATACTATATTTTTACAGGAGTAGTCGAAGCAGACCCTATCGAGGTAATAGAGGAGGAGGAGCAGGTGGAGGTGTTTCCATGTTAGCACTTCTCTGCTTTGCTGGTGGTTGGTTACCAGATTTTGTGCGAACCTTGCTTGTTATGTATATTGCATGGAGGTCGCTTAATTTTGAGGCTTGTAGCCTTGTATGTATTTTCTAGTTTGAGGCCTCTACGGTCTTATGTTGTATAAGTTGAAAGAATGTAAAGTTGTAAACTTATACCCTTGTGACTAGTAAGGAAATGCATGCTAATAGCTAATTGTTTAGTGGCATAAATACCTGTGTAGTATGCATTGCATTTTAGTTTGGAAAGTTGGTTAATAAGAGAATGTATATTTTAAAGAAAGTTGGCTCGTTTTGATTATTTTATGGCTTTCGCAAGTATTAGATTGATTTTAGGGTTTTCGGATCGTCCGCGGTACAGAGGAGACTCCGTCCGTGTGTCGGGTCCGGGCTTGGCCTTTTGCGGGGTCGGATCGGGGCGTGACAAAAACGGACAGAGTCTCCCCTATTTCTAGGCAAAAAGCAAACCTGCGACAGCATATAAGTGGACCAATACCATGTCCAAACATTCAACCACCTCAAGGCCATCCGAGCCTTGTTCTCAACAAGCAATCACAAGCAAATATACATTTCCAGTTTACAGACTAACCTACCTCTTCACATCTTTTACAAGTACATTCATGCTTGACAATTAAACCATTCTAACTCTTTTCCTTTGGACATTACAAACATGCATTAAAGTTAAGCTATACTATCTAGATACATAATCTAACTTATCACACCATTTCAATAATCTAACGAAACTTAAATTACATTCCTTTTGACATTAAATACATACAATACATGAAAGCATACATCTTTACAACTTCGACAACTCAAGCCACATAGGCACGCAAGACAACTCTTCAAGCACGAACTTTCACGAAATCACGAACTTTCCAGCTAACATGACATTTCCTTAAATGTGGTGGTGAGGAGTGAGTATACACAACACGTATACTCAGTGAGGGCGAGACATATATCGTTTTGGAAAGAAAGAAAGTCGTGCAATGCAAATAAGGCAGTCAAGCAACATAATCAATAAGGAAACATTAAATGTAAACGACATTACAATAAACAATTAAGAAAGCATTAACACAACCATTCAAAGCTATACCACACTTTGAAGGCTATGGTTCACTTGAGCGAGTAATGTACCGATCACGATTCCGATGACTTTAATGATGACGCGCCGGCTGACCCACCTTATAACTTCCGTTTAGAGTACTCCGGACATACTCTGTCAATTCTACGACCCAAACTCCCTGGGTGGCGACCCAAGCGAGAAAGGGAATAGGACACGGAGCTAGAGCAACCAACACTGGCAACCCAAGGCTACCCAGAGAGGCCCATCACTCATGCGCCTGACACTTATGCAATGCAATACGAGATATATATAACGATAATCGAGCAAGGCACTGAAGGGGCGGTTAGTAACAACATGCGATACAATAAGCACACAATAAGCAATTACAATCAATAAAGTAACAAGTATAACACCAACAAACATTAACAACAATTGATATACAAATTCAATCATAATCAACTTTAACAAGCATAACAAGCATTATTAAGCATTCTATAGGCATTATACTATGAAAACACACAAAATCACAAAATGACCCAAACTTTCAAATCGCTACTACTTTCAAACGAGCCACGAGTTTTGGAAATCGACTTCACCAATCCTCCTAGGTCACCATAAGGCACGACTAAAGACCACAAAACCCCACTTTACCTTAGAATTCCCGCAAAGCTCCGATTTCCCCCTTTTCTCGTTTGAACTACAACTACCTCAACCGATTACCCAACCAATGTCACAACTGCACCCAAAGTGCTTCCATGACGTACCTCGACAATGCCTTCACGCAAATCGAGAAAATTCCAAACTTGACCGAAACGATCCCAACTTTCACTAAGCCTTTTTCTCCGTTTTTTCCATTACACAATCTAATTAAACCATACATTTAGGCATTCTAGCATATCTAGCACCTTCCTACATCAACAGAACGCGTAACGGAGCAACTTCATCGGAACGGGAATTTACTATTCATAATTTAGTATTCATTAATCAATTTAAATTGCAATTTCAATTTTCAACCGTAGAAAATGCTAAAAAGCTATAAATACATGTTCTACAATCAACAAGGAACATTCTTTAAGCAACAAAACGGATAAAATAACAATCTACGCATAATTTCTAAAATTAAAGTTTAAACACAATTATTTCAAATGCGCAAATAACGATGAAACCCTCACCTTAGACGCTCCTAGACGCTAGGGAAACCACGTTGGATGCGTCGGAAACCACCCCGTGCAAGCTCACGCGAAGATTTGAGGATTTGAAAGTTGAAATCTCTTTTTTTTTCTCCCTTGTATTTTTGGCCTGCTCATTCTGTTTTCAGCTTTCTTTTTTTATTATTTATTTTGTGCTATTTTAAGCTATTATAAAGATGACAACAAGTCAATTTGGTCAAGGCTTGGTCAACTAACTTAAAAATTGGTCAAATAAGCTTGTTTTATGCATTTTAAAGCTAAAACAACTAATGTAATATTAATTCTAGCTAACAACAATTAAAACACTAAAATTAAAACACTAAATACTAGTTTTCACTATTTGCTGAGGATTAGAAATCATTTCCTAACTATCGCTCTCGATATGCTATGCACTTTGCGACAATAAAAGAATAACAATTAAATCTCAAAGAATTTAAGAAAATATAAATTTTGAAAGGTAACATAGTTCAAAATTTACTCCGGCTCGGAGCTACTTTTCATTTAATTGAAAACCGAGCATTAAGATGCAAGAAAAATAAAACCGATTAACATAAATATGAAAGTAGTTGATATTCCGTTAAAATAAATAACTCAAGTATTGTTCGAATTACTTCTAAAAGAAATATGAAAATAATGCTAGAAATGAATGTTTAACTTAAAAATAAACACGAATTCAATGCTAACATTTAAGATGTCACTTAATTAAATGCAATTAAGTGCCATTAAATGCATGCTGGGTTCGGGTTATCACACATATACTCTTTGGCTTGGCTAAAACTAGGTTGTTGAAGCAGAACCTACACCCGCAAAAAAAAAAGGAAATGACATGTTTAGGTTAAGAATTTGGAGAAACCATAACCGGTAGGGGAAGGGTACGTTGACTGCCTTCGCGTATGAAATAATCCATTCTAAAAGCCTCAGACAAAGGATCCAGAAAAGGAATAGCTCAAACTAAGCCAAACTCAGGCTAAGGGAGCGGAATCCATTGACAGGCTAGCCGGTCTACTGGCATACATTTCGAGAAAAGAAGAGGACAATGTTGATGACAGCCCGAATCAGGCACGTCAGAAATCATCCGATAGAGAGTAGAGAGGCAAGAAATCATCGAGGTTTGAAGATGCTCAACAAAGGTATGAAACTAGTTATTTTTCTAGGGTCTCCACTCCCAGCTCTAAACAATTCAAGGAACCCTACTCACTAAGAAAGGGAAGGAATCCCATCAAGTTGAAACCCTCCAACTCCATTGTGATAACCCGAACCCGGCATGCATTTAATGGCATTTGAATTACATTTAATTAAGTGTCATCTTAAATGTTAGCATTGAATTCTGTGTTTATTTTTAGTTAAAACATTCATTTGTAGCTTTATTTTCATATTTATGTTAATTGGTTTTATTTTTCTTGCATCTTAATGCTAGGTTTTCAATTAAATGAAAAGTAGCTCCGAGCCGGGGTAAATTTTGAACTATGTTGCTTTTCGGAAATTATATTTTCTTAAATTCTTTGAGATTTAATTGTTATTCTTTTATTGTCGCAAAGTGCATTGCATTTCGAGAGCGATAGTTAGGAAATGAATTCTAGTCCTCAACAAATAGTGAAAACTAGTATTTAGTGTCTTAATTTTAATATTTTTGTTGTTGTTAGCTAGAATTAGAATTGTGCTAGTTGTTTTAGCCTTAAAATGCAAGAAATGAGCTTATTTGACCAACTTAAGTTGGCTTTGACCAAGGCTTGACTAATTGACCAAGTATGTCATCTTTTATTTAAGCATGAAACAAGAAACAAAGAAGCAAAAATCAGAAAAAAAAGACAAGCCATGGCCGAAACCATGAGGAAAAGAAAAAAAAACATTTCTACTCCAAATCTTCAAATCTTCGCGTGAGCTGGCACGGGGTGGTTTCTGAGGCATCCGGCGTGGTTTTCCTAGCGTCTAGGAACATCTAAGTTGAGGGTTTCATCGTTAATTGCGCATTTGAAATAATTGTGTTTAAACTTTAATTTTTAGAAATTATGCGTAGAGTGTTATTTTATCTGTTTTGTTCCTTAAATAATGTTCCTTGTTGATTGTAGAACATGTATTTATAGCCTTTTAGGATTTTCTGTGGTTGGAAATCAAAATTGCAATTTTAATTGATTAATGAATAGTAAATTATGAATAGTAAACCCCCGTTTCGATGAAGTTGCTTCGTTATGCGTTCTATTGATGTAGGAAGGTGCTAGATATGCTAGAATGCCTAAATGTATGGTTTAATTGGATTGTGTAATGGAAAAACGGAGAAAAATAGCTTAGTAAAAGTTGGGGTTGTTTCGGTCAAGTTTGGAATTTTCTCGATTTGCGTGAAGGCATTGTCGAGGTACGTCATGGAAGCACTTTTGGGGCAGTTGCGACATTGGTTGGGTAATCGGTTAAGGTAGCGGTAGTTCAAACGAGCAAAGGGGGAAATCGGGGCTTTGCATGAATTCTAGGGTTAAGGGGGATTTTGTGGCCTTTAGTCGTGCCTTATGGTGACCTAGGGGGATTAGTGAAGACGGTTTCCAAAACTCATGGCTCGTTTGAAAGTAGTATCATTTTGAAAGTTGGGGTCAATTTGTGATTTTGATTGTTTTATAGTGTAATGCCTTTAGAATGCTTATTATTGCTTGTTATGTTTGTTAAGGTTGGTTATGATTGAATTGTATATCAATTGTTGATAATGCTTGTTAGTGTTGTTCTTGATATCTCGTTTATTGTCACTAATTTGTATTGTTGTGCTATCGCTCGTATATTGCTTGTATTGTGTCTTGCATTGCATAGTGTCAGGCGCGTGAGTGATGGGCCTCTCTAGGTAGTCTCGGGCTGCCAGTGTTGGTTGCTCTAGCTCCGTGTCCTATTCCCTTTTCTCGCTTGGGTTGCCTCCTAGGGAGATTTGGGTCGTAGAATTGATGGATACTTCCGGGGTATTCCAAACTAAAGTTATAACGTGGTTGCACGCTTATTGTCATCGTTGTGAACATCAAGCTCAAGATTGATGTATCGCTCGTGAAATAGTACATTGCTCGTATGAGTGAACCATAGATTTCAGAGAGTGGTATAGCTTTGAATGGTTGTGTTAATGCTTTCAGTAATTTCTTATTGTATTGATTGTTTGTCTTGATTGCTTACTTATCAGTTATATTGCTTAACTGTCTTATTTGCATTGCACGACTTTCTTTTTCTCCAATTCGATATCTGTCTCGCCCTCACTGAGTATACGTGTTGTGTATACTCATTCCTCACCACCACATTTCAGGAAATGCCATGTTAGCTGGAAAGTTCGTGATTATTTGAAAG
Source organism: Ehretia macrophylla (assembly GCA_037974665.1). Lineage (NCBI taxonomy): Eukaryota > Viridiplantae > Streptophyta > Magnoliopsida > Boraginales > Ehretiaceae > Ehretia > Ehretia macrophylla. The sequence continues at coordinate 48,256,136 of CM075765.1, read as the reverse complement.
TTCGTGCTTGAAGAGTTGTCTTGCGTGCCTATGTGGCTTGAGTTGTCAAAGATGCAAAGATGTATGTTTTATGGGTTGTGTGTATTTAATGTTAAAAAAGAATGTAATATGAGTTTTGTAGGTTATTGAGGTGATTTGGAAAAGCTAGTTTATGTATTCAGATAGAATAGTTTAACTTTAATGTATGTTCGTAATGCGAAAAGAAAAGAGTTAGAATGGTATGATAGTCTATTTTATGTAATGGGTTAGTGTAGTTTAATTTCCTAGCATGAATGTTCTTGTCAAATATTAAAAGAGATAGGTTAGCTTTTAAATTGAAATGTATATTTGGTTGTGTTCGCTTTTTGAGAACCAAGGCTCGGATGGCCTTGAGGTGTTTGTATGGTTGGACATGGTGCTGGTCCACTTATATGCTATTTCAAGTTTTACATTTTGCCTAGAAACAACGGAGACTCCGTCCGTCTTTCCCTAAAATTTTGCCTGGGTTTGGAATTGGGTTGTAATTAGATTGATTGATAGAACTCCCGGTCTCGAGAGGGATCAGGGTGTTACAGGTGGTATCAGAGCTTGTCTAGCTCATAAGCCGGGACAGCGTCCTCGGTTTAGTGGGTAGTGATCCTTGAATGTGTGCTTGTTAAGTGTGTCTTGAAAGTGTATGCTTGTATGTGGGATTGTGTGTCTTGACCTGAATGTGTGCTCCTATGTGATATAGTTATGTGTTATGTGTTAATTATGTGCTAAGTGAAATGAAGTGTCTAGTTGTGCATTGAATTGACCTATTGAATTGGCATCGTGAATCGAATCGACCTCGTGAATTGTTATTTTCTTGAAGTGTTGCTTGCAATGTGTGTATTGAAATGTCTTGAATTGGTTATGCCGTGATTTGAATTGATTATGTTGTGCTTGACTTGATTGTCGTGCTTGAGTGACTTTGTTGAATAAACTCTTTTGTAAACTTGCTTGCATAATAGTTTAAGGCATGTGTATAAATGTGATATCTTGGCATTCATACATATCCCGTGAAAATGGTAAGTAAGTCCTCTTTCTCCCCTGAAGAAAGTGGTTCACAACTGGCCTTTCAAGGTGTCAGGATTGGTAGGAAATGAATGGCATTTTTATTTGGGAGTTGGTGTTTGTCTTTGGAGCTCGGTTATTGGCATACTTCTAAGACTCTTCTTCGTGGTTGGCAATCAAAAAAAAAAGTAAATAAATAACTTTCATAGGGGTTTTTATATGATGGCTCTTGGTAGCATTCTTGTGGAATTCTTATTGGGTTTCCTTATTGGCAAGGTTGTATGAAGTACTCATTTGGCAAAACAGTACAAGGGCCTCGGAGTTCAGTTTTATATATTGTTCACCAGCTCGGTATTTTTCCTTAGGGTTTTCGTCTAGCTGGGAAATTTTATGTGTTATCTAACTTGATTGACTTATTAGGCAATTCTTGGTACTTTCTTACTGGGGCATTGTTCGGGTATTTTCTTTGGCATCCCTCAGTTGGTTTGGTAATTGGAATTCCTATCGGACTTATTGTGTAACATTACTTACGGTATTCTTTGGAATTCTTATTGGGCATTCTACTAGTATTTTTCTTATTGGCATTTATTGGAAGATCCTACACTTGGGATTCTGCTTGGACTTATTATCTTGTATTGTTTGCGGCTTCTCCTTCGGCCTTTCTACTCAGGGGAATCTATACTTGCTGGTTACTAAGATGTTGCGATAGGGACTTAGTGATTGGAGGATTTCATTTAGAGATTGGCCTTTGGTATTTTTCTCTATATACTTTTACAGAACTTTCAGCTAGGACTACTTATGGTAATCAGCACTGCATGAGATGCATCTACTCTGGCTATCTTTTAACTTTCTTATTTGGTACTTGATAGACTTCTATTGGAGATTCGTGTGTGGGGTATTCTTCTTGTCGTTGTGGTGCGGTATTAATGACATCTACAGTATCTTTGCTTTAGTCTTTATTGGTATTATCTCGGCGCTCTTGGTTGGAATTTTATTCTTCTTTGATATTCTTGTCAACGGGATTCTTCAACCGATGAAGATTAGTCAGAATTGGAATTCAGTGGATGCAGAGTTCTATTAGAAGAAGAATTGCGAGGACGCAATTGTTTTAAGGGGGGAAGGATGTGATAACCCGAACCCGGAATGCATTTAATGGCATTTAAATTACATTTAATTAAGTGTCATCTTAAATGTTAGCATTGAATTATGTGTTTATTTTTAGTTAAAACATTCATTTGTAGCTTTATTTTCATATTTATGTTAATCGGTTTTATTTTTCTTGCATCTTACTGCTAGGTTTTCAATTAAATGAAAAGTAGCTCCGAGCTGGGGTAAATTTTGAACTATGTTGCTTTTCGAAAATTATATTTTCTTAAATTCTTTGATATTTAATTGTTATTCTTTTTATTGTCGTAAAGTGCATTGCATTTCGAGAGCGATAGTTAGGAAATGAATTCTAGTCCTCAGCAAATAGTGAAAACTAGTATTTTGTATCTTAATTTTAATATTTTAGTTGTTGTTAGCTAGAATTAGAATTGTGCTAGTTGTTTTAGCTTTAAAATGCAAGAAATAAGCTTATTTGACCAACTTAAGTTGGCTTTGACCAAGGCTTGACCAATTGACCAACTATGTCATCTTTTATTTAAGCATGAAACAAGAAACAAAGAAGCAAAAATCAGAAAAAAAAAGAGAAGCCATGGCCGAAACCATGAGGAAAAGAAAAAAAAAACATTTCTACTCCAAATCTTCAAATCTTCATGTGAGCTTGCACGGGGTGGTTTCCGAGGCATCCGGCGTGGTTTTCCTAGCGTCTAGGAGCGTCTAAGGTGAAGGTTTCATCGTTAATTGTGCATTTGAAATAATTGTGTTTAAACTTTAATTTTTAGAAATTATGCGTAGATTGTTATTTTATCCGTTTTATTGCTTAAAGAATGTTCCTTGTTGATTGTAGAACATGTATTTATAGATTTTTAGCATTTTCTGCGGTTGAAAATCAAAATTGCAATTTTAATTGATTAATGAATAGTAAATTATGAATAGTAAACTCCCGTTTCGATGAAGTTGCTCCGTTACGCGTTCTGTTGATGTAGGAAGGTGCTAGATATGCTAGAATGCCTAAATGTATGGTTTAATTCGATTGTGTAATGGAAAAACAAAGAAAAATGGCTTAGTGAAAGTTGGGGTTGTTTCGGTCAAGTTTGGAATTTTCTCGATTTGCGTGAAGGCATTGTCGAGGTACATCACGGAAGCACTTTTGGTGCAGTTGTGACATTGGTTAGGTAATCAGTTGAGATAGTTGTAGTTCAAACGAGCAAAGGGAAAAATCAGGGCTTTGCGGGAATTCTAGGGTAAAATGGGGTTTTGTGGTCTTTAGTCGTGCCTTATGGTGACCTAGGAGGATTAGTGAAGGCGGTTTCCAAAACTCGTGGCTCGTTTGAAAGTAGTAGCGTTTTGAAAGTTGGGGTCAATTTGTGATTTTTGATTGTTTTATAGTGTAATGCCTTTAGAATGCTTATTATTGCTTGTTATGTTTGTTAAGGTTGGTTATGATTGAATTGTATATCAATTGTTGATAATGCTTGTTAGTGTTGTTCTTGATATCTCGTTTATTGCCACTAATTTGTATTGTTGTGCTATCACTCGTATATTGCTTGTATCGTGTCTTGCATTGCATAGTGTCAGGCGCGTGAGTGATGGGCCTCTCTAGGTAGTCTCGGGCTGCCAGTATTGGTTGCTCTAGCTCTGTGTCCTATTCCCTTTTCTCGCTTGGGTTGCCTCCCTGGGAGATTTGGGTCGTAGAATTGATTGATACTTCCATGGTATTCCAAACTGAAGTTATAAGGTTGTTGCACACTTATTGTCATCGTTGTCAACATCAAGCTCGAGATTGATGTATCACTCGTGAAATGGTACATTGCTCGTATGAGTGAACCATAGCCTTCAGAGTATGGTATAGCTTTGAATGGTTGTGTTAATGTTTTCAGTAATTGCTTATTGTATTGATTGTTTGTCTTGATTGCTTACTTATCAGTTATATTGCTTAATTGTCTTATTTGCATTGCACGACTTTCTTTCTCTCCAATTCGATATCTGTCTCGCCCTCACTGAGTATACGTGTTGTGTATACTCACTCCTCACCACCACATTTCAGGAAATGTCATGTTAGCTGGAAAGTTTGTGATTATGTGAAAGTTCGTGCTTGAAGAGTTGTCTTGCTTGCCTATGTGGCTTGAGTTGTCAAAGATGCAAAGATGTATGTTTCATGAGTTGTTTGTATTTAATGTTAAAAAGGAATGTAATATGAGTTTTCTAGGTTATTGAGGTGATTTGGAAAAGCTAGTTTATGTATTCAGGTAAAATAGTTTAACTTTAATGTATGTTTGTAATGCCAAAAGAAAAGAGTTAAAATGGTGTGATAGTCTATTTTATGTAATGGGTTAGTGTAGTTTAATTGCCTAGCATGAATGTTCTTGTCAAAGATGAAAAGAGATAGGTTAGCTTTTAAATTGAAATGTATATTTGGTTGTGTTCGCTTGTTGAGAACCAAGGCTCGGATGGCCTTGAGGTGTTTGTATGGTTGGACAGGGTGCTGGTTCACTTATATGCTATTTCAGGTTTTACATTTTGCCTAGAAACAGGGAAGACTCCGTCTGTCTTTCCCTAAAATTTTGCCCGGATTTGGAATTGGGTTGTGATTAGATTGATTGATAGAACTCCCGGTCTCGAGAGGGATCGGGTTGTTACATCCATATCCTTGGCGCAGGCCATTTGGTGGGTCCGAGAGAGAAAAAAGCCCAAAAGCCACTTTCCCATCTCCGTTGGCTCGAGAATGACAAAAAGAAACATGATAACTACCCAGGCTGATTATTGACAGCCAAAGCCAAAAAATCTCCTCTAACAGAAGGGTAGATACCCAGAAGATTCTATACCTTGTTTTCCGCCTACTCTTTCAAATGAAGCTTCTTTTTCGACATTGACCTCTTTCTTGGTTTGAACCCGCTTTGGTAACTCGAAGAAACTATCAAAAAGTAGATGATTGATTGGCTAGAAACTGATCCTCATAATCATACTTGGTCAACTCTCCATTAATAAAAGAGAGGTTTTCCGGCGGTTTGCCAACTTTGACATGCAGACTTTGGGGCTCGAATTCGCCAAAATTTCCATTAGTTTTCCTAGCCCGATCTCGATGGCTCTCCCCTTGGTTCTCTCATCTCATCTGCTTCGTTCATATTGGTTGGAGCGTATGTGGGCTAGTGACATAATCGGCCAACATGCATTAATTCATTAAGCCACGAAGCCGAGTTCCCAACAAGGAAGATTCATACTGATTTGGCAACCGAAACCCTACAAGTGGGTATTCTCGACCAGCCTCTCTCTAGAAGGAAAATATGATCTGAAATGCTCTTTCTTCCATTCCTCAAAGACTTTAAGATATGTCCTGAAACAACATGTTTAGGGCTGTCGTTCAGACTTTTATTGACTTTGGACACATAAAAGCTATTCCCATTTGATGTATGGAAATCATGAGCGTAGGTCCTTTCTCCCAAGATTGGATCTAGGGAACTGAACCTCTATCACGTGTTATTCGCGCCCAACCTTCATAAATAAGGGGAAAGAACCAACCTTCAAACCCTTAAGGGTAAGGGATTAGGGTTCGTCCTCATCTCTTGAACATAGTCAGTGGCAGATGTAACCGGGCTTTCTTATTTACTTTAAAGGCAAAAAGAATCGACTCCCAAAAGCACATTCTTGAAAGAAAACTTCAATGTTGCCACGAAGAAAAGGACCTGTTAGCTTGATGGGACAACCAAGGTCACAAGAATGAGTGAAAGCCATATAGCAAATGTATGAAGTAATTCAACTGATAAGGAGAGGCTTATTGCTAGTCGGTGGCGCATTCGTTTTCCTATTTCACTACGATCGGTCCTAAGGCCCGTGGTTCAATATTTTCTTGATTTGCAGTCGCTCTTGTGACGACCGAGATTCTACCGTACACTTTTTAACTGTTGCATCCACTACTTGCGCATTTCTTCTGTGCATTACTTGTTGCTTTCAGTGATTACTATTCATCACGTTTTTCAACTGCTTATTTACTTCGAATTAGCTTTTTTCTTAAATCATATTAATTATTTTTGGAATAAGAAAAATGTGCTTTTGAGCGATTAGGGTTAGGAGCACCCATTTAGAAAATGTTTTATTGAACTAGTGAATAGTGTTACGCAGCTAAACTTTACATTTTAGTTAGCTAACATTTAATTATACCTTAAGACTCGTTTTAAGCTAGTTTGACCCACCTTTTTAGTCAACATGCACACCTAAAATAACCCAACTCACTTATATTACTCACACACGCATAATAAGCTCATAAAACAAAGAATTAAAAGAAAAGGAAAAGTTGAAAAAAGGGGCAGAAACCCGACAGCCCTATTGTGCAAGAAGGGATAATTTTGGCTCATCAAATCTTCAATTCAAGCCCTTGCAAGCTACATACAAGTAGTTTAGAGTGTTCTTCAGCCTTCCCCGAGCTTCTACGCCCAATAGGTGAGGGATTTCATGGTTGTTTTTGCATTTCTAAAATGTTACACTCTTCTTGATTTTGTAGATTTGCTATCAAATGATATTGCTATGCTCAAATATGCTAATATATGATGTATACAAGTAGTACAGACCATATTTATGCTATTATTTCGTAATTTAAACGGTTGAATTCGTTCGTTAATCGTATGGCATGAATAGTGACATTTTTCTAGGGTTTTGGGAAATTGTGAGATATGGCTTGATTAATTGCTTCTAGTAGGTACCTTAGATGTTAATAAAGATAGTTTAATAGCCACGTGACGTTTAATTGCTCAAAAATTGGCTAACACATGAAATAGACGACTTTTAAAAAGGGATTTCAGAGTTAATGCAAATCCAGGTTAATTTGGCCATTACATCTAGTGTTCTTAGGCTATATAGGTGCTAAGAAATTGGGGCTTTTGTGCTAAACGCGGGTAATTGGGTAACTTCGAGAGTCCTAAGGGTGCTTTATAGGTTAATTAGAAGTATGGAATAGCCCGCTCACTTAACTAGAACATTAACTTGTATTTGGAAGAAAGATGGCTTACGTTACAAAGGGAGAAAAGTAAGAAATCGGTTGTTTTGCACTTCTATGACCTTGTAAATGTTTTTAGGTGTTTAACTGCACTTTTAAGTTAATTGTGAGCTTTTGGTAATGTTTTGTGGAAAATATGTAATTTATCCCTTGTGTTCGTTTGGTTATTTTAGTGCTAACACTTATAATTGTAACTGTTTTCTAGAGTAACCTACTTTGTTGTCCCTCTTGAGTATTATTGCTTTCAATGTTGTTATATTGTCATTGTTAAGTGTAACGCCCCGATCCCTCACGAGACCGGAGGCTCTAATAACCATGCTATTCTCAACCCAATACCAAACCCGGTCACAAAATTTAGGGAAAAACGGACAGAGTTTCCTCTGTACCGCCGACATTTTTCAAACCTGTAAATGCTCAAAATAGCCACAATATATTAAAACAAGCTTTTATAATTAAAATTCAAAGGGTCAAGGTCATCCAAGTCAAGAGACAAACAACAGCTCCAAATCACACATGCATACACCCAACTTAACTTTTCATTAAACCTTTTTAACATGCCATCCTATGATAACATTAGAGCAATTTTAGAAGTTGAAATCAACACCTCTAAACATACACCCCCAAGCATGCAAGAACTAAAAGGAGAATTAAAAGTTATTACAAACCATAATATCTCAAAGCTAACATTACAACCAACAGCTTTCAACTTGCAACTACAAGAATATACATAGCCTTAAGGCCACAAAATAGATCATGCTATAGCAATACAAGTACACCATGTAACAACAAGAAGGCAAATCCACCTTAGACAACAAACACACAACAACTAGGGCAAAGGCTCAGCCTGAACTTCTTCCTCTTCCACTAGCACCTCAACTAGTTAGGGTTCACCCTCAGCACTTCCTGAAACATGTTTAGCGAGGTATGAGCAATCACAATTGCTTAGTGAGGGATAAGGTCTACCGGGGACGTGCAATGCAGCAACTTAACACAATTAATACAATAGATAAACAGTGAATAACAATTCTAATACCACATTTTAAAAGGATACAATCGATAACCCTTATCACTCCAAATCTTCGATCCCCGATCCACGAACCATGATCTCAATCTTGATATGCCAGCATCCCTTACACCAATGGGTACTCCGGATGTACCCGATCCTACGACCCAACACCCCTTGGCAATCTTCGGACCAGGCGAGTGAGGGAATAGCAGATGGAGCTAAGGCAACCAACACTGGCAAGCCCGATGCCGCCCAGCGAGGCCATCGCATCCGCCGCGACAATGAGGTTACGCAACCACGATGCAATGCAAGAATGATAACAATGACAATATAATCAGGAAACACATTTAAGGACAAAGTAAGTTGTTCTCGCACCAAGTTACAATTTATCAATAATAAGCATATATCAATTACGCAATTATACTAAACAATATAATCATTTAGAAAGAAAATAAACTATGATGCACGTAAGGATGCAGGTCCCTCACCTCTCCGAGCTCCAAGATGTAAGTTTGAATCACATCATTTTCAGTCACCTTGAACCTATGAGCAAACATTACTTCAATTACTCTTTAACTACAACATTCATTCTAAGTTAGCTAACTTATAACTTCGCTTATTTAGCATAAATACAATATCTATTAGAATTCTATTTTTAACAAAACACCACTTTTATATACTTTAACTTAACATATATTCCATATTTTCAATAGTCTACAAGTTAATTAAGAAGATAGTTCAAAAACTTAAATGAGAATGATTCAACCAGCATGCTAAAACTAGATATAAATCCGACTTGGATTGAGGTTAACCAAAAGCAACACATGAGCCTGCAGTTACTCATACTATTTCTCATTTTACTTTAGTTAATAACTTGTACAAGAAATTAATTCACTCCACATAACAATAAACTAGCCATTAACTCAACTCAAAGAATTTCTCCAAAGGATATATAGATAATAAAGGTTAGGTTACTTTAATGTTCAAATGACACATTCATTCACAATGACACTACCCAGTCTTTTACTACTTTAATGAACTTCTAATTCATATTCTACTTTACTTACAATAGTTAGTAATATCTCTATGAAGATAGCCCAACATTAGCACATAGGGAAAGAAATGCATTTATCAACTAATAGAAAAGTTAACTATCAACCATTTAATAACTAACATACTATTTTAGTAAAATAACTATACTTCAAGCTAAGATTCTAACATATCACTAGTAGTATTAACTTAAGTTAATTACATTTAACATATAATAGACAACTATCAACTTACAATTAACCTTACATGTAGTTTCAAAAAGCATTAAACACATTCTTCCACATAGTTTACTTGACCTTTCTAAGTGTTCACTAGTTGCACAGTGATAACAACAACTAATTCTAATAGTTGAATTGTTTAGCATGTATAGAAACATTACCTATGTCTAAAGGTGGTGACCATCACAACTCTACTAGCATTTCTCATTCACAGTCGAATAGAATAGCTTTCAATTTAAATTAACTTTACTAGCAATTAGATTTCAATTACAATTCATGAAAACAACATAACTATAAGAGCTCCATTACGTTATTAATCATCCAAGGACACTACACAATAAGGTCTTGATCGAATACATCCAATTAGAACTCAAATATATCATTACTATAGCAAAATAACAACAAAATTCAGATTCTGGCGTAACAGGGCATTTCTGACACATCTCACCAAAATGATCATAACTTGCTCTAGACAACTCCGATTAATGCACCGTAAAAAGCTGTAGAAACTAGACTCGTAAGGCTTTCTAATGGTATATAATTCAACCCCTAATCCTTCTCCAATTAATACAGTTTTAAGCTCGAAGTTGCCTCAATGCAGTTAGAATAGAAGCAGTTTATACAAGCAAATAAGCAGTTTTACAAAAGGGCATATACAAGATATAATTAGAATTACATCAAAAGTTCCACACCAACTTGAAACTACATTTAAACATTCAAGAAGTCATGCCAAGGTCTTAGAAGCGCGAGACAACCGAAATTGCACCTAAACCCCTTTGTTATTCAAGCTATTTCTCCTCCAAACCAAAGTTAATGATTCAAATTTAAAGGGAAACTCTACTAACCTTCTAACCCTCCCTCAAGGAACCCTTTCAACCCTCTAACTCATTCAAACGCCGGCAATAACCTCGAAAGCCCCAAATTCCCTCTTATAGCTTTACACTACACCTACCTCATCCGGGCTTCAAACAAGGATTAGCAAAGCTTCTATAGCACCTAGGTAGCCTAAGGATACCAAAAGTAGAGCCTGAATCCACCCGGATTCATCTTAACCCCGAAACCCCTTTATTAAAGTCGACTATTTTACATTTTATGCGATTTTAGAGCAATTCAAGTGCACGGGGCTATTAGACTACCTTCATTAGCACCTAAGTCATGTATTAGGAGTGTTAAATCAAGCTAATTCGAGCAATTACACAAAACCCTAGAAAAAAATGTCACTATTCACCTCATGAATTAAACTAACGATTCCAACCATTTAAAAAGCGAAACAATGGTTCAAATATGTTCTCTAGCACTCATATACAAGGTATAATAGCATAGATAATCAATACAATAGCATTTGAACATATTTTTAACAAATCAAGAAAATAGCAACTATTTTAAAATGCAAAAATAAGCCGTGAAATCCCTCACCAATGCGCGTAGGAGCTCCTAGGAGGCTAGTATACACCCTAAACCACTTGCACCTAGCTTGGCTTGGCTTGGAATGAAGATTTGTTGAGCAAAAAAACTATATTTCTTCTCCTATGCAATTCTCGGATTTGCTATAGTGTTTTCAGCATGCTCTTTTTTTTGTTTTTGTTTTGCTAAGTTATGAGCTAATGTGCGTGTTGTGTGAGTTATATATTAAATGGGGCTAAGTTGCTTGCTTAAATGGTTCACTAAATGCGCTTAGTTAGCTTAAAACGAGCCTAGATAGTAAAATGAATGCTAGCTAATTCATTCCCTAAGTTATGTTACGTAACACTATTCATACAACTACAAAAATCATTTTCTAAATGAGCTCTCCTATCGCCTCTAGCTCAAATGCACATTCTTCGCACTACTCTAACAATTAATATGATTTAATAAAAATGCTAATTCGCTAATAGCATGAAGTTAAAAACGGAGTGAATAGTAATTTAAGAAGACAGTTAATAATGCACAGAAATAAATGCGCAAACATGGGATGCAACAGTACTTGAATGCATGGCTAAAACTCGGGCGTCACATTAAGTGCATAGCATAGTGCTTGTACAATGATATGATCGGAGCGGATGCGATGGGCCTCTCTGGGCGGCAGTGGGCTTGTCAGGGTTGGTGCTCTAGCTCCGTACCCTATTCCCTCACTTGCCTGGTCCGAAGATTGCTAGGGGGTATTTGGTCGTAAGACTATCGGGGTACATCTGGAGTACACACACTGGAGTGACTGGGGATATGCCGGCACACGGTTCGTGGTTCGTGATCGAAGATAAGAGAATTCTGGAGTGTTGGGGTTAAGTGTATCATATCCTTTGATATGTGTGGTTACTTGCTATTTCAGTTTTACTTTATTTGCTTTCATTGCTTAATTGCTATAATTTTTGCATTGCACGCCCCGGGTAGACTTTATCCTCACTGAGCAATTGTGATTGCTCATACCTCGCTAAACATGTTTCAGGTGGAGCAGTTGAAGTAGTTGTCTTGGTTGCTGTGTGCTATTGCTTGAGATTGGAGTGTTTGACTGCTATATTGTAGAAGACTTTGTTTGTATTATGATATGTTCTATTTTGTGCCTATAGGCTTGTACATATTTGGAGTTGTTGACGAATTGTAATAGCTAGGTTAATGTATGGCTTGAATGGTAGTAGAATGTAATAGCTTATCTTTACTTTCCTTTATGCTGCTTGCTTGTTTGTTAATGAAAGTTAATAGTTGTTTGGCTTTAGTTTATAAGAAAGTCTAATGGTTAATATAGAGTGGTATGATAAGCGGATTAAAAGAGACAAGGTTTCAAGGATTGTTAAATGCATGCTAGGGTGTGTTTTCTAAGTCTTGCTTAAGGCTCGGTCGACCTTGATGCCGGTATATAGTTAGAGCTAGAGTTGTTGGAGTTAGAGTTTAATTGTATTGTGGCTTATATTATGTTTACAGGTTTCCAGAATGTCCACGGTACAGGGGAAACTCTGTCCGTTTTCCCTAAAATTTTGTGATCGGGTTGGAATTGGGTTGAGAATAGCATGGTTATTAGAGCCTCCGGTCTCGTGAAGGGTCAAGGCGTTACAGCTCTTCTGTATTTTGAATCTTCAGAGATACCCTTTGAGTTTTGTCCTGAATGGTAGGGTTGTTGAGTCAAGTCAAGAAGAAGAAAAAGAAAGTCCCACAAAGGAATCTTGAACAATGGGCACAAGTCATTATTTAAGTTATTATTACTATATCCATTATAATTAGCATTTCTATCAGCTCTGCTCTTTTGTCTCCTTAATATCATCTCGAGACCCAAACAACGAGATCCAGATTGGAACCAACCCATATCGATTGAAAGTTTATGGCCCTTCAATACAACCCCCTCTGTATAAAACCGTAAGTGAGCGGTGCGAGTCTACAAAGAAAACTTCTTCCGTATTTGGCGCTGCTAGAGATGCCCCACAAGGCCTTCTTTCTCAAGATTCAATTATTCGCGACAAACAAAAGGAAGCAACGCCGCTACAAGCAATAGAAAGCAACATGTATTAATCCATTTTGATAGGTGGCGGTGCACACTAGGTATCAACAAAGGATGCTTTCTCTCACCCAGCCCTTGGGATGTGTTAACTCTTCGCCTTCGGCTTTCTGAAGAATGATCCATCCGATGTGCTATTTATAGTAGGAGCTTCTCCCTTTTCAATCTACATGTCATACGTACACGAATATTAAAACTCATCGACTCGGCTCAAAGCATATGATCAAAGTTCTAGTGGCGCAATAGCAATATCATAATTGAATTTTCGTCAGCCTGACCGGCAGTAATAGCAAACTAACACTGTTCTAATAGAAAGGGGGATAGTGGGTCCCCTTGTCAAAGACTCCAAAGCTGTGGAAGAAGCCTAAGGGGGAGCCATTCATGAGGCCCGATGGAGTAAAGGGAAGGATGTCGTCGTTATACATACCTTTATCCACTTTATCCCGAATCCCATTCTTCTAAGAAAATATTCCAGAAGACTCCAGTTGACATGGTCGTAAGCCTTTTCTATGTCAATTTTGCAAACAACTCCTGGTTCCCCGTTTCTAATTCTTGAGTCAATACACTCGTTCGCTTTACGTTTTTATCCCAAGATTTGCCTTCTTTGAACAAAGGTGCTCTGATGGGGCGATATGATCAAACTCATCGCCTTTTTCATTATGGATGCTAGCACTTTTGTAATTCTTTTGTATAAGCTACCCACTAGGCAACTTTGGTAGAAATCTCGAATGTCAACGTCTTTGCCTTTATATGGGATCAAGGCAATGAAAGTGGCATTGGTTTGAAGACGCTCGACCAACGGGAGAGGTTTGAAGATACTCGACCGATAGGGAGAGGAATGGAGTTGGCTCCAGTGAGACGTCTTCGTGGAACTCCAAAAGCACCTTCATTAAGTCATCCTTGACCACCCCCCCAAGTATTTTTTATAAAAGGCGATAGTGAATCCATCTGGACCTAGGGCCTTGTCTCTACATATCTCCCCCAGAGCCTTGAAAACCTTCTATTCCTCAAAAGGCCTTTCCAACCAATCATACATCTCCGTAAGGATGCGAGACCCCATGACGCGTCGGTCAAAATGAATGCGGTTCTACGTAAAGCTCTTTGTAGAACTTTTCGACCGCTAATCGAATCGCTTCCTCCTCCTCTAGAATGCCCCCTTCTACCTCCAGTCTAGATATGGTGTTTACTAAATTTATTGCGTTCGCTACTCGATGGAAGAACTTTTTGTTCTTATCCCCCTTCCGTAACCACGTAATTCTCTACTTTTGCCGCCAACTAATCTTTTCCAACATGGTTAGCCTCATTCATTATTCTTTGGCTGATACTCTTAGAGCTATTTTTGCTAATGATAGAGGTCTTCATTCTTCTGTGCGGTCTAGGTACGCAATTTCCTCCAAAGCTTCCATTTTCTTTAAGTCCACCCTCCTAAACTGCTCTTTATTCCACTTCCTCTTTCAAGGCTTTAACCTTCAATCAAAAGACGTGTCTTTCTTTCTCTTGAAACGAAAAGGAAGAACCACCAAGAAGCTACTTTTTATAGAAAAAAATCCTCCTCCTATTCCTTCTAAAACCGAGAGTTGGAACTTGTCCAATTTAGAAAGAGCAGGGCATTCTTAGTTGTTTATGCAAGTGAACGTTGCCCTATTTAAAGGTAAATCCACCAACGAATTCCACCCTACAAATTCAGAGAAACGCCTCATGCTTGCTATAATTCGGCTTCCTCCTAACTTCAAAGCTGAGAATCTGAAACCATTGAAATCACCTCCTTCGAATTAAAGAATTTGAGGGGGTAAACAAGGTAAAGCGGCTTCCTTCGCGCCTTCACCTCGTAAACTCAATAAAGCTTTACTAAACAAGCGAGAAAGTTGACTTTGAGAAAGAAGGAGGCGTACTACGCATATTAAATAAAATTAGTCTCGAATGAATAAGTATATAACTAACAGACTATGATTCTTTCTTTTACAACTTGATTGGCTGGAACAGCGATTTCAAGCAAGGCTCAATCAACTAATACGCTTTGTCATCTCCTTAAGAAAGAACAACAAGAGTTTCCTCCCCCGAAAACAACTCGAAAGCAACAAGCCTTTCCTATTATAATAAGTGGGCTTGCTTTTCCCCAAGAGACAACTTCCAAAACCATAAAAAAATGGATGCCCCTACCCTATCTGATTAAAGCTAAAGGTGAATTGCTTTGGGTTGTATTGATTTATGTTGACTTGAGTTACCTAAGCTAAGTCAGGCACATTTTCCATTACTGAATAATGCCTGCAGTACGAGTACCTGTGCAACAAGTCAGATAGATATTGACATGGCGAGTACATATATTGATCCATAAAAAAGACTAGCGGGAAAGCACACAAAGTCAAGAGCACTCAACATAAAGCTATCACCTTGCTGAGCTTGAAGCCTTTTTTTGAATCATAAAGTGGCATGTGCGGATGGATTTATCTCCAACCTTTTCTATCTATCTTTAGAAGTAGGGCAAGAGAAAGTCAATATGATATTTGCCTTGGTTTTTCCAATGAAACCAAGTCACCCAGAGTTAAAGTTTGATCCATTAGGTTCTTCGATTAGTTCAGACAAGAAACGAGAGACATGTAAATATCTTTGATTACGATTAAAAGGAAAAATCTCAAATAGACCAAGATCCAATTTTGGGTGATTTCTTGGTGAACATGATCTGCCATAATCTCTTTGATCCCTTCATTTATGTGCCAGAATAGAGAGAGATTTAGTAGGAAAGTGGAAGAGACTTTTTCGTATATGATAATCAAAGGGAGTGGGAAAGCTGCAGTAATTCTTTGGAAAAGCCTGGTTTTCTTTGTCGTCGAGCTTTCATTCCTCAATCCACTGATTCCTTTCTTCATATACCTCCCTACCAATAGATAGAGACAAATAGGAATAACTGAACCACGTCTACAAAATGCCAGTACCATGCAGCTACTTCAAAGTCAACGTGATGCTCCTTGGTCAGATGACCAAGATATTGGCAAATACCACTTATGATCGAGAAAAGAGTACCTATAATCACATGAAAACCATGAAAGCCAATTGCTAAGAAAAAGGTAGAACAATAAATACTATCTGAAATAGTGGAGGTTGCTTGATAATATTCCATTCCTTGAAAGCATGTGAATATTAGAGCCTGTGAAATGGTAGCTAATAAAGCGTAAATTGCTCGTTTTTCCTTCCAATGCTAGTATAGCATGATGAGCCCAAGTTACGACAGCTCCGGATGAAAGGAGAATAAGGGTATTAAGAAAAGGTATTTCCCAAGAATCTAAAACCCCAATCCCTTTTGGGGGGCAAATACCTCCGATCTCTACCGTAGGTGCCAAAGAAGAATAAGAAGAAGCACAAAAAAAGCAAAAAATGACATAACCTCCGATACAATAAACAAAATAAAACCATATCGAGGTCCTAATTGTACGACTTTGGTATGATATCCTTTCAACGTGGATTCACATAGAATATCGCGCCACCATATAGACATGGTATAGAAGATAAATATATGGCCCAAACTAAGAAGTGTTGTACCCCCTTGAAATGAGTGCATGTACATCACACCTCCTACGGTTGTTGCCAAAGCTCTGAGTGAACCCAAAATAGGCCATGGACTTGGATCTACCAAATGATAAGAATGCCTCTGAGATTCAATCATAAACCACTTTGCCTCGGTTGTATATAAACCCCCCCTTCACCTCCACCCCCTAAAGTAGTAAAGAAAGGCTCTTTGGGGTCTAAATTTCATTCTATCTGACAGGACAAACAAATAGGAAAGGATAGTTCTTTCATTGCAATGATAGAAGTCTGACTAGAAAACGATCACTCTATTACTTTGAGAAGAGAATTGCTGGTTTGACCAACAGAAAGCATGGAAAAAAAGAAGTCGTCTACAACTTGCCTACTTGCCTCCTAAGTAACAAGCATGAGTGAACAGAGACTGCTATTACCATGTCCCTAGACTGCTTCCTTCTTTGTTGCCAAAGTCTCAACTTCTATTAGCATAGAAGAAGGTTTTCACTCCCGTTTAGAAATCAAAAATGCCCTAGCTCAGCTTCCTAGCATGAGACATCGGCTATGCCATCAGATAATGAAATAATCCTCCACTTGCTAGTCACGAAATATCACCACTCCATGGGCTTCTTTCGCTACTCTTTTAAGCTATCGCTCGCTTTACGAGTGGAACCAAGTTGAAGAAACTGTTAATTAAGATACTATGCTGGTATCTATCTAAGAGTCAATATCTGTGAGAAGCTTCTTTCTCATACACATCCGAAGCAAGGATTGATCATCAACATTAGAGAGTTTTGCCGGTCCTTGAAATAGCGTCATCACGAGTCATGACTCGATCATGGCCTTAGGCAGAATTGGTCCTGGCCTGAATAACAAAATATACTGGCAAACACATAGCAGTCATCCAAAGGGTTTTCGTAGAGTAGTTTAACCCCGAGTCAATCCTTGGAGCTTTTTCCATGTCCGACAGAGAAAACTTGGTGCGAATCGGGGTGATATAATACACTACCTTTCTAACTAATGTACTTATGTAATTAAAAGAAAATATGGCTGCCTAGAGAATCCATAGTTGCTAAGGAAGAGAGTCGAGCCTTTTCTAGTTACAGGGAAATACAGAGAAAGAATCGAGTCACCGATAGCGCATATTTATAGATCCCAAGGAATTCGCGTATAATATATGCTTTTTTGACTAGATTAAATTATTGATCTTGTCTTTCGACCTATCAAAAGTCAGACAGACAATTACATATATATATATATATTATATAAGAGAGATGCGCACAGTTTCGCATTGAGATGACACGCCCAAATTAAAAGACTCCCATTGTGAAACCCCAAATTTTACCTTTGCATAGAATAGCGTGTTTTGACCTGTTTATGTATTATATGAGTTAGAATGTGTTAATTCTATGATTTATATTCCTATTACGTGCTAATTGTGCATTCATGAAATTTTTATCAAAATCAGCATCAAAAATTTTATCGTCGGTTTTTGTGAATAGTATTTTGAACAAACGTCCGCTAAAAATTTTACAAGGGTGTTTTAAACGTCTTAAAACCTAGTCCTCAGATATTCATAGACCCGTGTCTAATTAAAATAGATTTTAAATCGGATTAGGAATTTTAAAGGTTTTTACACCTTCTTTTGCGAAAATCGAGTTTTTAACCGAGTGGGGTGTAACTATATGCATGTGGAAATTGTTGTCACCTAAAAATATACTACTTAAAATAGTTTAAGTGTTAAATGCATATATGTGAGCAAAAATAGTCTAAACGACAATTAAAAGACTAAAAATACTAAAAAACTAACTAATTGTCTCAACTTTGACTTTTGCAAATTAGTTGACTCAAGCTTTATATGCATCAACACACACTAAAAACAACACAAAACACCAGACAAACACACACACAAGGCCGAGAATTTGAGGGGAGAAAAGAGAGAAAATTTCAAAGGTTTTCAAAGCAATTTTCTCTTAGAAAACTTAGTTTTTGGCCAAAGCTTTTCAAAGCTAGTTGGATTCCGCTTGTTGGGCACCTATTGCACGCATTCCTACCTTTGTTTCGGATCAAAGGTGAGCAAAAAATTCTAGATCTTAAAATGCTATTTTATGTCATTTTCATATAATTGAATTTTTATCCGATGAAATGTTAAACTGTTGTTAGATTATTGCTCAATAGATGGCAAGGATCGTTTATGTACATTTATATATGTTTTAAATGGTAGTAGCATGTATTTCTATTTTTTGAGTATTAAAGTTGAGAATTTGGCTTGTTGTTGAATAATTGTTGTTGTAGTGGTTGGAATTGGTTGGTTGTTTCTTCTAAAAGTTTGTTAATTGTGGAGTAGTAATGTTGTAATGTCGAATTTTTGATTGGAATGTTATAGCAAAATCCCAGAAAATTCAGCCAAGAGCATTGCCAAAATTAGGCATGTTGGGCTTGTTTTGGATGTCTTTTGGTTGGTCTCTAGTGAGGTTAATGTAGTAGCATGAGTGGGTAAGTGATAGAAAGTGGTTTGGAGGTTATTAGATTAGTAGATTGTTAGTTATGATTGTTGGAAGTTTGTGTAATATTTCTTTAAATGTTGAGATATTGTCTTTGGTTGATTGGGTAGTGTTTGAGTGGTTGAATCTTGCGTGGTTGTTGGTTAGATTCAGGATTGGTTGTGTGGTTTAATTCATGTTAAGTTAGGTGGCCTACTTTGTCATCTAACTTAGTTGTTAGTTGTTTATTTGATTAATTGATGTTATGTTATTAAAATGATGTTAATTGATTGATGATTGATGATGTCGGCTGATAGGCAACCTACTTTTGTTGTCCTTCTGAAATATGAATTTTTATTATTATTGTCATGAGTCTTGATAGTGTGTGCTACCTCTCAGGCAGCGGTGGGCTGTCGGGTTGATAACGGCATAACTATCATGGACTACCCCCAGCTCCCATGGGTGGAGATGCCATGGATGGAGGGGCTAGATGAGGTACCTTGGGTGTGTATTATGGGAGTTATAAGAAGATGGTTGAGATCGTGATGGCATTTGGAGCTACACCAACTAGATTATCCTTTCTCAAATGAATGGTTATTTATGTGAATTGAATTGTTAATGTTGAATAAGTTATTTGAATGTATTGCTTATGGGGTGGTTTACGAGTGTAAGTAAATGTTTTTCGAAAGATCTATAGAATTCCTCACTAGACTTGTTTTATATAAGCTCACTCTTATTCGTTATCTGCAAGTAGGTGTTATTGAACCGGATTACGGGTATGTGCCTCAGGAAGCTGAGAGTGTGCCTTACATGGATGAGTCTTATGTGCTGGAGTCGTTTCCATGAGTTTGTCTTAGTTTTTGTAATATATTGTTTTTTATAACTTACTTAAAGATAAAGGCCTATACTATGCTAGTTTAATAGTCTTTCTTTCGAGCATGATTAGATTACTAGACTGGTTTATAATCTATTTTGTGAATGTATGATATAGCCTATGGATGATGTTGGAACGGAGGCGTATAACTTATGAATGAGCTGTTGAATAGATGTTTAATATATGGAAATGGTTGCATTGTATCTTGTTGAAATGGTTGTGGAGTTGTTGGTCTTGAAGTTGGTTTAAAGCCCGGTATCCGTGATACTGTCATTATACTGACGAAATTTCGTTGCGTCCTGACTGATCGTAGGTGGGGTCGAGTTGGGGTGTTACATTAAGTGGTATCAAAGCTAGGTTAGTTGTCAGCCGGGGTATTCTCGGAATGTGGGTAATGGTCTTAGCATGAGATTATGTAAGAAGTGAAAGAAAAGTGAAATATGTGATAATATGACTAAGTGATTAAGTGATTAGGTGATTAAGTGAAGTATGTGATTATGTGAACAATTTGTTTCTGTGATTAGTACTTAAGTGATTTATGTGCTTTACGTGAGTTTTGTTGCCTATGTGCTATAAACTGTCTATGTGTTATAACCTGTGCTAACTCTTTGATAGTAGAATTGTGAGTTGACCGAGAACACGAGGTAGGCCCTAAGGTGATGATGAGGCACCAGGTCAGGCGGCACCTAGCAGAGATCAGGGTATGATCGTCTAGCAGTGGCTATGGACTGTATAACCGAGGTCATAGCGGGTCAAACACAGATATTGGCGGGGCAGGCTGCTCAGGCATAGGCTACGCAGACTCAGATGTTGAACACACATAGTGGTTATCATGGGAGTAGTACATTAAAGGAATTTTTTGGTTACTATCCACTGAGATTCCAGAGCGAGCCGGATGATAGAAAGGCAGAGGCTTGGATCAATAAAATTGAGAAGATATTTGATCCTTTGGATTATACTGATGAGAGGAAAGTTACATTTGCGGTTTATTTGTTTGATGAAAAGGCTGAAGAGTGGTGGTGTACAATGAAATCCGGTTGGGAGGCACAAGGTACTCCTTATGTTAGGGATACCTTTCCTAGGGCGTTACGGGCTAAGTATGTCCCAAGGATTGCGCAGGAACAAAAAGAGGCAGAGTTCCTATCTTTGGTTCAGGGTGATGCTACAGTGGCCTAGTACGAGGCCAATTTTACCAGGCTGTCCCGGTATGCACCGGAATTTGTAACAGATCAAGAGCGTAAGACTCAGAGGTTTGTTTTGGGATTGAGGCCAGAGATTCAGGATGCAATGGCCCTAATTCAGTATGACGTGTTTTCAGAGGCCTTTGATGCGGCTTCTAGGTTGGAGAAGAGGAAAGGGGAGCAGATTGGTCCTAGTCAGCTGATTAAGAGGCCATTTCAGCTGCAGGGTCAGCAGGGTTGTGTACAGGCCACCGGAACAGTAGAGCACTTTTAGACCTTAGGGTCAGCAGGGTTTTAGTAGGCCCCAGTTTCAGTAGGGGTCCTACCAGGCTCAGTCACAGTACAGGCCAACCCAGTCTCAGGGTCAATATAGGCCAAGTGTTGTGAGACCTCAGTAGCAGGCTGGTACAACTACTTTTTCAGCTTTTGGGTCTTCTAGGGACAGAGTTAGTGCTTCGTCACCGCAGTGTGCTTAATGTAAACGTCTTGGCCATTTGGAGGTCGACTGTAGGGTGAAAGCAGGAACATGTTTAGGTTGCGGCAGCAACCAACACAGGGTGAGGGATTGTCCTAGAATTCAGAGGTCTGAGGGTCTGCCAGCGACCCAGGGTTATCAGGGTCGACCTAGTAGTGGTGCACCTCAACAACAGTGGGTTTAGGCTATTAGAGATATGTCCTAATGCTATATAGTTAGATGACCTATATAGGGCTTTTTGATGCAAATCTGAATGGCATGTTAATTGGATGTTCATATTCTTCATTCAATTATATGAATATGTCCTCAATGTTTTTCGGAGAAGAAATATATTCTTAAGGTGTTAAGAATTCAGTGGCATTTTTCTTCGACATGATAAACATTCAAAAACATTCATAGTCCTCAGATTATTCGACCAGGACTAGAATAATCAAGTACGGACTATCATATGTAGCTACTTTGATTAACATAGAGATGTTAATGATAAAGGGTAGCGAGCGTTGAGCTACAACAACATAGGGATGCGATTAACTGACATATGAATGATCATTGGTTGAACGGATCATTGAATGTGACTGGAATGACGAAACTACATGACTTTGGATTAATAGTTTGTCATTCGTTGCAAATTGTGCAAATTAATCCTTTTGACTTGAGAAATTACGGTTGTCGGCTATATCAGAGGCTAAATCTTGCCTTTGGACAGTGCTCGCCTTTTTTGAGGGTGAGATATAGCCTCTTGCAGTTTAGTCTTGTGATATAAGTCCGATAGGTAATTGTCAAGATAGGATCAGTTAACCTTCAACAGTGAGGCGATGTCCTATGCGATCTAGTATCGGTCGTCTGAAATGAGAAATCCTCGGCCGGGGTAGTTGAACGATGGAAATGTGTTTTTCCATAGATGTCATCTCTTATTCCACCGAATTAGATCTATGCATAGAATTGTATAGAGGACTTAATCATTTCATGGTCCCCACAACAATCGGGACATTTTAACAAAAGGATCGGATTGTATGCTAATTTGCGACTATAAATAGGTTCGTTGAATTGACTTCATTACTGTACATATTGTCATGATAAGTTCGTCACTAGCGCGTCACTCATGAACATGAAGGTATTCCAAAAAATGACGGAGACATTTTTGGAAACTATCCTTTATCGTTGTACGGTCATGAACCTAGAAAGTCACACACTTAGGGTATCATGAATAAAGTATTTATGAGCTTGGTATAGAGTTGGAAACACGTTAAAGTGTTAACGACGTGATTTTGGATATTACCGGTTAAGTGGGCCAAAATCATAATTTTTGAATGTTTTGGGGCCAAAGTATAAATATTGAAAAGTATTAGGGCTTTAGTACAAATAGATTGAGGGGTCAATCTGTAATTAATTATTCTAAAAGGGTTTAGGAATAATTAATGTTTGTCTTCACTAAAAGACAAACAACAAGTTGCACAAAAAGACAAGCACTAAAAGACGAAACACAAAAGGACAAAAGACAACTTGCACAAAAAGACAAACAACAAGTTGCATGCAAAATTATCCTTTTTACCCTTCCTTGGCCGACCATCAAAGGGAAATTTTGACACTTGGCTTCTTCATATATTTAGATCATGCCACTTGTCCTTTGATGAGCAAGCTTGTGCATCTGTAAATAGAAGACAAGATCTTCACTCTTTTTTTGCACCTTATGGCCGAAAATCTCTCTCTCTAGAAGCAAATTTTCTCCCATTTCTCTTGGTAGTTTCGGCCAAGGCTAGTTGAGATAGGAAACACTTTTCTTTTAACTCTCAACTCACGTATACCTAAGCTCTTGGACTTAACTAAGCTAGCACTATAATTAGTTAAGTTGTCCTTTGCTTTTGGATACCCGTGGACCGACTAGGACCTTTGAACGTGCGAAGGAGCTTTGCCCAAGTCAAGATCTTCTTCAAGCATCTACATTCGAGTTCTCCACACGAGGTATTTTATTTTAAATACATTTGAATATAGTTGTATATACTTTCTTGTATTTTCTTTTTATGTACTTTTTACGGATTTACTCTTGATTTATGTAAATACAAACTTGTTTACATGCAAATTTTAATTGTTATTATTTCTGCTACGCTTGCATGTTTTTGTTATTTATATATCTCGAGATGATCCCGTTGCGCTCCGGCTTTTGAAGCTGACGCCATTATGCGCCTTCATTTTGAAGCTGACGCCTTTTGCGCTTTCATTATAAAGCTAACGCCTTTATTGTACCTTCATGTGGTATCAGAGCCACGGTTTTGAAAGTCTGTAATATGTACACTAGATCTAATCTTTTAATATTTATTGACACGTTTATGCGAAAGATATGAGTTGATTCTATCCCGCATGGAAAGATCGACTTTGATTGTAGCAAGCCAAAAGTTTTCTATGATCAGGCCTGATGATCCCTTTATATGGAGATCTCGGTTTGCGTGTCATATCGAGACTATATGGCTTGTGAACTCGGTTGGTCTTGGAATACTTGGTTGATGTTAGAGTCAATTCTCTTTCATGCATGTTGTCAAAACATTAATAGAAGATTAGATGGACTTTGTTTATCTTTTGTATATGATGCATTAAGATGTTTATTGATTATTTTCATTTAGCTTTGATTATCTATGTGATAAGTTTAATCTAGCTACATGATGCATAAATGGTGAACTTGATCATGGACTTAGTAGATACCCGGTTTGTAATTGAGACATAAGTCTTATTTTACTTTTCTTGATTTTGAGAGAACTCTGTAGTGAGGACTATATGTAAATTCTCAAGAAGAAATGCAAAGAGGCAACCGGATGAATCCAAAGGAGTTGGAGATCTTGAAGACATAGTGATGTGTTTTAAGATAATTTTTCTTTTTTATTCCAAAGTCCATGATCCACCATTTATACCTGTTGCATGCATTATATACTATATGATTGTTAATGTATGCATGATGAGATCTATTACAAAACTCCCAAATGTGCAAATCAATATTAGATGTGTTGTCCTCCACAATCCTAGGACTTAATGAACCCAAGGCGATCATGTTCGGTCATGCCCAAAGGTAGAGGGACATGATTCGTACTAAGTTTAATTAAGTTGCTAGTATAACATAGTGATGTCGTTGTCTGCCAAAATCTAACGACCAACATAGCCACAAAGTCTTGAGGCTATTGATTCAATTTGTGGGATACCTGTGAGATGGCAGGTCGGGTCTAACTGAATTACTTAATCAACATAGCCACAAAGGTTTGAGACTAAAGTAATTTAGGGACTGGATATGACCATAACCAATTTTGTGAAATAGACAACAAATAGTTGTTGATGTTAGAGATATGCCCTAATGCTATATAGTTAGATGACCTATATAGGGCATTTTGATGTAAATCTGAATAGCATGTTCATAAACTCCGTTCAATTATATGAATATGTCCTCAATGTTTTTCAGAGAATAAATATATTCTTAAGGTGTTGAGAATTCAATGGCATGTTTCTTCGACATGATAAACATTCAAAAGCATTCATAGTCCTTAGATTATTCGACCAGGACTAGAATAATCAAGTACAAACTATCATATGTAGTTACTTTTGATCAACATAGAGATGTTAATGATAAAGAATAGCGAGCGTTGAGCTATAACAACATAGATATGCGATTAACTGACATATGAATGATCGTTAGTTGAACGGATCATTGAATGTGACCGGAATGACGAAACTATATGACTTTGGATTAATAGTTTGTCATTCGTTGCAAATTGTGCAAATTAATCCTTTGACTTGAAAAATTATGGCTGCCGGCTATACCAGGGGCTAAATCTTGCGTTTGGACGATGCTCACCTTCTTTGAGGGTGAGATACGGCCTCTTGCAGTTTAGTCTTGTGATATAAGTCTGACAGGTAATTGTCAAGATAGGATATGTTTATCTGTGACAGTGAGGCGATGTCCTATGCGATCGAGTGTCGGTCATCTGAAATAAGAAATCCTCGGCCGGGGTAGTTGAACGATGGAAAGGTGTTTTTCCATAGATGTCATCTCTCATTCCACCGAATTAGATCTATGCATAGAATCATATAGCCAACTTAATCATTTCATGGTCCCCACAACGGTCGGGACATTTTAACAGAAGGATCGGACTGCACGCTAATTTGCGACTATAAATAGGTTCGTTGGAATTTGACTTCATTACTGTACATACTGTCATGATACGTTCATTGCTAGCGCGTCACCCATGAACATGAAGGTATTCTGGAAAATGACGGAGACATTTTCAGAATCGATCTTTTATCGTTGTACGGTCATGAACATAGAAAGTCACACACTTAGGGTATCATGAATAAAGTATTTCTGAGCTTGGTATTGAGTTGAAAACACGTTAAAGTGTTAACTGTGTGATTTTGGATATTACCAGTAAGTGGGCCAAAATCGTAATTTTCAAAAGTTTTGGGGTCAAAGTATAAATACTGAAAAGTATTGGCTCAATAGTGCAAATTGATTGAGGGGTCAATCTGCAATTAATTATTCTAAAAGGATATAGGAATAATTAATGTTTGTCTTCACTAAAAGACAAACAACAAGTTGCACAAAAAGACAAGCACTAAAAAACGAAACACAAAAGGACAAAAGACAACTTGCACAAAAAGACAAACAACAAGTTGCAAGCGAAAATTGTCCAATTTGCCCCCCCTTTGGCCGGCCATGCATAGGATTAGGACACTTGGCTTCTTGATCATGACACTTGGCATTTGATGAGCTTGTTCATGCATCTATAAATAGAAGACAAGTTCTTCATTCTTGTTTGCACCTCTTGGCCGAAATTCTCATAGTTTTAGAAGCAAAAATTCTCTCATTTTCTCATGGCATTTTCGGCTAAGGCTAGTTGAGATAGGAAACACTTTGCTTTTAATTATCAACCCATGTATACCTAAGCTCTTGGACTTAACTAAGCTAGCACTATAATTAGTTAAGTTGGCCTTTGCTTTTGGATACCCGTGGACCAACTAGGACCTTTGCACGTGCGAATGAGCTCTGCCCAAGTCAAGATATTCTTCAAGTGTCTACATCCGAGTTCTCCACGCGAGGTATTTCGTTTTAAATACATTTGCATATAGTTGTATCTACTTTTTTGTATTTACTTTTAATGTACTAGCTTCGAATTTACTCTTGAGTTTATGTAAATACAAACTTGTTTACGTGCAAATTTTAATTGTTATTATTTCCACTGTGCTTGAATGTTTTTGTTATTTACATATCTCGAGACGATCCCATTGCGCACCCGCTTTTGAAGCTGTCGCCCTTTGCGCCTTCATTTTGAAGCTGACGCCTTTTGCACCTTCATTATGAAGCTGACGCCTCTATGCGCCTTCAGTTGACTCTTGATATTTCTAATTCAACATAGCTAAAAAGGTTTGAGCGATGCAAATTATTGAGAGAATTTGGTCACCCACTACCGGATTCTAACAAAATCGCGTTTCTCATTTTGGGAGTATGAGATTCGATAAAGTTAGTAGGAGTTACTATTTTTGTAAAGACCACATTTAAATAGTTATGCATTTTTACATCAACTAGCAGTCTTACTTTCTGTACTACTTTTTTCTTCTATACTTTTATAATGGCTTCTATTTCAAATTCCATTGCCCCTATCCTTGATAAAAATGCTTTAACCTGACCAAACTTTCCCGATTGGTTTCGCAATCTTAAAATTGTTTTGGGATTGGAAAAGATTGAATATGTTCTGGATATGGCCCCTACTACTACCCTTCCTAAAACTACAACTGAAGAAGAGCAAGAAACATATCGGCTCTAGGTTGAACATGACTTGAGAGCAAAGGCTTACATTCTTACTTCAATGTCAAATGAACTGCAAAAGCAGCATGAGAATATGTCTGATGCTGCTAGCATGATTCTAAAATTGAAAAAGCTGTATGGTGAGAAAAGTGATGTTGCCAGATATGAATTGTCAAAGGAGTTGTTCAGAGCTAGATTGGAAAAAGGTGGTGATGTTAGCAAGCATGTTCTCAGGATGATTAATCTAATTACTCAACTTGAGATGCAAGAGTTTGACATGGACAGTAAGCTGCACACAAACCTTATTCTGCAGTCCCTCCCACCTTCTTTCAATCAGTTCATAGTGAACTTTCAGATGAACAAACTCTTTGCTTCTCTGCTTGAGCTGGCCAATATGTTGACCACTGCGCAGTCACAATTCAAGGGAAATGGTAAGGAGACTGTCCTCGTTGCTACCTCTTCTTCTGGGTTTAGGCCCAAGAATAGTAGAAGGAGGAAGAACAAGAAGAAGAAGGACACTACTCCTAAGCCCACTGGATGTGTTAAGAAGAAAGAAGCCATCCCTAAAGGGCAGTGTTATCATTGCAAGGGTGATGGCCATTGGAGAAGGAATTATCCCATGTACCTTCAAGAGTTGAAAGAGAAACAGGTTGCCACCAATGTGTGAGGTACAACTGTTAGAGATATGCCCTAATGCTATATATTTGGATGACATATATTGGGGCATTTTGACATTTACTTCTATATTATGGCATTCGTGTCTATGTGTCTGTTTTCATATTGACATAATTAGGACATTCATATTCTCCTTCTTTAC
Source organism: Ehretia macrophylla (assembly GCA_037974665.1). Taxonomy (NCBI): domain Eukaryota; kingdom Viridiplantae; phylum Streptophyta; class Magnoliopsida; order Boraginales; family Ehretiaceae; genus Ehretia; species Ehretia macrophylla. Next base: position 48,228,163 of record CM075765.1, on the reverse strand, counting down.
GTGTATGAATGAATCCATAGTATTTTCATTAGAGGAATGTATTCTAAAAGCGTTTAGAATATGTTGGCGTATTTCCTTAATATGATAAAAATACTTAAAATATTCATAGTCCTTAGAATATTTGATCGGGACTTTAATAATCAATTACGAACTATCACATGTGTTGTTACCTTTGATTAACATAGGGATATTAATGATAAAAGATGGTGAGCCACGTGCCATAACAGCATAGCGATGCGACTAACAAACATGTGGATGACTATTAGTTGAATAGATCATTGAATGTGATGTGAATAACAAAATACATGACTTTGGATTAATAAATGGTTATTCGTTGCAATTTTGCATGTAATCCTTAGACTTGTGACATTACGGCTGTCATATGTATTAGGGTTTGATTCTAGTGTTTGGAAAATAATTGTTTCAACAAACGAGATGAGATACGTCCTCTCGCAGTTTCATTTGTCTGGTATAGTGATTGACAAGTAGTGGTCAAGAGAGGATCCATTAACCTCCGGCGTGAGGCGATGTCCTATGCAATCTAAGCTTGGTTGTTTAATGAGAAAATCCTTGGCCAAGGTATGAATGATGGAGAAAGGGTTTTCTATGTGTCATCCCTCATTACACCAATTAGATCTATGCATAGTATCGAGTTTATGAACTTAATCGTATCATGGTTCTTGCTCGACGGGACAATTAATGGAAGGATTGGATTGCACGATAATCGGCGACTATAAATAGATTCACAAGAAATTGACTTCATTACCGTATATATTGTCTTGATATATTACTAGGCGTCACTCTAGAACGTGGGGGTATTCGCAGAATGAGGGAGACATTTTCGGAATAGATTGAAAGGGTTTAATCGTCCCTCATTGCTATACGGTGGTGAATCTAGAGAGTCACACACGTTTGAGTATCATGAATAAAGTTTCTATAATGAGCTTACAATGAGTTTGGAAACGTTAAAGAGTTAACGTTGTTATATTTGGTCATTAAGTAGTAATGGACCAAAAGTGTAATTATTGAAGGTGTTGGGCCAAAAGTATAAATATGGAAAGTTAGTTTCCAATTGATTAATCTAATATTGATTAGGATTAATTATAATCCAAGAGCCAACATTAAATCTTATTTGAAGTCCATGGCTAGGATTTAATTGGCAAGTTAGTAGAGAATTATATATTGTTCCACTAACGAATACAACACAATATATATATATATATATATATATATATATATATATATATATATATATAAGAAATATATATATATATTATATGCCTACACATTACAATAAGTTTGAAAACGTTAAAGAGTTAATGTTATTGTGTTTGGTCATTAAAACGTAATGGGCCAAAAGTGTAACTATTGAAAGTATTGGGGCCAAAGTATAAATATGGAAAGTTAGTTTCCAATTAATTAATCTAATATTGATTATGATTAATTATAATATAAGGCCAAGATTTGATCTTGACTAGATCTATGGCTAGGATTTATTGTGGCAAGAATAATGGATAATTCCATAATTTTCCACTATCTAATATACTTATATTATATTGTTGCACAAGACACAAAGGTGCATTGGAGACATATATGTTGGGAATGCACAAGACACTAGGATGCATTGTAGACATGTATGTATGGAATGCACAAGACACAAGTATGCATAGGAAAATAATATGCAAAGAAAGCAAAAGAAAAAATCAGTTTTTTGACTTAACACAAAAGAGCAAAAAATCTGAATTTTTTTCTCTCTCTATGCTCTCTCCATTTTCGACCAAGAGAAGAGTTCTTGGGCAGAATTTTTCTCTTGCTCTCTACACTTGTGTAAGCTCATATCTCCAACTAAATAGCTAGTACAAAGATTTGGTTTGTGGAGAAGAAGCTCTTGGATGCTCGTGTGGACGAACTAGACCTTTTGCACGTGTGAAAGACTTGGTCATCATTCTTGTGGTGCTTTTTCATTCCTTTGGCTAGATCTTCAAGAGGTATACCTTGATAACTCTTGTTCATTCATATATATGTTTATATATGTAGTAGATATGTTGATTACATGGACTAGACATAAGGTATTATGGTGAATACAAATGATATGTGTTGCTGAAAAATTTTTGAAATCAAGTTTTTACTTCCTCCTAGCTCACTATATGTTGTGATTCACCTCTTGTAAGCACGATCCTTTCAAGTGGTATCAGAGCCTTGTTTGTGTAGTCCATGTAGTCACATATATATGCTTAATGTTTCAAGAGTTTTGAGCACAAAAGAACTAGAACGCAATACTTGCATGTTTGATGCTTAGAAGTTTTCTGAAAAATGTTTCTGCACACTGTTTTTGCATTACTATTTTGACATAGTAAATATTGTTGTTTGGGGCTGATTTTTGGATATGTTATGCTATAGAGATATTAGAACATTTCATCCTCTAATATGCATCTCCTAATTTCGTGGTTAAGATTTTCATTTTTAGCAAAATCAGTAACCTCACTGATTCTCGCGCTATTCTGGACAGACTGCATATTGTCTGCTCCGAGAGGCATAACTCAGTGAGTTTAACTCCGAATTGAGATCTGTTTGATTCTAAATCTATCTACACTCGAAGAGCTACACCTCTGTAAAAGTTTAGAATTTTTGGAGAAGAGTAGATAGGCGAACATAATCAATATAATTAGTGCATGTGCAGTAAGTTTGTGATGGGTCATAAATTTGAATGCCATGACTAAATGATTGGATTTTGGTTAAGCCTAATGGGCATAAAAATCAGTGGGCTTTAGTCTAATAAGATTAGATGAAGTTTTTTCTTAGTGAAGATTAAAAAATAAGCCTTGGAACTCAAATTGGGCTATGAAATTAACAAAGGATTTTTGTTGGGCCTTATTCAACAAGTATGTGTTTAAAATTGGTTTTGTTGAGTTCTTTTGTGTGTTGTTTAACATGAGATGTTAAAAGGTCAATATATGAAACTTATTGCAAACTTGCTATCATTTATTTTATGTATAGGATACATTAGTTTATGTTAGCTTGCTTATTTAGCTTTCTTGTGTTTATGTATATGATGCATTTACTTAGCTTTATGAGCTTTATCTTACATTGTGATGTTTGATGTTGGATGGTGAATTTGATCATGGACTTGGTTAGTGAATGGTTAGATGGTGTTGTAACTAATTTTACCATTCATTAGTATGTAATTGAGGCATAAGTCTCGTTTTACTTTCTTGCAATTGAGAGAAAATTGTAGTAAGGCATAATGTATGTAATTTCTACAAGAAGTCTGCAAGAAGACCATTGGCGGTTTTCAAGGAGTTGGAGGTGCTTTGGATCATTGAGAAAAATCAAGAAGACAAGACCAAAGAAGACATAAAGATGTGCTTGTTTAGATTTTATTTTTGTCTTGATTTAATTCATAGTCCAAGTCCATGATCCACCATGATGTATGATTTTGTATGTTTGTTTATTTATTTGCCTATATGTAATGTATGCTTGTAAATGAACTAATGTGCAAAGTGAGACCTAATTAAAATTCAAAATCTTCCTACGTGCAAACATATTAGATTGTAAAGCGGTAAAAGTGTTTATTGTTGCCCTCCACTATCCTAGGTTATATTTGCTCGATTGGGTATGCCTTGGCTAACCCAAAGGTAGGAAGACATATTCCATGAAAGTATTATATTTACCTAGCAAACATAGTGATGGTGTGTTGTTCCAAGATCACGAGGCCAATAATGCACTAAAGCTGAGGTTTGGGATTCAAATTGTCGCAACACTGTGACGGTGGGTGTAATCTAACTAGATCACGTTTTCAATAATGCACCAAAGCTGAGGTTACGGTGATTTAGGGGCAAAATGGCCATATCCTATATAGTGATATAGATAGTAATCGTTGCTAACTTTTTGTATGTATATTCCAATAATGCACCAAAGCTGAGGGGTATTCATATTAAAAAGAACAATGGTCACCTACTAATGAATCTTTAATTAGATTCACGATCTCATTTAGGAAGTGTGGGACTCGATAAAATTAGTGGGAGATATCATTTAATTAAAGGCCAAAATTAAATGTTTTAACGAGTTTATATCAACTTGCGATCTTATTTTCTGCATACGTTTATGGCTACAACAATGAACCCATTTTTAATTAACTAGACTATATATCGCGTAATCGGGCCAAAATTTTGAATTAACGATTTTATCTAAGAATGGTTCTTAGAAACTTAATCAACTCTTAGAATTGTATGCTCCGGTATTTTTTCATCTTGATAAAGTATCAAAACGAAAAGTTGTAGTACTTATGGTTGATAAGTAACACAAGTTATATATTCTACAGAATTCTTATCTTTCATAGGTTGCATATAAGTATGCAAGATGTAAAGAGTATAATTCTAAACTAACAAATGGTTGTGTGATAAGCATATTTAATGTCATGATATTAAATATAAATGGAATTCATTCTTGTATTTGTATTTCTTCTTTGGTTAGTGGTAATGCAAAGAAGAAAGGCAAAGAAAGATGATTTCTATTAGCTAGTGGGAGCATGTCTAAGAAGAAAATTTAAGGATTGTATAGGCATGTGTAAAAGATGTTTTCATAGCCTTAAAACCGGATATTAAAAGAGGTTTTAATCCAAGGTATCTTTATAGCTTGAATGTCAAGGTTGTAAAGCTACTATGAATTATGGATCTTCTTTTATTATGATTGGTACTACTTTGAGTTTTTGATTCTAGTGAAACATTAGTGTATGTGTTCAAGGATAGAATCTTAATCACAGTAGTGCGCTTTTGGAAGCGTGAAATATTTTTAGTGTTAGCAAATGAAACAAAGGTTGTTGCGTTAGGTAAAGACAATTTGTTTTGGATGCCTTCTGGACATATTTTGTATTTTAAGGATTATACCTTAAATGATATTAGGAATAAAAATGTATATTCCTAAAGCTTGTAAAAGCGCATTATGGTGTAATCGTTATTATCTTGATATGGACGAAAGAATGTATTGCAAATATATTGTCAACAGTTATAACCATCCACCAAATTTTAAGATTACTCAAATAATCCAAATTAATTAGAGTTTCTACATGATTAGGGTTTTCTAATAAGAAGATGATATTAGGTTGATTTGATCAACTTATATATCTTATTTATTGGAATTGTAACCAAGTCGTCCTTTGTCTGATAAAGGATTAAAACTACTAGACTATTTGGATTAGTACATGTTGATGTATTTAGAGCTATTTGTGAATAGGCTCGTATAGAAAAATGTATTAGTGCCTTATGATTAGATCATGAAGGTAAAATACTGAAGTACTATTTTGTTTGAGTATCCTAAAATTTTGTTATAGTATCGAAATTAACAATGTCTGGTGTACCACAATTAAATAGGGTTTTCTTAGTGAAGAAACTGTGCTTTGTTGAACATAGTACAATTGTTGATTAGTTTGACTAATCATTATATTTATTTGTGGGTCATGCTCTCCTTAATTTAATTTTATGTTGAATAGTAAATTTCTACTATTGCTAGAAATTTTATATTTGATATAAGTTGGACAGCAACCAAGGATTAAATGTGTTAATTTTGGTTTGTCCTACTTTTATTGAAAAGTTTTTAAAGGACTAGTAGGAGTTTTGGTTAACGGTAATTTTATAATATATCCTAGTTTTTTAGGATATAATTTCTATTTAATGATCAATGTCTATTGATCTATTATATTGTAATCTTTCTTGAAGAAAAAGTTTTGTTCAAGAAGATGTTACTTTCTAATAAAATAGAAATTAAGGACGTATTGTCAAAAGCTATAAAAGCACCTAGACCAAAGTAATGAATCTATTCAATAAGGTCCGAGATGTGTCATCACACAAGATCTTTGCAAATCTAGTAGTGTATCTCATTCTTTAAAAGAATATAAGAATATATTTTTGGAATGCACAAAAGTTGTTTGTGTTTTTGAGATAATGATCAATTAGTTGATCCTACGATTCACAAAGAAATGGTATATGTGATATTGACTCCAAGAAACTATATAATGCAAAGCATATTAATTAGACTTCACATACTTTAACTTAATCTGGATATTGATCTCCGAGATAAAGGTTGAAGTTAATAGAAAAAGGTAATGACCTTTTATAGCTATATTGGTTTCTGAAAGATATCATCAAAGTCAAAGGGTTGAGTATGATGAAGTCTTTTTACCAATAATTGTGCTTAAGTCTCCTTGTATTATGCTAGATTTTATAGCACATTGGGTTACTATATTAATGATTTAGATCAATGGATATGAGTAATATGCGCGTACTTGATAAATCCATTTGTGGATTTTTTAAGTAAATTTCTTGGAAATGTTTTGTCCAATTCAAATGAGACTAAAGAGTTAGATTTCATTTAGAATGTGGGTGAACCTTGTGGTTGCAAAAGAATAGTGGGAGCGCATCCACTGTTCTATAACTGCAATAATGATGACTTGGATATCATAGTTGATGATATATGTGTTGTAATATTAATTATAGTCTACTTATATTAAATGTTCTCCATTTAGAACTTGCTGTTCGTATCTTGTGTATTCGTAGCTATGATAATAGTACGAAGAGATCACTTGGTATATTCCTTATATTGTACAAAGAGTATTTTTGAAGGTGTTCAAGAAACTCTAGTTACATAGCAAATTTGTATTCAAAGTTAAAGTAACTTCATATTTGTTATACTATGTACAAGACTTGATATTGCATAAACTGTAAAGTGTTACGAGTGAGTAAATATCAGTCCAATCCAAGTTTGGGAATGGTGGATTTAATTGAAGTATATTCTTAAGTACTTGAGAAGCACTAAAGATATATTTTAGTTCAGGGAGGAGGTAAATTCTGAAGTGACGGATTTACTAGTTCAGATTCTTAATCTGAATCTTATAATAGAATGTCTATTTTAGGGTTCACGTTTATTTGTAGTAGGAGCTCAGTAAATTAGAAAGGTTCTAAACAAACTGTAGATTCCATTATATAACTCATGTCTTTTGTGATATGTTATATTACGAAAGAAGTTGTTTGGAGCGAGAAAATCATACGAGTTGGTTATGGTTCCTACCGTTAAGTTGTGATGCTTTTGTGTTACGACTATACGGAGCTACTGCACAAGCTTGTGGAACCCAGGTCTCACTGTATGTCCAAACATTAGGAAAAGTGTTTCCATCTTCATGTGTTGTATCTGTCGCCAATAATCATATTGAGATATGTCTTTGCAAAAAACGGCCACATCTCTTGATGTAGCTGACCCACTTAACGTAGCTATGAATCAGTCACAGCTAGGTCCTTGTTTTGAGAAGATGAGTATACGATATCATTGTTTGTTGTACTAATACTATGTTTTATAACATTAGTGCAAGTGGGAGATTGTTAGAGATATGCCCTAATGCTATATATTTGGATGACATATATTGGGGCATTTTGACATTTACTTCTATATTATGGTATTCGTGTCTATGTGTCTGTTTTCATATTGACATAATTAGGACATTCATATTCTCCTTCTTTACTTGTATGAATGAGTCCATAGTATTTTCATTAGAGGAATGTATTCTAAAAGCGTTTAGAATATGTTGGCATATTTCCTTAATATGATAAAAATACTTAAAATATTCATAGTCCTTAGATTATTTGATCGGGACTTTAATAATCAATTACGGACTATCACATGTGTTGTTACCTTTGATTAACATAGGGATGTTAATGATAAAGGATGGTGAGCCACGTGCCATAACAGCATAGCGATGCGACTAACAAACATGTGGATGACTATTAGTTGAATAGATCATTGAATATGATGTGAATAACAAATTACATTACTTTAGATTAATAATTTGTTATTCATTGCGATTGTGCATGTAATCCTTAGACTTGAGACATTACGGCTGTCATATGTATTAGGGTTTGATTCTTGCGTTTGGATAATGCATGTCTCGACAAACGAGATGAGATACGTCCTCTCGCAGTTTCATTCATCTAGTATAGTGATTGACAGGTAGTGGTCAAGATAGGATCCATTAACCTCCGGCGTGAGGCGATGTCCTATGTGATCTAAACTTGGTTGTTTAATGAGAAAATCCTTGGCCAATGTATGAATGATGGAGAAAGGGTTTTCCGTATGTCATCTCTCATTACACCAATTAGATCTATGCATAGTATCGAGTTTATGAACTTAATCGTATCATGGTTCTTGCTCGACGGGACAATTAATGGAAGGATTGAATTGCACGATAATTGGTGACTATAAATAGATTCACAAGAAATTGACTTCATTAACGTATATATTGTCTTGATATGTTATTAGGCGTCACTCTAGAACGTGAGGGTATTTAGAGAATGACAAAGATATTTTCGGAATAGATTGAAAGGGTTTAATCGTCTCTCATTGATATACGGTGGTGAATCTAGAGAGTCACACACGTTTGAGTATCATGAATAGAGTTTCTATAATGAGCTTACAATGAGTTTGGAAACGTTAAAGAGTTAACGTTGTTATATTTGGTCATTAAGTAATAATGGACCAAAAGTGTAATTATTGAAGGTGTTGGGCCAAAAGTATAAATATAGAAAGTTAGTTTCCAATTGATTAATCTAATATTGATTAGGATTAATTATAATCCAAGAGCCAAGATTTGATCTTATTTGAATTCCATGGCTAAGATTTAATTGGCAAGTTAGTAGAGAATTACATATTGTTCCACTAACGAATACAACAAAAAAAAAAAAAAAAAAAAAAAAATATATATATATATATATATATATATATATATATATATATATAAAAAATATATATATATTATATGCCTACACATTACAATAAGTTTGAAAACCTTAAAGAGTTAACGTTATTGTGTTTGGTCATTAAAACGTAATGGGCCAAAAGTGTAACTATTGAAAGTATTGGGGCCAAAGTATAAATATGGAAAGTTAGTTTCCAATTAATTAATCTAATATTGATTATGATTAATTATAATATAAGGCCAAGATTTGATCTTGACTAGATCTATGGCTAGGATTTATTGTGGCAAGAATAATGGATAATTCCATAATTTTCCACTATCTAATATACTTATATTATATTGTTGCACAAGACACAAAGGTGCATTGAAGACATATATGTTGGGAATGCACAAGACACTAGGATGCATTGGAGACATGTATGTATGGAATGCACAAGACACAAGTATGCATAGGAAAATAATATGCAAAGAAAGCAAAAGAAAAAATCAGTTTTTTGACTTAACACAAAAGAGCAAAAAATCTGATTTTTTTCTCTCTCTATGCTCTCTCCATTTTCGACCAAGAGAAGAGTTCTTGGGCAGAATTTTTCTCTTGCTCTCTACACTTGTGTAAGCTCATATCTCCAACTAAATAGCTAGTACAAAGATTTGGTTTGCGGAGAAGAAGCTCTTCGATGCTCGTGTGGACGAACTAGACCTTTTGCACGTGTGAAAGACTTGGTCATCATTCTTGTGGTGCTTCTTCATTCCTTTGGCTAGATCTTCAAGAGGTATACCTTGATAACTCTTGTTCATTCATATATATGTTTATATATGTAGTAGATATGTTGATTACATGGACTAGACATAAGGTATTATGGTGAATACAAATGATATGTGTTGCTGAAAAATTTTTGAAATCAAGTTTTTGCTTCCACCTAGCTCACTATATGTTGTGATTCACCTCTTGTAAGCACGATCCTTTCAACAACTTCTTTTTCTGTGAATGAAACTAATTTTTCAATCAATCCGCCTTGTACATTTTGGAATTTAGATTCTGGTGCTACGACACATGTTTGCATGTCCTCACAGAATCTGAATGACAGGATAATGCTTCGGAAGCATGAGATTGTTTTGAAGGTTAGTAATAGAGCAAGTGTTGCGGCCCATGCCAAAGGAAATGTTGAAGTTTGTTTACCTGCTGGTCATGTTTTGCGTCTTTCAAATGTTTTGTTTGTTCCAAATGCTATTAGGAATATTGTTTATATTCCTAAACTTGATTGTGAGAATTATGAATTTTCCTTTTCAAACATGAGCTGTAATATTGATTACCGTAATAAATATATCGGCTCAGCTACTTTGTTGAACGGACTTTATCATTTGAATTTGGATGAATGCATGCATGTAACTTCAACTTCCACTTCAAATGAGAAACAAACAAAAGATATTCTAATTAATGTGAAGCAATTGTGGCACTTAAGACTCGGTCATATTAACGAGAAAAGATTAACATGCATGACTCAAAATGAACTTATCGATTCATTAGGATTTGAGCCCGGGCCTACATATGAGTCTTGTATTCTTGGGAAAATGAAAAATTCATCATTTGTTGAAAAAGGAACAAGAGCCACTGAATTGTTAGCATTGATGTGATAACTCGAACCCGGCATGCATTTAATGGCATTTAATTGTATTTAATTAAGTGTCATCTTAAATGTTAGTGTTTAATTGCATTTGATTACGTGTTTATTATAACTTGTTTATTTGTATCTTAGCATTAACTTCATAATTCTTTAAAATATTCTAGAAATAGTTAAAACAATTATTTTAAATGAATATTGATTATTTTGATTGTTTTGATTATTTTAATAATCGGTTTTAATTGTCTTGCATTAAAATTGCTCAGTTTTCAATTAAAAGAGGAAAGTAACTCCGAGCTGGAGTGAATTTTAAACTATTCCACTATTGTACTTTTCAAAAAAATTATAGTTTTCTATTATTGCTTATTACTTTATTAGCGATCATTTATTGATCGTTTGATCGTAGCATTTCGAAAATGAGAGTTAGAGAAATATTTTTTGAATTTCGTGAATAATGTTTTAGTTTAATTTAGCTAGTTTTAGTTGGTTTTCATTAAAATTGCATTGTTTTAACTTGAATTAGATTAAATGGCATCAAAATAAGCTAAGTTGACCAATTTAACTTGAATTTTGACTTTGCAAAATGACCCTTTTTGCTCTTGAGGCTTTGTCATCTTTTAAATAGCCAAAATTAAGCAAAATTGACAAAAAAAAACCAAAAATTGCCTTAATTCCTCCCTTGGCCGAAGGTTAAGGAGAAAAGAAAAAAAAAATGATTTTCCATTTTTAAGCCAAAATCATGCATGGAATTGCTCAGGGGTCATGGCTCGGGTCCTTGCGGGTCTTGGTCTTCAATCTATGTGAGGGTTTTTACGCTTTTGTGCATTTAAATTCGAATTTGAATTTTTTGTCAAATTTTTAGATTTGATATATAATGTGTTATAATGCCTATAATTTCTTGATATAGCTTCCTTTGAGTTCATAGAGCATTGTTTGATAGTTATTTAGCAACTTTTACAGTTAAAACTGCGTATTTGAAATTGGGGAAGAATAATGAATAGTGAATTATGAATAGTAAAACCTAGAATTTCAGATTTTGATCCGAATTGCGATTGCTTGATTTGGATAGGTGCCATTAGTGATAGAAAGATAAAATGTGCAATAAAAATAGACCGGCCTTTGATAAAATTATAAATTAGACAAAGAAACGTAAAGGGTTCGTTTGACCAAAAGTTGACTATGCTCGAATTGAGTTGGGGGTTTTGCAATTGAGGGTATGGAAGCACTTTTGGCGCTGTTGTGGCATTGATTGAGTGACCGGTTAGCATAGTTGTAGGTCAAACGCAATAGGTGAACTTTTGGGCCTCGGGTGAGAAAGTGAAGTTTAGTGACATAGAAACGTTCCTTGTAGTGCCTAAGTGAATGTAGAAAAATTGGTTTCCTAATTCCGTGCTCGTTTGCCCGTAATTGCCTTTGGAAGTTAGGGATTGAATAGTGATATTTGTCGTTTTCGTGTTTGAACTGTTGTTACTTGTTTAATTGGTGTTTTTGTTGCTATTAATGATAGTTATGCTTGAAAAGTTAATTGAATGCTAGTATTGATTGTAAATGCTTGATATCTCGTTTATCGCCTCTAAACTGTATTGTTGTACTATCGCTTGTTTATCGCCTTGTATCATGTCTTGCATTGCATAATGTCAAGCGCGTGAGTGATGGGCCTCTCTGGGTGGTCTCGGGCTGCCAGTGTTGGTTGCTCTAGCTCCGTGTCCTATTCCCAATTCTCGCTTCGGTTGCCTCCCAAGGAGATTTGGGTCGTAGAATTGATGGGATACTTCCGGGGTATTCCAAACTGAAGTTATAAGGTGGTTGCGCGCTTATTGTCATCGTTGTCAACATCAAGCTCGAGATTGATGTATCGCTCGTGAAATGGTACATTGCTCGTATGAGTGAACCATAGCCTTCAGAGTGTGGTATAGCTTTGAATGGTTGTGTTAATGCTTTCTTTGATTGTTTATTGTATTGTCATTTGTATTGAATGTTTTCTTATTGACTTTATTGCTTAACTGTGTCTATTTGCATTACACGATCTTCTTTCTCTCCACCTCGATATCTGTCTCGCCCTCACTGAGTATACGTGTTGTGTATACTCACTCCTCACCACCACATTTCAGGAAATGCCATGTTAGCTAGAAAGTTCGTGATTATGTGAAAGTTCGTGCTTGAAGAGTTGTTTTGCGTGCTATATGGCTTGATTTGTCAGAGATGCAAAGTTGTATGTTTCTTATGTTGTTTGTATTTATGGTTAAAAAGGAATATAATTTAAGTTTTACTAGTTTAATGAAGTGGTTTGATAAGCTAGTTTATGTATTCAGATAGTATAGTTTAATTTCAATGTATGTTTGTAATGTCCAAAGTAAGAGAGTTAGAATGGTATGATAGTCTATTTTGTGCAGTAGGTTAATATAGTTTAATTTCCAAGCACGAAGTACTTGTCAAAGATGAGAGGAGATAGGTTAGCTTTTAAACCGGAAATGTATATATATAATTGTTGTGTTTATTTGTTGAGAAACAAGGCTCGGATGGCCTTGGGGTGTTTGTATGGTTGGACACGGTGCTGGTCCACTTATATGCTATTACAGGTTTTACATTTTGCCTAGAAACAGGGGAGACTCCGTCCATCTTTCCCTAAAATTTTGCCTGAGTTTGGAATTGGGTTGTGATTAGATTGATTGATAGAACTCCCGGTCTCGAGAGGGATCAGGGTGTTACAGGTGGTATCAGAGCTTGTTTAGCTCGTAAGCTGGGACAGGGTCCTCGGTCTGGTGGGTAGTGATTCTAGAATGTGTGCTTGTAAAGTTTGTCTTGAAAGTGTATGCTTGCATGTGGGATTATGTGTCTTGGCTTGAATGTATGCACCTATGTGATATAGTTATGTGTTATGTGTTAAATGTTTCTCAAGTAAAGTGAAGTGTCTAGTTGTGCATTGAATTGACCTATTGAATCGACCTCGTGAATCGAATCGACCTCGTGAATTGTTAATTGCTTGAATTATTGCTTGTAATGTGTGTATTGGAATGTCTTGAATTGGTTGTGCCGTGATTTGAATTGATTATGTTGTGCTTGAATTGATTGTCATGTTTGAATGACTTTGATGATTAAACTGTTTTATAAACTCTCTTATAAACTTGCTTGCATAATAGTTTAAGGCATGTGTATAAATGTGATATCTTGGCATTCATACATGTCCCGTGGAAATGGTAAGTAAGTCCTCTTTCTCTCTGGCATCTCTTATTGGAAATTCTTCAATGGATGTGACGCCCGAGTTTTAGCCATGCATTCAATTACTGTTGCATCCCTTGTTTGCGCATTTACTTCTGTGCTTTACTAACTGACTTATGTGACTACTATTCACTCAATTTTTAAACTGCATTCTATTAGTGAATTAACATTTTTATTAAATCATATGAATTGTTAAAGTAGTGAAAAAAATGTGCAATTGAGCTAGAAGCGATAGGAGAACTCGTTTAGAAAATGTTTTTACTAGTTGAATGAATAGTGTTACGTAACTAACTTAGAGATTTAATTAGCTAGCCTATGTTTCACACCTTAGGCTCGTTTTAAAGCCAGCAACGCGCATTTAGAAGTCCACTTAAACACCCAAACATGACCCCACATCAACTTAACCTTATATAACTATCCTAAGCTCACCAAAACACAAAACAAAAGAAAAAAATTGGGCAGAAACACTGTAGCAGAGCCGAGAGCAGCTAGGAGAGGATAAATTTTGATTTTTGCTCTTCAACTCTTCAATCTAAGCCTCCCCAAGCCTAGAGCATGTAGTGTAGGGTGTGTGCAAGCTTCCTAGATGCCCCTAAGCGTATTGGTGAGGGATTTCACGGCTTATTTTCGCATTTCTAAATAGTTACCATTTTCTTGATTTGTTGAAAATGTGATCAAAAGCTATTGTATTAATTATCTATGCTATTATACCATGTATATGAATGCTAGAGAACATATTTGAGCCATCGTTTCACTTTTTAAATGGTTAGAATCGTTAGTTTGATTCATGAGGTGAATAGTGACTTTTTCTAGGGTTTTGTCTAATTGCTCGAATTAGCTTGATTCAACACTCCTAATAGATGCCTTAGGTGCTAATGAAGGTAGTTTAATAGGCCCGTGCACTTGAATTGCTCTAAAATCGCTTAAAACGTAAAATAGTCGACTTTAATAAAGGGGTTTCGGGGTTAATGTGAATCCGGGTTGATTCGGGCTTCACTTTTAGTATCCTTAGGCTACCTAGGTGCTATAGAAGGATTGCTAACCCTTGTTTGAAGCACGGATGAGGTACGTGTAGTTTAAAGCTATAAGAGGGAATTTGGGTCTTTCGGGGTATTTGCGGGCGTTTGAATGAGTTAGACGGTTGAAAGGGATCCTTGAGGGTTAGTTAGAAGGTTGAGAGAGTTTCCCTTTGAAATTGAATCAATAACTTGGGATTGGAAGAGAAATAGTGTGAAAAACAAAGGAGTTTAAGTGCAATTTCGGTTGTCTCACACTTCTAAGTCCATAGCATGACTCCTTGAGTGTTTAAATGTGGTTTCAAGTTGATTTGGAGCTTTCGGTATGATTCCATGCTTATCATGTATATGACCCTTTGTAAAACTGCTTATTAGCTTATATAATTGCTTCTATTCTAACTGCATCGAGGTCAACGTACATTGTTGATCCTCCTATGTATTATTGCTTATATTATTGATATTAACTTGCCATTGTAAAGTGCATTGCATAGTGGTTGCGCAACCATAGTGTCAGGGGCGGCTGTGTTGAATATCGGCTGGGCGGCAGAGGGCTTGCCGGTGGATATTCAAACTCCGTACCCTATTCCCTCACTCGCCTGGTCTGGAGATTGCCAGGGGGTGTTGGGTCGTAGGATTATCAGGGTACATCCGGAGTACACCCACTGGAGTGTTTGGGGTTATGTCGGCTTATCGTGATCGTGATCGTGGTTCGTGGATCGTGAATGAAGACCAGTGAAGATTGGTGTATAGGGGTTATGTGAAATGTATCCTTTTAAATGTGTAGTTATTTAAGCTACCATTGTTTCTTTAATTGTCTAATTGTTATTGTTGTTTAACTGTATTACCTATTGCATTGCACGCCCCGGGACTATATCCCTCACAGGGCAACAGTGGTTGCTCATACCTCGATATATGTTTCAGGAGACGCTGAGGGTGATCCCTAGCTTGTTGAGGTAGTAGTGGGGGAGGAAGAGGTGCAAATAGAGCCTTTACCCTAGTTGCTGTGTGTTGTTCTGAGGTGGCTGTGCCTTCTTGTTTCTATTTGGTACTTGTGTATCTATTTTGTAGCCTAAGGGCTATGTTTATGTTGGTTGTTGTAAGAAGTTGAAGGATAGTTGGTTGTAGTGTAGAATTGGGAACCTATGTCTTGTAATAACTTATGTTTATGCTTTTATTCACTTTGCATGCTTGGGAGTGAATGGCTTAATGTAGAATGTTTTATCTTCTAAGTAGGTTTTAATATTATCCTAGAATAGTATGGCTATTAGCCTATATTGTAAACAAGTTACTTGTATGCTTGTGTGGTTTTGGAACTATTGTTGCTTCAAGGCTCAGATGGCCTTGAATCTTTAAATATATAGCCATGAAAAGTTTATTTACCTTGTAGTTACCTTATTTGAGAGTTCACAGGTTTTCAGAATGTCCACGGTACAGGGGAGACTCTGTCTATGTGTCGGGTCCTGACTTAAGCTTTAGCTTGGGGGTTGGGTCGGGGTGTGACATTTAAGTGGTATCAGAGCTATTAAATGCATGAAGTCGGGTTAATTTTCTCGGTCTGTGGGTAGAGAGGTATATTATGTGATTGCGTGATTACATGAATTAAGGATTACTTGTTTGGTCAAATGAAATTTGATTGGGTAATGAACATGCTAGCATGAAAATAGAATGTCAAGAGCCTAGAATGTCAAGTATGATCTAGTGACTTGTATGTACTTCATGAATGTAGGATACTTACCTGAACTTCTATATACTTGACTTAATGTGAATCTATATGAACTTTTCTTTATGTGTTTACTTATAAATTGCATACATACACATATATATCTATCATAACACTTTGCATTCTAGCTATTCGAGATGGGGCCCCGCCGTCGTACTGAGAATCAGAATGTCGATAGAGAACCGGCAGAGGCTCATGGGCAAGAAGCTGGATTGGCAGGTAATACGCCTGTAACACCCCGATCCCTCTCGAGACCGGTGGTTCTATCAATCGATCTAATCACAACCAAAACCAAAACCCGGGCAAAATTTTCAGGGAAAACGGACGGAGTCTCCCCTGTTTCTAGGCGAAATGTAAAACCTGCGACAGCATATAAGTGGACCAATACCATGTCCAAACATTCAAACACCTCAAGGCCATCCGAGCCTTGGTTCTCAACAATTAAACTCAGCAAGTATACATACATTTCCAATTTTAAAGCTAACCTATCTCTTTTAGTTTTGATAAGTACACTCAAACTAGACAATTAAACCATACTATGCTACTACATAAAATAAACTATCATGCCATTCTAGTTCTTTTCCTTTGGACATTACAAACATGCATTTGAAGTTAAGTTATAATAACTAGATACATAATCTAACTTATCAAACTACTTCAACAATCTAATGAAACTTAAATTACATACTTTTTGACATTAAATACATACAACATATGAAAGCATATATCTTTACAACTTCGACACTCAAGCCACATAGGCACGCAAGACAACTCTTCAGGCACAAACTTTCACGAAATCACGAATTTTCCAGCTAACATGACCTTTCCTGAAATGTGGTGGTGAGGATTGAGTATACACACCACGTATACTCAGTGAGGGCGAGACAGATATCGAATTGGAGAGAAAGAAAGTCGTGCAATGCAAATAGACACAGCTAAGCAATAAAATCAATAAGAAAGCATTCAATACAAATGGCAATATATTAAACATTCAAGAAAGCATTAACACAACTATTCAAAGCTATACCACACTCTGAAGGCTATGGTTCACTCTTACGAGCAATATACCATTTCACGAGCGATACATCAATCTCGAGCTTGATGTTGACAACGATGACAATAAGCGCGCATCCACCTTATAATACCAGTTTGGAATATCCCAGAAGTATCCATCAACTCTACGACCCAAATCTCCCTAGGAGGCAACCCAAGCGAGAAAAGGGAATAGCAGCGGAGCTAGGGCAACCAACACTGGCAACCCGAGGCTACCCAGAGAGGCCCATCACTCACGCGCGAGACACTATGCAATGCAAGACTCGATACAAGGCAATAAACGAACGATAGCACAACAATACAAACTAGTGACAACAAACGAGATAACAAGCAATCACAATCAATACTAACATTCAACTAACTTTTCAAGCATAACAAGCAATAATAAGCCACAATAACACCAATTAAACAAGTATATCAAGCAACCCTAAGCATTCTATAGGCATAATATCAAGATAACAAGCAAAATAAAAAATCGGCCCCAACTATCAAAACACTACCATTTCCAAACGAGCTACGAGTTCTGGAAACCGACTTCGTCAATCCTCCTAGGTCACCATAAGGCACGTCTAAGGACCCCGAAACCTACTTTACCCTAAAATTCGCGCAAAGCCCCGATTTCCCCCTTTGCTCGTTTGAACTACAACTATACCAACCAAACTCCCAACCAACGCCATAATCGCACCAAAAGTGCTTCCATGGCCTCTCGAAACAATGCCAACATGCAAAACGAGAAAACGCCAAACTCGACCTAAACGACCCCGACTTTCACTAAGCCGTTTTTCTCATTTTTTCCATTACGCAACCTAAACAAATCATGCATTTAGACATTCTAGCATACCTAGCACCTTTTCACATCAACAGAAAGCATAACAGCGCAACTTCATCAAAACGGGGGTTTACTATTCACTATTTACTATTCATTACACAATTTATATTTCAAATTCGATATTCAACCACAGAAAATGTTAAAAAGCTATAAATACACGTTCTACAATTGCTAGAGAACATTCTTTAAGCAATGAAATGGACAAAATAACAACCTACTGTTAAATCACAAAAAATAAAGTTTACGTTCAATATTTTCAAATGCACAAATAACGATGAAACCCTCACCTTAGACGCTCCTAAACACTAGGGAAACCACGTTGGATGCCTCAGAAACAACCCCGTGCAAGCTCACGTGAAGATTTGAAGATTTGAAGGTTGAAATCTTTTTTTTTTCTTTTTCTCCTATGGTTTTGGCCCTTTCTATTTTTTTTTCCAGATTTTCGCTTGCTTATGTAATGTATTATGCATACATAAGATGACAAATGGTCAAAGCTTCGGTCAACCCGCTAAACCAAAATAACTATGCGCGATCTTACGAAAACGGCCATAACTTCTTCTAGAAAACTCCAATTTACGAACGGTTTGAAGTCTCAGAAACCAGACTCATAGAGCTTTCCAACCATATATAATTTGCTACCTAAATCTTCCCCAATTGGTTCAGATTTAATTCCAAAGTTGACCCAAAATTTGACTAACTTAATATTGCATTTTTTTATTTCTAATCCCAAGTTTGCCCTTTATTAAACATTTCAAAAATTTTCACCTTGTCCTAATTGGTCATTGTAGATGAAAAGTCAACTAGTTTGGTCAAAGAAGGTGAAAGGTCAATAAAATGCAATTTAAATGAACTTTAAATGCTATTAAATATATGCCAGGTTCGGGGTATCACATCCTTCCCCCCTTAAAACAATTGCGTCCTCGCAATTCTTCTTCCAATAGAACTCTGCATCCACTGAAATCCAACTCTGACTAATCTTCTTCAGCTGCTGAGCAAGTATATTAATCAAGATAACCAATAGGGAAGTTTAAGAAGAAATTCCAAGTAGTAATGCCGAATAAATGCTCAAATGTAGATACCGCACAAGAATCCTGTTGACACGAATACCGAAAAAGAATAAAATTCCAACCAAAAGCGCCGAGATAATACCAATAAAGACTAAAGCAAAGATACTGTAGATGTCATTAATACCACACAATAACGACAAGAAGAATACCCCACGCATGAATCTCCAATAGAAGTCTAACTTTTACTGCCCGAGAATCCCCAAGCAAAAAGCCTAATAAAGGCCCAATCAAAGGTTCCATCTAGAGGTCCAAAGAATTACCCCGCTAGTCATGAATTTCATAGAAGAATTCCCTGTTAAGAGTGCTGGAGAAAATACTAAGAAACCCAATCAAATATACTTCAAAAGTTCCAAAGAAGCCTTCCAAACAATAACCCCATAGGACAACCAATTAGATTCCGAGTATCGCTATCAAATGCTGAGAAGAAGGTCTAAGGAATAGCAGAGAAAATATAATGTGCCCAATAAGACAATCAAGTTGAATAACAAACATAGCTTCCCAGATGGATGAAAACTCCAAGGATAAACACCGAACTGGTGAACAATATACCGAAACCAAACTCTGAGGCCTCTTCACTGTTTGCCAAGTGAGAACTTTATACCACTTACCACCACAAAAAACCCAAAGCATTCCACAGCATACCGTAAGCAATATGAAATAATAAGTTTGAACAAGATTCCAACTGTAAGACTTCCAATAGTGCCAACAAGGAAAATACCAGTAGAATGCCCACTAAGAATTTCAAAGAACACCATAAGTAGTATTATTCAATAAGTCTGACAGGAACTCCAAATACTAAACCTACTGAGGAACACTGAAGAAGATATCCGAGACAATGCTCCAATAAGAAAGTAGCCAAGTTTGCCTAATAAATAAATACTAAATAATTGGCCACTGAGAATTCCAGAAATTACCATTGAAGAATTTCCAATCAAGGATGCCAGTATCACACCAATAAAGACCGAGACACATATACCCTAGATAATACTGTGCAGTAAGGCCGATTGAAATCCCATTAAGAAAACCAAAGAATGCTCCAAAGAATAATCAAATAAAACCCCAAGAGAAAGCTACTCTTCACAACTATTAAGCACTGAGGAGGACCATAGAGATTTGCCAATAACCGAGCTCCAAAAGCAAACACCAATTTCCAAATAAAGGCTAGTCAAATGCCATTCATTTCCGGCCAATCCATACACCTTGAAAAGCCAGCGGTGAACCACTTTCTTCAGGGGAGGAAGAAGACTTAGTTACCATTTCAATAGGACATGTATGAATGCCAATATATCACAGTTATACATATGCCTTAAGCTATTATGCCAGCAAGTTTACAAAATAGTTTATTCAACAAAGTCTCTCAATCACGACAATCAAGTCAAGCACAACATAATCAATTCAAATCACGACATAGCTAATTCAAGACATTCTATACACTCATTACAAGTAATACTTCAAGAAAATAACAATTCACGATGCCAATTCAATAAGTCAACTCGATAGACAACTAGACATTTCACCTTACTGAGCACACAATTAACACATAACACATAACTATATCACATAAGAGCACACATTCAAGTCAAGACACACAATCTCATATACAAGCCTACACTTTCAAGACACACTTAACAAGCACACATTCAAGGGTCACTACCTACCAGACCGAGGACCCTGTCCTGGCTTATGAGCTAAACACTCTCTGATACCACCTGTAACACCCCGATCCCTCTCGAGACCAGAGGTTCTATCAATCGATCTAATCACAACCCAAACCAAAACCCGGGCAAAATTTTCAGGGAAAACGGACGGAGTCTCCCCTATTTCTAGGCGAAATGTAAAACCTGCGACAGCATATAAGTGGACCAATACCATGTCCAAACATTCAAACACCTTAAGGCCTTCCGAGCCTTGGTTCTCAACAATTAAACTCAGCAAGTATACATACATTTGAAATTTTAAAGCTAACCTATCTCTTTCATTTTTGACAAGTACACTCAAACTAGACAATTAAACCATACTATGCTACTACATAAAATAAACTATCATGCCATTCTAGTTCTTTTCCTTTGGACATTACAAACATGCATTTGAAGTTAAGTTATAATAACTAGATACATAATCTAACTTATCAAACTACTTCAACAATCTAATGAAACCTAAATTACATACTTTTTGACATTAAATACATACAACATATGAAAGCATATACCTTTACAACTTTGACACTCAAGCCACATAGGCACGCAAGACAACTCTTTAGGCACGAACTTTCCCGAAATCACGAACTTTCCAGCTAACATGACATTTCCTGAAATGTGGTGGTGAGGAGTGAGTATACACAACACGTATACTCAGTGAGGGCGAGACAGATATCGAATTGGAGAGAGAGAAAGTCGTGCAATGCAAATAGACACAGCTAAGCAATAAAATCAATAAGAAAGCATTCAATACAAATGGCAATATATTAAACATTCAAGAAAGCATTAACACAACTATTCAAAGCTATACCACACTCTGAAGGCTATGGTTCACTCTTACGAGCAATATACCATTTCACGAGCGATACATCAATCTCGAGCTTGATGTTGACAATGATGACAATAAGCGCGCATCCACCTTATAACACAAGTTTGGAATACCCCGGAAGTATCCATCAACTCTACGACCCAAATCTCCCTGGGAGGCAACCCAAGCGAGAAAAAGGGAATAGCAGCGGAGCTAGGGCAACCAACACTGGCAACCCGAGGCTACCCAGAGAGGCCCATCACTCACGCGCGAGACACTATGCAATGCAAGACTCGATACACGGCAATAAACGAGCGATAGCACAACAATACAAACTAGTGACAACAAACGAGATAACAAGCAATCAAAATCAATACTAACATTCAACTAACTTTTCAAGCATAACAAGCAATAATAAGCAACAATAACACCAATTAAACAAGTATATCAAGCAACCCTAAGCATTCTATAGGCATAATATCAAGATAACAAGCAAAATCATAAATCGGCCCCAACTATCAAAACACTACCATTTCCAAACGAGCCACGAGTTCTGGAAACCGACTTCGCCAATCCTCCTAGGTCACCATAAGGCACGTCCAAGGACCCCAAAACCCTACTTTACCCTAGAATTCGCGCAAAGCCCTGATTTCACCCTTTGCTCGTTTGAACTACAACTATACCAACCAAATACCCAACCAACGCCATAATCGCACCAAAAGTGCTTCCATGGCCTCTCAAAACAATGCTAACATGCAAAACGAGAAAACGCCAAACTCGACCTAAACGACCCGACTTTCACTAAGCCGTTTTTCTCATTTTTTCCATTACGCAGCCTAAACAAATCATGCATTTAGACATTCTAGCATACCTAGCACCTTTTCACATCAACAGAAAGCATAACAGCGCAACTTCATCGAAACGGGGGTTTACTATTTACTATTTACTATTCATTACACAATTTATATTTCTAATTCGATATTCAACCACAAAAAATGTTAAAAAGCTATAAATACACGTTCTACAATTGCTAGAGAACATTCTTTAAGCAATGAAACGGACAAAATAACAACCTACGGTTAAATCACAAAAATTAAAGTTTACGTTCAATATTTTCAAATGCGCAAATAACGATGAAACCCTCACCTTAGACACTCCAAAACGCTAGGGAAACCACGCTGGATGCCTCGAAAACAACCCCATGCAAGCTCACGCGAAGATTTGAAGATTTGAAGGTTGAAATTTTTTTTTTTTCTTTTTCTCCTATGGTTTTGGCCCTTTCTATTTTTTTCCAGATTTTCGCATGTTTATGTAATGTATTATGCATACATAAGATGACAAATGGTCAAAGCTTCGGTCAACCCGCTAAACCAAAACAGCTATGAGCGATCTTACGAAAACGGCCATAACTTCCTCTAGAAAACTCCAATTCACGAACGGTTTGAAGCCTCAGAAACTAGACTCATAGAGCTTTCCAACCATATATAATTTTCTACCTAAATCTTCCCCAATTGGTTCAGATTTAGTTCCAAAGTTGACCCAAAATTTGACAAACTTAACATTGCATTTTTTTATTTCTAATACCGAGTTTGCCCTTTATTAAACATTTCAAAATTTTTCACCTTGTCCTAATTGGTCATTGTAGATGAAAAGTTAACTAGTTTGGTCAAAGAAGGTGAAAGGTCAATAAAATGCAATTTAAATGAACTTTAAATGCCATTAAATATATGCCAGGTTCGGGGTATCACAGCGCCCCCAGTTCAGGAACCGAGTACGGCACAGATCTTGGCCACAATGGCCACTGTTATGAATACCATTGCCCAGTTCTTGACACAGCAGGGACAGATTGGGGTTGCTGGAGGTAATCAGGCTGCGAGAGTTAGGGGTAGTGGTACTACCGGAGGTAATTTGTATGACCGGTTTATTCATCATGGGGCCTACACTTTCTTTGGAGAACCGGATGATATGAAGGCTAAAATGTGGTTGAGGAAATTTGAAAGGGTGGCTGCAATACTCGAGTGCCATGATGATAGGAAGATCACTTATGCCACATTCCTTCTAGAAGGTGATGCTGAAGATTGGTGGCATACTACCAGTGAAACATGGGAACCCGAGAGGGTTCATCATTCGTGGGCTGACTTCGTCCGAGAATTTCGAGACAAGTACATATCGGTGGTTGCCCGCGAGAGGTGTCAAATAGAGTTCATAAACTTAAAACAGGGAAGTATGACAGTAGATCAATATGAGGCTACTTTTACTAGGCTTTCCTGTTATGCGCCAACCTTGATATAGCCAGAGGACATGAAGATCCAGAGATTCATCCTGGGACTGAGAAGGGATATTATGCTTAATCTATCTGCGAATGATTTCCCTAATTATGCTACAGTGGTCTGAGCCGCCTCGAGATATGAGAAACGCAAGGTCGATGTGTTAGCCGAGACTAGTCAATCGAGTAAGCGGTTTCAATCTCAGAGTCAGGGGTACGAGAGTCAGGCTATATCAATTGGGCAGAGTCCACAGCCGAGGTAGACTCAGAGTTATACAAGGCCTAATCTGACTCAGACACGACCAGTTCAGAGTCAGACTCAGAGTCAATCCCGCCTAGCGGTGTCCCGTTCACAACAGGGTAGTTCAACTACCTTTACTTACAGAGCTCCTTCGGGAGGCACTGCTCTAAGACGTCACCAGCAGTGCAGCTTCTGTCAACGCCAGGGCCATACTGAGGAGGTTTGTTGGAAGGGATTGGGCCCGGTGTACCGGATGTGGCAGTGATTAACACCGGGTTAAGGACTGTCAGAAATTTAAGAACCCTAGGGGTCAGACGTCAGCTCAGAACTCTCAGACCAGGGCACCAGCTGCAGCACCACTACCACGAGGTCAGGCCCGTGTATTTGCTTTGGATACTGAGGAGCTTCCGGATACGACCGTTGTGGTAGAAGGTATTTTTCTTCTTAATGATCAATCAGTTAAGGTTTTAATTAATTATGGGGCTTCGCATTCATTTATTACACCTATTTGTGCACAAAATGCTAAGTTGAAACATGATAAATTGCTGCATGATATTGTGGTTTACACTCCTATGGGGCCGAAGTTTGTCACCAAATCTGTCTATAAGGTATGTAATATTTATATTCAAGGTCGTGTTTTTCCTGCTGATTTAATTATTCTACCTTTCTGCGACTTTGAAATTATATTGGGGATGGACTGGTTAAGTAAATATTATGGCCAGCTTGATTGTAGAAAGAAGATTGTGTATCTAGAAATGCCCGACCAGCCTGTACTTAAAATAGTTGGTAGTAAAAAATCTACGGGAACTCATATTATTTCTTCTATTAGAGCATCTAAATTATTGTGTGAAGGTTGTGAGGCTTATCTTGCATATTTGATT
Organism: Ehretia macrophylla; assembly: GCA_037974665.1. Taxonomy (NCBI): domain Eukaryota; kingdom Viridiplantae; phylum Streptophyta; class Magnoliopsida; order Boraginales; family Ehretiaceae; genus Ehretia; species Ehretia macrophylla. The sequence goes on along the minus strand of CM075765.1, from coordinate 48,203,007 downwards.
AATCAACATGTGGATCAATTGAAATTGAATGATGTACCTATCGTGAGGGAGTTTTCGGGGGTCTTTCTTGAGGAATTACCTGGGTTACCGCCTGATAGGGAGATAGAGTTTATGATTGACTTATTGCCGGGGACTTCACCTATCTCTAGGACTCCGTATAGAATGGCTCAACTCGAATGGCAGGAATTGAAAGTTCAATTGCAGGGCTTGCTTGAGAAGGGATTCATTCAGCCGAGTTCTTTACATTAGGGTGCGCCAGTCCTATTTGTTAAAAAGAAAGACAGATCTCTTCGCTTATGCATTGATTATCGAGGTCTTAATCAGGTAACCATCAAAAATAAATATCCTTTGCCTTTAATTGAAGAGTTATTTGATCAGTTGCAAGGCGCCAAGGTATTCTGTAAATTCGATCTGAGGCAAGGCTATTATCAACTGAGGATTAAGAAAGATGATGTTCTTAAAACTGCTTTTAGAACTCGATATGGCCATTATGAGTTTGTTGTCTTACCGTTTGGTCTTACTAATGCTCCCGCCGCATTCATGGACTTAATGCAAAGGGTATTCCGTCCCTATCTGGACCAATTTGTGGTTATCTTCATTGATGACATTCTTGTTTACTCTAGATCTGAAACAAAACATGAACAGCATCTTAGAATTGTGTTGCAGACTCTTCAGGAGCATCAGTTATTTGTAAAGTTTAGCAAATGTGAATTCTGGCTTAAGCAAGTTGCTTTTCTTGGCCATATTATCTCGTAAGATGGTATTTATGTTGATCCAGCGAAGATTGAAGTGGTGTTATCTTGGAAACGACCTGAAACTGTTACAGAAATTCGTAGCTTCCTTAGTTTAGCTGGGTATTATCGGAGATTCGTCAAGGATTTCTCTAAGATTGTAGGGCCTTCAACTCAACTTACCCAAAAGAAAACAGTATTTGACTGGAGTGATAAATGTGAGGCCAGCTTCCAGGAATTGAAGAAGAGATTGACTACAACTCCTATTCTTGCCTTGCCTGAGAGTTATGATAATCTGGTAATCTATAGTGATGCTTCGAATGAGGGTCTGGGTTGTGTATTGATGCAGAATGACAGGGTTATTGCTTATGCTTCCAGGAAACTGAAGCCTTATGAACTCAAATATCCGACTCACGATCGTGAGCTCGCAGCTATCATTCTTGCACTAAAGAAATGGCGTCATTATCTCTGGGGCAACAAGTTTGAAATCTTTACAGATCATAAGAGCTTGAAATATATGTTTTCACAGAAAGAGTTGAACATGAGGCAGAGGCGTTAGCTGGAATTACTTGAGGACTATAACTGCACTATTAACTATCTTCCGGGTAAGGCCAATATTGTTGCTGATGCTTTGAGCAGAAAGGCTACTGTTGCTAGCTTGATTATCAGGAATTAGGAATTCATGGAAGAATTATGCTTATGGAATCCTAGTAATTCAAATTCTGGTATTCAATTCGCAAGTTTGCAAATTCAATCTTTATTATTATCCAGGATTCGAGAAGCTCAACAGACTGATCTTCAATTGTTGAAAGTCTTAGAGAATTCTAAAGGGGGCAAGTCGGATTTCAAACTGTACGACGATGGTATTCTCAAATTCAAAGGTAGAATCTATATTCCGAATGATCCAACTCTGAAGAAGGATATTCTTGCTGAGGCATACAGTTCTAGATATACTATCCATCTAGGCAGTACAAAAATGTATAGAGATTTGAAGCAAAATTTCTGGTGAAATAATATGAAGAGAGAAATTGCTGACTATGTTGCTCGATGTCTTACTTGTCAGAAAGTCAAAGCCGAGCATCAGAGGCCTACAGGGTTGTTGCAGCCTTTGGCTATTCCTGAGTGGAAGTGGGATCATATCACCATGGATTTCGTCTCTGATTTACCGAGGTCTTCGAAGGGTAATGACTCAGTTTGGGTTATTGTGGATAGATTGACCAAGACTTCTTATTTCATTGCTAAAAAGAAAACTGATTCTCTTGATAAGCTAACAGAGTTGTATATTGAGAATGTTGTCAAACTTCATGGAATTCCCAAGAGTATTGTGTCAAATAGAGACCCCAGATTCACATCTCAGTTCTGGCAGAAGATTCAGAAAGCTTTAGGCACGACTTTGAGTTTCAGTACAGCTTCTCATCCTCAAACATATGGTCAATCCGAGAGAACTATCTTAATCCTCGAGGATATGTTACAGGCTTGTATTCTGGACTTCGGTAAGAGTTGGGAGAAGTATTTGCTACTCACAGAGTTCGCCTATAACAATAGTTATCAAGCTACTATTGGTATGGCACCTTATGAGGCACTTTATGGGCGTAAATGCCGATCTCCTCTCTACTGGGATGATGTTGGTGAGATGAAGACTATCGACCCTACTCTTTTACCTGAGATGAACAAAATGATTGATCATGTGCAACTTATCAGAAAAAGGATGCTTACAGCTCAGAGTCGGCAAAAGAGTTATGCAGATAGACGCCGTCGTGATCTGAAATTTGCTGTGGGGGATCGAGTATTTCTGAAAATTTCTCCTCGCAAGGGTTTGATTCGGCATGGTAAAGGAGGTAAATTCAGTCCTCGATATGTGGGACCATTTGAGATAACCGAAACTATTGGTGATTTGGCTTACCGTTTAGCTTTGCCTTCTAGTCTGGGCAAAATCCATGATGTCTTCCATATTTTTATGCTTCGGAAGTATCAGCCAGATCCCTCTCGCATACTTGAGCCAGAACCGCTAGAGATCAGTGAGACCTTGACGTATACAGAGAAACCTCTTCGAATTGTTGATCAGAAAGTTCAGGAACTGAGGACTAAAAGCATTCCAATGGTTAAAGTTCTGTGGGATCATCACGGCGTAGAGGATGCGACGTGGGAAAGAGAGGATAAGATGCGGGAGCGATATCCAGAGTTATTCGACGAATCATGTAAGAATTGCGTGGACGCAATTAGTTTAAGGGGAAGAGGATGTGACGCCCGAGTTTTAGCCATGCATTCAATTACTGTTGCATCCCTTGTTTGCGCATTTACTTCTATGCTTTACTAACTGACTTCTGTGACTACTATTCACTCCGTTTTTTAACTGCATTCTATTAGTGAATTAATATTTTTATTAAATCATATTAATTGTTAAAGTAGTGGGAAAAATGTGCAATTGAGCTAGAGGCGATAGGAAAACTCGTTTAGAAAATGTTTTTAGCAGTCGAATGAATAGTATTACGTAACTAACTTAGAGATTTAATTAGCTAGCCTATGTTTCACACCTTAGGCTCATTTTAAAGCCAGCAACGCGCATTTAGAAGTCCACTTAAACACCCAAACATGACCCCACCTCAACTTAACCTCATATAACTATCCTAAGCTCACCAAAACACAAAACAAAAGAAAAAAATTGGGCAGAAATACTGTAGCAGAGCCGAGAGCAGCTAGGAGAGGAGAAAAATTGATTTTTGCTCTTCAACTCTTCAATCCAAGCCTCCCCAAGCCTAGAACAAGTAGTGTAGGGTGTGTGCAAGCTTCCTAGGTGTCCCTACGCGTATTGGTGAGGGATTTCACGGCTTATTTTCGCGTTTCTAAATAGTTACCATTTTCTTGATTTGTTGAAAATGTGATCAAAATCTATTGTATTAATTATCTATGCTATTATACCATGTATATGAATGCTAGAGAACATATTTGAGCCATCGTTTCACTTTTTAAACGGTTAGAATCTTTAGTTTGATTCATGAGGTGAATAGTGATATTTTTCTAGGGTTTTGTGTAATTGCTCGAATTAGCTTGATTCAACACTCCTAATAGATGCCTTAGGTGCTAATGAAGGTATTTTAATAGCCACGTGCACTTTAATTGCTCTAAAATCGCATAAAACATAAAATAGTCGACTTTAATAAAGGGGTTTCGGGGTTAATGCGAATCCGGGTAGATTCGGGCTTCACTTTTCGTATCCTTAGGCTACCTAGGTGCTATAGAAGGATTGCTAACCCTTGTTTGAAGCCCGGATGAGGTACGTGTAGTTTAAAGCTACAAGAGGGAATTTGGGGCTTTCGGGGTATTTGCGGGCGTTTGAATGAGTTAGAGGGTTGAAAGGGATCCTTGAGGATTAGTTAGAAGGTTGGGAGAGTTTCCCTTTGAAATTGAATCATTAACTTGGGACTGGAAGAGAAATAGTGTGAAAAACAACGGGGTTTAAGTGCAATTTTGGTTGTCTCACGCTTCTAAGTCCATAGCATGACTCCTTGAGTGTTTAAATGTGGTTTCAAGTTGATTTGGAGCTTTCAGTATGATTCCATGCTTATCATGTATATGACCCTTTGTAAAACTGCTTATTAGCTTATATAATTGCTTCTATTCTAACTGCATTGAGGTCAACCTACTTTGTTGATCCTCCTATGTGTTATTGCTTATATTATTGATATTAACTTGCCATTGTAAAGTGCATTGCATAGTGGTTGTACAACCATAGTGTCGAGGGCGGCTGTGTTGAATATCGATTGGGCAGTAGAGGGCTTGCCGGTGGATATTCAAACTCCGTACCCTATTCCCTCACTCGCCTAGTCCGGAGATTGCCAGGGGGTGTTGGGTCGTAAGATTATCGGGGTATATCCGGAGTACACCCACTAGAGTGTTTGGGGTTATGCCGGCTTATCGTGATCGTGATCGTGGTTCGTGGATCGTGAATGAAGACCAGTGAAGATTGGTGTATAGGGGTTATGTGAAATGTATCCTTTTAAATGTGTGGTTATTTAAGCTATCATTGTTTCTTTAATTGTCTAATTGTTATTGTTGTTTAACTTTATTACTTGTTGCATTGCATGGCCCGGGACTATATCCCTCACTGGGCAACAGTGGTTGATCATACCTCGATATATGTTTCAGGAGACGCTGAGGGTGATCCCCAGCTTGTTGAGGTAGTAGTGGAGGAGGAAGAGGTGCAGATAGAGCCTTTACCTTAGTTGCTGTGTGTTGTTCTAAGGTGGCTATGCCTTCTTGTTTCTATTTGGTACTTGTGTATCTATTTTGTGGCCTAAGGGCTATGTTTATGTTGGTTGTTGTAAGAAGTTGAAGGATAGTTGGTTGTAGTGTAGAATTGGGAACCTATGTCTTGTAATAACTTATGTTTATGCTTTTATTCACTTTGCATGCTTGGGAGTGAATGGCTTAATGTAGAATGTTTTATCTTCTAAGTAGGTTTTAATATTATCCTAGAATGGCATGGCTATTAGCCTATATTGTAAACAAGTTACTTGCATGCTTGTGTGGTTTTGGAGCTGTTGTTTGCTTCAAGGCTCGGATGGCCTTGAATCTTTAAATATATAGCCATGAAATGTTTATTTACCTTGTAGTTACCTTATTTGAGAGTTTACAGGTTTTCAGAATGTCCACAGTATAGGGGAGACTATGTCCGTGTGTCGGGTCCAGACTTAACCTTTAGCTTGGGGGTTGGGTCAGGGCGTGACAGGTATTCTCTAGAATTCTTAGTGGCCATTTATCTAGTACTTACTTATTGGGCAATCCTTGCTACTTTCTTACTGGAGCATTGTTCGGTTATTTTCTTTGGCATCCCTTAGTTGGTTTTGTGATAACCCAAATCCGGCATGCATTTAATAGCATTTGACTGCATTTAATTAAATGTTTAATTAGTTAAATCAACCAATTTGCACTATTATAATATTTCTCTTGGAAGCATTTAGTAATTGTATATTGAATAATTAAATATTATTATCTATTTCTATTAATTATAGTAATTGAATTTATTCTCTTGTATTTAATTAAGTGCCATCTTAAATGTTAATATTTAATTGCACTTGATTACATGTTTATATTTACTTGTTCATTCGTATTGCGGCATTAACTTCATAATTCTTTAAAATATTCTAGGAATAATTAAATTAATTATTTTTAAATGAATATTGATTATTTTGATTGTTTTGATTATTTTAATAATCAGTTTTAATTGTTTGCATTAAAATCACTCGGTTTTCAAATAAATGGGAAAAATAACTCCGAGCCGGAGTGAATTTTAAACTATTCTACTACTTTAATTTTCAAAAAAATTAAAGTTTTATATTATTGCTCATCACTTTATTAGCGATCGTTTATTGACCATTCGATCGTAGCATTTTGAAAATGAAAGTTAGAAGAATATTTCTTGGATTTCGTAAATAATGTTTCTAGTTTAAATTAGCTAGTTTTAGTCGGTTTTCATTAACATTGCATTGCTCTAACTTGAATTGGATTAAATGGCATCAAAATAAGCATATTTGAACAATTTTAACTTAAGCTAGACCTTGCAAAAGACCAAAATGCCCTTTGTCACCTTTTAAATAATAAAACTAGGCTAAAATAAAAAAAACAAACTTCAAAATGCCCTTTGAGTCCTTCTCATGGCCGAAACTCCAAGGAGGAAAAAAAAAGATTTTGCTTGCATTTTCTTCTACAATCGTGCGTGGAATTGCTCGGTGGTCGTGGCTCGGGTCCTTGTGGGTCTTGGTCTTCAATCTCTGTGACGGTTTTCACGCTTTTGTGCATATTATATGAAATTTGATTTTTGATTCAAATTTTTAGATTTGATATTTAATGCGTTATAATGCCTGAAATTGATTGGAAATGCTTCTTTAGGGTTCACAGAGCATTGCTTGTTAGTTATTTAGCGATTTTTACGGTTAGAAATACAAATTGAATTTAGGCAAGAACGTGAATAGTGAAAATGAATAGTAAAACCCCAGAATTTCAAATTTTTGATCCGAATTGCGATTGCTTGATTTGGATAGGTGCCATTAGTGATAGAAAGATAAAATGTGAAATAAAAATGGATTGGCCTTTGTTAAAATTAAAAATTAGACAGAAATGTAAAGGGGCCGTTTGACCAAAAGTTGACCGTGCTCGAATTGAGTTGGGGGTTTTGCTATTGAGGGCATGGAAGCACTTTTGGCGCTGTTGTGGCGTTGATTGAGTGACCGGTTAGCATAGCTGTAGTTCAAACGCAGTAGGTGGACTTTCGGGCCTCGGGTGAGAAAGTGAAGTTTAGTGACATAGAAATGTGTCTTGTAGTGCCTGAGTGAAAGTAGTGAAATCGGTTTCCTAATCCCATAGCTCCTTTACTCGTAATTGCCTTTGGAAGTTAGGGATTGAATAGTGATATTTGTCGTTTTCGTGTTTGAACTGATGTTACTTGTTTAATTGGTGTTATTGTTGCTATTAAAGATAGTTATGCTTTAAAAGTTAATTGAATGCTAGTATTGGTTGTAAATGCTTGATATCTCGTTTATCTCCTCTAATTTGTATTGTGGTGCTATCGCTCGTTATCGCCTTGTATCATGTCTTGCATTGCATAGTGTCAGGCACGTGAGTGATAGGCCTTTCTGGGTAGTCTCGGGCTGCCAGTGTTGGTTGCTCTAGCTCCGTGTCCTATTCTCATTCTCGCTTGGGTTGCCTCCTAGGGAGATTTGGGTCGTAGAATTGTTGGATACTTTCGGGGTATTCCAAACTGAAGTTATAAGGTGGTTGCGCACTTATTGTCATCGTTGTCAACATCAAGCTCGAGATTGATCTATCACTCGTGAAATGGTACATTGCTCGTATGAGTGAACCATAGCCTTCAGAGTGTGGTATAGCTTTGAATGGTTGTGTTAATGCTTTCTTGATTGTTTATTATATTGGCGTTTGTATTGAATGCTTTCTTATTGACTTTATTGCTTAACTATGTCTATTTGCATTGCACGACTTTCTTTCTCTCCACCTCGATATCTGTCTCGCCCTCACTGAGTATACGTGTTGTGTATACTCACTCCTCATCACCACATTCAGGAAATGCCATGTTAGCTGAAAATTTCGTGGTTGTGTGAAAGTTCGTGCTTGAAGAGTTGTCTTGCGTGCCTATGTGGCTTGAGTTGTCGAAGTGGCAAAGATGTATGCTTTCATGTATTGTATGTATTTAATATAAAAAGAATGTAATTTAAGTTTTACTAGGTTAGTGAAGTGATTTGAAAAGCTAGCTTATGTATTTAGTTAGCATAGTTTAACTTCAATGTATGTTTGTAATGTCCAAAGGAAAAGAGTTAAAATGGTTTGATAGTCTAACTTATGAAATATGTTAGTATGGTTTAATTGTCAAGCATGAATGTACTTGTAAAAGATATGAAGAGGTATGTTAGTCTGTAAAATAGAAATGTATATTTGCTTGTGATTGCTTGTTGAGAACAAGGTTCGGATGGCCTTGAGGTGGTTGAATGTTTGGACATGGTATTGGTCCACTTATATGCTGTAGCAGGTTTGCTTTTTGCCTAAAAACAGGGGAGACTCCTTCCGTTTTCCCTAAAAATTATGCCCGGGTTTGGATTTGGGTTGTGATTAGATTGATTGATAGAACTCCCGGTCTTGAGAGGGATCGGGGTGCTATAGGTGGTATCAGAGCTTGTTTAGCTCATAAGCCGGGATAGGGTCCTTGGTCTGGTGGGTAGTGATCCTTGAATGTGTGCTTGTTAAGGGTGCCTTGAAAGTGTATGCTTGTATGTGAGATTGTGTGTCTTGACTTGAATGTATGCACCTATGTGATATAGTTATGTGTTATGTGCTAAATGTGTGTTACGTGAAGTGAAGTGACTACTCGTGTATTGAATTGGCATCGGGAATCGAATCGACCTCGTGGATTGTTATTTGCTTGAAGTATTACTTGTAATGTGTGTATAGAATGTCTTGAATTGGTTATGCTGTGATTTGAATTGATTATGTTGTGCTTGACTTGATTGTCGTGCTTGAGTGACTTTGTTGAATAAACTCTTTGGTAAACTTGCTTGAATAATAGTTTAAGCCATGTGTATAAATGTGATATCTTGGCATTCATACATGTCCTATTGAAATGGTAAGAAAGACTTCTCCCTCCCTTGAAGAAAGTGGTTCACCGCTGGCCTTTCAAAGTGTATGGATTGGCAGGAAATGAATGGCATTTAATTAGCCTTTATTTGGGAGTTGGTGTTTGTCTTTGGAGATCAGTTATTGGCGAAACTCTAGGGTCCTCCTTTGTGCTTAATAGTTGTGAAAGATTAGTCTTCTTTTGGGGTTCTATTTGGTTGTTCTCTGGAGCATTCTTTGGTTTTCTTATTGGGGTATTCTTTGGAACTTCTGTTGGCACTTCTTGGTAGACTTGACTATTGGGTATTCAATTAGACTTACTGCACATTATTATCTATGGTATATGTGTCTCGGTCTTTATTGGTGTGTTACTAGCATCTCTTATTGGAAATTCTTCAATGGTATTCTCTAGAATTCTTAGTGGCCATTTATCTAGTACTTACTTATTGGGCAATCCTTGCTACTTTCTTACTGGAGCATTGTTCGGTTATTTTCTTTGGCATCCCTCAGTTGGTTTGGTAATTGGAATTTCTATAGGACTTATTGTGTAATATTACTTACGGTGTTCTTTGGAATTCTTATTGGACATTCTACTAGTATTTTTCTTATTGGCATTTATTGGAAGATCATACACTTGGAATTCTGCTTGGACTTATTATCCTGTATTGTTTTCGGCTTCTCCTTCGGCCTTTCGGGGTACATCCGGAGTACACCCACTGGAGTGATTGGGGTTATGCCGGCTTATCGTGATCGTGCTCGTGGTTCGTGGATCGTGATTGAAGACCAGTGAAGATTGGTGTATAGGGGATTGTTGAAACGTATCCTTTTAAATGTGTGGTTATTTAAGTTATCGTTGTTTCTTTAATTGTCTAAGTATTATTGTTGTATGATTGTATTATATGTTGCATTTCACGCCCCGGGACTATATCCCTCACTGGGTAACAGTGGTTGCTCATACCTCGATATCTGTTTCAGGAGACGCTGAGGGTGATCCCCAGCTTGTTGATTTAGTTGAGGAAGAAGAAGTTCAGATCGAGCCTTTACCTTAGTTGCTGTGTCTGATAGCTTGAGGTGGTTAATGATTTTGCTGCTATGTGGAAGATTCATCTGATTACTTTATGTACTATTTTGTAGCCCAAGGGCTATGTATATGCTTGTTGTATAAGTCGAAGATTAGTTGGTTGGGTTGTAGCTTTGAAAGTCTATGAACTGTAATAACTTTTATTCTTGCCTTATTTTCTTGCATGCTTGGGAGTGGATGGTTAATGTAGAATGCTTTATCCTTTAAGTTGTTTTATTGATTTCCTAGAATGTTATGATTATAAGACTATGCTAACAACAAGTTCTCGCATGCTTGTGTGTTTTGGAGATATTGTGCACTATAAGGCTCGGATGGCCTTATAGCTTTGTGGTTTAATTAAGAAAAGCTTGTATTGTATTGTTGGGACTTTGTTTAAGTGTTTACAGGTTTTTAGAATGTCCACGGTACAGGGGAGACTCTGTCCGTGTGTCGGGTCCGGACTTAACCTTTAGTTTGGGGGTTGGGTCGGGGCGTGACAGTAGTAGTTTCTTTTTCCTACGCTGGCTTCAATGAATACATTGCATTACGCGCTTCTTCCCTGTGGATCAAAATATTCTTAAGAAGAATTCCGTCTCGAACTCCGAGTACTTCCCAAGGAGATCAGGTTAGGGTTGGTGTGATGATCTACTGTTATACCCGAATCAATTCCATTAATTCATGGCGTAGACAGATTAGGGTCGAAACCCTCAATGGGGCTTGTCCCCCTAATCTCTACATGACGGCTAGTGCCAGATCTGAGTCTGAGTATGAACAACTAGAAAAAAGGGCTGATTGGAGAATCTATAGTGGCTCTTGCATCTGACTTTGAGACCTTAACTGGCTTTCTTTTGTTGTTTGACGGGCTTATTGAATGTTAAAAGCATTTAGGTATGGTTTTCCTCTCATATCCAATAGATGGGCTTGCTTTCGTGCCTAACAGCTCATCTTGCTACTCCATGAGATTCGGTTCGAACTTAAGAATGAGGCGAGTCCTTTTCATTTGATACTGCTGACCTCGATGTGGCTATGCTTTTTGCTCTTCCTCTTAGCTGTCATGTCCCTTCCCGCTAGTGCTACTCTACCTTTCTTTCCCCCGGAGACCATTCTTTACCTGAACCGGCCAAAAAGGGAAGATTAGCCCCTGCCTTCTCTAAAAGTTTCTCTAATTCTATTGACATGAATGACATAGTAGGGCAAGAAGCGGTTGAACTAATGGCCTTGAACGAACCGGCCTGAACTGAAAGGAATAGTTGGATTTCCAGCCATAGTCATGGCTTTCTTCGGCTGCTCTCGCTATTGGTACAACGGCTTGAAGCTACCATTTCTTCTTTATTGAAGTTAGTACAGAAGGACCTTGAATGCACTTTGTTTTCTCATATCGGTCGGTGTAAAGGTTCAGCCTGGTAGACCTCATAGATAAAGAGAATATGATCCCGACCTAAGAAATGAAAATGCTATCAGCTCTGGAACATCTCCATCAAGCAGCTTCTACTTTTTCTATTCAAGACGGGGAGAAATCATCAATTCAATTATATGTCGGTTGTTTCTTGAAACTAGCTGCTAGAACTGGGCTAGATAGGGCGTGCGAAGGGCGAAGGGGATGACTTCTAGCTATCCAAACTCCCTATTATCGTATGTAAGATGAAGAGAGAGATGTTCGATATTGCTTCTCCTTTACTTACCTTCTCTTAGTGTGCTTTGATGGCTTTGCTGCTTGCTTTCTGATAGCAGCAGCTACAACAACTCCATATATATCTGGTCTCGGGAGATGCATCACATTGAATGTTTTCAGCATCTCTCTTTGAAGCCGGACTTCCCTTTCCACTGAGCTATTCTCCTGCGCTAATCGATTGGGCTTGCTCTGCTCTCAACTCAAGTCAAGTGATTGGGGAATAAAGAATAGAAGGCTCATCCATGATTTTAAAAATCTCTACTATTACTGGTTAGACTGACTTGCTGGCTAATTTTATTCCTTTTCGCTTCCCCCATTTCGTATCTCCAACCATCCATAGTGAACTTAGATGATTCATCCTAGCTTAATCAGGTTTTCGCCTTTCCCTCGTCTATGGGACTAGCCTCTTATCTGCTTTCATAGGCTATAGATCTTTCACCTCAATTTCACAAGCAATTGAGTAGCTTAACGTTACTTCCTCTCCCTGAGAAAAAGTTCGGGTATAGCTTTTCTTAACTAGCAGTAGTGGAATCAAAGAGAGACTTGATTGATCTTGTATTAGGTGCATAACAAAAGAGATTCTCCATAAAGTGCAAACTTTCAATTTAGATTCAAGCAATAAGAAAGACAAGGTGCGAAGCGAAGACTTCGAGTACATAGCCAGGGAAATAGCACTGATAGTAGGGCTTCCTCCTCTCTGCTCCCCACAGAGTGAAGATGTTAGGGGTAAGAGAAGAGGAATAAGTGAATAATCAAAGTAAAATAAAGAAAGGGTTTTAGCGGGTAAGGAAGATAGAAGTCCTCGGCCTCCCATCTCAGAAGGTTAGAAGGTAATTCCCCTGCTTGGCTACTTTAGTTTGACTACACTATGAAAAACATCTCTCAATATTAATTCTTATCCGTTTGGCATTAGTGCCTTCTTCTTTTTCCCCTTTTCCTTCACATAGAATGAATCACCTCCTGCATAATAACTATGTTATCAATTATTTGGCGTCTAGGTACAAAGAGCTACACTGCGTGGGTGCAATGAGCATACCCGCTAAAGCCCTCATCGCACTGAGAAAGAAAGAGATATTGATGAAAGGGTGGTAATAATTGGCAAGCAAAAAGAGTTATTGAAGCTCATTTATCTTGGCTGGGGTCTCCCACTCAGTGGTAGCACGGACCTTCTCCTTGTCCATGTGTATAGTTCCTCCCCTTATCAAGTGGCCAAGGAACAATATTTCGTGCTCTGCGAATGAGGAGAGAAAGAAGCAAATGAGCCAAGGAAAGAAAGGAGAGAGAATGCTTTATCATACAATATTTCCCCGCTCTCAGTCAATCATGGAAGGATCTTACCCCTTGGGATGTGCCCTATAGGAGCGCAAGCCTTTTTCACCTATTCGATCAGTTCTACCTTGACTCGAAGAAGACAGTTTAATTGAAGCGTGAACTTAATTCACCAAGAGGGGTTCAAGGGTTCGCCTAAAAGAGGTAGAAAAATAGTACTTCGTTACCTTCAATGCTGAAGAGGTGCCTAAGATAGAGCCCAGAGAAAGATTTGTAGGTAATGCAATTGGTGATGAGAGATGGTCCGCTTTATATTATATTATTATAATATATATAAGATGGAATGAAATGCTAGTCCACACCTCTCAAATCAGAATTCTACGGTACAAATCCGAATCTGGAATGATTTTTTTCCCTCAGTTGATGGTGATGCTAGTGGTAATATCCCTGGAGAAAGAGGTCTCCATTCATATCTGTTGGTATGTTACCTATGTCGTATCGGGGGAATCCCCTTTTCCTTGATAAAGTGAATTTCAATCTTCCTTCCTACTTCTTCTTTTTGCCCAAAGCATAGTGGGGTCGAGAGAAGCCCTTTTTTTGCCACATCGTGTCGCGAGCTATTGTTTAGATAAAAGCAGGAACGAAAGAAAGCCTGTTAGAGATCTATTTCTAGTCTTTTTTTTTAAATTTATAGCTTCCATCCGGCCTATCCTCGGCTCACTGACCCTAGAATAGGTAATCTAGTGAAAGCGGAACCCGAATCAGACTCTCGCTCCTGCCTATCGCCCTTGGGCTCTTTTTTTCCTTCTTGTTAGCTTTCCAATTCCCACAGTTGATTCAACAGCAAGCAAGTCAGGCTTTCAAGCCAAGGCAAAAGCATATTCCAACTAGCTGACTTATGCTCTCCGTATTCTACCAAGACAAGAAGATATGTTTCTTCTCTTGCTTCTTTCTTCTAGCCTTCGCTGCCTTATCCCTGCTCCCTTCATGTAGGCCCATTCTTAATCTTATTACTAAGGCCCTTACTGGCTGCACCTAAAGCACCAAGAGCAACTCTATCCTGTACTGAACGAAGTAGGTTTTCTCTGCTCTTAAGTTCAAAGATCCGGCTTTTGCTCCTTATTTCGTTCAGCCAGTTGGATAACTCTTTCCGGCTTAGCTGAACGAATTAATTGGCTGGGGTAAAAGAAGCTAATTTAACTGAAGCTCTTGCCCTAACAGCCCTTCCTCCAAAACTTGAAGCAAGACTTGTTTGTTGATCTCGTCATGTGTAAGGCATCTTAAACAGAGACACCCAAATGAACAGGGGGAAAAAATGAACATACGAATCGATGGAAGCTGACGATACAAGAGATTCATCAACAAATGAGATTAGCTCGGGTAGGTAAGGCAGTCTTGAGAAGGTCCTTCTCACGAATCATAAGCCACTTTTTCCCGTTTCACCCGAAACTATGGATTCCAATCTCAAGAATCTTGATCCCTCTGCATCTGAATAGTTATTTCATCAGTCTCAATCTCTAAATCATATGAATCATAGGCGGCATTCAAATCCGTCTCAAAAAAATCCTCTGCCTAATTAATGTCAGAATAATCGGCTGAAGAATAGATAGAAAAAGAAAAAGTTTGAAGCTGAGCTAGGGTACCATTGTTGGCACCCTAAGGAAATGAATTCCTTTTAATTCAAAGTATGAAACTGGAGCTGAGCCTGTTCCTCAAGCTTAAGAGCTACGAGGATACCGCCTTTCAAGGCACTCCCAAACCGGAAATGTCTTCCTTGTCAGTTAAGTTTCGGCCTATTGATAAACACCGATCAGGTCATAACCAAATTCTAAAGCTTTGGAATGAACGACAAACAGTAGTTGGAGAAAGAGATCACCTTATTTCTTATTTTTTATATTCTTCTTCTCAGTCTTTCCATCAATAATGGAGAAATGACAATTGGAAATCAACCCCCATTCCTTTGTTCTTCAAAAATGGAGCTTTGACTTCCTGGCAGACAAACCTAACGGCTAACTTCACCGTGCCTGAAGGTAGGGTCAGTTCTACTAGCCTTAGGCAAAGAGTTGGCTTCTGTTCACATCCTTTTTTGACTCTGAGAACATATTAAGATCCCCTCTTCTCGTTCTTCTGTGGAATGGACATCTAGGAGGCATGATCGCAGCTCTCATCTCCCAAATAAGAATGAGATAAGAAATGGATGTACGATTGCGTCTTGCCTTTTTCGTAGAAAGGACATACCAAGATAGGGAACCGTTTTATCCAACAAACGGCCACGGCACTAACGGACGCCTGATCACATTCCCGAACAAGAGGAACCCCTTTCCCCTGTTACATCGGGTTTTGGCAACCGGGCCTAATTTGCCGAATAGGTGCAATCGTGAGTGATGTTGTTTACCTTAGTTACTATAACTTTCTTTTCAATGTTGTTTATCGAAAGTAGCCAATGGCGCGGGTTTGGAATAGCGCACAAACGACCAAAGGTTGTAGTTTCTCTTCACCGATGCGGAACAAAGATGGACCACTTGCAGTTCAGTTAAACTAGCCATTTAATTATTGAACATGACATCAAATCTATGTCATGTGAGCATCTAGACATTAAAACTTCCACAGCGGATATGCACCTCTATGCCTGGCTTCTAGTCTTTGTAGTCTTCGATTCAGTCCTCAGGGAATGTGTAATAAAGAAACCCGTCCTAGGAGAGGGGACTGTACTTCTCATCTTTCCCTATATCTATATTGAAAGTACTACATCCTGTAGCCCGCGCTATCAGGTCGTCCAAACCTTCAATTCTCTTTTTTTCCTCTTAGGAAGAAGTAGCTATTATTGTAATCATATATGCTATTCGCATATCCGCTCAAGCAAGTCTGTCCCAAGCCGGTCTGTTCACAAATCGGATGTTAGCTCTTTGGCACGAATCTGCTCTTCTCCTAGCTCTTATTAAATCCCCTGCTATTGAAAACAGTTTTGGCCATGTCACATGAGTGATTTTCGATTTCTTTACCGAAAGATCCATGACACCAAAAGTTTGAACAAGCTTAGCATCTTGAGGTTGCTGGGGAATCGCCTTACTAACAAGCCGACAAAGTCTAATTAACTCAATTTATTCAACTCAGATTTGCATCGCATAGCGCCCGGTAACAGCTGTCAGTGTTGTCATGCCCGACTTTATCAATTTTGACATTCCCCATATAGTTATGGCAAAAGCCGAGTTTCCTATAAACTTAGGAAGACCTACAAATCTTCAATAAGAAGCCCAGGCTACGAAAATGTGCACCATAGAGTCATCTTGACAGTTATGAATTCCAAACCATTCACCTTTTCTTCTTTCTGCCTCCTTTGCGGAATACCAGATCAAGAGATGAATTAGCAGATCACAGGTCTAAGTCGAAGCATGCCTGAACCTTCTTTGATAGTGAGCCGTACCAAGTAGCTCCTAGCAAGGGCTTCAAGATCACAGTAATGCCTGCAATTTCATTGCCTTGGGTACGAATGTCATGCTCAAAGCTGTTTTCTCTAGACACCATGGAAGAGATCATTGACGAGCTCAATCTCTAAGTCTAAAATTATAAGTTTTATCCTTTTTATGAGCCTAATCTAAATCATATGGGTTAACAATTCTCATTTATTAGTTACAGAAAGCCCTTCTCCAGGAAGTAAACCAAGAACCACTCATCTGAGCCAGCGGATTCGAATTCTGTTGCGCCAATGCGCAAAGCAAGCACGCTTAGGACTACGATGTGCAATCTTCAATCTGCCTATCATTGATTGTCCATTAAAGGTTGTCTCCGCTAGGCAAGAGGACCACTACTGGGATTATTCAACTACTAACTAATGACCAAGGGACTACTCTTCTTCCTCCACTACTAATATTGACTGATATGTTGATAGGATAGTAGAGGCAGTTCAGAGTATATCCAGTGAAAGAGAAAAAACCTATGCAGCCGTAGGGCACACAAAGAGCTCGTTCCATTTTTAAACCAAGTCTTATTGCACTAGACATCTTTCATGGAATGGGGAATCTGAAAGTATAAAGTATAGAATAGAAGTGCACGCCTTTCTACTAGAAGGAAGGTTGACGTCCAGAGGCACTACTAGGAATAAGGACAAGGAATGACTCCACTTTAGAAGATTATAACCGTCTAGCGATTTTCTTTTCTTGGAAAGACAAGCTTGAATTGGCTCGTGAACACACACATGGAACTTCTTACTACCAGGGAGGGTTCTGGATCTAATAAGCAAAAATTACTGGTCTCATTTGAAAGCGGGGTTCCCTAAGAAAGTGCCTTTTTCCTACTACTACTAGTAGAATGCCGGTTTTATTCACTTTTATTTGAGTTGATGAGGTGATTTGATCTCGCCTCTTGGTAGGTCGAAGAGAAGGTTGTTATCATAGTCCTCCCGCATAATACAACATTTAGACTGCTTTGTTAGGAAGTGCTTTCTCCCAGAAATTCTCGAGTCTAAGTTCGCTAGACCGAGCAGTAAAGAAGACGTATGTAGCGGTAAGCAGTTATAAACATGTGGGGGCTATTTTCTTTCTTCCCTGCCCTTGGTTATGAAACCGCACTCCTGGGTCGGTCCTTTCGCCTGGCCACCACCCACAGGGGACAAGGCATTCTTCTCCAGTCGCGGATTCTCCACCAGTTCTTCTTCGGCTTCGGATGTAGATGTGTTTGCTGAAAGCCCAGGTTTACTATTATATATATAGCCCAAAGTAATTACTTATGGAACCAAATTTTATCTATCCTTCTTTGTGAAGAGAAGACATGTTAAGATGTAGTGGTGTCTGCCACTCATTCACATTGCTGAAGGTATGTCGTGCCATTTGTCTTAGACTGGGGGTACTACTTTAGACAAGCAAACAAGGTAGGTTGAAAAGGTTTTTTTCCTTCCATTCCTTTCGCTATTGGTCGAGTTACTTCATACATTTTTCTATCAAGCTTGTAAACACCTTTCCTTTGGGCTTGGAAATCGATAATAAAGAAAAAAAACTAGAAAAGGCCGGACCAGGCATCCTTAGATCTTTCGTTTGGACCAAGGAAGAAGAGGGCCGAGGCAAAGCACGAACCCACCGATCGATCCACCGGCCTCTATGTCCAGTAGTGGCCCTATAAGGTACCGCTCAAGCCAATTAGCGCGGTCTTTGGGAACAAGCAAGGGGCACGAAAGCCGTTATGCTAACGCGCATCCGTTTTCTTTCTCGTTTAGGCTATCTAATAGAATAGAAATGGCTTTAGCAACGAAAGCCCTTTTTACCTTATTTAAAAAAAGTGTTCTGCTTGACTTGAAATTCCGTCCTGCTTCTGAGCAAATGGAAGGGATTCAGTCAACTCTCTGAAAGTACTCTTGGGCGAGAGAGGCTAAATGAAATCTTTGTCTTGCAGAAAGGTAGATGATTACTTGAACTTCAGTTTCAGGGTAGGGCGTAAGGCAATGGGATCTTGAATCAAAGAATTCCTGTCCGGCAAGCGAAGTAGAAAAGCTATGATTCTTGCTCTTCTCTAGCAGTATCGATTTTCGGGTAGTGGTGGGTTCAATTAGGTTTGGTAGTATCCTTTTTTTTAAGTCGTTTTGATCTCGGCCCAACGGGGTAAATAATAAAGAATCAGGGCGATCGATCCCACATAGAGTCACTTCTTTAGCGCTTGTTCGGAATGGAATAAGCTCTTCTTGTTCAAATCGACTATTCCCGCTCTCTTGTGAGTTCAAATCTGTTCTATGGTGAGGTTGACCGGTTCGCTTTCCCTTTGCCGCTTGAATCTATCTATTCCGGCTACAGAGCTTGAATGACTCTAGCTCTCGGTGAAATCCCTTTAGATTAATAGAAGACAGTTCCAGCAGAATCCTAAGAAGACTTGAACCTGGTACTCACTCCTAAAGCAAGCATTTCCCTTGCGCCTACTATTCCCTCTTCAAGAAGTTAATCAGGATCCTCATCCTCATCTCTTGAACTCTTGGTTGATTCAGTAGGGGCCATTCTTTCAACTCAAGCCGTTCTTGGTCACATTTTCTTTCTCTTTCCTAGTAAAGCTATTCAAAGCCCTAGAAAGCATAGTCAGAAGGGAAAACGATTGAGTGACAAAGATTCCGATTCAACTTCTCCCATGGGTAAATCAAGCCTTTATAGTAAAGCTAGCCTATTAGGCGCTATGTAAGAGCTCTATGCTATCTATAGAATAGCGGTCAGTGTTGCTTGATTGACTGCTTGAAAGTTTGAACCAAGTCTTGGAATCGGCATTACTGTAGCAAGTATAGATGCTCTTTATCTTGTTTAGCTATGACCAAGAATTACCAACGTTGAAGAAATTGCCTTTGGTGGTCTCCTACTTTAAGTAGAAGATCCCCAAAAAGTCAATTAAAGGGCTTCTCTTTCTAAGTCTCTTTTAATAGAAAAAAGAATGTAGGCTGCCAGAAAGTGAAGTTTGAAGGGGCAAGAATTGCTCTCTTGTCACAGTTCTCTTATCCATTGTTGGTGCTTTAGGTTTGGTATGGGCAATAGGAATAGGAAATGCCCTAACCTAAGAAGTTCCCTTTCTCTGGAGTTGAGTGATCTTTTTCTTTTTACGATTCCTGTTAGCGTTAGCGAATCTGCTTCGCAGATGTTTGAAGGCGTAACCGCAGTTTTTGATTGAATCTGTATCTGGCAGCAGTTTTCACGCTGCGAATTTCTCTTTCAAAAGCAAAGAATAACATAGGTAGACTAGAAGGAAGAGTTTTGGGCTTAAGGCATGATAGCTCTATTGCGACTACGTTTGCTATGTCATCCGTTGTTGTTCACAAAGCGGCTCTTACTATAGACCCGGCTATCTCTAAGTTGAAATCGATCCCAGACCCAGGAATCTTTTTATTAATAGAACCCGTCCTCCCAGGGCAAAAGGGAAAGATGATTAAAAGGTTTCTTTTAGGCCTAAGCAAACCTAAGCAAAGCATGTAGAGGCATTGGAAAAGAAGAGGACGTGGTGGATAGTCAGTCAGGTACCAAGCGAAAAAAAGACAGGTACCAAAGAAGAAATTGACGTAGATAGAGAATATGCCGCTATTCAAAGGCTCTTGCCGCTACTGTCCGGCTTACCGGTCTTTTATTTAGTATGAGTGCTCGTAGCCACTCTTTGTACTAATCCCAAGCGCAGAGAAGACGCACTTAGTGTTCAAACTTGTCATTAATGGTCTCATTGGTATCCTTTTTTTTGGGTATGCCGCTCCTCTCCCTCTGGTTGAGCTGCTCTGAAATATCCCACATCGGATACGAAGGAAGTGAGAGAGCTGGTTATAAGGGGGCGACTCCTTGTAACAGCCAGGAGGCCTTTTCACGTGGAGACACGTGAGAAACAAAACCGTGAGAGTATTGGTCCCATTGTGACTTGCTCAAAGCGGACAATATCCTGGTAGTTGTGACTCGTGCGCCCCTTCGTGGCAATGTTGATCGGGTCATGACAAATGGTATCAGAGCCGACGTGTCCGTTGGCCAGCGGGGGCACTGGGTCCCTATGGGGAGGGGGGTGAAATATCCCACATCGGATGCGAAGGAAATGAGAGAGCTGGTTATAAGGGGGCGACTCCTTGTAACAGCCAGGAGGCCTTTTCACGTGCAGACACGTGAGAAACAAAACCGTGAGAGTATTGGTCCCATTGTGGCTTGCTCAAAGCGGACAATATCCTGGTAGTTGTGACTCGTGCGCCCTTTCGTGGGAATGTTGATCGGGTCATGACACAAGTAAACACACAAATAATCATCAATTCAACATAAACACATAACTATAATGACCAATCAATAAAGGATGCTTGTGAAACCCCACTTTCCTGCTTATCTCGTTTTACGTGCTATATCTCGTTTTGCGTGCATATGATCTGTTTATGTGCTATAGGACCTAGAAAGTTATAATTTTGATGTCAATACTCCTAATACGTGCTAAATGTGCATTCATGAAATTTTCATCAAAAACGGAGTCATAAATTTTATCGTCGATTTTCAGTGAATAGTGTTTTCGAAACACGTCCGCTAAAATTTTGAAACTGGTCTTTTTAACCCTTCTAGACCTAATCCACGGACTTTAATAGACCTGTGTTTGATGAAAACGGTTTTAAAATCGGCTTAAGAATTTATTAGGATTTTTACACCGAATTTTGTGAAAATCGAGTTTTAAGCCGACTCGGGTGAAATTGTTGGATTGTAAAACTTCTTGTCACCTAAAAATAATCCACTTGAGATATCTTGGGGGTTGCATAATTATTTTTAACTTGGTGAGCAATAAAATGCAATTAAAGTCATTAAAAACACAAAAATACTAATTAAAACTAACTTTGACTTTGCATTTTTTTAATTGACCAAGCTTTTAAATACTTCTTGTCATCAACACACACTCACACAACACAAAACACACTCCACAAACACACACATTGCCGTGAGAAGGAGGAGAGAAAAAGAAAAGAAATTTCAAAGCTTTTCAATCCAATTTTTCAAAGAAAAACCTAGTTTTTGTCCGTAGAACTTCGCACCGACTTGGATTCTACTTGTTGGGCACGCATAGCATGCATTCCTAGGCTTATATCGCATCAAAGGTGAGAGAAAAATTCTAGATCTCAAAATGTCATTTTTTTGTTTTTGCGTATAAATGAAGATTGAACCGTTAGAATTGAAATCTGATGATAGATTATTGCTCCTTGCATGCTAGGGATCGTTATATACTAATACTACGAATTTCTGTCGGATGTAGCATAATTTTTATTTTCCGGGTATTTAATTTTGATTAAAATGTTCAAAGTTGAATTAAATGAGTTGTGTTGATCGAAATCGATTGCCGTCGATTTCTAAATACTTGATAATTACGTGTTAGCGATGTTGTAATGCCGAATTTTAGATTACATTGTTCGTGTGAAAATCCGGAAAATCCAGCCATGACATCTTAGGGTTTTAGGGTTATCAGGCATGAGTTGGAGCTGATATGGTTGATTTCTGAGAGGGTTAAAGTAGTAGGCTGCATGGGTGAGTGATAGGAACTGATTTGACAATGTTTGGATTAGTAGATTGTAAGTTATGAATTTTAGAAGTTTAGGTTGTCATTCTTTAATTTCTTGAACAATGCCTTTAGATGGTTTGGTAGTGTTCGAGTGATGAATGGTGAGTTGTTGATGAGTAATTTAGAGTTTAATTATGTATATTATGCATGTCCGGTTAGATGGCCTACTTTGTGATCTAACTACGTTGTTTGTTGTTTAATTTAATATTGATGTTATATTGAGGTTATTGATTGATTATTATTGAGTTCGGCAATCGGGCACTTTCGTTGCTGGTCTCCCAATTGATTGATGGGTGATTGTTGATTATAGAGTCTTGGTATGTGTGTGCCACCTCTCGGGCAGTGTCGGGCTGTCGGGTTGATAACGCCATGACTACCATTGGCTACCCCCAGCTCGCATGACGGAGGTGTCATGGAGGGAGGGGCTATTGAGGTACCTCGGGTGCGTGAGTAATGGGGAGTTATAAGAAGAACGGTTGAGATCGTGATGGCGTTTGGAGCTACACCAAATAGAGTATCCTTTAATGAATGGTTATATAGTTATGTGATGATAATGTTATTATTGTTGTTGTGTGTTTACTTGCTCAAAGGACTAAATCCAAGGAGCGTAGTGAATACTGTCGAGATCTATCGGATCCTCACTGGGCTTATGTATATAAGCTCACTCTCTATTATTGCATGCTTACAGGTGTTGCAGAGCCGGATTACGGGTACGTGCCTTCTGAGGAGGAAAATATGCCTTACGTGGACGAGTCATATGTTCCCGAGTCTTATCCGTGATTATATGTTGTTTAATGTCATGTATATTAGCTTAATAGACTTTTATATGCTTTATGGTTCTTATTGTAATAGATGTTGAAAGATGATGATCCAAACGATGTTAACTTAGTGGCTTTCTTTTGTCTATGGTTAAGTTGTAGTTGTGTCTCAACTTATTTTTGAAATGTATGATAAGGTTGAGGTATTGTATGTCATGTTGGAACGGAGGCGTATAACGAGGATGGTTTATTGTATAATATGGTTGTGTTGTATGTTGTTGTTTGTATTGAGGAATTGCTGGATGTATGATGTTTTATGAGGTTGGCTTAGAACCTCGGAAATCTGTTTACTGTCGTTATGCCGCCGAAATTCCGTTGCGTCCTGACTAATTATAGGTGGGGTCGAGTTGGGGCGTGACAGTTTAAGTGGTATCAGAGCGCATGTTAGTTGTCAGCCGGGGTATTCTCGGAATGTGGGTAATGGTCTTAGCATGAAATATGTATGAAAAGAAAGAAAAATGAAATATGTATTGGTATGATTAAATGATTAAGTGATTATGTGATTTAAGTGCTTATGTGATTATGTGATCAATTTGCTTATGTGATGGAAACTTATGTGATTTATGTGCTTTATATGAGTTTGTTGTTTATGTGTTAAAAGTTGTATATAACCTATTTATGTGCTATAACCTGTGCTAACTCTTTGATTAGTACGATGGCCGGTAGACCGAGGACTCGTGGTAGGCCCGAGATTGTAGATGAGGTTCCTGGTAATGTGGCACAGGGTAGTGATAGGGGTGATGTCAGGTTAGGG
Organism: Ehretia macrophylla; assembly: GCA_037974665.1. Lineage (NCBI taxonomy): Eukaryota > Viridiplantae > Streptophyta > Magnoliopsida > Boraginales > Ehretiaceae > Ehretia > Ehretia macrophylla. Next base: position 48,179,564 of record CM075765.1, on the reverse strand, counting down.
TCAGCAATGGATCGGATTGCAGATTTGATGGCTGGGCAGGCCCAGTTGTTAGCAGGTCAGGCTGTTCAGACTCAGGCATTGCAGGCTCAGATACAGAATGTACAGGGTGGTAATCACGGTCGAGGTACTATGAAGGAGTTTCTGGGGTACTATCCTCCTAGATTTCAGGGAGAGCCTGATGATAGGAAGGCCGAGTCGTGGATTAGTAAGTTAGAGAAAATTTTTGATTCTCTCGGGTACACTGATGAGAGGAAGGTGACTTGTGCTGTCTATTTGCTTGATGATGAGGCAGAGGAATGGTGGCACACTATGAGAGCCAGTTGGGAGACCCGGGGTGTTCTGTATGTTTGGGATACCTTTCTGACTGCTTTTAGGGATAAGTATGTCCCGAGGGTTGCACGGGAGAGGAGAGAGGCTGAGTTCTTGTCCTTGGTGCAGGGGGATTCTACTGTGGCTCAGTATGAGGCTACATTCACTAGGTTGTCCCGGTATGCACCGGAGTTTGTAGTTGTGGAGGAGAGGAAGACCCGTAGGTTTATGTTGGGATTGAGGCCCGAGATTCAGGATGCAATGGCTCTGAATCGCTATGATATCTTTACTGAGGCTTTTGATGCAGCTTCTAGGTTAGAGAAGAGGAAAGGGGATCAGATTGTCTCCAGTCAGCCTAGTAAGAGGCCGTATCAGCCACAGGGCCAGCAGGTTATATATAGGCCTCCAGTACAGCAGGTTGTTTACAGGCCACCAGCCCAGCAGGGTTCTTATAGGCCACAGGGTCAGCAGAGTTACTATCGGCCTCAATTTCAGCAGAGGCCATATCAGGTTCAGACTCAGTATAGGCCAGCGCAGTCTCAGGGTCAGTACAGGCCTAGCGTGGTGAGACCTCAGCAGCAGGCTGTATCAGCTGCTTCATCAGCTTCTGGTTCTTCTAGAGGCAGTGTTAGTGCCACATCATCACAGTGTAATTACTGCAAGCGCCCAGGGCATGTGGAGTCCGACTGCAGGGTAAAGGCAGGGACATGTTTGGGTTGTGGTAGCATCGAGCATAGGGCGAAGGATTGCCCTAGATATGCGAGGATTGAGGGTCGGGCAGCGACTCAGGGTTACCAGGGTAGGCCTATGGGCAGTGTACCACAGTAGCAGCGGGTTCAGGCTCAGGCTTACGCAGTTGATATGGAGGAGATGCCTGAGGAGACTGCAGTTGTGGAAGGTAACTTCCTTATACTTGATCAACTTGTTAAAGTGTTGATTGATTCTGGTGCTACGCATTCTTTCATTACTTCTGCTTGTGTGCAACGTGTTAAATTGCAACCTGAAAGATTGCCTTATGTGGTTGAGATTAGTACCTCTTTGACTGATAAGTATATTACTGGCTTAGTATGTAAGGATTGTATAATACATGTTAAAGGGCATAATTTTCCTTCGGACCTTATCTTATTTCCTATCCGGGGGTATGATGTTATTCTGGGTATGGATTGGCTTTCTAAGTATGATGCCCAGTTGAACTGTAGAACCAAGGTAGTACAGTTTCGTTTGCCAGATCAACCAGTAGTAGAGGTAGCGGGTAACCGGGGTGCTAAGACGAGTTTTGTTATCTCAGCAACTAAAGCCGTTAAGTTGGTGAGTAAGGGGTGTTCGGGTTATCTAGCTTATTTGATCAACAAGCCATCTGATAAGCTACAGCTAGAGGAAGTCCCTATTATCCGGGAATATCCTAATGTATTTCCCGAGGAGTTGCCAGGATTGCCGCCAGAGAGGGATATAGAGTTTGTGATTAATCTTGTTCCCGGTACTCAACCTATTTCTAAATCGGCGTACCGGATGGCACCAGCTGAGTTGAAGGAGTTGAAGACTCAGTTACAGGAGTTATTGAAGAAAGGATTCATTCAGCAGAGTTCTTCACCTTGGGGAGCTCCAGTCTTATTTGTGAAGAAGAAGGATGGTACTTTGAGATTGTGTATTGATTACCGTGGTTTGAATCAGGTGACCATCAAGAATAAATATCCTTTGCCACTGATTGATGAGTTGTTTGATCAACTTCAGGGAGCCAAAGTCTATTCTAAATTTGATTTGAGGCAAGGGTATTATCAGCTTCGGATTCATACGGAGGATGTTCCGAAGTCTGCCTTCAGGACTCGGTACGGGCATTATGAGTTTGTTGTTATGCCCTTTGGATTGACTAATGCACCGGCAGCATTCATGGATCTTATGCATCGAGTCTTTCAGCCGTACTTGGACCAGTTCGTGGTGATTTTTATTGATGATATCTTAGTCTATTCTAAATCTGAATCGGAGCACGAGCAACATCTACGGCTTGTATTAGAGAAGTTGCAGGAGCATCAGTTGTTTGCCAAGTTCAGCAAATGTGAATTTTGGCTGCAACGGATTTCTTTTCTTGGCCATGTTATTACACAGAGCGGTATTTCTGTAGATCCCATTAAGATTGAATCGGTGATGTCTTGGAAGCGGCCAGAGAGTGTTACTGATGTCCGTAGCTTTCTTTGTCACGCCCCAACTCGACCCCTCTTACAATCAGTCAGGACGCAACGGAATTTCGGCAGCATAACGACAGTAAATAGATTTCCGAGGTTCTAAACCAACCTCAAAACATCATACATCCAGCAATTCCTCAATACAAACAACAACATACAACACAACCATATTATACAATAAACCATCCTCGTTATACGCCTCCGTTCCAACATGACATACAATACCTCAACCTTATCATACATTTCAAAATAAGTTGAGACACAACTACAACTTAACCATAGACAAAAGAAAGCCACTAAGTTAACATTGTTTGGATCATCATCTTTCAACATCTATTACAATAAGAACCACAAAGCATATAAAAGTCTATTAAGCTAATATACATGACATTAAACAACATATAATCATGGATAAGACTCGGGAACATATGACTCGTCCACGTAAGGCACATTTTCCCCCTCATGAGGCACGTAGCCGTAATCCGGCTCTGCAACACCTGTAAGCATGCAATAATAGAGAGTGAGCTTATATACATAAGCCCAGTGAGGATCCGATAGATCTCGACAGTATTCACTATGCTCCTTGGATTTAGTCCTTTGAGCAAGTAAACACACAACAACAATAATAACATTATCATCACATAACTATATAACCATTCATTAAAGGATACTCTATTTGGTGTAGCTCCAAACGCCATCACGATCTCAACCGTTCTTCTTATAACTCCCCATTACTCACGCACCCGAGGTACCTCACTAGCCCCTCCCTCCATGACACCTCCGTCATGCGAGCTGGGGGTAGCCTATGGCAGTCATGCCGTTATCAACCCGACAGCCCGACGCTGCCCGAGAGGTGGCACACACATACCAAGACTCCATAATCATCAATCATCAATCAATCAATTGGGAGATCAGCAACGAAAGTGCCCGATTCCCGAATTCAATAATAATTAATCAATAACATCAATATAACATCAATATTAAATTAAATAACAAACAACGTAGTTAGATGACAAAGTAGGCCATCTAACCGGACATGCATAATATACATAATTAAACTCTAAATTACTCATCAACAACTCACCATTCATCACTCGAACACTACCCAACCATCTAAAGCATCGTTCAAGAAATTAAAGAATGACAACCTAAACTTCTAAAATTCATAACTTACAATCTACTAATCCAAACATTGCCAAATCAGTTCCTATCACTCACCCATTCAACCTACTACATTAGCCCTCTCGGAAATCCACCATAACACCTCCAAATCATGCCCGATAACCCTAAAACCCTAAGATGTCATGGCTGGATTTTCCGGATTTTCACACGAACAATGCAATCGAAAATTCGGCATTACAACAGCGCTAACACGTAATTATCAAGTATTTAGAAATCGACGGCAATCGATTTCGATCAACACAACTCATTTAATTCAACTTTGAACATTTTAATCAAAATTAAATACCCGGAAAATAAAAATTATGCTACATCCGACAGAAATTCGTAGTATTAGTATATAACGATCCCTAGCATGCAAGGAGCAATAATCTATCATCAGATTTCAATTCTAATGGTTAAATTTTCATTTATGAGCAAAAACATAAAAATAACATTTTGAGATCTAGAATTTTTCTCTCACCTTTGATGCGATATAAGCCTAGGAATGCGTGCTATGCGTGCCCAACAAGCAGAATCCAAGTCGGTGCGAAGTTCTACGAACAAAAACTAGGTTTTTCTTTGAAAAATTGGATTGAAAAGCTTTGAAATTTCTTTCCTTTTTCTCTCCTCCTTCTCACGGCAATGTGTGTGTTTGTGGAGTGCGTTTTGTGTTGTGTGAGTGTGTGTTGATGAAAAGAAGTATTTAAAAGCTTGGTCAATTAAAAAAATGCAAAGTCAAAGTTAGTTTTAATTAGTATTTTTGTGTTTTTAATGACTTTAATTGCATTTTATTGCTCACCAAGTTAAAAATAATTATGCAACCCCCAAGATATCTCAAGTGGATTATTTTTAGGTGAGAAGAAGTTTTACAATCCAACAATTTCACCCGAGTCGGCTTAAAACTCGATTTTCGCAAAAGTCGGTGTAAAAACCCTAATAAATTCTTAAGCCGATTTTAAAACCGTTTTCATCAAACACAGGTCTATTAAAGTCCGTGGACTAGGTCTAGAAGGGTTAAAAAGACCAGTTTCAAAATTTTAGCAGACGTGTTTCGAAAATACTATTCATTAAAAATCGACGATAAAATTTCTGACTCCGTTTTTTATGAAAATTTCATGAATGCACATTTAGCACGTATTAGGAGTATTGACATCAAAATTATAACTTTCTAGGTCCTATAGCACATAAACAGATCATATGCACGCAAAACGAAGGATAGCACGTAAAACGAGATAAGCAGGAAAGTGGGGTTTCACATTCTCCCCTCCTTATAGAAATTTTTTCCTCAAAATTCTTACTTGATGTACGGAATAGATCTGGGTATTGCTGCTGCATCTAATCTCGTCTCTCCCACGTAGCTTCCTCAATACCGTGATGCTTCCACAACACCTTAACCATCAGAATCCTCTTCGACCTCAACTCTCGGTCCATCTAATCTAGAATACGAATCAGACGCTCGTCATAAGTCAAATTCTCTCGAAGCTATAACGGCTCTGGCTCAAGAATATGAGAAGGATCCGGATTATATTTCCGCAAATTAGACACGTGAAATACATCGTGAACATTAGAGAAGTTCTCCGGTAAAGCCAACCGATATGCCAACTTACCAACCCTGCCAGTAATCTCAAACGGCCCAACAAATCTCGTACTCAGCTTTCCACCTTTACCATAACGAGCAAACCCCTTTCGAGGAGACAATCTCAAGAAAACCCGATCTCCAACTGCAAACTCCAAGTCCCGACGACGCTTATCAGCATAACTCTTGAATCTCCCCTGCGCCGTAAGCATTCTCTGCCTGATTAACTGAACATTCTCAATCTTCTCAAGAAATTCTGGCATGACAGTCGGATCAATAGTCTTCATCTCTCCTACCTCGTCCCAATATAAAGGTGAACGGCACTTACGACCGTAAAGAGCTGCGAAAGGTGCCATCCCAATAGTAGTTTGATAACTATTGTTATAGGCAAACTCGGCAAGTGGTAGATGTTTCTCCCAGTTATTCCCGAAGTCCAGAACACAAGCCCTAAGCATATCTTCCAGAATCTGAATAGTCCGCTCAGACTGACCGTCGGTCTGTGGATGATACGCGGTACTGAAGTTCAACTGGGTACCTAAGGTCTCCTGAAGTTTCTCCCACAAACGAGAAGTAAATCGAGGATCTCGATCAGAGACAATACAAGATGGAATACCGTAAAGTCTAACAATCTGATCCAGCTAGACGTCCGTCAACTTTGTAACCTCATCTCCCATCCTCATTGCAATAAAATGAGCTGTCTTCGTCAAACGATCCACGACAACCCAAACTGCATCATTACCCCTCGGTGATCTAGGCAAACCAGTGACGAAGTCCATCGTAATATGCTCCCATTTCCACTCTGGTATAGCCAACGGTTGAAGCAAACCTACTGGTCGTTGATGCTCGGCTTTCACTCTCTGACAAGTCAAACATCTAGATACAAACTGAGCAACCTCTCTCTTCATGTTGTTCCACCAGAAATGTTGCTTCAGATCCCGATACATCTTGGTTCCACCGGGATGAATAGTATATTTAGAATTATGAGCTTCCTCCAGAATACCTCACCTCAAGCCCTGTTCATCGGGAACACAAACCTTGTTCCGAAATCGAAGAATACCGTCCTCATGCAGTTTGAAGTCAGACTGATCATCCGTGATCTGATCCTTGATCTTCTGAAGTTTAACATCAAGCTGTTGAGCTTCCCTGATCTGAGACAATAATAAAGGCTGAATACGGAGATGTGAACACATCACCCCAACCTGAGTGAACTCTGGTCTCCAATAACTAAACTCCTCAAGAACCTCCCACTTCTTGACAGCCAAACAAGAAATACTAGCCTTCCGGCTGAGAGCGTCTGCCACAACATTTGCCTTTCCAGGCAGATAATTGATAGAACAATTATAATCTCCAAGAAGCTCCATCCACCTCCGCTGGCGCATATTCAACTCCTTCTGTGAGAATAAGTACTTAAGACTCTTATGATCAGTGAAAATTTCAATCTTACTTCCCCATAGATAATGACGCCACTTCTTGAGTGCAAAGACAACTGCTGCCAACTCAAGATCATGAGTCGGATAATTTTCTTCATAAGGCTTCAACTTTCGAGAAGCATAGGCAATAACTCGGCCATCCTGCATAAGAACACATCCCAAGCCCTCCTTGGATGCATCACTGTAAATAACCATATTATCGGTCCCCTCTGGTAGAGCAAGTACTGGAGCGGTAGTTAATCTCTTTTTCAACTCCTGAAATCCACTCTTACACTTCTCGTCCCAATTAAAGATAGTCCGTTTCTGAGTCAACTTAGATAGTGGCCCCGCAATCTTTGAGAAGTCCTTGACAAACCTACGGTAATAACCCGCCAAGCCAAGAAAGCTACGGACATCAGAAACACTCTCTGGCCGTTTCCAAGACATCACCGATTCAATCTTAGTGGGATCTACAGAAATACCGCTCTGTGTAATAACATGGCCAAGAAAAGAAATCCGTTGAAGCCAAAATTCACATTTACTGAACTTGGCAAACAATTGATGCTCCTGCAACTTCTCTAATACAAGCCGTAGATGTTGCTTGTGCTCCGATTCAGATTTAGAATAGACCAAGATATCATCAATAAAAATCACCATGAACTGGTCCAAGTACGGCTGAAAGACTCCATGCATCAAATCCATGAATGCTGCCGGTGCATTACTCAATCCAAAGGGCATAACAACAAACTCATAATGCCCGTACCGAGTCCTGAAGGCAGACTTTGGAACATCCTCCGTACGAATCCGAAGCTGATCATACCTCTCCATCAAATCAAATTTACAATAGACTTTGGATCCGTGAAGTTGACCAAACAACTCATCAATCAGAGGCAAAGGATATTTATTCTTGATGGTCACCTGTTTCAAACCACGGTAATCAATACACAATCTCAAAGTACCATCCTTCTTCTTCACAAATAAGACTTGTGCTCCCCAAGGTGAAGAACTCTGCTGAATGAATCCTTTCTTCAATAACTCCTGTAACTGAGTCTTCAACTCCTTCAACTCAGCTGGTGCCATCCGGTACGCCGATTTAGAAATAGGTTGAGTACCGGGAACAAGATTAATCACAAACTCTATATTCCTCTCTAGCGGCAATCCTGACAACTCTTCGGGCAATACATTAGGATATTCCCGGATAATAGGGACTTCCTCTAGCTGTAGCTTATCAGATGGCTTGTTGATCAAATAAGCTAGATAACCCGAACACCCCTTACTCACCAACTTAACGGCTTTAGTTGCTGAGATAACAAAACTCGTCTTAGCACCCCGGTTACCCGCTACTTCTACTACTGGCTGATCTGGCAAACGAAACTGTACTACCTTGGTTCTACAGTTCAACTGGGCATCATACTTAGAAAGCCAATCCATACCCAAAATAACATCATACCCCCGGATAGGAAATAAAATAAGGTCCGAAGGAAAATTATGCCCCTTAACATGTATTATACAATCCTTACATACTAAGCCAGTAATATACTTAAACTGTCACGCCCCAACTCGACCCCATCTATAATCAGTCAGGACTCAACAGAATTTCGGCAGCATAACGACAATAAATAGATTTCCGAGGTTCTAAACCAACCTCAAAACATCATACATCCAGCAATTCCTCAATACAAACAACAACATACAACACAACCATATTATACAATAAACCATCCTCGTTATAAGCCTCCGTTCCAACATGACATACAATACCTCAACCTTATCATACATTTCAAAAATAAGTTGAGACACAACTACAACTTAACCATAGACAAAAGAAAGCCACTAAGTTAACATCGTTTGGATCATCATCTTTCAACATCTATTACAATAAGAACCACAAAGCATATAAAAGTCTATTAAGCTAATATACATGACATTAAACAACATAAAATCATGGATAAGACTCGGGAACATATGACTCGTCCACGTAAGGCACATTTTCCCCCTCAGGAGGCACGTCCCCGTCATCCGGCTCTGCAACACCTGTAAGCATCCAATAATAGAGAGTGAGCTTATATACATAAGCCCAGTGAGGATCCGATAGATCTCGACAGTATTCACTACGCTCCTTGGATTTAGTCCTTTGAGCAAGTAAACACACAACAACAATAATAACATTATCATCACATAACTATATAACCATTCATTAAAGGATACACTATTTGGTGTAGCTCCAGACGCCATCACGATCTCAACCGTTCGTCTTATAACTCCCCATTACTCACGCACCCGAGGTACCTCACTAGCCCCTCCCTCCATGACACCTCCGTCATGCGAGCTGGGGGTAGCCTATGGCAGTCATGCCGTTATCAACCCGACAGCCCGACGCTGCCCGACAGGGGGCACACACAAACCAAGACTCCATAATCATCAATCATCAATCAATCAATTGGGAGATCAGCAACGAAAGTGCCCGATTCCCGAACTCAATAATAATCAATCAATAACATCAATTTAACATCAATATTAAATTAAACAACAAACAACGTAGTTAGATGACAAAGTAGGCCATCTAATCGGACATGCATAATATACATAATTAAACTCTAACTTACTCATCAACAACTCACCATTCATCACTCGAACACTACCCAACCATCTAAAGGCATCGTTCAAGAAATTAAAGAATGACAACCTAAACTTCTAAAATTCATAACTTACAATCTACTAATCCAAACATTGCCAAATCAGTTCCTATCACTCACCCATTCAACCTACTACATTAGCCCTCTCGGAAATCCACCATAACACCTCCAAATCATGCCCGATAACCCTAAAACCCTAAGATGTCATGGCTGGATTTTTCGGATTTTCACACGAACAATGTAATCGAAAATTTGGCATTACAACAGCGCTAACACGTAATTATCAAGTATTTAGAAATCGACGGCAATCGATTTCGATCAACACAACTCGTTTAATTCAACTTTGAACATTTTAATCAAAATTAAATACCCGGAAAATAAAAATTATGCTACATCCAACAGAAATTCGTAGTATTAGTATATAACGATCCCTAGCATGCAAGGAGCAATAATCTATCTTCAGATTTCAATTCTAACGGTTAGATTTTTCATTTATGAGCAAAAACATAAAAACGACATTTTGAGATCTAGAATTTTTCTCTCACCTTTGATGCGATATAAGCCTAGGAATGCGTGCTATGCGTGCCCAACAAGGAGAATCCAAGTCGGTGCAAAGTTCTACGGACAAAAACTAGGTTTTTCTTTGAAAAATTGGATTGAAAAGCTTTGAAATTTCTTTTCTTTTTCTCTCCTCCTTCTCACGGCAATGTGTGTGTTTGTGGAGTGTGTTTTGTGTTGTGTGAGTGTGTGTTGATGACAAGGAGTATTTAAAAGCTTGGTCAATTAAAAAAATGCAAAGTCAAAGTTAGTTTTAATTAGTATTTTTGTGTTTTTAATGACTTTAAATGCATTTTATTGCTCACCAAATTAAAAATAATTATGCAACCCCCAAGATATCTCAAGTGGATTATTTTTAGGTGACAAGAAGTTTTACAATCCAACAATTTCACCCGAGTCGGCTTAAAACTCGATTTTTGCAAAAGTCGGTGCAAAAACCCTAATAAATTCTTAAGCCGATTTTAAAACCGTTTTCATCAAACACATGTCTATTAAAGTCCGTGGACTAGGTCTAGAAGGGTTAAAAAGACCAGTTTCAAAATTTTAGCGGACGTGTTTCGAAAACACTATTCACTAAAAATTGACGATAAAATTTCTGACTCCGTTTTTGATGAAAATTTCATGAATGCACATTTAACACGTATTAGGAGTATTGACATCAAAATTATAACATTCTAGGCCCTATAGCACATAAACAGGTCATATGCACGCAAAACGAGACAAAGCACGTAAATCAAGTTAAAGCAGAAAAATGGGGTTTCACATTCTTGGCTTGGCGGGTTATTGCCGTAGGTTTGTCAAGGACTTCTCGAAGATTGCGGGGCCACTATCTAAGTTGACTCAGAAACGGACTATCTTTAATTGGGACGAGAAGTGTGAGAGTGGATTTCAGGAGTTGAAAAAGAGGTTAACTACCGCTCCAGTACTTGCTCTACCAGAGGGGACCGATAATATGGTCATTTACAGCGATGCATCCAAGGAGGGCTTGGGATGTGTTCTTATGCAGGATGGCCGAGTTATTGCCTATGCTTCTCGAAAGTTGAAGCCTTATGAAGAAAATTATCCGACTCATGATCTTGAGTTGGCAGCAGTTGTCTTTGCACTCAAGAAGTGGCGTCATTATCTATGGGGAAGTAAGTTTGAAATTTTCACTGATCATAAGAGTCTTAAGTACTTATTCTCACAGAAGGAGTTGAATATGCGCCAGCGGAGGTGGATGGAGCTTCTTGGAGATTATAATTGTTCTATCAATTATTTGCCTGGAAAGGCAAATGTTGTAGCAGATGCTCTCAGCCGGAAGGCTAGTATTTCTTGTTTGGCTGTCAAGAAGTGGGAGGTTCTTGAGGAGTTTAGTTATTGGAGACCAGAGTTCACTCAGGTTGGGGTAATGTGTTCACATCTCCGTATTCAGCCTTTATTATTGTCTCAGATCAGGGAAGCTCAACAGCTTGATGTTAAACTTCAGAAGATCAAGGATCAGATCACGGATGATCAGTCTGACTTCAAACTGCATGAGGACGGTATTCTTCGATTTCGGAACAGGGTTTGTGTTCCCGATGAACTGGGCTTGAGGCGAGGTATTTTGGAGGAAGCTCATAATTCTAAATATACTATTCATCCCGGTGGAACCAAGATGTATCGGGATTTGAAGCAACATTACTGGTGGAACAACATGAAGAGAGAGGTTGCTCAGTTTGTGTCTAGATGTTTGACTTGTCAGAGAGTGAAAGCCGAGCATCAACGACCTGCAGGTTTGCTTCAGCCGTTGGCTATACCAGAGTGGAAATGGGAGCATATTACGATGGACTTCGTCACTGGATTGCCTAGATCACCGAGGGGTAATGATGCAGTTTGGGTTGTCGTGGATCGTTTGACGAAGACAGCTCATTTTATTGCAATGAGGATGGGAGATGAGGTTACAAAGTTGACGGACCTCTATCTGGATCAGATTGTTAGACTTCACGGTATTCCATCTAGTATTGTCTCTGATCGAGATCCTCGATTTACTTCTCGTTTGTGGGAGAAACTTCAGGAGACCTTAGGTACTCAGTTGAACTTCAGTACCGTGTATCATCCACAGACCGACGGTTAGTCTGAGCGGACTATTCAGATTCTGGAAGATATGCTTAGGGCTTATGTTCTGGACTTCGGGAAGAGCTGGGAGAAACATCTACCACTTGCCGAGTTTGCCTATAACAATAGTTATCAAGCTACTATTGGAATGGTACCTTTCGCAGCTCTTTACGGTCGTAAGTGCCGTTCACCTTTATATTGGGACGAGGTAGGAGAGATAAAGACTATTGATCCAACTATCATGCCAGAATTTCTTGAGAAGATTGAGAATGTTCAGTTAATCAGGCAGAGAATGCTTACGGGGCAGAGTAGATTCAAGAGTTATGCTGATAAGCGTCGTCGGGACTTGGAGTTTGCAGTTGGAGATCGGGTTGTCTTGAGATTGTCTCCTCGTCAGGGGTTTGTTCGTTATGGTAAAGGTGGAAAGTTAAGTCCGAGATTTGTTGGGCCGTTTGAGATTACTGGCAGGGTTGGTAAGTTGGCATATCGGTTGGCTTTACCGGAGAACTTCTCTAATGTCCACGATGTATTTCACGTGTCTAATTTGCGAAAATATAATCCGGATCCTTCTCATATTCTTGAGCCAGAGCCGTTACAGCTTCGAGAGAATTTGACTTATGACGAGCGTCCGATTCGTATTTTAGATCAGATGGACCGAGAGTTGAGGTCGAAGAGGATTCCGATGGTTAAGGTGTTGTGGAAGCATCACGGCATTAAGGAAGCTACATGGGAGAGACGAGATCAGATGCAGCAGCAATACCCAGATCTATTCCGTACATCAAGTAAGAATTTCGAGGATGAAATTTCTATAAGGAGGGGAGAATGTGAAACCCCACTTTCCTGCTTATCTCGTTTTACGTGCTATATCTCGTTTTGCGTGCATATGATCTGTTTATGTGCTATAGGACCTAGAAAGTTATAATTTTGATGTCAATACTCCTAATACATGCTAAATGTCCATTCATGAAATTTTCATCAAAAACGGAGTCAAAAATTTTATCGTCGATTTTCAGTGAATAGTGTTTTCGAAACACGTCCGCTAAAATTTTGAAACTAGTCTTTTTAACCCTTCTAGACCTAGTCCACGGACTTTAATAGACCTGTGTTTGATGAAAACAGTTTTAAAATCGGCTTAAGAATTTATTAGGGTTTTTTCACCAACTTTTGCGAAAATCGAGTTTTAAGCCGACTCGCGTGAAATTGTTTAATTGTAAAACTTCTTGTCACCTAAAAATAATCCACTTGAGATATCTTGGGGGTTGCATAATTATTTTTAACTTGGTGAGCAATAAAATGCAATTAAAGTCATTAAAAACACAAAAATACTAATTAAAACTAACTTTGACTTTGCATTTTTTTAATTGACCAAGCTTTTAAATACTTCTTGTCATCAACACACACTCACACAACACAAAACACACTCCACAAACACACACATTTCCGTGAGAAGGAGGAGAGAAAAAGAAAAGAAATTTCAAAGCTTTTCAATCCAATTTTTCAAAGAAAAACCTAGTTTTTGTCCGTAGAACTTCGCACCGACTTGGATTATGCTTGTTGGGCATGCATAGTACGCATTCCTAGGCTTATATCGCATCAAAGGTGAGAGAAAAATTCTAGATCTCAAAATGTCATTTTTATATTTTTGCGTATAAATGAAGATTGAACCGTTAGAATTGAAATCTGATGATAGATTATTGCTCCTTGCATGCTAGGGATCATTATATACTAATACTACGAATTTCTGTAGGATGTAGCATAATTTTTATTTTTCGGGTATTTAATTTTGATTAAAATGTTCAAAGTTGAATTAAATGAGTTGTGTTGATCGAAATCGATTGCCGTCGATTTCTAAATACTTGATAATTACCTGTTATCGGTGTTGTAATGGCGAATTTTCGATTACATTGTTCGTGTGAAAATCCGGAAAATGCAGCCATGACATCTTTGGGTTTTAGGGTTATCGGGCATGATTTGGAGGTGTTATGGTGGATTTCCGAGAGGGCTAATGTAGTAGGTTGAATGGGTGAGTGATAGGAACTGATTTGGCAATGTTTGGATTAGTAGATTGTAAGTTATGAATTTTAGAAGTTTAGGTTGTCATTCTTTAATTTCTTGAACGATGCCTTTAGATGGTTGGGTAGTGTTCGAGTGATGAATGGTGAGTTGTTGATGAGTAATTTAGATTTTAATTATGTATATTATGCATGTCCGGTTAGATGGCCTACTTTGTCATCTAACTACGTTGTTTGTTGTTTAATTTAATATTGATGTTATATTGATGTTATTGATTGATTATTATTGAGTTCGGGAATCGGGCACTTTCGTTGCTGATCTCCCAATTGATTGATTGATGATTGATGATTATGGAGTCTTGGTATATGTGTGCCACCTCTCGGGCAGCGTCGGGCTGTCGGGTTGATAACGGCATGACTGCCATAGGCTACCCCCAGCTCGCATGACGGAGGTGTCATGGAGGGAGGGGCTAGTGAGGTACCTCGGGTGCGTGAGTAATGGGGAGTTATAAGAAGAACGGTTGAGATCGTGATGGCGTTTGGAGCTACACCAAATAGAGTATCCTTTAATGAATGGTTATATAGTTATGTGATGATAATGTTATTATTGTTGTTGTGTGTTTACTTGCTCAAAGGACTAAATCCAAGGAGCGTAGTGAATACTGTCGAGATCTATCGGATCCTCACTGGGCTTATGTATATAAGCTCACTCTCTATTATTGCATGCTTACAGGTGTTGCAGAGCCGGATTACGGGTACGTGCCTCATGATGAGGAAAATATGCCTTACGTGGACGAGTCATATGTTCCCGAGTCTTATCCGTGATTATTTGTTGTTTAATGTCATGTATATTAGCTTAATGGACTTTTATATGCTTTGTTGTTCTTATTGTAATAGATGTTGAAAAATGATGATCCAAACTATGTTAACTTAGTGGCTTTCTTTTGTCTATGGTTAAGTTGTAGTTGTGTCTCAACTTATTTTTGAAATGTATGATAAGGTTGAGGTATTGTATGTCATGTTGGAACGGAAGCGTATAACGAGGATGGTTTATTGTATAATATGGTTGTGTTGTATGTTGTTGTTTGTATTGAGGAATTGCTGGATGTATGATGTTTTATGAGGTTGGCTTAAAACCTCGGAAATCTATTTACTGTCGTTATGCCGCCGAAATTCCGTTGCGTCCTGACTGATTGTAGGTGGGGTCGAGTTGGGGCGTGACAATGCTCAATTTGGTGTAGCTCCAAATGCCATCACTATCTCTACCATTCTTCTTATAACTCGCCATTACTCACGCACCTGAGGTACCTCACTAGCCTCTCCCTCCATGACACCTCCGTCATGCGAACTGGAGGTAGTCTCTGGTAGTCATGCCGTTATCAACCCGACAGCCTGATGCTACCCAAGAGGTGGCACACACATACCAAGACTCAACAATAATAATAAACATCATTCACAGGAGGACAGTCTAGCAGAACTGCCTATCTCCCGGTTCAACAATCATCAATCAATAATCATCAATAATTATCCATTTCCATCAATGTAACATCAATAATCATCAATATAACATCAACATAACATCAATATAACATCAATATTTAATTAAACAACAAAACAACTAAGTTGGATGACAAAGTAGGCCATCCATGTCACGCCCTGACCCGACCCCGTAAAAGGCCAAGCCCAGACCCGACACACGGACGGAGTCTCCTCTGTACCGTGGACGATCCGAAAACCCTACATTCAACCTAATACTTGCGAAAGCCATAATAAACATTTGAATCAAGACACCTTTCTTTTAGAAAATATACATCTTCTCATTAACAACTTTGCGAACCAAAAATGTCATGCATACTACACAAGTATTCGTGCCACTAAACAGTTAAACCATTAGTATGCAATTCTTTACTAGTCATAAGAGTATATCTTTACAACTTCACCTTATTTCAACATTTACAACATAAGATCATAAAGGCCTCAAAATAGAAACTACATACAAGGCTACAAGCCTCAAAATAAAGCGTCAACCAAGCATTAAACACATCAAGCATGGCCCGCACAAAAGTCTGGTAACCAACCACCAGCTAAGCAAAAAAAAGTGCTATGAAGGAAACACCTCCACTTGCTCATCCTCCTCAATTACCTCAATAGGATCAGCTTCAACTACTCCTGTAAAAATATGGTATAGAAAGGAATGAGCAAAAACTATTGCTTAGCGAGGGTTATTGGTCTCAAGGATGGAGATGAGAGAAGAATGCAATGCAAATAGTCAAGCAATTCATTCAATTATCATATAGAGAAACAACAAAGCCAACAACCAAACAAGACAAGCATTAGAACTATAAACACTCATTCAAAGGATACGATTCACTTTCCACGAGCAACTTTCAATCACGAATTCGATGACGATACACTGGCCCAAACCACCTTATAACTTCAGTTTGGAATACCCTGGAAGTATCCATCAATTCTACGACCCAAATCTCCCTGGGAGGCAACCCAATCGAGAAAGGGAATAGGACACGGAGCTAGGGCAACCAACACTAGCAACCCGAGGCTACCCAGAGAGGCCCATCACACCGCCCTTGACTCTATGAATGCAATACAATATACAATGCAGCAATCAAGCAATCAAGCAATAGAGCCACACGTGGGAGAATAACAAAGTAGGTTACTCTAGCGCGCAATAGCAACAGTTGATAAACATTTCAATCAGAATCAATTCTAACAAGCATATCAAGCAACATTAAGCATTCTATAGGCATAACATTAAGAAAACAAACAAAATCACAAAACGACCCAGACTTTCCAAACGCTACTACTTTCAAATGAGCCACGAGTTTTGGAAACCGACTTCACCAATCCTCCTAGGTCACCATAAGGCACGTCTAAAGACCCCAAAACCCTACTTTACCCTAGAATTCACGTAAAGCCGCGATTTTCCCATTTGCTCGTTTGATCTACAATTACCCTAACAAAACACCCAACCAACGCCATAACCACACCAAAAGTGCTTCTATGGCCTCCCGAGACAATGCCATCACACAAAACGAGAAAACGCTAAACTCGACCTAAACGATCCCGACTTGTATCGAGACATTTTTCCTCGTTTTTCCATTACACAATCCAAACAAATCATGCATTTAGGCATTCTAGCATATCTAGCATCTTTTCACATCAACAGAATGCATAACAGAGCAACTTCATCGAAACGGGGGTTTACTATTCATAATTTACTATTCAACTATCAATTAAATTACAATCTCGATATTCAACCGCAGAAAATGCTAAAAAGTTATAAATACACGTTCTACAATTGTCAAGGAACATTCTTTAAGCATCAAAACGATTAAAATAACAAACTACGGCTAAAA
Source organism: Ehretia macrophylla (assembly GCA_037974665.1). NCBI lineage: Eukaryota > Viridiplantae > Streptophyta > Magnoliopsida > Boraginales > Ehretiaceae > Ehretia > Ehretia macrophylla. The sequence continues at coordinate 48,162,276 of CM075765.1, read as the reverse complement.
CCCAAAAATTATAAAGTTGATACATATAACATTCAAATGCGCAAATAATGTGCTTCCCTCACCTTAGACACTCCTAGTCGCTAGGAAAACCATGTTGGATGCCTCGGAAACAACCCTGTGCAAGCTCACACAAAGATTGGAAGTTTGGAAGTTGAAAATCTTTTTTTTTCCTCTCAAGTTTCGGCCAGCCCTTGTTTTCTGTTTCAGCTTTGTTTTTTGTTTTTGTTTTTGCAAAGTTTTAAGCTTATAATGATGACAAGCCTTGGTCAAATGGTCAAGCCCTTGGTCAACTAACTTAAGTTGGTCAATTTAGCCTATTTTTATGCATTTTAAAGCTATAATAACCAACAAAAAATTAATTCTAGTTAACAACAAATAAAATATTAAATTTAAGACACCAAAATACTAGTTTTCACTATTTGTTGAGGACTATAAAACACCCTCTAACTATCGCTCTCAAAATGCAATGCACTTTGCGACAATAAAGAAGTAACAATTAGATTCCAAGGAATTTAAGAAAGTATAATTTTAAGAATAATAAACAAGAAAATTCCACATTCCGGGCTCGGGTATTACACCATCTCCCCATTAAAACAATTGCGTCCACGCAATTCTCACTTGGTCGACAAACAACTCCGGATATTGACTCCGAACCTGGTCCTCTCTTTCCCAAGTCGCTTCCTCAAACCCGTGATGATTCCATAGAACCTTTACTAACGGAATACTCTTCCTGCGAAGTTCCTGAACTTTCCGATCCACTATTCGAATCGGTTTCTCTTCATAAGTTAACTTTTCCTCAATCTGCAAAGGCTCTGGTTCAAGTACTGTTTCTTACTCGGCTAACTACTTTCAGCTATCATCTCAGCCTTCCGTTTCTCAAACTTCGAGGCTACTTGGAATGCCTCGGGAAAAGTAGTATAAGTCTGCCCAGTCAAATGCAACTGTATATCCATTCTCAGCCCACGAACAAACCTATGAATCATCCTCCTAGCTGGCCGCACCAGCTCAGGCATATACCTCGACAGGCTGACAAACCTAGCCTCATACTATGCAACAGTCATGTTTCCCTGCTTCAGGGCCACAAATTCATCCTCCCGCCTTTCCCTAGCCATCTCGGGAATATACTTATCCCAAAACTCACTCACGAAATCATCCCACAAATGCGGAACATCCTTACAGTCCCACCTCAACCTGACTGTCACGCTCCGACCCGACCCCGCAAAAGGCCAAGCCCGGACCCGACACACGGACGGAGTCTCCTCTGTATCGCGGACGATCCGAAAACCCTAAAAATCAATATAACATTTGCGAAAGCCATATAATAATCAAAACAAGCCAACTTTCTTTAAAAACATACATTTCTTATTATCTAACTTTCCAAACCAAAATGATATGCATACTACACAAGTATTTATGCCACTAATCAATTCCATTAGCATGCATTTCCTTACTAGTCACAAGGTATAAGTTTACAACTTTACATTCTTTCAACTTATACACCATAAGACCATAGAGGCCTCAAACTAGAAAATACATACAAAGCTACAATCCTCAAAATTAAACAACATCCAAGCAATATACATATCATGCAAGGCTCGCACAAAAATCTGGCAACCAACCACCAGCAATGCAGAGAAGTGCTATCATGGAAACACCTCCACCTGCTCCTCCTTCTCTATTACCTCAAGAGGGTTTGCTTCAACTACTCCTGTAAAAATATAGTATAGAGAGGAATGAGCAAAAACTATTGCTCAACGAGGGCAATTGGTCTCAAGGACGGAGATGAGAGGAGTATGCAATGCAATTAGCCAAGCAATACATACAAATCATATAAAGATACAACCAAAGCCAACAATAAAGCATGGCAAGTATTTAAAGCTGCAAACACTCATTCAAAGGATACGATACTCTTTTCACGAGCAACTTTCAAACACAAATTCGATGACGACGCGCCGGCCCAAACCACCTTATAACACCAATTTGGAATACCCCGGAAGTATCCATCAACCTACGACCCAAATCTCCCTGGGAGGCAACCCAAGCGAGAAAGGGAATAGCAGCGGAGCTAGAGCAACCAACAGTGGCAACCCGAGGCTACCCAGAGAGGCCCATCACTCACGCGCGAGACACTATGCAATGCAAGACTCGATACAAGGCGATAAACAAGCGATAAAGCCACACGTGAAAGAATAACAAAGTAGGTTATTCTCGTACGCAATAGCAGCAATTGATAAGCATTTCAACCCAAAACAACTCAAACAAGTATTTCAAGTAACCCTAAGCATTCTATAGGCATAAAGTCAAGAAAACACACAAAAACACAACTCGGCCCCAACTATCAAAACGCTACCATTTCCAAACGAGCCACAAGTTCTGGAAACCGACTTCGCTAACCCTCTTAGGTCACCATAAGGCACGTCTAAAGACCCCGAAACCTTACTTTACCCTAGAACTCGCGCAAAGCCCCGATTTCCCCCTTTCTCTTTTGAACTACAACTGTAACAACCAAACACCCAACCAACGCCATAATCGCACCAAAAGTGCTTCCATGGCTTCCCGAAGCAATGCCAACACGCAAAACGAGAAAATGCTAAAGTCGACCTAAACGACCTCGACTTTTCCAAAGGCGTAATTCTCATTTTTTCCACTACGCAACCCAAACAAACCATGCATTTAGGCATTCTAGCATACCTAGCACATTTCTACATCAACGGAAAGCATAACAGCGCAACTTCAACGTTTCAAGGTTTTACTATTCATAAAACACTATTCAATTGACAATTTAATTTGCAATCACAACATTTAACCGCAGAAAATGTTACAAAGCTATAAATACATGTTCTACAAATGCCAAGGAACATACTAGAAGCATCAAATCGCTTTAAATAACAATCTACGGACAAATCTCAAAATTGACAAAGTTAACATACATAACGTTTAAATGCGCAAATAACATGCTTCCCTCACCTCAGGCACTCCTAGTCGCTAGGAAAACAACGCTAGTTGCCTCGGAAATCACCCCGCATGAGCTCTCGCGAAGATTGAACGATTGAAAGGTTGAAATATTTTTTTTTCTCAAAGCTCTCGGCCTATTCTGCTCTGTTCAGCTGCTATTTTTTTTTTTTTTTGGCTTAGTTAAATGCTTATTTAAGTGTTAAATGGTCAAAGCTTCAAAGGTCCAAGCCAAACAACTTAAAACTTGGTCAAAGGCTCTATTTTTGTGCATTTTTTAGCTCAATAACTAACACCAACTAAATTTTCAGCTAGCAACAACTAAAATATAAAATTTAAGTCATCTAAATACTAGTTTCACTATTTGCTAAGGACTAGAAATCGTTCTCTAGCTATCGTTCCTTAAATGAAATGCACGTTGCGACAGCGAGAAAGTAACAATTAATTCATAAAGAATTTAAGGAAATATAATTTTCAAAATAATAAACAAGAAAATTCACATTCTGGGCTCGGGTATTACACCCTCTCCCCCTTAAAACAATTGTGCCCACGCAATACCTACTTGGTCAACAAACAACTCCGGATACTGATCCCGAACCTGGTCCTCTTTTTCCCAAGTTGCTTCCTCAAATCCGTGATGATTCCACATAACCTTTACTAACGGAATACTCTTTCTGCGAAGCTCCTGAACTTTTCGATCCACAATTCGAATCGGTTTCTCTTCATAAGACAACTTCTCTTCAATCTGCAAAGGCTCTGGTTCAAGTACATGTGAAGGGTCTGGATGGTATTTCTTCAACATAGACACGTGGAACACATTGTGCAGTCTCGACATGCTCGGAGGCAAAGCTAATCGATAAAGCAAAGGACCTACCTTTTCGGTGATCTTATACGGACCCACATACCTAGACTAAGCTTCCCGCTCTTACCGTGCCGAATCAATCCCTTCCGTGGAGAAATCTTAAGAAACACCCAATCTCCCAAATCAAACTCAAGATCCCCACGGTGCTTATCCGTATAACTCTTCTGATGACTCTGAGCTGTAAGCATACGCTGGCGAATAAGGTGAACATTATCTACCATCTTAATCATCTCAGGTAACACAGTCGAATCAACTGTTCTCATCTCTCCAACCTCTTCCCAATATAACGGGGATCTGCATTTCTGACCATACAACGCCTCGTAGGGAGCCATACCGATAGTAGATTGATAACTATTGTTGTAGGCGAACTCTGCTAAAGGCAAAAACTTCTCCCAATTCTTCCCAAAGTCAAGCACACATGCCCGAAGCATGTCTTCCAAGATTCTGATAGTTCTCTCAGACTGGCCATCAGTTTGTGGATGATATGCAGTGCTGAAGCTCAACTTAGTTCCCATGGCCTCTTGTAACTTCTGCCAAAAATGAATTCTGAATTTGGGATCTCTATCTGACACTATACTCTGTGGCACACCGTGCAATCTCACAATATTAGCAACATAAAGTTCAGCTAGCTTATCAAGGCTATCATGTTTGTTCACAGGAAAAAAATATATAACTTTAGTCAATCGGTCCACAACAACCCAAACAGAATCACATCCTCTCGGAGATCTAGGAAGATCGGTCACAAGGTCCATTGTTATATGTACCCACTTCCATTGCGGAATCGACAACGGCTGTAGAAGTCCGGCTGGCCTCTGATGCTCAACTTTAACCCTCTGACAAGTCAAACATCTGGATACATACCCAGCAATCTCCCCCTTCATATTGTTCCACCAGAAGTGTTGTTTCAAATCTCTATAGATTTTTGTACTGCCCGGGTGAATCGTATACCTCAAATTATGTGCCTCGGACAGGATCTCATTATTCAAAGTTGGATCATCAGGAACACATACTCTATCCCTGAATCTGAAGATACCATCTGCATGTAATTTAAACTCCGACTCTCCCCCTTTTGATTTTTCTTGGATCTTCAAGATGTGATGATCAGTCTTCTGAGCTTCTCTGATCTGTGCTAGCAACCCTGACTGAATCTGTAAACTTGCAAATCGAATCCCTACCTCAGTAGCTTCTAGTTTCCATGAACAAATTTCTTCCAAAGTCTCCCAATCCTTGATAATTAAGCTTGCAACAGTAGCCTTTCGGCTTAAAGCATCAACAACAACATTTACCTTACCTGGCACGTAGTTAATAGAACAGTTATAACCACCCAATAGCTCTAGTCATCTTCGCTGCCTTATATTCAGATCCTTCTGTGAAACCAAATACTTGAGACTCTTGTGGTCAGTAAAAATTTCAAATCTGCAACCCCACAAGTAATGACGCCACTTCTTCAAAGAAAACACAACTGCAGCTAACTCCAGATCATGTGTAGGGTAATTGACTTCATAAGGTTTCAATTTCCTAGAAGCATAGGCAATCACCTTACCATTCTGCATTAAAACACAGCCCAAACCTTCTTTAGATGCATCACTGTAGACAACAAAGTTCTCTGTTCCCTCAGGTAAAGCTAGTATAGGAGCTGTAGTTAGTCTCTTCTTCAATTCTTGGAAACTGGATTCACATTTAGCATCCCAGTTGTAAGCAACTTTCTTCCGAGTCAACTGGCTCAAAGGTCCAGAAATTTTGGAGAAGTCTTTAACAAATCTCCGGTAGTAACCTGCCAATCCAAGAAAACTCCGAATCTCTAACACCGTCTCAGGTCTCTTCCAAGATGAAACAACCTCAATCTTAGCTGGGTCCACTGAAATTCCTCGATCTGAAATGATATGGCCTAGAAAAGATATCTGATTCAACCAAAACTCATACTTGCTGAATTTAGCAAAAAGCTTGTTTTCCTGCAAGGTCTGTAGCACAATCTTCAAGTGTTGCTCATGTTCAGCCTCGTTCTTCGAATACACTAAAATGTCGTCAATAAAGATCACGATAAACTGATCAAGGTAAGGTCAAAAAACCCTCTGCATCAAGTCCATGAATGCGGCTGGTGCATTCGTCAATCCAAACGGCAACACAACAATTCATAGTGGCCATATCTAGTCCTGAATGTCGTCTTTGGTATATTGCCACTCCGAATTCTAAGTTGATAGTAACCCTGCCTCAAGTCAAATTTGGAGTAAACACTCGCACCCTGCAACTGGTCAAACAATTCTTCAATCAACGGCAAGGGGTATTTTTTCTTAATCGTGACTTGATTAAGTCCCCTGTAATCAATGCATAACCGTAGCGTGCCGTCTTTCTTTCTCACAAACAACACAGGTGCACCCCACGGCGAAGAACTAGGTTGTATGAACCCTTTCTCAAGCAAATTCTGAAGCTGAATTTTTAACTCTTGAAGTTCAGCCGATGCCATTCTATAAGGACTCCTAGAAATTGGTGTAGTGCCTGGCACAAGATCAATCACGAACTCAATCTCCCTATCCGGTGGTAAACCCGGTAATTCCTCAGGAAATACACCAGGGAAGTCTCTAACAATCGGAACCGCATTCAGACTCAACTTATCAATAGGCTGATTGATCAAATAGGCTAAGTAAGCTTCACAACCCTTATTCAACAACTTAGAAGTCTTGATCGCTGATAAAAGTGGAATTCGGACAGCCCTGCAATTCCCAACAATCTCCAGTACCGGTAGGTCAGGAACCTGAAGATAAACAACCTTTGTTCTACAATCCAACTGAGCATAATACTTTCCCAACCAGTCCATTCCCAAAATGATTTCAATGTCACGGAATGGCAATATAATTAAATTAGCAGGAAATTTACGGTTCTCAATACATATATCACAAGATTTGCAAATAGACTCAGTAACAAATTTTGCACCCAAAGGAGTACTAACTTCAACTTCATGAGGCAATTTATCAATGCAAACATTCACAGATCGTGCACATGCAGGAGTTATAAACGAATGTGTAGCTCCGGGATCAATCAAAACTTTAACTGGCTGAGTATTGAGAAGAAAGGTACCTTCCACAATAGCTGTAGTATCGGGCAGCTCCTCCGCATCTAGTGCAAAGACCCTAGCCTGAACTCTCTGTGCTGGTCGTGCACCTGCAGCCCTATTCTGAACATCTTGGCCTCCACCACGGCCCTGAACATTGTTATACTTAGGGCAATCTCTCACCCTATGGTCATCACTACCATAACCCGTACATTTACCACTCTTCCTCCAGCAGTTAACCTCAATATGGCCCGATCGATTACAATAATTACACTGCTGATTTTGCCTAACCGCAGTGTTTCCCGTAGGTGCTGGGGCTCTGGCAGGGGTAGGAACTGTACCTCCCTGCTGGGGTCTAGTCACAGCTGGCCTAGTCTGAATCTGCTGCTGTGGCTGATACGGACGCTGCTGAGGAGCCTGTGCAGAAGACTGATACTGCCTCGGCTGACTTTGGCTGCTCTGGCCCAAATACTGGTTCTTACTCGGCTGACTGCTCTCAGCTAACATCTCAGCCTTCCGTTTCTCAAACTTCGAGGCTGCTTGAAATGCCGCGGGAAAAGTAGTGGAGGTCTGCCCAGTCAAATGCAACTGTATGTCCATTCTCAGGCGACGTACAAAGTTATGTATCATCCTCCTAGCCTGTCGTACCAACTCGGGCATATGCCTCGACAGGCTAACAGACCCAGCCTCCTATTGTGCAACAGTCATGTTTCCTTACTTCAATGCCACAAACTCATCCTCCGGCCTTTCCATAGCCATCTCGGGAATATATTTGTCCCGAAACTCACTCACAAAATCATCCCATAAATGTGGAACATCCTCACAATCCCACCTCAATCTGATAGTATTCCACCACTGCTCTGCATCACCCTCAAATAAAAATTATGCATAATCTATTCTTGCCTCATCAGTGAACCTCAAAGCCGTGAAAATTTTCTCAACACGATTAATCCATCTCTCGGCAGCCTCATCATCCGGCTCCCCGCAAAACTTTCCCGGCTCATGCCTCAGAAATTTCTCTAGCTGGTTATTCTCAACTCTGTACCCCTGTCCACCAGGATTAGCTTGATTTCCCTGGGGATTATTCCTGTCTTTCCTCTGCTCATGTAGTACCTGTGTGATCCGGTCTACTGCAGGAGTCATGGTAGCCATAAACTGCTCAGGCAACGGCTGCTGACCCTCTTCTGCTGCCTCTTCATCCGATCCTATACCTTGAGTACCACGACGTGGTGGCATAGTAACAATTCACAATAGCTGGCAACATTTAAAAGCAGTTTATAGACAGGAATATAGCACATAAGATTAGATAACACTCAAGTCAATAACAATCCAATATTCTATCACACAATTCACATAAGACAAGTTCAACTTGCCAAACTATTTCACTTAAACACATAAACACTCCAAGTTCACAAGGTCATGCTATATCATTTTCTTTTCACTTAGCAATCATACATAAAGACTTTAACATTTTAGACCTTTATCCCACAGACCGAGAATCATATCCCGGCTCATGCAAGACTATCATGCTCTGATACCACCTAAAGATGTCACGCCCCGACCCGACCCCGCAAAAGGCCAAGCCCGGACCCGACACACGGACGGAGTCTCCTCTGTATCGCGGGCTGTCCGAAAACCCTAAAAATCAATATAACATTTGCGAGAGCCATATAATAATCAAGACGAGCCCACTTTCTCTAAAAACATAGATATCTCATTATCAAACTGTCCAAACCTAAATGATATGCATACTACACAAGTATTTATCCCACTAATCAATTCCATTCGCATGCATTTCCTTAGTAGACACAAGGTATAAGTTTACAAGTTTACATTCTTTCAACTTATACACCATAAGACCATAGAGGCCTCAAACTAGAAAATACATACAACGCTACAATCCTCAAAATTAAACAACATCCAAGCAATATACATATCATGCAAGGCTCGCACAAAAATCTGGCAACCAACCACCAGCAAAGCAGAGAAGTGCTATCATGGAAACACCTCCACCTACTCCTCCTCCTCTATTACCTCAAGAGGGTCCGCTTCAACTACTCCTGTAAAAATATAGTATAGAGAGGAATGAGCAAAAACTATTGCTCAGCGAGGGCAATTGGTCTCAAAGACGGAGATGAGAGGAGTATGCAATGCAATTAGCCAAGCAATACATACAAATCATATAAAGATACAACCAAAGCCAACAATAAAGCAAGTCAAGTATTTAAAGCTGCAAATACTCATTCAAAGGATACGATACTCTTTTCACGAGCAACTTTCAAACACGAATTCGATGACGACGCGTCGGCCCAAACCACCTTATAACACCAGTTTGGAATACCCCGGAAGTATCCATCAACCTACGACCCAAATCTCCCGGGGAGGCAACCCAAGCGAGAAAGGGAATAGCAGCGGAGCTAGAGCAACCAACACTGGCAACCCGAGGCTACCCAGAGAGGCCCATCACTCACGCGCGAGACACTATGCAATGCAAGACTCGATACAAGGAGATAAACAAGCGATAAAGCCACACGTGAAAGAATAACAAAGTAGGTTATTCTCGCACGCATTAGCAGCAATTGATAAGCAATTTCATCCAAAACAACTCAAACAAGTATTTCAAGTAACCCTAAGCATTCTATAAGCATAAAGTCAAGAAAACACACAAAAACACAACTCGGCGCCAACTATCAAAACGCTACCATTTCCAAATGAGCCACGAGTTCTGGAAACCGACTTCGCCAACCCTCTTAGGTCACCATAAGGCACGTCTAAAGACACCGAAACCTTACTTTACCCTAGAACTCGCACAAAGCCCCGATTTCCCCATTTCTCGTTTGAACTACAACTATAACAACCAAACACCCAACCAACGCCATAATCACACCAAAAGTGCTTCCATGGCTTCCCGAAGCAATGCCAACACGCAAAACGAGAAAACGCTAAAGTCGACCTAAACGACCCCGACTTTTCCAAAGGCATAATTCTCATTTTTTCCACTACGCAACCCAAACAAACCATGCATTTAGGCATTCTAGCATACCTAGCACATTTCTACATGAACGGAAAGCATAACAGCGCAACTTCAACGTTTCAAGGTTTTACTATTCACAAAACACTATTCAATTGACAATTTAATTTGCAATCACAACATTTAACCGCAGAAAATGTTACAAAGCTATAAATACATGTTCTACAAATGCCAAGGAACATACTAGAAGCATCAAATCGCTTTAAACAACAATCTACGGACAAATCTCAAAATTGACAAAGTTAACATACATAACGTTTAAATGTGCAAATAACATGCTTCCCTCACCTCAGGTACTCCTAGTCGCTAGGAAAACAACGCTAGTTGCCTCGGAAATCACCCCGCACGAGCTCTCGCGAAGATTGAACGATTGAAAGGTTGAAAGGTTTTTTTTTTTTTCTCCAAGCTCTTGGCCTATTCTACTCTATTCAGTTGCTATTTTTTTTTGCTTAGTTAAATGCTTATTTAAGTGTTAAATGGTCAAAGGGTCAAAGGTCCAAGTCAAACAACTTAAAACTTGGTCAAATGCTCTATTTTTGTTCATTTTCAAGCTCAATAACTAACACCAAATAAATTTTCAGCTAGCAACAATTAAAATATAAAATTTAAGTCATCTAAATACTAGTTTCACTATTTGCTGAGGACTAGAAATCGTTCTCTAGCTATCGCTCCTTAAATGCGATGCACGTTGCGACAGTGAGAAAGTAACAATTAATTCATAAAGAATTTAAGGAAATATAATTTTCAAAATAATAAACAAGAAAATTCACATTCCGGGCTCGGGTATTACACTGACAGTGTTCCACCACTGTTCTGCGTCACCCTCAGACAGAAATGCTGCATAGTCTATTCTTGCCTCATCAGTGTACCACAAAGCAACAAAAATTTTCTCAACACGGTTAATCCATCTCTCGGCTACCTCATCATCCGGCTCTCCAAAGAACTTACCCAGCTCGTGCCCCAGTAATTTCTCCAACTTATTATTCTAAGCCCTATACCCCTGTCCACCAGGATTAGCTTGATTTTCCTGGGGATTATTTTTCCTCTCCTGCCTCTGCTCTTGCAGTACCTGTGTAATCAGGTCAACTGCATTGGTCATAGTAGCCATAAACTGTTCAGGCAACGGTTGCTGACCCTGTTCTGCTGCCTCTTCATCTGCCCCTTGACCTTGAGTACTACGACGTGGCGGCATAGTAACAACTTACAATAGCTGGCAACATATAAAAGCAGTTTATAGACAGAAATATAACACATAAGATTAGATAACACTCAAGTCAATATCAATCAAATATCCTATCATACAATTCACATAACACAAGATTGACATGCCAAACTAGTGCACTTTAACACATAAGCACCCAAGTTCACATAGTCATACTATAACATTTTTTTTTTCACTTAACAATCATATAATAACACTTTAGCATTTTAGACCTTTACCCCACAGACCGAGAAACATATCCCGGCTCATGCAATTCTATCATGCTCTGATACCACCTAAAGATGTCACGCCCCGACCCGACCCCGCAAAAGGCCAAGCCCGGACCCGACACACGGACGGAGTCTCCTCTATACCGTGGACGATCCGAAAACCCTACATACAACCTAATACTTGCGAAAGCCATAATAAACATTTGAATCAAGACAACTTTCTTTTAGAAAATATACATCTTCTCATTAACAACTTTCTGAACCAAAAATGTCATGCATACTACACAAGTATTCGTGCCACTAAATAGTTAAACCATTAGTATGCAATTCTTTACTAGTCATAAGAGTATATCTTTACAACTTCACCTTCTTTCAACTTTTACAACATAAGCCCATAAAGGCCTCAAAATAGAAACTATATACAAGGCTACAAGCCTTAAAATGAAATGTCAACCAAGCATTAAACACATCAAGCATGGCCCGCACAAAAGTCTGGCAGCCAACCACCAGCTAAGCAAAAAAAAGTGCTATCAAGCATACACCTCCACTTGCTCCTCCTCCTCAATTACCTCAATAGGATCAGCTTCAACTATTCCTGTAAAAATATGGTATAGAAAGGAATGAGCAAAACCTATTGCTCAGCAAGGGTTATTGGTCTCAAGGACAGACATGAGAGGAGAATGTGTAACACCCCGATCCCTCTCGAGACCGGAGGTTCTATCAATCGATTTAATCACAACCCAAACCAAACCCGGGCAATATTTTCAGGGAAAACGGACGGAGTCTCCACTGTTTCTAGGCGAAATGTAAAACCTGTAATAGCATATAAATGGACCACCACCGTGTCCAACCATACAAAACTTCCTCAAGGCCATCCGAGCCTCGGTTCTCAACAATTTAAACTCAGCAAATATACATACATTTCCAATTTAAAAGCTAACCTATCTTTTTCATTTTGACAAGTACATTCAAACTAGACAATTAAACCATACTAAGCTGCTGCATAAAATAAACTATCATGCCATTCTAATTCTTTTCCTTTGATCATTACAAACATGCATTGAAGCTAAGTTATAATAACTAGATACATAATCTAACTTATCAAACTACTTCAACAACCTAATGAAACTTAATTTACATACTTTTTGACATTAAATACATACATCATATGAAAGCATATATCTTTACAACTTCGACACTCAAGGCACATAGGCACGCAAGACAACTCTTCAGGCACGAACTTTCACGTAATCATGAACTTTCCAACTAACATGGCATTTCCTGAAATGTGGTGGTGAGGAGTGAGTATACACAACACGTATACTCAGTGAGGACGAGACAGATATCGAGGTGGAGAGAAAAAAGATCGTGCAATGCAAATAGGTACAGTTAAGCAATATAATCAATAAAAAGACATTCAATATAATTGGCAACACAACAAACAATCAAAGAAAGCAATAACATAACCATTCAAAGCTATACCACACTCTGAAGGCTATGGTTCACTCATACGAGCAATGTACCATTTCACGAACGATACATCAATCTCGAGCTTGATGTTGACAACGATGACAATAAGTGTGCATCCACTTTATAACACCAGTTTGGAATACCCCGGAAGTATCCATCAATTCTACGACCCAAATCTCCCTGGGAGGCAACCCAAGTGAGAAAAGGGAATACCTACGGAGCTAGAGCAACCAACACTGGCAACACGAGGCTACCCAGAGAGGCCCATACTCACGCGATGGACACTATGCAATGCAAGACTCGATACAAGGCGATAAACGAGCGATAAACAAGATATCAAGCATTATCAACAATTGATAAACATTTCAATCAACAACCAACTCTAACAAGCAATAAAAAGCATTAACAAGCATTCTATAGGTATAACATCAAGAAAACACACAAAGTCACAAATCGGCCCCAACTATCAAAACACTACCATCTCCAAACGAGCCACGAGTTCCAGAAACCGACTTCGCCAATCTTCCTAGGTCACTATAAGGCACATCTAGAGACTCCGAAACCCTACTTAACCCTAGAATTCACGCAAAGCCTGGTTTTCCCCCCTTGCTCATTTGAACGACAACTATACCAACCAAACACCCAACCAACACCACGACCGCACCAAAAGTGCTTCCATGGGCTCCTGAAACAATGCCATCACGTAAAACGAGAAAACGCTAAAGTCGACCTAAACAACCCCAACTTTCACTAAGCTGTTTTTCATCATTTTTCTATTACACATTCCAATTAAACCACACATTTAGGCATTCTAGCATATCTAGCACATTTCTACATCAACGGACAGCAAAACGGAACAACTTCATCGTTTCAAGGGTTTACTATTCATAAAACACTATTCATTAATCAATTTAAATTGCAATCTCAACATTTAACCGTAGAAAATGATAAAAGGCTATAAATACATGTTCTACAATAAACAAGGAACGTTCTTTAAGCAACAAAACGATTAAAACAACAATTTACGCATAAAATGCAAAAATCAATGTTTAGATACAAAATTTTCAAATGCACAAATAACGATGAAACCCTCACCTTAGACGCTCCTAGACGCTAGGAAAACCTCGTAGGATGCCTCGGAAACCACCCCGTGCAAGCTCACGCGAAGATTTGATGATTTGAAGTTGCATTTTCTTTTTTTTTCTCTCCCTACTTTTCGGCCCTGCCCTTTCTGATTTCAGCTCTGTTTTTTTTTTTTTTTCTTTGTTTAAGCTTAAAATGGTGACAATTTGGTCAAAGGTTGGTCAAACAACTTAAAAACTAGTCAAAATGGCTTATTTTTGTGCATTTTTAAGCTAAATAACTAACACCAAAATTAATTATAGCTAGCAACAATTAAATTATAAAATTTTAGTCATCTAAATACTAATTTCACTATTTGCTGAGGACTGGAAACCGTTTCCTAGCTAATGCTCTCGATATGCAATGCACGTTGCGACAACAAAAGAAGTAACAATTAAATCTCAAAGAATCTATGAAATATATCATTTTTGGAAAGCATCACAGTTTAAAATTTACTCTGGCTCGGAGTTACTTTTCTCACTTATTTGAAAACCGAGTGATTTTAACGCAAAACAACCAAAACCGATTATTAAAATAATCACAGCAATCAAGGTAATCAATATTCATCTAAATTAATTAATTTAACCATTTCTAGAACATTTTAAAGAATTATGAAGTCAATATTAAGATACAAATGAAAGTTAATATAACACATAGTCAAATACAATTAAACTCTGACATTTAAGATGACACTTAATTAATCACAAGAGTATAAATTCAATTACTATAATTATTTGAAATAGATAATAATCTTTTAATTATTCAATGCACAACTACTAAATGCTTCCAAGAGGAATATTAAAATATTGCAAATTGGTTGATTTAACTAATTAAACATTTAATCAAATGCGGTCAAGTGCTATTAAATGCATGCCGGGTTCGGGTTATCACATCCTTCCCCCCTTAAAACAATTGCGTCCTCGCAATTCTTCTTCCAGTAGGACTCTGCATCATCTAAAATCCAACTCTGACTAATCTTCATCAGTTGTTGAGCAAGATAGTATATAAGAATTCTCGTAGGAAATCCCGAATAGAAATCCCAATCAAGAATGCCGAGGAAATACCAACTAAAGACTGAAGCAAAGATAATGTAGATATTATCAATACCACATACTAATGGCAGGAAGAGTACCGAAGGAATACCATATTTAAGAATCTTCAATAGAAGTCTAACAAGTACCCAATAAGAAAGTTAGGAGATAGCCAGAGTAGTTGCATCTCATGCAGTGCTGATTACCGTAAATAGACCTAGCTGAAAGTTCTGTAAAGGAATATAGAGAAGAATACCAAAGGCCAACCTCTAAATGAAATCTTCCAATCACTGAGTTCCTACCATAACATCTTAGTCAAACAGCAAATATAGATTTCCCCTGAGTGGAAAGGCCGAAGGAGAAGCCGTAAACAGTACAAGCTAATATGTCCAATCAGAATTCCAAGTGTAGGATCTTCCAATAAATGCCAATACGTAAAATACTAGTAGAATGCCCAATAAGAATTCCAAAGAATACCGTATGTAATTTGAGATAATGAGTCTGATAGGAATTCCAGTTACCAAACCAACTGAGGGATGCCAAAGAAAATACCCGAACAATGCTCCAGTAAGAAAGTACCAAGAATTGCCCAATAAGTAATACTAAATAACTGGGCACTAAGGGTCCTAAAGAATGCCATTGAAGAATTTCCAATCAGGGATGCCAATATCATACCAATAAAGACCGAGACACATATACCATAGATAATACTGTGCAGTAAGGCCGATTGAAATCCCATTAACCAAGTCTACCAAGTAGTGCCAATAGAAGTCTCCAAATAATATCCAGTAAGAAACCCAAGAATGCTCCAAAGAATAACCAAATAAACCCCAAGAGAAAACTATTCTTTCACAACTGCTAAGCACAGAGAAGGCCATAGAGATTTGCCAATAGCCGAGCTCCAAAAGCAAACACCAATTTCCAAATAAAGGCTGGCCAAATGCCATTCATTTCCTGCCAATCCATACATCTTGAAAAGCCAGCGGTGAACCACTTTCTTCAGGGGAGAAAGAAGTCTTTCTTACCATTTCCACGGGACATGTATGAATGCCAAGATATCACAGTTATACATATGCCTTAAGCTATTATGCCAGAAAGTTTACAAAAGACTTTATTCAACAAAGTCACTCAAGCATAACAATCAAGTCAAGCACAACATAATCAATTCAAATCACAGCACAACCAATTCAAGACATTCCAATACACACATTACAAGCAATAGTCCAAGCAAATAACAATTCACGAGGTCGATTCAATTCACGATGCCAATTCAATAGGTCAATTCAATAGACGACTAGACATTCCACCTTTACTGAGAAACATTTAACACATAACACATAACTTTATCACATAAGTGCATACATTCAAGTCAAGACATACAATCTCACATACAAGCATACACTTTCAAGACACACTTAACAAGCACACATTCAAGGGTCACTACCCACCAGACCAAGGATCCTGTCCCGGCTTATGAGCTAGACAAGCTCTGATACCACCTGTAACACCCCGATCCCTCTCGAGACCGGAGGTTCTATCAATCGATCTAATCACAACCCAAACCAAACCCGGGCAATATTTTCAGGGAAAACTGACGGAGTCTCCACTGTTTCTAGGCGAAATGTAAAACTTGTAATAGCATATAAATGGACCACCATCATGTCCAACCATACAAAACTTCCTCAAGGCCATCCGAGCCTCGGTTCTCAACAATTTAAACTCAGCAAGTATACATACATTTCCAATTTGAAAGCTAACCTATCTTTTTCATTTTTACAAGTACATTCAATGTCACGCCCCGACCCGACCCCGCAAAAGGCCAAGCCCGGACCCGACACACGGATGGAGTCTCCTCTGTACCGCGGACGATCCGAAAACCCTAAAATCAATATAACACTTGCGAAAGCCATATAATAATCAAAACAAGCCAACCTTCTTTAAAAACATACATTCTTATTATCCAACTTTCCAAGCCAAAAATGATATGCATACTACACAAGTATTTATGCCACTAATCAATTCCATTAGCATGCATTTTCTTACTAGTCACAAGAGTGTAAGTTACAACTTTACATTCTTTCAACTTATACAACATAAGACTGTAGAGGCCTCAAACTAGAAAATACATACAAGGCTACAAGCCTCAAAATTAAGTGACCTCCACGCAATATACATAACAAGCAAGGTTCGCACAAAATCTGGTAACCAACCACCAGCAAAGCAGAGAAGTGCTATCACGGAAACACCTCCACCTGCTCCTCCTCCTCTATTACCTCTAGAGGGTCTGCTTCAACTACTCCTGTCAAAACATAGTATAGAGAGGAATGAGCAAAAACTATTGTTCAGCGAGGACAATTGGTCTCAAGGACGGAGATGAGAGGAGTATGCAATGCAATTAGCCAAGCAATACATACAAATCATATAAAGATACAACCAAAGCCAACAATAAAGCAAGGCAAGTATTTAAAACTGCAAACACTCATTCAAAGGATACGATACTCTTTTCACGAGCAACTTTCAAACACAAATTTGATGACGACGCGCCGGCCCAAACCACCTTATAACACCAGTTTGGAATACCCCGGAAGTATCCATCAACCTACGACCCAAATCTCCCTGGGAGGCAACCCAAGCGAGAAAGAGAATAGCAGCGGAGCTAGAGCAACCAACACTGGCAACCCAAGGCTACCAAGAGAGGCCCATCACTCACGCACGAGACACTATGCAATGCAAGACTCGATACAAGGCGATAAACAAGCGATAAAGCCATACGTAGGAGAATAACAAAGTAGGTTACTCTCGCACGCAATAGCAGCAATTGATAAGCAATTCAATCCAAATCATTTCAAACAAGTATTTCAAGCAACCCTAAACATTCTATAGACAAAAAAATCAAGAAAGCAAGCAAAAACACAAACCGGCCCCAACTATCAAAACCCTACCATTTCCAAACGAGTCACGAGTTCTGGAAACCGACTTCGACAAACTTCCTAGGTCACCATAAGGCACGTCTAAAGACCCCGAAACCTTACTTTACCCTAGAACTTGCGCAAAGCCCGGATTTCCCCCTCTCTCGTTTGAACTACAACTATAACAACCAAACACCCAACCAACGCCATAATTGCACCAAAAGTGCTTCCATGGCCTCCCGATACAATGCCAACACGCAAAACGAGAAAACGCTAAAGTCGACCTAAACGACCCCGACTTTCCCAAAGGCATAATTCTTATTTTTTCCACTACGCAACCGAAACAAACCATGCATTTAGGCATTCTAGCATACCTAGCACATTTCTACATCAACGGAAAGCATAACAGCGCAACTTTAACATTTCAAGGTTTTACTATTCATAAAACACTATTTAATTGACAATTTAATTTGCAATCACAACATTTAACCGCAACAAATGTTAAAAAGCTATAAATACACGTTCTACAATTGCCAAGGAACATTCTAGAAGCATCAAATCGCTTTAAACAACAATCTACGGACAAATCTCAAAATTGACAAAGTTAACATACATAACGTTTAAATGCGCAAATAACATGCTTCCCTCACCTTAGGCACTCCTAGTCGCTAGGAAAACAACGCTAGTTGCCTCGGAAATCACCCCGTACGAGCTCACGCAAAGATTGAACGATTGAAAGGTTGAAATCTTTTTTTTTTCTCTCTTGGAACTCACGGCCCTCTCTCTCTGTTTCAGCTGCTGTTTTTTTTTTATTTTGCTTAGTTAAATGCTTATTTAAGTGCTAAATGGTCAAATGGTCAAAGGTCTAGGTCAAACAACTTAAAACTTGGTCAAAGGTCGTATTTTTGTGCATTTTTAAGCTCAAGAACTAACACCAATTAAATTTTCAGCTAGCATCAATTAAAATATAAAATTTAAGTCATCTAAATACTAGTTTCACTATTTGCTGAGGACTAGAAATCGTTCTCTAGCTATCGCTCCTTAAATGCAATGCACGTTGCGACAGCGAGAAAGTAACAGTTAATTCACAAAGAATTTAAGGAAATATAATTTTCAAAATAATAAACAAGGAATTTCACATTCCGGGCTCGGGTATTATACCCTCTCCCCCTTAAAACAATTGCGCCCACGCAATTCCTACCTGGTCAACAAACAACTCCCGATAGTGATCCCCAACCTCGTCCGCTCTTTCTCAAGTTGCTTCCTCAAACCCATGATGATTTCACAGAACCTTTACTAACGGAATACTCTTTCTGCGAAGCTCCTGAATTTTCCGATCCACAATTCTAATCGGTTTCTCTTCATAAGACAACTTTTCTTCAATTTGCAAAGGCTCTGGTTCAAGTACATGTGAAGGGTCTGGATGGTACTTCTTCAACATAGACACATGGAACACATCGTGCAGTCTCGACAAGCTCGGAGGCAAGGCTAACCGATAAGCCAAAGGACCTACCTTTTCGGTGATCTCATACGGACCCACATACCTGGGACTAAGCTTCCCGCTCTTACCCTGCGGAATCAATCCCTTCCGTGGAGAAATCTTAAGAAACACCCAATCTCCCAAATCAAACTCAAGATCCCGACGGTGCTTGTCTGCATAACTCTTCTAACGACTCTGAGCTGTAAGTATACGCTGGCGAATAAGGTGAACATTATCTACCATCTTAATCATCTCAGGTAACACAGTCGGAGCTACTGGTCTCATCTCTCCAACCTCTTCCCAATAAAATGGGGATCTGCATTTCCAACCATACAACTCTTCGTAGGGAGCCATACCTATAGTAGATTGATAACTATTATTGTAGGCGAACTCCGCTAAAGGCAAAAACTTCTCCCAATTCTTCCCAAAGTCAAGCACACATGCCCGAAGCATGTCTTCCAAGATCCTGATGGTTCTCTCAGACTGGCCATCAGTTTGTGGATGATATGTAGTACTAAAGCTCAACTTAGTTCCCATGGCCTCTTGCAACTTCTGCCAAAAACGAGATCTGAATCTGGGATCCCTATCTAACACTATACTTTGTGGCACACCATGCAATCTCACAATATTAGCAACATAAAGCTCAGCTAGCTTATCAAGGCTATCATGTTTGTTCACGGGAATAAAATGTGTAACTTTAGTCAAGCGGTCCACAACAACCCAAACAGAATCACATCCTCTCAGAGATCTAGGAAGATCGGTCACAAGGTCCATTGTTATATGTACCCACTTCCATTGCGGAATCGACAACGGCTGTAGAAGTCCGGCTGGCCTCTGATGCTCAACTTTAACCCTCTGACAAGTCAAACATCTGGATACATACCTAGCAATCTCCCTCTTCATATTGTTCTACCAGAAGTGTTGTTTCAAATCTCTATACATTTTAGTACTGCCCGGGTGAATCGTATACCTCGAATTATGTGCCTCGGACAGGATCTCATTCTTCAAAGTCGGATCATCAGGAACACATACTCTATCCCTGAATCTGAAGATGCCATCTGCATGTAATTTAAACTCCGACTCTCCCCCTTTTGACTTTTCTTGGATCTTCAAGATGTGAGGATCAGTCTTCTGAGCCTCTCTGATCTGTGCTAGCAACCCTGACTGAATCTGCAAACTAGCAAATCGAATCCCTACCTCAGTAGCTTCTGGCTTCCATGAACAAATTTCTTCCAAAGTCTCCCAATCCTTGATAATCAAGCTTGCAACAGTAGCCTTTCGGCTCAAAGCATCAGCAACAACATTTGCCTTACCTGGCACATAGTTAATAGAACAGTTGTAACCACCCAATAGCTCTAGCCATCTCTGCTGCCTCATATTCAGATCCTTCTGTGAAAACAAATACTTGAGACTCTTGTGGTCAGTAAAAATTTCAAATCTGCAACCCCACAAGTAATGACGCCACTTCTTCAAAGCAAACACAACTGCAGCTAACTCCAGATCATGTGTAGGGTAATTGACTTCATAAGGTTTCAACTTCCTAGAAGCATAAGCAATCACCTTACCATTCTGCATTAAAACACAGCCCAAACCTTCCTTAGATGCATCACTGTAGACAACGAAGTTCTCTGTTCCCTCAGGTAAAGCTAGTATAGGAGCTGTAGTTAGTGTCTTCTTCAATTCTTGGAAACTGGATTCACACTTGGCATCCAAATTGTAAGCAACTTTCTTCCAAGTCAACTGGCTCAAAGGTCTAGAAATTTTGGAAAAGTCTTTAACAAATCTCCGGTAGTAACCTGCCAAACCAAGAAAACTCCGAATCTCTGACACCGTCTCAGGTCTCTTCCAAGATGAAACAACTTCAATCTTAGCTGGATCCACTGAAATTCCTCGGTCTGAAATGATATGGCCTAGAAAAGATATCTGATTCAACCAGAACTCGCACTTGCTGAATTTAGCAAAAAGCTTGTTTTCCTGCAAAGTTTGTAGCACAATCTTCAAGTGTTGCTCATGTTCAGCCTCATTCTTCGAATACACTAAAATGTCGTCAATAAAGATCACGACAAACTGATCAAGGTAAGGTCGAAAATCCCTCTGCATCAAGTCCATGAATGCGGCTGGTGCATTCGTCAATCCAAACGGCAACACAACAAATTCATAGTGGCCATATCTAGTCCTGAAAGCTGTCTTCGGTATATCATCACTCCGAATTCTAAGTTGATAGTAACCGTGCCTCAAGTCAAATTTGGAGTAAACACTTGCACCCTGCAACTGGTCAAACAATTCTTCAATCAACGGCAAGGGGTATTTGTTCTTAATCGTGACTTGATTAAGTCCCCTGTAATCAATGCATAACCGTAGCGTGTCGTCTTTCTTTCTTACAAACAACACAAGCGCACCCCACGACGAAGAACTAGGTTGTATAATCCCTTTCTCAAGCAAATTCTGAAGCTGAATTTTTAACTCCTGAAGTTCAGCCGATGCCATTCTATAAGGACTCCTAGAAATTGGCGCACTGCCTGGCACCAGATCAATCACGAACTCAATCTCCTTATCCGGTGGTAAACCTGGTAATTCCTCGGGAAATACACCAGGGAAGTCTCTAACAATCGGAACCTCATTCAAACTCAACTTATCAGTAGGCTGATTGATCAAATAGGCTAAGTAAGCTTCACAACCCCTATTCAACAACTTAGAAGTCTTGATTGCTGATAAAAGTGGAATTCGGGCAGCCCTGCAGTTCCTAACAATCTCTAGTACCGGTAGGTCAGGAACCTGAAGATAAACAACCTTTGTTCTACAATCCAACTGAGCATAATACTTCCCCAACCAATCCATTCCCAAAATGATTTCAAAGTCAAGGAATGGCAATATAATTAAATCAGCAGGAAATTTACGGTTCTCAATACATATACCACAAGATTTGCAAATAGACTCAGTAACAAATTTTGCACCCAAAGGAGTACTAACTTCAACTTCATGAGGCAATTTATCAATGCAAACATTCACAGATCGTGCATATGCAGGAGTTATAAACGAATGTTTAAGCTCCGGGATCAATAAAAACTTTAACTGGCTGAGTATTGAGAAGAAAGGTACCTTCCACAATAGTTGTAGTATCGGGCAGCTCCTCCGCATCTAGTGCAAAGACCCTAGCCTGAACTCTCAGTGCTGGACGTGAACCTGCAGCCCTATTCTGAACACCTTGGCCTCTACCACGGCCCTGAACATTATTATACTTAGGGCAATCTCTCACCCTATGATCATCACTGCCACAACCCGTACATTTACCACTCTTCCTCCAGCAGTTAGCCTCAATATGCCCTAATCGATTACAATAATTACATTGCTGATTTTGCCTAATTGCAGGGTTTCCCGTAGGTGCTGGGGCTCTGGTAGTAGTAGGAACTGTACCTCCCTGCTGGGGTCTAGTCACAGCTGGCCTAGCCTGAATCTGCTGTTGTGGCTGATACGGACGTTGCTGAGGAACCTGTGTAGAAGACTGATACTGGCTCGGCTAACTCTGGCTGCTCTGGCCCAAATATTGCTTCTTACTCGGCTGACTGCTCTCAGCTAACATCTCAGCCTTCCGTTTCTCAAACTTCGAGGCTGCCTGAAATGCCTCGGGAAAAGTAGTGTAGGTCTGCCTAGTCAAATGCAACTGAATGTCCATTCTCAGCCCACGGACAAACCTATGAATCATTCTCCTAGCCGGCCGTACCAACTCGGGCATATACCTCGACAGGCTAACAAACCTAGCCTCGTACTGCACAACAGTCATATTTCCCTGTTTCAGGGCCACAAACTCATCTTCCCTCCTTTCCATAGCCATCTCGGGAATATACTTATCCCGAAACTCACTTACAAAATCATCCCATAAATGTGGAACATCCTCACAATCCCACCTCAATCTGACAGTATTCCACCACTACTCTGTATCACCCTCAAATAAGAATGACGCATAATCTATTCTTGCCTCATCGGTGTACCTCAACGCGGTGAAAATTTTCTCGACACGGTTAATCCATCTCTCGGACGCCTTATCATCCGGCTCTCCGAAGAATTTTTTCGGCTCATGCCTCA
Organism: Ehretia macrophylla; assembly: GCA_037974665.1. NCBI lineage: Eukaryota > Viridiplantae > Streptophyta > Magnoliopsida > Boraginales > Ehretiaceae > Ehretia > Ehretia macrophylla. Next base: position 48,138,856 of record CM075765.1, on the reverse strand, counting down.
GAAATTTCTCTAGCTTGTTATTCTCAACTCTATACCCCTGTCCACCAAGATTAGCTTGATTTCCCTAGGGATTATTCCTGTCCAGCCTCTGTTCGTGCAGCACCTGTGTAATCCAGTATACTGCAGTAGTCATAGTAGCCATACACTGCTCAGGCAACAGCTGCTGACCCTCTTCTGCTACCTCTTCATCTGATCCTATACCTTGAGTACCACGACGTGGCGGCATAGTGACAATTCACAATAGCTGGCAACATTTAAAAGCAGTTTATAGACAGAAATATAGCACATAAGATTAGATAACACTCAAGTCAATAACAATCCAATATTCTATCACACAATTCACATAAGACAAGTTCAACATGCCAAACTATTTCACTTAAACACATAAACACTCCAAGTTCACAAAGTCATACTATATCATTTTCTTTTCACTTAGCAATCAAACATAAACACTTTAGCATTTTAGACCTTTACCCCACAGACCGAGAATCATATCCCGGCTCATGCAAGACTATCATGCTCTAATACCACCTAAAGATGTCACACCCCGACCTGACCCCGCAAAAGGCCAAGCCCGGACCCGACACACGGACGGAGTCTCCTCAGTACCGCGGACGATCCGAAAACCCTAAAATCAATATAACACTTGCGAAAGCCATATAATAATCAAAACAAGCCAACCTTCTTTAAAAACATACATTTCTTATTATCCAACTTTCCAAACCAAAAAATAATATGCATACTACACAAGTATTTATGCCACTAATCAATTCCAATAGCATGCATTTTCTTACTAGTCACAAGAGTGTAAGTTACAACTTTACATTCTTTCAACTTATACAACATAAGACCGTAGAGGCCTCAAACTAGAAAATACATACAAGGCTACAAGCCTCAAAATTAAGCGATCTCCACGCAATATACATAACAAGCAAGGTTCGCACAAAATCTGGTAACCAACCACCAGCAAAGCAGAGAAGTGCTATCACGGAAACACCTCCACTTGCTCCTCCTCCTCCTCTATTATCTCGAGAGGGTCTGCTTCACCTACTCCTGTAAAACCATAGTATAGAGAGGAATGAGCAAAAACTATTGCTCAGCGAGGGCAATTGGTCTCAAGGACGGAGATGAGAGGAGTATTCAATGTAATTAGCCAAGCAATACATACAAATCATATAAAAATACAACCAAAGCCAACAATAAAGCATGACAAGTATTTAAAACTGCAAACACTCATTCAAAGGATACGATACTCTTTTCACGAGCAACTTTCAAACACAAATTCGATGACGATGCGCCGGCCCAAACCACCTTATAACACCAGTTTGGAATACCCCGGAAGTATCCATCAACCTACGACCCAAATCTCCCTAGGAGGCAACCCAAGCGAGAAAGGGAATAGCAGCGGAGCTAGAGCAACCAACACTGGCAACCCAAGGCTACCAAGAGAGGCCCATCACTCACGCGCGAGGCACTATGCAATGCAAGACTCGATACAAGGCGATAAACAAGCGATAAAGCCACACGTGGGAGAATAACAAAGTAGGTTACTCTCGCACGCAATAGCAGCAATTGATAAGCAATTCAATCCAAATCATTTCAAACAAGTATTTCAAGCAACCCTATACATTCTATAGACAAAAAAATCAAGAAAGCAAGCAAAAACACAAACCGGCCCCAACTATCAAAACCTTACCATTTCCAAACGAGCCACGAGTTCTGGAAACCGACTTCGCCAAACTTCCTAGGTCACCATAAGGCACGTCTAAAGACCCCGAAACCTTACTTTACCCTAAAACTCGCGCAAAGCCCCGATTTCCCCCTTTCTCGTTTGAACTACAACTATAACAACCAAACACCCAACCAACGCCATAATCGCACCAAAAGTGCTTCCATGGCCTCCTGATACAATGCCAACACGCAAAAGGAGAAAACGCTAAAGTCCACCTAAACGACCCCGACTTTCCCAAAGGCATAATTCTCATTTTTTGCACTATGCAACCCAAACAAACCATGCATTTAGACATTCTAGCATACCTAGCACATTTCTACATCAACGGAAAGCATAACAGCGCAACTTCAACATTTCAAGGTTTTACTATTCATAAAACACTATTCAATTGACAATTTAATTTGCAATCACAACATTTAACCGCAGAAAATGTTAAAAAACTATAAATACACGTTCTACAATTGCCAAGGAACATTCTAGAAGCATCAAATCGCTTTAAACAACAATCTATGGACAAATCTCAAAATTGACAAAGTTAACATACATAACGTTTAAATGCGCAAATAACATGCTTCCCTCACCTCAGGTACTCCTAGTCGCTAGGAAAACAACGCTAGTGGCCTCGGAAATCACCCCGCACGAGCTCACGCGAAGATTGAACGATTGAAAGGTTGAAATCTTTTTTTTTTCTCTCTTGGAACTCACGGCCCTCTCTCTCTGTTTCAGCTGCTGTTTATTTTTATTTTATTTTGCTTAGTTAAATGCTTATTTAAGTGCTAAATGGTCAAATGGTCAAAGGTCTAGGTCAAACAACTTAAAACTTGGTCAAAGGCCCTATTTTTGTGCATTTTTAAGCTCAAGAACTAACACCAATTAAATTTTCAGCTAGCATCAATTAAAATATAAAATTTAAGTCATCTAAATACTAGTTTCACTATTTGCTGAGGACTAGAAATCGTTCTCTAGCTATTGCCCCTTAAATGCATTGCATGTTGCGACAGCGATAAAGTAACAGTTAATTCACAAAGAATTTAAGGAAATATAATTTTCAAAATAATAAACAAGGAATTTCACATTCTGGGCTCGGGTATTACATTCAAACTAGACAATTAAACCATACTAAGCTGCTGCATAAAATAAACTACCATGCCATTCTAATTCTTTTCCTTTGATCATTACAAACATGCATTGAAGCTAAGTTATAATAACTAGATACATAATCTAACTTATCAAACTACTTCAACAACCTAATGAAACTTAATTTACATACTTTTTGATATTAAATACATACAACATATGAAAGCATATATCTTTACAACTTCGACACTTAAGCCACATAGGCACGCAAGACAACTCTTCAGGCACGAACTTTCACGTAATCACGAACTTTCCAGCTAACATGGCATTTCCTAAAATGTGGTGGTGAGGAGTGAGTATACACAACACGTATACTCAGTGAGGACGAGACAGATATCGAGGTGGAGAGAAAGAAGATCGTGCAATGCAAATAGGTACAGTTAAGCAATATAATCAATAAAAAGACATTCAATATAATTGGCAACACAACAAACAATCAAAGAAAGCAATAACATAACCATTCAAAGCTATACCACACTCTGAAGGCTATGGTTCACTCATACGAGCAATGTACCATTTCACGAGCGATACATCAATCTCGAGCTTGATGTTGACAACGATGACAATAAGCACGCATCCACCTTATAACACCAGTTTGGAATACCCCGGAGTATCCATCAATTCTACGACCCAAATCTCCCTGGGAGGCAACCCAAGCGAGAAAAGGGAATAGCTATGGAGCTAGAGCAACCAACACTGGCAACCCGAGGCTACCCAGAGAGGCCCATCTCCCTCATTTTCGGCCCTGTCCTCTTTGATTTCAGCTCTGTTTTTTTTTTTTTTTTTTGCTTTGTTTAAGCTTAAAATGGTGACAATTTTGTCAAAGTTGGTCAAGGTTGGTCAAACAACTTAAAAACTAGTCAAAATGGCTTATTTTTGTGCATTTTTAAGCTAAATAACTAACACCAAAATTAATTATCGCTAGCAACAATTAAATTATAAAATTTTAGTTATCTAAATGCTAATTTCACTATTCGCTGAGGACTGGAAACCGTTTCCTAGCTAACGCTCTCGATATGCAATGCACGTTGCGACAACAAAAAAAGTAACAATTAAATCTCAAAGAATCTATGAAATATATCATTTTTGGAAAGCATCACAATTTAAAATTTACTCCGGCTCGGAGTTACTTTTCTCACTTATTTGAAAACTGAGTGATTTTAACGAAAAACAACCAAAACCGATTATTAAAATAATCACAGCAATCAAGGTTATCAATATTCATCTAAATTAATTAATTTAACCATTTCTAGAACATTTTAAAGAATTATGAAGTCAATATTAAGCTACAAATGAAAGTTAATATAACACATAGTCAAATACAATTAAACCCTAACATTTAAGATGACACTTAATTAATCACAAGAGTATAAATTCAATTACTATAATTATTAGAAATAGATAATAATCTTTTAATTATTCAATGCACAACTACTAAATGCTTCCAAGAGGAATATTAAAATATTGCAAATTGGTTGATTTAACTAATTAAACATTTAATCAAATGTAGTCAAGTGCTATTAAATGCATGCCGGGTTCGGGTTATCACGGAATGCAATGCAAATAGTCATGCAATTCATTCAATTATCATATAGAGAAACAACAAAGCCAACAACCAAACAAGACAAGCATTAAAACTATAAACACTCATTCAAAGGATACGATTCACTTTCCACGAGCAACTTTCAATCACGAATTCGACGACGACGCGCCAGCCCAAACCACCTTATAACTTCAGTTTGGAATACCCCGGAAGTATCCATCAATTCTACGACCCAAATCTCCCTGGGAGGCAACCCAAGCGAGAAAGGGAATAGGACACGGAGCTAGGGCAACCAACACTGGCAACCCGAGGCTACCCAGAGAGGCCCATCATACCGCCCCTGACTCTATGAATGCAATACAATATACAATGCAACAATCAAACAATCAAGCAATAGAGCCGCACGTGGGAGAATAACAAAGTAGGTTACTCTTGCACGCAATAGCAACAGTTGATAAACATTTCAATCAGAATCAATTCTAACAAGCATATCAAGCAACATTAAGCATTCTATAGGCATAACATTATGAGAACAAACAAAATCACAAAACGACCCCGACTTTCCAAACGCTACTACTTTCAAACGAGCCACGAGTTTTGGAAACTGACTTCACCAATCCTCCTAGGTCACCATAAGGCACGTCTAAAGACCCCAAAACCCTACTTTACCCTAGAATTCATGTAAAGCCCCAATTTATCCTTTTGCTTGTTTGAACTACAACTACCCTAACCAAACACCCAACCAACGCCATAACCACACCAAAAGTGCTTCCATGGCCTCCCGAGACAATGCCATCACGCAAAACGAGAAAACGCTAAACTCGACCTAAACGACTCCGACTTGTACCAAGGCATTTTTCCTCGTTTTTCCATTACACAATCCAAACAAATCATGCATTTAGGCATTCTAGCATATCTATCATCTTTCCACATCAACAGAATGCATAACATAGCAACTTCCTCGAAACGGGGGTTTACTATTCACAATTTACTATTCAACTATCAATTTAAATTGCAATCTCGATATTCAATCGCAGAAAATGCTAAAAAGCTATAAATACACGTTCTACAATTGTCAAGGAACATTCCTTAAGCATCAAAACGATTAAAATAACAAACTACGGCTAAAACCCAAAAAATATAAAGTTGATACATATAACATTGAAATGCGCAAATAACGTGCTTCCCTCACCTTAGACACTCCTAGTCGCTCGAAAAACCATGCTGGATGCCTCGGAAACAATCCCGTGCAAGCTCACGCGAAGATTGGAAGTTTTGAAAGTTGAAAATCATTTTTTTTCCTCTCTATGTTTCGGCAAGCTTTGTTTTCTGTTTCGGCTTTGTTTTTTATTTTTATTTTTCAATGTTTTAAGCTTATAAAGATGACAAGCCTTGGTCAAATGGTCAAGCCCTTGGTCAGTTAACTTAAGTTGGTCAATTTAGCCTATTTTTATGCATTTTAAAGCTATAATAACCAACACAAAATTAATTCTAGTTAACAACAAATAAAATATTAAATTTAAGACACCAAAATACTAGTTTTCACTATTTGTTGAGGACTAGAAAACACCCTCTAACTATCGCTCTCGAAATGCAATGCACTTTGCGACAATAAAGAAGTAACAATTAGATTCCAAGGAATTTAAGAAAGTATAATTTTCAGAATAATAAACAAGAAAAATTCACATTCTGGGCTCGGGTATTACAATCCAACTTAACATGCATTAAACACGTAATCTAACCCTAATCTAACCATCAACAACTCACAATTCAATCACTCAAACACTACCCAATCATCTAAAGGCTCAATTCAACAATTTAAAGAAAGACAACCTAAACTTCAAATAATCATATCTTACATTCTACTAATCCAAATCACTCCAAATCAGTTTCAAACACTCACCCATTCAATCAACTACATTAGCCCTCTTAGAAACCAACCAAGACACATCAAAATCAAGCCCAACAACCCTAAAACCTCAATGCACCTAGGCTGAAATTTCTGGATTTTCACCCAAACATCACAATCGAAAATTCGGCATTATAACGGCGTTACCACGTAATTAGCAAACTTTTAGAAATCAACGGCAATCGATTCCAACCACAACAACTCAAGATAAACCTCAAATAGCCATTCTATCAACTTTAAATACCCGAAAATAAATAATTTCGCTACAATGGCTCAAATCTCGTAGTAATACACATAAACGATCCCTAGCACGCACTGATCAATAATATAACTTCAAATTAACATTCTAACGGTTCAAAATGCAGTTATGAGCAAAAACATAAAAAATGAGTTTTGAGATCTAGAATTTTTCTCTCACCTTTGATGTGATATAAGCCTAGATATGCGTGCAATGCATGCCCAACAAGCGGAATCCAACTCGGCACGAAGTTCTACGGACAAAAACTAGGTTTTTCTATGAAAAATTGCTTTGAAAACTTTGAAGAAAAGCTTTGGTTTTCTCCTATGGTGCTCTCGGCCAACTAGGTTTTTTTTGAGTATGTTTTGTGTTGTGTTTAGTGTGTGTTGATGCAATATTAAGTATATAAGGCTTGGTCAATTAAAAAAAATGCAAAGTCAAAGTACTTATTTAGTCCTTTAATTCATTTCTAGTCTTTTAATTCATTTCTTAAGTATTTCTTGCTCAACTATTAAATTAACACTTAAATTAATTCTAGACATTATATTTTAGGTGACAAAGAAGGTTACATTAAAATAGTTTCACCCGAATCGGCTTAAAACTCATTTTCTTGCAAAAGAAAGTGTAAAAATCTTTAAAATTCCAAAACTGATTCCAAATCCGTTTTAATCAAACACGGGTCTATTAATACTCGAGGACTAGGTTTTAAAATGTTTAAAACACCCCTGTAAAAATTTTAGCGGACAGGTGTTCAAAAATACTATTCACCATAACCGACGATAAAATTTCTGATTCCGTTTTTTTATGAAAATTTCAAGAATGCACACTATCATGTTTTAGGAGTATTAATTACATAATTATCACATTCTAAGTCATATAGCACACAAACAGGTCAATTCACACACAAGGTAAAGCACGCAAAACGAGATAAAGCAAAATATGGGGTCTCACAGTTGCCATCAAGCTTCCCCTTGAACTTTAGAGCGAGAGCCTTCCAAGACCAATGCTATCGATAAGAAGGAAAAATATCCTTTATGGAGCTTTGAGCTAAACCGTTGACCTTGTGCCAGGTTTTCGCTCCTAAAGAAATGGAATGAATTATATCTAGTTGATTGGCCGGGAAAGCTTTAGCGGGAAGAGATAGCACTGGTGAGTGACTTCGGTTGATAGCAAATCAAGTAGAGCTTTGTAGGTAAAAAAACAGAATAGGGAAGATAGCAAATCAAGTAGAGCTCTATAACCGAATTGTCTTCCTATAACTGAGAAGAAAGCGCTCTTACCTCTCCTTCTTACCAAAACCTTTAGTTCATCAATCCTTTTCCTTTTTATATCAATACGGAACTCCTGTCTCTCATTCATCCAAGTGTGACCGCTATCGCCCAACAAAGCCCCTCTTTTATAGATGAGGGGGACTACCTTTGTCACGCCCTGACCCAACCCCCAAACTAAAGGTTAAGTCCGGACCCGACACACGAACATAGTCTCCCCTGTACCATGGACATTTGAAAACCTGTAAACTTGCAAATAAGGTAACTACAAAGTAAACAAACTTTTCATGGCTATTTATAAAGATTCAAGGCCATCCGAGCCTTGAAGTAAACAACAATTCCAAAACCACACAAGCATGCAAGAACTTTGTTTACCACATAGTCTAGTAGCCATGACATTCTAGGATATCAATAAAACATAATTAAAAGATAAAACATTTCTACCATAAGCCATTCACTCCCAAGCATGCAAGGAAATAAAAGCAGGAATAAAAGTTATTACAAGACATGGCTTCCAATTCGACACCACAATCTACTATCCTTCAACTTTACACAATAAGCATATACATAGCCCTTAGGCCACAAAATAGGACATAAGATAAACAGTTGAGCCTTCCACAAAGCAGCAAGAATTTAAACCACCTCAAGCTATCAGGCACAGCAACTAAGGTAAAGGATCAGTCTGAACTTTCTCTTCCTCAATTAACTCAACAAGCTAGGGATCACCCTCAACATCTCCTAAAACATATATCGAGGTATAAGCAACCACTGTTGCCCAGTGAGGGATATAGTCCCGGGGCGTGCAATGCAACAAATAATACAATTATACAACAATAACACTTAGACAATTAAAGAAGCAATGGTAGCTTAAATAACCACACATTTAAAGGATACATTTCACAAAACCCCTATACACCAATCTTCACTGGTCTTCATTCACAATCCACGAACCACGAGCACAATCACGATAAGCCGGCATAACCCCAAACACTCCAGTGGGTGTACTTCGGATGTACCCTGATAATCCTACGACCCAACATCCCCTGGCAATCTTCGGACCAGGTGAATGAGGGACTAGGGCACGGAGTTTGAATATCCACCGGCAAGCCCTCTGCTGCCCAGCCGATATTCAACACATCCGCCCTTGACACTATGGTTGTGCAACCACTATGCAATGCACTTAACAATGGCAAGTTAATAGCAATAATATAAGCATTAACACATAGGAGGATCAACAAAGTAGGTTGACCTCGATGCAATTAGAATAGAAAAATTATATAAGCAAATATGTAGTTTTACAAAGAGACATACGCAAGATAAGTATAGAATCATACCAAAAGCTCCAAATCAACTTGAAACCACATATAAACACTCAAGAAGTAATGCCATGGGTTTATATGTGTGAGTCAACCAAGATTGCACCTAAACCCCTTTATTTTTCAAACTATTTCTCTTCCAAACCAAAGTTAATGATTTCATTTTCAAGGGAAACTCTCCCAATCTTCTAACTAACCCTCAAGGTACCCTCTCAACCCTCTAACTCATTCAAACGCCCGCGATTACCCCGAAAGCCCCAAATTCCCTCTTATGGCTTTAAACTACACATACCTTATCCGGGCTTCAAACAAGGGTTATCAAAGCTTCTATAGCACCTAGGTAGCCTAAGAATACTAGAAGTGAAGCCCAAATCCACCCGGATTCGCATTAACCCCGAAAGCCCTTGATTAAAGTCGACTATTTTACGTTTTATGCGATTTTAGGACAATGCAAGTGCACGGGGCTATTAGACTACCTTCACTAGTACCTAAGGCATCTATTAGAAGCATTGAATCAAGTTAAAACGCGTGATTTCACAAAACCCTAGAATTCCCGTAACTATTCACCCTAAAAATCAAACTAACGATTCTAACCGTTTAAAAAAAGAAATGATGGCTCAAATGTGTTCCCTAGAATTCATATACATGGTATAATAGCATAGATAATCAATACAATAGCATTTGAACACATTTTCAACAAATCAAGAAAATAGCAACTATTTGGAAATGCGAAAATAAGCCGTGAAATCCCTCACCAATGCGCGTATGAGCACCTAGGAAGCTTGCAAACACCCTACACTAGTTGCTCAAGGCTTGGCTTGGCTTGAATTGATGATTTGATGAAGCAAAAATCTCCAAATGTGCAAGGGAAGGGCTGTCGGGTTTGGCACTGTTCACTTGCTGAATTTTTTTTGTTTTTGTGTTCAAATGAGCTCTTGTTATCATATATTGAGTATGTGTTGAGGTGGGGTCATGTTGGGTGCTTAAGTGAACTCCTAAAATGCGCGTTGAAAGCTTAATTACGAGCCTAAAGTGTAAGGTATAAGCTAACTAATTAAATCTCTAAGTTATGTTACGTAACACTATTCATTGAACTACAAAAATCATTTTCTAAACGAGCTCTCCTAACGCCTCTAGCTCAATTGCACATTTTTCCCACTACTTTAACAATTAATATGATTTAATAAAAATGCTAATTAACTAATATAATGCAGTTTAAAAATGGAGTGAATAGTAACTTAAGAAGACAGTTAATAAGGCATAGAAAGAGATGCGCAAACAAAGGATGCAACAATAATTAAATGCATGGCTAAATCTCTGGCGTCACAACCTTTGCTACCGCTCTCTCCAAGCCGGCCATAATAGAATAGATAGGCCAAGCTTTTATTTTTATTCTTTGGCTTGAGTGGCCTAACGCTCCTTCCTCAAGCAAGAAGAATTGACAGATAGACTGAGAACAGATGGAGGGATGGCATTCCTGCAGGAAATCCGTGAGACTATCTCTTGGAATTCTACCAGGATCAACTCGTTATACATGATAATTTGTAATTTTAAATCAGAGAATTAGGATTACCTCTTCGAATGATTCGTGGTAGTGTTACGGGATTGCCCAATAGAAGCGTCTAGCTCCTCCTACTTCGCACAGGAACAAGGATGAGAGAGAAGGAGGCTATAATTTTCAGAGAGGGTTTTTTTTGTTTGTTTCTTGTTCCTACGTTTTCAGAAAACAATATATGTCTATTTCTATTTTGAAAACCCTACATGGCCCTTCTTATAATGACCATGTGGGCTAGGCTCTTCAAAAGGCCAACTCCCAAAATAGTTTAAAAAAATCCAATCTTTTAATGTGGGTTTCCATAAAGCCCACAACGATTCAAATTAAATCACTATTTAATTTAAATCAACCAGCCTAGGATTTAATTGATGAATCATAAATCTAGTGCTAGCTAGAAATTGTCAAATAATTAAATCCACAACCTAATAAAAATAATTAGATAATATTTAATTCTTAATTAAATATTAATCACAAATAATATTTAATTGTCAATTAAATATTGATTATAATTAGGCCGTCTCTCCAATAAAATCACTTATTCTTTTGCGTGACTCCATAGGTTCAAACTTAAGCCGGTAGCATAAAGACTATCCTTACACTAATCGAAGATACCATCTAGCAATGGTTCCCGACGACCGAATAAGCTGAATAGGTGCAAGGAAACATTCAACAAACCTCGGTATAATGGTGAATTCCTTATGACCCTCGGTGTTCCGAAATAACCCTAGGGACATGGTTAACTGTCAAATCCCTAATTAGTTACTTCATGTCAAATTTCAATCTTGTCATGACACATCATGACTTACCCTCGTGACTCATCACGAGATATTCTTTGGCCAAAGACTTTCTGAATTGAAATTAAGCGAAACACCATTCTCCAAATACCTAGAGCGGTCAATCCCATCTTGACTCACAGATTGACTTCTCCGGCACTTGCCCATACCCAGTAACCTTCCGTTACCATATTAGAAATCTGTATAGTCTGGCACCTAAGCATGAAGAGTAATCCGTAAGTCTCCATGGCAGTCTCAGGTCAGAGGGAACATGTCTACCACATGTACCATAAGCTATCCTTAGACAGTAGGGTACATACCATAGGATGCTCGTAAAGAGAGTCATGTTCAGTGAACATGTCTCCACATGTCACCTGTTTATCGCACCGGTGTCCCAACACCTATTGGTCTTGAGGATAACCAACCAATGCAACAAACAATAACCTATACTCGATGAAATTGATGTCCCAATACCAATTTCATCATTTGGTTATGAACAAAGTTTAAGAATGACCAAAATCAACCCTTATTCATATGATTCCATAAAGTCATTGTAAGGACTACATCATGATCAATCAAAGGTAAAAGAAGATGGATGATATGATGTAATGGCCAAATATTATTAATAGAACAATAATCCACATACAAATTTAATTTGCCAGCTACACTCGATGACTGACTTTAGGACACAATTCCTAACAATTCATTCTTTACTTACTGCAAGAAGGAACGGCAGCTCCCCAAGGCTAACACCTACTCGTCCTCCTAGTATAGCAGCTCACCAAATTTAATTAACCTCTTTTTCAACTTCTAAAATCTACTCTCACACTTCTCGTCCCAATTAAAGATAGTCCGTTTCTGAGTCAACTTAGATAGTGGCCCCGCAATCTTTGAGAAGTCCTTGACAAACCTACGGTAATAACCCGCCAAGCCAAGAAAACTACGGACATCAGTAACACTCTCTGGCCGCTTCCAAGACATCACTGATTCAATCTTAGTGGGATCTACAGAAATACCACTCTGTGTAATAACATGGCCAAGAAAAGAAATCCGTTGCAGCCAAAATTCACATTTGCTGAACTTGGCAAACAACTGATGCTCCTGCAACTTCTCTAATACAAGCCGTAGATGTTGCTCGTGCTCCAATTCAGATTTAGAATAGACCAAGATATCATCAATAAAAATCACCACGAACTGGTCCAAGTACGGCTGAAAGACTCGATGCATAAGATCCATGAATGCTGCCGGTGCATTAGTCAATCCAAAGGGCATAACAACAAACTCGTAATGCCCGTACCGAGTCCTGAAGGCAGACTTCGGAACATCCTCCGAACGAATCCGAAGCTGATAATACCCCTGCCTCAAATCAAACTTAGAGTAGACTTTGGCTCCCTGAAGTTGATCAAACAACTCATCAATCAGTGGCAAAGGATATTTATTCTTGATAGTCACCTGATTCAAACCACGGTAATCAATACATAATCTCAAGGTACCATCCTTCTTCTTCACAAACAAAACAGGAGCTCCCCAAGGTGAAGAACTCTGCTGAATAAATCCTTTCTCCAACAACTCCTGTAACTGAGTCTTCAACTCCTTCAACTCAGCTGGTGCCATCCAGTATGCCGATTTAGAAATAGGTTGAGTACCGGGAACAAGATTAATCACAAACTCGATATCCCTCTCAGGCGGCAACCCTGGCAACTCCTCGGGAAATACATTAGGATATTCCCGGATAATAGGGACTTCCTCAAGCTGTAGCTTAACAGATGGCTTGTTGATCAAATAAGCTAGATAACCCGAACACCCCTTACTCACCAACTTAACGGCTTTAGTTGCTGAGATAACAAAACTCGTCTTAGCACCCCGGTTACCCGCTACCTCAACTACTGGCTGATCTGGCAAACGAAACTGTACTACCTTGGTTCTACAGTTCAACTGGGCATCATACTTAGAAAGCCAATCCATACCCAAGATAACATCATACCCCCGGATAGGAAATAAGATAAGGTCCGAAGGAAAATTATGCCCCTTAACATGTATTATACAATCCTTACATACTAAACCAGTAACATACTTATCAGTCAAAGAGGTACTAATCTCAACCACATAAGGCAATCTTTCAGGTTGCAATTTAACACGTTGCACACAAGCAGGAGTAATGAAAGAATGCGTAGCACCAGAATCAATCAACACTTTAACAAGTTGATCAAGTATAAGAAAGTTACCTTCCACAACTGCAGTCTCCTCAGGCATCTCCTCTAAGTCAACTGCATAAGCCCGTGCCTGAACCCGCTGCTGCTGTGGTACCCTGCCCGTAGGCCTACCCTGGTAACCCTGAGTCGCTGCCCGACCCTCAGTCCTTGCATACTTAGGGCAATCCCTCGCCCTATGATCGATGCTACCACAACCCAAACATGTCCCTGCCTTTACCCTGCAGTCGGACTCTACATGCCCTGAGCGCTTGCAGTAATTACACTGCGATGATGTGGCACTAGCACTGCCCCTAGAATAACGAGAAGCTGAAGAAGCAGCTGATACAGCCTGCTGCTGAGGTCTCACCACACTAGGCCTATACTGACCCTGAGACTGGGCTGGCCTAAACTGAGTCTGAACCTGATATGGCCTCTGTTGAAACTGAGGCCGATAATAACTCTGCTGACTCTGTGGCCTAAAAGAACCCTGCTGGGCAGGTGGCCTGTAGACAAACTGCTGTACTGGAGGCCTATATAAAACCTGCTGGCCCGGCGGCTGATACGGCCTCTTACTAGGCTGACTGGAGACAATCTGATCCCCTTTCCTCTTCTCCAATCTAGAAGCTGCATCAAAAGCCTCAGTGAAGATATCATAACGATTCAGAGCCATCACATCCTGAATCTCGGGCCGCAACCCCAACATAAACCTGCGAGTCCTCCGCTCCTCGTCTACCACATACTCCGGTGCATACCGGGACAATCGAGTAAATGTGGCCTCATATTGAGCCACTGTAGCATCTCCCTGGACCAAGGCTAGAAACTCGGCCTCTCTCCGTTCCCTGCAAATCCTCGGGACATACTTTGCCCGGAAAGCCATCAGAAAGGTACCCCAAATATAAGGAATACCCTGTGCCGCCCAACTAGTCCTTACCGTGCGCCACCACTCCTCTGCCTCGTCATCTAACAAATACACGGCAAAAGAGACTTTCTGCTCATCAGTATAGCCAAGTGGATCATAAATCTTCTCCAACTTGCTAATCCATAACTCCGCCTTCCTATCATCCGGCTCCCCCTGAAATCTCGGTGGGTGATATCCTAAAAAGTCCTTCAGGGTACCACGCCCGTGGTTACCACCCTGAATATTCAGAAGCTGAGCCTGCATAGCCTGATTCTGGGCAGCCTGCCCTGCTAATAACTGTGCCTGACTAGCCACTAACTCTGCAATCCGCTCCATAGCGGCTCCAAATCGGTCATCACCCCCGTCACGGCCCGGTGCCACGTTACTCGGAGTCTCATCAGTCAACTCAGGCCTACCTCTGGTTCTCGGTCGACCGGCCATTCTACTAATCAAAGAGTTAGCACAGTTATAGCACGTAGACAGGTTATAAACAACTATTAACACATAAATAACAAACTCATATAAAACACATAAACAAATTGATCACATAATCACATAAGCACTTAAATCACATAATCACTTAATCAATTAATCATACCAATACATATTTCATTTTTCTTTCCTTTCATACATATTTCATGCTAAGACCATTACCCACATTCCGAGAATACCCCGGCTGACAACTAACATGAGCTCTGATACCACTTAAACTGTCACGCCCCAACTCGACCCCACCTATAATCAGTCAGGACGCAACGGAATTTCGGCGGCATAATGACAGTAAACAGATTTTCGAGGTTCTAAACCAACCTCATAAAACATCATACATCCCGTAATTCCTCAATACAAACAACAACATACAACACAACCATATTATACAATAAAACATCCTCGTTATACGCCTCCGTCCCAACATGACATACAATACCTCAACTTTATCATGCATTTCAAAAGTAAGTTGAGACACAACTACAATTTTACCATAGACAAAAGGAAACCGCTAAGTTAACATCATTTGGTTCATCATCTTTCAATATCTATTACATTAAGAACGGTAAAGCATATAAAGTCTATTAAACTAATATACAAGACATTTAACAATATAAAGTCATGGATAAGACTCGGGAACATATGACTCATCCACAAAAGGCACATTTTCCACATTCTCCTCTTCAGGAGGCACGTACCCGGAATCTTGTGGAAGTACACCTGAAACATGCATTAATAGAGAGTGAGCTTATATACATAAGCCCAGTGAGGTTCCGAGAGATGTCGACGGTATTCACTACGCTCCTTGGATTTAGTCCTTTGAGCAAGTAAACACACAACAACAATAATAACATAAATAAAGCTATCATCACATAACTATATGACCATTCAATAAGGATACTCTATTTGGTGTAGCTCCAAACGCCATCACGATCTCAACCGTTCTTCTTATAACTCCCCATTACTCACGCACCCGAGGTACCTCACTATCCCCTTCCCTCCATGACATCTCCGTCATGCGAGCTGGGGGTAGCCTATGGCAGTCATGCCGGTATCAACCCGACAGCCCGACGCTGCCCGAGAGGTGGCACACACATACCAAGGCTCCATATTCATCAATCATCATGCAAGCATAAATCAATCAATCAATTGGGAGATCAGCAACAAGAGTGCCCGATTCCCGCATTCAATAATAATCAATCAATAACATCAATATAACATCAATATAACATCAATATTAAATTAAACATCAAACAACGTAGTTAGATGACAAAGTAGGCCATCTAACCGGACATGCATAATATTCATAATTAAACTCTAAATTACTCAACAACAACTCACCATTCATCACTCGAACACTACCCAACCATCTAAGGCATCGTTCAAGAAATTAAAGAATAACAACCTAAACTTCTAAAATTCATAACTTACAATCTACTAATCCAAACATTGCCAAATCAGTTCCTATCACTCACCCATTCAACCTACTACATTAGCCCTCTCGGAAATCCACCATAACACCTCCAAAACATGCCCGATAACCCTAAAACCCTATGACGTCATGGCTGGATTTTCTGGATTTTCACACAAACAATGTAATCGAAAATTCGGCATTACAACAGCGCTAACACGTAATTATCAAGTATTTAGAAATCGACGGCAATCGATTTCGATCAACACAACTCAATTAAATCAACTTTGAACATTTTAATCAAAATTAAATACCCGGAAAATAAAAATTATGCTATATCCGACAGAAACTCGTAGTATTAGTATATAATGATCCCTAGCATGCAAGGAGCAATAATCTAACATCAGATTTCAATTCTAACGGTTCAATCTTCATTTATACGCAAAAACACAAAAATGACATTTTGAGATCTAGAATTTTTCTCTCACCTTAGATGCGATATAAGCCTAGGAATGCGTGCAATGCGTGCCCAACAAGCAGAATCCAAGTCGGTGCGAAGTTTCACGGACAAAAACTAGGTTTTTCTTTGAAAAATTGATTGAAAAGCTTGAGTTTTCTTTCTTCTCTTTTCTCCCTCAACCCCTCGGCAATGTGTGTGTGTGTGGTGGTGTTTTTGTGTTGTGTGAGTGTGTGTAGGTGACAATAGCTTATAAGGTCAATTTTTTTAATTAAAGTCAAAGTTATTTTAATAGGTATTTTTGTGTTTTTAATGTCTTTAATTGCATTTTAGTGATCACCAAGTTAAAATTAATTATGCAACCCCCAAGATATCTCAAGTGAGTTATTTTTAGGTGACAAGAAGTTTTACATTCAAAGAATTCCACCCGAGTCGGCTTAAAACTCGATTTTCGCAAAAGTCGGTGTAAAAACCCTAATAAATTCTTAAGCCGATTTTAAAACCGTTTTCAGCAAACACAGGTCTATTAAAGTCCGTGGACTAGGTCTAGAAGGGTTAAAAAGACCAGTTTCAAAATTATAGCGGACGTGTTTCGAAAACACTATTCACTGAAAATCGACGATAAAATTTCTGACTCCGTTTTCGATGAAAATTTCATGAATGCACATTTAGCACGTATTAGAAGTATTGAAATCAAAATTATAACTTTCTAGGTCCTATAGCACATAAACATGTCATATGCACGCAAAACGAGGTAAAGCACGTATTACGAGATAAGCAAGAAAGTGGGGTTTCACACATATAGTCTCATGAAATAAAAATATGTATGTCCAATTTGAATTGATCTCAATGGATTCCTCCTTACTGCCCAGAGGAGAAGAATAGGTAGGGATGACAAGATTGGAACCCTTGATATTTTTTACCCCAAAAAAAGGTGCTACCAAGTTGCGCTACATTCCTTTCAATTGATCTACAGTGTCATTGTAGAGAATCCCTGCCCTGTTTACCTTCACATCATTATTTCCTCCATTGATATCAAATTTCTCTTTCCATTTCTTTTTTTTTGTCGTTATTGATTTATATACTCATCATCATCCCGCCGCTCCTACCAACGTTTACTTATGAGCAAAAAGGGTTATAAATAATCAGCCCTTTGAATAAGTGAGGCTTTCCCGATAGAAAGATTTGCCATGCGACAGAGATCCCAATTCCGTGTACCGGTTAAGCAAGCCCTACCCGCTAGCTTCTACCTAGAAAAAAAAGGTGAGCGCCTAGCGCGAAAGCTTGCTTTACTAAGAAACTAATAGTTGGCAAGAAGCAAGGGGCGAGAAAGCCGTTGCGCTAACACGCATCCGTTTTCTTGCTTGTTAGCGCTTTAGTTTTCAATAAGGGGCGGAGCTTGAAGAAGCGAAGCGAGCCTAGAGTAGCAGCCTATTACATTTTTTCAGGCCCCTTTGATATGTTATTGGTCAAGCGCCAGTGCCCCTATAGAGTAAGGGTGTATTCTGCTATCAATGAAAGCGAAAGAAAGACAAAAAAAACTAGTACCTTTCGTATAGATCGAGACTTGTAGCTTGATTCTTTACTCATTCTATACTTGGAAAAATTGCTGGAAATCGATCGATAATAAGACTTCTTCTTATTTGTTTCTCAATGATATTTGACGATCAAGACAATTCCCGTGAAACTCTTTCATTTCATAGAAGTTCATTCTTATTCTTATGAAGCAAATAACATTTCCTATTGATTTGTCCCCTAGACTGGACCTATTCTGATTCTTAATTATCCATCGCTACACTATTCCCAAGGACTAGCAAAACTAAAATATCAAAATTCTTGGGTCATCTCAATGGGTTCAGAAACCACACATTTCTCTTGATCATCATAGCGAACTTCCACATATCCACTCAGAGGAAGGTCTTTTCGTAATGGATGACCCTCGAAACTATAATATGTTGATATACGGTGTAGATCCGGATGATTGATGGAAGAAACACCAAACATATCCCACATTTCTCACTCCCACCGGCTGGCTGATGGAAATGGACTGACTACCGGAGATATTCGTGTTACTTCGTCTACACTGGTTTGTACACGAATGCGTGAGTTATACCGAGTACTTAGTAAATTATAGACTACTTCAAATCTCTGTTTTTGAGAGGGATAATCAACTCTGCAAATATTGATCAAAACTTGAACCCTTGTACAGGTATGCAATTTCAGAAAGCACAACAATGGAAATGGGTAGTCTGTATTGGTATCAGATCTATTCCCATGTTCTGATCTTTCCATTTTTTTGACCCATTTCTTGGGTAAAGTCTCCCAACTATATTTGAAAATGAATTGGTTGTCCATAAAGTTCAAGAAAGTTTTATTGTAGTTCCGCTTCTTGCTCTAAAAATGAAGAAAGACTTGTCAAAAATCGCCGGTTGGGTTGGTCCAACCAAGAAAGGCATGGGAGTCTTTGGGCATTGCTTGGGCCGAGTTAAGTAAAGACTGGCTACCTAGCAACTAAACAATAAACATGAAAACTTCCCTCTTAACATCACTAAGAAATCATTTTTCTAGTTTTTATTTCATTCTCGATTTGAGACTCTAGTTCTCAAGAACATATTAAAGCAATCCTTGGAGTCCCTGTAAAAGAGACTCTTTTTGTCATATCGTTGGTTGTGCTTTTTGATCGTGCCCAGCTTTTCTAGACCATAGTCTTCTTCGAGAATTTCGACGATTCATTGAATCTTATTAAGTGAGCCTCATATGTTTGGATTTCGTAAGTCAATAATAAGGTCAGCTACCTTATTTTCCAATGAGGTGAGCCTTCGCATATGTGAGGCCTTGTTAGCTTTGCTCCACCCGTTGGTGCTGGTTGCTCCTGCTGCTCTTCTAACTTCCTCCAGATGTCCTGTTGGTTGACATTAGCAACTTGTATTTCAAAGAAAGGAGGAACAGGCTTCTGAGCTAATGGTAGTGGCTCAGAAACTTCCGGCACCGGGGGTAGGACCGATCCCCGTGTGATAGATGAAGGACATGAAAGTTTGTGTTAAACATATAGTAGGTTCTTGTCTTGTTTAGGTATTTGGTGCCCTCTCTGCCGACCTGCTTGGTGATAGAGCCACCTTCTATGGGGTTAGTGAGGAGGACAATCCCCCACTCTTGGGGTTTCTTTCTTTACAACTGGATTATACCCGGCCTGGTCTTATTTAAAACAAAAGAAGCAAAGAAGGGAAATCTTCGTAAAGGTAGCAAGGGCTTTCGCCTTCGAATTGAGTAGTGATTATTTTTTCTACTCTACTTTTGTAATTGAAACTCTAATCGAAAGTAGACTAAAGCCTCACCCCTTCTTTTATGTATGTGAATTTTCTGAATCTAGTTCTAAATACTGGACTGATCTTTCTCTACTTCAAAGAGGGTCTATTTTGATAGATAGAGATAGACTGGAACTAAGCAATAAGAACAGAATACCAAAGGCTTACTCCCATTTCTCTCTACTCTACTCTATCTATTAAGGCTATGAAGGAATTGATTCATAGAATGCTTTTTGATTTCACTACTTTTTGAAAACAACCATATAGGATAGACCCGGCGTAGGAGATTATACCAAAGGAGACCCTTTTTACTGATAGTTTGGTTGGGTGTGTCCTTAGTTGCCTTGGAGAAGCCATACCCTTATGAAGCTTACCCAACTTATCGCTTAACTCTAAATAAAGGCCAGTAA
This sequence comes from Ehretia macrophylla, assembly GCA_037974665.1. Classification (NCBI taxonomy): domain Eukaryota; kingdom Viridiplantae; phylum Streptophyta; class Magnoliopsida; order Boraginales; family Ehretiaceae; genus Ehretia; species Ehretia macrophylla. Next base: position 48,118,223 of record CM075765.1, on the reverse strand, counting down.
ATCATGCATAATCTAAGGGGAAAGATTCACTAAAAGCTGGCGCTTTCTTTGTGTTAAGAATGGATACTTCTTGTTCTTTCCCAGAATATCGACTTGGGGATACCTTTGACCGATTGCCTGCCCCTTCATTATTATTACATAGAGAAAGGATTTTTTACGTCCATCTGCCATAGATGCTAGGACTTACTTGTTGCGTCAGAGATGAGCACTCGCAGAGTAGTCATCTTTGCCACTGGACTAAATGTCTCATCATAGTCAATCCCGTACTACTGTGATATGAGAAAGCACGAGCAACCGTGTCCCTTCGACTGATTTATCACTTCGTTACTTCACCTTGTATACCCACTTGCAAGAAATTGGCTTTACTCTAGCAGGAAATAGAACAAGGTCCCATGTCTCATTCTTCTTTATAGCGGAAATCCCCTTGCGCATTGCGTTCTCCGACTCGTCATTACCCTTTGCATCTTAAAATGAACTCAGTTCCCCGATATCGAACACAGAACACTGTAAGAGCAGGACAACGTCTGCAAAGTCGGCTTGCATATACTTCGGATTAGACTTCTTGATCCGCAAAGATCTTCTCAAACTTGGCTGATTTTTAGTCGTGATGTCTTCCATTGGTGTGGTCTCTTCTCTCGACTATCTCGCAACTCTGTTCGTGAGCTACTCTTTCCACTTCTTGGAGAAGGATTTTTCTGGCTTATGGGCTTTGGACTTTGAACCTCGCGAACACCTGTCTTCTATCAAATTGGGCTCAAAGAACTGCCAGTTCGTGAACTCGATTTTGGAGACTCCACTGGTCCCGAGTCGCTCCCAACAAAAACCTCATACCACTTTAGTAACTACGCTCGCATAGTCGTGTCTAAACTCTATGAGTCTGGCAACACTACATTCTCGGTAGACTACCATGATGATGCCTCATCAAAGACAAGATGTGGCGAGACGTATGCTTTATTGGTGGTGGGATCAACACATCTCCACCATTTCTTCTGCTCATTGTACCCAGTAAAGATAGACCATATCGCCTTCTTTTCCAACTTTGTCCTCAACTGGTTGGGCACAAAGACGTAGTAAAAGCACCCTAATACTCTAAAATGTGAAAGAGTTGGCTCTCTCTTGTAAATACCTGGTATGGCGAGAGAAAACGAAGCTTCACTTGAGGCAATTTGTTGATGACATGGGTTTCAGTCATTATGCATTCGGCCTAGCTGCACATTCTTCGTATTCATCAAGCGGTTTCGCCAAGATGTCGATTCTTCCACTTCGCGACTCCGTTCTGCTGTGTAGTATAAGAGTAGGCAAACTGTCTGCGAATCTCATGTTTTTCAAGTAAGCACCAACTTTTGTGATGTGTATTCCCCTCCAGAGTCTGTCCCCAAACATAGTTTTCTTTGCCTTTACTTTCTAAAAAACATTATCCACACTAATCTTCTGAACTCCATGAACTTTTGAAAGACTTCGGACTTCTCTTCTAAGAAATATACCCCGCGAGTCATCATCAATAAATGATTGCATATAATGCTTACCTAAGCATGATGGAGTGGATACTCTGCCAAAGACGTTTGCTTGAATGAGCTGGTCAACTTCTCCCCAGTTCTGTACATGCGAAAAGAATATCTGAGTCCCTTTTCCTTATGGAACCTGTGAGAACACTAACAGAACATGTCAGCAAAGATCTCATTTAAGACTTGAGAAATTTCATGCATCACAATAGTGTCTTTTTTATGTGGTTGAGTAATAGGGGCGTAGATTCCAGGTTTCTTTATTTTTGGAATAAACGATCTATCTATACATGAAAAGGATAAAACAAAAAGAAATAATACCTTAATGCCTTATCAATAGAAAGGTCTTCCAAACTATGAATCTTTTATCTCTTCCCCTCCCGCGATAAGGACGTGTCTAAGGATACTACTTCGAGCGGGCGTGCTTCTTTCTATGGGGCCGCGCATGACTTTGGACGTGCTTTACCAGCAGATGCATGAGTCGGAACCTAATAGCTAGGCACGTCGTGGGAGGAGAATAAGCAAAATATGTTGCATAATCCAAGTAAAAGTTAGCATCTTGCTAATCAAAATCATCATCACGACCACTCGTGCTCAGAACCATGTGTCTTATAGAAGCAAATGAATCCTTTCTTTGAATAAGAAAGGGTCATCTCGTTCTGCCTTAATGGCTTTCCCCTCTGATCTACGACCATCCTCCTATCTATATCAAATACTGATCCCTCATAAGACTAACCTACTTCCTAAGACAATCAATCACCAGCTCTATCCTTAGCCGCTCACCATCTGCTCTATTGTCCCCTTCGGTGCACAGTCTTGTTTCCATTCCTTTAGTTCTTCTTTTTAGCGACCTATCGAGAGTTGCACCGTCCCTGTAATACCCGAGCCCGGGATGTGAAAATTCTTTGTTTATTATTTTGAAAATTATATTTCCTTAAATTATTTTAGAATTAATTGTTACTTCTTTGCTGTCGCAACGTGCATTGCATTTAGGGAGCGATAGCTAGAGAACGGTTTCTAGTCCTCAGCAAATAGTGAAACTAGTATTTAGATGACTTAAATTTTATATTTTATTTGTTGCTAGCTGAAATTTATATTGGTGATAGTTATTTTAGCTTCAAATGCATTAAAATAAGTCATTTTTGACCAATTTTAAGTAGTTGACCAAGGCTTGACCTTTGACCAAAGACTTAGCACTTAAATAAGCTTAAAACAAAACAAAATAAAAAAAAAACAGCAGCTGAAACAGAGAGCAGGCCGTGAGCTTCAAAGAGGAAATAAAAAAAAACCTATCAACTTCCAATCGTTCAATCTTCGTGTGAGCTCGTGCAGGGTGGTTTCCTAGCGACTAGGAGTGCCTAAGGTGAGGGAATCATGTTATTTGCGCATTTACATGTCAAGTGTATCAACTTTGTGATTTTTAGATTTTATCCGTAGATTGTTGTTTAAAGCATTTTGATGCTTCTAGAATGTTCCTTGGCAATTGTAGAACGTGTATTTATAGCTTTTTAACATTTTCTTAGGTTAAATGTTGAGATTGCAATTTAAATTAGTTGTTAAATAGTGTTTTATGAATAGTAAAACCTTGAAACGATGAAGTTGCTCCTGTTATGCTGTCCGTTGATGTAGAAATGTGCTAGGTGTGCTAGAATGCCTAAATGCATGGTTTGTTTGGGTTGCATAATGGAAAAAATGGGAATTAAGCCTTGGTGAAAGTCGGGGTCGTTTAGGTCGAGTTTGGCGTTTTCTCGTTTTGCGTGTTGGCATTGTATCGGAGGCCATGGAAGCACTTTTGGTGCGATTATGGCATTGGTTGGTTGTTTGGTTGGTTTAGTTGTAGTTCAAACGAGAAAGGGGGAAATCGGGGCTTTGCGCGAGTTCTAGGGTAAAGTAAGGTTTCGGGGTCTTTAGACGTGCCTTATGGTGACTTAGGTGGTTTGGTAAAGTTGGTTTCCAAAACTCGTGGCTCGTTTGAAAGTAGTAGCGTTGGGGAAGTCGGGGCCGATTTGTGTTTTTGCTTGTTTTCCTTGATATTATGCCTATAAAATGCTTAGGGTTGCTTGATATACTTGTTTGAATTGATTCTGATTGAATTTCTTATCAACTGATGCTATTGCGTGTGAGAGTAACCTACTTTGTTATTCTCCCACGTGTGGCTTTATCGCTTGTTATCGCCTTGTATCGAGTCTTGCATTGCATAGTGTCTCGCGTGTGAGTGATGGGCCTCTCTGGGTAGCCTCGGGTTGCCAGTGTTGGTTGCTCTAGCTCCGCTGCTATTCCCTCTTCTCGCTTGGGTTGCCTCCTAGGGAGTTTTGGGTCGTAGGTTGATGGATACTTCCGGGGTATTCCAAACTGGTATTATAAGGCGGTTTGGGCCGGCGCGTCGTCATCGAATTTGAGTTTGAAAGTTGCTCGTGAAAAGAGTATCGTATCCTTTGAATGAGTGTTTACAGCTTTAAATACTTGCCTTGCTTTATTGATGGCTTTATTATATCTCTGTATGATGTTTGTATGCATTGCTTGGCTAATTGCATTGCATACTCCTCTTATCTCCGTCCTTGAGACCAATTGCCATCGCGGAGCAATAGTTTTTGCTCATTCCTCTCTATACTATATTTTTACAGGAGTAGTTGAAGCAGACCCTCTTGAGGTAATTGAGGAGGAGGAACAGGTGGAGGTGTTCCCGTGATAGCACTTCTTTGCTTTGCTGGTGGTTGGTTACCAGATTTTGTGCGAGCCTTGCTTGATATGTATAATGCTTGGATGTCGCTTAATTTTGAGGCTTGTAGCCTTGTATGTATTTTATAGTTTAAGGCCTCTACGGTCTTATGTTGTATAAGTTGAAAGAATGTAAAGTTGTAAACTTATACTCTTGTGACTAGTAAGGAAATGCATGCTAATGGAATTGATTAGTGGCATAAATACTTGTGTAGTATGCATATCATTTTTGGGTTGCAAAGTTGGTTAATAAGAAATGTATGTTTCAAAGAAGGTTGGCTTGTTTGAATTGTTTTACGGCTTTCGCAAGTATTATGTTGATTTTAGGGTTTTCGGATCATCCGCGATACAGAGGAGACTCCGTCCGTGTGTCGGGTCCGGGCTTGGCCTTTTGCGGGGTCGGGTCGGGGCGTGACAGTCCCAATATATAGATATTATAGTAAATACCAAGACTCAGCCGCTCTAGTACACATGCTAGTTATCATTGCTTGGACAGAGCAAAAGAAGGACAAGGGTCCGAAGGAGAACGAGCATCCAAGTACGATCAAAAGGTGAATAACTCAGTGAATCAGTTCAATAACTGCATCAATGCTGTGACGCCCGAGATTTAGCCATGCATTCAATTACTGTTGCATCCTTTATTTGCGCACCTCTTTCTATGCCTTATTAATTGTCTTCTTAAGTTACTATTCACTCCGTTTTTAAACTGCATTCTATTAGTTAATTAGTATTTTTATTAAATCATATTAATTGTTAAAGTAGTGGGAAAAATGTGCAATTGAGCTAGAGGCGATAGGAGAGCTCGTTTAGAAAATAATTTTTGTAGTTGAATGAATAGTGTTACGTAACCAACTTGGAGTTTAATTAGCTAACATTAAAATTACGCTTAGGACTTGTTTCTAACTAGCTTGACTCACATTTTGACCATACACTTAAATTAAAACAACTCACCTAAGCTTATATACCCCTCAAACAACTCACCTTATATCATAACTAGCAAAAATCAAAACAAAAAAGTGCTGAATTTTACTGTAGCAAATCCGAGAATAGTGTAGGAGGAGAATGAGAGGATTTTGCTCATCAAATCTTCAAGCCAAGCCAAGCCAAGCTAGGAGCAAGTAGTTTAGGGTGTTTGCTAGCCTCCCGAGAGTTCCTACGCGCAATTGGTGAGGGATTTCATGGCTTATTTTCGTATTTCAAAATAGTTGATATTTTCTTGATTTGTTAGAAATGATGTTTAATGCTATTGCAAGGCCCAAATAAGCTTATATATGTTGTGTATATGTAGTAGAGACCACTTTCATGCTATTGTTTCATGAATTAAACGGTAGAAATCGATAGTTAGTTCGTTGGGGTGAATAGTGACGGAAATTCTAGGGTTTTGTGTAATTGCTCGAATTAGCTTGATTTAATGCTTCAAATAAATGCCTTAGGTGCTAGTAAAGATAACCTAATAGCCCCGTGCACTTGCATTGCCTTAAATCGCTTAAAAATGAAAAATAGCCGACTTTAACTTGGGGCTTTTGGGGTTAATGCGAATCCGGGTGGATTCGGGCTTCAATTCTAGTATCCTTAGGCTACCTAGGTGCTATAGATGCCTTGATATCCCTTGTTTGAGGCCCGGACAATGTAGGTGTGGTTTAAAGCCAAAAGAGGGAAATTGGGGCTTTCGGGGTAAACGCGGGCATTTGATTGAGTTCGAGGGTTGAGAGGGTACCTTGGGGGTTAGTTAGAAGGTTGAGAGAGTTTCCCTTGAAAATGGAATCATTAACCTTGGTTTGGAAGAGAAATAGTTTGAAAAATAAAGGGGTTTAGGTGCAATTTCGGTTGACTCACACTTCTAAACCCATGGCATGACTTCTTGAGTGTTTATATGTGGTTTCAAGTTGATTTGGAGCTTTTGATATGATTCTATGCTTATTTTGTAAATGTCCCTTTGTAAAACTGCTTATTAGCTTATATAATTGCTTCTATTCTAACTGCCTCGAGGTCAACCTACTTTGTTGATCCTCCTATGTGTTAATGCTTATATTATTGCTATTAACTTGCCATTGTTAAGTGCATTGCATAATGGTTGCGCAACCATAGTGTCGGGGCGGATGTGTTGAATATCGGCTGGGCGGCAGAGGGCTTGCCGGTGGATATTCAAACTCCGTGCCCTATTCCCTCATTCGCCTGGTCCGGAGATTGCCAGGGTATGTTGGGTCGTAGGATTCGGGGTACATCCGGAGTACACCCACTGGAGTGATTGGGGTTATGCCGGCTTATCGTGATCGTGCTCGTGGTTCGTGGATCGTGAATGAAGACCAGTGAAGATTGGTGTATAGGGGATTGTGTGAAATGTATCCTTTTAAATGTGTGGTTACTTATGTTGTCATTGCTTCTTAAATTGTCTAAGTGATATTGTTGTATAACTGTATTATCTGTTGCATTGCACGCCCCGGGACTATATCCCTCACTGGGCAACAGTGGTTGCTCATACCTCGCTAACATGTTTCAGGTGGCACAGTTGGTGGAGTTGCCTTAGCTGCTGTGTGATATTTGTCTGAGGTGGATGTGCTTTTGGTTGCTATGTGAAGAATTTGTTGTTCTATGTATAATCTATTTTGGGGCCTTAAAGCTCATGTATGTATTTGAGTAATATGTAAGCTGGAAGTCTGATAATGTAGTAGCAGTGGTAATTCTATGGCTTGTAATAACTTATATTTCTATTTCTAGTTGCTTTGCATGCTTGGGAGTGAATGGCTTAGTGTAGAATGTTTTATCTCTAAGTATGTTTTAATGTTATCCTAGAATGGCATGGTTATTAGACTATATTATAAACAAGTTACTTGCATGCTTGTGTGGTTTTGGAACTATTGTGTACTATAAGGCTCGGATGGCCTTAGAACTTTGATGTTTAATTAAGAAAAGCTTGTATTGTATTGTTGGGACTTTGTTTGAGTGTTTACAGGTTTTTAGAATGTCCACGGTACAGGGGAGACTCTGTCCGTGTATCGGGTCCGGACTTAACCATTCGGAAAAAAATTTGTGACCGGGCTTGGTATTGGGTTGAGAATAGCATGGTCATTAGAGCCTCCGGTCTCGTGAGGGATCGGGGCGTTACAGGTGGTATCAGAGCTTAGTTAGCTCTAAGCCGGGATAGGGTCTTCGGCCTGTCGGGTAGTAACCCTTGCGTGTGTGCTTGATTAAGTGTGTGTCTTAAAAGTGTATGCCTGCATGTTTGATTGTTTGTCTGGTATTGAATGTGTGCACCTATGTGATATAATTATGTGTTACGTGCTAAATGTGTGCTAAGTGAAGTAAAGTGGCTAGTTATGCATCAAATTGACTTCGTGAATTATTAATTGCTTGAACTGTTGCTTGTAATGTCTGTATTTGAATGTCTTTGATTGAGTTGTGTTATGCTTGACTTGATTATCGTGCTTGAATGACTTTGATGATTACACTGTTTCATAAACTCTTATATAAACATGTTTGCATAATAGTTTAAAACATATATGTGTAAATGTGATATCTTGGCATTCATACATGTCCCGTTGAAATGGTAAGAAAGACTTCTTCCTCCCCCTGAAGAGAAGTGATTAGCAACAAGCCCTCCAAGTTGTGTGGATTAGCGGGAATGAGAATGTTGTAAGCGGAGCTCAGTTATTGGGATTTCTTCCAAGGCATTTTTCTATGCTCATTAGTCAGAAATGAATGGCGTCCCTTGGGATTTCTATATGATTGTTCTCTAAGGCATTCTCTTGGTATTTTCTTATTTAGCATTCTTCTGGTATTTTCTTATTGGCATTTCTCTGAAGATTTGGTATTTGGAATTCTATTTAGCCATATTATATGGTATTATCTACGGTATTTATGCTCCAATCTTTTATTGGTATTTTCTCGCCACTATTAGTTGGGATTCTATTCTTCTATGGTATTCGTGCCAGCGGGATTCCTATTTGGATTTCGAAGTAGCATATCTATTGGAGCCTTTATTTGGCCTTATTACGTGAGGTTCGCAGGCAATACAACTGAGATTTCTTAATGAGCTCCCCCACGAGAATTCGTGTATGGTATTCTTGCTTAGCAACTGATGACGAATAATCAGAGTTGGTTTTTAGTTGATGCAGATGTTCTCTTGTGAAGAAGAATTGCGTGGACGCAATTAGTTTAAGGGGGAGAGGATGTGACGCCCGAGATTTAGCCATGCATTCAATTACTGTTGCATCCTTTATTTGCGCACCTCTTTCTATGCCTTATTAATTGTCTTCTTAAGTTACTATTCACTCCGTTTTTAAACTGCATTCTATTAGTTAATTAGTATTTTTATTAAATCATATTAATTGTTAAAGTAGTGGGAAAAATGTGCAATTGAGCTAGAGGCGATAGGAGAGCTCGTTTAGAAAATAATTTTTGTAGTTGAATGAATAGTGTTACGTAACCAACTTGGAGTTTAATTAGCTAACATTAAAATTACGCTTAGGACTTGTTTCTAACTAGCTTGACTCACATTTTGACCATACACTTAAATTAAAACAACTCACCTAAGCTTATATACCCCTCAAACAACTCACCTTATATCATAACTAGCAAAAATCAAAACAAAAAAGTGCTGAATTTTACTGTAGCAAATCCGAGAATAGTGTAGGAGGAGAATGAGAGGATTTTGCTCATCAAATCTTCAAGCCAAGCCAAGCCAAGCTAGGAGCAAGTAGTTTAGGGTGTTTGCTAGCCTCCCGAGAGTTCCTACGCGCAATTGGTGAGGGATTTCATGGCTTATTTTCGTATTTCAAAATAGTTGATATTTTCTTGATTTGTTAGAAATGATGTTTAATGCTATTGCAAGGCCCAAATAAGCTTATATATGTTGTGTATATGTAGTAGAGACCACTTTCATGCTATTGTTTCATGAATTAAACGGTAGAAATCGATAGTTAGTTCGTTGGGGTGAATAGTGACGGAAATTCTAGGGTTTTGTGTAATTGCTCGAATTAGCTTGATTTAATGCTTCAAATAAATGCCTTAGGTGCTAGTAAAGATAACCTAATAGCCCCGTGCACTTGCATTGCCTTAAATCGCTTAAAAATGAAAAATAGCCGACTTTAACTTGGGGCTTTTGGGGTTAATGCGAATCCGGGTGGATTCGGGCTTCAATTCTAGTATCCTTAGGCTACCTAGGTGCTATAGATGCCTTGATATCCCTTGTTTGAGGCCCGGACAATGTAGGTGTGGTTTAAAGCCAAAAGAGGGAAATTGGGGCTTTCGGGGTAAACGCGGGCATTTGATTGAGTTCGAGGGTTGAGAGGGTACCTTGGGGGTTAGTTAGAAGGTTGAGAGAGTTTCCCTTGAAAATGGAATCATTAACCTTGGTTTGGAAGAGAAATAGTTTGAAAAATAAAGGGGTTTAGGTGCAATTTCGGTTGACTCACACTTCTAAACCCATGGCATGACTTCTTGAGTGTTTATATGTGGTTTCAAGTTGATTTGGAGCTTTTGATATGATTCTATGCTTATTTTGTAAATGTCCCTTTGTAAAACTGCTTATTAGCTTATATAATTGCTTCTATTCTAACTGCCTCGAGGTCAACCTACTTTGTTGATCCTCCTATGTGTTAATGCTTATATTATTGCTATTAACTTGCCATTGTTAAGTGCATTGCATAATGGTTGCGCAACCATAGTGTCGGGGCGGATGTGTTGAATATCGGCTGGGCGGCAGAGGGCTTGCCGGTGGATATTCAAACTCCGTGCCCTATTCCCTCATTCGCCTGGTCCGGAGATTGCCAGGGGATGTTGGGTCGTAGGATTCGGGGTACATCCGGAGTACACCCACTGGAGTGATTGGGGTTATGCCGGCTTATCGTGATCGTGCTCGTGGTTCGTGGATCGTGAATGAAGACCAGTGAAGATTGGTGTATAGGGGATTGTGTGAAATGTATCCTTTTAAATGTGTGGTTACTTATGTTGTCATTGCTTCTTAAATTGTCTAAGTGATATTGTTGTATAACTGTATTATCTGTTGCATTGCACGCCCCGGGACTATATCCCTCACTGGGCAACAGTGGTTGCTCATACCTCGCTAACATGTTTCAGGTGGCACAGTTGGTGGAGTTGCCTTAGCTGCTGTGTGATATTTGTCTGAGGTGGATGTGCTTTTGGTTGCTATGTGAAGAATTTGTTGTTCTATGTATAATCTATTTTGGGGCCTTAAAGCTCATGTATGTATTTGAGTAATATGTAAGCTGGAAGTCTGATAATGTAGTAGCAGTGGTAATTCTATGGCTTGTAATAACTTATATTTCTATTTCTAGTTGCTTTGCATGCTTGGGAGTGAATGGCTTAGTGTAGAATGTTTTATCTCTAAGTATGTTTTAATGTTATCCTAGAATGGCATGGTTATTAGACTATATTATAAACAAGTTACTTGCATGCTTGTGTGGTTTTGGAACTATTGTGTACTATAAGGCTCGGATGGCCTTAGAATTTTGATGTTTAATTAAGAAAAGCTTGTATTGTATTGTTGGGACTTTGTTTGAGTGTTTACAGGTTTTTAGAATGTCCACGGTACAGGGGAGACTCTGTCCGTGTATCGGGTCCGGACTTAACCATTCGGAAAAAAATTTGTGACCGGGCTTGGTATTGGGTTGAGAATAGCATGGTCATTAGAGCCTCCGGTCTCGTGAGGGATCGGGGCGTTACAAATGCCGCTTGTAAAGCTTTTTCGTCGAGACTGCTTCGTGGACTACTTTTTTCCATTTAGAGTGATAGTGGTTCGGATTAATGGGGCACTCAACTACTAGTCTAGTAGTTGTTTTTTTCTATTAGTTGCGTATGCTCCCCGTTAACATTTTCTCTTTAGCGATCCGCTTCTATCTCGCTCTTTAGATTACTTTCTTTTAGCTACCGGCTGTTTTTCATTCTATTTCATCACTGTCACGCCCCAACTCGACCCCCCTTAAGATCAGTTAGGATGCAACGGAATTTCGGTAGTATAACGATTGTAACTTGGATACCGAGTCTCTAAACCAACCTTTTTGCAACTCATACATCCAACTCCACAAACAATTCAACAATTAAACAACACAACCACAATATAGATTAAACATTCTTTTATCATTGCATCCATAGGTTATACGCCTCCGTTCCAACATCATACATTTACTATATAACATACATTTTCCCAAAATAGATTATAACCAATTCAGCAACCTAATCATGTTCCAAAACAAAACTACTAAATTAGCAATATACATAAGTCTTATAATTGAGCAAGTTATACAATATAACATATTACAATAACTAAGACAAACTCATGGCAACGACTCCGACACACAAGACTCGTCCACATAAAGCACATTCTCAGCTTCCTGAGGCACGTACCCGTAATCTTGTTCAATATCACCTGTATGCATACAATAATTGAGAGTGAACTTATATAAAACAAGCCTAGTGAGGATTCGATAGATCTCTAACAGTATTTACTATATTCCTTGGAAGTCATCCTTTGAGCAGTAAACACACAATAATCATCAATAACAATATAAACACATTAATTATAATAACCAATCAATAAAGGATACTCTAGTTGGTGTAGCTCCAAATGCCATCACAATCTCAACCGTTCTTCTTGTAACTCCCCATTACTCACACACCCGAGGTACTTCTCTAGCCCCTCCCTCCATGGCACCTCTGCCCATGCGATCTAGGGGTAGCCTATGATAGTCATGCCGTTTTCAATCCAACAGCCCGACGCTACCCGAGAGGTGGCACACACATACCAAGACTCATGACAATAATAATAAACATTCAAATCTCAGGAGGACAACCTTTCACGTTGACTATCTCCCTGCTCATCAATAATCAAATATCACAGGAGGACAACAAAGTAGGTTGCCTATCTCCCGGTTCATCAATAATCAATCAATAATCATTATTTCAACAACATATCATCAAATAAACAATTAACAACTCAACAACTAAGTTAGATGACAAAGTAGGCCATCCAACTTAACATGCAATAACCACACATTCCAACCCTAGTCTAACCATCAACAACTCACAATTCATTCATTCAAACACCACCCAAACATCCAAAGGCATAATTCAACATTTTAAAGAAAGACAACCCAAACTTCTAAAAGTCATAACTTACATTCTACTAAACCGATAAACTCCAAACCAGTTTCTATCACTCACCTACTCAATCAACATCAATAACCCCCTCGGAAACCAACCATAAACCATCCACATCAAGCCCAACAACCCTAAAACCCTAATGCATCAAGGCTGAAATTTTCGGACTTTCACACTGACATCACAATCAAAGTTTCGGCATTACAACATTACTACCACGTATTTAACAAACTTTTACAAGCTACCAGCAATCAATTCCAAACACCACAACTCCAATTATTCAACAAATAGCCAAAAACTCAATTTTAATACCCGAAAAATAAAAATTCATGCTACAACGGTTCAAATCTTATAGAAACACATATAAATGATCCTTAGCATGCACTGAGCAATAATATAACATCAATTCAACATTCTAATGGTTCAAAATTCAATTATATGCAAAAACATAAAAATGACATTTTGAGATCTAGAATTTTTCTCTCACTTTGATGTGTTTTGATGCACTAATTATGTAGAATGGACCCCCAACAAGTGAAATCAAGCTTTGAATGAAGTGATTTGGACTTGAATTGCAAAATCTATGTGAAAAATGCTTTGAAAAACTTTGAAAATGCCTTCTTTCTTCTCCCTCATGGGTTTTCGGTAATTTGTGTGTTTTGTGAGTGTGTTTGCTTTGTTTTTAATGTGTGTTGATGATATAAGCCCAAGGTCAACAAAATTTGCAAAGTCAAAGTTAATATTTTTTGTCTTTTAACTAGTATTTTTAGTCTTTTAATTGTTTTTAGACTATTTTTTCTCACCCAAATGCAATTAACACTTAGACTATTTTTAAGTAGTATATTTTTAGTAGACAACAAGCTTCACATGCATAGACTTACACCCGACTAGGTTAAAAACTCAATTTTTGTAAAAAAATGTGAAAAGTCATATTATTTATTTTCAAATGTCTTTTGAATGCACAATTAATATTAATTCATTTAATACCACATATAAATACATTTATATTAATATATACTAGGTCAACGAAAGTCAATGCAAGAATCGGGTTTAGAAGAAATCACTATTTGGCTAAAAAATGCTACTTTTCGCCCGAAAAGTCTATTTAAATTACTATTCCGTTTCAGAATCAATTTTTATCAAACATGGGTCTATTAATAATAGAGGAATAGGTTTTAAGATGTTTTAAAACACCCGTGTAAAAATTTTAGAGGATGTGCGTTCAAAACACTATTCATAAAAACCGATGATAAAATTTTCAATGCCGTTTTTTATGAAAATTTCATGAATGCACACATAGCATGTATTAGGAATATAAATCGCATATGTAGTACATTCTAACTCATATAACACATAAACAGGTCAAATCACGCAAATCGAGGCAAAGATACGCAAATCGAGGTAAAGACAAAAACTGGGGTTTCACAATCACTGAGTCTCAACAAGGGATCCAATTGTCTCCCCCGGATCACTACCCTGCTGCGCTTATCATCATTTCCAATTATCCACCGAATCGTTCGCAAAAGCTAGGCCAGGCCCCTATTGGTATCTTCTTTGGACTACCTAAGAAGCAATTCGAGGCCCGAACATGGTTTCATTGCAACTCTTCATCATCCCAATGTCCCCCTGCAAGAAAAGACCCCTTACTATAGATAGTCCCCCATCCACTAACTCCCTCACCGACGCCATATCTTTACACATAACATACGTCAGTAAGCCCTATCTGCTAGCCTTTGATTGTATGGTTTCCTATATCGCTGTTGTCGAGCAGTTGATGTCGGAGCACTCTAGCCGATATATGTCCATAGAAGGCAAGAGTTGACTAGATTAGATTGTCTCTGCTTACAGTACCTAACTAAGGTTAGTAAAGTATTAAAGGAGATGATCCATTCACTCCCTGATCTATGAGCACCCTTGCCCTATAGATTCGTTCCCATGGTTCTAGTAAATAAAGAAATATCTCATCGTTGAGGATTTGAAGCAATCCCGATTTCACAACATGACCATAGGTCTAAGGTAACTTTTTCTCAAAGTGATATCTGGTGTGGCCTCCTTAGAAGGATAACTTAGGTCGAGGCACCATTCTCCTTAAATGTCGGATATGAGTATAAAGTGGCAAGATTGAATGTCAGTCAATGAAGAGCTCGGCATAATGAGGATAGCTAAACTCGAGTCGAACTGAGGGATTCGCTTTAGCGAGGGCCGCCTTCTTTCTTTCGTCTACACTCTCCCCTGATTGTGTAACAGAAGCACATAAGAGTGGAACAAGTCTGCGATAGTTACTATGCTACTATTTACATCCCAACCTAATCTCTCAACCAATGCTGCACAGTACTTGGCCTGTCCACCATTCGAGATAAGTATGGTATCAAGAAATTGAGCATATTATTCCGTCTTGGTGGGGCAGGGTAGTTGTAGATTACTTTCAAACTTTCATTCCCAAAGAAGTGAACCATTAGTTTGTGTACATAGCAAAGCTGTGCCCAATACACTGGCAACTCCCATCATATGACTCATAGTTTTAAATTAAATGTTCCTGGGCCTCTGGGCCCCATTAGCCCCACTTTCAATCATATGTCGGGATGACCGGTTCCTTCATCACATACCTATCACTTTTGAATCTCTATCCTCTGGTGAACTTTATCCAGAAGTCATCTATTCTACAAATAGAAGTGTTTCGATTATCAAGGGTTGTCATAGATCAGTAAGCAAGCCGCCCTCTTCTATTACCAGATAAATGCATAAATAAATGAAGTCAACACCGAGGCAAGAAAGCGACAAGGCCAAAATGTATGGTTCCGACCGAATAGAGCAGACAAACAAACTATTAGACATACTACCAATTCCTTTGCTGTCAAATAGATTTTCTCCTTCCTTATGTTATGAAGTCTTCACTTAGTAGTCAGATAAAGTAGCCTTATGTTCAGATCTTCGGGCTTTAGGGGTGTCTTCCGAAGCCCTTCACTCTTTTTTTTTACGCATATCCAGCAACGGTAGTGGTTCCCTCCCCCTTTATCCCAGCCTAGCCCCTTTTTCTATCTTATCTAGAAACCCTTTTAGTGTGATACAAAAAAGAAAGGTTGCTCTTATCATTCATAGAATCTGGAATTCCTCTATTTGCCAATCTTACCCCATCGAAAAACAAGCGAAGTGGACTTTGCCTTGAATGAACAATTCTTCATTTGTTGAGCTAAGGGGGAAGTCCCGCCCAACCCAACTAAGAAGAAACAGGAGTTCCCACAGTAACCCAACCTAGTAGCATACCTCTATTTTGAAAAACCTCCGCAAAAACTCTGCGGATTGCGAATATGTCATTCGCTAATTGATCTATAGTAGAATGCGGAGAATGGAAACCCGAAACTTATCTTATATGGATGATGAGCGGAGGGCTCTATGTGACCCTTTCCTCGGAAAATAGAGGGGCAGTGGTTTCCCTTTCTCGTATAACCCAAATAACATCTTGAAGCAAATCAGGCGCTGCAGCCCTTTCAGACTTTGTTATTATCTAGGAGAGATATGCCAAAGTTTACGTAGTCCGTTCTTCCAGAACACTATTTCCTTTTCTTGTTATTGTTCCTAAGTTGTGTGTATTCTTTGTTTGCCTGCCATTCTACCCTTTTACTACAGATTCTTTCTGCTTGAAATTAGTTTCAAGGCTCCGCTCCATCCTAGGCGAAACTAAAGGTTTGATGCAATAGGCTTGATTATGTTGTTTTCTTCAATTCACTAAGTGGTATAGCCTGTATTTCCCTACTCCCAATGGGGACTAACAAAATGGTTTAATAAACCTCACCCCCGCTTCTGATTTATACTTCTTTGCCTGAGACATAAATAAAGGTAGGACTAAAGCGCTAGCGCGCTACAACTAAACTAGATCTTTGGTCGAATTCAAAGCTCATCCTAATCTCTTTCGAGTTCCAATTTAAGAATTCTTCCGCCTATCTCTAGAGTAAAAAGAAGAGACCTAGTTTCCCCATTTCTTTGTCTTCTAAGATCAAGAAAGTGCCCTTATGACTCTAAAAATAAATTGTTCGGTTGTTTGGTTAAGTCCTAATCATCGCCTGGGCTTCATGATTCCGTCTAAGCCCAAGACTTGATGAGACGAATCGAATAGTCTACTAGCGAGCTCTCCACATTCTTTCTTTTGTCCTTCTTCGGACCCTTAAATAAGGAATTATTCTGAGGGCTGTTGATTAGTAATAGGACGCAAGTAGTTGTTCTTTTTATAAGGTTTCCTTGCGAGTTCTTTCTTCTCGACAAGTAGAGCAGGTTAGTACAGTTGTCTTACTTTCGCAAGTGTATCACTATAGCTGCTCTATTGCTGTTGTATCATTTTGATAGCTACTATTCTAGCAATTGTATAACTATCCTAGCTATAGGTAGTTCATAGCTCAACGTAATTGTTCCTATCCCTGCTATTTTCTACCCTAGCTCTAGCTAGCTCATAGGACAAGTAGGTATGGGTAGCCTTAACGTAGTAGGTATAGGTTTCCTCCCAGCACAAGTAGGTAGTAGAAAGTAGTTCTTTTAGTAGTAGCTATCTAGTGATTTTATTCGTAGTTACTGAGGAGCTGTATACGTAAGGTCAACGCTTCATTTATAGAAGTCTTTAGTGAAACTCCCTAATCTACGAGCACCCTCCCTTTCTCTTAAAAACTTATATATCCCTTGCAAGCAAGCGCGATGAATTCCAGATAGCTTGAGGTTGTTAGCTAGAGCTAGCTACAATACAGCTATGCAGTTGGCTTACTGATCTACGACCACCCTTGTCTTAAACATAACACATTGCAGTAAATCACTTACTAGGAACTACTCTTAGTACGAGGTATGGAAATAGCCATATCTCGGAGCAGTTCCCTTTAGGTTTTCTAGTTTTTTCTTTTTTTCCCGTCGGCTTTCTTCCCTAAGTAGTCGAGTCCTAGCACTTAGATATATATCGATCGTAATCGAGATTGATCTACAACTCTATCTAAAACAGAGTTTTGGTAGTTGAAGATGCTCGACTGATAAGAAGAGGAATGGGCTCTCATCATATTGCAACAAGGACATTGGGCATATTAGCAGGCCTATTCTATTCCATCTTAGTGTTCGTCCGCCCCAACGAACAGTTACTTTAGCTCTTCCAATCTACGAACGAGAGTTGTCTGGCTATTTAGTCTAGCTTTTGAAGCATACTCCTAATGCTTGTGCTTTACTAGTTTGGCAGCTCCGCAACATCAAACACCAGCTCAGGGAGTTCTCGGTCAGCTTCAATGTAGGAAATTCCTTCCTCTTAGCCATTCACTATAGTTCTTTCTTTTTAAAGGCTTGGTTCCTTGGTAGCCTGTTTCGGAGGGCGGGATTGATAGCTTGACATGAGTTGATTAGTCACAGCGACCTTGGGAAAAAGAGAGGCAGTGTTGAGTCCATGCAGACTCTAAATTCGTCTAGCGCTTCAAACCATATTGGATTACTAGATAAAGAGCGAGTGATCACCCATAAGGAAATGAAATGGGCATTGTCCAAATCCCATTTCTAATAAGTTGAAAGAACGTTTTCACCATGTCCTTTACAAGCTTTTACACGAAGCAATGAATGAGTTGCTCGATGGCATTCATCTGCCTTTTCAGTAAAGCGAGTCTTTCAAGTAAGCCCGCCTAACATTAAAGTCAAGCCTTGAACTTCATTGTTCAAGCTAAAGCCTACTTTTCTTTCAGGTCCACCCTATCCCTATCGGTCGAGTTACTTCATACCTTGTTTTATCAAACAAGCTTGTAAACACCTTCCTAGAAAACTCCTTCTTTTAGGGTACAGGTCGGTCACTCTCAATTGTTGTTTCGAAAGATTCTCGCACACGATTCAGTCTTCTTATCCTTTTAGGTCCGACCTCTCTCTTCTACTTTCCACCTCCCTAGGCTTTACTAGTAAGAGGGTCATCAACACCGTCAGAACCTCGCATTTACGGCTTTCGCGGCTAAGGTAGTCGGCACATCTGATATCTAATTATGCTATCGAGGCGAGTAATTAAGCTAACCTCTTCAAATTGCTCGCCTAGCCCTCAAGTAGATGTGTTATGGTCGTACTTTTAGAAATTCCCTTCTTCATGCTTTAGTCGGCTAAGTGTCCCGTGTCACCAACGGGAGGGAATTGATTTTCTTTCTTCCCTCAGTGAGTGGAGTTTCTTTCATATCTTATTATTCCTTTTTGTAAGGTAAGGTGAAATTGCCTATTGTATTACATTCGTGATGAGTCTTCGATTCATTAGAAGCCTTCCAATAGTTTCTAGGCCATTTTCTTTTGATAGTAGAAAAACCTAAAGGAATGTGCTAAGCCCCTTGGCTTGAGATCCAGTGGTAGTTGATAGCCCCAGTATAGAATAGTCTGTGGCAGGTATTGAAATAGGAAATGGGAAATTCAAGTAGGGTTATTTTGAATGTATGTCTGCCCTTCACTCTCCTCTGGCCAGTTGGCACATTTACATCAGTTCCAAGGCAAGTAGGAAGTGAAATTGGCATACTCCTATCAACATAATTTCAATAAGTTGAAAGCTTTAAGGTAGTAGTGAAAAAGTACTTCTATGTCCTTCCATAGTCATGAGTAGGATCCATAGGCGGTAGGTAATGGGTTGCAAGCCCTTTTTTCTTCTATGCGTGATCTCTACCATGCAAAAGGGGGGTAATAAGTGGGATCGACCAGTCAAAGCCAAGTCTGTAGCTCTCCTTCTGCGGTGCCAGTTAGACCAAGAATGAACTCACTCCTCCTCCAAGAGGTAAAGGTAAAGCAACCCCTGCAGCTATCATTTTCAATTTTGTTTTCTGCTATTCATTGCCTGAAGGGATTCACCCTGACCACCTTTCAATCAAGTAGGCTAGATGAACAGAATTGACTACAACTAGAAATCTTTTTTTCTTACTTGTTTGGGATTGGGGGATGATGTCGACATCAGAAAACATATACTCGACTCGTTCGGACTACTGAAATGAAGCAAAGGTTGGGGTATTGTGACACAAACTAATCACTCACTTCTTCAGCTCTTTAACTCGCTTGTTGCCTACGGCTCCTTCCCAAGGATCCTAGCCAACTAAGCTACTAAACTCAACAACTATAAGCTTTTGTTAGGTTAGAAAAGGTAGGAAGTACCAGCTCTTTAGCTACATTTTGAATGCTAGCTCAGACCTTTAGCTCCAAAGCAGTACCCGTTCACTCCTCGAAGTAGTGTGCTTGTAAAGGATCCCACTGTTTGAAGTAATACTGGAGTAATCCTTGGTAGTTCGCTCAATAGCTCTCTTGTATTGTTTGAAGCAACGAGTGATAACAGCTTCTTAGGTCAATTTGAAATCAATAGCAAGGGTAGCGGATTCATGAGAATTATGGGACTACAACTTAGTTAGGACTAAGTATCTTACTCATAAGTAGAGATAGCCCTAGCATAGACATTTGAAGGGGAAAACACATTAAGCTTCTTTCTCTTACACTGACTGGATTGCTTCCTTGACTCTGACTATCATTTAACTGTAAGGAGAGGATCGATGTAATTGAGATAGTATTTCTATAGGGTCCGAGGTATGAAAGAACCGGGGACAGGAAAGCAAGAGAAAGAAGGAAAGGCGGGGCAAAGATCAGCTTTGAGATAGCCAGGTCAGTGATGGAACTCGTCTAGTAACTGGTAAGAAGGGGCATATTTTCTCATTGTTGACTCACAAGGGTTGGGCAAACTCTTTCAAGGAGATCAACCGTCTGGGATTTCAGAAGAAAGAAGGAGTAAACTTCACTTTAATATCTATATGACAAAGGCTGAAGCCTTCCCATAACAAAGAAAGTCTTCGTCTAAGCCAGGGTAAGTGGTGGTCAACTATCCCCACTACCATATGACTTGGTCGGAAAGGCAGATAGCCAAGCCAGAGGTGACGGAAGATAAGCAAGGACTTAGCCCGAGCATGGAAGACAAAGCAAATCTATCTTATTTTATAAAAAAAGGGGGTGACTACACCTATCTAATCTAACAACAGAGCTAGTGAACTACAGCTTGAAAACGGCAAACATGGGCCAGGTAACGACGTCTGGTCTTATGGTTCATGGTCATTTCTCTTCTCAGTAAATGGTCTATCTTATAGAATAGAAAGAAAAGACTTTACTCTCCTTATCAGTCAACTTACTTCATACCTTTACTCACGGGAATTGAGTACTTCTTAAGCGGGAAGTCAGGTTTAGTAGAAGGGTAGAATCCAGTAGGCTTAGAATCTTTGTTAGCAGTAACGGGCGATGGCGAAGGTTTTTGCCCGTGGGTGATCTAATCATAGGAATGATAGTAGGATAGGGCGGTCAATTAGTCCAGTGGCGACATTCAGAGTAGCTTCTAATATGTTCTGGTCTTGATACTAGGTTTGGTGGGTTTACAACGGAGAACTGGGTAACAAAGCCTTTAGTACTGACCCCTAGTACATACTCTTTCGAAGTCCTCATAGTTGAACTATTCAATCCACAAGATGGTTTCCGAGTAGCGATTTGTATTGTGACGTCGCAGTACAAATCTAACATAAAGGGAGACCTAGTTGCTAACTTAACCTTAAGGAGCTTTGCAGCACTCCTTTCTTAAGTAGGGGATGCTAAAGTTGTTATGACCCCAAAGGAAAGCACTGCAATCAGTCCTAAAGGTATATGCAACTTCGTTCCTTTCTTTTCTTATAAGAGTTTTAGCGCACTGAATCTCAAGGCAATTGCACCTTAGCCCATGGACTGAGAGAGAGACAAGGTTTGAAGATGCTCAACAGATAGGGAGAGGAAAAGATGGCCAACAAGGGAGAAGGCTTAGAAGCCCAAATAGGATAAGGTGCTTACTGATTGATTTGCTGACATATGGATTGGAAAGGCATTGCGCCTTAGACCAATAAATGAGACAAAGAAGGCCCTTACAACAAGAAAGGCATGGGTGTAACACCCTAACTCGACCCCACCTATGATTAGTCAGGACGCAACGGAATTTCAGCAGTATAACGACAGTATCATGGATACCGGGCTCTAAACCAAACCCTTTGTAACTCATACAACCAACTTCAAGACCAACAACTCCACAACCATTTCAACAACATACAACGCAACCATTTCCATATAATAAACATCTATTCAATAGTTCATTCATAAGTTATACGCCTCTGTTCCAACATCATAGATAGGCTATATCATACATTCGCAAAATAGATTATAAACCAGTCTAGTAATCTAATCATGCTCGAAGGAAAGACTATTAAACTAGCAAAGTATAGGCCTTTATCTTTAAGTAAGTTATACAATACAATATATTACAAAAACTAAGACAAACTCATGGAAATGACTCCGGCACATAAGACTCGTCCACGTAGGGCACACTATTAGCTTCCTGAGGCACGTACCCGTAATCCGGTTTAGTAACACGTGCTTGCAGATAACGAATGAGAGTGAGCTTATATAAAACAAGTCTAGTGAGGAATTCTACAGATCTTTCGAAAACATTTACTTATACTCGTAAACCACCCCATAAGCAATACATTCAAATAACTTATTCAACATTAACAATTCAATTCACATAAATAACCATTAATTTGAGAAATGATACTATAGTTGGTGTAGCTCCAAACGCCATCATGATCTCAACCATCTTCTTATAACTCCCATAATACACACCTGAGGTACCTCATCTAGCCTCTCCCTCCATGGCATCTCCACCCATGCGAGCTGCGAGTAGTCCATGATAGTCATGCTGTTATCAACCTGATAGCCCAACGCTGCCTGAGAGGCGGCATACACTATCAAGACTCATGACAATAATAATGAACATTCATATTTTGGAAGGACAACAAAAGTAGGTTGCCTATCTCCCGACATCATCAATCATCAATCAATTAAGATCATTTTAATAACATAACATCAATTAATCAAATAAACAACTAACAACTAAGTTAGATGACAAAGTAGGCCACCTAACTTAACATGCATTAAACCACACAACCAATCCTGAATCTAACCAACAACAACCCAAGATTCAACTACTCAAACACCACCTAATCAACCAAAGACAATATCTCAACACTTAAAGAAAGACTACACAAAATTCCAACAATCATAACTTACAATCTACTAATCCAATAACCTCCAAATCACTTTTATTACTCACCCACTCATGCTACTACATTAACCTCACTAGAGACCAACAAAAAGCCATCCAAAATAAGCCTAACAACCCTAATTTTGGCAATGCTCTTGGCTGAATTTTTGGGGATTTTGCTACAACATTCCAATAAAAAATTCGGAATTACAACATTACTACCCCACAATTAACAAACTTTTAGAAGCAACAACCAACCAATTCCAACCCTTACAACAACAATTATTCAACAAGAAGCCAAATTCTCAACTTTAATACCCGAAAAATAGAAATACATGCTACTACTATTCAAAACTTATATAAACGCACATAAACGATCCTTGGCATCTACCGAACAATTAGCAGTTTAATATTTCATCAGATAAAAATTCAATTATATGAAAATGACATAAAATAGCATTTTAAGATCTAGAATTTTTCTCTCACCTTTGATCTGAAACAAAGCTAGGAATGTGTGCAATAGGTGCCCAACAAGTGGAATCCAACTTGGTTTGAAAAGCTTTGGCCAAAAACTAAGTTTTCTAAAAGAAAATTGCTTTGAAAACCTTTGAAATTTTCTCTCTTTTCTCCCCTCAAACTCTCGGCCTTGTGTGTGTGTTTGTGTGAGGTTTTGTGTTGTTTTTAGTGTGTGTTGATGCATATAAAGCTTGAGAACACTAATTTGCAAAAGTCAAAGTTGAGACAATTAGTTAGTTTTTTAGTATTTTTAGTCTTTTAATTGTGTTTTAGACTATTTTTGCTCACATATATGCATTTAACACTTCGGCTATTTTGAGTAGTATATTTTTAGCTGACAACAATTTTCACATGCATATAGTTACACCCGACTCAATTAAAAACTCAATTTTTGCAAAAGAAGGTACAAAAACCTTTAAAATTCCTAATCCGTTTTAATCAGACACGGGTCTATTAATATCCAAGGACTAGGTTTTGAGACGTTTAAAACACCCGTGTAAAAATTTTAGTGGACGTGTGTTCAAAACACTATTCACAAAAACCGATGATAAAATTTTTGATGCAGATTTTGATAAAAACTTCATGAATGCACAGTTAGCACGTAATAGGAATATAAATCATATAATTAGCATATTCTAACTCATATAACACATAAAAAGGTCAAAACACAAAATTCTATGCGAAGGTGAAATTTGGGATTTCATATTCTCCCCCCCCCCTAAAGAAATTTCGTCCATGAAATTCTTACTTGCTGAATAGAACAAATCTGGATACTGCTGCTGCATCTGATCTCTCATCTCCCAAGTAGCTTCCTCAATCCCGTGATACTTCCACAAAACTTTGACCATCAGAATCTTTTTCGACCTCAACTCCCGTTCTATCTGATCTAGAATACGAATTGGTCGCTCATCATAAGTCAGATTCTCACGAAGCTGCAGCTGCTCTAGCTCTAGAATATGAGAAGGATCCATATTATATTTTTGCAAATTAGACACGTGAAAGACATCATGAACATTAAAGAAGTTCTCTAATAAAGCCAACCGATATGCTTACTTGCGAACTCTGCCGGTAATCTCAAACGACCCTGCAAACCTCGGACTCAGCTTACCACCTTTACCATAGCGAGAAAACCCCTTTTGAGGAGACAATTTCAAGAAAACTCGGTCCCCGACCGCAAGCTCCAAATCCCGACGGTGCTTATCAGCATAACTCTTGTATCTACTCTGCGCTGTCAACATCCTCTTCCTGATCAACTGAACATTCTCAATCATCTTTAGAAGCTCTAGCATGATAGTCGGATCAATAGCCTTTATCTCCCGTACTTTATCCCAATACAAAGGTGATCGGCAATTACGGTCGTAGAGAGCTGCAAAAGGTGTCATCCCAATAGTCGCTTGATAACTATTGTTATAGGCAAACTCGGCAAGTGGTAGATGTTTCTCCCAGTTCATCCCGAAGTCCATAACACAAGCCCTGAGTATATCCTCCAAAATCTGAATAGTCCTCTCAGACTGACCGTTGGTCTACAGATGATACGCTGTACTGAAGTTCAACTGAGTACCCAAAGTCTTTTGAAGTTTCTCCCACAATCGAGAAGTAAACCGAGGATCTCGATCTGAGACAATACGAGATGGAATTCTGTGAAGTTTAACAATCTGATCCAAATAAAGATCTATCAACTTTGCAACTTCATCTCCCGTCCTTATCGGAATAAAATGAACTGTCTTCATCAAACGGTCCATAATAACCCAAACTGCAACGTTACCTCTCGGTGTTCTAGGCAAACTAGTGACGAAGTCTATCGTAATATGTTCCTATTTCCCAATAATGTTGTTTCAAATCCCGATATATCTTGTTTCCTCCAGGATGAATGGTGTACTTAGAATTATGAGCCTCCTCCAAAATACCTCTTCTCAAACTCGGTTCATTGGGAACACACACCCTGTTCCAAAACCGAAGAATACCATCTTCATGTAATTTGAAGTCAGACTGATCATTCGTGATCTGATCCTTGATCTTCTGAAGTTTTGGGTCAAGTTGCTGAGCTTCTCTAATCTGAGAAAGCAATAAAGGTTGAATACGGAGATATGAACACATCACCCCAACCTGATTCAATTCCGGTCTCCAATAACTGACTTCCTCAAGAACCTCCCACTTTTTAATAGCCAAACAAGCAATACTCGCCTTATGGCTAAGAGTATCTGCTACAACATTTGCCTTCCTAGGCAGATAATTAATAGAACAAATATAATCTCCGAGAAGTTCCATCCACCTCCGTTGATGCATATTTAACTCCTTTTATGAGAACAAGTACTTCGAGCTTTTATGATTAGTGAAAATCTTGAACTTACTGCCCCACAGATAATGATGCCACTTTTTCAGTGCGAATACAACTGCCGCCAACTCAAGATCATGAGTCGGATAGTTCACCTCATATAGCTTCAACTTTCTAGAAGCATAGGCAATAACCTGGCCATTTTGCATAAGTACACAACCCAAGCCCTCCTTGGATGCATCGCTATAGATAACCATATTATCGGTTCCCTCTGGTAGAGTAAGCACTAGAGCGGTAGTCAATCTCTTTTTCATCTCCTGAAACCCACTCTCACATTTCTCATCCCACGTAAAGTTGGTTCGTTTTTGAGTTAACTAAGAAAGTGGCCCTGCAATCTTAGAAAAGTCCTTCACAAACCTACGATAATAACCCGTCAAGCCAAGGAAGCTACGAACTTTTGAAACATTCTCCAGCCTTTTCCAAGATATCACCCCTTCAATCTTAGTGGGGTTTACCAAAATACCGCTCTAAGTAATCACACGACCAAGAAAAGATATTCGTTGCAACCAGAATTCACATTTGCTGAACTTCGGAAACAACTGATGCTCCTGCAGCTTTCGTAGGACAAGTCGTAGATATTGCTCGTGCTCCGATTCAGTCTTAGAATAAACCAAGATATCATCAATAAAGATTACCATGAATGGGTCCAAATACGGCTGAAAGACCTGATGCATAATGTAATACCCCGATCCCTCTCGAGACCGGGAGTTCTATCAATCAATCTAATCGCAACCCAATTCTAAACCCGAGCAAAATTTTTAGGGAAAACAGACGGAGTCTCCCCTGTTTCTAGGCAAAATGCAAACCGACGACAACATATAAGTGGACCAGTACCGTGTCCAACCATTTACAATTCCTCAAGGCCATCCGAGCCTCGGTTCTCATCAATTAAACACAGCAAATATACTTGTTTCCAAGTTCCCAGACTATTCTAACTCTTTTCCTTTAGGCAATACAAACATGCATTGAATCCAGAACTTACTAACCTATACATAAAACTTAAATGACTTTTTTTCACACATTGATTATATACATCTCATGAAAGTAAAATCTTTACATCTTTGACAACTCAAGCCACATAGCACGCAAGGCAACTCTTCAAGCACGATTTATCACATAACCACGAACTTTCCAGCTAACATGGTATTTCCTGAAATGTGGTGGTGAGAAGAGAGTATACACAACACGTATACTCAGTGAGGCCGGAACATATATCGAGATGGAGAGAAAGAAGTTCGTGAAATACAAATAAGACAGTTAAACAATATAACCGACAAGAAAAACAATCAATATAAACAACAATACAATAAACAATTAATAAAAGCATTAACACAACCATTCAAAGCTATACCACACTTTGAAGGCTATGGTTCACTCATACAAGCAATGTACCATTTCACGAGAAATACATCAATCCCGAGCTTGATGTTGACAACGATGACAATAAGTGTGAAACCACCTTATAACTTCCACTGGGTGTACTCTAGATGTACCCCGACACATCTACGACCCAAATCTCCCAGGGCAGCACCCCTAGCGAGAATGGGAATAGGACACGGAGCTAGAGCAAACCAACCCTGGCAGCCCGAGACTACCTAGAGAGGCCCATCACTCACGCGCCTGACACTATGCAATGCAATACGAGATACAAGCAATAAATGAGCGATAGCACGAAAGTGCATATTTGTATCAACATTCAATATATCAAGCACTTACAATCAATAATAGCAATCAATTAACTTTTCAAACATGATTAACATTAATATCAACAATAACATCAATCAAACAAGTAATAACAGTACAAACACGAAAACGACAAATATCACTAGTTAATCCCTAACTTTCAAAGGCAATTACGAGCAAACGAGCTACGGGATTAGGAAACCGATTTCACTACATTCACTTAGGTACTGCAAGGCACGTTTCTATATTAGGAAACTTCACTTTCCCAACCGAAGGCCGAAAGTCCACCTACTGCCTTTGAACTACAGCTATGCTAACCGGATACTCAATCAACGTCACAACGGCGCCAAAAGTGCTTCTACGCCCTCAATAGCAAAACCCCTAACTCAATTCGAGCACGGTCAACGCTTGGTCAAAAGGCCTGTCCGTTTTTATTGCACGTTTCATCTTTCTAACAGCAATCGCACCTAACCAAATCAAGAAATCGCAATTCGGATCAAAACCCAAAAATCTAGGGTTTTACTATTTAAAAACACTATTCATTATTCTTCCCCAATTTCAAATACGCAATTTTAGCAGTAAAAATCTCTAAATAACTATCAAACAATGCTCTACGATCATTATAGAACCTAATTCAAGCAACAAAATGCATTTAAACACAATATATAACAAATCTAAGAAATTGAAACAAAATTCAAATTTCATTAAAAATGCACAAAAGCGTGAAAACCCTCACAGAGATTGAAGAGGAAGCCTTGCAAGAACCTTAGCCTTGATCCTCGTTCAATTCTACGCAAAATTGTGGAAGAAAAATGCAAAGCAAAATTTTCTTTCTTTTTTTTCGAAGTTTTGGCCAAGGGATGATTTTTGCCTTGTTTTATTATTATTTTTTTCTTTTCCTTTGTTTAAAAGATGACACAAAGGGGTAAAATGGTCAAAGGCTAAATGCTTGGTCAAAATCAAGTTAAAATTGGTCAAATTAGCCTTTTTGATGCCATTTATTCTAATTCAAGTTAAAACAATGCAATTTAATGCAAATCAACTAAAAACTAATTAAATAAAACTAGAAATACTATTCACAAAATTCGAGAAATATTTCTCTAACTCTTATTTTTTATGCGCTTCGATCAAACGGTCAATAAACGATCACTACTAGAATGATAAACAATTTCTTTAAAATATAATTTTTGGAAAGTAATTTAGTTTAAAATTCACTCCGACTCGGAGTTACTTTTCTCATTTTTTTGAAAATAAAGTAATTCAAGTGCAAGAAAATAAATCCGAGTTTTGAAAACAATCAAAATAGTTAATACTCATTTAAAATAATTAATGTAAGTATTACTGAAATACTTTAAAAAAAGAAATATGAAATCAATGCAAAATGAATAAACTATGTTAAACAATCAATTAAATGCATCTAAATGCCATTAAATGTGTGCTGGGTTCGGATTATCACATCCTTCCCCCTTTAAAACAATTGCATCCTCGCAATTCTTCTTCCAATAGAACTCAACATCACCTAAGATCCAACTCTGACCACTCTTCATTGGTTGCTGAGCAAGACACTGAATAAGATACTCGTAGGAAAATCCAAATAGAAATCCCAACAAAGAATGCCGAGAAAATACTAACTAAAGACTGAAGCAGGGATACTGTAGATAAAATTAACATCACATATTAATGACAAGAAGGATGCCGAAGGAATATCCATATGTAAATCTCTAATAAAAGTCCAACAAGTACCAAATAAGGAAGTCAAAAGATAGCTAGAGTAGATGCAGCACATATAAGACCAAACTCCAAGACCTCATTACCATTTGCCGAGTGCAAACTTTATACAACTTACCACCAAGAAAGCCCATAGTATTCCACAGCATACCGTAAGCAATATGAGATAATAAGTCTAAACAAGATTCCAAGTGTAAGACTTCCAATAGTGCCAACAAGGAAAATACTAGTAGAATGCCTACTAAGAATTCCAAAGAATACCATAAGTAGTACTATACAATAAGTCTGATAGGAATTCCAAATATTAAACCTACTGAGGAACACTAAAGAAAATACCCAAAACAATGCTCCAGTAAGAAAGTAGCAAGGATTGCCCAATAAGTAAGTACTAGATAAATGGTCACTAAGAATTCTAGAGAATGCCATTGAAGAATTTCCAATAAGGGATGTCAGTAACACACCAATAAAGACCGAGACACATATGCCATAGATAATACCATGCAGTAAGTCCGATTGAAACCCCAATAGCCAAGTCTACCAAGAAGTGCCAACAGAAGTTCCAAAGAATAACTAATAAGAAAACCAAAGAATGCTCCAGAGAACAGCCAAGTAGAACCTCAAAAGAAAGATACTCTTTCACAACTATTAAGCATAGAGGAAGACCTTAGAGATTAACCAAGCTCCAAAAGCAAACACCAACTCCCAAATAAAGGCTAGTCAAATACTGCTCATTCCCGTCAATCTATATAACTTGGAGGGCCTGCTACTAACCACTTCTCTTCAGAGGTGGAAGAAGTCTTTCTTACCATTCCAACGGGACATGTATGAATGCCAATATATCACATTTATACATATATGCCTTAAGCTATTATGCAAGCATGTTTGTAAAACAGCTTATTCAACAATGTCACTCAAGCACAACATAATCAATTCAAATCACGGCACAACCAATCCAAGACATTCCAATACACACATTACAAGCAATACATCAAGCAAATAACAATTCACGAGGTCGATTCGATTCACGATGCCAATTCGATACACGAGTAGTCACTTCACTTCACGTAACACACCTTTAACACATACCACATAACTATTTCACATAGGTGCACACATTCAGGTCAAGACACACGATCTCACATATAGGCACACACTTTCAAGACACACTTAACAAGCACACATTCAAGGGTCACTACCCACCAGACCGAGGACCCTACCCCGGCTTATGAGCTAAACAAGCTCTGATACCTGCTGTAACAGCCCAATCTTTGTCGAGACTGGGAGTTCTATCAATCAATCTAATCGCAACCCAATTCCAAACCCGGGCAAAATTTTTAGGGAAAACAGACGGTGTCTCCCCTGTTTCTAGGCAAAATGCAAACCTGTGACAGCATATAAGTGGACCAGTTGTGACGCCCGAGTTTTAGCCATGCATTTAATTACTGTTGCATCCCTTGTTTGCGCATTTACTTATGTGCCTTACTAACTGACTTTTGTGACTACTATTCATTCCGTTTTTAAACTGTCTTCTATTAGTTAATTAGCATTTTTATTAAATCATATTAATTGTAGAAGTAGTGGGAAAAATGTGCATTTGAACTAAAGGCGTTAGGAGGGCTCGTTTAGAAAATGATTTTTGTAGTTGAGTGAATAGTGTTACGTAACATAACTTAGAGATTTAATTAGCTAGCCTATGTTTTACACTTTAGGCTCGTTTCTAAGCTATCTACGCGCATTTTAGGAGTCCACTTAAGCCCCCACCATGACCCCACCTCAACTAAACTTCACCATATAAACACATAAGCACCAAAACACAAAACAAAAAGAAAAAAATTGGGCAGAAATACTGTAGCAGGGCCGAGAGCAGCTAGGAGAGGAGAAAAACTGATTTTTGCTCTTCAACTCTTCGATTCAAGCCACTCCAAGCCTAGAGCAACTAGATTAGGGTGTGTGCAAGCTTCCTAGAGGCTCCTACGCGCATTGGTGAGGGATTTCACGGCTTGTTTTTGCATTTCTAAATAGTTGTCAATTTCTTGATTTGTTGAAAATGTGATCAAATGCTATTGTATGAGTTATCTATGCTAATATACCATCTATATGAATGCTAGAGAACACATTTGAGCCGTTGTTTCGCTTTTTAAACGGTTAGAATCGTTAATTTGAAATTTTGGGTGAATAGTGACGTTTTTCTAGGGTTTTGCGTAATTGCTCGAATTAGCTTGATTCAATGCTTCTAATAGATGCCTTAGGTGCTAGTGGAGGTAACCTAATAGCCCCGTGCACTTGCATTGCCTTTAAATCGCTTAAAATGGAAAATAGCCGACTTTAACTTGGGGCTTTCGGGGTTAATGCGAATCCGGGTGTATTCGGGCTTCAATTCTAGTATCCTTAGGCTACCTAGGTGCTATAGAAGCCTTGATATCCCTTGGTTGAAGCCCGGACATTGTACGTGTAGTTTAAAGCCATAAGAGGGAATTTGGGGCTTTCGGGGTAATCGCGGGCATTTGAATGAGCTAGAGGGTTGAGAGGGTACCTTGAGGGTTAGTTAGAAGGTTGGGAGAGTTCCCTTTGAAAATGAAATCATTAACTTTGGTTTGGAAGAGAAATAGTTTGTAAAATAAAGGGGTTTAAGTGCAATTTCGGTTGTCTCACATTTCTAAACCCACAGCATGACTTCTTGAGTGTTTATATGTGATATTAAGTTGATTTGGAGCTTTTGGTATAATTCTATGGTTATTTTGTAAATGTCCCTTTGTAAAACTGCTTATTAGCTTATATAATTGCTTCTATGCTAATTGCCTCGAGGTCAACCTACTTTGTTGATCCTCATATGTGTTAATGCTTATATTATTGCTATTAACTTGCCATCGTTAAGTGCATTGCATAGTGGTTGCGCAACCATAGTGTCAGGGGCGGATGTGTTGAATATCGGTTGGGCGGCAGAGGGCTTGCCGGTGGATATTCAAACTCCGTGCCCTAGTCCCTCATTCGCCTGGTCCGGAGATTGCCAGGGGATGTTGGGTCATAGGATTCGGGGTACATCCGGAGTACACCCACTGGAGTGATTGGGGTTATGCCGGCTTATCGTGATCGTGCTCGTGGTTCGTGGATCGTGATTGAAGACCTGTGAAGATTGGTGTATAGGGGATTGTGTGAAATGTATCCTTTTAAATGTGTGGTTATTTAAGTTATCATTGTTTCTTTAATTGTCTAAGTGTTATTGTTGTATAATTGGATTATCTGTTGCATTGCACGTCCCACGTCTATATCCCTCACTGGGCAGCAGGGGTTGCTCACACCTCGATATCTGGTTCGAGAGACGCTGAGGGTGATCCCCAGCTTGTTGAGTTAGTTGAGGAAGAAGAAGTTCAAATTGAGCCTTTACCTTAGTTGTTGTGCCTGATAGCTTGAAGTGGTTAATGGATTTGCTGCTATGTGGAAGATTCATTTGATTATCTTATGTATTATTTTGTAGCCTAAGGGCTATGTATATGCTTGTTGTATAAGTTGAAGACTAGTTGGTTGTGTTGTAGCTTTGATGGCCTATGTACTGTAATAACTTCTGATCTACTTCTATTCACTTTACTTGCTTGGGAGTGAATGGCTTAAAGTAGAAATGTTTGACCTTTCAATTATGTTTAATTGATTTTGCTAGGATATCCTAATTATAAAACTATGTTGATAACAAGTTCTTGCATGCTTGTGTGTTTTGGAACTATTGTGTACCATAAGGCTCAGATGGCCTTATAGCTTTGTTGTTTAATTAAGAAAAGCTTGTATTGTATTGTTGGGACTTTGTTTAAGTGTTTACAGGTTTTTAGAATGTCCATGGTACAGGGGAGACTCTGTCCGTGTGTCGGGTCCGGACTTAACCTTTAGCTTGGGGGTTGGGTCGGGGCGTGACATTTAAGTGATATCAGAGCTATAGATTGCATGAAGCCGGGTAAAATTTCTCGGTCTGTGGGTAGAGATTTGTTATGTGACTTTGTGAATACATGAGTCCTTGATTTTGATTGACCTAAGTGAAATTTGAATAAGGAATGAACATGCTAGCATGGAAATAGAATATCAAGAGTCTAGAATGTCAAGTATGATCTAGTTATTTATGTTTACTACAAGAATGTGGAATATTTATTTGAACTTCTATGTACTTGACTTTATGTGAATCTAATTGGACTTTCTTTATGTGTTTACTTATAAATTGCATATATGTATATATATACCTGTCAAAACACTTTGCATTCTAGCTATTCGAGATGGGGCCTCGCCGTCGTGCTGATAATCCGAATGTTGGTGGAGAACCCGAGGGGGTACATGGGCAAGAAGCTGAGGTGGCCGAAAATGCACCGCAGGTTCAAGAACCGAGCACTGCACAGATCTTGGCCATGATAGCCACTGCTATGAACACTATCGCCCAATTTGTTACACAACAGGGCCAGCCAGGGGTCGTTGGAGGTAATCAGGCTGCGAGAGCCGGAGGTAGTGGTCCTACCAGAGGGAATCTGTATGATCGGTTTATACAGCATGGGGCCTATACTTTCTTTGGGGAGCCGGACGATATGAAAGCTGAGATGTGGCTAAGGAAGTTTGAGAGAGTGGCAGCAATACTCGAGTGCCATGATGACAGGAAGATTACTTATGCTACTTTCCTTCTCAAGGGTGATGCTGATGATTAGTGGAATACCATCAGTGAGAAATGGGGAGTTGAGGGAGTTCATCATTCGTGGGCCGACTTTGTCCGAGAATTTCGAGACAAGGTTATATCGGTAGTTGCCCGCGAGAGGCGACAAACAGAGTTCATAAACTTGAAGCAGGGAAGTATGACGGTAGATCAATACGAGGCTACTTTTACCCGGCTTTCCCGTTATGCACCAGCTTTGATTCAGCCGGAGGACATGAAGATCCAGAGGTTCATCCTGGGTTTGAGGAGGGATATTATGCTGAACTTGTCTTCAAATGATTTTCCTAACTATGCTGCAGTAGTCCGAGCTGCCTCGAGATATGAGAAACGGAAGGCCGATGTGTTAGCCGAGACCAGTCAATCGAGTAAACGGTTTCAGTCTCAGAGTCAAGGGTACCAGGGGAAGCTTGTATCAATTGGGCAGAGCTCACAGCCGAGGCAGACTCAGAGTTACACAGGGCCTACTCAGACTCAGGCACGACCAGTCCAGAGTCAGACTCAGAGTCAGTTCTGTCCTGCAGTTTCCCGTTCGCAGCAGGGTAGTTCAGCTACCTCTACTTACAGAGCTCCTTCGGGAGGCACTGTTGCAAGACGTCACCAGCAGTGCAGCTTCTGTCAGCACCAGGGCCACACTGAGGATGTTTGTTGGAAGAAACATAACAAGTGTACAGGTTGCGGCAGTGATCAGCACAGGGTTAAAGACTGTCAGAAATTTAAGAACCCTAGGGGTCAGACATCAGCTCAGAACTCTCAGACCAGGGCACCAGCTATAGTACCACCACCACGAGGCCAGGCCCGTGTATTTGCTTTGGATGCTAAGGAGCTTCCGGATACTACCGCTGTGGTAGAAGGTATTTTTCTTCTTAATGATCAGTCAGTTAAGGTTTTAATTGATTCCGGGGCTTCGCATTATTTTATTACTCCTACTTGTGCACAAATTGCTAAATTGAAACATGATAAACTGTTGCATGAGATTGTGGTTTATACTCCTATGGGTCCGAAGTTTGTTACTAGATCTATTTGTAGAGCATGTAGTATATTTATTGAGGGTTGTATTTTTCCTGCTGATTTGATTATCCTACCCTTCAATGACTTTGAAATTATACTGGGGATGGACTGGTTAAGTAAATATTATGCCCAGCTTGATTGTAGAAAGAAGATTGTGTATCTAGAAATGCCTGACCAGCCTACACTTAAAATAGTTTGTAGTAGAAAATCTACCGGAACTCCTATTATTTCTTCTATTAGGGCATCTAAATTATTGAGCAAGGGTTGTGAGGCTTATCTTGCATATTTGATTAATCAACCTGGGGATCAATTGAAATTGAATGATGTACCTATCGTGAGGGAGTTTCCGGGGGTCTTTCCTGAGGAATTACCTGGGTTACCGCCTGATAGAGAGATAGAGTTCATGATTGATTTATTGCCGGGGACTTCACCTATCTCTAGAACTCCATACAGAATGGCTCCACCTGAGTTGCAGGAACTGAAAGTTCAATTGCAAGGCTTGCTTGAGAAGGGATTCATTCAGCCGAGTTCTTCACCGTGGGGTGCGCCAGTTCTATTCGTTAAAAAGAAAGACGGATCTCTTCGCCTATGCATTGATTATCGGGGTCTTAATCAGGTAACCATCAAAAATAAATATCCCTTGCCTTTAATCGAAGAGTTATTTGATCAGTTGCAAGGCGCCAGGGTATTCTCTAAATTTGATCTGAGGCAGGGCTATTATCAACTGAGGATTAAGAAAGATGATGTTCCTAAAACTGCTTTCAGAACTCGATATGGCCATTATGAGTTTGTTGTCTTACCGTTTGGTCATACTAATGCTCCTGCCGCATTCATGGACTTAATGCAAAGGGTATTCCGTCCTTATCAGGACCAATTTGTGGTCATATTTATTGATGATATCCTTGTCTATTCTAAATCTGAGACGGAACATGAACAGTATCTCAGAATTGTGTTGCAGGCTCTTCAGGAGTATCAGTTATTTGCAAAGTTTAGCAAATGTGAATTCTGGCTTAAGCAAGTTGCTTTTCTGGGCCATATTATCTCGCAGGATGGTATTTCTGTTGATCCAGCGAAGATTGAAGTTGTGTTATCTTGGAAACGACCTGAAACTGTCACGGAGATTCGTAGCTTCCTTGGTTTAGCTAGGTATTATCAGAGTTTTGTCAAGGATTTCTCTAAGATTGCAGGGCCTTTAACTCAACTTACTCAGAAGAAAACAGTTTTTGACTGGAATGATAAATGCAAGGCCAGCTTCCAGGAATTGAAGAAGAGATTGACTACAGCTCCTATTCTTGCTTTACCTGAGGGTTATGATAATCTAGTGATCTATAGTGATGCTTCGAAGGAAGGTCTGGGTTGTGTATTGATGCAGAATGGCAGGGTTATTGCTTATGCTTCCAGGAAACTGAAGCCTTATGAACTCAACTATCCGACTCATGATCTTGAGCTTGCAGCTATCATTCTTGCATTAAAGAAATGGCGTCATTATCTCTGGGGCAACAAATTTGAAATCTTCACTGATCATAAGAGCTTGAAATATCTGTTTTCACAGAAAGAGTTGAACATGAGGCAGAGGCGTTGGCTGGAATTACTTGAGGACTATAACTGCACTATTAACTATCTTCCAGGTAAGGCCAATATTGTTGCTGATGCTTTGAGCCGAAAGGCTACTGTTGCTAGCTTGATTATCAAGAATTAGGAATTCATGGAAGAATTATGCTTATGGAAGCCTAGTACTTCAAATTCTGGTATTCAATTCGCAAGTTTGCAGATTCAATCTCTGTTCTTATCCAGGATTCGGGAAGCGCAACAGTCTAATATTCAATTGTTGAAAGTCTTAGAGAATTCTAAAGGGGGAGAGTCGGATTTCAAACTGCACGACAATGGTATTCTCAAATTCAAAGGTAGAATTTGTATTCCG
Source organism: Ehretia macrophylla (assembly GCA_037974665.1). NCBI lineage: Eukaryota > Viridiplantae > Streptophyta > Magnoliopsida > Boraginales > Ehretiaceae > Ehretia > Ehretia macrophylla. The sequence continues at coordinate 48,081,953 of CM075765.1, read as the reverse complement.
AATGATCCAACTCTGAAGAAGGATATTCTTGCTGAAGCACTCAGTTCCAGATATACTATCCATCCAGGCAGTACGAAAATGTATAAAGATTTAAAGCAGAATTTCTGGTGGAATAATATGAAGAGAGAAATTGCTGACTATGTTGCTCGATGCCTTACTTGTCAGAAAGTTAAAGCAGAACATCAAAGACCTGCAGGGTTGTTGCAGCCTTTGGCTATTCCTGTTTAGAAGTGGGATCATATTACTATGGATTTCGTATCGGATTTACCGAGGTCTTCGAAGGGAAATGACTCAGTTTGGGTTATTGTGGATAGACTGACCAAGACTTCTCACTTTATTGCTAAAAAGAAGTATGATTCTCTTGATAAACTGGTAGAGTTGTATATTGAGAATGTTGTCCGACTTCATGGGATTCCAAAGAGTATCGTGTCAAATAGAGATCCCAGATTCACATCTCAGTTCTGGCAGAAGATTCAGAAAGCTTTGGGCACGACTTTGAGTTTCAGTACAACTTATCATCCTCAGACAGATGGTCAATCCGAGAGAACTATCTTAATCCTCGAGGATATGTTGCGGGCTTGTATTCTGGACTTCGGTAAGAGTTGGGAGAAGTATTTGCCACTAGCAGAGTTCGCCTACAACAATAGTTATCAAGCTACTATTGGTATGGCACCTTATGAGGCACTTTATGGGCGTAAATGCCGGTCTCCTCTCTACTGGGATGATGTTGGTGAAATGAAGACTATCGACCCTACTCTCTTACCTGAAATGAACAAAATGATTGATCATGTGCAGCTTATTAGAAAAAGAATGCTTACAGCTCAGAGTCGGCAAAAGAGTTATGCAGATAGACGCCGTCGTGATCTGAAATTTGTCGTGGGCGACCGAGTATTTCTAAAAATTTCTCCTCGCAAGGGTTTGATTCGGCATGGTAAAGGAGGTAAACTCAGTCCTCGATATATGGGACCATTTGAGATAACTAAAACTGTTGGTGATTTGGCTTACCGTTTGGCTTTACCTCCCAGTCTGGGCAGAATTCATGACGTATTCCATGTTTCCATGCTTCGGAAGTATCAGCCAGATCCCTCTCACATACTTGAGCCGGAACCGCTAGAGATCAGTGAAACTTTGACCTACATAGAGAAACCTCTTCGAATTGTTGATCAGAAAGTTCAGGAGCTGAGGACTAAAAGCATTCCGATGGTTAAAGTTCTGTGGGATCATCACGGAGTAGAGGATGCGACATGGGAAAGAGAGGATCAGATGCGGGAACGGTATCCAGAGTTATTCGCCGAATCATGTAAGAATTGCGTGGACGCAATTAGTTTAAGGGGGAGAGGATGTGACGGCCGATTTTTAGCCATGCATTTAATTACTGTTGCATCCCTTGTTTGTGCATTCACTTATGTGCCTTACTAACTGACTTTTGTGACTACTATTCACTCCGTTTTTAAACTGCCTTCTATTAGTTAATTAGCATTTTTATTAAATCATATTAATTGTAGAAGTAGTGGGAAAAATGTGCATTTGAACTAAAGGCGTTAGGAGGGCTCGTTTAGAAAATGATTTTTGTAGTTGAGTGAATAGTGTTACGTAACATAACTTAGAGATTTAATTAGCTAGCCTATGTTTTACACTTTAGGCTCGTTTCTAAGCTATCTACGCGCATTTTAGGAGTCCATTTAAGCCCCCACCATGACCCCACCTCAACTAAACTTCACCATATAAACACATAAGCACCAAAACACAAAACAAAAAGAAAAAAATTGAGCAGAAATACTGTAGCAGGGCCGAGATCAGCTAGGAGAGGAGAAAAACTGATTTTTGCTCTTCAACTCTTCGATTCAAGCCACTCCAAGCCTAGAGCAACTAGATTAGGGTGTGTGCAAGCTTCCTAGAGGCTCCTACGCGCATTGGTGAGGGATTTCACGGCTTGTTTTTGCATTTCTAAATAGTTGTCAATTTCTTGATTTGTTGAAAATGTGATCAAATGCCATTGTAATTGTTATCTATGCTAATATACCATCTATATGAATGCTAGAGAACACATTTGAGCCGTTGTTTCACTTTTTAAACGGTTAGAATCGTTAATTTGAAATTTTGGATGAATAGTGACATTTTTCTAGAGTTTTGCGTAATTGCTCGAATTAGCTTGATTCAATGCTTCTAACAGACGCCTTAGGTGCTAATGAAGGTAACCTAATAGCCCCGTGCACTTGCATTGTCTTTAAATCGCTTAAAATGGAAAATAGCCGTCTTTAACTTGGGGCTTTCGGGGTTAATGCGAATCCGTGTGTATTCGGGCTTCAATTCTAGTATCCTTAGGCTAACTAGGTGCTATAGAAGCCTTGATATCCCTTGGTTGAAGCCCGGACATTGTACGTGTAGTTTAAAGCCATAAGAGGGAATTTGGGGCTTTCGGGGTAATCGCGGGCATTTGAATGAGCTAGAGGGTTGAGAGGGTACCTTGAGGGTTAGTTAGAAGGTTAGGAGAGTTTCCTTTGAAAATGAAATCATTAACTTTGGTTTGGAAGAGAAATAGTTTGTAAAATAAAGGGGTTTAAGTGCAATTTCGGTTGTCTCACATTTCTAAACCCACGGCATGACTTCTTGAGTGTTTATATGTGATATTAAGTTGATTTGGAGCTTTTGGTATAATTCTATGGTTATTTTGTAAATGTCCCTTTGTAAAACTGCTTATTAGCTTATATAATTGCTTCTATGCTAATTGCCTCGAGGTCAACCTACTTTGTTGATCCTCATATGTGTTAATGCTTATATTATTGCTATTAACTTGCCATCGTTAAGTGCATTGCATAGTGGTTGCGCAACCATAGTGTAAGGGGCGGATGTGTTGAATATCGGCTGGGCGGCAGAGGGCTTGCCGGTGGATATTCAAACTCCGTGCCCTAGTCCCTCATTCGCCTGGTACGGAGATTGCCAGGGGATGTTGGGTCGTAGGATTCGGGGTACATCCGGAGTACACCCACTGGAGTGATTGGGGTTATGCCGGCTTATCGTGATCGTGCTCGTGGTTCGTGGATCGTGATTGAAGACCTGTGAAGATTGGTGTATAGGGGATTGTGTGAAACGTATCCTTTTAAATGTGTGGTTATTTAAGTTATCATTGTTTCTTTAATTGGCTAAGTGTTATTGTTGTATAACTGTATTATCTGTTGCATTGCACGCCCCGGGACTATATCCCTCACTGGGCAACAGTGGTTGCTCATACCTCGATATCTGTTTCAGGAGACGCTGAGGGTGATCCCCAGCTTGTTGAGTTAGTTGAGGAAGAAGAAGTTCAGATTGAGCCTTTACCTTAGTTGCTGTGCCTGATAGCTTGAGGTGGTTAATGAATTTGCTGCTATGTGGAAGATTCATTTGATTATCTTATGTATTATTTTGTAGCCTAAGGGCTATGTATATGCTTGTTGTATAAGTTGAAGACTAGTTGGTTGTGTTGTAGCTTTGATGGCCTATGTACTGTAATAACTTATGATCTACTTCTATTCGCTTTGCTTGCTTGGGAGTGAATGGCTTAAAGTAGAAATGTTTGACATTTCAATTATGTTTAATTGATTTCCTAGGATATCATAATTATAAAACTATGTTGATAACAAGTTCTTGCATGCTTGTGTGTTTTGGAACTATTGTGTACCATAAGGCTCGGATGGCCTTATAGCTTTGTTGTTTAATTAAGAAAAGCTTGTATTGTATTGTTGGGACTTTGTTTAAGTGTTTACAGGTTTTTAGAATGTCCACGGTACAGGGGAGACTCTGTCCGTGTGTCGGGTTCGGACTTAACCTTTAGCTTGGGGGTTGGGTCGGGGCGTGACACCAGTACCGTGTCCAACCATTTACAATTCCTCAAGGCCATCCGAGCCTTGGTTCTCATCAATTAAACACAGCAAATATACATGTTTCCAAGTTCCCATACTATTTTAACTCTTTTCCTTTAGACAATACAAACATGCATTGAATCCAGAACTTACTAACCTATACATAAAACTTAAATGACTTTTCTTTACACATTGATTATATACATCTCATGAAAGTAAAATCTTTACATCTTTGACAACTCAAGCCACATAGCATGCTAGGCAACTCTTCAAGCACGATTTATCACATAACCACGAGCTTTCCAGCTAACATGGTATTTCCTGAAATGTGGTGGTGAGGAGTGAGTATATGTCACTGCCCAACTCGACCCCTCCAATAATCAGTCAGGACGCAACGGAATTTCGTCAGTATAACGATAGTAAATAGGATACCGAGGCTCTAAACCAACCTTAATAAAACATCATACATCAACTCCACAACCATACAACAAACAACTCCTCAATAAAATAACAGCATAAATCATAATATGACATTCCTCGTTATATGCTTCCATTCCAACATTATACATGAACCTTAATATACATTACAAAATCATATTGAGCCAATCTAGCAACCTAATCATAAACAAAAGGAAGGCTACTAAGACAACATCAACTAATTCATTATCTTTTCAACATCTTATACATTATAAACTACAAAGCATATAAAAGTCTACTAAGTTAATTTATAAGATAGTAAAACAATACAACATCAATGATAAGACTCCGAAACATAAGACTCATCCACGTAAGACACATTTTCCACATTCTCCTCTTCAGGAGGCACGTACCCGTAATCTTGCGAAAGAACACCTGAAAGCATGCAATAATAGAGAGTGAGCTTATATAAAATAAGCCCAGTGAGGATCCGATAGATCTCTATAGTATTCACTATGCTCATTGGATTTAATCCTTTGAGCAAGTAAGCACACAATAACATCAATAATACTATCATCACATAATCTATAATGACCATTCAATAAAGGATACACTAGTTGGTGTAGCTCCAATCACTATCACAATCATAACAGCCTTCTTGTGACTCCCATAAACTCATGCACCCGAGGTACCCCAATAACCTCTCCCTTCATGACACCTCCATCATGCGAGCTGGAGGCAGTCTCTGGTAGTCATGCCATTATCAACCCGACAGCCCGATGCTACCCGAGAGGTAGCATACACATACCAAAGACTCAACAATAATAATAAACATCAATAATTCACAGGAGGACAGTCTAGCAGAACTGCCTACCTCCCGGCATCAATCATCAATCAATAATCATCAATCATCATCAATAATCATATTATCATCATAAAAACACCAATAATCAATTTAACACCAAATATCTAAGTTAGATGACAAAATAGGCTATCCAACCGAACATGCATTAAACACACAATCAAACCCTAGTTTACCCATCAACAACTCAAAATTCAATCACTCAAACCACACCCGATCAACTAAGGCTCAATTCAATAATTTAAAGAAAGATAACATAAACTTCAAATAATCATATCTTACATTCTACTAATCCAAACAACTCCAAATCAGTTTCAAACACTCACCCATTCGATCAACTACATTAGCCCTCTCGGAAACCAACCAAGACACCTCAAAATCAAGCCCAACAACCCTAAAACCTCAAGGCACCTAGGCTAAAATTTTTGGATTTTCACCCAAACATTGCAATCGAAAATTCGGCATTATAACGGCGTTACCACATAATTAAAAAACTTTTAGAAATCGACGGCAATCGATTCCGACCACAACAACTCAAAATAATCCTCAAAAAGCCATTCTATCAACTTTAAATACTCGAAAATAAATAATTTCGCTACAATGGCTCAAATCTCGTAGTAATACACATAAACGATCCCTAGTATGCATGGAGCAATAATCTAACATCAGATTAACATTCTAACGGTTCAAAATGCAGTTATGAGCAAAAACATAAAAATGAGTTTTGAGATCCAGAATTTTTCTCTCACCTTTGATGCGATAAAAGCCTAGGAATGCGTGCAATGCGTGCCCAAGAAGTGGAATCCAACTCGGCACGAAATTCTACGGATAAAAACTTTGAAAATTTACTTTGAAAACCTTGAAAACTCTTTTCTCTTTTCTCTCTTCTTCCTCTCGGCAATGTGTGTGAAATTGTGGGTGTTTTTGTGCTTTGTGAGTGTGTGTTGGTGATATATGCATGAAAGTCAACAAGTTAAATGAAAGTCAAAGTTGAAACTTTAGTACTTTTAGTGTTTTCTTGACTTTAAATGCATTTTATTGATCACCAAAGTTCAAAACAATTATTCGACACCCAAGATAGCTCAAGTAGGTTATTTTTAGGTGACAAGAAGTTTTACAATCAAACAATTTCACCCGAGTCGGCTTAAAACTCGATTTTCGCAAAAGTCGGTGTAAAAACCCTAATAAATTCTTAAGTCAATTTTAAAACCGTTTTAATCAAACACAAGTCTATTAAAGTCCGTGGACTAGGTCTAGAAGGGTTAAAAAGAGCAGTTTCAAAATTTTAGCGGACGTGATTCAAAAATACTATTCACTGAAAATCGACGATAAAATTTCTGACTCCGCTTTTGATGAAAATTTCATGAATGCACATTTAGCATGTTCTAGGATTATTGATATCAAAACTACCACATTCTAAGTCACATAGCACATAGACATGTTAATTCACGCAAAACGAGATAAAGTATGTAAAACGAGATAAGATAGAAAAGTGGGGTTTCACATTCTCCCCCCCTTAAAGAAATTTCACCCTCGAAATTCTTACTTGATGTACTGAACAGATCTGGGTACTACTGCTGCATCTGATCCCGTCTCTCCCAAGTAGCTTCCTCGATACCGTGATACTTCCACAACATCTTAACCATAGGAATCTTCTTCGACCTCAACTCTCATTCCATCTGATCAAGAATACGAATCGGACGCTCGTTATAAGTCAGATTCTCACGAAGCTGTAATGGCTCTGGCTCAAGAATATGTGAAGGATCCGGATTATATTTCTCCAAATTAGACACGTGAAATACATCGTGGACATTAGAGAAGTTCTCTGGTAAAGCCAACCAATATGCCAACTTACCAACCTTGCCGGTAAACTCAAAAGGCCCAACACATCTCAGACTCAGCTTTCCACCTTTACCATAACGAGCAAACCCCTTACGAGGAGACAATCTCAAGAAAACCTGATCTCCGACTGCAAACTCCAAGTCCCGACGACGCTTATCAGCATAACTCTTGAATCTACTCTGCGCTGTAAGCATTCTCTGCCTGATCAACTGAACATTCTCAATCTTCTCAAGAAGCACTGGCATGATAGTCGGATCAATAGTCTTCATCTCCCCTACCTCGTCCCAATATAAAGGTGAACGGCACTTACGACCGTAAAGAGCTACGAAAGGTGCCATCCCAATAGTAGCTTGATAACTATTGTTATAGGCAAACTCAGCAAGTGGTAGATGTTTCTCCCAGTTCTTCCCGAAATCCAAAATACAAGCCCTAAGCATATCTTCCAGAATCTGAATAGTATGCTCAGACTGACCGTCGGTCTGTGGATGATACGCTGTACTGAAGTTCAACTGAGTACCCAAGGTCTCCTAAAGTTTCTCCCACAAACGAGAAGTAAATCGAGGATCTCGATCTGAGACAATACTAGATGGAATCCCGTGAAGTCTAACTATCTGATCCAAATAAAGATCCGTCAACTTTGTAACCTCATCTCCCATCCCCATCGAAATAAAATGAGTTGTCTTCGTCAAATGATCCACGACAACCCAAACTGCATCGTTACCCCTCGGTGTTCTAGGTAAACCAGTGACGAAGTCCATTGTAATATGCTCCCATTTCCACTGTGGTATAGCCAACGGCTGAAGCAAACCTGCAGGTCATTGATGCTCAGCTTTCACCCTCTGATAAGTCAAACATCTAGATACAAACTGAGCAACCTCCCTCTTCATGTTATTCCACCAATAATGTTGCTTCAAATTCCGATACATCTTGGTTCCACCGGGATGAATAGTGTACTTAGAAATATGAGCTTCTACCAGAATACCTCACCTCAAGCCCGGTTCATCAGGAACACAAACCCTGTTTTGAAACCGAAGAATACCATCCTCATGCAATTTAAAGTCAGACTGATCATCTATGATCTGATCCTTGATCTTCTGAAGTTTAACGTCAAGCTGCTGAGCTTCCCTGATTTGAGACAACAATAAAGGCTGAATACGGAGATGTGAACACATCACCCCAACCTGAGTTAACTCCGGTCTCCAATAAGTGAATTCCTCAAGAATCTCCCATTCCTTGACAGCCAAACAAGAAACACTCGCCTTACGACTAAGAGCATCTGCTACAACATTTGCCTTGCCAGGCAGATAATTGATAGAACAATTATAATCTCCAAGAAGTTCCATCCACCTCCGCTGACGCATATTCAACTCCTTATGTGAGAACAAGTACTTCAGACTCTTATGATCAGTGAAAATCTCGAACCTACTGCCCCACAGATAATGACGCCACTTTTTTAGTGCGAAGACAACTACTGCCAACTCAAGATCATGAGTCGGATAATTCACCTCATAAGGCTTCAACTTCCTGGAAGCATAGGCAATAACTTGGCCATCCTGCATAAGAACACATCCCACGCCCTCCTTGGATACATCGCTGTAAATAACCATATTATCGGTCCCCTCTGGTAGAGCAAGAACTAGAGCAGTAGTCAACCTCTTTTTCAACTCCTGAAACCCATTCTCACACTTCTCATCCCAAGCAAAGATAGTCTGCTTCTGAGTCAACTTAGAAGTGGCCCAGCAATCTTCGAGAAGTCCTTTACAAACCTACGGTAATAACCCGCCAAGCCAAGAAAGCTATGGACCTCAGAAACATTCTTTGGCCTTTTCTAAGACATCACCGATTCAATCTTAGTGGGATCTACAGAAATACCGCTCTGTGTGATAACATGGCCAAGAAAAGATATGCGTTGCAGCCAAAATTCACATTTGCTGAACTTGGCAAACAACTGATGCTCCTGCAGCTTCTGTAAGACAAGCCGTAGATGTTGCTCGTGCTCCGATTCAAATTTAGAATAGACCAAGATATCATCAATAAAGATTACCACAAACTGGTCTAAATACGGCTGAAAAACCCGATGCATAAGATCCATGAATGTTGCCGGTGCATTAGTTAATCCTAAGGGCATAACAACAAACTCATAATGCCCGTACCGAGTCCTAAAGGCAGACTTCGGAACACCCTCCGTACGAATCTGAAGCTGATAATACCCCTGCCTCAAATCAAATTTAGAATAGACTTTGGCTCCCTGAAGTTGATCAAACAACTCGTCAATCAATGGCAAAGGATATTTGTTCTTGATAGTCACCTGATTCAAACCACGGTAATCAATACACAATCTCAAGGTACCATCCTTCTTCTTCACAAATAAACGGGAGCTCCCTAAGGTGAAGAACTCTGCTGAATGAATCCCTTCTCCAATAACTCCTGCAATTGAGTCTTCAACTCCTTCAACTCAGCTGGTGCCATCCGGTACGCTGATTTAGAAATAGGTTGAGTACCAGGAATAAGATTAATCACAAACTCCACATCTCTCTCTAGCGGTAACCCTGGCAACTCCTTGGGAAATACATTGGGATATTCCCGAATAATAGGGACCTCCTCTAGCTGTAGCTTATCAGATGGCTTGTTGATCAAATAAGCTAGATAACCCGAACACCCTTTACTCACCAACTTAACGGCTTTAGTTGCTGAGATAACAAAACTCGTCTTTGCACCCCGATTCCCTACTACATCAACTACTGGCTGATCTGGCAAACGAAACTGTACTACCTTGGTTCTACAATTCAATTGGGCATCATACTTAGAAAGCCAATCCATACCCAAGATAACATCATACCCCTGGATAGGAAATAAGATAAGGTCTGAAAGAAAATTATGCCCCTTAACATGTATTATACAAGCCTTACATACTAAGGCTATCCTCAATGAGGGGCTCTAAAATGTAAAGCTTTTCATTTTTGGTCATTTTTGTACTTTTTTAGAGCCCATACCCTAAAAGTAACACTATTAATGAAAAAAGTACATGGGGTCCACCACTTTTGGGTTAAAAGATGCCAAAATAGTGCTCCGGGCTCCAAATAAGGAAATAAGTAACATTACTCCATGCTTTACATTTTAGAACCCCTCATTGAGCTTGCCCTAAGCCAGTAACATACTTATTAGTCAAAGAGGTACTAATCTCAACCACATAAGGAAATCTTTCAGGTAGCAAATTAACATGTTTCACACAAGCAGGAGTAATGAAAGAATGTATAGCACCAGAATCAATCAACACTTTAACAAGTTGATCAAGTATAAGGAAGTTACCTTCCACAACTGGAGTCTCCTCAGGCATCTCCTCTAAGTCAACTACATAGGCCCGAGCCTGAACCCGCTGTTGCTGTGGTGCACTGGCTGTAGGTCGGCCCTGATAACCCTAAGTCGCTGTCCGACCCTCAGTCCTCGAATACCTAGGGCAATCCCTCGCCCTATGCTAATTGCTGCCGCATCCTAAACACGTACCTGCTTTCACCCTGCAATCGGCCTCCACATGCCGCGTGCGCTTGCAGTGTATACACTGCGGTGATGATGCACTAACACTACCCCTGGATGAACTAGAAGCTGAAGGAACAGCTGAACCAGTCTGCTACTGAGGCCTTACCAATCTGGGCCTGTACTGACCCAGAGACTGGGCTGGCCTGAACTGGGACTGAACCTGATATGACCCCTGCTGAAACTGAGGCCGATAATAACTCTGCTGCCCCTGTGGCCTAAAAGAACCCTGCTGAACTGGTGGCCTGTACACAACCTGCTGTACAGGAGGCCTATACATACTCTGCTTATACTGCGGCTGATACGGCCTCTTACTGGGCTGACTAGAAACAAGCTGATCCTCCTTCCTCTTCTCTAGTCTAGAAGCTGCCTCAAAGGCCTCAGTGAATATATCATACCGATTCAGAGCCATCACATCCTGAATCTCGGGCCTCAACCCCAACATGAATCTACGAGTCCTCCGCTCCTCATTAGCCACATACTCCGGTGCATAACGGGACAATCGAGTAAAGGTGGCCTCATACTGAGCCACTGAAGCATCTCCCTGCACAAAGGCTAGAAACTCTGCCTCTCTCCATTCCCTCGCGATCCTCGGGACATACTTTGCCCGGAAAGCCAACAGAAAGGCACCCCAAACATACGGAATACCCTGAGTCGCCCAGCTAGTTCTCACTGTTCGTCACCATTCTTCTGCCTCATCATCTAACAAGTACACGGCAAAGGAGACTTTCTGCTCATCGATATAGTCAAGAGAATCATAAATCTTCTCCATCTTGCTAATCCACGCCTCAGCCTTCCTATCATCCGGCTCCCTCTGAAATCTAGTTGGATGATACCCTAAGAACTCTTTCAAGGTACCACGTTCGTGGTTTCTACCCTGCACATTCAACAACTGAGCCTGCCAAGCCTGAGTCTGGGCAGCCTGCCCTGCTAACAACTGAGCCTGTCCGGCCACTAACTCAGCAATCCTCTCCATAGCTGCCCCCAAACAGTCATCACCCCTATCACAGCCCGGTGCCGCATTACCAGGAGTCTCATCGGTCATCTCAGGCCTACCTCTGGTTCTCGGTCTGCCCGTCATTCTACTAATCAAAGAGTTAGCACAGGTTATAGCACGTAAACAGGTTATGAACAACTATTAGCTCATAAACAACAAAGTCATATAAAACACATAAACAAATTGATCACATAATCACATAAGTACTAAATCACATAATCACATAATTACTTAATCATTTAATCATATTAATACATAGATCACTTTTCTTTCTTTTCATACATACTTTCATGCTAAGACCTTTACCCACATTCTGAGAATACCCCGGCTGACAACTAACATGCGCTCTAATACCACTTAAATTTCACGCCCCAACTCGACCCCTCCTATAATCAGTCAGGACGCAACGGAATTTCGGCAGTATAACGACAGTAAATAGGATACTAAGGCTCTAAACCAATCTCAACAGAACATCATACATCAACTCCACAACCATACAACAAACAACTCCTCAATAAAATAACAACATACATCATAATATGACATTCCTCATTATATGCCTCTGTTCCAACATAATACATGAACCTTAATATACATTACAAAATCATATTGAGCCAATCTAGCAACCTAATCATAAACAAAAGGAAGGCTACTAAGACAACATCAGCTAATTCATTATCTTTTCAACATCTTATACATTATAAACTACAAAGCATATAAAAGTCTACTAAGTTAATTTATAAGATAGTAAAACAATACAACATCAAGGATAAGACTCCGGAACATAAGACTCATCCAAGTAAGACACATTTTCCACATTCTCCTCTTCAGGAGGCACGTACCCGTAATCTTGCGAAAGAACACCTGAAAGCATGCAATAATAGAGAGTGAGCTTATATATAATAAGCCCAGTAAGGATCCGATAGATCTCTACAGTATTCACTATGCTCCTTGGATTTAATCCTTTGAGGAAGTAAACACACAATAACATCAATAATACTATCATGACATAATCTATAATGACCATTTAATAAAGGATACACTAATTGGTGTAACTCCAATCACCATCACGATCATAACAACATTCTTGTGACTCCCATAAACTCACCCACCCGAGGTACTCCAATAACCTCTCCCTCCATGACACCTCCATCATGCAAGCTGGAGGCAGTTTTTGGTAGTCATGTCGTTATCAACCCGACAGCCCGATGCTGCCCGAGAGGTAGCACACACATACCTAAGACTCAACAATAATAATAAACATCAATCATTCACAGGAGGACAGTCTAGCAGAACTGCCTACCTCCCGGTGTCACGCCCCGACCCGACCCCGCAAAAGGCCAAGCCCGGACCCGACATACGAACGGAGTCTCCTCTGTACCGTGGACGATCCGAAAACCCTAAAATCATCATAATACTTCCGAAAGCCATAAAACAACTCAAACAAGCCAACTTTCTTTGAAACATACATTTCTTATTAACCAACTTTGCAACCCAAAAATGATATGCATACTACACAAGTATTTATGCCACTAATCAATTCCATTAGCATGGATTTCCTTACTAGTCACAAGAGTATAAGTTTACAACTTTACATTCTTTCAACTTATACAACATAAGACCATAGAGGCCTCAAACTAGAAAATACATACAAGGCTACAAGCCTCAAAATTAAGTGACATCCAAGCAATATACATATCAAGCAAGGCTCGCACAAAATCTGGTAACCAACCACCAGCAAAGCAAAGAAGTGCTATCACGGAAACACCTCCACCTGCTCCTCCTCCTCTATTACCTCAATGGGGTCTGCTTCAACTACTCCTGTAAAAATATAGTATAGAGAGGAATGAGCAAAAACTATTGCTCAGCGAGGGCAATTGGTCTCAAGGACGGAGATGAGAGGAGTATGCAATGCAATTAGCCAAGCAATGCATACAAATATCATATAGAGATATAATAAAGCCATCAATAAAGCAAGGCAAGTATTTAAAGCTGTAAACACTCATTCAAAGGATACGATACTCTTTTCACGAGCAACTTTCAAACACGAATTCGATGACGACGCGCCGGCCCAAACCACCTTATAACACCAGTTTGGAATACCCCGGAAGTATCCATCAACCTACGACCCAAAACTCCCTGGGAGGCAACCCAAGCGAGAAGAGGGAATAGCAGCGGAGCTAGAGCAACCAACACTGGCAACCCGAGGCTACCCAGAGAGGCCCATCACTCACGCGCGAGACACTATGCAATGCAAGACTCGATACAAGGCGATAAACAAGCGATAAAGCCACACGTGGGAGAATAACAAAGTAGGTTACTCTCGCACGCAATAGCAACAATTGATAAGCATTTCAATCCAAATCAATTCAAACAAGTATTTCAAGCAACCCTAAGCATTCTATAGGCATAAAATCAAGAAAACAAGCAAAAACACAAATCGGCCCCAACTATCAAAACACTACTATTTCCAAACGAGCCACGAGTTCTGGAAACCGACTTCGCCAATCCTCTTAGGTCACCATAAGGCACGTCTAAAGACCGTGAAACCCTACTTAACCGTAGAATTCACTCAAAGTCCCAATTTTTCCCTTTACTCGTTTGAACTACAGCTATATCAACCAAACACCCAAACAACACCATAATGGCACCAAAAGTGCTTCCATGGCCTCACGAAACAATGCCAACACGCAAAACGAGAAAACGCCAAACTCGACCCAAATGACCCCGACTTTCACCAAGGTTTAATTCCCGTTTTTTCCATTACGTAACCCAAACAAACCATGCATTTAGGCATTCTAGCACACCTAACACATTTCTACATCAACGGACAGCATAACGGAGCAACTTCATCGTTGCAAGGGTTTACTATTCACAAAATACTATTCAACAACTAATTTAAATTGCAATCTCAACATTTAACCGCAGAAAATATTTAAAAGCTATAAATACACGTTCTACAATTGCCAAGGAACATTCTAGAAGCATCAAAACGCTTTAAACAACAATCTACGGATAAAATCTAAAAATCACAAAGTTGATACACTTGACATTTAAATGCTCAAATAACATGCTTCCCTCACCTTAGGCACTCCTAGTCGCTAGGAAAACAACGTTGGTCACCTTGGAAACCACCCGGCACGAGCTCATGCGAAGATTGAACGATTGGAAGCTGAAATGTTTTTTTTTCTCTCTTGAAGATCACGGCCTGCTTGGGCTGTTTCAGCTGCTATATTTTTTTTATTTTTTTTTGTTTTAAGCTTATAAGAGGTCTACTTGGTCAAAGGGTCAAAGCCCTTGGTCAAACAACTTAAAACTTGGTCAAATGGCCTTATTTCAATGCATTTTAAGCTAAAATAACTATCACCAATATAAATTTTAGCTAGCAACAATTAAAATATAAAATTTAAGTCATCTAAATACTAGTTTTACTATTTGCTGAGGACTAGAAACCGTTCTCTAGCTATCGCTCCCTAAATGCAATGCACGTTGCGACAACAAGAAAGTAACAATTAATTCTCAAAGAATTTAAGGAAATATAATTTTCAAAATAATAAACTAGAAATTTCACATTCCGGGCTCGGGTATTATACCCTCTCCCCCTTAAAACAATTGCGCCCACGCAATTCCTACCTGGTCAACTAACAACTCCGGATACTGATCTCGAACCTGATCCTCTCTTTCCCAAGTTGCTTCCTCAAACCCATGATGATTCCACAGAACCTTTACTAACGGAATACTCTTCCTGCGAAGCTCCTGAACTTTCCAATCCATAATTCGAATCGCTTTCTCTTCATAAGACAACTTTTCTTCAATCTGCAAAGGCTCTGGTTCAAGTACATGTAAAGGGTCTGGATGGTACTTCTTTAACATAGACACGTGGAACACATCGTGCAGTCTCGACAAGCTTGGAGGTAAAGCTAACCGATAAGCCAAAGGACCTACCTTTTCAGTGATCTCATACGGACCCACATACCTGGGACTAAGTTTTTCACTCTTACCGTGTCGAATGAATCCCTTCCGAGGAGAAATCTTAAGAAACACCCAATCTCCCAAAGCAAACTCAAGATCTCGATGGTGCTTATCCGCATAACTCTTCTAACGGCTCTGAGTTGTAAGCATATGCTGGCGAATAAGGTGAACATTATCTACCATCTTAATCATCTCAGGTAACATAGTCGGATCAACTGTTCTCATCTCTCCAACCTCTTCCCAATACAATGGGGATCTGTATTTCCGACCATACAACGCCTCGTAGGGAGCCATACCTATAGTAGATTGATAACTATTGTTGTAGGCGAACTCCGCTAAAGGCAAAAACTTCTCCCAGTTCTTCCCAAAGTCTAGCACACATGCTCGAAGCATGTCTTCCAAGATCCTGATAGTTTTCTCAGACTGGCCATCAGTTTGTGGATGATATGCAGTACTGAAGCTCAACTTAGTTCCCAGGGCCTCTTGCAACTTCTACCAAAAATGAGATCTGAATTTGGGATCCCTATCTGACACTATACTCTGTGGCACACCATGCAATCTCACAATATTAGCAACATAAAGCTCAGCTAGCTTATCAAGGCTATCCTGTTTGTTCACGGGAATAAAATGTGTAACTTTAGTCAAGCGGTCCACAACAACCCAAACAGAATCACATCCACTCGGAGATCTAGGAAGATCGGTCACAAGGTCCATTGTTATATGTACCCACTTCCATTGCGGAATCGACAATGGCTGTAGAAGTCCGACTGGCCTCTAATGCTCAACTTTAACCCTCTGACAAGTCAAACATCTGGATACATACCCAGCAATCTCCCTCTTCATATTGTTCCACCAGAAGTGTTGTTTCAAGTCTTTATACATTTTTGTACTGCCCGGGTGAATCGTATACCTCGAATTATGTGCCTCAGACAGAATCTCCTTTTTCAAAGTCGGATCACCAAGAACACATACTCTGTCCCTGAATCTAAAGATACCATCTACATGTAATTTAAAATCTGACCCTCCCCCTTTTGATTTTTCTTGAATCTTCAAGATGTGAGGATCCGTCTTCTGAGCTTCTCTGATCTGAGCTAGCAACCCTGACTGAATCTGTAAACTAGCAAATCGAATCCCTACCTCAGTAGCTTCTGGCTTCCATGAACAAATTTCTTCCAAAGTCTCCCAATCCTTGATAATTAAGCTTGCAACAGTAGTCTTTCGGCTCAAAGCATCAGCAACAACATTTGCCTTACCTGGCACGTAGTTAATAGAACAATTGTAACCACTCAATAGCTCTAGCCACCTTCGCTACCTCATATTCAGATCCTTCTGTGAAAACAAATACTTGAGACTCTTGTGGTCAGTAAAAATTTTAAATCTGCTACCCCACAAGTAATGACGCCACTTCTTCAAAGCAAACACAATTGCAGCTAACTCAAGATCATGTGTAGGGTAATTGACTTCATAAGGTTTCAACTTCCTCGAAGCATAGACAATCACCTTACCATTCTGCATTAAAACACAGTCCAATCCTTCCTTAGATGCATCACTATAGACAATGAAGTTCTCTGTTCCCTCAGGTAAAGCTAGTATAAGAGCTGTAGTTAGTCTCTTCTTCAATTCTTGGAAACTGGATTCACATTTGCCATCCCAGTTGTAAGAAACTTTCTTACGAGTCAACTGGCTTAAAGGTCCAGAAATTTTGGAAAAGTATTTAACAAACCTCCGGTAGTATCCTGCCAATCCAAGAAAACTCCGAATCTCTGACACCGTCTCAGGTCTCTTCCAAGATGAAACAACCGCAATTTTAGCTGGGTCCACTGAAATTCCTCGATCTTAAATGATATGGCCTAGAAAAGATATCTGATTCAACCAGAACTCGCACTTAATGAATTTAGCAAAAAACTTATTTTCCTGCAAAGTCTGTAGCACAATCCTCAAGTGTTGCTCATGTTCATCCTCATTCTTCGAGTACACTAAACTGTCGTCAATAAAGATTACGACAAACTGATCAAGATAAGGTCGGAAAACTCTCTGCATCAAGTCCATGAATGCGGCTGGTGCATTCGTCAATCCAAATGGCAACACAACAAATTCATAGTGGCCATATCTAGTCCTGAATGCTGTCTTCGGTATATCGTCACTCCGAATCCTAAGTTGATAGTAACCCTGCCTCAAATCAAATTTGGAGTAAACACTTACACCCTGCAACTGGTCAAACAATTCTTCAATCAACGGCAATGGGTATTTATTCTTAATCGTGACTTGATTAAGTCCCCTGTAATCAATACATAACCGCAGCGTGCCGTCTTTCTTTCTCACAAACAACACAGGTGCACCCCACGGCGAAGAACTAGGTTGTATAAACCATTTCTCAAGCAAGTTCTGAAGCTGAATTTTTAACTCCTGAAGCTCAGCCGATGCCATTCTATAAGGACTCCTAGAAATTGGCGCAGTGCCTGGCACAAGATCAATCACGAACTCAATCTCCCTATCCGGTGGTAAACCCAGTAATTCCTCGGGAAATACACCAGGGAAGTCTCTAAAAATCGGAACCTCATTCAAACTCAACTTATCAGTAGACTGATTGATCAAATAAACTAAGTAAGCTTCACAACCCTTATTCAACAACTTAGAAGTCTTGATCGCTGATAAAAGAGGAATTCGGGCAGCCCTACAGTTCCCAACAATCTCCAGTACCGGTAGGTCAGGAACCTGAAGATAAACAATCTTTGTTCTACAATCCAACTGAGCATAGTACTTCCCCAACCAGTCCATTCCCAAAATGATTTCAAGGTCACGGAATGGCAATATAATTAAATCAGCAGGAAATTTACAGTTCTCAATGCATATATCACATGATTTACAAATAGACTCAGTAACAAATTTTGCACCCAAAGGCGTACTAACTTCAACTTCATGCGGCAGTTTATCAATGCAAACATTCACAGATCATGCACATGCAGGAGTTATAAACGAATGTGTAGCTCCGGGATCAATCAAAACTTTAACTGGCTGAGTATTGAGAAGAAAGGTACCTTCCACAATAGCTGTAGTATCAGGCAGCTCCTCCGCATCTAGTGCAAAGACCCTAGCCTGAACCCTCTGCGCTGGATGTGCACCTGTAGCCCTATTTTGCATACCTTGGCCTCCAGTACGGCCCTGAACATTGTTATACTTAGGGCAATCTCTCACCCTATGATCATCACTGCTACAACCTGTACATTTACCACTCTTCCTCCAGCAGTTAGCTTCAATATGCCCCGATCGATTACAATAGTTGCACTGCTGATTTTGCCTTACAACAGTGTTTCCTGTAGGTGTTGGGGCTCTGGCAGTAGTAGGAGCTGTACCTCCCTGTTGGGGTCTAGTCACAGCTGGCCTAGCCTGAATCTGCTGCTATGGCTGATACGGACATTGCTGAGGAACTTGTGCAGAAGTCTGGTACTGCCTCAGCTGACTCTGGCTGTTCTGGCCCAAATACTGCTTCTTACTCGGCTGACTGCTCTCAGCTATCATCTCAGCCTTCCGTTTCTCAAACTTCGAGACTGCCTGAAATGCCTCGGGAAAAGTAGTGTAGGTCTGCCCAGTCAAATGCAACTGAATGTCCATTCTCAGCCCACGGACAAACCTATTAATCATCCTCCTAGCTGGCTGTACCAGCTCTGGCATATACATCGACAGGCTAACAAACCTAGCCTGGTACTGTGAAACAGTCATATTTCCCTGCTTCATGGCCACAAACTCATCCTCCCTCCTTTCCATAGCCATCTCGGGAATATACTTGTCCCGAAACTCACTCACAAAATCATCCCATAAATGTGGTACATCCTCACAATCCCACCTCAATATGACAATATTCTACCACTGCTCTACGTCGCCCTCAAACAGGAATGATGCATAATCTATTCTTGCCTCATCAGTGTACCTCAAAGCAGTGAAAATTTTCTCAACACGATTAATCCATCTCTCGGCTGCCTCATCATCCGGCTCTCCGAAGAACTTTCCTGGCTCATGCCTCAAGAATTTCTCTAATTGATTATTCTCAACTCTATACCCCTGTCCACCAGGATTAGCTTGATTTTCCTGTGGATTATTCCTGTCCTGCCTCTTCTCATGCAACACCTGTGTAATCCAGTCAACCGCTGTAGTCATAGTAGCCATAAACTGCTTAGGCAACGGTTGCTGACCCTGTTCTGTTGCCTCTTCATCTGACCCTATACCTTGAGTACCACGACGTGGCGACATAGTAGCAATTTCACAATAGCTGGCAACATATAAAAGTAGTTTATAGACAGAAATATAGCACATAAGATTAGATAACACCCAAGTCAATAACAATCCAATATTCTATCACACAATTTACATAAGACAAGTTTAACTTGCCAAACTATTTCACTTAAACACATGAACACCCCAAGTTCACAAAGTCATGCTATAACATTTTATTTTTACTTAGCAATCATACATAAACACTTTAGCATTTTAGACCTTTACCCCACAGACCGAGAAACATATCCCGGCTCATGCAAGACTATCATGCTCTGATACCACCTAAAGATGTCACGCCCCGACCCGACCCCGCAAAAGGCCAAGCCCGGACCCGACACACGGACGGAGTCTCCTCTGTACCGTGGACGATTTGAAAACCCTAAAACCATCATAATACTTGCGAAAGCCATAAAACAATTCAAACAAGCCAACTTTCTTTGAAACATACATTTCTTATTAACCAACTTTGCAACCCAAAAATGATATGCATACTACACAAGTATTTATGCCACTAATCAATTCCATTAGCATGCATTTCCATACTAGTCACAAGAGTATAAGTTTACAACTTTACATTCTTTCAACTTATACAACATAAGACCATAGAGGCCTCAAACTAGAAAATACATACAAGGCTACAAGCCTCAAAATTAAGCGACATCCAAGCAATATACGTGTGATACCCCGAACCTGGCATGTATTCAATAGCATTTAAAGTTCATTTAAATTGTATTTTATTGACCTTTCACCTTCTTTGACCAAACTAGTTGACTTTTCATCAACATTTACCAACTAGGACAAGGTGGGAATTTTTGAAATGTTTAATAAAAGGCAAACTTGGGATTAGAAATAAAAAAATGCAATGTTAAGTTAGTCAAATTTTGGGTCAACTTTGGAATTAAATCTGAACCAATTGGGGAAGAGTTAGGTAGAAAATTATATATGGTTAGAAAGCTTTATGAGTCTAGTTTCTGAGGCTTCAAACCATTCGTGAATTGGAGTTTTCTAGAAGAAGTTATGGCCATTTTCGTAAGGTCGCGCATAGCTGTTTTGGTTTAGCGGGTTGACCGAATTTTGACCTTTGACTTCTTGTCATTTTTTTTTTTAAATAAGCAGAATGTGCACGAAAAAAAACAGAGAAAAGAAAACTTGAAACCATGAGGAAAAGAAGGAGAAAAAAAAATCTCAACTTCAAATCTTCGATTCTTCGCTTGGGCTTGTGCGGGGTGGTTTCTGAGGCACTCTACGAGGTTTTCCTAGCGTCTAGGTGCGTCTAAGGTGAGGGGTTCATCGTTATTTGTGCATTTGAAATATTTGTATCTAAACTTTGATTTTTAGATTTTATGCGTAGATTGTTGTTTTAATCATTTTGTTGCTTAAAGAATGTTCCTTGTTGATTGTAGAACATGTATTTATAGATTTTTAACATTTTCTGCTGTTAAATATTGGAATTGAAATATAAATTGTGTGATGAATAGTAAATTGTGAATAGTAAACCCCCGTTTCGATGAAGTTGCTCCGTTACGCGTTCTGTTGATGTAGGAAGATGCTAGATATGCTAGAATGCCTAAATGTGTGGTTTAATTGGAATGTGTAATGGAAAAACAGAGAAAAACGGCTTAGTGAAAGTCGGGGTCGTTTAGGTCGACTTTAGCATTTTCTCATTTTGCATGTTGGCATTGCTTCGGGAAGCCATGGAAGCACTTTTGGTGCGATTATGGCATTGGTTGGGTGTTTGGTTGTTATAGTTGTAGTTCAAACGAAAAAGGGGGAAATCGGGGCTTTGCGCGAGTTCTAGGGTAAAGTAAGATTTCGGGGTCTTTAGACGTGCCTTATGGTGACTTAGGAAGTTTGGCGAAGTCGGTTTCTAGAACTCGTGGCTCGTTTGGAAATGGTAGGGTTTTGATAGTTGGGGCCGGTTTGTGTTTTTGCTTGTTTTCTTTATTTTTTGTCTATAGAATGCTTAGGGTTGCTTGAAATACTTGTTTGAAATGATTTGGATTGAATTGCTTATCAATTACTGCTATTGCGTGCGAGAGTAACCTACTTTGTTATTCTCCCACGTGTGGCTTTATCGCTTGTTTATCGCCTTGTATCGAGTCTTGCATTGCATAGTGTCTCGCGCGTGAGTGATGGGCCTCTCTGGGTAGCCTTGGGTTGCCAGTGTTGGTTGCTCTAGCTCCGCTGCTATTCCCTTTCTCGCTTGGGTTGCCTCCCAGGGAGATTTGGGTCGTAGGTTGATGGATACTTCCGGGGTATTCCAAACTGGTGTTATAAGGTGGTTTGAGCCGGCGCGTCATCGTTAAAGTCATCGGAATCGTGATCGGTACATTACTCGCTCGAGTGAACCATAGCCTTCAAAGTGTGGTATAGCTTTGATTGGTTGTGTTAATGCTTTCTTTAGTTGTTTAGTTGTATTGTTGTTTATATTGTATGCCTTTTATTGATTGTATTGCTTAACTGTACCTTTTTGCATTGCACGATCTTCTTTCTCTCCACTTCGATATCTGTCTCGCCCTCATTGAGTATACGTGTTGTGTATACTCACTCCTCACCACCACATTTCAGGAAATGTCATGTTAGCTGGAAGTTCGTGATTTCGTGGAAGTTTGTCGCCTGAAGAGTTGTCTTGCGTGCCTATGTGGCTTGAGTGTCGAAGTTGTGAAGATATATGCTTTCATATGTTGTATGTATTTAATGCTAAAAGTATGTAATTTAAGTTTCATTAGATTGTTGAAGTAGTTTGATAAGTTAGATTATGTATCTAGTTATTATAACTTAACTACAAATGTTTGTTTGTAATGCCAAAAAGAAAAGAACTAGAAAGGCATGATATTCTATTTTATGTAGTAGCTTAGTATGGTTTAATTTTCAAGTTTGAATGTACTTGTCAAAATGAAAAGAGATAGGTTAGCTTTTAAATTTGAAATGTATGTATACTTGCTGAGTTTAAATTGTTGAGAACCGAGGCTCGGATGGCCTTGAGGAAGTTTTGTATGGTTGGACACAGTGTTGGTCCATTTAAATGCTATTATAGGTTTTACTTTTCGCCTAGGAACAGGGGAGACTCCGTCCGTTTTCCCTGAAAATTTATGCCCGGGTTTGGTTTGGGTTGTGTTTAGATCGATTGATAGAACCTCCGGTCTCGAGAGGAATCGGGGTGTCACAGGAGTGTGGCGCTCCCACATCGAAAAATTAGGAAGTGATATAGCTGAATATAAGGGGGCGACTTCTTGTATTAGCCACGACGCGTTTTCACGTGGGAGACCACGTGAGGAACAAAACCGTGAGAGTATTGGTTCCCTTCGGGGCTTGCTCAAAGCGGACAATATTCTGGTAGTGACGTGTCCGTGCCCGTGATAAACCGTGGCGGTGCGTTACAAATGGTATCAGAGCCTACCGGGGTGACCCGGCGTTGTGACGTTAGCCCGCGAGGGCGCGTGCCTCCTAAGGGGGGTGGAGTGTGGCGCTCCCACATCGAAAAATTAGGAAGTGATGCAGCTGTATATAAGGGGGCGACTCCTTGTATAAGCCAGAACGCGTTTTCACGTGGGAGACCACGTGAGGAACAAAACCGTGAGAGTATTGGTTCCCTTCGGGGCTTGCTCAAAGCGGACAATATTCTGGTAGTGACGTGTCCGTGCCCGTGATAAACCGTGGCGGTGCGTTACAAATGGTATCAGAGCCTACCGGGGTGACCCGGCGTTGTGACGTTAGCCCGCGAGGGCGCGTGCCTCCTAAGGGGGGTGGAGTGTGGCGCTCCCACATCGAAAAATTAGGAAGTGATGCAGCTGTATATAAGGGGGCGACTCCTTGTATAAGCCAGAACGCGTTTTCACGTGGGAGACCACGTGAGGAACAAAACCGTGAGAGTATTGGTTCCCTTCGGGGCTTGCTCAAAGCGGACAATATTCTGGTAGTGACGTGTCCGTGCCCGTGATAAACCGTGGCGGTGCGTTACAGCTTGGGTTGCCTCCCAAGGAGATTTGGGTCGTAGTATTGATGGATACTTCCGGGGTATTCCAAATTGGTGTTATAAGGTGGTTTGGGCCGGTGCGTCATCGTTAAAGTTATCGGAATCGTGATCGGTACATTACTCGCTCGAGTGAACCATAGCCTTCAAAGTGTGGTATAACTTTGATTGGTTGTGTTAATGCTTTCTTTAGTTGTTTAATTGTATTGTTGTTTATATTGAATGCCTTTTATTGATTGTATTGCTTAACTGTACCTATTTGCATTGCACGATCTTCTTTCTCTCCAATTCGATATTTGTCTCGCCCTCACTGAGTATACGTGTTGTGTATACTCACTCCTAACCACCACATTTCAGGAAATGCCATGTTAGCTGGAAAGTTCGTGATTTCGTGAAAGTCTTTGCTTGAGGGGTTTCCCTGCGTGCCTATGTGGCTTCAGTTGTCAAAGTTGTAAAGTTGTATGCTTTTATGTATTATATGTATTTAATGTTAAAGGGGATGTAATTTAAGTTCATTAGATTATGTATTTAGTTGATATAACTTCACTTCAATATATATTTGTAATGACAAAAAGGGAAAGAGATAGAAAGACATGATAGTCTACTTTATGGAATAGGTTGGTGTAGTTTAATTGCCTAGATTGAATGTACTTGTCAAAATGAAAAGATAGGCTAGTTTTCTAATTGGAAATGTATGTATACTTGCTGAGTTTAAATTGTCGAGAACACAGGCTCGGATGGCCTTGAGGAAGTTTTGTATGGTTGGACACGGTGGTGGTCCATTTGTATGCTATTACAGGTTTTGCATTTCGCCTATAAACAGGGGAGACTCCGTCCGTTTTCCCTGAAAATTTTGCCCGGGTTTGGATTTGGGTTGTGAATAGATTGATTGTTAGAGCTCCCGGTCTCGAGAGGGATCGGGGTGTCACAGTATCTAAATGTAAGAATCGTACATTAATGGATATGGTACGATCTATGACCAGTTACACCGATCTTCCAATTTCATTGTGGGGGTATGCACTTCTTACGACTATTTACTTGTTGAATAGGGCTCGAACTAAAGTTGTTCCTACTACACCATATGAGATGTGGGTTGGTAGGAAACCAAATCTTAATCACATTAGGATTTGGGGTTGTCCCACTTATGTTAAGAAACTTAAGATGGACAAGTTGGAAGCTAGATCAGATAAAGGGAAATTTGTGAGATATCCTAAGGAGACTAAAGGATATTTTTTTATTTTCCCGATGATCAAAGAATATCGATCAGTCAAGATGCCATCTTTCTTGAAAATGAGTTTGTTCAAGAAGGAGGCAATGTAGAAAGATAATAATAGAAGAAGAGTCTTCTGAACCACAAATTGACCCAAGTCTTGATGCCGAACCAATTCAACAAGATCCGGAACCAGTCATCACACAAGGACCTCGAAGATCTAGTAGTGTATCACGTCCTCCCGAGTGATATGGTTATCTACTTGAGGAAACACAAGAGTTGTTTGTGATAGGGGATAAAGATCATTTGGACGATCCTACTGATTATGAGGAAACAATACAAGATATTGATTCTGAGAAATAGAGGTAGGCTATGCAAACAGAGATAGATTCCATGTATTCAAATGATGTTTGGACCTTAGTTGACCGACCTGAAGGTATTGTACCTATAGGTTGTAAATGGGTCTTCAAAAGGAAACTTGGAATAGATGAAAATATGGAAACTTATAAAGCAAGGCTGGTTGCAAAAGGTTTTCGTCAAGGTGTTGATTAGGATGAAACTTTTTCACCAGTTGCCATGCTTAAGTCCATCTGCAACATGCTTGTTATTGCCACACACTATAATTACGAGATCTGGCAAATGGATGTTAAAACTGCGTTCCTAAATGGCTATCTTAAGGAAGATATCTATATGGAACAACTTGAAGGTTTTAAATCCAACAAAGATCAAGAGTGTAAGCTTAAAAGATCAATATATGGTCTAAATCAAGCCTCTCGTTCTTGGAACATCAGATTTAATAATGAGATCAAAGAGATTGGTTTTATTAGAAATGACGATGAACCTTGTGTATACAAAAGGATCAGTGGGAGCATGACCACTTTTCTAATTTTGTATGTTGATGACATTCTAATCATGGGAAATGATGTTGGATAGATGATGTCCACTAAGATTTGGTTGAATAGCAAGTTCTCCATGAAAGATCTGGGAGAAGCCTCTTATATCTTAGGGATTCGTGTGTATAGAGATAGAATGAAAAGATTTATTTGCTTGTCTCAAAGTCTATACATAGAGCGAGTATTGAAGAAATTCAATATGAAAAGTTCTAAGAAATGTATTCTTCCTATCCGGCATGGAATACATCTTTCCAAGAACATGTCTCCCAAATCTGGGGATGAAAGGTAACGTATGGAACATGTGCCTTATGCTTCAGCTGTTGGTAGTCTCATGTATGCCATGCTATGTACAAGGCCTGA
This sequence comes from Ehretia macrophylla, assembly GCA_037974665.1. Classification (NCBI taxonomy): domain Eukaryota; kingdom Viridiplantae; phylum Streptophyta; class Magnoliopsida; order Boraginales; family Ehretiaceae; genus Ehretia; species Ehretia macrophylla. The sequence continues at coordinate 48,055,782 of CM075765.1, read as the reverse complement.
TTTGAATGTAGTGAAGCATATCCTTAAGTATATCTGCTATCAATCAGATCCAGGAGAATAACACTGGATGGTAGTGAAGCATATCCTTAAGTACTTGCGAAGGACTAAGGACCTTGCACTGATTTATGGATGAGGAAAACTCCGGATAGATGGGTACACAAAGTCAGATTTTCAATCTGATACAGATGATAGAAAGACTACATCCGGATTTGTGTTTGTTTCTAATGGAGGAGCAGTAAGTTGGAAAAGTTCCAAGCAGCCAGTTACTGCAAACTCCACTACGGAAGCCAAGTACATTGCTGCATTTGATGCAGCAAAAGAAGCTATTTGGATGAGGAAGTTCTTGTTCGAGCTAGATGTAGTTCCATCAATCGAGTTGCCGATACCGCTGTATTGCGACAAAAATAGAGCTATTGCACAAGCTAAGGAACCTAGATCTCATCAGAAATCCAAACACATAGAAAGGAATTTTCATATCATTCAAGAGATTGTTGCTCGAAAAGATATAAGTCTGCAGAAAGTTCCTACATTAGAGAAAGTAGCTAACCCACTTACTAAGCCCATGAGTCAATCACAGTTAGAACGTTATCTTGAAAAGATAAGGATGCGATACCATGTAGATATACGCTGAAGGCCATATTCTATAGCATTAGTGCAAGTGGGAGATTGTTAGAGATATTCCCTAATGCTATATAGTTAGATGACCTATATAGGGTATTTTGATGTAAATATGAATGGCATGTTAATTCGATGTTCATATTCTCCATTCAATTATATGAATATGTCCTCAATGTTTTTCGGAGAAGAAATATATTCTTAATGTGTTGAGAATTCAATGACATGATTCTTCGACATGAATGGCATGATGATTGATGATTATTGATTGATGATTGATGCCGGGTGTAATACCCGAGCCCGGAATGTGAAATTTCTTGTTTATTATTTTGAAAATTATATTTCCTTAAATTCTTTGAGAATTAATTGTTACTTTCTTGCTGTCGCAACGTGCATTGCATTTAGGGAGCGATAGCTAGAGAACGGTTTCTAGTCCTCAGCAAATAATGAAACTAGTATTTAGATGACTTAGATTTTATATTTTAATTGTTGCTAGCTGAAATTTATATTGGTGATAGTTATTTTAGCTTAAACTGCATTGAAATAAGGCCATTTGACCAAGTTTTAAGTTGTTTGACCAAGGGCTTTGAACTTTTGACCACGTAGACCTCTTATAAGCTTAAAACAAAAAAAAAAAAGCAGCTGAAACAGCCCAAGCAGGCCGTGAGCTTCAAGAGAGAAAAAAAAAAACCTTTCAACCTCCAATCGATCAATCTTCGCGTGAGCTCGTGCGGGGTGGTTTCCAAGGTGGCCAACGTTGTTTTCCTAGCAACTAGGAGTGCCTAAGGTGAGGGAAACATGTTATTTGAGCATTTAAATGTCAAGTGTATCAACTTTGTGATTTTTAGATTTTATCTGTAGATTATTGTTTAAAGCATTTTGATGCTTCTAGAATGTTCCTTGGCAATTGTAGAACGTGTATTTATAGCTTTTTAACATTTTATGCAGTTAAATGTTGAGATTGCAATTTAAATTAGTTGTTAAATAGTGTTTTGTGAATAGTAAACCCTTGAAATGATGAAGTTGCTCCGTTATGCTGTCCGTTGATGTAGAAATGTGCTAGATGTGCTAGAATACCTAAATGCATGGTTTGTTTGGGTTACGTAATAGAAAAAACGGGAATTAAGCCTTGGTGAAAGTCGGGGTCGTTTGGGTCGACTTTAGCGTTTTCTCGTTTTACGTGTTGACATTTTATCGGGAGGCCATGGAAGCACTTTTGGTATGATTATGGTGTTGGTTGGGTGTTTGGTTGATATAGTTGTAGTTCAAACGAGCAAAGGGGAAAATCGGGACTTTGCGTGAATTCTAGGGTTAAGTAGGGTTTCGGGGTCTTTAGACGTGCCTTATGGTGACCTAGGAGGATTGGCGAAGTCAGTTTCCAGAACTCGTGGCTCGTTTGGAAATGGTAGTGTTTTGATAGTTGGGGCCGATTTGTGTTTTTGCTTGTTTTCTTGATTTTATGCCTATAGAATGCTTAGGGTTGCTTGAAATACTTGTTTGAATTGATTTGGATTGAAATGCTTATCAATTGTTGCTATTGCGTGCGAGAATAACATACTTTGTTATTCTCCCACGTGTGGCTATATCATTTGTTTATCGCCTTGTATCGAGTCTTGCATTGCATAGTGTCTCGCGCGTGAGTGATGGGCCTCTCTAGGTAGCCTCGGGTTGCCTGTGTTGGTTGCTCTCGCTCCGCTGCTATTCCCTCTTCTTGCTTGGGTTGCCTCCCAGGGAGTTTTGGGTCGTAGGTTGATGGATACTTCCAGGGTATTCCAAACTGGTGTTATAAGGTGGTTTGGGCCGGCGCGTCGTCATCGAATTCGTGTTTGAAAGTTGCTCGTGAAAAGAGTATTGTATCCTTTGAATGAGTGTTTACAGCTTTAAATACTTGTCTTGCTTTATTGATGGCTTTATTATATCTCTGTATGATATTTGTATGCATTGCTTGGCTAATTGCATTGCATACTCCTCTCATCTCCGTCCTTGAGACCAATTGCCCTCGCTGAGCAATAGTTTTTGCTCATTCCTCTCTATACTATATTTTTACAGGAGTAGTTGAAGCAGACCCCATTGAGGTAATAGAGGAGGAGGAACAGGTGGAGGTGTTTCCGTGATAGAACTTCTTTGCTTTGCTAGTGGTTGGTTACCAGATTTTGTGCTAGCCTTGCTTGATATGTATATTGTAACGCACCGCCACAGTTTATCACGGGCACGGACACGTCACTACCAGAATATTGTCCGCTTTGAGCAAGCCCCGAAGGGAACCAATACTCTCACGGTTTTGTTCCTCACGTGGTCTCCCACGTGAAAACGCGTTCTGGCTTATACAAGGAGTCGCCCCCTTATATACAGCTGCATCACTTCCTAATTTTTCGATGTGAGAGTGCCACAAGCAGAGCTAGAGCAACCAACACTGGCAACCCGAGGCTACCCAGAGAGGCCCATCACTCACGCGTGAGACACTATGCAATGCAAGACTCGATACAAGGCGATAAACAAGCGATAAAGCCACACGTGAAAGAATAACAAAGTAGGTTACTCTCGCACGCAATAGCAGCAATTTGATAAGTAATTCAATCCAAAACAACTCAAACAAGTATTCCAAGTAATTCTAAACATTCTATAAGCATAAAGACAAGAAAACACACAAAAACACAAATCGGCCCCAACTATCAAAATGCTACCATTTCCAAACGAGCCAAGAGTTCTGGAAACCGACTTCGCCAACCCTCCTAGGTCACCATAAGGCACGTCTAAAGACCCCGAAACCTTACTTTACCCTAGAACTCGCGCAAAGCCCTGATTTCCCCCTTTCTCGTTTGAACTACAACTATATCAACCAAACACCCAACCAACGCCATAATCGCACCAAAAGTGCTTCCATGGCCTCCCGAAGCAATGCCAACATGCAAAACGAGAAAACGCAAAAGTTGACCAAAACGACCCCAACTTTCCCAAAGGCTTAATTCTCATTTTTTTCACTGCGCAACCCAAACAAACCACACATTTTAGCATTCTAGCATACCTAGCATGTTTCCACATCAACGGAAAGCATAACAACGCAATTTCAACATTTCAAGGTTTTACTATTCATAAAACACTATTCATTTGACAATTTAATTTGCAATCACAACATTTAACCGCAGAAAATGTTACAAAGCTATAAATACATGTTCTACAAATGCTAAGGAACATTCTAGAAGCATCAAATCGCTTTAAATAACGATCTACGGATAAATCTAAAAATTAACAAAGTTAACATATACAACGTATAAATGCGCAAATAACATGCTTCCCTCACCTTAGACGCTCCTAGACGCTAGGAAAACCTCGTAGAGTGCCTCGGAAACCACCCCGCACAAGCCCACGCGAAGAATCGAAGATTTGAAGTTGAGATTTTCTTTTTTTTTTCTCCTTCTTTTCCTCATGGTTTCAAGCCTTATTCTCTCTGATTTTTTTCGTGCACATTCTGCTTATTTAAAAAAAAAAAATGTCAAGAAGTCAAAGGTCAAAATTCGGTCAACCCGCTAAACCAAAACAGCTATGCGCGACCTCACGAAAATGCCCATAACTTCTTCTAGAAAACTCCAATTCACGAACGGTTTGAACCCTCATAAACTAGACTCATAGAGCTTTCCAACCATATATAATTTGCTACCTAACTCTTCCCCAATTGGTTCAGATTGAATTCCAAAGGTGACCTAAAGTTTGACTAACTTAACATTGCATTTTTTTATTTCTAATCCCAAGTTTGCATTTTATTAAACATTTCAAAAATTCCTACCTTGTCCTAGTTGGTCAATGTAGATGAAAAGTCAACTAGTTTGGTCAAAGAAGGTGAAAGGTCAATAAAATGAAATTTAAATGAACTTTAAATGCTATTGAATATATGCCAGGTTCGGGGTATCACAATTGTGGTGTAGCTGGTGGAGTAGTCTGTGAAGTTATTCCAGCTTGTTTAAGATATTCAAGAAATTCGGTACTTAAGTATTCACCTCCACGATCGGATCGCAAGGTTTTAATACTTTTTCCCATTTGGTTTTCTACTTCAGCTTTGAATTCCTTGAATTTTTTGAAAGCCTCAGATTTGTACTTCATTAAGTACACATAACCATACTGAGAATAGTCATCGGTGAAGGTTATGAAGTAGATATAACCATCGTGAGCTATTTCTCTAAAGGGTCCGCATAAATCACTATGTATTAATTGTAACACCCTGATCCCTCTCGAGACCGGGAGTTCTATCAATCAATCTAATCACAACCCAATTCCAAACCCGAGCAAAATTTTAGGGAAAGACGGATGGAGTCTCCCCTGTTTCTAGGCAAAATGTAAAACCTGTAATAGCATATAAGTGGACCAGCACCGTGTCCAACCATACAAACACCACAAGGCCATCCAAGCCTTGTTTCTCAACAAAAAAACACAACAATTATATATATACATTTCCGGTTTAAAAGCTAACCTATCTCTTCTCATCTTTGACAAGTACTTCATGCTTGGCAATAAAACTATGTTAACCTACTGTACAAAATAGACTATCATACCATTCTAACTCTTTTCCTTTGGACATTACAAACATACATTGAAATTAAACTATACTATCTGAATACATAAACTAGCTTATCAAACCACTTCATTAAACTAGTAAAACTTAAATTACATTCCTTTTTAACCATAAATGCAAACAACACATGAAACATACATCTTTGCATCTTTGAGAAATCAAGCCACATAGCACGCAAAACAACTCTTCGAGCACGAACTTTCACGTAATCACGAACTTTCCAGCTATCATGGTATTTCTTAAAATGTGGTGGTGAGGAGTGAGTATACTCAACACGTATACTCAGTGAGAGCAAGACAGTTATCGAGGTGGAGAGAAAGAATATCGTGCAATGCAAATAAACACAGTTAAGCAATAAAGTCAATAAGAAAGCATTCAATACAAACGACAATACAATAAACAATCAAAGAAAGCATTAACACAACCATTCAAAGCTATACCACACTCTGAAGGCTATGGTTCACTCATACGAGCAATGTACCATTTCACGAGCGATACATCAATCTCGAGCTTGATGTTGACAATGATGACAATAAGCGCGCAACCACCTTATAACTTCAATTTGGAATACCCCGGAAGTATCCCATCAATTCTACAATCCAAATCTCCCTAGGAGGCAACCCAAGCAAGAATGGGAATAGGACACGGGGCTAGAGCAACCAACACTGGCAGCCCGAGACCACCCAGAGAGGCCCATCACTCACGCACCTGACACTATGCAATGCAAGACACGATACAAGGTGATAAACGAGCGATAGCACAACAATACAATTTAGAGGCGATAAACAAGATAGCAAGCATTTACAATCAATACTAGCATTCAATTAACTTTTCAAGCATAACTATCATTAATAGCAACAAGAACACCAATTAAACAAGTAACAGCAGTTCAAACACGAAAACGACAAATATCACTATTCAATCCCTAACTTCCAAAGGCAATTACGGGCAAACGAGCTACGGAATTAGGAAACCGATTTCACTACATTCACTTAGGCACTACAAGGCACGTTTCTATGTCACTAAACTTCACTTTCTCACCTGAGGCCCGAAAGTCCACCTATTGCGTTTGAACTACAGCTATGCTAACTAGTCACTCAATCAACGCCACAACAGCGCCAAAAGTGCTTCCATACCCTCAATTGCAAAACCCCCAACTCAATTCGAGTACGGTCAACTTTTGGTCAAATGGTTCATTTACGTTTCTTTGTCTAATTTTCAATTTTATCAAAGGCCGATCCGTTTTTATTGCACATTTTATCTTTCTATCTCTAATGGTACCTATCCAAATCAAACAATGCTCTATGAAGTCAAAGGAAGTTATATCAAGCAATTACAGGCATTATAACACATTATATAACAAATCTAAAAATTTGACACAAAATTCAAAATCGAATTTAAATGCACAAAAGTGTGAAAACCCTCACAGAGATTGAAGACCAAGACCCGCAAGGACCCGAGCCACGACCCCCGAGCAATTCCACACATGATTTTGGCTTAAAAATGGAAAATTATTTTTTTTTCTTTTCTCCTTAACCTTCGGCCAAGGGAGGAATTAAGGCAATTTTTGGTTTTTTTTTGTCAATTTTGCTTAATTTTGGCTATTTAAAAGATGACAAAGCCTCAAGGGCAAAAAGGGTCATTTTGCAAAGTCAAAATTCAAGTTAAATTGGTCAACTTAGCTTATTTTGATGCCATTTAAACTAATTCAAGTTAAAACAATGCAATTTTAATGAAAACCAACTAAAACTAGCTAAATTAAACTAAAAACATTATTCACGAAATTCGAAAAATATTTCTCTAACTCTCATTTTCGAAATGCTACGATCAAACGGTCAATAAATGATCGCTAATAAACTAACGAGCAATAATAGAAAACTATAATTTTTTTGAAAAGTAGAATAGTGGATTAGTTTAAAATTCACTCCGGCTTGGAGTTACTTTTTTCTTTTAATTGAAAACCGAGTAATTTTAATGCAAGACAATTAAAACCGATTATTAAAATAATCTAAACAATCAAAATAATCAATATTTATTTAAAAATAATTGTTTTAACTATTTCTAGAATATTTTAAAGAATTATGAAGTTAATGCTAAGATACAAATAAACAAGTTATAAAAAACACATAATCAAATGCAATTAAACACTAACATTTAAGATGACACTTAATTAAATACAATTAAATGCCATTAAATGCATATCGGGTTCGGGTTATCACATCCTTCCCCCCTTAAAACAATTGCGTCCTCTCAATTCTTCTTCTGATAGAACTCAACATCATCTGAAACCCAACTCTGACTATTCTTCATCGGTTGGTGAGCAAGATAGTGAATAAGAATGCTCGTAGGGAAACCCGAATAGAAATCCCAACCAAGAATGCCGAGAAAATACCAACTAAAGACTGAAGCAAAGATATTGTAGATAATATCTACACCACATATTAATGGCAAGAAGAATACCGAAGGAATACCCAATTTACGAATCTCCAATAGAAGTCTAACAAGTACCAAATAAGAAAGTTAAAAGATAGCCAGAGTAGATGCACCTCATGCAGTGCTGATTATCGTAAGTAGACCTAGCTGAAAGTTCTGTAAAAGAATATAGAGAAGAATACCAAAGGCCAATCTCTAAATGAAATCCTCCAATCACTGAGTTCCTACCACAACATCCTAGTAAAACAACAAGTATAGATTTCCCCTGAGTGGAAAGGCCAAAGGAGAAGCCGTAAACAATACAAGATAATAAGTCCAAGCAGAATTCCAAGTGTAGGATCTTCCAATAAATGCCAATAAGAAAAATACTAGTAGAATGCCCAATAAGAATTCCAAAGAATACCGTAAGTAATATTACACAATAAGTCTGATAGGAATTCCAATTACCAAACCTGTAGCACCCCGATCCCTCTCGAGAACGGGAGTTCTATCAATTAATCTAATCACAACCCAAATCCAAACCCCGGCATAAATTTTAGGGAAAACGGATGGAGTCTCTCCTGTTTCTAGGGAAAAAGAAAACCTGCGACAGCATATAAGTGGACCAATACCATGTCAAAACATTTAACCACCTCAAGGCCATCCGAGTCTTGTTCTCAACAAGCAATCACAAGCAAATATACATTTCCAGTTTACAGACTGACGTATCTCTTCTCATCTTTTACATGTACATTCATGCTTGACAATTAAACTAACGTATTTCATAAGTTAGACTATCAAACCATTCTAACTCTTTTCCTTTGGACATTACAAACATACATTGAAGTTAAACTATACTAACTAAATACATAAGCTAGCTTTTCAAATCACTTCAATAACCTAGTAAAACTTAAATTACATTCTTTTAATATTAAATACATACAATACATGAAAGCATACATCTTTGCCACTTCGACAACTCAAGCCACATAGGCACGCAAGACAACTCTTCAAGTACGAACTTTCATGAAACCACGAACTTTCCAGCTAACATGGCATTTCCTGAAATGTGGTGGTGATGAGTGAGTATACTCAACACGTATACTCAGTGAGGGCGAGACAGATATCGAGGTGGAGAGAAAGAAAGTAGTGCAATGCAAATAGACACAGTTAAGCAATAAAGTCAATAAGAAAGCATTCAATACAAACGACAATATAATAAACAATCAAGAAGGCGTTAACACAACCATTCAAAGCTATACCACACTCTGAAGGCTATGGTTCACTCATACGAGCAATATACCATTTCACGAGCGATACATCAATCTCGAGCTTGATGTTGACAATGATGACAATAAGCGCGCAACCACCTTATAACTTCAGTTTGGAATACCCCGGAAGTATCCATAAATTCTACGACCCAAATCTCCATAGGAGGCAACCCAAGCGAGAATGGGAATAGGACATGGAGCTAGAGCAACCAACACTGGTAGCCCGAGACTACCCAGAGAGGCCTATCACTCACGCGCCTGACACTATGCAATGCAAGACACGATACAAGGCGATAACGAGCGAGAGCACCACAATACAGATTAGAGGAGATAAACGAGATATCAAGCATTTACAACCAATACTAGCATTCAATTAACTTTTAAAGCATAACTATCTTTAATAGCAACAATAACACCAATTAAACAAGTAACATCAGTTCAAACACGAAAACGACAAATATCACTATTCAATCCCTAACTTCCAAAGGCAATTACGAGCAAACGAGCTACGGGATTAGGAAACCGATTTCACTACTTTCACTCAGGCACTACAAGGCACGTTTCTATGTCACTAAGCTTCACTTTCTCACCCGAGGCCCGAAAGTCCACCTACTGCGTTTGAACTACAGCTATGCTAACCGATCACTCAATCAACGCCACAACAGGGCCAAAAGTGCTTCCATGCCCTCAATAGCAAAACTACCAACTCAATTCGAGCACGGTCAACTTTTGGTCAAACGGCCCCTTTACGTTTCTTTGTCTAATTTCTAATTTTAACAAAGGCCGATCGGTTTTTATTTCACATTTTATCTTTCTATCACTAATGGCACCTATCCAAATCAAGCAATCGCAATTCGGATCAAAAATCCAAAATTCTAGGGTTTTACTATTCATTTTTACTATTCACGTTCTTGCCTAAATTCAATTTGCATTTCTAACCGTAAAAATCACTAAATAACTAACAAGCAATGCTCTATGAACCCTAAAGAAGCATTTCCAATCAATTTCAAGCATTATAACGCATTAAATATCAAATCTAAAAATTTGAATCAAAAATCAAATTTCGTATAATATGCACAAAAGCGTGAAAATCCTCACAGAGATTGAAGACCAAGACCCGTAAGGACCCGAGCCACGACCCCCGAGCAATTCCACACATGATTGTAGAAGAAAATGCAAGCAAAATCTTTTTTTTTCCTCCTTGGAGTTTCGGCCATGAGAACGACTCAAAGGGCATTTTGAAGTTTTTTTTTTTATTTTAGCCTTGTTTTATTATTTAAAAGGTGACAAAGGGCATTTTGGTCTTTTGCAAGGTCAAGCTTAAGTTAAAATTGGTCAAATAAGCTTATTTTGATGCCATTAAATCCAATTCAAGTTAGAGCAATGCAATTTTAATGAAAACCGACTAAAGCTAGCTAATTTAAACTAGAAACATTATTAACGAAATCCGAGAAATATTCTTCTAACTTTTATTTTCGAAATGCTACGATCGAACGGTCAATAAACGATCGCTAATAAAGTGATGAGCAATAATATAAAACTTTAATTTTTTTGAAAAGTAAAGTAGTAGAATAGTTTAAAATTCACTCCGGCTCGGAGTTACTTTTCCCATTTATTTGAAAACTGAGTGATTTTAATGCAAACAATTAAAACCGATTATTAAAATAATCAAAACAATCAAAATAATCAATATTCATTTAAAAATAATTAATTTAACTATTCCTAGAATATTTTAAAGAATTATGAAGTTAATGCCACAATACGAATGGACAAGTAAATATAAACATGTAATCAAGTGCAATTAACTATTAACATTTAAGATGGCACTTAATTAAATATAAGAGAATAAATTCAATTACTATAATTAATAGAAATAGATAATAATCTTTTAATTATTCAATATACAATTACTAAATGATTCCATGAGAAATATTAAAATAGTGCAAATTGGTTGATTTAACTAATTAAACATTTAATTAAATGCAGTCAAATGCTATTAAATGCATGCCGGATTCGGGTTATCACATCCTTCCCCCCTTAAAACAATTGTGTCCTCGCAATTATTCTTCCAATAGAACTCTGCATCCACTGAAATCCAACTCTTACTAATCTTCTTCGGCTTTTGAGCAAGTAGTGAATAAAGATGCTCGTAGGAAAACTCGAATAGAAATCCCAACCAAGAATGTCGAGAAAATACCAACTAAAGACTGAAGCAAAGATACTGTAGATGATAGCAATACCACATATTGATGGCAAGAAGAATACCGAAGGAATGCCCTATTTACGAATCTCTAATAGAAGTCTAACAAGTACCAAATAAGAAAATTAAAAGATAGCCAGAGTAGATGCACCTCATGCAGTGTTGATTACATTAAGTAGAACACGGGAGGGGGTGTGTGTAATATCGCATATCAGTGGGAGAAAGAGTAAGAATCACTTCTAGAATCTTACACCGGCTGGTTGGTCCTGAAGACGTCAGATCCTTAACACAGAGTGTGTGTGTAATATCACATATTAGTGGGAGAAAGAGTATATATGTGATTTAAGTGGGTGTTAAGTGTATAATAAATAACTTAAATTTATCATTTTAGGCCAGTAAAAAAGAGATTTAAATCCTACGACCCAACATCCCCTGGAAATCTCTGGACCAAGCGAATGAGGGAATAGGGCACGGAGTTTGAATATCCACCGGCAAGCCCTCTGCCGCCCAGCCGATATTCAACACATCCACCCCTGACACTATGGTTGCGCAACCACTATGCAATGCACTTAACGATGGCAAGTTAATAGCAATAATATAAGCATTAACACATATGAGGATCAACAAAGTAGGTTGACCTCGATGCATTTAGGATAGAAGCAAATATAGAAGTTAATAAGCAGTTTACAAGTGAACATATACAAAATAAGCATAGGATTACACCAAAAGCTCCAAACCAACTTAATATCACATATAAACACTCATGAAGTCATGTCGTGGGTTTAGAAATGTGAGACAAACGAAATTGCACTTAAACCCCTTTATTTTTCGAACTATTTCTCTTCCGAACCAAAGTTAATGATTTCATTTTCAAAGGAAACTCTCCCAACCTTCTAACTAACCCCCGAGGTACCCTCTCAACCCTCTAACTCATTCGAATGCCCGCGTCTACCCCGAACGCCCCAAATTCCCTCTTATGGCTTTAAACTACACATACGTTGTCCGGGCTTCAAACAAGGGATATCAAGGCATCTATAGCACCTATGTAGCCTAAGGATACTAGAATTGAAGCCCGAATCCACCCGGATTCGTATTAACCCCGAAAGCCCCAACTTAAAGTCGGCTATTTTCCATTTTTAGGCAATTTAAGGCAATGCAAGTGCACGGGGCTATTAGGCTATCTTCACTAATACCTAAGGCATCTAATAGAAGCATTAAATTAAGCTAATTCGAGCAATTACACAAAACCCTAGAAAAAACGTCACTATTCACCCTAAAAATTAAACTAACGATTCTAACCGTTTAAAAAGCGAAACAACGGCTCAAATGTGTTCTCTAGCATTCATATAGATGGTATATTAGTATAGATAACAATTACAATAGCATATAATCATATTTTCAACAAATCAAGAAATGAGCAACTATTTAAAAATGCAAAAACAAGTCGTGAAATCCCTCACCACTACGCGTAGGAGCACCTAGGGACCTTGCAAACACCCTACACTAGTTGCTCAAGGCTTGGAGAGGCTTGGATTGGAGGCTTGGTGAGAAAAATCTCTCTCTTTTCTTCTCTTGCTGCTATCAGGTTTGGCTCCTGTTTTTCAGCTTTTTATTTTATTTTTTGCCTTTTATGAGCTTAAGTGATAATATAAAGGGGTTAAGTTGAGGTGGGGTCATTTGGGTATTTAAGAGGTTTAATATAATGCGCGTATTAAGCTTAAAACGAGCTTAGGATGATACATGTGTGCTAGATAATTAAATCTCTAAGTTATGTTACGTAACACTATTCACTCAACTACAAAAATCATTTTCTAAACGAGCCCTTCTAACGCCTTTAGCTCAAATGCACATTTTTCCCACTACTTTTACAATTAATATGATTTAATAAAAATGCTAATTAACTAATAGGATGCAGTTTAAAAATGGAGTGAAGAGTAGTCATAAAAGTCAGGTAGTAAGGCACACAAATAAACGCGCAACAAGGGAAGCAGCAGTAAGTAAATGCATGGCAAAAACCCGGGCGTCACATCCTCTCCCCCTTAAACTAATTGCGTCCACGCAATTCTTACATGATTCGGCGAATAACTCTGGATACCGTTCCCGCATCTGATCCTCTCTTTCCCATGTCGCATCCTCTACTCCGTGATGATCCCACAGAACTTTAACCATCGGAATGCTTTTAGTCCTCAGCTCCTGAACTTTCTGATCAACAATTCGAAGAGGTTTCTTTGTGTAGGTCAAAGTTTCACTGATCTCTAGCGGTTCCGGCTCAAGTATGTGAGAGGGATCTGGCTGATACTTCCGAAGCATGGAAACATGGAATACGTCATGAATTCTGCCCAGACTGGGAGGTAAAGCTAGACGGTAAGCCAAATCACCAACAGTTTCAGTTATCTCAAATGGTCCCACATATCGAGGACTGAGTTTACCTCCTTTACCATGCCGAATCAAACCCTTGCGAGGAGAAATTTTCAGAATTACCCGGTCCCCCACAGCAAATTTCAGATCACGACATCGTCTATCTGCATAACTCTTTTGCCGGCTCTGTGCTGTAAGCATTCTTTTTCTGATAAGCTGCACCTGATCAATCATTTTGTTCATTTCAGGTAAGAGAGTAGGGTCGATAGTCTTCATTTCACCAACATCATCCCAGTAGAGAGGAGACCGACATTTACGCCCATACAGTGCCTCATAAGGTGCCATACCAATAGTAGCTTGATAACTATTGTTGTAGGCGAACTCTGCTAGTGGCAAATATTTCTCCCAACTTTTACCGAAGTCCAGAATACAAGCCCGTAACATATCCTCAAGGATCAAGATAGTTCTCTCAGATTGACCATCTGTCTGAGGATGATAAGCTGTACTGAAACTCAAAGTCGTGCCCAAAGCTTTCTGAATCTTCTGCCAGAACTGAGATGTGAATCTGGGATCTCTATCCGACACGATACTCTTTGGAATTCCATGTAGTCGGACAACATTCTCAATATACAACTCTGCCAGTTTATCAAGAGAATCAGACTTCTTTTTAGCAATAAAATGAGAAGTCTTGGTCAGTCTATCCACAATAACCCAGACTGAGTCATTACCCCTCGAAGACCTCGGTAAATCAGAGACGAAATCCATAGTAATATGATCCCATTTCCAAACAGGAATAGCCAAAGGCTGCAACAACCCTGCAGGTCTCTGATGTTCTGCTTTAACTTTCTGACAAGTAAGACATCGGGCAACATAGTCAGCGATTTTTCTCTTCATATTATTCCACCAGAAATTCTGCTTTAAATCTTTATTCATTTTCGTACTGCCTGGATGGATAGTATATCGAGAACTGTGTGCCTCAGCAAGAATTTCCTTCTTTAGAGTTGGATCATTCGGAATACAGATTCTACCCTTGAATTTAAGAATACCATCGTCGTGCAGTTTGAAATCTGACTCTCCCCCTTTAGAATTCTCTAAGACTTTCAACAATTGAAGATCTGCCTGTTGAGCTTCTCGAATCCTGGATAACAACAGAGATTGAATCTGCAAACTTGCAAATTGAATACCAGAATTTGAAGTACTAGGCTTCCATAAGCACAATTCTTCCATGAATTCCCAATTCTTGATAATCAAGCTGGCAACAGTAGCCTTTCGGCTCAAAGCATCAGCAACAATATTGGCCTTACCTGGAAGATAGTTAATAGTGCAGTTATAGTCCTCAAGTAATTCCAGCCAACGCCTCTGCCTCATGTTCAACTCTTTCTGTGAAAACATATATTTCAAGCTCTTATGATCAGTAAAGATTTCAAACTTGTTGCCCCAGAGATAATGACGCCATTTCTTTAATGCAAGAATGATAGCTGCAAGCTCCAGATCGTGAGTCGGATAGTTGAGTTCATAAGGCTTTAGTTTCCTGGAAGCATAAGCAATAACCCTGCCATTCTGCATCAATACACAACCCAGACCTTCCTTCGAAGCATCACTATAGATCATCAGATTATCATAACCCTCAGGTAAAGCAAGAATAGGAGCTGTAGTCAATCTCTTCTTCAATTCCTGGAAGCTGGCCTCACATTTATCATTCCAGTCAAATACGGTTTTCTTCTGAGTAAGTTGAGTTAAAGGCCCCGCAATCTTAGAGAAATCCTTGACAAACCTCCGATAATACCCCGCTAAACCAAGGAAGCTACGAATCTCTGTGACAGTTTCAGGCCGTTTCCAAGATAACACAACTTCAATCTTCACTGGATCAACAGAAATACCATCCTGCGAGATAATATGGCCAAGAAAAGCAACTTGCTTAAGCCAGAATTCACATTTACTAAACTTTGCAAATAACTGATGCTCCTGAAGAGTCTGCAACACAATTCTGAGATGTTGTTCATGCTCTGCTTTAGACTTAGAATAGACAAGGATATCATCAATAAATATGACTACAAATTGATCCAGATAAGGACGGAATACCCTCTGCATTAAATCCATGAATGCGGCGGGAGCATTGGTAAGACCAAACGGCAAGACAACAAACTCATAATGGCCATATCGAGTTCTGAAGGCAGTTTTAGGAACATCATCTTTTTTAATCCTCAGCTGATAATAACCCTGCCTCAGATCAAATTTAGAGAATACCCTGGCGCCTTGCAACTGATCAAACAACTCTTCGATTAAAGGCAAAGGATATTTATTTTTGATGGTTACCTGATTAAGACCTCGATAATCAATGCATAGGCGAAGAGATCCGTCTTTCTTTTTAACGAATAGAACTGGCGCACCCCACGGTGACGAACTCGGCTGGATGAATCCCTTCTCATGCAAGCCCTGCAATTGAACTTTCAATTCCTGCAACTCAGGTGGAGCCATTCTGTACGGAGTCCTAGAGATAGGTGAAGTCCCCGGCAACAAATCAATCATGAACTCTATCTCTCTATCAGGCGGTAACCCAGGTAATTCCTCAGGAAAGACCCCCGGAAACTCCCTCACGATAGGTACATCATTCAATTTCAATTGATCCCCAGGTTGATTAATCAAATATGCAAGATAAGCCTCACAACCCTTGCTTAATAATTTAGATGCCCTAATAGAAGAAATAATAGGAGTTCCCGTAGATTTTCTACTACCAACTATTTTAAGTACAGGCTGGTCAGGCATTTCTAGATACACAATCTTCTTTCTACAATCAAGCTGGGCATAATATTTACTTAACCAGTCCATCCCCAATATAATTTCAAAGTCATTGAAGGGTAGGATAATCAAATCAGCAGGAAAAACACGACCTTCAATAAATATACTACATGCTCTGCAAATAGACCTAGTAACAAACTTCGGACCCATAGGAGTATAGACCACAATCTCATGCAACAGTTTATCATGTTTCAATTTAGCATTTTGTGCACAAGTAGGAGTAATAAAAGAATGCGAAGCCCCAGAATCAATTAAAACCTTAACTGACTGATCATTAAGAAGAAAAATACCTTCTACCACAGCGGTAGTATCCGGAAGCTCCTCAGCATCCAAAGCAAATACACGGGCCTGGCCTCGTGGTGGTGGTGCTGCAGCTGGGGCCCTGGTCTGAGAGTTTTGAGCTGATGTCTGACCTCTAGGGTTCTTAAATTTCTGACAGTCTTTAACCCTGTGCTGATCACTGCCGCAACCTGTACACTTGTTATGTTTCTTCCAACAAACATCCTCAGTGTGACCCTGACGCTGACAGAAGCTGCACTGCTGGTGACGTCTTGCAACAGTGCCTCCCGAAGGAGCTCTGTAAGTAGAGGTAGCTGAACTACCCTGCTGCGAACGGGAAACTGCTGGACGGAACTGACTCTGAGTCTGACTCTGAACTGGTCGTGCCTGAGTCTGAGTAGGCCCTGTGTAACTCTGAGTCTGCCTCGGCTGCGAACTCTGCCCAACCGATACAGCCTGCCCCTGGTACCCTTGACTCTGAGACTGAAACCGTTTACTCGATTGACTGGTCTCGGCTAACACATCGGCTTTCCGTTTCTCATATCTCGAGGCAGCTCGGACTACTGCAGCATAGTTGGGAAAATCATTTGAAGACAAGTTCAGCATAATATCTCTCCTCAAACCCAGGATGAACCTCTGAATCTTCATGTCCTCCGGCTGAATTAAAGCTGGTGCATAATGGGAAAGCCGGGTAAAAGTAGCCTCGTATTGATCTACCGTCATACTTCCTTGCTTCAAGTTTATGAACTCAGTTTGTCGCCTCTCGCGGGCAACTACCGATATATACTTGTCTCGAAATTCTCGGACAAAGTCGGCCCACGTATGATGAACTCCCTCAGCTCCCCATTTCTCACTGATGGTATTCCACCAATCTTTCGCATCACCCTCGAGAAGGAAAGTAGCATAAGTAATCTTCCTGTCATCATGGCACTCCAGTATTGCTGCCACTCTCTCAAACTTCCTTAACCACATCTCAGCTTTCATATCGTCCGGCTCCCCAAAGAAAGTATAGGCCCCATGATGTATAAACCGATCATACAGATTCCCTCCTATAGGACCACTACCTCCGGATCTCGCAGCCTAATTACCTCCAACGACCCCTGGCTGACCCTGTTGTGTAACAAACTGGGCAATAGTGTTCATAGCAGTGGCCATCGTGGCCAAGATCTGTGCAGTGCTCGGTTCTTGAACCTGTGGTGCATTTTCGGCCACCTCTGCTTCTTGCCCATGAACCCCCTCGGGTTCTCCACCAACATTCGGATTATCAGCACGACGGCGAGGCCCCATATCGAATAGCTAGAATGCAAAGTGTTATGATAGGTATATATATATGTATATATGCAATTTATAAGTAAACACATAAAGAAAAGTCCGAATAGATTCACATAAAGTCAAGTACATAGAAGTTCAAATAAATATTCCACATTCTTGAAATAAACATAAGTCATTAGATCATACTTGACATTCTAGACTCTTGATATTCTATTTCCATGCTAGCATGTTCATTCCTAATTCAAATTTCACTTAGGCAAATCAAAATCAAAGACTCATGCAATCACAAAGTCACATAACAAATCTCTACCCACAGACCGAGAAATTTAACCCGGCTTCATGCAATCTATAGCTCTGATACCACTTAAATGTCACGCCCCGACCCAACCCCTAAACTAAAGGTTAAGTCCGGACCCGACACACGGACAGAGTCTCCCCTGTACCGTGGACATTCTGAAAACTTGTAAACACTTAAACAAAGTCCCAACAATACAATACAAGCTTTTCTTAATTAAACAACTAAGCTATAAGGCCATCCGAGCCTTATAGTACACAATATCTCCAAAACACACAAGCATGCGAGAACTTGTTGTCAGCATAGTTTTATAATCATAACATTCTAGGAAATTAATAAAACGACTTAAAGGATAAAGCATTCTACATTAACCATCCACTCCCAAGCATGCAAGGAAATAAGGCAAGAATAAAAGTTCTTACAGTTCATAGACTTTCAAAGTTCCAACCCACCCAAGTAACCTTCGACTCATACACCAAGCATATACATAGGCCTTGGGCAACAAAATAGAACATAAAGTAATCAGATGAGTCTCCCACATAGCAGCAAAATCATTAACCATCTCAAGTTATCAGACACAGCAACTAAGGCAAAGGCTCGATCTGAACTTCTTCTTCCTCAACTAAATCAACAAGCTGGGGATCACCCTCAGCGTCTCCTGAAACAGATATCGAGGTATGAGCAACCACTGTTGCCCAGTGAGGGATATAGTCCCGGGGCGTGCAATGCAACATATAATACAATCATGCAACAATAACACTTAGACAATTAAAGAAACAACGATAACTTAAATAACCACACATTTAAAAGGATACATTTCAACAATCCCCTATACACCAATCTTCACTGGTCTTCAATCACGATCCACGAACCACGAGCACGATCACGATAAGCCGGCATAACCCCAATCACTCCAGTGGGTGTACTCCGGATGTACCCCGAATCCTACGACCCAACATCCCCTGGAAATCTCCGGACCAGGCGAATGAGGGAATAGGGCACGGAGTTTGAATATCCACCGGCAAGCCCTCTGCCGCCCAGCCGATATTCAACACATCCGCCCCTGACACTATGGTTGCGCAACCACTATGCAATGCACTTAACGATGGCAAGTTAATAGCAATAATATAAGCATTAACACATATGAGGATCAACAAAGTAGGTTGACCTCGATGCATTTAGGATAGAAGCAAATATAGAAGCTAATAAGCAGTTTACAAATGAACATATACAAAATAAGCATAGGATTACACCAAAAGCTCCAAACCAACTTAATATCACATATAAACACTCATGAAGTCATGCCGTGGGTTTAGAAATGTGAGACAAACGAAATTGCACTTAAACCCCTTTGTTTTTCGATCTATTTCTCTTCTAAACCAAAGTTAATGATTTCATTTTCAAAAGAAACTCTCCCAACCTTCTAACTAACCCCCGAGGTACCCTCTCAACCCTCTAACTCATTCGAATGCCCGCGTCTACCCCGAACGCCCCAAATTCCCTCTTATGGCTTTAAACTACACATACGTTGTCCGGGCTTCAAACAAGGGATATCAAGGCATCTATAGCACCTAGGTAGCCTAAGGATACTAGAATTGAAGCCCGAATCCACCCGGATTCGCATTAACCCCGAAAGCCCCAACTTAAAGTCGGCTATTTTCCATTTTTAGGCAATTTAAGGCAATGCAAGTGCACGGGGCTATTAGGCTATCTTCACTAATACCTAAGGCATCTAATAGAAGCATTAAATTAAGCTAATTCGAGCAATTACACAAAACCCTAGAAAAAACGTCACTATTCACCCTAAAAATTAAACTAACGATTCTAACCGTTTAAAAAGCGAAACAACGGCTCAAATGTGTTCTCTAGCATTCATATAGATGGTATATTAGTATAGATAACAATTACAATAGCATATAATCATATTTTCAACAAATCAAGAAATGAGCAACTATTTAAAAATGCAAAAACAAGTCGTGAAATCCCTCACCACTACGCGTAGGAGCACCTAGGGACCTTGCAAACACCCTACACTAGTTGCTCAAGGCTTGGAGAGGCTTGGATTGGAGGCTTGGTGAGCAAAATCTCTCTCTTTTCTTCTCTTGCTGCTGTCGGGTTTGGCTCCTGTTTTTCAGCTTTTTATTTATATTTTTTTTTTGCCTTTTATGAGCTTAAGTGATAATATAAAGGGGTTAAGTTGAGGTGGGGTCATTTGGATGTTTAAGAGGTTTAATATAATGCGCGTATTAAGCTTAAAACGAGCTTAGGATGATACATGTGTGCTAGATAATTAAATCTCTAAGTTATGTTACGTAACACTATTCACTCAACTACAAAAATTATTTTCTAAACGAGCCCTCCTAACGCCTTTAGCTCAAATGCACATTTTTCCCACTACTTTTACAATTAATATGATTTAATAAAAATGCTAATTAACTAATAGGATGCAGTTTAAAAATGGAGTGAATAGTAGTCATAAAAGTCAGTTAGTAAGGCACAGAAATAAATGCGCAACAAGGGATGCAGCAGTAATTAAATGCATGACTAAAACCCGGGCGTCACAACTACTAGAGCGGTTGAAACCTTGTAGATGAGATTTTCAGATGCCAGTCAGTCCGTTCGGGCTCATGCCCCAGTCAGGGAGGACAGAAGAAAGGGGGGCTACAAGAAACTTTCCCTCACCGATCGGCTCAGAAGGGAACGAGTGAACCCGCTGTTCCAAGAGCAGAAGTAGGTGCGTAAGCCACTTCATCTTCATTTACAGATTATGAAACATAGAAACTCTATAATCTAATAGGGGCATGAGAAAAGGGAAGTCCGCATCTAAGACAACCAGTGCTACTATATCAAAACGGGCAATCAGTTTAACTGCTAAAACATCAGGAAATTCGACAACAACTATCGATTATCCAACAATTGAGCCAAAGGCATAACATGAGTAAAACTTAAGCACTCGAATATCAGTAGATTAACATCAAGCCAACACAATTCTCAAACCATCGGCGAGAGGAAATGGAAGACCTACTCTCATCTTTCTCAACCCAGAAGAAAGAAGATGAGTCAAAAGTTGGTCGAAGAGTGACGGGAAGAGTCAGGCTGTGGAAAAGAACTTCACTTTATGAAAACCCAGAGAACAAGTTCTACAGACAGCCCACTGAAAAGAAGGAATTAGGGATCCGAGTATATTGAATTCCTCGTCTCAAACTCAACTTAGTCTCATTACGCAATGGAGTTATTCTTGGGAAAAACATCTGTAGCTATCTGTAGCTGCATCAAAGTCAATTGATGATTTCTAACCTTCATCATCATCAACCTCTATTTGATCAACCGAAAAAGGAAAGTCAAATACAGATGAAAGAGAAGTGGCTTGGCCAACGAGAGGAGGGAGCTTTCTAAGTAACTCACCCAAGATGAACTGATTACCAAACCATTGAGGGAATGTAAAGGAGTAGCCTGGTCACAGATGCACTAGCTCCGAAGTCAAAGACAGTGGAAAATGAGAAGTTAAGATATTCACCTAGGCGGACTCCATCACCAACTTCCAAACTCCAAGCCCTATTGTATTCCCAGATCAAGGAGAAGCTGACCCAACATGAAGAAAACTACTGAATTGGGGGAATAGGCAAACATAGAATCAGACAGGAATGAAAAAGAGAGGGTTTTCCCCAGCTGGTATAATGACAAAAAGAGGGCAAGTCTCTCAGTGATTACACCTTCACCAAGTACTCCATTTAACAGGTGAGGAGTGAAACTTCTTAATAGAAAGCAGGAGCGGCCACTCAACACTTAATTTCACTCGAGTGACTACGCCTATGCAGTGGCATAGCGGGAATGAACTTGCTCTTATAGACGAGATTAGGAGATAGGGGGTTGTACCAGCTAGAAGCCATCAAGCAGTTAGAAGACTTCTTGGACTACCTGACCTGCTAGACCTTCTTACAATTCAATTCCCTTAAGCCCTTTAGGCAGGTTGGCTATCCCACTTAAACCAATACTCTCGTCAACGGTTCTCCCTCCTTAGAGGACAACTCCATCGCTGTAGTGGGACTGCTGCACCCACGCTTTTTCCATAGCACCTATATCTCAATCTGGAGCATTGGATTGATCGTTTAGCTACATGTTACCTTACTTTAGATTAAACCTAAAATGAAAGGGAATCGAAG
This sequence comes from Ehretia macrophylla, assembly GCA_037974665.1. Taxonomy (NCBI): domain Eukaryota; kingdom Viridiplantae; phylum Streptophyta; class Magnoliopsida; order Boraginales; family Ehretiaceae; genus Ehretia; species Ehretia macrophylla. Next base: position 48,033,551 of record CM075765.1, on the reverse strand, counting down.
TGACGTATCATCCACTACCACTACCAAGGCAGGGTTGGCGCGGCAAACTCATAATTACAGGAGAGCCTGAAGATTCTATGGGATTAGCATTTGCCTTTTTGATATATTCAAATCAACATGGAGATGTAAATCCTGAATTGCTCGTTAGTAAGAGGCCCTCTCTCTATTCAATAGGTGGAGTTGTGTCAATGCATCCCACATGTTCACTGATGAAAGAAAGAGATGAAGCTTGAATGAAGGGAGGAAGCGAATTCAAGGGAATGAGACTCAACGGCTAACAAGAACAGAAAGTTGAAGCCTATTGTGGTTAAGGAAAAGAGGAAGTCCTATTTGTCTAATGTCTGATAAGCCAATGTTCATTTTCGAGGTCTCTTCTTTGTCTCGAGATCAGGTTAGCCCTCAAGCCTACTTCATGCTATGGATCAAAGCCCTTTCTTTCGACTCCAGTTTGGTATTCTTCTCAATCTTTTGACTTTCCTTGGGCTAGTCATGGATGTTTCTGTCTCTAAGCGTGTGATAGATTGATTCTCAAAAGGCTTGGAAAAATCTATCTATTCCAATCTCTCATGTTCTGGCAAATCAATAATCTTCTTCATAGTCATAACTTCTTCACTTCCTTTAGTTTAGGCAAGCCGCTTCTGCTTTTTGTTCTAGTGCTTGCTTCTTGATTGCTTGTTGAGCTTGCCTCTTTCCGTTCCCTATTCCATTCTATCTCGTATAGAGAAGGCTTCCTAGCTTTCTTGATGGGATAAAAGTTGTGAGTGCACCTTCCATCCATAACTACTGAGGGACAAGGATCATCTTTTCAGGCACAAAGTTGTGCTTCGCCCGATTCCACATCGGAATAAGCCCCACTGTTCTAGATTTAAGCAATTTTGGTGTGGATCCATCAATGGCTAGACGCACTTAACTTTCTATCGGACGTCCAGTCAATGGCATGAATTACTAAAAAGGCCTTCTTGCTCTCACCTGACGAGCTGGCTTCGCCTGAGGCTCTTGTGGCTCTTGCTTCGGTCGATCGAAGAAAGATGGTGCCAGTGACCGGAGAAGGTCCCTCTTTCTTTAAAGAATGACCATGGTCGTGAAGCTTCCTTTCCATTGCGACACTACGTTCCTCATCCTTACGTCAACTTCAACCTTCGTCATCCTGTCAAACTAAGCAATTAACGTCACTTTATCCCTTTATAAAGGTACAAGACAAGGATAAATCAATGGATAGACTTGAGCGCTTTCTTTGGTATAGGAGCTGAGCAGTGGCATGGGACTACATGAATTTCATTACCTTCAGTCTCCAAGCTTGGAGACTATCAAAAGGTTCAAACTTGTGATTTCGATAGGCCGAAAAGCTTCTACAATGTCAGGGCCTGTCTAGCGAAAAGGAAGGAGCTCGCAAGAGCTAAATCACGATCTCAGGGCATTGACATGAGGCTTCCTCTTTCCAATGATGGGAGTGAAGCAAGCCTTGCAGGAGCTATCTATTCCATCGGGGAGATGGCAAACGGAACCCACCCAAACTCATAGGCAATGACCTTTCCGAGCGACCACATTCACGCATGCCATTGGAGATCCTATGCAGTTTTCTCGGTCAACCTGTTCAAGCGAGCGCTTGCAAGCGGCCTGGACGTACATCGTACAAGATGTCGCTCACTTCCTTTAGGAGGAGGGACCGGAGTCAACCTTGCTCCCCTCACTTGATTTGGAGGTCTTACGCTTTTACGACTATGCATAGGGTCTCACCTCCCCTTGACGAAAAATCGAGAAAGGCACATTTCCCCCTCCCCCGCCCATCTGGAGGTGCATACCCATTTAGGAACATATGCAAGGGGGTAAAGAGAAAATTCAATGGAGAACTACCGAATGCAATGACTTCGATTTGTTCGTACCATTTTGTCATCGATCACTGCTGTGTTGGTTGGTAAGTCACCCAAAAAAAAATCAAGAAACATCAAGCATATATGCTTTATGAAATGATCAGTGGTTTCATTTATGCTATGCCCTGCATTGGGGTCATCTATGTTTATTGAGCTTTCTTTACTTTAGCACCATGCACTTTGCTTTGCTTTATAAAAAAAAGAGACCCTTTGAGGGTGAAAAACAAGGGCAAGCGATAAAGAGAATAGTCCCTCGTGCGAACTACTAGAAAATGGTGAGATTATTAGTGAAAGAAGGACCAAGGACGATCCTATCCTAAAAGAGAAGGAGGAGTAGGTGGAGTCACTTTTCTTTGAAGATCGAGGAACGTAGTGTCGGATAATTATGCCATTTGGAAGAACTCTTCTGCAGAAGAAAAACCTGTTATGAGTAAGTGGAAAGGAAAGATCTCCAGAGATTCTTATCTCATTCCATTCCAGTGGCTCAACCAGTTACCAATGGTGAAAACTCAAAAATCCATGGTTTCCCGGTAGAACCCTATTTCACCTAAGTTGTTACAGAACCCGAAAAAAGAAGCGATTTTTCGCACACCTTGCTCATAGTGCATGTCCCACTTGTATATCGTATTTGGCCAAAGAAGCATCAGACATGTTGGAGTTCTTATCTTCTGGGGTCTCCATGGACCAAGATCTGCTTTTATTATATGGTTAATACAGATCTACTTTAGTAGATCATATGGATGTAGAAAAAAGATTCTAATTTTGACGAATTGGAAACATCTATTTTCCATTTCTATTTACCCAATTCATATATTTGTTTCGTGTGTTCCAGGGAAGAATTCGATCTCTTCAATCTCGGGATACCACCTAAATATCTGCGGCTAGAGAGTCAAATAGGTCAGGAAGAAAGAGTCTGAGGTCGGGTCAGATGACATATATCTTGGTTGGTCCCACCACCACTAGAGATTGGGCATATATAGTTTCTTTCTTCTAAAAAAGAGATTCTTAGATTTTGATTTTTAAATAGCTGCAAGACCTAAATGTGGTACAAAAACCGAAAGCCCTTTTTTTTTTTTATGTTCCTCCCAGATACATGGCTTATATACCCAGCTCATTATTCTTGGAAAACAATCGAATCGAGGGCCTTGAGGAGAATTACCCATTCAATCTTGTGAACTAATCGAGACCGAATTTGGAAAAAGAGATATAAATGGAGAGGAATAACCAATCGATGAAAGAACATGAAACCATTCTGTTTCAATAGAGGTACGAGAAAGGGTTAGGGGCAATGAAGTAGGTGAAGTGGTTGGATTTTATGAGCTGTTCCAACCACTGCTAGATGTGATTCCAAGAGCTGAAAGAGAATGAATACCACATAGAAGAGTCAAGACCAGTCTTCCTAATGGAATGTTTAATTGGTCCATTCCGGATCGACGGAATTGGTACAAAAGTTGTAACATGGGAAAACCACGGAAAATACAACTTATTTGAATAACCCAGTGACCTACCAATTGTTGAAGTAGGATTTTTGGCAAGCAATAAGCACTTAAATAATACAATTCAAGTGTACCATCTTCTTTCTCATTTCGAGGAAAAGGTGTGATACCCCGAACCTGGCATGTATTCAATAGCATTTAAAGTTCATTTAAATTGCATTATATTGACCTTTTACCTTCTTTGACCAAATTAGTTGACTTTTCATCTACATTGACCAACTAGGACAAGGTGAAAATTTTTGAAATATTTAATAAAGGGAAAACTTGGGATTAGAAATAAAAAAAATGCAATGTTAAGTTAGCTAAATTTTGGGTCAACTTTGGAATTAAATTTGAACGATTTGGGGAAGATTTAGGAAGCAAATTATATATGGTTGCAAAGCTCTATGAGTCTAGTTTCTGAGGCTTCAACCCGTTCGTGAATTGGAGTTTTCTAGAAGAAGTTATAGTCGTTTTCGTAAGGCCGCGCATAGTTGTTTTGGTTTAGCGAGTTGACCGAAGTTTTGACCTTTGACTTGTCATTTTTTTTCCTAAATAAGCAGAATTGCACACGAAAAAAAAAAGAGAAGAAAAGCTTGAAACCATGAGGAAAAGAAGGAGAAAAAAAAAAAAAATTTCAACTACAAATCACCAAATATTTGCGTGAGCTTGCACGGGATGGTTTCCGAGGTACTCTACGAGGTTTTCCTAGCGTCTAGGAGCGTCTAAGGTGAGGGTTTCATCGTTTTTTGCGCATTTGAAAATTTTGTCTCTAAACTTTGATTTTTGGATTTTATGCGTAGATTGTTGTTTTAATCGTTTTGTTGCTTAAAGAATGTTCCTTGTTGATTATAGAACATGTATTTATAGCTTTTTAACATTTTTTGCGGTTAAATGTTGAGATTGCAATTTAAATTGATTAATGAATAGTGTTTTATGAATAGTAAACCCTTGAAATGATGAAGTTGCTCCGTTATGCTGTCCGTTGATGTAGAAATGTGCTAGGTATGCTAGAATGCCTAAATGCATGGTTTGTTTGGGTTGCGTAATGGAAAAAATGGGAATTATGCCTTGGTGAAAGTCGGGGTCGTTTAGGTCGAGTTTAGCATTTTCTTGTTTTGCGTTATGGCATTGTTTCGGGAGGCCATGGAAGCACTTTTGGTGCGATTATGGCGTTGGTTGGATGTTTGGTTAGTATAGTTGTATTTCAAACGAGCAAAGGGGGAAATCGGGGCTTTGCGCGAATTCTAGGGTAAAGTAGGGTTTCGGTGTCCTTAGACGTGCCTTATGGTGACCTAGGAGGATTGGCGAAGTCGGTTTCCAGAACTCGTGGCTCGTTTGGAAATGGTAGTGTTTTGATAGTTGGGGCCGATTTGTGATTTTGCTTGTTATCTTGATATTATGCCTATAGAATGCTTAGGGTTGCTTGATATACTCGTTTAATTGGTGTTATTGTTGCTTATTATTGCTTGTTATGTTTGAAAAGTTAGTTGAATGCTAGTATTGATTGTGATTGCTTGCTATCTCGTTTATTGTCACTAGTTTGTATTGTTGTGCTATCGCTCGTTTATTGCCTTGTATCGAGTCTTGCATTGCATAGTGTCTCTTGCGTGAGTGATAGGCCTCTCTGGGTAGCCTCGGGTTGCCAGTGTTGGTTGCTCTAGCTCCGCTGCTATTCCCTTTCTCGCTTGGGTTGCCTCCCAGGGAGATTTGGGTCGTAGAATTGATGGATACTTCCGGGGTATTCCAAACTGGTGTTATAAGGTGGATGCGTGCTTATTGTCATCATTGTCAACATCAAGCTCGAGATTGATGTATCGCTCGTGAAATGGTACATTGCTCATATGAGTGAACCATAGCCTTCAGAGTGTGGTATAGCTTTGAATGGTTGTGTTAATGCTTTCAGTAATTGCTTATTGTATTGATTGTTTGTCTTGATTGCTTATTTATCAGTTATATTGCTTAACTGTCTTATTTGCATTGCACGACTTTCTTTCTCTCCAACTCGATATCTGTCTCGCCCTCACTGAGTATATGTGTTGTGTATACTCACTCCTCACCACCACATTTCAGGAATTGTCATGTTAGCTGGAAAGTTCGTGATTTCGTGAAAGTTCGTTGCCTGAAGAGTTGTCTTGCTTGCCTATGTGGCTTGAGTGTCGAAGTTGTAAAGATATATGTTTTCATATGTTGTAGGTATTTATTGCTAAAAGAAATGTAATTTAAATTTAGCTAAGTAGTTGAGGTGAATTGATAAGCTAGTTTATGTAATCAGTTAGCATAGCTTATCTTCAATGCATGTTTGTAATGTCCAAAGGAAAAGAGTTAGAATGGCATGATAGTTTATTTTATGCAGTAGCTTAGTATGGTTTAATTGTCTAGTTTGAATGTACTGGTCAAAAATGAAAAGAGATAGGTTAGCTTTTAAATTGGAAATGTATGTATACCTGCTGAGTTTAATTGTTGAAAACCGAGGCTCGGATGGCCTTGAGGAAGTTTTGTATGGTTGGACACGGCGTTGGTCCATTTAAATGCTATTGCAGGTTTTATATTTTGCCTAGAAACAGGGGAGACTCCGTCCGTTTTTCCTGAAAATTATGCTCGGGTTTGGATTTGGGTTGTGATTAGATTGATTGATAGAACTCCCGATCTCGAGAGGGATCGGGGTGTTACAAAAGGTGCGGAAGGAAAAGGAAACAACAGAGGGATCCGAATCGAACCTAAATGGGAATGACATAAAAAGTCTTTTTCAAAATCTAGCATTAAGGGCATTATGACGATATATGAGAAGAATAGAGAAAAACTCATGATTGGTGTGGAGGGGAAGATCTGTTTATGATATAGTTCAAGAAAAAGTTGTTTCACTTCCTTACTTCTTCGTTCTTTCTAATTCATTCACTTCGAGACTGGTTCTGAATGCCACGTAAGATCATCTTCAACCAACCTCCACCATACGTACCTTTTGGTGCGACCACTAAAAAATTGCTTATACACTAAACAACTGCTTATATACGCTTACTAAAAGATTGAATTTCATTCAACCTCATTAGGCCATCGTAAACCTAACAAAGAAAGATGTGCCTAAGGCGGCATGTAAGCAAGCTGTGCACGCTAAGAGAGGAGGAGAGATGTTCGAAATTACTACCACAAGAAAGCCGCCCCCTATGGGGTCCGTCACTTCGTTCATACCTTCTTGGCTTAGGCTTCCAACTGAACAAGATGGTCGTGCCGTCCTGCCACTAGCAGAAGCTAAGTGCTTGAAAAGCGCGCATTGGTTTTGTCAGCCTTTTTGTGCAACAGTCCACTAGTAGCAGAAGAGAGGGTTACTGTACATACAAGAGTCTTCCAGTTCTTACAGAAGCTCTTTCTTACAAGTCAAGTAGTACAACAGCTGTATCTTATCTTATAGCCCGGCGGGTCGTCTTTTGAATTCAGTAGATAGAAGTTTCTATTAAATAGATAAGGTGTAGATGAGTGAGTGAGTCCTCACTGACCTACTTGCAGATAACGAATGAGAGTGAGCTTATATAAAACAAGCCCTATGAGGAATTCTATAGATCTTTTGTAAACATATACTTATACTAGTAAACCACCCCATAAGCAATACATTCAAATAACTTATTCAACATTAACAATTCAAATCACATAAATAACCATTCATTTGAGAAAGGATACTCTAGTTGGTGTAGCTCCAAATGCCATTACGATCTCAACCATCTTCTTATAAATCCCATAATATACACCCGAGGTACCTCATGTAGCTCCTCCCTCCATGGCACTTCCACCCATGAGAGTTGGGGGTAGTCCATGATAGTAATGTCGTTATCAACCCGACAACCCAACGCTACCTGAGAGGTGACACATACTATCAAGACTCATTACAATAATAATAAACATTCATATTTAGAAAGGACAACAAAATTAGGTTGCCTATCTACTGACATCATCAATCATCAATCAATTAACATAATGTTAATAACATAACATCAATTAATCAAATAAACAACTAACAACTAAGTTAGATGACAAAGTAGGCCATGTAACACCCCGATCCCTCTTGAGACCGGGAGTTCTATCAATCAATCTAATCGCAACCCAATTCCAAACCCGGGCATAAAATTTAGGGAAAGACAGACGGAGTCTCCCCTATTTCTAGGCAAAATGCAAAACTTGCAATAGCATATAAGAGGACCAACACCGTGTCCAACCATTCAACCACCTCAAGGCCATCCGAGCCTCAGTTCTCAACAATTAAACACAGCAAATATACATATTTCCAAGTACCCAAACGATTCTAACTCTTTTCCTTTAGACAATTACATACATGCAATGAAGTTAAACTATACTAACTGAATACATAAACTAGCTTTTTAAATCACTTCAATAACCTGGTAAAACTTAAATTACATTCCTTTTTAACATTAAATACAAACAACACACGAAACATACATCTTTGCATCTTTGACAACTCAAGCCACATAGCACGCAAGACAAATCTTCAAGCACGAACTTTCACGTAACCACGAACTTTCCAGCTAACATGGCATTTCCTGAAATGTGGTGGTCAGGAGTGAGTATACTCAACACGTATAATCAATGAGGGCGAGACAGATATCGAGGTGGAGAGAAAGAAAGTCGTGCAATGCAAATAAGGCAGTTAAGCAATATAACTGACATGTAAGCAATCAATATAAACAATCAATACAATAAACAATTAATAAAAACATTACCACAACCATTCAAAGCTATACCACACTCTGAAGGCTATGGTTCACTCATACGAACAATGTACCATGCGATTCGATTCCACGAGCATTACATCAATCTCAAGCTTGATGTTGACAATTATGACAATAAGCGTGCAACCACCTTATAACATCCACTGGGTGTACTCCGGAAGTGCCCCGACACATCTACGACCCAAATCTCCTAGGGCGGCACCCCTAGCGAGAATGGGAATAGGACACGAAGCTAGAGCAACCAACCCTGGCAGCCCAAGACTACCCAGAGAGGCCCATCACTCACACGCCTGACACTTATGCAATGCAATACGAAATACAAGCAATAGACGAGCAATAGCACGAAAGTGTAGATTAGTGGCGATAAACGAGATAACAAGCATTTACAATCAATAATAGCAATCAATTAACTTCTCAAGCATGATTATCATTAACTTCAACAAGAACATCAACTAGACACGTAATAGCAGATCAAACACGAAAACGTCAAATATCACTATTCAATCCCTAACTTCCAAACGCAATTACGAGCAAACGAGCTACGGGATTAAAAAACCGATATCACTACATTCACTAGGCACTACAAGGCACGTTTCTATATTATGAAACTTCATTTTCCCAACCGAAGCCCGAAAGTCCACCTACTGTGTTTGAACTACAGCTATGTTAACCGGTCACTCAATCAACGCCACAACAACGCCAAAAGTGCTTCAACACCCTCAATAACAAAACCCCTAACTCAATTCGAGCACGGTTAACTTTTGGTCAAACGACCCCTTTCCGTTTCTTTGTCTAATTTCCAATTTTAACAAAGGCCGATCCGTTTTTATAGCACATTTTATCTTTCTATCATTAATGGCACCTATCCAAATCAAGAAATCGCAATTCAGAAAAATAATTCAAAATTCTAGGGTTTTTACTATTTATTTTTACTATTCACATTCTTGCCTAAATTCAATTTGCATTTCTAACTGTAAAAATTGCTAAATAACTAACAAGCAATGCTCTACGAACCCTAAAGAGGCAATTCCAAGCAATTTCAAGCATTATAATGCATTAAATATCAAATCTAAGAAATTGAATCAAAAATCAAATTTGAATATAAATGCACAATAACGTGAAAACCCTCACAATGATTGAAGACCAAGACCCGCAAGGACCCGAGCCACGATCCTCGTCCGATTCCACGCAAGATTTTGGCCTAAAAATGCAAAATCAATTTTTCTTTCTTTTTCCTCAAACCATCGGCCAAGGGGGGACAAAATGGGCATTTATGGATTTTTTTTGTTTTGATTTTTGCCTTGTTTTACTTATAAAATATGACAAAGGGCATTTTGGTCATTTTGTAAGGTCAAGCTTAAGTGAAAATATGGTCAAACAAGCTTATTTTGAAGCCATTTAACCCAATTCAAGTTAAAACAATGCAATTTTAATGAAAAACAACTAAAACTAGCTAAGTTAAGCTAAAAACATTTTTCACTAAGTCCGAGGAATATTTCTCTAACTCTTATTTTTCAAATGCTATGATCGAACGGTCAATAAACGATCGCTAATCAAATGATGTGCAATAATATAAAACTATAAATTTAGAAAGTAGAATAGTAGAATAGTTTAAAATTCACTCCGGCTCGGAGTTACTTTTCTCATTTAATTGAAAACCGAGTAATTTTAATGCAAGACAATTAAAACTGATTATTAAAACAATCAAAATAATAAAAATAATAAATATTCATTTAGAAATAACTAATTTAACTATTTTTAGAATATTTTAAAGAATTATAAAATTAATGCTAGGATACGAATGAACAAGTTAATATAAACACGTAATCAAATGCAATTAAATACTAACATTTAAGATGACACTTAATTAAATACAAGAACGTAAATCCAATTTCTATAAATAATAAAAATAGGTGATAATCTTTTAGTTAATCAATATAAAAATTATTGAATGTTTCTAAAGAAATATCAAAATAGTGCAAAATGGATGATTAACTAATTAAACACTTAATTAAATGCAGTTAAATGCTATTAAATGTATGCCGGGTTCGGGTTATCATATTCTTCTCCCCTTGAAACAATTGCGTCCTCACAATTCTTCTTCGAATAGAACTCAGCATCATCTGAAACCCAACTTTGACTAATCTTCATCCGTTGCTGAGCAAGATAGTGAATAAGAATGCTTGTAGGAAAACCTGAATAGAAATCCCAACCAAGAATGCCGAGAAAATACCAACTAAAGACTGAAGCAAAGATACTGTAGATAAAATTAACATCACCTATTAATGACAAGAAGGATGCCAAAGAAATACCCCACATACGAATCTCCAGTAGATGTTCAACTATTATCGCTCGAGAATACCCAAGCAAGAGGCCAACTAAAGGCTCAAATAAAGGTTCCATCTAGAGCTCCAAATAAGTACCCTACTGATCATGAAGTTCATAGAAGAATTCCCTGTTAGGAATGCTGAGGAAAGTACTAAGAAAACCCAGTCAAATATACTTCAAAAGTTCTAGAGAAGTCTTCCAAATAATAATCCCATAGGATAACCAATTCGATCCCGAGTACCGCTATTAAATGCCAAGAAGAATGTCAAAGGAAATAGCAGAGAAAATATAATGTGCCAAATAAGACATTCAAGTTGAATAACAAATATAGTTTCCTAGCTAGACAAAAACCCTAAGGGAAAATACCGAGCTGGTGCACAATATACAAAACCAAACTCCGAGGCCTCTTCACTGTTTGCCAAGTGAGAACTTTGTACATCCTTGCCAATAAGGAAAATACTAGTAGAATGCCAACTAAGAATTCCAAAGAATACCGTAAGTAGTACTATACAATAAGTCTGATAGGAATTCCAAATACCAAACCTACTAAGGAATACTGAAGAAGATACCCGAAACAATGCTCCAGTAAGAAAGTACCAAGGATTGCCCAATAAGTAAGTACTAGATAAATGGCCACTAAGAATTCTAGAGAAAGCCATTAAAGAATTTCCAATCAGGGATGCCATTAACACATCAATAAAGAATTTCCAATCAGGAATAGCCAAGTAGAACCTTAAAAGAAAGTTACTCTTTTACAACCGTTAAGCATAGAGGAGGACCTTAGAGATTTTCCAATAACCGAGCTCCAAAAGCAAACACCAACTCCCAAATAAAGGCTAGTCAAATACTGCTCATTCCTGTCAATCCACACAACTTGAAGGCTTGCTACTAACCACTTCTCTTCAGGTGAGGAAGAAGTCTTTCTTACCGTTTCAATAGGACATGTATGAATGCCAATATATCACATTTATTCGCATGCCTTAAACTATTATGCAAGCAAGTTTACAAAAGAGTTTATAAAACAGTTTATTCAACAAAGTCACTCAAGCACGACAATCAAGTCAAGCATAACATAATCAATTCCAATCAGCACAACCAATTCAAGACATTCCAATACACACATTACAAGCAATACTTCAAGCAAATAACAATTCACGAGATCAATTCGATTCACGATGCCAATTTGATAGGTCAATTCAATGCACAACTAAACACTTCACTTTACTTGAGAAATATTTAACACATAACTATATCTGTGGTGACACAATCCTACATCGGAAGATTTGGAAGTGAGAGAGCTGGATATAAGAGTTAGTCTCTTATATCAGCCCAGGGCCCTTTTGAGAAGAGATTCTCGAGAGGACAAAATCGTGAGGGACCAGTGCTTGCAGGCCAGGGACTGCCAATAGCAGATAATTCCTGGGTAGTGACAACTCGGTGAGACTCCGCGTGGGCTCCACGTGGGGAGTCGGGTCGTTACAAATGGTATCAGAGCCAGTCTTCCCTTGTGCTCGTGCCCGCGAGGGTGCGGGGCCTCTTAAGGGGGTGGAATGTGCTGACACAATCCCACATCAGAAGATTTGGAAGTGAGAGAGCTGGATATAAGAGTTAGTCTCTTATATCAGCCCAGGGCCCTTTTGAGAAGAGATTCTCGAGAGGACAAAACCGTGAGGGACTTGTGCCTATGGGCCCGGGACTGCCAATAGCGGACAATTCCTGGGTAGTGACGGCTCGGTGAGACTCCGCGTGGGCTTCACATGGGGAGTTGGGTCGTTACAATATCACATAGGTGCATACATTGAAGTCAAGACGCACAATCTCACATACAGGCACACACTTTCAAGACACACTTAACAAGTACACATTCAAGGATCACTACCCACCAGACCGAGGACCCTATCCCGGCTTATGAGCTAAACAAGCTCTGATACCACCTGTAACACCCCGATCCCTCTCGAGACCGGGAGTTCTATCAATCAATCTAATCGCAACCCAATTCCAAACCCGGGCATAAAATTTAGGGAAAGACAGACGGAGTCTCCCTTGTTTCTAGGCAAAATGCGAAACCTGTAATAGCATATAAGTGGACCAGCACCGTGTCCAACCATTCAACCACCTCAAGGCCATCCGAGCCTCAGTTCTCAACAATTAAACATAGCAAATATACATATTTCCAAGTACCCAAACTATTCTAACTCTTTTCCTTTAGGCAATTACATACATGCAATGAAGTTACACTATACTAACTAAATACATAAACTAGCTTTTCAAATCACTTCAATAACCTAGTAAAACTTAAATTATATTCCTTTTTAACATTAAATACAAACAACACATGAAACATACATCTTTGCATCTTTGACAACTCAAGCCACATAGTATGCAAGACAACTCTTCAAGCACGAACTTTCACGTAACCACGAACTTTCCAGCTAACATGGCATTTCCTGAAATGTGGTGGTCAGGAGTGAGTATACTCAACACATATACTCAGTGAGGGCGAGACAGATATCGAAGTGGAGAGAAAAAAAGTCGTGCAATGCAAATAAGGTAGTTAAGCAATAAAACTGACATGTAAACAATCAATATAAACAATCAATACAATAAACAATTAATAAAAGCATTAACACAACCATTCAAAGCTATACCACACTCTGAAGGCTATGGTTCACTCATACGAGCAATTTACCATGCGATTCGATTCCACGAGCATTACATCAATCTCGAGCTTGATGTTGACAACGATGACAATAAGCGCGCAACCATCTTATAATATCCACTGGGTGTACTCCGAATGTAATACCCGAGCCCGGATTGTGGAATTTTCTTGTTTATTATTCTGAAAATTATTTTTTCTTAAATTCCTTGGAATCTAATTGTTACTTCTTTACTATCGCAAAATGCATTGCATTTCGAGAGCGATAGTTAGAGGGTGTCTTCCAGTCCTCAACAAATAGTGAAACTAGTATTTTGGTGCCTTAAATTTAATATTTTATTTGTTGTTAGCTAGAATTAATTTGGTGATGTTTGTTATAGCTTTAAAATGCATAAAAATAGGCAATTTGACCAACTTAAGTTAGTTTGACCAAGGGGTTTGACCATTGACCAAAGCTTGTCACCTTATTTAGCTTAAACATGGAAAAACAATTTTAAAAAAAAGCTGAAAAATAGAAAGGTGCAGGCCGAAACCAAGAGGAAATAAAGAAAAAAAAATTTCAACCTTCCAAACTTCCAATCTTCGTGTGAGCTTGTGCGGGGTTGTTACCGGGGCATCCAGCGTGGTTTTCCTATCGACTAGGAGTGTCTAAGGTGAGGGAAGCATGTTATTGGTTGCCAGACTTTTGTGCGGCCCATGCTTGATGTATTAATGCCTGGTTGTCACTTCATTTTGAGGCTTGTAGCCTTGTATGTAGTTTCTATTTTGAGGGCTTTATGGTCTTATGTTGTAAAAGTTTAAAGATTGTAAAGTTGTAAAGTTATACTCACGTGACTAGAGAACAATTGCATACTAATGGTTTAACTGTTTAGTGGCATAAATACTTGTGTAGTATGCATGGCATTTTGGATTGCAAAGTTGGTTAATAAGAAGATGTATGTTTTAAAAGAAAGTTGGCTTGTTTCAAATGTTTATTATGGAATTCGCAAGTATTATATTGAATGTAGGGTTTTCAAATCGTCCACGGTATAGAGGAGACTCCGTCCGTGTGTTGGGTTTGGGTTTGGCCTTTTACGGGGTCGGGTCGGGGCGTGACATCTTTAGGTGGTATCAAAGCCAGGTTAGAATTGCACGAGCCGGGATATGTTTCTCGGTCTGTGGGGTAAAGGTCTAAAATGCTAAAGTGTTAATGTATGATTGTTAAGTAGAAAAGTGTTATAGCATGACTATGTGAACTTGAGTGCTTATGTGTTCAAGTGAAATGGTTGGCATGTCAATCTTGGCTTATGTGAATTGTGTGATAGGATATTTGATTGTTATTGACTTGAGTGTTATCTAATCTTATGTGCTATATTTCTATCTATAAACTACTTTTATATGCTGCCAGCTATTGTAAGTTGTTACTATGCCGCCACGTCGTGGTACTCAAGGTCAAGGGGCAGATGAAGAGGTAGCAAAACAGGGTCAGCAACCGTTGCCTGAACAGTTTATGGCTACTATGACCACTGTAGTTGACCGGATTACTCAGGTACTGCATAAGCAGAGGCAGGACAGGAATAATAATCCCCAGGGAAATCAAGCCAATCCTGGTGGACAGGGGCCTAGGGCTGAGAATAATCAGCTGGAGAAATTCTTGAGGTACGAGCCGGGTAAGTTCTTTGGAGAGCCAGATGATGAGGCAGCCGAGAGATGGATTAACTGTGTTGAGAAAATTTTTGCTGCTTTGAGGTACACTGATGAGGCAAGAATAGATAATGTGGCATTTCTGTTTGAGGGCGATGTAGAGCAATGGTGGAACACTGTCAAGTTAAGGTGGGACTATGAGGATGTTTTGCATTTATGGGAAGATTTCGTGAGTGAGTTTCGGGACAAGTATATTCCCGAGATGGCTAGGGAAAGGCGGGAAGACGAGTTTGTGGCCCTGAAACAGGGAAACATGACTGTTGCACAGTATGAGGATAGGTTTGTTAGCCTGTCGAGGTATATGCCCGAGCTGGTACGGCCAGCTAGGAGGATGATTCAAAGGTTTGTTCGTGGGCTGAGGATGGATATACAGCTACATTTGACTGGGCAGACCTACACTACTTTTCCTGAGGCATTCCAAGCAGCCTCGAAGTTTGAGAAACGGAAGGCTGAGATGATAGCTGAGAGTAGCCAGCCAAGTAAGAGACAATACTTGGGCCAGAGCAGCTAGAGTCAGCCGAGGCAGTATCAGACTTCTGCGTAGGTTCCTCAGCAACGTCTGTATCAGCCTCAGTATCAGATTCAGGGAAGGCCAACTGTGACTAGACCGCAGCAGGGAGGTACAGTTCGTACTACTACCAGAGCCCCTGCACCTACGGAAAACACTGTTGTAAGACAAAATCAGCAGTGTAACTTTTGTAATCGATCGGGGCACGTTGAGGCTAATTGCTGGAGGAAGAGTGGTAAATGCACTGGGTGTAGGAGTGATGACCATAGGGTGAAAGATTGCACTAAGTATAAGAATGTTCAGGGTCGTACTAGAGGCCAAGGTGTGCAGAATAGGGCTGTAGGTGCTGGTCTAGCACAAAGGGTACAGGCTAGGGTATTTGCACTGGATGCGGAGGAGCTACCCGATACTACAGCTATAGTGGAAGGTACCTTTCTTCTCAATACTCAGCCAGTTAAAGTTTTGATTGATCCCGAAGCTACACATTCGTTTATAACTCCTGCATGTGCACGATCTGTGAATGTTTGCATTGATAAACTGCCGCATGAAGTTGAAGTTAGTACGCCTTTGGGTGCAAAATTTGTTACTGAGTCTATTTGCAAATCTTGTGATATATGCATTGAGAACCGTAATTTTCCTGCTGATTTAATTATATTGCCCTTTTGTGACTTTGCAATCATTTTGGGAATGGACTGGTTGGGGAAATACTATGCTCAGTTGGATTGTAGAACAAAAATTGTTTATCTTCAGATTCTTGACCTACTGGTACTGGAGATTGTTGGGAATTGCAGGGCTGCCTGAATACCTCTTTTATCATCAATCAAGGCTTTTAAGTTATTGAATAAAGGTTGTGAAGCTTACTTAGCTTATCTGATCAATCAACCTACTGATAAGTTGAATTTGAATGAGGTTCTGATTGTTAAAGACTTCCCTGGTGTATTTCTCGAGGAATTACAGGGTTTACCACTGAATATGGAGATTGAATTTGTGATTGACCTTATACCAGGCACTGCGCCAATTTCTAGAAGTCCTTATAGAATGGCATCGGCTGAACTTTAGGAATTAAAAATTCAGCTTCAGAACTTGCTTGAGAAAGAGTTTATACAACCTAGTTCTTCGTCGTGGGGTGCGCCTGTGTTGTTTGTGAGAAAGAAAGACGGCACGCTACAATTATGTATTGATTATAGGGGACTTAATCAAGTCACGATTATGAACAAATACCCCTTGTCGTTGATTGAAGAATTGTTTGACCAGTTGCAGGGTGCGAGTGTTTACTCCAAATTTGATTTGAGGCAGTGTTACTATCAACTTAGGATTCAGAGTGACAATATACCTAAGACGGCATTCAGGACTAGATATGGCCACTATGAATTTGTTGTGTTACCGTTTTGATTGACGAATGCACCAGCCACATTCATGGACTTAATGCAGAGGGTTTTTCGACCTTATCTTGATCAATTTGTCGTAATCTTTATTGACGACATTCTAGTGTACTCTAAGAATGAGGCTGAACATGAACAACATTTGAAGATTGTGCTACAGACTTTGCAACAAAACAAGCTTTTTGTTAAATTCAGCAAGTGTGAATTCTGGTTGAATCAAATATAATTTCTAGGCCATATCATTTTAGATCAAGGAATTTTAGTAGACCCAGCTAAGATTGAAGTTGTTTCATCTTGGAAGAGGCCTGAAACGGTGTCAGAGATTCGGAGTTTTTTGGGGTTGGTAGGTTACTATCGGAGGTTTGTTAAAGACTTTTCCAAAATTTCTGGACCTTTAAGCCAGTTGACTCGAAAGAAAGTTACTTACAACTGGGATGCTAAATGTGAATCCAGTTTCCAAGAATTGAAGAAGAGACTAACTACAACTCCTATACTAGCTTTACCTGAGGGTACAGAAAACTTTGTTGTCTATAGTGATGCTTCTAAAGAAGGTTTGGGCTGTGTTTTAATGCAGAATGGTAAGGTGATTGCCTATGCTTCTAGGAAGTTGAAACCTTATGAAGTCAATTATCCTACACATGATCTAGAGTTAGCTGCAGTTGTGTTTGTTTTAAAGAAGTGGCATCATTACTTGTGGGGTAGCAGATTTGAAATTTTTACTGACCACAAGAGTCTCAAATATTTATTATCACAAAAGGATTTGAACATGAGGCAGCGAAGATGGCTAGAGCTATTAAGTGGCTACAATTGTTCTATCAACTACGTGCCAGTTAAGGCAAATGTTGTTGCAGATGCTTTGAGCTGAAAGGCTACTGTTGCACGTTTAATTATCAAGGATTATGAGACTTTGGAGGAAATGTGTTCATGGAAGCCGGAAGCTACGGAGGTAGGGATTCGATTTGCTAGCCTACAAATTCAGTCGGGATTGCTAGCACAAATCAGAGAGGCGCAGAAGACTGATCCTCACATCTTGAAAATCCAAGAAAAAGCAAAAGGGGGAGAGTCAGAGTTTAAATTACATGCAGATGGTATCTTTAGATTCAGGGACAGGGTGTGTGTTCCTGGAGATCCGACTTTGAAGAATGAGATTCTGTCCGAGGCACATAATTCAAGATATACAATTCAGCCGGGCAGTACTAAAATGTATAGAGACTTGAAACAACACTTCTGGTGGAACAATATGAAGAGGGCGATTGCTGGGTATGTATCCAGGTGTTTAACTTGTCAGAGGGTTAAAGTGGAGCATCAGAGGCCAGCTGGGCTTCTGCAACCATTGTCGATTCCGCAATGGAAGTGGGTGTATATAACAATGGACCTTGTGACCGATCTTCCTAGATCTCCGAGAGGATGTGATTCTGTTTGGGTTGTTGTGGACCGATTGACTAAAGTTTCACACTTTATTCCTGTGAACAAATAGGATAGCCTTGATAAACTAGCTGAACTTTATGTTGCTAATATTGTGAGACTGCATGGTGTGCCACAGAGTATAGTGTCAGATAGAGATCCTAGATTTAGATCTCGTTTTTGGCAGAAGTTGCAAGAGACCATAGGAACTAAATTGAGCTTCAGTACCGCATACCATCCATAAACTGATGGCCAGTCTGAGAGAGCTATCGGGATCTTGGAAGACATGTTTTGGGCATGTGTGTTAAACTTTAGGAAGAATTGGGAGAAGTTTTTGCCTTTAGCGGAGTTCGCCTACAATAATAGTTATCAATCTACTATAGGTATGGCTCCCTACGAGGCGTTGTACGGTTGTAAATGTAGATTCCCATTGTATTGGGAAGAGGTTGGAGAGATGACAATAGTTGATCCGACGGTGTTACCTGAGATGACTAAGATGGTGGATAATGTTCACCTTATTCGCCAGCGTATGCTTACTGCTCAAAGTCGTCAGAAAAGTTATGCGGATAAGCATCGTCGGGATCTTGAGTTTGATTTGGGAGATTGGGTATTTCTTAAGATTTCTCTTCAAAAGGGATTGATTGGGCACGGTAAGAGCGGGAAACTTAGTCCTAGGTATGTGGGTCCGTATGAGATCACCGAAAAGGTAGGTCTTTTGGCTTATCGGTTAGCTTTACCTCCGAGCTTGTCGAGACTGCACGATGTTTTCCACGTGTCAATGTTAAGAAAATATCATCCAGATCCTTCACATGTACTTGAACCAGAGCCTTTGCAGATTGAGGAAAAGTTAACTTATGAGGAGAAACCGATTCGAATTGTGGATCGAAAAGTTCAGGAACTTCGCAGAAAGAGTATTCCATTAGTAAAGGTTCTGTGGAATCATCATGGGTTTGAGGAAGCGACTTGAGAAAGAGAGGACCAGGTTCAGAATCAGTATCCGGAGTTGTTTGTTGACCAGGTAAGAATTGCGTGGGCGCAATTGTTTTAATGGGGAGAGGGTATAATACCCGAGCCCGGAATGTGGAATTTTCTTGTTTATTATTCTGAAAATTATATTTTCTTAAATTCCTTGGAATCTAATTGTTATTTCTTTACTGTCGCAAAGTGCATTGCATTTTGAGAGCGATAGTTAGAGGGTGTCTTCTAGTCCTCAACAAATAGTGAAACTAGTATTTCAGTGCCTTAAATTTAATATTTTATTTGTTGTTAGCTAGAATTAATTTGGTGATGGTTATTATAGCTTTAAAAATGCATAAAATAGGTAAATTGACCAACTTAAGTTGGTTGACCAAGGGGTTTGACCATTGACCAAAGCTTGTCACCTTATTTAGTTTAAACATTGCAAAATAAAAAATAAAAAGCTGAAAATCAGAAAGGTGCAGGCCGAAACCAAGAGGAAAGAAAAAAAAAATTCAACCTTCCAAACTTCCAATCTTTGCGTGAGCTTGCACGGGGTTGTTTTCGAGGCATCCAGCATGGTTTTCCTAGCGACTAGGAGTGTCTAAGGTGAGGGAAGCACGTTATTTGCGCATTTGAATAACATATATATCAACTTTATGATTTTTGGGTTTTATCCGTAGTTTGTTGTTTTAATCATTTTAATACTTAAACAATGTTCCTTGACAATTGTAGAACATGTATTTATAGCTTTTTAACATTTTATGCGGTTGAATATTGAGATTGCAATTTAAATTGTTAGTTGAATAGTAAATTTTGAATAGTAAACCATCGAAACGTAAAAGTTGTTCCGTTATGCGTTCTGTTGATGTGAAAAGATGCTAGATATGCTAGAATGCCTAAATGCATGATTTGTTTGGATTGTGTAATGGAAAAAAATGAGAAAAATGCATTGGTGAAAGTCGGGGTCGTTTAGGTCGAGTTTAACATTTTCTCGTTTTGCGTGATGGCATTGTCTCGGGAGGCCATGGAAGCACTTTTGGTGTGGTTATGGCATTGGTTGGGTGTTTGGTTAGAGTAGCAGTAGTTCAAATGAGCAAAGGGGGAAATCGGGGCTTTGCGTGAATTCTAAGGTAAAGTAGGGTTTCGGGGTCTTTAGACGTGCTTATGGTGACTTAGGAGGATTGGTGAAGTCGGTTTCCAGAACTCGTGGCTTGTTTGGAAATAGTAGCGTTTTGATAGTTGGGGTCGATTTGTGATTTTGCTCGTTATCTTAATGTTATGCCTATAGAATGTTTAATATTGCTTGATATGCTTGTTAGAGTTGATTTTGATTGAAATGCTTATCAACTGTTGCTATTGCGAGCGAGAGTAACCTACTTTGTTATTCTCCCACATGTGGCTTTATTGCTCGATTGCTCGATTGTTGCATTGTATATTGTATTGCATTCATAGAGTCAGGGGCGGTGTGATGGGCCTCTCTGGGTAGCCTCAGGTTGCCAGTGTTGGTTGCCCTAGCTCCGTGTCCTATTCCCTTTCTCGCTTGGGTTGCCTCCCAGGGAGATTTGGGTCGTAGAATTGATGGATACTTCTGGGGTATTCCAAACTGAAGTTATAAGGTGGTTTGGGCTGGCGCGTCGTCATCGAATTCGTGATTGATAGTTGCTCGTAGAAAGTGAATCGTATCCTTTGAATGAGTGTTTATAGTTTTAATGCTTGTCTTGTTTATTGTTGGCTTTGTTTGTATCTCTATATGATAATTGAATGAATTGCTTGACTAGTTGCATTGCATTCTCCTCTCATCTCCGTCCTTGAGACCAATAACCCTCGCTAAGCAATAGTTTTTGCTCATTCCTTTCTATACTATATTTTACAGGAGTAGTTGAAGCGGACCCTATTGAGGTAATTGAGGAGGAGGAGCAAGTGGAGGTGTTTCCTTGATAGCACTTCTTTGCTTAGCTGGTGGTTGGTTGCCAGACTTTTGTGCGAGCCATGCTTGATGTGTTAATGCTTGGTTGTCGCTTCATTTTGAGGCTTGTAGCCTTGTATGTAGTTTCTATTTTGAGGCCTTTATGGTCTTATGTTGTAAAAGTTTAAGGATTGTAAAGTTGTAAAGTTATGCTCACGTGACTAGAGAAAAATTGCATACTAATGGTTTAACTGTTTAGTGGCATAAATACTTGTGTAGTATGCATGGCATTTTGGATTGAAAAGTTGGTTAATAAGAAGATGTATGTTTTAAAAGAAAGTTGGCTTGTTTCAAATGTTTATTATGGAATTCGCAAGTATTATATTGAATGTAGGGTTTTCGGATCGTCCACGGTACAGAGGAGACTCCGTCCGTGTGTCGGGTCCGGGCTTGGCCTTTTGCGGGGTCGGGTCGGGGCGTGACACCGGAAGTACCCCGACATATCTACGACCCAAATCTCCTAGGGCGGCACCCCTAGCGAGAATGGGAATAGGACACGGAGCTAGAGCAACCAACCCTGACAGCCCGAGACTACCCAGAGAGGCCCATCACTCACACGCCTGACACTTATGCAATGCAATACGAAATACAAGCAATAGACGAGCAATAGCACGAAAGTGCAGATTAGTGGCGATAAATGAGATAAAAGCATTTACAATCAATAATAGCAATCAATTAACTTTTCAAGCATGATTATCATTAACTTCAACAAGAACATCAACTAGACACATAATAGCAGTTCAAACACGAAAACGTCAAATATAACTATTCAATCCCTAACTTCCAAAGGCAATTACGAGCAAACGAGCTACGGGATTAGGAAACCGATATCACTACATTCACTTAGGCACTACAAGGCACGTCCCTAAGTCACGAAACTTTATTTTTCCAACCGAAGCCCGAAAATCCACCTACTGCGTTCGAACTACAGCTATGTTAACCAGTCACTCAATCAACGCCATGACAGCGCCAAAAGTGCTTCCATGCCCTCACTAGCAAAACCCCCAACTCAATTCAAGCACGGTCAACTTTTGGTCAAACGACCTGTGATAACCCGAACCCGGCATGCATTTAATTAAATGTTTAATTAGTTAAATCAACGAATTTGCACTATTTTGATATTTCTTTTGGAAACATTTAATAATTTTTATATTGATTAACTAAAAGATTATCACCTATTTTTATTGTTTATAGTAATTAGATTTATTTTCTTATGTTTAATTAAGTGTCATTTTAAATGTTAGTATTTAATTGCATCCGACTACGTGTTCATATCAACTTATTCATTTGTATCTTAACATTAACTTCATTATTCTTTAAAATATTCTAGAAATAGTTAAATTAATTATTTTTAAATGAATATTGATTATTTTGATTGTTTTGATTATTTTAATAATCGGTTTTAATTTTCTTGCATTAAATTACTCGGTTTTCAACTAAATGAGGAAAGGAACTCTGAGCCGGAGTGAATTTCAAACTATTCTACTATTCTACTTTTCAAAAATTATAGTTTTCTATTAGTGCTTATCATTTGATTAGCGATCGTTTATTAACCGTTCGATCGTAGCATTTCGAAAATGAGAGTTAGAGAAATATTCTTCGGACTTAGTGAAAAATGTTTTTAGCTTAATTTAGCTAGTTTTAGCTGGTTTTCATTAAAATTGCATTGCTTTAACTTGGACTAAATTAAATGGCATCAAAATAAGCTTATTTGACCAATTTTCACTTAAACTTGACCTTGCAAATGACCAAAATCCCCTTGTCACCCTTTTAAATAATAAAACAAGGCAAAAATAAAAAAAAATTAATTGAAAACCGCCCATTATGTCCTTCCATGGCCGAATGCTCTCAAGGAGGAAAAGAAAAGATTTTTCTTGCATTTTCTTCTACAATCGTGCGTGGAATTATTGCTCGGGTCCTTGCGGGTCTTGGTCTTCAATCTCTGTGAGGGTTTTCATGCTTTTGTGCATTTAAATTCGAATTTGATTTTTCTTTCAAATTTTTAGATTTGATATATAATGTGTTATAATGCCTGTAATTGTATGATATAGCTTCCTTTGAGTTCGTAGAGCATTGTTTAATAGTTATTTAGCAATTTTTACGGTTGAAATTGCTTATTTGAAATTGGGAAAGAACAATGAATTGTGATTTTGAATACTAAAACCCTAGAATTTCGGATTTTGATCCGAATTGCGATTGTTTGATTTGGATAGGTGCCATTAGTGATAGAAAGATAAAATGTGCAATAAAAACGGACCGGCCTTTGATAAAATTAGAAATTAGACAATGAAACGAAAAGGGGCCGTTTGACCAAGTGTTGACCGTGCCCGAATTGAGTTAGGGGTTTTGCTATTGAGGGCATGGAAGCACTTTTGGCGCTGTTGTGGAGTTGATTGAATGACCGGTTATCATAGTTGTAGTTCAAACGCAGTAGGTGGACTTTCGAGCCTCGGGTGAGAAAGTGAAGTTTAGTGACATAGAAACGTGCCTTGTAGTGCCTAAGTGAATGTAGTGAAATCAGTTTCCTAATCCTATAGCTCGTTTGCTAGTAATTGCTTTTGAAAGTTAGGGATTGAATAGTAATATTTGTCGTTTTCGTGTTTGAATTGTTGTTACTTTCTTAATTGGTATCCTTGTTGCTATTAATGATAATTATGCTTGAAAAGTTAATTGATTGCTATTATTGATTGTAAATGCTTGTTTTCTCGTTTATCGCCACTAATCTGTACTTTCATGTTATTGCTCGTTTATTGCTTGTATCTCGTATTGCATTGCATAAGTGTCAAGCGCGTGAGTGATGGGCCTCTCTGGGTAGTCTCGGGCTGCCAGGGTTGGTTGCTCTAGCTCCGTGTCCTATTTCCATTCTCGCTTGGGGTGCCGCCCAGGGAATTTTGGTTCGTAGAATTGATAGAGTATGTCTGGAGTACTCTAAACGGAAGTTATAAGGTGGGTGAGCCGGAGCGTCATCGTTAAAGTCATCAAAGTCATGATCGGTACATTTCTCGCTCGAGTGAACCATAGCCTTCAAAGTGTGGTATAGCTTTGAATGGTTGTGTTAATGCTTTTATTAATTATTTATTGTATTGATTGTTTATATTGAATGCTTAGTTGTCAGTTCTATTGCTTAACTGCCTTATTTGCATTGCACGATTTTCTTTTTCTCCACCTTGATAACTGTCTTGCCCTCACTGAGTATACGTGTTGTGTATACTCACTCCTCACTACCACATTTCAGGAAATATCATGTTAGCTGGAAAGTTCGTGGATATATGGTAGATCGTGCTTGAAGAGTTGCCTTGCGTGCTATGTGGCTTGAGTTGTCAAGGATGCAAAGATGTATGTTTCATGTGTTGTATGTATTTAATGTTAAAAAGAATGTAATTTAAATTTAACTAGGTAATTGAGGTAGAATGATAAGCTAGTATATGTATCCAATTAGTATAGTTAACTTCAATGCCTGATTGTATTGTCTAAAAGAAAGAGTTGGAATGGTCTGGGTACTTGGAAATGTATGTATACTTGTTGTGTTTAATTGCTGAGAAACAAGGCTCGGATGGCCTTGAGGTGTTTGAATGATTGGACACGGTACTGGTCCACTTATATGCTGTCACAGGTTTTGCATTTTGCCTAGAAACCGGGGAGACTTCGTCCGTTTTCCCTAAATTTTATGCCCAGGTTTGGAATTGGGTTGTGATTAGATTGATTGATAGAACTCCCGGTCTCGAGTGGGATCGGGGTGTTACAGGTGGTATCAGAGCATGTTTAGCTCATAAGCAGGGACAAGGTCCTCGGTCTGGTGGGTAGTGATCCTTGAATGTGTGCTTGTTAAGTATGTCTTGAAAGTGTATGCTTGTATGTGAGATTGTGTGTCTTGACTTGAATGTATGCACCTATGTGATATGGTTATGTGTTATGTGCTAAATGTGTGTTACGTGAAGTGAAGTGACTACTCGTGTATCGAATTGGCATCGTGAATCGAATTGATCTTGTGAATTTTTATTTGCTTGAAGTATTGCTTGTAATGTGTGTATTGAAATGTCTTGAATCAGTTATGCCGGGATTTGAATTGATTATGTTGTGCTTGACTTGATTGTCGTGCTTGAGTGACTTTGTGGAATAAACTGTTTTATAAACATGCTTGCATAATAGATTAAGGCATATATGTATAAATGAGATATCTTGGCATTCATACATGTCCCGTGGAAATGGTAAGTAAGTCATCTTTCTCCCTAAAGAAAGTGGTTCACAGTTGGCCTTTCAAGGTAAATGGATTGGCAGGAAATGAATGGCATTTAATTAGCCTTTATTTGGGAGTTGGTGTTTATCTTTGGAGCTCGGTTATTGGCATACTTCTAAGACTCTTCTTTGTGGTTGGCAATCATAAAAAAAGATAACTTTCTTTGGGGTTTCTGTATGATGGCTCTTGGTAGCATTCTTTTGGTATTCTCTTATTGGATTTCCTTATTGGCAAGGTTGTATGAAGTTCTCACTTGGAAAACAGTGCAGGGGCCTCGGAGTTTGGTTTTGGATATTGTGCACCAGCTCGGTATTTTTCCTTAGGGTTTTCGTCTTGCTGGGAAACTATATTTGTTATTCAACTTGATTGTCTTATTGGGCACATTATATTTTCTCTGCTATTTCCTTTGACATTCTTCTTAGCATTTGATAGCGATATTCGGGATCTAATTGGTTATCCTATGGGGTTATTATTTGGAAGACTTCTCTGGAACTTTTGAAGTATATTTGATTGGGTTTTCTTAATACTCTACTCAGCACTCCTAACAGGGAAACTCTTCTATGAAATTTGTGACTAGCGGGGTATTTCTTTGGACCTCTGGATGGAACCTTTATTTGAGCCTTTAGTTGGCCTCCTGCTTGGGTATTCTCGGGCGATAATAGTTGAACTTCTACTGGAGATTCGTATGTGGGGTATTTCTTTGGCATACTTCTTGTCATTAATATGTGATGTTAATTTTATCTACAGTATCTTTGCTTCAGTCTTTAGTTGGCATTTTCTCGGCATTCTTGGTTGGGATTTCTATTCTGGTTTTCCTACGAGCATCCTTATTCACTAACTTGTTCAATAACAGATGAAGATTAGTCAAAGTGGGTTTTCAGATGATGCTGAGTTTTATTGGAAGAAGAATTGCGAGAATGCAATCGTTTTAAAGGGTGAAGGATGTGATAACCCGAACCCGGCATGCATTTAATAACATTTGACTGCATTTAATTAAATGTTTAATTAGTTAAATCAACCAATTTGCACTATTTTGATATTTCTTTTGGAAACATTTAATAATTTTTATATTGATTAACTAAAAGATTATCACCTATTTTTATTGTTTATAGTAATTAGATTTATTTTCTTGTGTTTAATTAAGTGTCATTTTAAATGTTAGTATTTAATTGCATCTGACTACGTGTTTATATCAACTTATTCATCTGTATCTTAACATTAACTTCATAATTCTTAAAATATTCTAGAAATAGTTAAATTAATTATTTTTAAATGAATATTGATTGTTTTGATTATTTTAATAATCGTTTTTAATCTTCTTGCATTAAATTACTCGATTTTCAACTAAATGAGGAAAGTAACTCCGAGCCGGAGTGAATTTCAAACTATTCTACTATTCTACTTTTCAAAAATTATAGTTTTCTATTAGTGCCCATCATTTGATTAGCGATCGTTTATTAACCGTTCGATCGTAGCATTTCGAAAATGAGAGTTAGAGAAATATTCCTCGGACTTAGTGAAATATGTTTTTAGCTTAATTTAGCTAGTTTTAGTTGGTTTTCATTAAAATTGCATTGCCTTAACTTGGACTAGATTAAATGGCATCAAAATAAGCTTATTTGACCAATTTTCACTTAAGCTTGACCTTGCAAATGACCAAAATGCCCTTGTCACCCTTTTAAATAAGAAAACAAGGCAAAAAAAAACAAATTGCAAACTGCCCATTATGTCCTTCCATGGCCGAATGCTCTCAAGGAGGAAAAGAAAAGATTTTGCTTGCATTTTCTTCTACAATCGTGCGTGGAATTGTGGCTCGGGTCCTTGCGGGTCTTGGTCTTCAATCTCTGTGAGGGTTTTCACGCTTTTGTGCATTTAAATTCGAATTTGATTTTTGTTTCAAATTTTTAGATTTGATATATAATGTGTTATAATGCATGTAATTGTATGATATAGCTTCCTTTGAGTTCATAGAGCATTGTTTGAAAGTTATTTAGCAATTTTTAAGGTTGAAATTGCGTATTTGAAATTGGGGAAGAATAATGAATAGTGATTTGGAATAGTAAAACCCTAGAATTTTGGATTTTGATCTGAATTGCGATTGCTTGATGTGGATAGGTGCCATTAGTGATAGAAAGATAAAATGTGCAATAAAAACGGACCGGCCTTTGATAAAATTAGAAATTAGACAATGAAACGAAAAGGGGCCGTTTGACCAAGTGTTAACCGTGCCCGAATTGAGTTGGGGGTTTTGCTATTGAGGGCATGGAAGCACTTTTGGCGTTGTTGTGGCGTTGATTGAATGACCGGTTAGCATAGTTGTAGTTCAAACGCAGTAGGTGGACTTTCGAGCCTCATGTGAGAAAGTAAAGTTTAGTGACATAGAAACGTGCCTTGTAGTGCCTAAGAGAATGTAGTGAAATCGGTTTCCTAATCTTGTAGCTCGTTTGCTCGTAATTGCCTTTGGAAGTTAGGGATTGAATAGTGATATTTGTCGTTTTTGTGTTTGAACTGTTGTTACTTGCTTAATTGGTGTCCTTGTTGCTATTAATGATAGTTATGCTTGAAAAGTTAATTGATTGCTATTATTGATTGTAAATGCTTGTTATCTCGTTTATCGCCACTAATCTGTACTTTCGTGTTATTGCTCGTTTATTGCTTGTATCTCGTATTGCATTGCATAAGTGTCAGGCGCGTGAGTGATGGGCCTCTCTGGGTAGTCTCGGGCTGCCAGGGTTGGTTGCTCTAGCTCCGTGTCCTATTCCCATTCTCGCTTGGGGTGCCTCCCAGGGAGTTTTGGGTCGTAGAATTGATAGAGTATGTCCGGAGTACTCTAAACAGAAGTTATAAGGTGGGTGAGCCGGCGCGTCATTGTTAAAGTCATCGAAGTCATGATCGGTACATTTCTCGCTCGAGTGAACCATAGCCTTCAGAGTGTGGTATAGCTTTGAATGGTTGTGTTAATGCTTTTATTAATTGTTTATTGTATTGATTGTTTATATTGAATGCTTACTTGTCGGTTCTATTGCTTAACTGCCTTATTTGCATTGCACGATTTTCTTTTTCTCCACCTCGATAACTGTCTTGCCCTCACTGAGTATACGTGTTGTGTATACTCACTCCTCACTACCACATTTCAGGAAATATCATGTTAGCTGGAAAGTTCGTGGATATGTGGTAGATCGTGCTTGAAGAGTTGCCTTGCGTGCTATGTGGCTTGAGTTGTCAAGGATGCAAAGATGTATGTTTCATGTGTTGTATGTATTTAATGTTAAAAAGAATGTAATTTAAATTTAACTAGGTAATTGAGGTAGAATGATAAGCTAGTATATGTATCCAATTAGTATAGTTAACTTCAATGCCTGATTGTATTGTCTAAAAGAAAGAGTTGGAATGGTCTGGGTACTTGGAAATGTATGTATACTTGTTGTGTTTAATTGCTGAGAAACAAGGCTCGGATCGCCTTGAGGTGTTTGAATGATTGGACACGGTACTCGTCCACTTATATGCTGTCACAGGTTTTGCATTTTGCCTAGAAACCGGGGAGACTTCGTCCGTTTTCCCTAAATTTTATGCCCAGGTTTGGAATTGGGTTGTGATTAGATTGATTGATAGAACTCCTGGTCTCGAGTGGGATCGGAGTGTTACACGACCCCTTTCCGTTTCTTTGTCTAATTTCTAACTTTAACAAAGGACGATCCATTTTTATTGCTCATTTGATCTTTCTATCTTTAATGGCACCTATCCAAATCAAGAAATCGCAATTCGGATCAAAAATCCGAAATTCTAGGGTTTTACAATCCATTTTTATTATTCCTGTTCTTGCCTAAATTCAATTTGCATTTCTAACTGTAAAAATCGCTAAATAACTAACAAGCAATGCTCTACGAACCCTAAAGAGGCAATTCCAAGCAATTTCAAGCATTATAACGCATTAAATATCAAATCTAAGAAATTGAATCAAAAATCAAATTTGAATATAAATGCACAAAAACGTGAAAACCCTCACTATGATTGAAGACCAAGACCCGCAAGGACCCGAGCCACGATCCTCGTCCGATTCCACGCAAGATTTTGGCCTAAAAATGCAAAATCAATTTTTCTTTCTTTTTCCTCAAACCTTCGGCCAAGGGGGGACAAAATGGGCATTTCTGGATTTGTTTTGCTTTGATTTTTGCCTAGTTTTACTTATAAAAGATGACAAAGGGCATTTTGGTCATTTTGCAAGGTCAAGTTTAAGTGAAAATATGGTCAAACAAGCTTATTTTGATTCCATTTAACCCAATTCAAGTTAAAACAATGCAATTTTAATGAAAACCAACTAAAACTAGCTAAATTAAGCTAAAAACATTTTTCACTAAGTCCGATGAATATTTCTCTAACTCTCATTTTCGAAATACTACGATCGAACGGTCAATAAACGATCGCTAATCAAATGATGAGCAATAATATAAAACTATAATTTTTGAAAAGTAGAATAGTAGAATAGTTTAAAATTCACTCCGGCTCGGAGTTACTTTTCTCATTTAATTGAAAACCGAGTAATTTTAATGCAAGACAATTAAAACTGATTATTAAAATAATCAAAATAATAAAAATAATCAATATTCAATTTAAAATAATTAATTTAACTATTTCTAGAATATTTTAAAGAATTATGAAATTAATGCTAGGATACGAATGAACAAGTTAATCTAAACACGTAATCAAATGCAATTAAATACTAACATTTAATATGACACTTAATTAAATACAAGAAAGTAAATCCAATTTCTATAAATAATAAAAATAGGTGATAATCTTTTAGTTAATCAATATAAAAATTATTGAATGCTTCTAAAAGAAATATCAAAATAGTGCAAAATAGATGATTAACTAATTAAACACTTAATTAAATGTAATTAAATGCTATTAAATGCATGCCGGGTTTGGGTTATCACAGGCCACCTAACTTAACATGCATTAAGCCACACAACCAATCCTGAATCTAACCAACAACAACCCAAGATTCAACCACTAAAGCTGTGAAACCCCGCACAAGACCCCATATGCATTTTATAGCATTTCATGTATTTTTATATCATTTAATATTCATTTATATCAATTAATGTGCGTTTACCTTGATTTACGTGCATTTATTTTGAAATATGTGCATTTACATCGTATAATGTGCATTTGTGTGATTTAGATATCGTAGGAGTTAAATAAATTACACTATACTACACTAGCTAACTAAATAAGTTTAAATAGAACTACATGGCAAACTAGTAGATTTCAATTAGTTAACAGGGCAACTTGGGCATTGGGCTTATAAGATATTTCCTACCTAACTAAAAACACACATTACACACTCAACACACACAAAAATACTACACACGCACACAAATCAGACAATACACTCACACACACACAAGAGCACGATCAAGAAAGGAGAAGAGAAGAGAAGAGAGAAGAGAAAGAGATGAAGATGAAGGAAGAAAAAGGGAGATTGAGCTAGCATCTTGCATCTCTTAGCCTTTGTTTGCATCTTCAACATCAACCTTGGTGATCAAGTGAAGTTGTGGGATGATTTTGATTGAGTTTGAACCCTTTTATAATGCCTATAAACTACATGGAATATGCTTGAATGTTGGTAGGAGGGTTGGTTGTTGTTGTATGGATAATTTGGGTGGAATTTGTATGTTTCCCGTTAGCTATCCAGGCGTTACAGCCTCTATCTGGTCACCAAGATAGAAGCCACAATGCTAGGCAGAAAACTCCCATCCGGGCTTTACCTGCTTCATCCGGTCGACCGGATGAAGGCTACCACTCTCGGATGTTTGACAACACTGTGTAGTGATTTTTCGAAGGCCATATCTCATTCGTTTCAACTTTGAATTGTATTCCGTTTGATTCTAAAGTTATCTACATTCGATAAGCTTCAATTCTAGACCAAAATCATTTTATTTGGAGTTTAGGAGAATAGGTAAATTTACTGCTTAAGTTGGACCAATGCAGGCATATTTAAGTTGTTTGATTTCTTCATGTACCATTGTGGCATGGGTACCAACTTGTTTCATGGACATAAAAGAAGGTTAATTGTGGCATGAATGAGGTATATGAAGGTATGTGGTTGTATGGCATGGAAAATTATACTTCATCATGAACTAATCTATTACATTGAACTGCTATGAACTTTATTCTTTTGCCTTGAACTTGAACACTTTAAATGTGCATATGAAAGTCTAGCTTGTAAGTCTTAAGTTCACTTTGTACTTGTCAATCTAAATTCTTCCATGGCAATATTGTGAATGCTATATATATATAAATTGTATGGGCGACTTCATTCTAACCTCTTATTTGTTAAGGGACGGGATTAAAGGTGCACACGGCAGTGATAGTGGTAGACACCTTTTGAGGTGCACACAATGGTGATAGTGGCAGTTACCTCCCTACCCTATTAGTGTTATATGGCTTGTAGTTGGGGCTATACGAAGCAAAGTGCACACGGCAGTGATAGTGGGAGACACCTTTTCGGTGCACACGACTGTGATAGTGGGAGATACCTCTTGAATCCGTATAAGTCATCTTCCTTATCATGTATCAATCTCTTGATCAAGTTTGGGATATATTCTTTGATATGTGTTTTCCTACTCTCGCTTGATCCCTCGAGGTCCTTGGAGAGTAGAGTTGGATACTGTTAACATGTTATACTTGTTATCTTAATTCATGCTCTACCAAATGTCCATATTGAATATGTACAGGATCATGTATTGATACTTGTGAGTTATATGTAATTATGCATGTCAAAGTTTTCAGAATGAATTTCGAAATGATAAAACCTTTATGAAAGCCTTTCCTTGTTTTCCTCCTCACTGAGCTATATGCGAGGATTTAGCTCACCCCTCTTTTATGGCAATTACAGGTAAGGCTGGTTAAGTTAACTTTACAAGTTGAAGAAAAGGATTGCATACATGAAAGAATTCTTGATTGATGTTGTATAAGTACATGAGATACTTGATGTACATTGAATAATCTAGATCCTGTGTGTAAGTATTCGGTAATAAGCATTATGTAATTTGACGGGTTATGATTGGAATCTTAATTATCAGCGATGAAGTTTGTATAATGTCAGTATTGGATAATTTAACTTTAAGTTAGTGATTATTCTTCTGAGACCTAGAAACAGTTCTTTTGGTTAGCTATCAGGTATAAATCATCAAATTCGAGGTCTTGTAATTTTTTTCGAATTGTTGTAAACTTTTAAGGCCGATGGATGGTGAGTATTTGGATTTTCTATGAAGGTTTAAGTGGGTGTACATTTTCTATATTATTAATTACATGTTTTAAGTGATTCGAACGTCATTTTCGGCCTTAACCTAGAGATGGATTGTCACGCCCCAACTCGACCCCACCTACAATCAGTCAGGACGCAACGGAATTTCGGCAGTATAACGACAGTAAATAGATTACCGAGGTTCTAAAACAACCTCATTAATAACATTAAACATCCAATTCCATAACCATACAAACAACAACTCCT
Organism: Ehretia macrophylla; assembly: GCA_037974665.1. NCBI lineage: Eukaryota > Viridiplantae > Streptophyta > Magnoliopsida > Boraginales > Ehretiaceae > Ehretia > Ehretia macrophylla. The sequence goes on along the minus strand of CM075765.1, from coordinate 48,000,823 downwards.
CAACAGCATAACAACACACAACATAACCGTAATATACAATAATCAGTCCTCGTTATCTGCCTCCGTTCCAACATAACATACAATACCTCAACCTTATCATACATTTCAAAAATAAGTTGAGACCCATCTAACAACTTAACCATAGACAAAAGAAGCTGCTAGAATAGTAACAACTAATTTATATTCTTTTCAGCATCCTATACAACAAGAACTATAAAGCATAGAAAAGGCTACTAAGCTAATATACATGATAAATAACAGCACAGAATCACGTATAAGACTCTGGAACAAATGACTCGTTTCGTAAGGCACATTTTCCTCCTCAGGAGGCACTTACCCGTAATCCTGCGATAGTACCCCTGTAAGCATGCAATAATAGAGAGTGAACTTATATAAATAAGCCCAGTGAGGATCCGATAGATCTCGAGCAAGGTCTACTAAACTCCTTAGAATAATCCTTTGAGTTAGTAAACACACAATGAACATCAATAATCCTTATAAATGCAACAATAGTAATAACTGTAAACACACAATAAGGATACGATACATTTGCTGATGAAGCCCCATACACCAATTCCATGCTCAACAACTCCTCCAAACTCAATGACACAATCCTGAGGTACCTTGACCTAGACCCACACCCCATGGCCTCTCCGCCCATGCGAGATAGGGATTAGCCATGATAACTGTGCCCGCAGCCCAGGATGCCTCCCGAGGTGACACAACATTATCAAAGCTCACAACAATGAGACTTAACATAAATAAACCGAGAGATCAGCAACAAAAGTGCTTGATTCCCGTATTCAATAATCAATCAATAATCTGAGAGATCAGCAACAAAAGTGCCCGATTCCTGTACTCAATAATAAATAAATAAATTGGGAGATCACCAACAAAAGTGCCCGATTCCCGTACTCAATAATAAATAAATAAACTGGGAGATCAGCAACAAAAGTGCCCGATTCTCATATTCAATAATCAATCAATAAACTGGGAGATCAGCAACAAAAGTGCCTGATTCTCGTAATCAATAATAATCAATATAACATCAATATTTAATTAAACAACAAACGACTAAGTTAGATGACAAAGTAGGCCATCCAACTTAACATGCATGAAACACGTAATCTAACCCTAGTCTAACCATTAGCAACTCACAATTCAATCACTCAAACACACCCAATCATAAAAAGGCTCAATTCAACAATTTAAAGAAAGACAACCTAAACCTCAAATAATCATATCTTACATTTTACTAATCCAAACAACTCCAAATCAGTTTCAAACACTCACCCATTCAATCAACTACATTAGCCCCCTCGGAAACCAACCAAAACACATCCAAATCATGCCCAATAACCCTAAAACCCTAGTGTATCATGGCTGAAATTTCCGGATTTTGGCACGGACATCACAATTGAAAATTCGGCACTACAATGGCGCTACCACGTAATTATCAATCTTTTAGAAATCGACAGCAATCGATTCCGATCAACACAACTCAATATATTCAACATTTAACAAATTAATCAACTTTAAATAACCGAAAAATAATAAACAAGCTACATCCGATCAAATCTCGTAGTATTGCATATAAATGATCCCTAGCATGCATGGAGCAATAATCTAACATCAGATTAACATTCTAACGGTTAGATATTCAATTCTACGCAAAAATACAAAAGATGACTTTTGAGATCTAGAATTTTTCTCTCACCTTTGATGCAAACCAAGGCTAGAAATAGGTAGAATGGATGCCCAACAAGCAAAATCAAGCTTTGAATGAAGTGATTCGGCCTTGAAATGAAGTTTTTATGTGAAAATTACTTTGAAAAACCTTGAAAATGCTCTTATTCTTCCTCCCCCTTGAACTCACGGTTTTGTGTGTTTTTTGTGGTGTTTTTGGCTTGTTTTAATGTGTGTAACTACTTATGAGCAAGGTGGTCAACATTTAAATGAAAGTCAAAGTTAAAAACTTAGTATTTTTAGTGTTTTCTTGTCTTTAAATGTATTTTCTTAATCACCAATGCGCAAAACAATTATGCAACACCCAAGTTATCTCAAGTGGGTTATTTTTAGGTGATAAGAAGTTTTACATTCAAACAATTCTACCTGAGTCGGCTTAAAACTCGATTTTCGCAAAAGTCGGTGTAAAAACCCTAATAAATTCCTAAGCCGATTTTAAAATCGTTTTAATCAAACACAGGTCTATTAAAGTCCGTGGTCTAGGTCTAGAAGTGTTAAAAAGACCAGTTTCAAAATTTTAGCGGACGTGTTTCGAAAACACTATTCACTAAAAATCGACGATAAAATTTCTGACTCCGTTTTTGATGAAAATTTCATGAATGCACATTTAGCATGTGTAAGAGTATTGATATCAAAATTATCACATTCTAAGTCATGTAGCACATAGACAGGTCAATTCATGCAAAACGAGAATAAAACACGCAAAGCAAGATAAGGTCAAAAATTTGGGGTTTCACATATTCCCCTCCTTAAAATAATTGCGTCCTCGCAATTCTGCATCGATCCCAAGACAAACTCAGGTGCTGACTCAAACATACTGATTGAAAGACCAATTACTAAATTCGGAATACGAACCAAGAACACCAAGTAGGAACACCAAATAAGATCATCGAATAAAAATCCCCATACAAGAAGCTTAAATAGGAACGCTGAATAAGAACACTGACTAGAATTTCTGAATAAGAATCTCAAATAAATTACCGAAGAAGAACGCCAAACATAGATCCCGTAATAGAGCACCAATCAAGAATACCAATTGAGAACTTCGAACAAGATCACCAAGCGAGAATACCAAATAATAATCCCAATATAAGAACTCCGGATAATACCGTATCAGAATTCCACATAAGAATACCGCATAGAAAATACCATAGAAGATGTCCAAAGAAGTATGCTGAATAAGAATCTCCATACAGAAATCTCGAGGAAGAATGTCGTATAAAATCACCAAATAAGAATCCCAATAATCAATGTATAGTCATAAAGTAGCTTGACCCCTAATCGGAATTCCATATACCTCAGCATCACATACTACTCAGTCGCCAACTGATATGATTCACAGGCTAACTTTAATCGCATAAGGCAAACTTTCTACTTACATTTTAGCACGTTGTACTCAAGGAGGTATAATATTTAATTGGTTGAGAATAAGTAAGTTACCTTTCACCACTGTTGTCGCCTTTGGCAATTCCTCCAAGTCCACTACGTAGGCCGGAGCCTGAACTCGCTGCTGTTGTGGTGTACTGCTTGTAGGTCCACCCTGATAACCCTGGACTGCTGGCTGACCAGTAGAACCCTGATACCTGGGGCAATCCCTCGCCCGGTGTTGGTTGCTGCTGCAACCTAAACACGTCCCTGCCTTTCTTCGACAGTAGGCCTCCATATGGCCCTTACGTTTACAATAAACACACTACAGCATCGGAGCACTGACACTGCCTCGTAAAGAACCAAAAGCTGAATAAGCAGCTGAACTAGCCTGCTGCTGAGGTCTCACCACACTAGGCCTGTACTGACCCTGAGACTGAGCTGGCCTATACTGAGTCTGAACCTGAAATGGCCCCTGCTGAAACTGAGGCCGATAGTAACTCTACTGACCCTGTGGCCTATAAGAACCCTGCTGGGCTGGTGGCCTGTAGACAACCTGCTGTAATGGAGGCCTATATATAACCTGCTGGCCCTGTGGCTGATACGGCCTCTTACTAGGCTGACTGGAGACAATCTAATCCCCTTTCCTCTTCTCTAACCTAGAAGCTGCGTCAAAAGCCTCAGTGAAGATATCATAGCGATTCAGAGCCATTGCATCCTGAATCTCGTGCCTCAATCCCAACATGAATCTACGGGCCTTCCTCTCCTCCACAGCTACAAACTCCGGTGCATACCGGGACAACCTAATGAATGTAGCCTCATATTGAGCCACAGAATAATCCCCCTGTACCAAAGATAGGAACTCAGCCTCTCTCCTCTCCCGTGCAACCCTCGGGACATACTTATCCCTAAAAGCAGTCAGAAAGGCATCCCAAATATACGGAACACCTCGGGTCTCCCAACTGGCTCTCAGAGTGCGCCACCACTCCTCTGCCTCATCATCAAGCAAATAGACAGCAGAAGTCACCTTCCTCTCATCAGTGTACCCAAGAGGATCAAAAATTTTCTCTAACTTACTTATCCACGACTCGGCCGTCCTATCATCATGCTCTCCCTGAAATCTAGGAGGATAGTAACCCAGAAACTCCTTCATAGTACCTCGATCGTGATTACCACCCTGTACATTCTGTATCTGGGCCTGCAATGCCTGAGTCTGAGCAGCCTGACCCGCTAACAACTGGGCCTGTCCAGCCATCAAATCTGCAATCCGATCCATTGCTGCCCCTAACCTATCATCACCCCTATCACAGCCTTGTGCCACACTACCAGGAACCTCATCTACTATCACGGGCCTACCACGAGTCCTCGGTCTACCGGCCATCATACTAATCAAAGAGTTAGCACAGGTTATAGCACGTAAACAGGTTATATACAACTTTTAACACATAAACAACAAACTCATATAAAGCACATAGATCACATAAGTTTCAATAACATAAGCAAATTGATCACATAATCACATAAGCACTTAAATCACATAATCACTTAATCATTTAGTCATATCAATACATAATTCACTTTTCTTTCTTTTCATACATATTTCATGCTAAGACCATTACCCATATTCCGAGAATACCCCGGCTGACAACTAACATGCGCTCTGATACCACTTAAATGTCACGCCCCAACTCGACCCCACCTACAATCAGTCAGGACGCAACGGAATTTCGGCAGTATAACGACAGTAAATAGATTACCGAGGTTCTAAACCAACCTCATTAATAACATTAAACATCCAATTCCATAACCTTACAAACAACAACTCCTCAACAGCATAACAACACACAACATAACCGTAATATACAATAATCAGTCCTCGTTATCTGCCTCCGTTCCAACATAACATATAATACCTCAACCTTAACATACATTTCAAAAATAAGTTGAGACCCATCTAACAACTTAACCATAGACAAAAGAAGCTGCTAGAATAGTAACAACTAATTTATATTCTTTTCAGCATCCTATACAACAAGAACTATAAAGCATAGAAAAGGCTACTAAGCTAATATACATGCTAAATAACAGCACAGAATCACGGATAAGACTCTGGAACATATGACTCGTCCACGTAAGGCACATTTTCCTCCTCAGGAGGCACGTACACGTAATCCTACGATAGTACACCTGTAAGCATGCAATAATAGAGAGTGAGCTTATATAAATAAGCCCAGTGAGGATCTGATAGATCTCGATCAAGGTCTACTAAACTCCTTGGAATAATCCTTTGAGTCAGTAAACACACAATGAACATCAATAATCATTATAAATGCAACAATAGTAATAGCTGTAAACACACAATAAGGATACGATACATTTGTTGATGAAGCCCCATACACCAATTCCATGCTCAACAACTCCTCCAAACTCAATGACACAATCCTGAGGTACCTTGACCTAGACCCACACCCCATGGCCTCTCCGCCCATGCGAGATAGGGATTAGCCATGATAATTGTGCCCGCAGCCCAGGATGCCTCCTGAGGTGACACAACATTATCAAAGCTCACAACAATGAGACTTAACATAAATAAACCGAGAGATCAGCAACAAAAGTGTCCGATTACCGTATTCAATAATCAATCAATAATTTGAGAGATCAGCAACAAAAGTGCCCGATTCCCGTACTCAATAATAAATAAATAAATTGGGAGATCAACAACAAAAGTGCCCGATTCCCGTAATCAATAATAAATAAATAAACTGGGAGATCAGCAACAAAAGTGCCCGATTCCCATATTCAATAATCAATCAATAAACTGGGAGATCAGCAACAAAAGTGCCTGATTCCCATAATCAATAATAATCAATATAACATCAATATTTAATTAAACAACAAACGACTAAGTTAGATGACAAAGTAGGCCATCCAACATAACATGCATGAAACACGTAATCTAACCCTAGTCTAACCATTAACAACTCACAATTCAATCACTCAAACACACCCAATCATCTAAAGGCTCAATTCAACAATTTAAAGAAAGACAACCTAAACTTCAAATAATCATATCTTACATTTTACTAATCCAAACAACTCCAAATCAGTTTCAAACACTCACCCATTCAATCAACTACATTAGCACCCTCGGAAACCAACCAAAACACATCCAAATCATGCCCAATAACCCTAAAACCCTAGTGTATCATGGCTGAAATTTCCGGATTTTGGCACGGACATCACAATTGAAAATTCGGCATTACAACGGCGCTACCACGTAATTATCAATCTTTTAGAAATCGACGGCAATCGATTCCGATCAACACAACTCAATATATTCAACATTTAACAAATTAATCAACTTTAAATACCCGAAAAATAATAAATAAGCTACATCCGATCAAATCTCGTAGTATTGCATATAAATGATCCCTAGCATGCATGGAGCAATAATCTAACATCAGATTAACATTCTAACGGTTATATATTCAATTCTACGCAAAAACACAAAAGATGAGTTTTGAGATCTAGAATTTTCTCTCACCTTTGATGCAAACCAAGGCTAGAAATAGGTAGAATGGATGCCCAACAAGCAAAATAAAGCTTTGAATGAAATGAATTGGCCTTGAAATGAAGTTTTTATGTTAAAATTACTTTGAAAAACCTTGAAAATGCTCTTATTCTTCCTCCCCCTTGAACTCACGGTTTTGTGTGTGTTTTGTGGTGTTTTTGGCTTGTTTTAATGTGTGTAACTACTTATGAGCAAGGTGGTCAACATTTAAATGAAAGTCAAAGTTAAAAACTTAGTATTTTTAGTGGTTTCTTGTCTTTAAATGTATTTTCTTGATCACCAATGCTCAAAACAATTATGCAACACCCAAGTTATCTCAAGTGGGTTATTTTTAGGTGACAAGAAGTTTTACATTCAAACAATTCTACCCGAGTCGGCTTAAAACTCGATTTTCACAAAACTCGGTGTAAAAACCCTAATAAATTCCTAAGCTGATTTTAAAACCGTTTTAATCAAACACAGGTCTATTAAAGTCCGTGGTCTAGGTCTAGAAGGGTTAAAAAGACCAGTTTCAAAATTTTAGCGGACGTGTTTCGAAAATACTATTCACTAAAAATCGACGATAAAATTTCTGACTTCGTTTTTGACAATAATTTTATGAATGCACATTTAGCATTTTCTAAGAGTATTGATATCAAAATTATCACATTCTAAGTCATGTAGCACATAGACAGGTCAATTCATGCAAAACGAGAATAAAACACGCATAGCAAGATAAGGTAAAAAATTTGGGGTTTCACATTCTCCCCTCCTTAAAACAATTGCGTCCTCGCAATTCTGCATCGATCCCAAGACAAACTCCGGTGCTGACTCAAACATACTGATTGAAAGACCAATTACTAAATTCCGAATACGAACCAAGAACACCAAGTAGGAACATCAAATAAGATCATCGAATAAAAATCCCCATACAAGAAGCTTAAATAGGAACGCTGAATAAGAACACTGACTAGAATTTCTGAATAAGAATCTCAAATAAATTACCGAAGAAGAACGCCAAACATAGATCCCGTAATAGAGCACCAATCAAGAATACCAATTGAGAACTTCGAACAAGATCACCAAGCGAGAATACCAAATAATAATCCCAATATAAGAACTCCGGATAATACCGTATTAGAATTCCACATAAGAATACCGCATAGAAAATACCATAGAAGATGTCCAAAGAAGTATGCTGAATAAGAATCTCCATACAGAAATCTCGAGGAAAAATGCCGTATAAAATCACCAAATAAGAATCCCAATAATCAATGTATAGTCATAAAGTAGCTTGACCCCTAATCGGAATTCCATATACCTCAGCGTCACATACTACTCAGTCGCCAACTGATATGATTCACAGGCTAACTTTAATCGCATAAGGCAAACTTTCTACTTACATTTTAGCACGTTGCACTCAAGGAGGTATAATATTTAATTGGTTGAGAATAAGTAAGTTACCTTTCACCACTGCTGTCGCCTTTGGCAATTCCTCCAAGTCCACGACGTAGGCCGGAGCCTGAACCCGCTGCTATTATGGTGTACTGCTTGCAGGTCCACCCTGATAACCCTGGACTGCTGGCGGACCCGTAGAACCCTGATACCTGGGGTAATCCCTCGCCCGGTGTTGGTTGCTGCCGCAACCTAAACACGTCCCTGCCTTTCTTCGACAGTCGGCCTTCATATGGCCCTTACGTTTACAATAAACACACTGTAGCATTGCAGCACTGACACTGCCTCCTAAAGAACCAGAAGCTGAATAAGCAGCTGAACCAGCCTGCTGCTGAGGTCTCACCACACTAGGCCTGTACTGACCCTGAGACTGAGCTGGCCTATACTGAGTCTGTACCTGATATTGCCCCTGCTGAAACTGAGGCCGATAGTAACTCTGCTGACCCTGTGGCCTATAAGAACCCTGCTGGGCTGGTGGCTTGTAGACAACCTACTGTACTGGAGGCCTATATATAACCTGCTGGCCCTGTGGCTGATACGGCCTCTTACTAGGCTGACTGGAGACAATCTGATACCCTTTCCTCTTCTCTAACCTAGAAGCTGCATCAAAAGCCTTAGTGAAGATATCATAGCAATTCAGAGCCATTGCATCCTGAATCTCGGGCCTCAATCCCAACATGAATCTACGGGTCTTCCTCTCCTCCACAACTACAAACTCTGGTGCATACCGAGACAACCTAATGAATGTAGCCTCATATTGAGCCACAAAAGAATCCCCCTGTACCAAAGATAGGAACTCAACCTCTCTCCTCTCCCGTGCAACCCTCGGGACATACTTATCCCTAAAAGCAGTCAGAAAGGCATCCTAAACATACGGAACACCCCAAGTCCCCCAACTGGCTTTCAGAGTGCGCCACCACTCCTTTGCCTCATCATCAAACAAATAGACAGCAGAAGTCACCTTCCTCTCATCAGTGTACCCGAGAGGATCAAAAATTTTCTCTAACTTACTTATCCACGACTCGGCTTTCCTATCATTAGGCTCTCCCTGAAATCTAGGAGGATAGTACCCCAGAAACTCCTTCATAGTACCTCGATCGTGATTACCACCCTGTACATTCTGTATCTAGGCCTGCAATGCCTGAGTCTGAGCAGCCTGACCCGCTAACAACTGGGCCTGTCCAGCCATCAAATCTGCAATCCGATCCATTGCTGCCCCTAACCTATCATCACCCCTATCACGGCCCTGTGCCACTGTGACGCCCGAGTTTTAGCCATGCATTCAATTACTGTTGCATCCCTTGTTTGCGCATTTCCTTCTGTGCATTATTAACTGTCTTATTAAATTACTATTCACTCTGTTTTTAACTTCATGCTATTAGCGAATTAGCATTTTTATTAAATCATATTAATTGTTAGAGTAGTGGGAAAAATGTGCATTTGAGCTAGAGGCGATAGGAGAACTCGTTTAGAAAATGATTTTTGTAGTTGTATGAATAGTGTTACGTAACATAACTTAGGGAATGAATTAGCTAGCATTCATTTTACTATCTAGGCTCGTTTTAAGCTAACTAAGCGCATTTAGTGAACCATTTAAGCAAGCAACTTAGCCCCATTTAATATATAACTCACACAACACACACATTAGCTCATAACTTAGCAAAACAAAAAAAAACAAAAAAAAGAGAGCATGCTGAAAACACTGTAGCAAATCCGAGAATTGCATAGGAGAAGAAATATAGTTTTTTTTTGCTCAACAAATCCTCATTCCAAGCCAAGCCAAGCTAGGTGCAAGTGGTTTAGGGTGTCTACTAGCCTCCTAGGAGCTCCTACGCGCATTGGTGAGGGATTTCACGGCTTATTTTCGCATTTTAAAATAGTTGCTATTTTCTTGATTTGTTGAAAATGTGTTCAAATGCTATTGTATTGATTATCTATGCTATTATACCTTGTATATGAGTGCTAGAGAACATATTTGAACCATTGTTTCGCTTTTTAAACGGTTGGAATCGTTAGTTTAATTCATGAGGTGAATAGTGACGTTTTTCTAAGGTTTTGTGTAATTGCTCAAATTAGCTTGATTCAACACTCCTAATAGATGCCTTAGGTGCTAATGAAGATAGTCTAATAGCCCCGTGCACTTGAATTGCTCTAAAATCGCATAAAACGTAAAATAGTCGACTTTAATAAAGGGGTTTTGGGGTTAAGACGTATCCGGGTGGATTCGGGCTCTACTTTTGGTATCCTTAGGCTACCTAGGTGCTATAGAAGCTTTGCTAATCCTTGTTTGAAGCCCGGATGAGGTAGGTGTAGTGTAAAGCTATAAGAGGGAATTTGGGGCTTTCGAGGTTATTGCGGGCATTTGAATGAGTTAGAGGGTTGAAAGGGTTCCTTGAGGGTTAGTTAGAAGGTTGGTAGAGTTTCCCTTTAAATTTGAATCATTGACTTTGGTTTGGAGGAGAAATAGCTTGAATAACAAAGGGGTTTAGGTGCAATTTCGGTTGTCTCGCGCTTCTAAGACCTTGGCATGACTTCTTGAATGTTTAAATGTAGTTTCAAGTTGGTGTGGAACTTTTGATGTAATTCTAATTATATCTTGTACATGCCATTTTGTAAAACTGCTTATTTGCTTGTATAAACTGCTTCTATTTTAACTGCATTGAGGAAACTTTGAGCTTAAAACTGTATTAAATGGAGAAGAATTAGGGGTTGAATTATATACCATTAGAAAGCCTTACGAGTCTAGTTTCTACAGCTTTTTACGGTGCATTAATCGGAGTTGTCTAGAGCAAGTTATGATTATTTTGGTGAGATGTGTCAGAAATGCCCTGTTACGCGAGAATCTGAAATTTGTTGTTATTTTGCTATAGTAATGATATAATTCAGTTCTAATTGGATGTATTCGATCAAGACCTTATTGTGTAGTGTCCTTGGATGATTAATAACGTAATGGGGCTCTTATAGTTATGTTGTTTTCATGAATTGTAATTGAAATCTAATTGCTAGTAAAGTTAATTTAAATTGAAAGCTATTATATTCGACTGTGAATGAGAAATGCTAGTAGAGTTGTGATGGTCACCACCTTTAGACATAGGTAATGTTTCTATATATGCTAAACAATTCAACTGTTAGAATTAGTTGTTGTTATCAATGTGCAACTAGTGAACACTTAGAAAGGTCAAGTAAACTATGTGGAAGAATGTGTTTAATGCTTTTTGAAACTACATGTAAGGTTAATTGTAAGTTGATAGTTGTCTATTATATGTTAAATGTAATTAATTTAAGTTAATACTACTAGTGATATGTTAGAATCTTAGCTTGAAGTATAGTTATTTTACTAAAATAGTATGTTAGTTATTAAATGGTTGATAGTTAACTTTTCTATTAGTTGATAAATGCATTTCTTTCCCTATGTGCTAATGTTGGGCTATCTTCATAGAGATATTACTAACTATTGTAAGTAAAGTAGAATATGAATTAGAAGTTCATTAAAGTAGTAAAAGACTGGGCAGTGTCATTGTGAATGAATGTGTCATTTGAACATTAAAGTAACCTAACCTTTATTATCTATATATCCTTTGGAGAAATTCTTTGAGTTGAGTTAATGGCTAGTTTATTGTTATGTGGAGTGAATTAATTTCTTGTACAAGTTATTAACTAAAGTAAAATGAGAAATAGTATGAGTAACTGCAGGCTCATGTGTTGATTTTAGTTAAACTAAATTCTAGCTCGATTTATATCTAGTTATAGCATGCTGGTTGAATCATTCTCATTTAAGTTTTTGAACTATCTTCTTAATTAACTTGTAGACTATTGAAAATATGGAATATATGTTAAGTTAAAGTATATAAAAGTGGTATTTTGTTAAAAATAGAATTCTAATAGATATTGTATATATGCTAAATAAGCGAAGTTATAAGTTAGCTAACTTAGAATGAATGTTATAGTTAAAGAGTAATTGAAGTAATGTTTGCTCATAGGTTCAAGGTGACTGGAAATGATGTGATTCAAACTTACATCTTGGAGCTCGGTAGAGGTGAGGGAGACTTCATCCTTATGTGCATAATAGTTTATTTACTTGTACTTAGATTATGTGCACTTGTTGTCTATATATTGTGTGTGAGGGCAACCTACTTTGTTGTCCCTCAACCATGTGTTTATTGATTTATACTATTGTTATCATTTTGAGTGCATTGCATCGTGGTTGCGCAACCATTCGGGCATGGTAGTGTCGGGGAAATCGGGCGGCATCGGGCTTGCCGGTCCACCTCGGCTACCATGGTTGCCCAGTCCCTCTCTCGCTTGGGATGCCGCCCAGGGAGAGTTGGGTCGTAGGATTTCGGGGTACATCCGGAGTACACCCGTTTGGAGTTATAAGGGGATGTCGGCTTATCGATATCAGTGTCATTATTACATCGAGATTTCAGTTCGTGGCGTCGCTGGTGTGCCTCTGCCCTTCGGGGTATTCGCTTAGCCGGGACGTTACAGAAGTCAAAGTGTATCGTATCCTTTTTAATGTGTAGTAACTTGTTGTTTTAATTGTTCTTTGGTTGTAAAATACTTTATTTGTACTAACTGCTGCATTGCACGTCCCCAGTAGACCTTATCCCTCACTGAGCAATTGTGATTTCTCATACCTCGCTAAACATGTTTCAGGAAGTGCTGAGGGTGAACCCCAACTAGTTGAGGTGCTAGTGGAAGAGGAAGAAGTTCAGGCTAAGCCTTTGCCTTAGTTGTTGTGTGTTTGTTGTCTAAGGCGGATTTGCCTTCTTGTTGTTACGTGGTGTACTTGTATTGCTATAGCATGATCTATTTTGTGGCCTTAAGGCTGTGTATATTCTTGTAGTTGCAAGTTGAAAGCTGTTGGTTGTAATGTTATCTTTGAGATATTATGGTTTGTAATAACTTTTAATTCTCCTTTTAGTTCTTGCATGTTTGGGGGTGTATTTATAGAGGTGTTGATTTCAACTTCTAAAATTGCTCTAATGTTATCATAGGATGACATGTTAAAAAGGTTTAATGAAAAGTTAAGTTGGGTGCATGCATGTGTGATTTGGAGCTGTTGTTTGTCTCCTGGCTTGGATGACCTTGAACCTTTGAATTTTAATTATAAAAGCTTGTTTTAGTATATTATGGCTATTTTGAGCATTTACAGGTTTGAAAAATGTCCGCGGTACAGAGGAAACTTTGTCCCTTTTTTTCCTAAAATTTTGTGACCGGGTTTGGTATTGGGTTGAGAATAGCATGGTTATTAGAGCCTCCGGTCTCGTGAGGGATCGGGGCGTTACAGCCACACTACCAGGAACCTCATCCACTATCTCGGGCCTACCACGATTCCTCGGTCTACCGGCCATCGTACTAATCAAAGAGTTAGCACAGGTTATAGCACGTAAACATGTTATATACAACTTTTAACACATAAACAACAAACTCATATAAAGCACATAGATCACATAAGTTTCAATAACATAAGCAAATTGATCACATAATCACATAAGCACTTAAATCACATAATCACTTAATCATTTAGTCATATCAATACATAATTCACTTTTCTTTCTTTTCATACATATTTCATGCTAAGACCATTACCCACATTCCGAGAATACCCCGGCTGACAACTAACATGCGCTCTGATACCACTTAAATGTCACGCCCCAACTCGACCCTACCTACAATCAGTCAGGATGCAACGGAATTTCGACGGTATAACGACAGTAAATAGATTACCGAGGTTCTAAACCAACCTCATTAATAACATTAAACATCCAATTCCATAACCATACAAACAACAACTCCTCAACAGCATAACAACACACAACATAACCGTAATATACAATAATCAGTCCTCGTTATCTGCCTCCGTTCCAACATAACATACAATACCTCAACCTTAACATACATTTCAAAAATAAGTTGAGACCCATCTAACAACTTAACCATAGACAAAAGAAGCTGCTAGAATAGTAACAACTAATTTATATTCTTTTCAGCATCCTATACAACAAGAACTATAAAGCATAGAAAAGGCTACTAAGCTAATATACATGATAAATAACAGCACAGAATCACGGATAAGACTCTGGAACATATGACTCGTCCACTTAAGGCACATTTTCCTCCTCAGGAGGCACGTACCCGTAATCCTACGATAGTACACCTGTAAGCATGCAATAATAGAGAGTGAGCTTATATAAATAAGCCCAGTGAGGATCCGATAGATCTCGAGCAAGGTCTACTAAACTCCTTGGAATAATCCTTTGAGTCAGTAACACACAATGAACATCAATAATCATTATAAATGCAACAATAGTAATAACTGTAAACACACAATAAGGATACGATACATTTGCTGATGAAGCCCCATACACCAATTCCATGCTCAACAACTCCTCCAAACTCAATGATTCAATCCTGAAGTACCTTGACCTAGACCCACACCCCATGGCCTCTCCGCCCATGCGAGATAGGGATTAGCCATGATAACTGTGCCCGCAGACCAGGATGCCTCCCGAGGTGACACAACATTATCAAAGCTCACAACAATGAGACTTAACATAAATAAACCGAGAGATCAGCAACAAAAGTGTCCGATTCCCGTATTCAATAATCAATCAATAATCTGAGAGATCAGCAACAAAAGTGCCCGATTCCCGTACTCAATAATAAATAAATAAACTGGGAGATCAGCAACAAAAGTGCCCGATTCCCGTAATCAATAATAAATAAATAAACTGGGAGATCAGCAACAAAAGTGCCCGATTCCCATATTCAATAATCAATCAATAAACTGGGAGATCAGCAACAAAAGTGCCTAATTCCCGTAATCAATAATAATCAATAATAATCAATATAACATCAATATTTAATTAAACAACAAACGACTAAGTTATATGAAAAAGTAGGCCATCCAACTTAACATGCATGAAACACGTAATCTAACCCTAGTCTAACCATTAAAAACTCACAATTCAATCTGTCACGCCCCGACCCGACCCCGCGAAAGGCCAAGCCCGGACCCGACACACGGACGGAGTCTCCTCTGTACCGCGGACGATCCGAAAACCCTAAAATCAATATAATACTTGCGAAAGCTATATAATAATCAAAACAAGCCAACTTTCTTTACAACATACATTTCTTATTAACCAACTTTCCAAACCCAAAATGATATGCATACTACACAAGTACTTATGCCACTAATCAAATCCATTAGCATGCATTTTCTTACTAGTCACAAGAGTATAAGTTACAACTTTACATTCTTTCAACTTATACAACATAAGACCATAGAGGCCTTAAACTAGGAAATATATACAAGGCTACAAGCCTCAAAATTAAGCGACCTCCACGCAATATACATAACATGCAAGGTTCGCACAAAACTGGTAACCAACCACCAGCAAAGCAGAGAAGTGCTATCACGGAAACACCTCCACCTGCTCCTCCTCCTCAATTACCTCGAGAGGGTCTGCTTCAACTACTCCTGTAAAACATAGTATAGAGAGGAATGAGCAAAAACTATTGCTCAGCGAGAGCAATTGGTCTCAAGGACGGAGATGAGAGGAGTATGCAATGCAATTAGCTAAGCAATACATACAAATCATATAAAGATACAACCAAAGCCAACAATAAAGCAAGGCAAGTATTTAAAGCTGCAAACACTCATTCAAAGGATACGATACTCTTTTCACGAGCAACTTTCAAACACGAATTCGATGACGACGCGCCGGGCCAAACCACCTTATAACACCAGTTTGGAATACCCCGGAAGTATCCATCAACCCTACGACCCAAATCTCCCTGGGAGGCAACCCAAGCGAGAAAGGGAATAGCAGCGGAGCTAGAGCAACCAACACTGGCAACCCAAGGCTACCCAGAGAGGCCCATCACTCACGCGCGAGACACTATGCAATGCAAGACTCGATACAAGACGATAAACAAGCGATAAAGCCACACGTGGGAGAATAACAAAGTAGGTTACTCTCGCACGCAATAGCAGCAATTTGATAAGCAATTCAATCCAAAACAACTCAAACAAGTATTCCAAGTAATTCTAAGCATTCTATAAGCATAAAGACAAGAAAACACACAAAAACACAAATCGGCCCCAACTATCAAAATGCTACCATTTCCAAACGAGTTACGAGTTCTGGAAACCGACTTCGCCAACCCTCCTAGGTCACCATAAGGCACGTCTAAAGACCCCGAAACCTTACTTTACCCTAGAACTCGCGCAAAGCCCCGATTTCCCCCTTTCTCGTTTGAACTACAACTATAACAACCAAACACCCAACCAACGCCATAATCGCACCAAAAGTGCTTCCATGGCTTCCCGAAGCAATGCCAACACGCAAAACGAGAAAACGCTAAAGCTGACCTAAATGACCCCGACTTTCCCAAAGGCTTAATTCTCGTTTTTTCCACTACGCAACCCAAACAAACCACACATTTAAGCATTCTAGCATACCTAGCACGTTTCTACATCAACGGAAAGCATAACACCGCAATTTTAACGTTTCAAGGTTTTACTATTCATAAAACACTATTCATTGATCAATTTAAATTGCAATCACAACATTTAACTGCAGAAAATGTTACAAAGCTATAAATACATGTTCTACAAATGCCAAGGAACATTCTAGAAGCATCAAATCGCTTTAAATAACGATCTACGGATAAATCTAAAAATTGACAAAGTTAACATATACAACGTATAAATGCGCAAATAACATGCTTCCCTCACCTTAGGTACTCCTAGTCGCTAGGAAAACAACGTTGGTTTCCTCGGAAATCACCCCGCACGAGCTCACGCGAAGATTGATCGTTTGGAAGTTGAAAGGTTTTTTTTTTTCTCAAGGAAGCTCACGGCCTGTTGCTCTTTTTTTTGCTGCTGTTTCTCATTTATTTTGCTTAGTTTTTAGCTTATTTAAGTGTTAAATGGTCAACAAGTCAAAGGTCCAAGGTCAACTACTTAAAACTTGGTCAAAGAGCCCTATTTTGTGCGTTTTAAAGCCGTTTTAGCTAAGGTAAGATCAAATAAAGCTAGCAACATTTAAAATATAAAATTTAAGTCATCTAAATACTAGTTTCACTATTTTTTGAGGACTGGAAATCGTTCTCTAGCTATCGCTCCTTAAATGCAATGCACGTTGCGACGGCGAGAAAGTAACAATTAATTCACAAAGAATTTAAGGAAATATAATTTTCAAAATAATAAACAAACAAAATTCACATTCCGGGCTCGGGTATTACACAATCACTCAAACACACCCAATCATCTAAAGGCTCAATTCAACAATTTAAAGAAAGACAACCTAAACTTCAAATAATCATATCTTACATTTTACTAACCAAACAACTCCAAATCAGTTTCAAACACTCACCCATTCAATCAACTACATTAGCCCCCTTGGAAACCAACCAAAACACATCCAAATCATGCCCAATAACCCTAAAACCCTAGTGTATCATGGCTGAAATTTCTGGATTTTGGCACGGACATCACAATTGAAAATTCGGCATTACAACGGCGCTACCACGTAATTATCAATCTTTTAGAAATCGACGGCAATCAATTCCGATCAACACAACTCAATATATTCAACATTTAACAAATTAATCAACTTTAAATACCCGAAAAATAATAAATAAGCTACATCCGATAAAATCTCGTAGTATTGCATATAAATGATCCCTAGCATGCATGGAGCAATAATCTAACATCAGATTAACATTCTAACGGTTAGATATTTAATTCTATGCAAAAACACAAAAGATAGGTTTTGAGACCTATAATTTTTCTCTCACCTTTGATGCAAACCAAGGCTATAAATAGGTACAATGGATGCCCAAAAAGCAAAATCAAGCTTTGAATGAAGTGATTTGGCCTTGAAATGAAGTTTTTATGTGAAAATTACTTTGAAAAACCTTGAAAATGCTCTTATTCTTCCTCCCCCTTGAACTCACGGTTTTGTGTGTGTTTTGTGGTGTTTTTGGCTTGTTTTAATGTGTGTAACTACTTATGAGCAAGGTGGTCAACATTTAAATGAAAGTCAAAGTTAAAAACTTAGTATTTTTAGTGTTTTCTTGTCTTTAAATGCATTTTCTTGATCACCAATACTCAAAACAATTATGCAACACCCAAGTTATCTCAAGTGGGTTATTTTTAGGTGACAAGAAGTTTTACATTCAAACAATTCTACCCGAGTTGGCTTAAAACTCGATTTTTACAAAAGTCGGTGTAAAAATCCTAATAAATTCCTAAGCCGATTTTAAAACCGTTTTAATCAAACACAGGTCTATTAAAGTCCGTGGTCTAGGTCTAGAAGGGTTAAAAAGACCAGTTTCAAAATTTTAGCGGACGTGTTTCGAAAATACTATTCACTAAAAATCGACGATAAAATTTCTGACTCCGTTTTTGATGAAAATTTTATGAATGCACATTTAGCATGTTCTAAGAGTATTGATATCAAAATTATCACATTCTAAGTCATGTAACACATAGACAGGTCAATTCATGCAAAACGAGAATAAAACACGCAAAGCGAGATAAGGTCAAAAATTTGGGGTTTCACATGGGTTAGGGTCGGGGAGTGACACCTAGAGTCGTATCCGAGCTTAGCTCATTAGCTAGGCGCAAGCTAGGTTTAAAACCCCTGGTCAGTGGGTAGAAGCCTAACGTGAAATTGAATGAGGTGATGTGAGTATATGTGAGGAATAGATGGCTTAATGAAAGTTGGAGGTTATGGTTGTTCAAGGCTATCCTAGTCAAAGGATTGAATTGAAGATTGAGGATCCTTGAGTAAGACTTTAGCCATAGTGTCATGTGGTGCATAAGAATTGTCTTGAATTATGAATTAAGGTAAGGTGGTATCATAGGGATAAATCATAAGGTTTGAATTTGTGACTCAATTTTCTTACTTAAAACCTATGTGAACTTATGTGCTCATGGGTTACATGTAATTTGCAAGTGTGCCTATGTGCTATAAGTGAACCTCCATGCTTAATGTGTTGTATGAATCAAAATCATATATATTTACCATGTTATGGATACTTCGTGTTATATGTAAACTTGCATGTTAGGGATAGTGATAACATATACATGCTAGGAGCATTGATAAAGCACATATTCCTTTGTCATACCATGCATATATATATCATATAACTATAAGGGGCATCGTGCATCCATCCCACAGATGGCAGGGCCTAATACTTGCAGTAGCACTGGGATTCAATGAGCCGAATTCTGGAAGAGAGATCTTTAATCTGCTGATAACTATTGTGGATAGAATGAGCCGAATTCTAGAGAATCAAGTGACCGGAGTAGGTACGGAAACCGGTGATGGCACATTGAAGGATTTCTTAAGCTATGGACCTCCCAAGTTTCTAGGTGAACCCGATGATGAAAAGGCTGAAGCTTGGTTGGCAAAAGTTGAAAAGATATATGCTGCTCTTGACTACCGTGATGAAAGAAAGGTGGTTTTCGCAATATTATTGTTAGAAGAAGATGCAGAACAATGGTGGAAAACAGAAAAGCTTCGTTGGGAGTGTGATGGCACACCCGTCACTTGGGCTAACTTCGTTAAATCCTTTAAGGAGAATTACATTACGGAAGTAGCCCGAGAAAGGAAAGAAGAAGATTTTCTTACTTTGAAGCAAGATGAGATGACTGTGGTTCAATATGAAGCTCGTTTTAACAGGCTCTCTCATTACCTCCTCGAGTTGGTCTAGATGGAAAACAGGAGGATCAAGCAATTTGTTCAAGGATTAAGGCCCGAGATTCAAGATTTCATAGCTTCACATCACTTTACATCATACAGTGATATGCTAGACTCGGCATCCCACGTTGAGAAGAGGCAACTTGAAACCCGAAGTGGGCCAAGTCAAGGCAATAAAAAGTCATTCTTATCTCCGACAACACAAGAATCCTATCCGACTCAGAATCAAAGGCCACCCACTGCTATTGGATCTCAGCTTAGTGCATTCACTATTAAGACAACTCAAGGATTTTCAAGTAATGCAACCATGTGACACCCCGAACCCAGCACTTCATTAATTGCATTAATTAAATGGTTAATTTGGATGTAACTTAGCTAATTACTTTTTATTTTTATTTTCCATATTTTCATAAATTCAATTGTTTCTTTTCATGCATTTTATATTTTTATAAAATACTACATATTTTTAGGGGACTACAGCCCTTGACCGTGCGTGCATTGCATATCGGGATCAACGGAAAAAAATTCGCGAAATGTCTGATGAATAGTACCAGCGGAAATTTTTTTTTCCATATTTTTTTCAGATTTTTGGCATTTGTTTTGCTGAAATTTGATCACCCAAATAACCCTTTTGCCCTTACTAAAATGCCTTAATTATTTGACCTACCATTTGACCTTCTCATGAGAATAATATAAGCCAAGAACAAAAAAAAACGAGTCAAAAAATGGCCAAAAAATGGTTACGGGAATAGTAACATTTTCTTGCAAAATTGCTATAGTTGGTCATTTCCATCCATTTCAAGCTTGAATCTTGAGTTCTTGAACATGTTTACACCTTCTTCAAGCTTCTCTAGCCTTGTGTGGTAAGAATTTCATAAAATTTTGCACCTAAACTTTATTTTTTTTTGGGATTTGTTGAGATATTACTTGGTTATGCTTGTTTATGCTTAAATTACTCTTATTAATGATCATAGAGCATACTTTTGTGGTTAGATAGCATTTTGAATGGTTGAAAATGGAGTTGGAGCTTTGAGGAAGATGATGAATAGTAAAATTTCTAGGGTTCCGAAAATTTGTGCAATTTAATTTGATTCAATGCTTCTAGTAGTTGCTAATTAGGTCCTTGAGCGTGGAAAAAATGTTAGTTGCACTTGCCATGTACAAAATTTGAATAATTTGATCAAATTAAGCTACTTTAATAAGGGGTTTCGGGGTTAACTCAAATCCGGGCACGTTTCGAGGTTATGGCTAGTCTTTATTAAGTATTGAAGCTTTAGAAGTGCCTTCGTTTCGCTTGTTTCGATTTCGGAATTGGTACTTGTAGTGTAAACG
This sequence comes from Ehretia macrophylla, assembly GCA_037974665.1. Classification (NCBI taxonomy): domain Eukaryota; kingdom Viridiplantae; phylum Streptophyta; class Magnoliopsida; order Boraginales; family Ehretiaceae; genus Ehretia; species Ehretia macrophylla. The sequence goes on along the minus strand of CM075765.1, from coordinate 47,979,655 downwards.
CACAAAGTGAAAATTGTGGATTTAATGGTAAATGAGGTTTAACGGGTGAGCTCGAGGGTCCTTGGGGTGCCATAAGGTGTGGTTTGAGGGATAGGATAACTCGTTTGGGAATCTTGAACCTTGCCTTTTGATTTGAAGCTTAATAGCAAAGATTGACAAAGGGGATTTCGGGTTGAAAGTGAATCCGGGTGCGTTTGGGCATTAGGGCTAGTGTCTAGTAAGTGATGAGGTGCTAGAAATGTATTCGTTTCGCTTAGTTGAGCTCCAATTAGAGTACTTGTAATGTAATGCATAAAGAGGCAAATTCAGACTTTTCGGGTAATTGTACTTTAAAGTGAGATTTCAAGGGCTTAAGTGGTGCCATAAAGTGTCATTAGAGATTTAGTATAGTTAGATTTGAGGTTCGTTATCTTGTGTGAAGTTTAGAGCATATTTTGTTAGCATTTAGAAGGAGATTTGTTAGATTTCTTGTGAATTACTTGAATTAGTTGCATTAGTAGTTATTATATTGTTATGTTTGCTCTAATTGATCATGATAGAGTTATATGTTATATAAGTGTGAAGTTTATGACCTAAATACCAAGCATGTGAAAAGTGTCTAAATGAAGCTTATGTGAATTAGTTAAGCTTATTGCATAAGTAGCTATTTGAATTGTTATACTTGTTATAATTGCTATATTTGTCTATTGATTGAGTTATAAAATGTAAATTGCGAAAAATGAGTATGATAACTTGAATTATCTTGTAATTAGCTAGAGTTGAGTTTAGACAAATGGTTAGCTTGTTGAACATGTAAGTTGAAATGGGAGGTGATTGGCTGCCATTTAGCTAACTAAATGGAATTAGGGCCTTGTGCATGCTAATGCTAAAAGGCAAAGAATGCTTCTTGTCATATCCTCTAAGTTAGTTAAGATAATGCATGTCTAGAGATTTTAGAGTTTGATATTGTGACATGAACTTGTAAAACTAACTAATTAATTACATGATTAACATTCTTAACTCATGTTATTTGTGTATGGTCAATCGGATGAATGTAGAATGATTTTATTGCATAACTGCCTAATTAGGAACTGAAGGGAATTGATGCCATGGGAGAAGGTTCAAATGGGAGTTTGGCTAAGTTTTGTATGTTTGGCTTCCTAAAGGTGAGAGACCTACATCCTTACGTGCATTATAGTTTATTTTCTTGGTAAAAGAGTATATTGTTTAGTATAATTGCGTAATTGATATATGCTTATTGTTGCTAAATTGTAACTTGGTGCGAGGACAACCTACTTTTTGTCCTTAAATGTGTTTACTGATTATATTGTAATTGTTATCACTCTTGCATTGCATCGTGGTTGCGCAACCTCATTGTCGCGACGGATGCGATGGCCTCGCTTGGCGGCATCGGGCTTGCCAGTGTTGGTTGCCTTAGCTCCGTCTGCTATTCCCTCACTCGCCTGGTCTGGAGATTGGCAGGGGGTGTTAGGTCGTAGGATCGGGTACATCCGTAGTACCCATTGGTGTAAGGGATGCCGGCATATCGAGATTGAGATCGTGGTTCGTGGATCGGGGATCGAAGTTTTGGAGTGATAAGGGTTATCGATTGTATCCTTTTAAAATGTGGTATTAGAATTGTTGTTCACTGTTTATCTATTGTATTAATTGTGTTAAGTTGCTGCATTGTACGTCCCCGGTAGACCTTATCCCTCACTGAGCAATTGTGATTGCTCATACCTCGCTAAACATGTTTCAGGTGGTGCAGTTGGAGGAGTTTCCTTGGTTGCTGTGTACTATTACTTGAGATTGGAGTGATTGCTTGCTAAACTGTAGAAGGCCTTGCTTGTCTACTTTATGTTCTATTTTGGAGCCTAAGGGCTTATGTATATATATTTGAGTGGTTGCAAATTTGAAAGCTAAGTGGATGTAGTAAATGTTATGGAATTGTGGCATGTAATAACTTATGCTTCTGCTTCTAGCTACGTTGCATGCTTGGGTGTGAATGAACGGATGTATGGTTGGCTTTAATTTCTAAGAATGTTTAATTGCTAACAAAGAATGGTATGATAAGCGAATGAAGACAAAGATTTTATGACTATGGTTGCATGCTTATATGTGTTTATATTGTCTTGTGTTGCTTAAGGCTCGGATGGTCTTAAAGTTGGGATTTCAATTAGAAATGTTGTTCTTTTTGCTTCGTGTTTTATTTGAATGCTTACAGGTTTCTAGAATGTCCACGGTACAGAGGAGACTCTGTCCGTTTTCCCTAAAATTTTGAGTCTGGGTTGGAATTGGGTTGTGATTAGTATGGTTAATAGAAGTCCCGGTTCCGTGAGGAATCGGGGCGTTACAAACCATCTCTCGGAAAATTGTTTGTGCTTGTTGCAACAAGATGGGGCACACTGAGACCCAATGTTAGAGGAAGTTAGGCAAGTGTGTAAGGTGTGGGAGTGATCAACACCTATATAAGGACTGCTTGAGGATGCAGAAGATAGGAACACGGTCTCGACTCGCCAGGAATGCCTTAGGACAAAGATTTGAAGCCCAAGTTGATGCTACTGACCAAGGGGAACTTTCAGGGGCAGCAGCTGCAGTTGAAGGTAGATTTTCATTTGCTAATATTTTCATTTGATGACTTCACTCAGTCTTCTTATTTGTCATTCGGTTTTTATTTTGGGATTCATCATGGGTATTCTCACTTGGTATTTTTGATAGTATTCTTATTTGGGACTTCTATCCAGTATTTTTGGTTGGTGCTGTTATTCTGGGAATTCTTATCTAATATTCGGTATTCTTTATTGGTATTTTCTTTCGGCATCCGGTATTCAGTAATCTTATCCAGGGTCCTCATTTGGTATCTATATCGCTATTCTATGTGGTATATGATATTGCATCTGGACTTCTCGATCGCCAATATCTATACGGAGTTCTTAATTGGGTATCTTCATACTTTACCAGTGATCTCCTTTATGTACTTTAATCAGAATCATTGCAGCTTATCGAGGAATTGTCAGATGAAGAATTGCGAGGGTGCGATTCTATTAAGGAGGGGAGGATGTGAAACCCTGCACAAGACCCCATATGCATTTTATACCATTTCATATACTTTTATATCATTTAATATGCATTTATATCAATTAATGTGCGTTTACCTTGATTTATGTGCATTTATTTTGAAATACGTGCATTTACATCATATAACGTGCATTTGTGTGATTTAGATATCGTATGAATTAAATAAATTACACTACACTACACTAGCTAACTAAATAAGTTTAAATAGAACTACATGGCAAACTAGTAGATTTCAATTAGTTAAGAGGGCAATTTGGGCATTGGGCTTATAAGATATTTCCTACCTAACTAAAAACACACATTACACACTCAACACACACAAAAAGACTACACACACACACATCAAACAACACACTGATACACACACAAGAGAAGGATCAAGAAAGGAGAAGAGAAGAGAAGAGATAAGAGAAAGAGATGAAGAAGAAAGAAGAAGAAGGGAGATTGAGCTAGCATCTTGCATCTCTTAGCCTTTGTTTGCATCTTCAACATCAACCTTGGCATTTCATCACTCAAGAACTAGGTGAAGGTTGCTTCTTAAAAAGTTTTTCAAAGCTACATTGAGCATGATATGAATGTGATGATATATGTGTAGAAATCTTGCTATAATTTGCATACAAGAGCTTTAATGATAAGATTGAGGATATTGTGTGTTGTAGATCTGGGGCTTGCTCAATTTGTGAATTGGTGATCAAGTGAAGTTGTGGGATGGTTTTCATTGAGTTTGAACCCTTATGTAATGCCCATAAACTACTTGGAATGTGGTTGAATGTTGGTAGGAGGGTTGGTTGTTGTTATATAGATGATTTGGGTGAAATTTGTGTGTTTCCCGTCAACTATCCGGGCATTACAGCCTCTATCCGGTCGCCCGAATAGAAGCCACAGTGCCCGAAAGAAAACTCCCATCCGGGCGTTACCTGCTTCATCCTGTCGACCGGAAGAATGCTACAACGCCCGGATGTTTGATAACTCTGTGCTGTGATTTTTCGAAAGCCATATCTCATTCGTTTCAACTCTGAATTGCGTTCTGTTTGATTCTAGAGTTATCTGCATTCGATATGATTCAATTCTAGGCCTAAATCATTTTATTTGGAGTTCGGGAGAATAGGGAAATTTACTGCTTAATTTGGACCAATGCAGGTGTATTGAAGTTGTTTAATTTCTTCATGTACCTTTGTGGCATGGGTACCAACTTGTTTCATGGACATAAAAGATGGTTAATTGTGGCATGAATGAGGTATATGAAGGTATATGGTTGTGTGGCATGGAAAATTATACTTGATCATGAACTAATCAATTACATCGAACTGCTATGAACTTGATTCTTTTTCTTTGAACTTGAACACTTTAAATGTGCATATGAAAGTCCTGCTTGTAAGTCTTAAGCTTACTTTGTACTTGTCAATCTAAATTCTTCCACGGCAATATTGTGAATGCTATATATATATGAATTGTATGGGCGACTTGGTTGTAACCTCTCATTTGTTATGGGACAGGATTAAAGGTGCACACAGTAGTGATAGTGGTAGACATCTTTTGAGGTGCACATGACTGTGATAGTGGCAGACACCTCCCTACCCCATTAATGTTATATTGCTTGTGGTTGGGGCTATACGGAGCAAAGTGCACACGGCAGTGACAGTGTGAGATACCACTTGAATCCGTATAAGCCATCTTCCTTATCATGTATCAATCTCTTGATCACGTTAGGGATATATGCTTTGATATGTGTTTTCCTACTCTCGCTTGGTCCCTCGAGGTCCTCGGAGAGTAGAGTTGGATACTGTTAACATAGTATACTTGTTATCTTAATTCATGCTCTACCAAATGTCCATATTCAATATGTATAGGATCAGGTATTGATACTTGTGAGTTATATGCAATTATGCATGTCAAAGTTTTCGAAATGAATTTCAAAATGATAAAACCTTTGTGAAAACCTTTCCTTGTTTTTCCCCTCACTGAGCTATATGCGAGGATCTAGCTCACCCCTCTTTTATGCCAATTACCGGTAAGGCTGGTTGAGTTAACTTTACAAGTTGAAGAAAAGGATTGCATACGTGAAAGACTTATTGATTGATGTTGTATAATTACATGAGATACTTGATGTACATTGAAGAATTTAGATCCTGTGTGTAAGTATTCGGTGATAAGCTTTATGTAATTTGACGGGTTATGATTGTAATCTTAATTATCAGCGATGAAGTTTGTATAATGTAGGTATTGGATAATGTAACTTTAAGTTGGTGATTATTCTTCTGAGACCTAGAAACCGATCTTTTGGTTAGCTATCAGGTGTGAATCATCGAATTCGAGGTCTTGTAATTGTTTTTGAATTGTTGTAAACTTTTAAGGCCGATGGATGGTAACTGTTTGGAGTTTCTATGAAGGTTTAAGTGGGTGTACATTTGCTGTATTATTAATTACATGTTTTAAGCGATTCGAACATCATGTTTCGGCCTTAACCTAGAGATGGGTCGGGGTCGGGGTCGGGGCGTGACACAAACGCCACCCAATCATCCAAAGACAATATCTCAACATTTAAAGAAAGGCTACACAAACTTCCAACAATCATAACTTACAATCTACTAATCCAATAACCTCCAAACCACTTTCTATCACTCACCCACTCATTCTACTACATTAACCTCACTAGAGACCAACCAAAAGCCATCCAAAACAAGCCAAACAACCCTAATTTTGGAAATGCTCTTGGCTGAATTTGCCGGGATTTTGCTACAACATTCCAATCAAAAATTCAGCATTACAACATTACTATCCCACAATTAACAAACTTTTGGAAGCAACGACCAACCAATTCCAACCGCTACAACAACAATTATTCAACAACAAGCCAAATTCTCAACTTTAATACCCGTAAAATAGAAAAACATGCTACTACCGTTCAAAACTTATATAAATGCACATAAACGATCCTTGGCATCTGCTGAGCAATAATCTAACAACAGTTTAACATTTCATCTGATAAAAATTCAATTATATGCATTTAACACTTAGACTATTTAAAGTAGTATATTTTTAGGTGACAACAATTCCCACATGCATATAGTTACGCCCGACTTGGTTAAAAACTCGATTTTTGCAAAAGAAGGTGTAAAAACCTTTAAAATTCCTAATCCGATTTAAAATCTGTTTTAATCAGACGCGAGTCTATTAATATCTGAGGACTAGGTTTTAAGACGTTTAAAACACCTAAACAGATCAAAACATACAATTCTATGCAAAGGTAAAATTTGGGGTTTCACATTCTCCCCCCTAAAGAAATTTCGTCCTCAAAATTCTTACTTGCTGAATGGAACAAATCTGGATACTGCTACTGCATCTGATCTCTCATCTCCCAAGTAGCTTCCTCAATCCCGTGATGCTTCTACAACACTTTGACCATCGGAATATTTTTCGACCTCAATTCCCGTTCCATCTGATCTAGAATACGAATCGGTCACTGGAACTCCGCTGAATGAAACCCTTCTCCAATAACTCATGCAACTGAGTTTTCAACTCCTTAAACTCAGTTAGTGCCATCCAGTATGCTGATTTAGAAATAAGTTGAGTATCGTGAATCAGATTAATCACAAACTCAACATCTCTCTCTGGCGGCAATCCTAGCAACTCCTCAGGAAATACATTGGGATATTCCCGAATTATAGGAACTTTCTCCAGCTTAAGCTAATCAGATGGCTTGTTGATCAAATATGCTAGATAACCCAAACACCCCTTACTCACCAGTTTAATAGCTTTAGTGGATGAGATAATAAAACTCGTCTTAGCATCCTGGTTCTCCGCTACCTCAACCACTGGCTGATTTGGCAACCGAAATCATACTACCTTTCTTCTACAGTTTAACTGGGCATCATACTTAGAAAGCCAGTCCATACCCAATATAACATCATACCCTCGGATAGGAAACACGATAAGGTCCGAAGGAAAATCCTGACCCTTAACATTGATTTTACAGTCTTTACATACTAAGCCAGTCACATATTTTTCAGTCAAAGAAGTGCTAATCTCAACCAAATAAGGCAATCTTTCAGGTTGTATATTAACACATTGCTCATAAGTAGATGCAATGAAAGAATGTGTAGCACCAGAATCAATCAACACTTTAACTAGTTGATCGAGCATAAGGAAGTTACCTTCCGCAACTGCCGCTGCCTCAGGTGGTTCCTCCAAATCTACTGCGTAGGCTTGAGCCTGAACCCGCTACTGTTGAGATGCACCACCAGTAGGTCGACCCTGAAAACTCTGGGTCGCTGGCCGACCCCCAGACCTCTGAAATCTAGGACAATCCTTCACCCTGTATTTGTTGCTGCCGTAACCTAAACATGTTCCTGCTTTTACCCTACAGTCAGCCTCCAAATGGCCCAGTCGTTTACAGTAAGCACACTGCGGTGATAAAGCACTAACACTGCCCCTTGAAGACCCAGAAGCTGAAAAAGTAGTTGTACCACTCTGCTACTGAGGTCTCACAACACTAGGCCTATATTGACCTTGAGACTGGGCCGGCCTGTACTGTGACTATGCCTGGTAGGTCCCCTGCTAAAACTGGGGCATATAGAAACCATACTGACCCTGAGGTCTAAAAGAGCTTTGTTGTACTGGTGGCCTGTACACAACTTGCTGACCCTGCGGCTGAAATGGCCTCTTACTAGGCTGACCAGGACCAATCTGCTCTTCTTTCCTCTTCTCCAACCTAGAAGCCTCATCAAAGGCCTCTGAAAAAACATCATACTAAATCAAGGCCATTGCATCCTGAATCTCTGGCCTCAATCCCAAAATAAACCTCCGAGTTTTACGCTCCTGATCTGTTACAAATTCCGGTGCATACCTGGATAGCATAGTGAAATTGGCCTCGTACTGGGCCACTGTAGCATCACCCTGAACCAAAAACAGGAACTCCGCCTCTCTTCATTCCAGCGCAATCCTCGGGACGTACTTAGCCCAGAACGCCGTAAGAAAGGTATCCCAAACATAAGGAGTACCTTATGCCTCCCAACCAGATTTCACTATATGCCACCACTCTTTAGCCACGTCATCAAACAAATAAACCACAAATGTAACTTTTCTCTCATCAGTATAATCCAAAGGATCAAATATCTTCTCAATTTTGCTGATACAAGCCTCTGCCTTTCTATAATCCGCCTCACCTTGGAATCTTGGTGGATAGAAACCCAGAAATTCCTTTAATATACTACGCCCATAATAACCACCCTGTGTGTTCAACATCTGAGTTTGCACAGCCTGTGCCTGAGCTGCGACGCCCGAGACTTAGCCGTACATTTGATTACTGTTGCATCCACTATTTGTGCATTTTTACTGTACTTTACTTGTTTCTTTACGTGACTACTATTCATCACATTTTTCAACTATTTATTTTCCTTGAATTAGCATTTTTCATAAATCATATTAATTGTTATAGGAATGAGAAAATGTGCATTTGAGCTACAATTGTTAGGAACGCTTATCTAGAAAATGACCTGTTGAAACTAATGAATAGTGTTACGTAACTTAACTTAGTGTTTTAATTAGCTAGCATTAATTTGCACTTTTGGACATGGTTCTAGCTAGTTTAACTCATATTTTGACCACACACTCTCACTAAAATAGCTCACCTACACATATATACTCAACCAACACACAAAACAAGTCATAACTTAGCAAAAACAAAAAAAAAGAAGTAGGAATTACTGTAGCAAATCCGAACCGCCCTTTATGCATCCAAGGAGGAATTTTTGCTCACCAATTCTTCATACCAAGCCAAGCCAAGCTAGTTTCAAGTAGTTTAGGACATGTGCAACCCTTCTAGGTGCTCCTACGCGCTTTAGGTGAGGGATTTCATGAGTTCTTGCATTATTTGAAAATGATGTCAACTGATCAAATTGGTAGATTTGCTATTAAATGTTTATCCAATGCTCAAATATGCTTATGTATGCTATATATAAGTAGTAGAGACCTAATTTATGCTATTGTTTCATAGTTTAATCGGCTGAAATTGCTCGTTGAATATTTGGCATGAATAGTGACGGGAATGTTAGAGTTTTGTAAAATCGGACCCTATAGCTTGAATTAATGGTTCTAATAGGTGCTTTAGATGTTAATGAAAGTAATAAAAAGGCCCCGTAGGGTTTAATTTCTCATAACCTAGCTAAAGAAGGAAATAGCCGACTTTTAGAAAGGGGTTTCGTGGTTATCGCGAATTCGGGTTGAATTGGCCTCCACATTTAGTAATCCTGGGCTATTTAAGACCTAACTAAGCTTTTCTAGCTCCCATTTGAGTCCCGGTTGTGGTACGTGAAGTACAAAGTTAAAAGAGGAAATTTGGGGCTTTCGGGCTAAATGCGGGTGTGTACGTGATTTCGAGGGTTCTAATGGTGCCTAAGGGGTTAGAAACATGGTATAGTCCGCTTGCTAATCTAGAACCACAACATGAGTTTGGAAGGAAAACGGGTTGGGTTACAAAGGGGTTTAAGTACAAATTCGATTGTCTCATGCTTCTAAGACCTTGGCATGATTCCTTGTGTGTTTAAATGTAGTTTCAAGGTGTTTTGGAGCTTTTGTTATAGTTCTATGTGGATCTTGAATATGCCTCTTCGTGATTGGCTCAATTGCTTATATAAAATGCTTCTATTCTAACTATTTCGAGGTCAACCTACTTTGTTGATCCTCCTATGTGTTATTGTTTATATTGTTGCTCTTGTCTTATCATTGTTAAGTGCATTGCATATTGGTTGCACAACCATAATGTTAGGGGTAGATGTGTTGACTATCGGCTGGGTAGCAGAGGGCTTGCCAGTGGATATTCAAACTTAATACCCTATTCCCTCATTCACCTGGTCTAGAGATTGCCAAGGGATGTTGGGTAGTAGGATTTTCGGGGTACATCCGGAGTATACCCATTGAGGTGATTGGGAATTTGTCGGCATATTGATCGTGGTTCGTGGATCGTGGTTCGTGGCCAAAGATAAGAGAATCATGGAGTTTGGGGTTAAGTGTATCGTATTCTTTGATATGTGTGGTTATTTACTGTTTCAAATGTACTTTAATTGCTTTTCTTGTTAACTATTATATTTGTTGCATTGCACGTCCCGTTTGGCCTTTATCCCTCACTGGGCAATTGTGATTGCTCATACCTCGCTAACATGTTTTAGGAGGTGCAGTTGGAGGAGGAATTGCCTTAGTTGCTGTGTGATACTTGCTTGAGGTGGATGTGTTCCCTGTTGGTTATATGAAGACTCTGTTTGTATTACTTATGTCCTATTTTGGAGCCTATGGGCTCATGTACATATTTGTTTAGTTGTAAGTTTGAATGTAATGTATGATATGTATCCATGGCATGTAATAACTAATATTCTTACCTTTAGTTGTTGTATGCTTGTGTGTGGTTGCAGGGGTTGTATGGTTAACTTAATTTCTAAGAATGTTTAATTGATAACATAGAATGGTACGATAAGCGACTAAGGACAAGGAATTAAGTTGTGAATGCATGCTTATATGTATATCAACTGTTTGTTTGTATCGCTTAAGGCTCGGATGCCCTTGAAGCTAGGCTTTGATTAGAATTGGTGTTCTAGGTTATTTTGTAGCTATATTGAATGTTTACAGGTTTCTATAATGTCCACGGTACAAGGGAGACTCTGTCCGTTTTCCCTAAAATTTTGAGACTGGGTTTGGGATTGGGTTGATAATAGCATGGTTCTTAGAGCCTCCGATCTCGTGAGGGATCGGGGCATTACATGAGCAGCCTGCCCCGCCAATATCTATGCCTGACGCGCTATCACCTCGGTTATACGGTCCATAGCCACTACTAGACGGTCATACCCTTGATCTCTGCTGGGTGACGCCTGACCTAGTGCCTCATCATCACCTTGGGGCCTATCCCGTGTTCTCGGTCGACCCGCCATTCTACTATCAAAGAGTTAGCACAGGTTATAACACATAGACAGTTTATAGCACATAGGCAACAAAACTCACGTAAAGCACATAAATCACTTAAGTACTAATCACATAAATAAATTGATCACATAATCACATAATTCACTTATTCACCTAATCACTTAATCACTTAGTCATATTATCACATATTTCATTTTTCTTTCACTTCTTACATAATCTCATGCTAAGACCGTTACCCACATTCCAAGAATACCCCAGCTGACAACTAATATGCGCTCTGATAGCACTTAATGTAACGCCCTAACTTGACCCCACCAACGATCAGTCAGGACGCAACAGAATTTCTGCAGTATAACGACAATATCACGAATACCGGGCTCTAAACTAACCCCTTTGTAACTCATACAACCAACTTCAAGACCAACAACAACTCCACAACCATTTCAACAACATACAACGCAACCATTTCCATATATTAAACATCTATTCAACAGTTCATTCATAAGTTATACACCTCTGTTCCAACATCATACATAGGCTGTATCATACATTAGCAAAATAGATTATAAACCAGTCTAGTAATCTAATCATGCTCGAAAGAAAGACTATTAAACTAGCATAGTATAGGCCTTTATCTTTAAGTAAGTTATACAATACAATATATTACAAAAACTAAGAGGAACTCATGGAAACGACTTCGGCACATAAGACTCGTCCACATAAGGCACATTCTTAGCTTCTTGAGGCACGTACCCGTAATCCGGTTCAATAACAACTACTTGTAGATAACGATGAGAGTGAGCTTATATAAAACAAGCCCAATGAGTAATTCTATAGATCTTTCGTAAACATTTACTTACACTCGTAAACCACCCCATAAGCAATACATTCAAATAACTTATTCAACATTAAAGAAAGGCTACACAAACTTCCAACAATCAAAACTTATAATCTACTAATCCAATAACCTCTAAACCACTTTCTATCACTCACCCACTCATGCTACTACATTAACCTCACTAGAGACCAACCAAAAGCCATCCACAACAAGCCCAACAACCCTATTTTGGTAATGCTCTTGGCTGAATTTGCCGGAATTTTGCTACAACATTCCAATAAAAAATTCGACATTACAACATTACTACCCAACAATTAACAAACTTTTAGAAGCAACAACCAACCAATTCCAACCACTACAACAACAATTATTCAACAACAAGGCAAATTCTTAACTTTAATACCCACAAAATAGAAATTCATGATACTACCGTTCAAAACTTATATAAACACACATAAACGATCCTTGGCATCTACAAAGCAATAATCTAACAACAGTTTAACATTTCATCCGATAAAAATTCAATTATATGAAAATGACATAAAATAGCATTTTAAGATCTAGAATTGTTCTCTCACCTTTGATCCAAAACAAAGCTAGGAATGCATGCAATAGGTGCCCAACAAGCGGAATCCACCTTGGTTTGAAAAGCTTTGGCCAAAAACTAAGTTTTCTAAGAGAAAATTGCTTTGAAAACCTTTGAAATTTTCTCTCTTTTCTCCCCTCAAACTCTCGGCCTTGTGTGTGTGTTTGTGTGGTGTTTCGTGTTGTTTTTAGTGTGTGTTGATGCATGCAAAGCTTGAGTCAACTAATTTACAAAAGTCAAAGTTGAGACAATTAGTTAGTATTTTAGTATTTTTAGTCTTTTAATTGTCTTTTAGACTATTTTTGCTCACATATATGCATTTAACACTTAGACTATTTTAAGTAGTATATTTTTAGGTGACAACAATTTCCACATGCATATAGTTACACCCGACTCGATAAAAAAATCAATTTTTGCAAAAGGTGTAAAAACCATTAAAATTCCTAATCCGATTTAAAGTACGTTCTAATCAGACACAGATCTATTAATATCCAAGGACTAGGTTTCAAGACATTTAAAACACCCGTGTAAAAATTTTAGCGGACGTGTGTTCAAAATACTATTGACAAAAACAGACGATAAAATTTTTGATGCCGATTTTGATAAAAATTTCATGAATGCACAATTAGCACGTAATAGGAATATAAATCATAGAATTAGCACATTCTAACTCATATAACACATAAACAGGTTAAAACACGCAATTCTATGCAAAGGTAAAATTTGGAGTTTCACACGCTCTCTAGCTGACTGATCATCTTGATCATATAACTGGGAGGGAATGTGTCACATCAGAGGTGTCCTCTAATCACCATGATGAGGCTAGTCCCTCTTTTAGTAGACTCAGTTGTGAATATTCATGAAGAAATGAATGCCGGGCTCTTTCTTTTACTACTAACCCAAAGAAGTTTCTTAATGCTGATACTTTCTGTTTCATTGAGCCTCGAGCTTGTGGTCCTACTTTGAGTGTGCGTTCAATTGGATGAATCTATCAAGTCAAAGAAAATGTACGTAGCAGCAAGTTTGATGCATTGCTTATTTATCATTCTCGCTCGGGAGCCAAAACGAACCAGCCTGCTACCTACTGTACTGGACCTTCGATCAGGCATTCTACCTTTGTTGAATCGGAACCAAGACCACTGCATTGTGCTTAAATAGTTGAGCGACCACCGCCCAGTAACTTCTGTGAACAAATATAGATTCGTTCTTCGTACCTGGTCCAGCCTCACTATAACGACCCGACTCCCCACGTGGAGCCCACACAGAGTCTCACCGAGCCGCCACTACCCAGGAATTGTCCGCTATTGGCAGTCCCTGGCCCGCAGGCACAGGTCCCTCACGGTTTTGTCCTCTCGAGAATCTCTTCTCAAAAGGGCCCTAGTCGATGTAACGATCAAGGTATTGTCCGCTTTAAGCAAGACCACAAGGGTACCAATACTCGCACGGTTTTGTCCCTCCACGCAAGCAAGCCACAAAGGGAACCAATACCCACGTGGAAGGGCCCTGGGCTAATATAAGAGACTAACTCTTATATCCAGCTCTCTCACTTCCAAATCTTCCGATGTGGGATTGTGTTACCACATTCCAGCCCCCTTAAGAGGCCCCGCGCCCTCGCGGGCACAAGCACAAGGGAAGACTGGCTCTGATACAATTTGTAACGACCCGACTCCCCACGTGGAGCCCACGTAGAGTCTCACCGAGCCACCACTACCTAGGAATTGTCTGCTATTGGCAGTCCCTGGTCCGCAGGCACAGGTCCCTCATGGTTTTGTCATCTCGAGAATCTCTTCTCAAAAGGGCCCTAGTCGATGTAACGATCAAGGTATTGTCCGCTTTGAGCAAGACCACAAGGGTATCAATACTCGCACGGTTTTGTCCCTCCACGCAAGCAAGCCACAAAGGGAACCAATACCCACGTGGAAGGGCCCTGGGCTGATATAAGAGACTAACTCTTATATCCAGCTCTCTCACTTTCAAATCTTCCGATGTGGGATTGTGTTACCACACTCACAACCCTTCGCGGGTTGGTAAAAAGTCAGTTTTGTTTAGTAAGACGGAATTGGACAAAGAAAAGAGAGTACTCGACTAGAACAACGTCTAACAAAGACCGTAATTACATAGATAACTGCTCTTCCCATTCTCCATCTTTAAGGCTTTAAGGCGAACCGTATGGCAGCTGGAAAACGCAGTGCGCCTTGCCTTCTTGTAAATGGTGTCAATGAGAGCCATTTTAGTATCCCCTGTTGACCTTCTTTTGTAGATAGAATCTTCAATGAGTGGAAACAAGCAACCTTACTAATAAAGTGCTTGTTAAGTAAGGTCGGCTTTCGAGCCCAAGCCCTTTGTATGGGTTGCTTGGATGCTTTCGCGCATCTTTCTCATAACGGGCTTTCCTTGAGTTTTCAATAAGGGGCATGAAAGCCATTACGCTAACGCACATCAATTTTCTTGAAGGAAAGCTAACGAGCGCCCTTACGTTTTGTTCGCTTGCTCTGCAGTACGAGCCTCATACAGAGCCGCGCTCCTTTAATATGATAAGAAGAAGGGGGGCCATCTTATTTTCTGCACCAATCCTTATTTACTACTACATCATTTTTTGGGTGTATAGCTTAGTTGGTAGAGCATTGGGCTTTTAACCTAAGGGTTGCAGGTTCAAGTCATGCTATACCCAAACCTACCTTACACTCTACTATGAGTAAGGAGGTATAGTAGCCTTCAAAGATTACTCTTTGGCCTTTAGATTCACTTTGGCGACTTTGCCCTTTTCTATTCATTCCCATTCCCATGCCAGCTCCCTTAAGTTATCTTCAATTGGAGTCAAAGACTCCTATGCTTAAAGACTTAACTTAAAGAGGAGTGAGTGGTACCCCTCCTTTAGCAATGGAAGTCTCTTTATCTTCGGTTTTCTATTTAGTACCCATGCCTTGTAGCAGTCCTTGTCTCAGTTTAAGCCCCCGCCCTTGGAGTCTAAATGCTAGTTCATAGGGCTCGTCAGTACTAGTTTAAAAGCCAGTTTCCGTAGTGGTATTCCTAGCAGTCTATCTTTATCTCAAAGTCCCGTTATTTTACGCAAAAGAAAAGGAGAGCCTTCATAATTGATTTCTCCATTTAGGATAAGAGTAGGCAATAGCTAAGTCAAAGGTTAGGCTAACGCTAAGTGTTAAGGAGAATACTCTCTTAAATTCAAAAAATAAGAAAGAATTTAGAATTAGGAGGACTCTCATATCTCTCTGGAGAAACAAGGGCAAAAGCAGGAAGCAGGCCAACCAGGGGGAGGTATCCGAGTAAAAAGGTAATGGAGTAAGCTAGTCATTCTCTTTCCTTTCGAGGAAATCTTTTCCTTTGGCTAAACCAGTGCCAGTCTTTTCACCTTCTGCCTTTGCTGCTGGTCAAAACGAGAGAATCTGATTCCTACCAAAATCAGTTTGCTGTCGATCCAAGCGCTGACAAAGATAAAGGATCTAGGGAAAAGATAATTTTTTTCAATCTAGCAGTCAAAGCAAAAGGGGTGGCCAATAACAGCATCAAAGACTATTATGTTATTAGCATTTACTCCAACTCATCCATGCCATTTTTATATAAGGAATTTCGATTGAGAATGATACCTTATTCGCTCTGCTACAGCGAATGAACTAAATGGTAGACCATCGAGGGTGGGTGAACGACTCGCCCAAGCTTCTCGTTTGGATCAAAATCGTGGTGGAAATGCGGTTGAAAGTAGATGATTGATCACTCTATAGTGTGATGTCTCGACTTTAATTAAAGATTCTGTTAGTCTTCAGCCTCGTTCAGTTTCTTTGTTTTGAATAGTGATGAAAAACTGAAAGAAATCCTTTCCCTTTGTCTTTACTACTCGATCAGAGGGCTTTGATAAAGGTATTAAGAGAATAGCTCAGAAAGAGATGACAAGATAAGATTGAGATGAATGCTCAGGCTTCACTAGTTGCTTGCACCCTTGTGACCCTATGGGGAAAGAGTCTCCTCTTCATTCAGAAAGGTTGGGCGGCGGTTGAGAGAACATTTTGGCGATAGTTCCAGAGGGGAGCGGTCGACGGGTCTAAAGCATCTTTCGATCGATGAAAGGCAATTTGATTTTCATAACCATTAGCCAAAAGCTATCTATGATTCTAGAACAATAGAATTCTACATCAATAGAGGATGCAACAGAGGTTGTAGTTTATCTTCCAGTTGTTCCAAGGACTGATTCTGGAACAGAAGTTTGCACTATAGAATCAACATTTGAAGAAGCAGACGAATCATAGGCCAGCGAATAAGCAACTGAAGTATCTACCTTTAACTCTTCCGTGGCTCTATAGCTAGCATGGAAGAAGAAGAGATAGGGGATTCGACAATTTAAGTCCAAACTAACAAGTGAGAGCCTGATGCTGGTGAGTCAGGTACAACAGAGGAAATGAATTCAACAATTCCATGAACGGTGGTTGGAGCGGACCTTTCCGTAAGGGAAGACGTGGATCCTCGATCAAGTCTCATCTTTTGAGTGAGGATGTTCTTTCTTTTTTGGAAGCTAAAGTCAAATCTTAAGCAGCAGATACCACTAGAGAAAATGCAGATGAAAGATATGCTTAAACAGAATAATCCAATCTTTCATCCACTGAATCATACATAACATACACATTTGAATCCGCAGAATCATAGGAATTAGAAAAAGTAGCCACTAACACGTCTGTAGAAGCAAACAAGGGGTTTTACGGTGAAAAGAGTAAGTTCAAGCTTGAGGGCCCCTATTTAGGATCAGGTTTCAGTGTAGTAAATAAATTCTTTTTTTTATAGTTTCATGGAACGATGAGGGAAGACTATGCCATTAGAGGAAGGGTGGTTCTTAGTCTTATTGAGTGAGAAGTTCTTATAATGAAGATGCTTGCTAAGATACGGGTTTTGGCCCTATGAGAGAGAAATTCAATTCCAAAAAAGGATTTGAGTGACGAACCAGAAACTGGTGAAGAAGATAAGGCCGTCAAGGGCTAACTTCTATGATAGGGAATGAGTTCACTCCTTTTAGTCTCATGGGTGAAGAGAACCATTTAGTAACCTAAAGGAAAGGGAAGAACCGATGTTGTAAGGTAATGAGGAAACCAATTTAATAATAGAGGAGAAAGAGGCAGTAAAACAAAGATATCCTGTAACGCCCCATTCCCTCACGGAAATAGGAGCTATATATTCCCACTAAACACAACCCGATCCAAAACCCAAGTCACGAAATACGAGGAGAAACGGACAGAGTTTCCCCTGTTTATAGGACAAACAGTTTACCTGCACACAACAAATAAATGGACCAGTACCGTGTCCAAACATACATAACTCCATACATGCATTGAACTCAAACCACATTAAGCTATTACATAGACTAGGTTATCAAAGAACTCTATGACCTGGTTAAGCTTAAATACATTTATCTCCTACATTGAGCATATACAATTAATGAAAGTAAAACTTTACAACTTTTACAGCTCAAACCACATAACACGTAAGGCCACTCTTCAAGCACGAACTATCACGTGATCACGAACTACACTTCCTTTGGCTATAACCTGAAAGATTTATGATGAGGAGTGAGTATACCAATAATGTATACTCAGTGAGGGAGGGGGAAACGGGGACAGTATACCGGGTTCGTGCAATGCAGCAATTTAACACAATTAACACAATAAATAAACAATGAATAACAATTCTAATACCATACTTTAAAAGGATACGATCGATAACCCTTATCACTCCAACTTTTGAACCACGATCACGATCACGATCACGATCACAATCAATGTGCCGGCATAATCCCCAAACACTCCAGTGGGTGTACTCCGGATGTACCCCGAATATCCTACGACCCAACACCCCCTGGCAATCTCCGGACCAGGCGAGTGAGGGAATAGGGTACAGAGCTAGAGCACCAACCCTGGCAACCCCGCTGCCGCCCAGAGAGGCCCATCGCATCCGTCCCGACTATATGGTTGCGCAACCAAAGACTCGATAACACAAGAAACAATAATAATAATAACAATATAACAAAATAAGCCGATATACACACAAGAAGGACAACAAAAGAGGTTGTCCTCACACATTAACTAGTTGACCACAATAGAAGCGAAATAACAAGCATTAACCATTAACTCATTCTATTAACTATAAAACTGACAAATCTTGTTAGAATACGCTAAATCACATTAATAGCATGAAAACTATTTAACATATTCGATATACAATAGAGAAATGCAAATAAGATGCAACTCCCTCACCTTGTTAAGCCCTTCCTGTAAGAATTTAGTTAAGAACCCTTTCCATATTCTCCGAATGCACCAAATCCTTCCATTCTACTACATAATACAATCAACTAACTATATAAGAAATTATACATTCATTCTCGGGTATTCCACTTAGCATGCATGGGGTTCTAAATCACATAGACTAACTAGACATTTAACATGCTAGAATTACCAAGTTAATACATGTAGAACACTTAAAACACTTAACTAGAATATTTTCAAACTTCTACCATAAAATACTTCATTCAAGCATAAACTCAAACACTTAGTTTTCAATATATACATTATTAACTAATCCTTGATCTAACATGAAAATAACCATAAAAACCTTCTAAACTATCAAAAGAGTGCTCTTACTCACTTATGAACTCTAAAATACAAGATAGATATGGAATACAACACATAGCAAGTAGATCTTCATGAAAACATGCCCATTTACAAAATTTCTAACAGAACCTTAAATTTATCAAATTCATTACCTATGTTCTTGGACTTCAAATTCTCTGGTTTTTACATATAAATGTAGATCTTCGAGTGTAGTTGATTTTAGAATCAAACAGAGCTTAATTCCAGTTTAAAATCAACAAGTTATGACCTTTCCCGTGCAACTACACAAACTGTCCAGTAGCAGCGATTTTCAGGACACATTTTGAAAATGGCTAAATCGGAGGCCTAAAACGTTGGAATTAGCCTTAGCTCTAGAAATCAACATTTGTTCTAAACTGCCTAATCTAGCTGCTATGTAAATTTCGTTAATTTTTGAGTACGTTTGCTATGTCAAAATAGCTTCGAAAGACAGGGACAGTGCACTATTTCGAAATTCAGATTTTGCATACTTGAATTCTCTTGATGTTTTCTTGCATTTGAGCTATCTATGGGCATTAATCTAGCATGTAACACATCCCTATACTTCACTTAGAACATTAAACAAACACATTGTCTACATTTATATTCATATCTAGCAAAGTATCAACTACAACTAAAATCAACTATACACAAGCTATAAAACAAGAAATGTGTTCTCTAGCATCTAAATAACAAGTATTAAGCATAGATTTAACAATATCTAACATAAATAATGACTTTTGAAAAATGGGTTAGAAAATGTCCTCACCTTTTTTCTGCAAAATAAATGAAAAATAAACCGCTAGAAAGATGCTACACGTCACCACGAACTCAAAAATGCTGGAATTGCGCCTTGGTTCCACTCCAAACTCAAGATATAAGCAAAAATGTGCAAGGGTTTACTATTCATGGTTTTAGCTTGGTCACGGGTGGAAGGGAAGGAGAAAAGCTGATTTTGTGTTTTGTTTTGGCTTATTTAGTATTTAAGTGGAAAGTCAAAGGTCAAAGCTTCGGTCAACTCTCGCGTAGAAAAATCAGATCTGCGCCACCTTACGAAAACAGCCATAACTTCTTCTAGAAAACTCCAATTCACGAACGGTTTGAACCTATAGAAACTAGACTCGTAGAGCTTTCCAACCATATATAATTTGCTACCTAACTCTTCCCCAATTGGTTCATATTTAATTCCAAAGTTGACCCAAAATTTGACTAACTTAACATTGCATTTTTATTTTTAATCCCAAGTTTACCCTTCATTAAACATTTCAAAAAAATTTCCACCTTGTCCTAGTTGGTCAATGAAGGTGAAAAGTAGATAAGATGCAATTTAAATGAACTTTGAATGCAATTTTAAATTTTAAAACACTAAATAAGTCATGTAAATGCACATATTATTTTTCAAATAATTATTAAAATAAATGAATGCACATGTAATGAACGTTCGGGTCCTCGCAGCTAGCATTTAAGATAACATGTAATTAAATGCAATACTAGTAAATACATGCCGAGTTCGGGGTATCACATCCTTCCCCCCTTAAAACAATTGCGTCCTCGCAATTCTTCTTCTGATAGAACTCGACATCAACTGAAGTCCAACTCTGGTTACTCTTCATCGATTGCTACAGTAAGAACACTGAATAAGAATGCCCATAGGAAGACCCAAGAAGAAATCCCAATAGTACTGCTTAAGAGCTCCTAAGTAATAAGGCCAAATAAAGGCTCGAATGAGAATGTCAAAGAAAATACTGTGCATCTAATAAGATAGTCAAGTAGAATACCAAATGTAGAATCCCGACCGGACGAGAACTAAATGAGAATCTCAAGTGGATGCACCATATATAAAACCAACCTTCGAGGCCCCATCACTGTTTGCTGAGTGAGAATTTTGTACAACAAGAAGCACCAATAAGGAAATATCAGAAGAATGCCCAATAAGAAAATACCAAGGGAATGCTTCAGAGAACAGCCATGCAGAAACCCCAGAGAATCCATTCATCTAGGACTGCTGAATATAGAAGAATGTCTTAGAGGAAATCCCAATAACCAAGCTCCAACTATAAACACCAACTCCCAAATAAAGGGATGATCAAATGCTTCTCATTCCAGCTAATTCACATAACTTGAAGAGCCTACTACTAATCACTTCTCTTCAGGGGAAAGAAGAAATCTTTCTTACTATTTCAACGGGACATGTATGAATGCCAAGATATCACATTTACACATATATGCTTTAAACTATTATGCAAGCATGTTTATAAAAGAGTTTATAAAACAGTTTATTCATCAAAGTCATTCAAGCACGACAATCATAACACAACTTAATACAAGACATTCAAATACACATATTACAAGTAACAATTCAAGTAATTAACAATTCACGAGGTAGATTCGATTCACAAGGTCAATTCAATGCACAACTAGCCACTCCACTTAACTTAGCACACATTTAGCATATAACACATAACTATATCACATAGGTGCACACATTCTAGTCAAGGCACACAATCTCACATACAGGCACACACTTTCGAGACACACTTAACGAGCATACAATCAAGGTTTACTACCCAACAGACCGAGGATCCTATCCCGGCTGAGAGCTAACTAAGCTCTGATACCACTTGTAACGCCCCATTCCCTCACGGAAATAGGAGCTATATATTCCCACTAAACACAACCCGATCCAAAACCCAAGTCACGAAATACGAGGAGAAACGGACAGAGTTTCCCCTGTTTATAGGACAAACAGTTTACCTGCACACAACAAATAAATGGACCAGTACCGTGTCCAAACATACATAACTCCATACATGCATTGAACTCAAACCACATTAAGCTATTACATAGACTAGGTTATCAAAGAACTCTATGACCTGGTTAAGCTTAAATACATTTATCTCCTACATTGAGCATATACAATTAATGAAAGTAAAACTTTACAACTTTTACAGCTCAAACCACATAACACGTAAGGCCACTATTTAAGCACGAACTCTCACGTGATCACGAACTACACTTCCTTTGGCTATAACCTGAAAGATTTATGATGAGGAGTGAGTATACCAATAATGTATACTCAGTGAGGGAGGGGGAAACGGGGACAGTATACCGGGTTCGTGCAATGCAGCAATTTAACACAATTAACACAATAAATAAACAATGAATAACAATTCTAATACCATACTTTAAAAGGATACGATCGATAACCCTTATCACTCCAACTTTTGAACCACGATCACGATCACGATCACGATCACGATCACAATCAATGTGCCGGCATAATCCCCAAACACTCCAGTGGGTGTACTCCGGATGTACCCCGAATATCCTACGACCCAACACCCCCTGGCAATCTCCGGACCAGGCGAGTGAGGGAATAGGGTACAGAGCTAGAGCACCAACCCTGGCAAGCCCGCTGCCGCCCAGAGAGGCCCATCGCATCCGTCCCGACTATATGGTTGCGCAACCAAAGACTCGATAACACAAGAAACAATAATAATAATAACAATATAACAAAATAAGCCGATATACACACAAGAAGGACAACAAAAGAGGTTGTCCTCACACATTAACTAGTTGACCACAATAGAAGCGAAATAACAAGCATTAACCATTAACTCATTCTATTAACTATAAAACTGACAAATCTTGTTAGAATACGCTAAATCACATTAATAGCATGAAAACTATTTAACATATTCGATATACAATAGAGAAATGCAAATAAGATGCAACTCCCTCACCTTGCAAAGCCAATCCTGTAAGAATTTAGTTAAGAACCCTTTCCATATTCTCCGAATGCACCAAATCCTTCCATTCTACTACATAATACAATCAACTAACTATATAAGAAATTATACATTCATTCTCGGGTATTCCACTTAGCATGCATGGGGTTCTAAATCACATAGACTAACTAGACATTTAACATGCTAGAATTACCAAGTTAATACATGTAGAACACTTAAAACACTTAACTAGAATATTTTCAAACTTCTACCATAAAATACTTCATTCAAGCATAAACTCAAACACTTAGTTTTCAATATATACATTATTAACTAATCCTTGATCTAACATGAAAATAACCATAAAAACCTTCTAAACTATCAAAAGAGTGCTCTTACTCACTTATGAACTCTAAAATACAAGATAGATATGGAATACAACACATAGCAAGTAGATCTTCATGAAAACATGCCCATTTACAAAACTTCTAACAGAACCTTAAATTTATCAAATTCATTACCTATGTTCTTGGACTCCAAATTCTCTGGTTTTTACATATAAATGTAGATCTTCGAGTGTAGTTGATTTTAGAATCAAACAGAGCTTAATTCCAGTTTAAAATCAACAAGTTATGACCTTTCCCGTGCAACTACACAAACTGTCCAGTAGCAGCGATTTTCAGGACACATTTTGAAAATGGCTAAATCGGAGGCCTAAAACGTTGGAATTAGCCTTAGCTCTAGAAATCAACATTTGTTCTAAACTGCCTAATCTAGCTGCTATGTAAATTTCGTTAATTTTTGAGTACGTTTGCTATGTCAAAATAGCTTCGAAAGACAGGGACAGTGCACTATTTCGAAATTCAGATTTTGCATACTTGAATTCTCTTGATGTTTTCTTGCATTTGAGCTATCTATGGGCATTAATCTAGCATGTAACACATCCCTATACTTCACTTAGAACATTAAACAAACACATTGTCTACATTTATATTCATATCTAGCAAAGTATCAACTACAACTAAAATCAACTATACACAAGCTATAAAACAAGAAATGTGTTCTCTAGCATCTAAATAACAAGTATTAAGCATAGATTTAACAATATCTAACATAAATAATGACTTTTGAAAAATGGGTTAGAAAATGTCCTCACCTTTTTTCTGCAAAATAAATGAAAAATAAACCGCTAGAAAGATGCTACACGTCACCACGAACTCAAAAATGCTGGAATTGCGCCTTGGTTCCACTCCAAACTCAAGATATAAGCAAAAATGTGCAAGGGTTTACTATTCATGGTTTTAGCTTGGTCACGGGTGGAAGGGAAGGAGAAAAGCTGATTTTGTGTTTTGTTTTGGCTTATTTAGTATTTAAGTGGAAAGTCAAAGGTCAAAGCTTCGGTCAACTCTCGCGTAGAAAAATCAGCTCTGCGCCACCTTACGAAAACAGCCATAACTTCTTCTAGAAAACTCCAATTCACGAACGGTTTGAACCTATAGAAACTAGACTCGTAGAGCTTTCCAACCTTATATAATTTGCTATCTAACTCTTCCCCAATTGGTTCATATTTAATTCCAAAGTTGACCCAAAATTTGACTAACTTAACATTGCATTTTTATTTTTAATCCCAAGTTTACCCTTCATTAAACATTTCAAAAAACTTTCCACCTTGTCCTAGTTGGTCAATAAGGTGGAAAGTAGATAAGATGAAATTTAATTGAACTTTAAATCCAATTTAAAATTTAAAAACACTAAATAAGTCATGTAAATGCACATATTATTTTTCAAATAATTATTAAAATAAATGAATGCACATGTAATGAACGTTCGGGTCCTCGCAGCTAGCATTTAAGATAACATGTAATTAAATGCAATACTAGTAAATACATGCCGAGTTCGGGGGATCACATATCCTATCCGTACAGTTTAGAGAGGAGAGCAAGACCTTAATTAAAAAGAGCAAGCCTTCGAAGCCACGAGTAGAATACTTGGAATCAATCCCTTGAACTGAACGAACAGGCAAACAAGTGCCTTAAAGCCTCTCTTCCTAAAACCTAAAAGAGAATGAGATTCCCTCTCCTCTTCCTATGATTATGGAAAAAAAGTATGAAAGAGTTTTGCCCCTGGTTTGAATATTGGCTACTAGCAGGCTTGACTTGCCCATATCCTCATGATTTAACTCGCATTCAGCTGGTCTTGTTCCTGCGGTTGTCCTTTTGATAGGCCATTCCCCTTATCCATGTCTTGATCCCTCATTCCCCTAATTCGTTGTTACTGATTCATTCAAGACATAGACTGCCCTCTGTCTTATTAGCGCAGGTGTTCATAAACGATGAAAGTCGCTAAACTTAAGACACGAGTTGAGAAAGATAGGCCCTCGCGAGGGCTTTTAGGGACTGGGAAAAACGGGTGGATTATAGAGCTAGGGGCAAATCGAAGGTTTGTCCATCGAGATTAGGCATGGACGAGCCTCGACTGGGCCAGCATTGATGAAAAACTGACAAAATCAAAACTTCGCCCATCGTATCATTAACCGTGTATGATTAAAGATCAAGTCCAAAATTTGAGTCTAATAGACCATCTCTCTCATCTCAGGGTAGGGCAAGGAATTCAATCAAATCTTTTGTGCCAGCCCAAACTAATTACTATTTTTGGAAAGGAAGGAATGCTGGGAACAACTCTTTCATTTCCACCGGTTCTTGAAAGCTATCAATCCCCGCTTCTCCCTCGCACCGGTTCTGCATCAGATGATGAGCCCATGTGCAAATTTTCACTTTTATTGTCACCCGATAGGTAGGCTATTAGATTGCGTCGAAAGCCTACCAACGCATAAAGGTTCTGATTCGAGCGAGAGCCTAAACGGGGAGGCAAGAAGCTCTTGATCAAAAGCTCCACTGCTCAGAATAGTGAGAAAGACTTTTCAAAATTAGATCAAATTGATCGAGAGTCTCATCATCTGTTAGGTGGGCCAACCAACCGACCGAGTTAAGCTAGGCGTCTATGTCATAAAACCTTTCTAACGCTAAGAATCCCATTATTAATCGAATCGGTGCGGATCCATTTCATTGGCAAATGAAAAATCTATCATTTTAACATTCAGAAAAAAAACCTAGAAAAGAGGAAGGGTCACTAAGACAAGAGCTAGGTAAGCAAGCATGAAGGAGAGGTCCAAAAAGGCGAATATCTCGATTGAGTGACTGTAACAGCTATGGTTTACAGTCAATAGTTCTTAACCAACCTTTTCTCTTCGAGCTTTATAAAGCTTTGAGAGAGAATAGGGACTAAGGTAGACCTTTGCTTCTAACTAAATTGGACCCGGACTTTCTTTCATCTCTTGCGGAGCCCTGAGAAAATCACCGGCGGCAGGTTAGTACAGTTATCCTGCTGCTGATTTGGCCTTGCATTAATTCAAGAGCCTTTTTCTTTAGTCTAGGATTCTAAATGATAATCAAATCAAAGGTATGAAGTAACTTGACTGATAAGGAGAGGAAGGTAGACGTTGGACCGATAGGGAGAGGGTGGAAGATGCTCGACCGATAGGGAGATGAATGGAGTTGGATGGTGAGAACAAGAAGTGGTTGTCGTCAAATGGCCAGTAGCTCTACTAAGCCAAGAACTGCTCACTCCCTTTTCTTCGCGAAAAACATGTGCAGGTAGCCTAGGAGAAGAGAAGCAGGCTACCTCTGCCTACCTCCTATCTATATCTATAGACGGCAATGGTAAAAGCTGGGTTGCATGGTAACTGTATCGGCGGTCGGGGTTGGCGCTACGCCTTCTATCTAGGTCGCTCTTATGTACGCCCCACCTCACATAGAAGAAGGGGAACCACTTCAATAGAAGAACCCATGTGAGTGGGAAGGGATTGAATCATTCATTCATCGGATGTCTTCTTCCGTGATCTATTTCATGTCAACTCTAATTAGTTATCAAAAAGCCTACTTTACAACGGGAACGTTGTCTCCCAAGAACCATAAGGTTCCCGGTAACAGGCCGCATCGGCCTGATGACCTTCATCACCCCCAACAAAGCCTTTATTATGTCTTTCTTTCTGAAGGGCTATTAATGAACTATTAAAGATATCAGTGTGATTGATCAGACAAGCACCAAGGGCTTTCGGTAGATGCAGAGCCAATGATTTTGGTCGAACAGTGTCACAAGTATAAGGTTACAGAACTGAAGCCTTCGCCAACTTTGATAGGCATAGCATTGTAAGCAAATAGAGTAGGGAGCTTACCGTTTCTTTCTATTAGAGTCACGAGCTTGTTGTAGTCGGTCCTAAAGGGAGAACCCCGCTGCTTACTTGTTATATCCCAGCATCGTTGCACAGCTCATCTCATTCTTCGAGTCCTGCTTCCCCCTTCCCCTTCTCCCCGTTCTTACCATCCATATGAGTATAGCCAAGTGGTAAAGCATTTTGGTTTTGGTACCGGCATACAAATGTTCGAATCCTTTTACTGCAGATTATGAACACCTGATCAGATCTGTCAAGAACGAGCTAACGACTATAGGGGAAGCGACTGACTACAGTCCCTGAGCCCAGTTTGTAGTAAGCCAAAAGTTTGACTTTTTCTTACTTTACTAAGAGAAGGGAAAGACATCCTTCCAACCGTGGAATTGAACTCAAGGCTGACTTTGGCCAGGTTATTTCATCAATCTCCTAGCCCTTGCAATACTCCTTGTTCCGTAGACCAATCGCTGGTTGATCTGATCGGACCCCGGACACACGAGAACCTAGCCAGGGAGGAATGCATGGTTCTGTGGCACTTCATGGGAGGGATGTTCGCAGTCCTCCTCTCTCTAATCTAACCCTACCTTGCTTGCCCAGGCCTGCGGATACATTAAGAGCATGAGGGGGCTAATTTGCTTGCTTGTGTAGGCGAGGACCGCTTGGCTAGGGCATGCCAGAGGAGCTTCGAGTGACTTGATTCCTTTCTCTTCGACAGCCCTAACAAGTCACTTGAAGCTCTGCCCTTTCCTTTGCCCCATGCTGTCTTCCTCCAGTTGCCCCTACCCAATAGGCCAAAAAAGGTTGTAGTCAATTGTCGTGCCCGTTCTCATCAAACAAAAGACTACCATACACACTGCCAGCAAGCTACCCTCGCCTACCTCATCTATAGGCATTTCTATCCACCCGCGCGTCTCCTGACTGTAATGGTTGGGCTTGCCTCTACTCTTAGGTTGTGCTGCGTGAGCCTCCAAGCAAGCGAATGTTTTCAGGGTTAAAGGTATGAAATAACTCGACTAATAAGGAGAGGAAGGTAAATGCTCGACCGATAGTGAGAGGATGGATAAAGAGTTCTTTTTTCGCTTCGACTACCCGAAGGGAAGGCTTGGCTTGCGAATCGATACCGTCGCTTGATCGCCCCTATTCTTGTGAGCTTCTGATGGTAAACCCTTAGCATAACAGAAAGAAGGTAGGTAGGGAAGTCGAATAGCTTCCTCATAACCTAACAACTTTAGTGGTACATTAGCAGAAAGATCTAAGAAAGGGCTTAGGTGAATTCATGGGTCTTTACTCAACTCCTAAATAAGGGCTTCTGCTTTATTTCATGACCCAGTTGGCTAACGAAAGAAAGACGAACGGGAATCCCAAGACGAGGCATCCTTTTGTGAACAAGCGGGCTCGGCTACATAGAACGAACGCTAGGATATTTGAGGTGTCGATATTAAGCCACCCGTCCCAGGTTTAGGTGAAAGAGAGTTCTGTCCATCTTAAGAGGTGAGGAAAGGCGATCATAACAAAAGAAGCTTCGCAAGGATCTCTTACAGTTCCTACTTCACTGTAACTATCCTTTCCTACTACTTTTTTCATTTCTTTCTATATACAAAAGAGTAGGTGATAAAGAAAAGAATAAAGATTGGCCGGATAAGCTACTAATAGGAGCTTCTTAAGGTATAGAGTGAACGAAGCCCTCTTCAAGTGCGATGACGATATTTGCGTAAGGCATAAGCAACAACATGACTTTTGGCATGTCATGGGATAGAGTTATAGAAAAGTGGATGAAAAGGGGGCTGGAAGTTATTTATCACATGAAAGGGACCCATTACCCAAAATTTATAGCTTGGGGTTAGGTATCCATTAACCAGTCTACTTTTTGAACCTACGATTCGCCCACATTTATAGCTCCCGAGAAATGGATTTTCCAAAGGGCGGATACCCGTAAGAACCTTAAGGGCCTTGAGACCCATAATGAAATGTACCCAAAATGGATTTTTGAGTGCATTAACGCCCAGGAAAGAAGTTAGGCACTCATCTCAGTCTCAGGGATATGCCTAGAAGAAACTGCTGGTGTCAGGTTTTCGGGAATTGAATCAAGATTGTCTTGTGCCAGAACTGATTATACTAGGAGAAGAAAGCCAGTTTATTCCCATTCCCTTTAAGTCAGAGATTCGTTTAAAGCCTTTTGCTAGCATTACAACTAAATAAATGGCATTAGATTCATTAGCTATGGACGCATAGGTCTTCTAGCCTATAGCCACACAGAGAAAAAATGCGATTGAGAATACAATAGACTAGCGACGAACGAGCGAAGGGCTTCCCTACGCCCAAAGATGCTTTATGCCCAAATCCCCCCTGGACAAGAAATGGTTATAAACTGACAAGGTCAATGCATCTCCTTCCCCGGAGGACCTTATTAAAGAGTGATTGCCCTAGGGGCTATGCCCTCCTAAGCATGAAATGAGACTGTTGTGTTTTCACTTTTTAATGAGGAAAGTGCCTGGCCTAGAAAACCATCTTTAAGAAAGAAAGTTCCTTGCCACAAGCAAATTCAAGGCTCTCTCAACCCAAGGCAAGAGGTCAAGAGGCCGTGTCTGTATGGTTACCACCTAAAGCGGATAGTTTTTACAACTATAAAATCGAGGTAGAAATGTCTAAGATCTAGGGATTAGCTGGTTGGCAAAGTCAACTTCCTTATGGATTAGCTGATGAAAGAGTGGATTAGAGGTTTGAGCATGGAATGACTTAGAATAGAACGAGCACCTACGACTAAGGGGAATGGAATGCTGACTGCCAATGTGCCTTCAACCATTGAGAAGTGGATTCAAACTTCGGATACGCATCCCTACTAATAGAAAAGGTGAAGACCTGCACATCACCGAACTAGGTGCTACCCAAGAGTGAATTCCTATCCCTAAAAGATGTAGCTATCCGCCTTTCAGGACTAGCTCTATGAGGAGTTGGCAATGTGGTATAATAACTATTTCGTTTTTGTTTCATTAGCTGTGATGGCTCTTCTGATCAGGCTAGGCAAGCTAATCACGTAATCCAGCTTGCTTGTAAGGGAAGGAAATTTGTCTGTCTGGTGGGAGAAGTTAAGACGACTCTTGCACCTCCCCCAGTAGCGGTAGAGGAGCCATCGAATGTTATTGGCCAGTTCTCATCTTTCTCTGCAATAGCAACTTATTCTTCATAGGGGAGTTCAATATCAAGAGCATTAAACCCAAGGCCGTCAAGAGCCAGGCGTTCTATGACCTCATAATCAACTTTTTGATTTAGTGAAAATCAAACTAATAATCAACTAGGCAATCTAGCTGACATTGAAAGCAGATGCCATAAAGATGGAAATCAATTTGGCTTAAGGGAATGAAGGAACCCTAGGTCTCGGGAAGGAAGAATTTCACTAAGTTAAGGAAGGCAATGCAATGAATCTTCTTCACCTCGAAGGGAGTTTTCTCTTTTACCCCCAGGGTGAAAAAATATAAGAAGATATTTTATATAGAGGAAGCTCTTGTCTCTTACTCTTGCCCAAGAGCAGGTCAAGTCTATGTTTCCTAGGCAGGAAAGCAAGGAATGCTAACTTAATAGGGGTAGTAAAGTCACCTCCATTCTCGATTTGTAGTGCGACAGAGAGAGCTTTCCTTATTGTGATTTCTTTCTGCTTGTCTTCCTGGTCAATCAAGCTTTCAACGAGTGACTCTTGGTTGCAGGGCCTCAAATAGTTGGTTCATTCCGGCTCATTCAATTAGTTCATCTTTTTTCCTATTCCCTCATCTTCCTTATGTTGACTATCTTTAGCCTTAATGACATCCTTCGATTCCCCTAATTTAAAGAGATAGATCCTTATTTCCCATTCATTTTTCTATTTAACTGGTTATCAAGTATCAACAAAAGATCTTATTAGCTTAGAGGCGTAGCGATAACTTTTGACATTCCGCTCTTAGGCTAACTAGTATTGACTAATTAATTCCGACTCGGCTCGGGAATTTGCTGGCAACAATAGAAAGGAAGGGTCCATGTAGCTATTGCGCCCGCCCCCTTCTTAGTCAATGGGGCACAACAGGTTCGGTATCTACTACAAAAGAGAAAATCCACTTTGGATAACCATGCCTCTGCTAGGCAGTGTGTGGAATGGCCGAGAGCGGACCTTTTTGGATATATAATCCAAGTCGAGAGTAGAGTTACAAGAACGGCCATCTGATGGAAAATGACTTTCACGTTCGGTTCAAAGAGCACATTTTTCATTGAGAATTCCTTGTTCCCTTTCGTGTGAATTCCCCAACGGCCAATTCAAAACTTGTGGGGCCCTATCTATTCGATCTCTCGAGCCCAAAAGAAAACCCCCCACCCCTTCCGACTCTATATCTCTTTTGACTCTATATATGTAGGCACCTGATATCTATGAGGGTTCACCCACCCCGGTTACAACATTCATTTCTATTGTGCCTAAAATCTCTATTTCTGCTAATATTTCACGTGTTTCTATTTATGGTTCTTATGGAGCTACATTGCAACAAATCTTCTTTTTTCTGCAGCATTGTTTCTATGATCTTAGGAGCACTGGCCGCCGTGGCCCAAACGAAAGTCAAAAGACATCTAGCTCATAGTTCAATTGCACTTGTAGGTTATATTCGTATAGGTTTCTCATGTGGAACCATAGAATGAATTCACTCACTACTAATTGGTATCTTGTGTCAAATATATAGCTGATTTGGGTGCTCAAGCCAAAACGAATCCTATTTTGGCTATTACCTTCTCCATTACTATGTTCTCAGATGCAGGAATACCCCCGTTAGCTGGCTTTTGTAGCAAATTCTATTTGTTCTTCGCCGCTTTGGGTTGTGGGGCTTACTTCCTAGCCCTAGTGGGAGTAGTGAATAGTATTATAGGTCGTTGGGCTACCGGAAGGTTGCCACGAGTAAGTCAGTTTGGGAGACCAAAGGCAGTTCTCCATGCACTGGACACGTAACTTACTAAATCAGTTGCAACACAGATGGGAATGCATGCTACAAAATATAGGGTCGAGTCTGATACAACAACTATTTACTCAATATCCTTGTACGAGTCCACAATCACAACATGAGATGAACCTTGGCTTGGTCAATAGAAGTTGGCCTTTGATATAATAATACTCCCAGTTACTGCGCATGATCATATACTGAGGGGCTCCCCATCGGTTGTTGGAATGACGCGAGCCAGGATGGGTCTCAATTCAGAAAGATGAAGGGCCTAAAAGTTTAAATAGGGGGTTACAATTTCTCTATCTCATTGGGGGTGAAAAACGAATTGACATCACGATATGATACCGCCTTTTTTATTTTAGTTGGGAAAGAACGGCGAAGTCTATCCAAACCGTCCAATGAAGAATAAGAGGAGAGCAAAGCACAATTGGAGTGCGAAGTGCATGCAGAACGGGCATGGAGAAAAATAAGTGTGAAGGAGAAGTAGCCGAGCTCATTCCCTTCGCTTCCTAGGCCCAAAGCAATGCAGTCTTTCCTGGCCAAATCAAGGATTTGGGGCTTCTTGTTACGCTACTTAACTATATCAAATTTTTTTTAGTAATATATATGAATAGAAAGATAGATCCATCTATCTATCAAATCCGATTTCTCTTTTGATATCTAAAAAAGAATCGAAATCATTCAACCTTTCATTCAAAGAACTGGTCTTAGCCCTCCCGCTTATGAAACGGCTCTGCTGCAATGGATGGCAGAGGGTCCGTAGTACCCGAAGCACTAGAGTGATCCAGTATCCGGGAATAGGCCTAGAAGTGCCTACTACTACACCATGCCACAATTGGCTCTACACATTTACAGAGCTAACCCTTATCCAGTGCCTGGCATAGCTAAGGGGGCTTCAATCACTACTCTTTATCCCCATCTTCGCCCAGGCTAACGGGGTCTTACTTATTCAAGGGGAGAGTGGAGCCTCGAAAAGCACTATTAAGAGGTTTGAAGAAGCTCGACCGATAGGGAGAGGAATAGAGTTGGCCCTCTTCATTCTCTACAGGGTTCCAAACCTTTCTTCAACATAGGTGACAACGAGCGAGGCAGAGATGGAAGAGATCAAACACAGAAACAAGAAGCTCTATTTGGACCCTTTTTGATCATTTTGATAGAAGGGGATGAAGAAAGTGGACAAAACAAACTCTCATTTCTCATCAAACAAATAGGGGAAAAGAATCATACTATAAACGCTTCTAACCCAACACTTTCCTTCATAGAGCCGTGTATTGTAAGTGATCCGAACCTGCCTAGAGCGAGCCTCCCATAGAGGCAAGTGAAGTTGGTGAACCGTATGATGGGAAACTATCTCCTACGGTTCGGAGAGGACTCAGTTGTTAGTTAGTACCCCTTTGGTTTCTGGCTGGACCCTTTCACTGTATTTTATTATATACGCTTAGCAAAAAGAATGTTTTTTTGATACACCTAGGACATGGATTCTATATGAACCAATGGATCATGACAAGTCGTTACTACTTGCAATACTTCCTCTTTCATTACTTCATTCTTTTTATATTCTTCTCATATGTTCTCAGTTACTCATCAAATGGCACTCAGTTCATATCTTTAATTTCGATCATTGATAAGGTTCAAAGAAAGGGTGGGACGCTGATAAAGAATACATGACTAAACACAATGAATATCCTTCGCCTATTATCACCTCATCTTTACCTATTGTCGTTTAAGGTAATGAATGGGGAGAGTCTGGGATCTAAGTGGATTGAAGTTAAGAAAGGACTCCTTGCAGGCCAACGAAAGTTATAAGTTGTGGACCTTGACTTGGAAGTCAGGGAAAACTGTCTAAGATAGTGGCCGTCCAAAAGCCAAACCCTTTTCTTCAAGCCTACTGGAAGCCATAGGTAAAGTTGTTAAATAAGATCCCGCTAAATTGGCTAAGCGAACCATACTTCAAATATCATTCGGAGTAAGGCTAGTCGCCGAATTAAGACTAAAAAATCGACCATTCCTTATCGCCCAGCAAAAGACCTCACTACGTACCTCGGCCTCAGGATTTAAGCTAGGGTTCCTAGTCTAAGAAAGAAAGTAGAGCTAGGCAAGGTCTTCTATGAGTGAACGAGATGAGGATCAAGGTAGTTAAGTTCCCCAAGGGGGAGTTGCTTTCCAATATATAAAAATTCTTTCTCTTTCACTTTGTTGGCTTTTTTCTAATGTTTTTTCCCTTGTAGGCTTTCCACCATTAACACTTGTTTACTTCCTACCCTATTCACTAGCATTGAACTATTCTCTTGCAATCCCACGCTTGGAACTGAAAGAACTATTCGTTTTCCCCTATGCACTACGCTTGAAACTTTGATTTCCCTTCGCTAGCTAACTACTAACAGTGAAACTATTATTAATACAAAGTAGAATTTCACCCTTTTACTTTATAGCCCACCAAGGAACAAGTAGCCTTCACTACCTATTCCTGCCTAAAGAAAATGCATAAGCCAAAGACTCTTTCAGTTGCAATTCTTTCTTTATGCGCAAACCCTTTCAAAATCTTATTCAACCTTTCTTGACGTCTTTCTATGCGGAAAGCTCTAGATTCATAGATCAATCATTCCAGATGTGATGTTGCGCTGATCAGCGCAATCAATATCTGATGCGAGGCCAGTTCCTCTTTATACGATTACGATAAAGATTGAGTTGATTAGTCAGCTTTGCCCTGTTGATATGCTAAAGCATAGCAGTTCTACAACTCATGAACTGAAGAGCTCACGTCATGAAATAAAGATGCTACGTGATGCTTCATATACGGATACAAAGGCCCAACCCATTATGACTAATGAAGGCTACTTTTTTGTTTGCTTGATGAGTCAGGTTTCGCCCATTCGACCGGAAATGTTCATGAGCAGGTCTTCCTTCAATTGATCTCAATCAATATTTTCTGTTTCATTCTGCCCGACTGAAATTGGAATTCTTTTACCATTTATCGAGTCTTTAGAAAGAGTATTTCTCTGCAGCAAACATATCAAGCAGGATCGAGTGGATAAAATAGATGAGGATAGCATCGAACAGTTGATCGACAAGGCCTTGAGTGTTTAGACCCTTTATCGCTGATGCATATAAAGAAGTAAAGGAAACATGCATGTAAGGGGGATAAATTTATTGCTTAACAAGTCTTTCTTGCTTTTTCAATTTCTTTGCCAATTTCCTCATGTCTTGGATGAGTTGATTCTTTTATTGTACTGACCCATCTTTCAGAATTCGTGAACTAGAGAGACCAATAGCACAATAGCGTGCTCTAAAACAAGTTAATAGATTTCTAATAGTTAATAATAACTAACAAACAATAAAAAAAACTAGTTGAATAGGGATATAATAACTTGAATCTATATAGAATATCAAATTCAGAGATAGATAATCAGTAAGTTATCTTTATCTTTATATAACTTGTTATCTACTTGTATGGGCGAATCTACAGTTCTAAAGTTGTTCGGGCAAAAACCCCACCTGCCAGAAGATTCATTGATTTGATTGAACCTAGCAGGGGAAAGGAATTTTCAAAACGCTTTTTCCATGGTTCACTTGATCTTTCCCCTATTTCACTAGAAATGGAATGGAAGAGGCAGAGGTAACTGCTAGGGAGGCAGTAGTAGCACATGCAGTTGACTTGGGACCCGTTCTAACATCTATTCATGTCCCTCTAGATCTGAAGCATCATACGAATCAAAATGTGAACGAAGTGCCTGCCCCTCTTGAATTGCTGGAAAGCGGCCGATAGACAACTGAGATTCTGAATTTGAGCTAGCTTCTTTCCCTTATCTAATTCAGAAGGGGTTGCTCCTCGAAGTCGAACTTGGGTTGTGGAGCCTCTTGGTGACTGAGAAGAAAATACCGAATCGATGAGAGAATTGGTTCAATAAGCCAGAAGATATCTGAGATGCTGTCCTAACTCATGAATAGTTTGTTTTTGATGTTGACGTTTACACCGATGTATACTTTTGTATACTGTACCTTATAGGTCCGGGCTTTTCTGTTTGAATAGTCCTCGCCGTGAGTCAATGCGTTAATGCACAAATCTCTCTGTTGTGAAATGAAATCCCAAGTCAGTAAAGTATTGAATAGTTAACATGCGCTAATGGAATAGATTCTATTGTTGGACTGCACGCGAGTCCAGTAGTCCAACAAGAATGCCCAACGAAATCAAAAATGAAAGCACCACAAGTGAGCTGAGGGCATTAGTCATTCTCAGACCAATGTCCATCTAACACATCCTAATCAGAACGGCCACCCAAAGGGCCTAGCTTTAGCTGCCACAATTCTCTTCCCTTGGAGGTTTTCCAAGGGGTGTCCCCTTTCAATAAGTTCGTTCCTTTTAATTCATCGAAAGACTTCCTCAAATAGAGGTCCTTTTTTTCTTGCTCTAGGGACGATGTTAAAGAAAGGAGTTCTCTTTCTAGTACCGCAGTTTCCTTTTTCTCCTTATTGATCATTAGCAGTGGCCATGTTGCATAATTGCACTCCTCATTATAATCACCAAATTGTTGGCACTCCAGCCCGAAGATCTATGAATGAGGAATTGACCGCCGGCGCACTTTAAAGGTATCATAACTAGAAACTTCCCATTCATTCTCAGTTTGCTTCTTTCTTACTTTTGGCTTTTTGAGCGGTATGATCGAAAAGGTCAATAAAGAAAGGCTCGGCTGGTTGTTAAGGGTGAAAGGGTCTATGCTTCATCAGAAGATACTCAATGATGACCCCCATTTCCCTATTTTTTTATAAGACCAATTTCCTGACCCCTTTGACTTTTTGCTAACCGGAGTTTCTGTCTTTTAGATAAATAATGAATCTTGGTT
The DNA here is from genome assembly GCA_037974665.1 of Ehretia macrophylla. Classification (NCBI taxonomy): domain Eukaryota; kingdom Viridiplantae; phylum Streptophyta; class Magnoliopsida; order Boraginales; family Ehretiaceae; genus Ehretia; species Ehretia macrophylla. The sequence continues at coordinate 47,942,888 of CM075765.1, read as the reverse complement.
ATAGTTGATGTGGATTTCAGGAGCCGGTGCCTTATCCCCAAAGCTTTGTTCCCAGGTGCTTGAGATACACCTTCCAAATCGCCTTCGGATACAAGCATAGAGTGTGGCAATTATCCGTTCTTTAGCTAAGTCCGGTATGGTTTTCTTTGCGGTGACTCAGATAAACCACCCATGAAAGGGCCCTCTCCCTCTCTCTTTGAGGCTGAGGGGTATCTTTTTTGCTATCATGACTATTGGTACATTACGCTTCTTGGTCAATATTCTCTCGTACTTAGAATCAAGCCGACACTACTTCTCATCTTTCGCTAGGTAGGGCTTTTAGGGAAGCCTTTCCTTCTCGAGTGCCTTCCACCTAAAAAAGAAGATTTTGAACTGCTTTGGCCCCATTTGTGTTTTTGATGTCATTCTACCGGCTAGGACAAAGACAGATGGTCCAATTTCACAATCGTAGATTCAGGTAGAAAACGATCAAACGCTAAGCTAAGCCGATGCGGAATTTTCTTGTTACCTTTATTGTTGCTTCCCTAAAAGCGGTTTTCAATCTCTATGGTTGGAATATTTTCCTTTTTCATTTCTCCATTGAAATGATTCCCTCAAATGCCGTTGACTTTGCTTTCCACCCCGTATACTATTGCTTGCCGTCAACCCCATCGGCCTGAAAAGGGTAGTTATCATTAGCTCTATTTCTTGCTTTCATCTTGGGACAAAGAGAGATCGTCAAATATAGAGTACAATATCAAAGAGCAGGTTTTCCCAGACTGGAGACTGATCTCGTTACTCAATAAAGTGCAATTTCATAAGAGATTCTTTTTTTGATCACGCTTCTGAGTGCTTGCTATTACCGATTGGTTAACCAGGCGAGACAACCACTGTAGGGCCCAATCTTCTTCTGACAAGACCAATCCAACTCGAATTTGCATAAATAAGATAATATGCTACGCTGCTGAAACTGCGAATTCAGCTGTGGCTAATGGAAAATGTGAATCATCACGAATGTGGTTCTTGCCTGCTTATTCGGAGGGGAAAGACTCGAGAGTTTGTCAAATGGAAGTGAGATGGCCAAGCCTTGGATGAATGGAATCGGCCCTTTCTTATTTCTTTTAGTACACCTGCTTTCAAGCATTGGTTCCATGGATAGGACAAGAGATGGGGATAGAAGTAAAATAGGCTTTTTCGAGCCTAGTACATCTGGTTTCGGCCTATTAAGGGGGACCTAAGGTTATCCTTCCCAGGAGAAGGCGTTAGAGTTAGAGGCTGAGGGGGGATCAGGAGATTGAAAAGACAAAGATAGAGGGTTGCTCGTACTTGGTTTCACCTGTTAGATGCAGCTACACCAGGTACCGGTGATGAGCTAAGTAAAGGACTTGAAGAAAGGTTATGCAGGTGGGTGTTCATTTGCAGTTGCTGGTCGGCGCCGTAGGGATGGAAAGAAAGATGAACAGTTCAGTTGGCCTTTGCCTGGCACTGGAACCGGAGATGGAGACAAAGGTAGACTTCTCACCTGAAAGAGGCTACAACCGTACCTTTAAGAAGCGAATTTTGGGCATCAATGCACTAATGCTGTCTTGCTCACCTTTCTTCCATTTGACCGAAACAGACTCCCACTCGGACTGACCGATGGCATTTATTCCCTGGCCTACCATCCAAGGGCAAGGGAACTCAATAGCACTTTCAAGAAGAAATCCACCTGAACTGGCCATTCAAGTTGTCTTTATCAATAAGGCCTTACATTTTATTCATCTCTGCTTGCTCTTCCAAGTTTTCTACTCCTTCCTCCCATCACCACTAGCCACAACAAGGTGAACCAGCTCCCGGAGATGAGCATTCTTGCCATACCATTCAACGAGTCCAATCAAGTTCTTCACACGGTCCAACCTTGCCATTATGAAGAAGATCGGCTTGCTCCAGTCCTTTAGTACACATCATTGTTCTTTGTTCTCAACATGGCTGTAAATTCACTATTCTTCTTACAGTCAAGTGGCTTTCACTCCTCAATCTAAGGATGGAAGTAAGTCCAACCTCCTGTTCTCCTCTGAAGTCAAGACTCGTATCAGCCTCAGGTGAAAAAAATGTTTCACTTGGGATAAAAAACATCAATCCCATGAACAACTCAGTAGAGCCCAATAAGAGTGAAAACATTGTGACTCTCATCTTGTCCAATAGTGCCTTTGCTTCCAACGATTTCTTAAAAGGTGCTAGCGATGATGAAATCTGTATGATGAATCATGGCAATGAGATCAGCAGTTAATTGGTAGGAAAACTCCTCCAACCTTTTTTTAGACACTAGAGCGCCTGAACGTCTTTATTTGACTTTTGCGGGATTATAATCATAGATAATGTTCTCGCTACACTTGACACTTCCTTTGTTGCTTTATGTGAGGAGTTAAGGGCAAAGAAAGTCTCTATATTATATTCTCCCGCTATAAAGCAATTGTTGCCTCTTGATTGCTTCTTTTATACAGTCGGACAATCTTTCCTTTCTGACAGCGATGGTACTGATTGAACTCGGGCTTTGGTCCCTGCTTTCCTATATTCGATCCAAGTATCCAAATCCGAAGTCTGTCTTGGAGCTGGTAGGGGCGGGCATAGCAGCGTATCTGAATCCGAAGTCAGTCTTCAGGTAGCCTTCCTTGAGGCAGTTTAGAAGGGTTCTCGCCAATCTTCCTTGCCCTCTTCAGCAGTTATCATGTTAACTGGCTCTGCCTGGGTGATTTCGCGTAGGAAGACCCTTCGTTCCCTGACCATGATAGTCAAGTCTGCTAGCTAAAATCTCGTCCTATCTATTTGATTATAGACGATTATTTACTATACAAGAAACCACTATCGATAAAGGGCTCTTTTTTTAGGCTAGGGAGTGAATTCAACTTCAGACAAGTCTGGCAAAGCAACTCATCTGGTAACACGGTCATCCGTCCAACCTCAATCAATCGGTCTTTCTTCCCCTTTCAATCATTTGAATCGGTCCAACCGAGAATCTTGAATCTCTATCAATAGCATCTGTCTGACTGATGGGAGAGATCGGCTCTATGGCAGCCTTAAACGGCAGCCCTCTTCAAGCTCTCTTCTAAGGTATTTTATTGGTCAAGTAACAAGTCTTGATAAGCTGTCGCAATCAGGCTATGAGTTAAAATAGATATCTTATCGATCTGTCTTTCAATACTTCCTATCTTCATGCTTGATAATCAGTATCGGTTACAATCGCTCATTTGTTATGTCGCAACCCTTTTTTCATCCAAACCTTGTATAGACAGTGTATGCTGAAAAAAGTCAGTTTCTTTCTCACGTTCAACCTGAGAATCCTCCCTACCTAATCTTTAGTTGCTTAGCCCCAACTCCCATAGAATGATAAAGGAAAGCGAGAGCTTGATTCAACAAAAACTCTTGATCCTCACCCTCGGAGAGAGTAAGCTCAACTAAAAGGGACTAAAGCACTCTTCCCAAATGGCATGACTGAAAGTTGACGTTATGTTGACTTTAGGCTAAGAAGTACTTTTTCCTTCCATAGTCCTTTTCACTTCAAATCATTTTTCTAAATCCAAATCTGGTATAGATGGGAAAGACGATAACGGAAGCGTGACTCGACAAACAGACCTTAACTCGTAGATTTCGATGTGCTTCACTCTAACGATGTTAATGACAGATTTTCTTTTTTTATCTTGAATGAAACTTGATGTATGGCTTCCTTTATGGCATGTTGGTGAGTTACCGTCCTGATGGTCTTGGTAATGTTGCTCCTTAAAAACCCTTCTTCTGGCGAAGTGGAATAAAATGTGAGTCTTGTCCAATTAGCCTACTGACAGAGGATTCTGAAAGAGAGAGAGAAAGACTGAGAAGGACACTCTTTTTGACCCAACTTTGGACTTTTTTTGCCAATTAGATGCTTGAAGGACTTATGGTAGCTATCTTTTATGTGCATGCCCGACAAAATGCTGTGTTGTCACAAGACTCTTGACCACATTAGTCTCCATCCGTAGTTCGGTTTGGATTTTATTTGTGAAATCCCACTTTTCATCTTAACCTCGGTTTGCATGTTTTGCCTCGTTTTGCGTCATTTGACATGTTTATGTGTTATATGAGTCAGAATGTGTTAAAAATGGGATTTATATTCCTAATACATGCTATATGTGGATTCACGAAATTTTCATAAAAAACGGAACAAAAATTTTATCGCCAGTTTTAGTGAAAAGTATTTTGAACACCTGTCTGCTAAAATTTTTACAGGGGTGTTTTAAACGTTTTAAAACCTAGTCCTCGGGTATTAATAGACCCGTGTTTGACTAAAACGGATTTGGAATCAATTTTGGAATTTTAAAGGTTTTACACTTTCTTTTGCAAGAAGACGAGTTTTGAGCCGACTCGGGTGAAAATGTTTTAATGTAAAACTCTTTGTCACCTAAAATATAATGCCTAGAATTAATTCAGGTGTCAATTTAATAGTTCAACAAGAAATAGTCAAGAAATGAATTAAAAGACTAGAAATAATTAAAAGACTAAATAAAACTACTTCGACCTTCTTTTAATTTGTTTGACCTTTACTTATTATGCATCAACACACACTTGCAAAGCAAAAAAACACCATCACACACACACATATGGCCGAGAGCCATTAGAGAGAAAAAAAGAAAGAAACTCAAGGTTTTTCAAAGAGATTTTTCAATAGAACTTGCAATTAAAGGCTAATTTTCATCAACCAAAGCTTGATTCCACCTCCTGAGCATCTATTGAGCATTTTGTAGCTTCAAAACACATCAAAGGTGAGAGAAAAATTCTATATCTCAAATGTCATCTTTTATATTTTTGCGTATAATTGAATTTTGAACCATTAGAAAGTTGAATTAAAGTTATATTATTGCTTAGAGCATGCTAAGGATCGTTTATATCCGTTTATATAAGATTTGAACTGTTGTAGCATGAATTTTTATTTTCGGGTATTAAAAAGTTGAGTTGTTGGCTATTGGATGAATATTTTGAGTTGTAGTTGTTGTAATCGATTGTCATCAATTTGTAAAATTTTGTTAAATACATGGTAGTACTGTTGTAATGCCGAAAGTTCGATTGCGATGTCGGTACAAAAGTCCGGATATTTCAGCTAAGGTGCATTAGGGTTTTAGGGTTGTTGGGCTTGATTTGGATGTATTTTGGTTAGTTTCTGAGGGGGCTAATGTAGTTGATTGAGTAGGTGAGTGATAGAAACTGGTTTGGAGGTTATCGGAGTAGTAGAATGTAAGTTATGACTTTTAGAAATTTGGGTTGTCTTTCTTTAAAATGTTGAGGTATGCCTTTGATTGTTTGGGTGGTGTTTAAGTGATTGAATTGTGAGTTGTTGATGGTTAGACTAGGGTTTGGTTGTGTGTTTAATGCATGTTAAGTGGGATGGCCTACTTTGTCATCTAACTTAGTTGTTTGTTGCCTAATTGACTAGTGATTGTTATGTTGTTGAAATGATGGTTATTGATTGATTGTTGATTGTTGATACAAAACTGTGAGTAGCGCTGTCACGCCCCGACCCAACCCCGCAAAAGGCCAAGCCCAGACCCGACACACAGACGGAATCTCCTCTGTACTGTGGACGATCCGAAACCCTACATTCAACATAATACTTGCGAAAGCCATAATAAACATTTGAATCAAGACAACTCTCTTTTCGAAACATACATCTTCTCATTAACAACTTTGCAAAGCAAAAATGTCATGCATACTACACAAGTATTCGTGCCACTAAGCAGTTAAACCATTAGTATGCAATTCTTTACTAGTCATAAGAGTATAACTTTACAACTTTACAATCTTTAAACCTTTACAACAAAAGACCATAAAGGCCTCAAAATACAACTACATACAAGGCTACAAGCCTCAAAATAAAGCGACAACCAAGCATTAAACACATCAAGCATGGCCCGCACAAAAGTCTGGCAACCAACCACTAGCTTAGCAAAGAAGTGCTATCAAGGAAACACCTCCACTTGCTCCTCCTCCTCAATTACCTCAATAGGGTCCGCTTCAACTACTCTTGTAAAATATAGTATAGAAAGGAATGAGCAAAAACTATTGCTCAGCGAGGGTTATTGGTCTCAAGGACGGAGATGAGAGGAGAATGCAATACAAATAGCCAAGCAATTCATTCAATTATCATACAGAGATACAAACAAAGCCAACAATAAAACAAGACAAGCATTAAAACTATAAACACTCATTCAAAGGATACGATTCACTTTCCACGAGCAACTTTCAATCACGAATTCGATGACGACGCGCCGACCCAAACCACCTTATAACTTCAGTTTGGAATACCCCGGAAGTATCCATCAATTCTACAACCTAAATCTCCCTGGGAGGCAACCCAAGCGAGAAAGGGAATAGGACACGGAGCTAGGGCAACCAACACTGGCAACCCGAGGCTACCCAGAGAGGCCCATCACACCACCCCTGACTCTATGAATGCAATACAATATACAATGCAACAATCGAGCAATCAAGCGATAGAGCCACACGTGGGAAAATAACAAAGTAGGTTAGTCTCGCACGCAATAGCAATAGTTGATAAGCATTTCAATCAAAATCAACTCTAACAAGCATATCAAGCAATATTAAACATTCTATAGGCATAACATTAAGATAACAAGTAAAATCACAAATCGACCCCAACTATCAAAACGCTACTATTTCCAAACGAGCCACGAATTCTAGAAACCGACTTCACCAATCTTCCTAGGTCACCATAAGGCACGTCTAAAGACCCCGAAACCCTACTTTACCCTAGAATTCACGCAAAGCCCCGATTTCCCCCTTTGCTCGTTTGAACTACCGCTACTCTAACCAAACACCCAACCAACGCCATAACCACACCAAAAGTGCTGCCATGGCCTCCCGAGACAATGCCATCATGCAAAACGAGAAAATGCTAAACTCGATCTAAACGACCCTGACTTTCACCAATGCATTTTTCTCATTTTTTCCATTACACAATCCAAAAAAATCATGCATTTAGGAATTCTAGCATATCTAGCATCTTTTCACATCAACAGAACGCATAACGGAACAACTTCTACGTTTTGAGGATTTACTATTCATAATTTACTATTCAACTAACAATTTAAATTGCAATCTCAATATTCAACCGCAGAAAATGTTAAAAAGAAATAAATACATGTTCTACAGTTGTCAAGGAATGTTCTTTAAGAATCAAAATGATTGAAACAACAAACTACGGATAAAATCCAAAAATCATAAAGTTGACATACATGTTATTCAAATGCGCAAATAACGTGCTTCCCTCACCTTGGACACTCCTAGTCACTAAGAAAACCACGCTGGATGCCTCGGTATCAACCCCGCACAAGCTCACGCGAAGATTGGAAGTTTGGAAGTTGAAATTCTTTTTTTTTTTCTCTATGTTTTGGCTTGCTCCCTTTTCTGTTTTCAGCTTTTTTTATTTATTTATTTTGTAATGTTTAAGCTAAATAAGGTGACAAGTTTGGTCAACTAGTCAAAGATTGGTCAAAGCTAACTTAATTTGGTCAATTTAGCTTATTTTTATGCATTTTAAAGCTAAAATAACTAATGAAATATTAATTCTAGCTAACAACAATTAAAATACCAAAATTAAAACACTAAATACTAGTTTTCACTATTTGTGGAGGACTAGAAACCGCTCTCTAACTATCGCTCTCGATATGCAATGCACTTTGCGACAGTAAAGAAGTAACAATTTGATCTCAAAGAATTTAAGAAAATATAATTTTCAGAAAGATAAACAAGAAAATTCCACATTCCGGGCTCGGGTATTACAAGCGCGCTCGGGCTTAATCCAGGGCGTTACATTGTTAACTGATTAATTGATTATTGAATTTAATCGAGGGGAAACCTACTTTGTTGTCCTCTCTGAGCGGTTTGATTGCATGATTGAGTGATTAGTTGTGCATGTGAATGTTTACAACAATTGTTATCGGGCTTGGTTGTGTTATGTTACCCTGGGTAGCCTCGGGTTTGCCAGGCAATAACCCGACCACCATGGCCAATTCCCTCACTCGTATGGACGAGGAAATCCATGGGTGCTGGGTCGTACTATCAGGGTTTCCGAATTCTTTTGAGCGGGAGTAATAAGGTGGGAATGTTAAAGTTTGTGAAAGGATTGGATAGAGTCCAACAGCTTCAAAGGAACATATGTATCGTATCCTTACTGATTGTTTACTTTTATTGCTGAATTTGTAATGTTATTAATGTTTATTATGTGTTTACTGCTCAAAGGATGATTTTGAAGGAGTATAGTAAATACTGTTAGAGATCTATCGAATCCTCACTGGGCTTGTTTTTTATAAGCTCACTCTCAATTATTGCATGCATGCAGGTGTTACTGAGCCTGTCTACGGGTACGTGCCTATTGAAGAAGGAAATGTGCCATATGTGGATGAGTCTTATGTGCAGGAGTCATTGCCATGAGATTGTCTTAGTTGTTGTAAAACAATGTATTGTATTAATATAAAGACATATGTATGTTGATTTAGTAGTCTTTATTTTGATCATGACTAGATTACTAAGTTGGTTATAAGCCATTTTGAAATGTATGTATAGCCTATGTATTAAGTTGGAACGAAGGCGTATAACCACAAATGGGTTGTTAAATGAATGATTATTGTATAATATGGTTATGTTGTATGTTGTTAACTTAATTGAGGAGTTGATTGTTGAATGGTTTGTGGAGTTTGGTTGCATGATATTGTGAAGAGGTTGGTTTAGAGCATCGGTGTCCTAATTACTGTCGTTATACTATCGAAATTCTGTTGCCTCCTAACTGATTGAAGGTGGGGTCGAGTTGGGGTGTGACATTAAGTGGTATCAAAGCGCATGTAAACTGTCAGCCGGGGTATTCTCGGAATGTGGATAGTGGCCTTATCATGAATGTATGTATAAAGTGAAAGAAAAGTGAACTATGTGTTAATATGATTAAATGATTAAGTGATTATGTGATTTAGTGCTTATATGATTTTGTGATCAATATGTTTATTTGATTGATACTTAAGTGATTTATGTGCTTTATATGGGTTTGTTGTTTATGTGCTAAAAGTTGTTTATAGCCTGTTTATGTTCTATAACCTGCGCTAACTATTTGATTTGTAGAATGGCTGGTAGACTGAGAACAAGAGGTAGGCCCGAGGCAGTTGATGAGGTTTCGTGTAATGTGGTACCGGGCCGAGATAGGGGTGATGACCATTTTGGTGTAGCCATAGATAGGATAGTAGAGACTATGGCCGGTCAGGCACAGTTGCTAGCACGGTAGGTTTCCCAAGCTCAGACTTTGCAGGCACAATTACTAAATGTACAGGGTCGATACCACGAGCGTGGTACACTGAAAGAGTTCTTGGGTTACTATCCACCAAGGATTCAGGGGGAACCAGATGATCAAAAAGCCGAGGCATGGATTAATAAAGTGGATAAAATATTTGACCCTCTAGATTATACTGATGAAAGAAAGGTCACCTTTGATGTATATTTTCTTGATGATGAGGCAGATGAGTGGTGGCGCACAGTGAAATCTAGTTGGGAGACCCAAAGTGTTATGTATGTCTGGGATACTTTTCTGAGAGCTTTCTGGGCGAAGTATGTTCCGAGGATTGCACGGGAGAGGAGAAAGGCTGAGTTTCTGTCTCAAGTTTAGGGGGATGCTTTAGTGGCACAGTACGAGGCCACTTTCACAAGACTATCCCAATATGCACCGGAGTTTGTAGGAGATGAAGAGCGTAGGACCCACAAGATTATGTTAGGTTTGAGGCTTGAGATTCAGGATGCGATGGCCCTAAATCAATATGATATATTTTCTGAGGCCTTTCATGCAGCTTCTAGGTTAGAGAAGAGAAAGGGGAAACAGATCGGACCTAGTTAGCCTAGCAAGAGGCCCTTTCAGTCGCAGGGTCAGCAGGGTATGTATAGACCTTCGGTACAACAGGGTGGTTTCAGGCCTGCAGAGCAACAAGGTTCTTTCAGACCTTAGGGACAACAGATTTATTATAGACCCCAGCCCTATGTTCAGTCAGATAATCAACAACAGTCTTATCAGCTTTCGAGTTAGCAACAGGGGCAGTTTAGGCAGGTATCTGTGAGGTCTCAATTAGGATAGACCCAAACTCAGGGTTAGAGTAGACCAGCTAGTATGGGGATCCAACAGGGTACTTCAACTACTACACCAACTCAGGTTTCTTATATGAGTAGTACAATTGGTTCCGGGAAACATTGCGCCTAGTGTGATCGAAAAGGTCATTTCGAGGATAACTGTTGGAAGAAATCAGAAAGATGTACCGGTTGCGGTAGTAGCCAGCATAGGGCTAAGGATTGTCCTAAGTGGCAGAGGATTCATACACAGGTTCTAAGTCGGAACAGTCAGGGTAGACCTCCAGTTGGTGCATCAGCGCTGCAACAAGTATAGGCTCGGGCCTATGTTGTTCACATGGAGGAATTGCCAGAGGCAGCAGCAGTAGTAAAAGGTAACTTATTTATTCCCAACCAATTAGATATCATATCTCCTTGAGTGCAACGTGCTAAAATGTGAGTAGAGAATTTTCCTTATACGATTAAAGTTAGCACGTGCATTATATCAGTTGGTGACTGAGTATTATGTGACGCTGAAACATAAGAAATTCCGATCAGGGGTCAAGCTACTTTACGACTACCTATTGACTATTGGAATTTTAATTTATTGATCTTATTTGGCATTCTTCCTTTGGATTTCATATGAATATTCTTATTTGGTATACTTGATTGGAATTATTCTTTGGTATTTTCTATCAGTATTCTTATGTGGAATTCTTATATTATGTTATTCCGAGTTCTTATTTCGGGATTATTACTCGGTATTCTCCAATGGTGATCTTGTTCGAACTTCTCAACTCGTATTCTTGATTGGTGCTCTATTACGGGATCTATGTTTGGATTTTTTCTTCAATAATTTATTTGGGATTCTTCTTCAGAAGTCCTATTCAGTGTTTTTATTCAGCGTTCCTATTCAAGCTTGTTGTTCGGGGTTCTTATTCGATGATCTTATTCGGTTTTCCTACTTGGTGTTCTTAGTTGAAATTTGGGTATTGGTATTCGGCCTTTCATTTCGTTTGTTTGAGTCAACTACACCCGAGTCACTTCGAGGATCAAGCAGGAATTGCGCAGACACAATTGTTTTAAGGGGGGATAATGTGAGACCCTACTTTTCATCTTAACCTCGATTTGCGTGTTTTGCCTTGTTTTGCGTGATTTGACCTATTTATGTGTTATATGAGTCAGAATATGTTAAAAATGTGATTTATATTCCAAATACATGCTATATGTGCATTCATGAAATTTTTATCCAAAACGGAATCAGAAATTTTATCGCCGATTTTAGTGAATAGTATTTTGAACGCCTGTCCACTAAAATTTTTACAGGGGTGTTTTAAACAATTTAAAACCTAGTCCTCAGGTATTAATCGACTCTTGTTTGATTAAAACGGATCTGGAATTGGTTATGCAATTTTAAAGGTTTTTACATTTTCTTTTGCAAGAAAACGAGTTTTGAGTCGACACGGATGAAAATGTTTTAATGTAAAACTCTTTGTCACCTAAAATATAATGTCTAAAATTAACTTAGGTGTCAATTTAATAGTTGAGCAAGAAATAGTCAAGAAATGAATTAAAAGACTAGAAATAATTAAAAGACTAAATAAAACTACTTTGACCTTCTTTTAATTTGTTTGACCTTTACTTAATATGCATCAACACACACTTACAAAGCACAAAAACATCATCACACACACACACATGGCCGAGAGCCATTAGAGAGAAAAAGAGAAAGAAACTCAAGGTTTTTCAAAGAGATTTTTCAGTAGAACTTGCAATTAAAGGCCAATTTCCATAAACCAAAGCTTGATTCCACCTCTTGTGCATCCATTGAGCATCTTTGTATCTTCAAAATACATCAAAGGTGAGAGAAAAATTCTAGATCTCAAATCTCATCTTTTATGTTTTTTGCGTATAATTGAATTTTGAACAGTTAGAAAGTTGAATTAATGTTATATTATTGCTTAGTGCATGCTACGGATCGTTTATATGCGTTTATAAAAGATTTGAACCGTTGTAGCATGAATTTTTATTTTCGGGTATTAAAAAGTTGAGTTGTTGGCTATTTGTTGAATATTTTGAGTTGTGGTGGTTGGAATCGATTGCTGTCGATTTGTAAAAGTTTGTTAAATACATGGTAGTACTGTTGTAATGCCGAAATTTCGATTGCGATGTCGGTGTGAAAGTCCAGAAATTTCAGCCAAGGTGCATTAGGGTTTTAGGGTTGTTGGGCTTGATTTGGATGTATTTTGGTTGGTTTCTGAGGGGGCTTATGTAGTTGATTGAGTAGATGAGTGATAGAAACTGGTTTGGAGGTTATCAGAGTAGTAGAATTTAAGTTATGACTTTTAGAAGTCTGGGTTGTCTTTCTTTAAAATGTTGAGGTATGCCTTTGGTTGTTTGGGTAGTGTTTGTGTAACACCCCGTTCCCTCTCGAGACTAGGAGTTCTATCAATCAATCTAATCACAACCCAAATCCAAACCCGGGCATAATTTTTAGGGAAAACGGACGGAGTCTCCCCTGTTTCTAGGCAAAAAGCAAACCTGCGACAGCATATAAGTGGACCAATACCATGTCCAAACACTCAACCACCTCAAGGCCATCTGATCCTTGTTCTCAACAAGCAATCACAAGCAAATATACATTTCCCGTTTACAGACTAACCTACCTCTTCATATCTTTTACAAGTACATTTATGCTTGACAATTAAACCATTCTAACTTATTGCATAAAATAGACTATCTTACCATTCTAACTCTTTTCCTTTGAACATTACAAACATGCATTAAAGTTAAGTTATACTAACTAGATACATAATCTAACTTATCAAACCACTTCAATAATCTAATGAAACTTAAATTACATTCCTTTTGACATTAAATACATACAATACATGAAAGCATACATCTTTGCCACTTCGACAACTCAAGCCACATAGGCACGCAAGACAACTCTTCAAGCACGAACTTTCACGAAATCACGAACTTTCTAGCTAACATGACATTTCCTGAAATGTGGTGGTGAGGAGTGAGTATACACAACACGTATACTCAGTGAGGGCAAGACATATATCGAGGTGGAGAGAAAGAAGATCGTGCAATGCAAATAGGTACAGTTAAGCAATACAATCAATAAAAAGGCATGCAATATAAAAAACAATACAATAAACAATTAAAGAAAGCATTAACACAACCAAACAAAGCTATACCACACTTTGAAGGCTATGGTTCACTCGAGCGAGTAATGTACCGATCATGATTCCGATGACTTTAACGATGACACGCCGGCTCACCTACCTTATAAGTTCTGTTAGAGTACTCCGGACATACTCTGTCAATTCTACGACCCAAAACTCCCTGGGCGGCAACCCAAGCGAGAAAATGGAATAGGACACGGAGCTAGAGCAACCAACACTGGCAACACGAGGCTACCCAAAGAGGCCCATCACTCACGCGCCTGACACTTATGCAATGCAATACAAGATACAAACAATAAACGAGATAACATGGTTTTACAATCAAATAAGTAACAAGAACAACACCAACAAGCGTTATCAACAATTGATATACAATTCAATCCTAATCAACTTTAACAAGCATAACAAGCAATATTAAGCATTCTATAGGCACTACACTATTAAAACGCACAAAATCACCAAATGACCACAACTTTCAAAACGCTACTACTTTCAAACGAGACACGAGTTTTGGAAACCGACTTCACCAATCCTCCTAGGTCACTATAAGGCACGTCTAAAGACCCCGAAACCTTACTTAACCCTAGAATTCACGCGAAGCCCCGATTTCTCCCTTTGCTCATTTGAACTACTGCTACCCTAACCAGACACCCAACCAACGCCATAACCACACCAAAAGTGCTTCCATGGCCTCCCGAGACAATGCCATCACGCAAAACGATAAAATGCCAAACTCGACCTAAACGACCCCAACTTTCACTAAGCCATTTTTCTCCGTTTTTCCATTACACAATCCAATTAAACCACACATTTAGGCATTCTAGCATATCTAGCACCTTCCTACGTCAACATAATGCATAACGGAGCAACTTCATCTAAACGGGGGTTTACTATTCACAATTTACTATTCAATTAACAATTTATATTTCAATTTCGATATTCCACCGCAGAAAATGTTAAAAAGCTATAAATACATGTTCTACAATTGCTAGGGAACATTCTTTAAGCCTCAAAACGATCAAAATAACATTCTACGGATAAAACTCAAAAATTAAAGTTAACACTTAAAACATTCAAATGCGCAAATAAACATGAAATCCTCACCTTAGACGCTCCTAGACGCTAGGAAAACCATGCTGGATGCCTCGGAAACCACCCCGTGCAAGCTCATGCGAAGATTTAAAGATTTGAAGATTAAAATCTTTTTTTTTCTCCTTGTATATTTTCGGCCAGCTCTTGACTGATTTCAGCTCTTTTCTTTTTTTTATTTTGTGCTATTTTAAGCTTATAAAGATGACAAACAAGTCAATTGGTCAAGGCTTTGGTCAAACCACTTAAAAATTGGTCAAATAGGCTTATTTTAGGCATTTAAAGGCTAAAACAACTAATGAAAATATATTTCTAATCAACAACAACTAAAACACTAAATACTAGTTTTCACTATTTGCTGAGGACTAGAAATCATTTCCTAACTATCGCTCTTGATATGCTATGCACTTTGCGACAATAAAAGAATAACAATTAAACCTCAAAGAATTTAAGAAAATATAATTTTCGGAAAGTAACATAGTTCAAAATTTACTCTGGCTCGGAACTACTTTTCATTTTATTGAAAATTGAGCATTAAGGTGGAAGAAAAATAAACCGATTAACATAAATATGAAAATAAAGCTACAAATGAATGTCTAACTAAAAATAAACACAAAATTCAATGCTAACATTTAAGATGACACTTAATTAGATGAAATTAAATGCCATTAAATGCATGCCAGGTTCGGGTTATCACATCCTTCCCCCCTTAAAACAATTGCGTCCTCGCAATTCTTCTTCCAATAGAACTCTGCATCTACTAAAATCCAACTCTGACTAATCTTCATCGATTGCTGAGCAAGATAGTGAATAAGGATGCTCGTAGGAGAACCCCAATAGAAATTCCAACCAAGAGTGCCGAGAAAATACCAACTAAAGACTGAACCAGAGATACTGTAGATGTCACTAATACCGCACAATAATGACAAGAAGAATACCCCACACACGAATCTCCAATAGAAGTCTAACAAGTAACAAATATGAAAGTTAAAAGATAGCCAGAGTAGATACACCTCATGCAGTGCTGATTACCGTAAGTAGACCTAGCTGAAAGTTCTGTATAAGAATATAGAGAAGAATACCAAAGGCCAATCTCTAAATGAAATCCTCCAATCACTGAGTCCCTACTGCAACATCTTAGTAAAACAGCAAGTATGGATTTCCCCTGAGTGGAAAAGCCGAAGGAGAAGCCGCAAACAATACAAGATAATAAGTCCAAGCAGAATTCCAAGTATAGGATCTTCCAATAAATGCCAATAAGAAAAATACTAGTAAAATGCCCAATAAGAATTCCAAAGAATACCGTAAGTAATATTACTCAATAAGTCCGATAGGAATTCCAAATACCAAACCTACTGAGGAACACTAAAGAAAATTCCCAAAACAATGCTCCAGTGAGAAAATACCAAGGATTGCCCAATAAGTAAGTACCAAATAAATGACCACCAAGAATTCTATAGAATGCGATTGAAGGATTTCGAATAAGGGATGCCAGTAACACACCAATAAAGACGGAGACTCATATGCCATAGATAATACCATACAGTAAGTCTGATTGAGATCCCAATAGCCAAGTCCACCGAGAAGTGCCAACAAAAGTTTCCAAAGAATACCCAATAAGAAAACCAAAGAATACTCCAGAGAACAACCAAATAGAACCCCAAAAGAAAACTACTCTTTCACAACTGTTACACACAGAGGAGAACCTTAGAGACTCGCCAATATTCGAACTCCAAAAGCAAACACTAACTCCCAAATAAAGGCTAATTAAATGCCATTCATTTCCTGCCAATCCATACACCTTGAAAGGTTAGCTGTGAACCACTTTCTTCAGGGGAGAAAGAGGACTTACTTACCATTTCCACGGGACATGTATGAATGCCAGGATATCACATTTATACACATGCCTTATACTATTATGCAAGCAAGTTTACAAAAGAGTTTATTCAGCAAAGTCACTCAAGCACGACAATCAAGTCAAGCACAACATAATCAATTCAAATCACGGCATAACCAATTCAAGACATTTCAATACATACATTGCAAGCAACACTTCAAGCAAATAACAATTCATGAGGTCGATTCGATTCACGATGCCAATTCAATAGGTCAATTCAATGCACAACTAGACACTTTACTTCACTTAGCACACAATTAACACAGAACACATAACTATATCACATAGGAGCACACATTCAGGTCAAGACACACAATCTCACATACAAGCATACACTTTCAAGATACACTTAACAAGCACACATTCAAGGGTCACTACCCACCAGACCGAGGACCCTGTCCCGGCTTATGAGCTAAACAAGCTCTGATGCCACCTGTAACACCCCGATCCCTCTCGAGACCGGGAGTTCTATCAATCAATCTAATCACAACCCAAATCCAAACCCGAGCATAATTTTTAGGGAAAACGGATGGAGTCTCCCCTGTTTCTAGGCAAAAAGCAAACCTGCGACAGCATATAAGTGGACCAATACCATGTCCAAACGTTCAACCACCTCAAGGCCATCCGATCCTTGTTCTCAACAAGCAATCACAAGCAAATATACATTTCCCGTTTACAGACTAACCTACCTCTTCACATCTTTTACAAGTACATTCATAATTGACAATTAAACCATTCTAACTTATTGCATAAAATAGACTATCTTACCATTCTAACTCTTTTCCTTTGAACATTACAAACATGCATTAAAGTTAAGTTATACTAACTAGATACATAATCTAACTTATCAAACCACTTCAATAATCTAATGAAACTTAAATTACATTCCTTTTGACATTAAATATATACAATACATGAAAGCATACATCTTTGCCACTTCGACAACTCAAGCCACATAGGCACGCAAGACAACTCTTCAAGCACGAACTTTCACGAAATCACGAACTTTCCAGCTAACATGACATTTCCTGAAATGTGGTGGTGAGGAGTGAGTATACACAACACGTATACTCAGTGAGGGCGATACATATATCGAGGTAGAGAGAAAGAAGATCGTGCAATGCAAATAGGTACAATTAAGCAATACAATCAATAAAAAGGCATTCAATATAAACAACAATACAATAAACAATTAAAGAAAGCATTAACACAACCAATCAAAGCTATACCACACTTTGAAGGCTATGGTTCACTCGAGCGAGTAATGTACCGATCACGATTCCGATGACTTTAACGATGACGCGCTGGCTCACCCACCTTATAACTTTCGTTAGAGTACTCCGGATATACTCTGTCAACTCTACGACCCAAAACTTCCTGGTCGGCAACCCAAGCGAGAAAAGGGAATAGGACACGGAGCTAGAGCAACCAACACTGGCAACCCGAGGCTACCTAGAGAGGCCCATCACTCACGTGCTTGACACTTATGAAATGCAATACAAGATACAAACAATAAACGAGATAACATGGTTTTACAATCAAATAAGTAACAAGAACACCAACAAGCGTTATCAACAATTGATATACAATTCAATCCTAATCAACTTTAACAAGTATAACAAGCAATATTAAGCATTCTATAGGCACTACACTATGAAAACGCACAAAATCACAAAATGACCCCAACTTTCAAAACGCTACTACTCTCAAACGAGCCACGAGTTTTGGAAACCGACTTTACCAATCCTCCTAGGTCACTATAAGGCACGTCTAAAGACCTCAAAACCCTACTTAACCCTAGAATTCACGCAAAGCCCCGATTTCTCCCTTTGCTCGTTTGAACTACCGCTACCATAACCAGACACCCAACCAATGCCATAATCACACAAAAAGTGCTTTCATGGCCTCCCGAGACAATGTCATCACGCAAAACGATAAAATGCCAAACTTGACCTAAACGACCCCAACTTTTACTAAGCCATTTTTCTCCATTTTTCCATTATACAATCTAATTAAACCACACATTTAGGCATTCTAGCATATCTAGCACCTTCCTACATCAACAGAATGCATAACGGAGCAATTTTATCTAAACAGGGGTTTACTATTCACAATTTACTATTCAATTAACAATTTATATTTCAATTTCGATATTCAACCGCAGAAAATGTTAAAAAAACTATAAATACATGTTCTACAATTGCTAGGGAACATTCTTTAAGCCTCAAAACGATCAAAATAACATTCTACTGATAAAACTCAAAAATTAAAGTTAACACTTAAAACATTCAAATTAGCAAATAAACATGAAACCCTCACCTTAGACGCTCCTAGACGCTAGGAAAACCACGCTGGATGCCTCGGAAACCACCCCGTGCAAGCTCACGCAAAGATTTGAAGATTGAAATCTTTTTTTTCTCCTTGACTGATTTCAGCTCTTTTCTTTTTTTATTTTGTGCTATTTTAAGCTTATAAAGATGACAAACAAGTCAATTGGTCAAGGCTTTGGTCAAACCACTTAAAAATTGGTCAAATAGGCTTATTTTAGGCATTTAAAGGCTAAAACAACTAATGAAATTATATTTCTAATCAACAACAACTAAAACACTAAAATTAAAACACTAAATACTAATTTTCACTATTTGCTGAGGACTAGAAATCATTTCCTAACTATCGCTCTCGATATGCTATGCACTTTGCGACAATAAAAGAATAACAATTAAACATCAAAGAATTTAAGAACATATAATTTTTGAAAAGTAACATAGTTCAAAATTTACTCTGGCTCGGAGCTACTTTTCATTTTATTGAAAACCGAGAATTAAAGTGCAAGAAAAATAAAACCGATTAACATAAATATAAAACTAAAGCTACAAATGAATGTTTAACTAAAAATAAACACAAAATTCAATGCTAACATTTAAGATGACACTTAATTAGATGCAATTAAATGCCATTAAATGCATGCCAGGTTCGGGTTATCACAGTTTGAGTGATTGAATTGTGAGTTGTTGATGGTTAGACTACGGTTTGGTTGTGTGTTTAATGCATGTTAAGTTGGATGGCCTCCTTTGTCATCTAACTTAGTTTTTTTGTTGCCTATTTGACTAGTAATTGTTATGTTGTTGAAATGATGGTTATTGATTGATTGTTGATTGTTGATACAAAACTGTGAGTAGCACGCTCGGGGTTAATATGGGGCATTACATTGTTAACTGATTAATTGATTGTTGAATTTAATCGAGGGGCAACCTACTTTGTTGTCCTCTCTGAGCGGTTTGATTGCATGATTGAGTGATTAGTTGTGCATGCGAATGTTTACAACAATTGTTATCGGGCTTGGTTGTGTTTTGTTACCCTGGGCAGCCTCGGGTTTGCCAAGCGATAACCCAACCACCATGGCCAATTCCCTCACTCATATGGATGGGGAAATCCATAGGTGCTGGGTTGTACTATCAGGGTTTTCGGATTCTTTTGAGTGGGAGTAACAAGGTAGGAATGTTAAAGTTCGGGAAAGGATTGGATAGAGTCCAACAGCTTCAAAGGAACAACTGTATCGTATCCTTACTGATTGTTTACTTTTATTACTGAATTTGTATCATTAGTAATGCTTATTATGTGTTTACTGCTCAAAGGATGATTTCCTAGGAGTATAGTAAATACTGTTAGAGATCTATCGAATCCTCACTGAGCTTGTTTTTTATAAGCTCACTCTCAATTATTGCATGTATGCAGGTGTTACTGAGCCTGACTATGGGTACGTGCCTCTTGAAGAGGGAAATGTGGCATATGTGGATGAGTCTTATGTGCAGGAGTCATTGCCATAAGATTGTCTTAGTTGTTGTAAAACAATGTATTGTATAACCTATCTTAATAAAAAGACATATGTATGTTGATTTAGTAGTCTTTATTTTGATCATGACTTGATTACTAAGTTGGTTATAACCTATTTTGAAATGTCTATATAGCCTATGTATTAAGTTGGAACGGAGGCGTATAAGCACAAATGGGTTGTTAAAGGAATGATTATTGTATAATATGGTTATGTTGTATGTTGTTAACTTAATTGAGGTGATGACTGTTGAATGGTTTGTGGAGTTTGGTTGTATGATATTGTGAAGAGGTTGGTTTAGAGCCTCGGTGTCCTAATTACTGTCGTTATACTGCCAAAATTCCGTTGCGTCCTGACTGATTGTAGGTGGGGTCGAGTTGGGGCGTCATATTAAGTGGTATCAAAGGGCATGTTAGCTGTCAGCCGAGGTATTCTCGGAATGTCGGTAGTGGTCTTATCATGAAAGTATGTATGAAGTGGAAGAAAAGTGAAATATGTGTTAATATGATTAAATGATTGAGTGATTATGTGATTTAGTGCTTATGTGATTATGTGATCAATTTGTTTATGTGATTGATACTTAAGTGATTTATGTGCTTTATATGGGTTTGTTGTTTATGTGCTAATAGTTGTTTATAGCCTGTTTACGTGCTATAACCTGTGCTAACTCTTTGATTAGTAGAATGGCTGGTAGACTGAGAACGAGAGGTAGGCCCGAGGTAGAAGACGAGGTTCAGGGTAATGTGGCACCGGGCCGAGTTGGGGGTGATGACCGTTTTGGTGCAGCACTGGATAGGAAAGCAGAGACTATGGCCGGTCAGGCACAATTGCTAGCAGGGCAAGCTGCCCAAGCTCAGACTTTGCAGGCACAGTTACTAAATGTACAGGGTCGATACCACGAGCTTGGTACACTGAAGGAGTTCTTGGGTTACTATCCACCAAGGTTTCAGGGGGAACCAAATGATCGGAAAGCCGAGGCATGGATTAATAAAGTGGAGAAAATATTTGACCCTTTGGATTATACTGATGAAAGAAAGGTCACCTTTGCCATATATTTGCTTGATGATGAGGCAGAGGAATGGTGGCGCACGGTGAAATCTAGTTGGGAGACCCAAGGTATTCCGTATGTCTGTGATACTTTTCTGAGAGCTTTCCTAGCGAAGTATGTTCCAAGGATTACATGGGAGAGGAGAGAAGCCGAGTTTCTGTCTCTAGTTCAGGGGGATGCTTCAGTGGCACAGTAAGAGGCCACTTTCACTAGACTGTCCCGGTATGCATCGGAGTTTGTAGCAGATGAGAAGTGCAGGACCCGGAGGTTTATGTTAGGTTTGAGGCATGAGATTCAGGATGCGATGACCCTAAATCAGTATGATATATTTTCTGAGGCCTTTGATGCAGCTTCTAGGTTAGAGAAGAGAAAAGGGGAACAGATTGGACCTAGTCAGCCTAGCAACAGGCCCTTTCAGCCGCAGGGTCAGCAAGGTATGTATAGACCTTCGGTACAGCAGGGTGGTTATAGGCCTGTAGTGCATCAGGGTTCTTTCAGACCTCAGGGGCAATAAATTTATTATAGACCCCGGTCCTCTATTCAGTCAGATAATCAATAACTATCTTATCAGCTTCTAAGTCAGCAATAGGGGCAGTTTGGGCTGTTATCTGTGAGGTCTTAATAAGGACAGACCCAAACTCAGGGTCAGAGTAGACCAGCTAGTATGGGGTTCCAACAGGGTGCTTCAACTACTACACAAACTCAGGTTTCTTATGTGAGTAATACAGTTGGTTCCGGGAAACATTGTGCCTACTGTGATCGAAAAGGTCATTTGGAGGATAACTGTTGGAAGAAATCAGAAAGATGTACCGGTTGCGGTAGTAGCTAACATAGGGCTAAGGATTGTCCTAAGTGGTAGAGGATTCACACACAGGTTCTAAGTAGGAACAGTCACGGTAGACCTCCAGTTGGTGCACCAGCGCTGCAACAAGTTCAGGCTCGGGCATATGTTGTTAACATGGAGAAATTTCCAGAGGCAGCATCAGTAGTGAAAGGTAACTTACTTATTCCCAACAAATTAGATATCATATCTCCTCGAGTGCAACGTGCTAAAATGTGAGTAGAGAGTTTGCCTTATACGATTAAAGTTAGCACATGCATTATATCAGTTGCTGACGGAGTAATATGTGACGCTGAAGCTTATGAAATTCCGATTAGGGGTCAAGCTACTTTACGACTACCTATTGACTATTGGAATTCTCATTTGGTGATCTTATTTGGCATTCTTCCTTTGGATTTCATATGAATATTCTTATTCGGTATACTTGATTGGAATTATTCTTTGGTATTTTCTATCAGTATTCTTATGTGGTGTTATTCCGAGTTCTTATTTCGGGATTATTACTTTGTATTCTCCAATGGTGATCTTGTTTGAACTTCTCAACTGGTATTCTTGATTGGTGCTCTATTACGGGATCTATGTTTGGCGTTCTTCTTCGGTAATTTATTTGGGATTCTTATTCAGAAGTCCTATTCAGTGTTCTTATTCAGCATTCCAATTCAAGCTTCTTGTTCAGGATTCTCATTCGATGATCTTATTCGGTGTTCCTACTTGGTGTTCTTAGTTGAAATTTGGGTATTGGTATTCGGCCTTTCATTTCGTTTGTTTGAGTCAACTACACCAGAGTTACTTCGAGGATCAAGCAGGAATTATGCGGACGCAATTGTTTTAAGTGGGGGGGGGGGAGAATGTGAAATCTCACTTTTCATCTTAACCTCGATTTGCGTGTTTTGCCTCGTTTTGCGTGATTTGACCTGTTTATGTGTTAAATGAGTCAGAATGTGTTAAAAATGTGATTTATAATCCTAATACATGCTATATGTGCATTCATGAAATTTTCATAAAAAACGGAATTAGAAATTTTATCGCCGATTTTAATGAATAGTATTTTGAACACCTGTCCGCTAAAATTTTTACAGAGGTGTTTTAAATGTTTTAAAACCTAGTCCTCGGGTATTAATAGACCTGTGTTTGATTAAAACGGATTTGGAATTGGTTTTGGAATTTTATAGGTTTTTACACTTTCTTTTGCAAGAAAACGAGTTTTGAGCCAACTCGGAAGAAAATGTTTTAATGTAAAACTCTTTGTCACCTAAAATATAATGTCTAGAATTAATTTAGGTGTCAATTTAATAGTTGAGCAAGAAATAGTCAAGAAATGAATTAAAAGACTATAAATAATTAAAAGACTAAATAAAACTACTTTGACCTTCTTTTAATTTATTTGACTTTTACTTAATATGCATCAACACACACTTGCAAAGCACAAAAACACCATCACACACACACACACATGGCCAAGAGCCATTAGAGAGAAAAAGAGAAAGAAACTCAAGGTTTTTGAAAGAGATTTTTCAATAGAACTTGCAATTAAAGGCCAATTTCCATCAACCAAAGCCTGATTCCAACTCTTAAGCATCTTTGTAGCTTCAAAACACATAAAAGGTGTGAGAAAAATTCTAGATCTCAAATCTCATCTTTTATGTTTTTGCGTATAATTGAATTTTGAACCGTTAGAAAGTCGAATTGATGTTATATTATTGTTTAGTGCATGCTAAGGATCATTTATATGCGTTTATATAAGATTTGAACAGTTGTAGCGTTAATTTATATTTTCGGGTATTAAAAAGTTGAGTTGTTGGCTATTTGTTGAATATTTTGAGTTGTAGTGGTTTGAATCGATTGCCGTCGATTTGTAAAAGTTTGTTAAATACGTGGTAGTACTGTTGTAATGACGAAATTTCTATTGCAATGTCGGTGCGAAAGTCCAAAAATTTCAGCCAATGTGCATTAGGGTTTTAGGGTTGTTGGGCTCGATTTGGATGTATTTTGGTTGGTTTCCGAGGGGGCTAATATAGTTGATTGAGTGGGTGAGTGATCGAAACTGGTTTGGAGGTTATCGGAGTAGTAGAATGTAAGTTATGACTTTTAGAAGTTTGGGTTGTCTTTCTTTAAAATGTTGAGGTATGCCTTTGGTTGTTTGGGTGGTGTTTGAGTGATTGAATTGTGAGTTGTTGATGGTTAGACTAGGGTTTGGTTGTCTGTTTATTGCATGTTAAGTTGGATGGCGTACTTTGTCATCTAACTTAGTTCTTTGTTGCCTATTTGATTAGTGATTGTCATGTTGTTGAAATGATGGTTATTGATTGATTGTTGATTGTTGATACAAAACCGTGAGTAGCACGCTCGGGGTTAATCCGGGGCGTTACATTGTTAACTGATTAATTGATTTGTTTTCCTCTCTGAGTGGTTAGATTGCATGATTGAGTGATTAGTTGTGCATGCGAATGTTTACAACAATTGTTATCGGGCTTGGTTGTGTTGTGTTACCCTGGGCAGCCTCGGGTTTGCCAGGCGATAACCCGACCACCATGGCCAATTCCCTCACTTGTATGGACGGGGAAATCCATGGGTGCTGGGTCGTACTATCAGGGTTTCCGGATTCTTTTGAGTGGGAGTAACAAGGTGGAAATGTTAAAGTTCGTGAAAGGATTGGATAGAGTCCAACAGCTTCAAAGGAACAACTGTATTGTATCCTTACTGATTGTTTACTTTTATTGCTGAATTTGTATTGTTATTAATGTTTATTATGTGTTTACTGTTCAAAGGATCATTTCCAAGGAGTGTAGTAAATACTGTTAGAGATCTATCGAATCCTCACTGGGCTTGTTTTATATAAGCTCACTCTCAATTATTGCATGCATGCAAGTGTTACTGAGCCTGACTACAGGTACGTGCCTCTTGAAGAGGGAAATGTGCCATATGTGGATGAGTCTTATGTTCAGGAGTCATTGCCATGAGATTGTCTTAATTGTTGTAAAATAATGTATTGTATAACATATCTTAAAGACATATGTATGTTGATTTAGTAGTCTTTATTTTGATCATGACTAGATTACTAAGTTGGTTATAACCTATTTTGAAATATATGTATGGCCTATGTATTAAGTTGGAACGGAGACGTATAGCCACGAATGGGTTGTTAAAGGAATGATTATTGTATAATATGGTTATGTTGTATGTTGTTAACTTAATTGAGGAGTTGATTGTTGAATGGTTTGTGGAGTTTGGTTGCATGATATTGTGAAGAGGTTGGTTTAGAGCATCGGTGTCCTAATTACTGTCGTTATACTGCCGAAATTCCGTTGCGTCCTGACACGATTGTAGGTGGGGTCGAGTTGGGGCGTGACATTATTGATTGGCTCCTTCCATGATTGTCTGGTTCGAATTGACAAAGTGTGACAACATAAGATGATGACTCCTTGCTAGTTGCATTATTTTTACTGTTATCGAACCCTTGTGATGGTCAAAGGAGAGCGGTAGCTCGGCTCGACTGATAGAGATAGAGAAACCTCTCGACTGAACCCCAAACTCGGACATGTGTCAGAATCCACTGGAGTAAGTTGACTGCAACCTTTTTTGAATGTCGGACCAATGTTTTAGTCGGAGGGAGGACTACTTGACTAATCAAGACCCCTGAGATACTGAACTAGAGTTTCGATCTCGTTCCCATCCTTTCGTATGCCCGGACCAAGACCATGTTTGATCGAACTGGAGTCACTGTATTATTTCTATCCTTCAGCTACCTAAATGCTGATGAGAAAAGAGCATATGACAGAGGCCTACAAACGGATAGCTTTTCAATGCCTATTCAACTATGAATTCCTGAATCTTCAACTGCTTAGCCCTAATTCCCGGATTCCCTACAGAATGTTGAAATCGGATTGAATTATCCACTTGGCTAAAGTAGAAAACCATGGTGATCAAGCCTCAGCTCAATTCAAAAGTCTAACCGGCAGGATCATCAACGCCGAAGCCTACTAGAGCCGTAGCAATATAGGATTCCACCCCTACTGTACATGACCTTCCCACGTCTTGTTGTTCTGCATCCTCTCACTCTCTCAAAAAGGATCAGTAAAATTCTTTCTCGCTTTCTTTCACATCGGTTGGTGATGAAGGGTGATAACTCGCGCATTGTTAACCCACTCAATCTTCGATTGCTGTACGAGTCACAACCACCTTGGCGAAATGGAGTGTCATCTGGATGACTGATTGAAGAAGTTGATAAGTTTTACCTTTTTTTTTGAGTTCCATAAGGAACGGGCAGTGAAGGCATGTGAGGGATACGACCGTGTAGACAAGTCAGGTGACAGGATACGAGGATGATGCCCTCAAGTCCTTGTGCTTTTTTTTCCGTGTTTGGCCAAGTTTTATGGTGGGGAATAGTCACAGTTCTGTTGATTGATTTGCTCATAAGCCCTTTTTTTTCCAGGGAAGTGGATAGTGAACCCGAATCTTTTTGACTTCATCCTCCCACTCACTCTAGCTAGGAAAGCTTTGGCTACTAAAGCACCTATGACACTACTGGTAAATGCTTTGTGGGGCAATTTATTGCTTTCAATCTAATGAAGGATTTCTCTTGATTGGCATTCCTTGGTCTTCAACGGTAGAGATTAGTGGTTCATTTATTGATGTGCTAACCGACATTCGATTGCCGTCGTAACACCTTCACTCTGTTGGTTTTTCAAAATACCCATCTGGACAAGTCGGTTAATAAGCCGATGGTCCAATAGTTCCACCAGTCAAGGAGGAATGATAGAATCCTAGTCCGACTCTGAACTCGTTTTCAATGTATCATCCTATTCTGATTTAGCTGATTTCACTTTCATTTTTTATTGATGCAGCGAGGTTGCCAATCACGACTTTCTGTACATCTTAGCCCCGTCGTGCAGCATACAGGTAGCCCCCTCCGCCTATGAATCCTACCGTTCATTTTAAAACTACCGATCACTAGCCTTGAGAATCAAAGCTCTCTCCCTCGTTTGGTATAGCGAAAGGTCAACGTCATACATATTGTCACCCGATAGCTAGCAACAAGGGGCCCATTTGGCTAAAGTGTAACCGAAAAAGCCAATGGTGCTCACTCGAAGTTAACTAAAACTGAAGCAATCAAGGTGTAGAGTAGTTGTAACACCTCGATCCCTGTCAAGACCGGGAGTTCTATCAATCAATCTAATCACAACCCAAATCCAAACCCGGCAAAATTTTCAGGGAAAACGGATGGAGTCTCCCCTGTTTCTAGGCAAAATGTAAAACCTGTAATAGCATTTAAATGGACCAACGCCGTGTCCAACCATGCAAAACTTCCTCAAGGCCATCCGAGCCTCGGTTTTCAACAATTAAACTCGGCAAGTATACATACATTTCCAATTAAACCACACATTTAGGCATTCTAACATATCTAGCACCTTCCTACATCAACAAAATGCGTAATGGAGCAACTTCATCGAAACGGGGATTTACTATTCACAATTTACTATTCATTATTCAATTTAAATTGCAATCTCAATATTCAACAGCAGAAAATGTTAAAAAGCTATAAATACATGTTCTACAATCAACAAGGAACATTCTATAAGCAACAAAACGATTAAAACAACAATCTACGCATAATTTCTAAAAATTAAAGTTTAGACATAATGTTTTCAAATGCGCAAATAACGATGAAACCCTCACCTTAGACGCTCCTAGAAGCTAGGAAAACCTCGTAGGATGCCTCGGAAACCACCCCATGCAAGCTCACGCGAAGATTTGATGATTTGAATGTTGAAATTTCTTTTTTTCTTCTCCTTGTTTTTTCGGCCTTTTGTTTTTGTTTTCAGCTCCTTTTTTTATTTTATTTTGTGCTTTGTTAAGCTATTAAAAAGTTGACACAAGGTCAACTTGGTCAAGGCTTTGTCAACTAACTTAAATTTGGTCAAATAAGCTTGTTTTATGCATTTTAAAGCTAAAACAACTAACATAAATCCAATTCTAGTTAAATACAACTTAAAATACTAAAATTAAAACACTAAATATTAGTTTTCACTATTTGCTGATGACTAGAATTCATTTCCTAACTATCGCTCTCGAAATGGTATGCACTTTGCGACAATAAAAGAATAACAATTAAATCTCAAAGAATTCAAGAAAATATAATTTTGAAGAGTAATCATCGTTCAAAATTTACTCCAGCTCGGAGCTACCTTTCTTTTAATTGAAATCCGAGCATTTAAGTGCAAGAAAATAAAACCGATTGACATAAATATGAAAAGTAGTTGATATTCCGTTAAAATAATTAGCTCAAGTTTTATTCTAGTTACTTCTAAAAGAAATATGAAAATAAAGCTACAAATAAATGTTTAACTAAAATAAACACAAATCCAATGCTAACATTTAAGATATCACTTAATTAAAATGCAGTTAAATGCCTTTAAATGCATGCCAGGTTCGGGTTATCACATCCTTCCTCCCTTAAAACAATTGCGTCCTCGCAATTCTTCTTCTAATAGAACTCTGCATCCACTGAAATCCAACTCTGACCACTCTTCATTGGTTGCTGAGCAAGACACCGAAAAAGAATGCTCGAAGAATAACTTACTAAGAAACCCCAATAGTACCGACTGAAAACTCCAAAGCAATAATGCCAAATAAAGGCTCAAATGTAGATACCGTACAAGAATCCCGTTGACACAAATACCGAAGAAGAATAAATTCCAACCAGAAACGCCGAGATAATACCAATAAAGACTAAAGCAAAGATACTGTAGATAAAATCACATCACATATTAATGATAAGAGGAATATTGAATGAATACCCCATACACAAATCTCTAGTAGAAGTTCAACTATTACTGCCCGAGAATCCCCAGGCAAAAAGCCAAATAAAGGCTCAATCAAAGGTTCCATCTAGAGGTCCAAAGAAGTACCCCGCTGGTCATGAATTTCATAGAAGAATTCCCTGTTAAAAGTGCTGAAGAAAATACCAAGAAACCCAATCAAATATACTTCCAAAGTTCCAAAGAAGCCTTCCAAATAATAACCCCATGGGACAACCAATTAGATTCCGAGTTTTACTAACAAATGCTGAGAGAAATGTCAAAGGAAATAGCAGAGAAAATACAATGTGCCCAATAAAACAACCAAGTTGAATAACAAACATAGTTTCCCACCAAAACCAAACTCTGAGGCCTCTTCACTAATTGCCAAGTGAGAACTTCATACAATCT
Source organism: Ehretia macrophylla (assembly GCA_037974665.1). Lineage (NCBI taxonomy): Eukaryota > Viridiplantae > Streptophyta > Magnoliopsida > Boraginales > Ehretiaceae > Ehretia > Ehretia macrophylla. The sequence goes on along the minus strand of CM075765.1, from coordinate 47,913,696 downwards.
TGCCAATAAGGAAAATACCAATAGAATGCCCAATAAGAATTTCAAAGAATACCATAAGTAGTACTATACAATAAGTCTGATAGGAATTCCAAATACCAAACCTACTGAGGAACACTGAAGAAGATATCCGAAACAATGCTCCAATAAGAAAGTAGCCAAGTTTTCCTAATAAGTAAATATTAAATAATTGGCCACTGAGAATTCCATAAAATACCATTGAAGAATTTCCAATCAAGGATGCCAGTATCACACCAATAAAGACCGAGACACATATACCATAGATGATACTATGCAGTAAGGCTGATTGAAAACCCAATAGCCAAATCCACCGAGAAATGCCAACCGAAGTCTCCTAAGAATACCCAATAGGAAAATCAAAGAATGCTCCAGAGAACAACCAAATAGAACCTCAAAAGAAAGCTATTCTTTCACAACTGTTAAGAACAGAGGAGGACCATAGGGATTTGCCAATAATCGAGCTCCAAAAGCAAACACCAATTCCCAAATAAAGGCTAGTCAAATGCCATTCTTTTCTTGCCAATCCATACACCTTGAAAAGCCAGCGGTGAACCACTTTCTTCAGGGGAGAAAGAGGACTTACTTACCATTTCAATAGGACATGTATGAATGCCAGTATATCACAGTTATACGTATGCCTTAAGCTATTATGCCAGCAACTTTACAAAATAGTTTATTCAACAAAGTCTCTCAAGCACGACAATCAAGTCAAGCACAACATAATCAATTCAAATCACGGCATAGCTAATTCAAGACATTCTAATACACACATCACAAGCAATACTCCAAGCAAATAACAATCCACGAGATCAATTCGATTCACGATGCCAATTCGATAGGTCAATTCAATGGACAACTAGACATTTTACTTCACTTAGCAAACAATTAACACATAACACATAACTATATCATGTAGGTGCACACATTCAGGTCAAGACACACAATCTCACATACAAGCATACACTTTCAAGACACACTTAACAAGCACACATTCAAGGATCACTACCCACCAGACCGAGGACCCTGTCCCGGCTTACGAGCTAGACAAGCTCTGATACCACCTGTAACACCCCGATCCCTCTCGAGACCGGGAGTTCTATCAATCAATCTAATCACAAACCAAATCCAAACCCGGCATAATTTTCAGGGAAAACGGATGGAGTCTCCCCTGTTTCTAGGCAAAATGTAAAACCTGTAATAGCATTTAAATGGACCAACGCCGTGTCCAACCATGCAAAACTTCCTCAAGGCCATCCGAGCCTCAGTTTTCAATAATTAAACTCGGCAGGTATACATACATTTCCAATTAAACCATACATTTAGGCATTCTATCATATCTAGCACCTTCCTACATCAACAGAACGCGTAACGGAACAACTTTATCGAAACGGGGGTTTACTATTCATAATTTACTATTCATTATTCAATTTAATTGCAATATCAATATTCAACCGTAGAAAATGTTAAAAAGCTATAAATACATGTTCTACAATCAACAAGGAACATTCTATAAGCAACAAAACGACTAAAACAACAATCTACGCATAATTTCTAAAAATTTAAGTTTAGACATAATGTTTTCAAATGCGCAAATAACAATGAAACCCTCACCTTAGACGCTCCTAGAAGCTAGGAAAACCTCATAGGATGCCTCAGAAACCACCCCGTGCAAGCTAACGCGAAGATTTGATGATTTGAATGTTGAAATTTCTTTTCTTCTTCTCCTTGTTTTCTCGGCCTTTTGTTTCAGTTTTCAGTTCCTTTATTTGTGCTTTGTTAAGCTATTAAAAAGATGACATAAGGTCAACTTGGTCAAGGCTTGGTCAACTAACTTAAACTTGGTCAAATAAGCTTGTTTTATACGTTTTAAAGCTAAAACAACTAACATAAATCCAATTCTAGTTAAATACAACTTAAAACACTAAAATTAAAACACTAAATACTAGTTTTCACTATTTGCTGAGGACTAGAATTCATTTCCTAACTATCGCTCTCGAAATGGTATGCACTTTGCGACAATAAAAGAATAACAATTAAATCTCAAAGAATTCAAGAAAATATAATTTTGAAGAGTAATCATGGTTCAAAATTTATTCCGGCTTGGAGCTACCTTTCTTTTAATTGAAATCTGAGCATTTAAGTGTAAGAAAATAAAACCGATTGACATAAATATGAAAAGTAGTTGATATTCCGTTAAAATAATTAGCTCAAGTATTATTCTAGTTACTTCTAAAAGAAATATGAAAATAAAGCTCCAAATAAATGTTTAACTAAAATAAACACAAATCCAATGCTAACATTTAAGATATCACTTAATTAAAATGTAGCTAAATGCCTTTAAATGCATGCCGGGTTCAGGTTATCATAGTAGTGATGGTCCCTAAGTTACTAATTGCAACAAACCAACTATTCCGAACCATGTATAAACAACATTGATGGAGAAGTGACGCCTGCCGACGGATGACCTGAGAATTCATAAGGCCATAGCGAGTGAAGTATTCACTTCCTACACCTTGCAAGCAACTTCTTTCGTAGGAATCCATGTGGTGTGGGCTTTATGCTTTGGATAATTCCCGCCCTCTAACAGTTTAAGAAAGTGTTCAGTAATCGTCTGCTCTTGGAGCTTATTGATGGCTCCACAATTGAGTCTCCGTATTCAAGAGCCTGCTGACGTGGCGGCTCTAACATTCATCATGGGCCAATCCAATATCTATACGCGGATGGGATATTATTGGTGTAAATAGAAGCATTAATAATCTCGTTCCTGCGGAATCGATTTCTGCCCAACCTACGGTAGAGAATAATCCTATCATTTTTGCCACTCCGCTCAAGCCAACCTCTTCTTTCCCCACGAACCTTGGAAGATTATCCCAATAGAGGGCCCCAGGCAGTGGTGAGGTTTGGCTGTGAGTTTCCTTCTGTGATCAGCCCGCGAAAGGCGTTTGCAACTTGGATTTAGTATTGGATTTCACTCTTTGGACTTCATAGTCTGACACAGACTATTGTTCACTCGCTTTCCTAGCAAGCAACCCCCACAAGCAACCTCGTGTACTAGCTTACACAACTACTGCTAGCTCCACCCTTTCATATCTATCTATTCTATCTTCTCTTTCTCAATCCAAGCCTTCATCACCTTCTCTCACTACCGCTCTTCATCCTTACCGCCCTGGGATATTGAGGCTGGGATCCAGATGTTTCTGAGCTACCATTAACGTCCTCCCCAGATTCACAGCAATTAGCAATTTGTAGTCTTGGCTTTCTCTTTCCCTTTATCCCGTGCCTGGGTGAATATGAATGTCTTTCTCCCGGCTTACTACGAATTCTGGGTGAGAAGAAAATCATTGCTAGCACTTTGAACGAATACGCTCTTGGTCCACAGGAAGAGCATCTCTCTCTGTCTATTCAAAGATCTGAGATAACTAGTTAAGTTGGTGACATTGGTTCCCCATCCCTACTCTCCTATCTCTCTCACCCTGGTTGGGCTCTGGCTTAGTGTGCTTAAATTGTGAATTGAGTCAGGAAGAAGAAGTCCAGTTCCTGGCTTTAAAGAAGAGAAGAAAGACCTGGCTTCAAGGGAAATCCTTTATTTTAGGAAAGAAAGATCCCAAGCTTATGCTGAATCAAGAGTGGACTTGCCTTGGTCTTCTGTGAGTTCTAGCGATTCAGATCAAGGTAGTTCAGTTCCCCTAGGCTAATTCAATTCAGTCTTATGAAGCTGTGAAATAAGCTCTTGCCAACCTCTACGGAATATAGTCAGTGTACCGTGAGTAAAGTAAGGATGAGTTGGAGGTTGGGGATTCAGTTCAGGTACAATAGAGATAGCTATAATAGAGAAAAGAATTCGCTCAGGTGAACAGCCAAAAGAATCACAAGAAGAAGAGATTCATATTCTATCTACCATACCATAGAGAAAAGGATATAGAAAATTAAGGTTTAGAGCTCTTCTTTGTTAGGATGGATGCCTTCTCTCTTCTTTCATAAGTTGTATTTTGCATATATAAAAAAGAAAAATAGGAAAGATCCGAAACCAGCCCAACCTCTTCATGGTCACATCCCCTTTTCCGGTGCTTTTCGTGTTGTTGCATATGCCTTACGGTATCCAGATCTAGTCCTTTCTGCTTCCTATGATTGAAGTGAAGATCCGCAATAGACTGTCTGTTGGTAAGAAAATAAATAATGAATATCTTTCTAATAGAACTGGGGACTAGTATACCTGTCCCATGAAATAGGTGAAAGAACAGTTGGATAGGTAGAGTCTTAGTCTCTGTCGAAAGCAGATCGAAGGTCTTTATTCAGCAAAGAGATCAAAGAAGAGATAGGCGTGGTTCAACAACTACATCTTCACAAAACTAGTCTCACTACAGCCAATGGCTACAATGTCACTCTTCCTAAGCAACATTTAGTAACAACATCGATAGCCTGGTATTTCGTCGTATATCATACCAGCTCTCACCCCGAACTCGCGGTTAACGGCCATTTTTGGATCCCTTATTTTCATGCTTCTTTCTTTTAAGAAATTCCCGATTTCTCGATCACAGGTTTGGAACCCAGGGACTGACAGATCGGAAATGTTTTCTCAAAGAGATATCGACCGAGGAAATGCTAACGTATCGCTGCCATGCAGACTTTCCACATTTGCCTCACTGAAACTACGTGAGGGGGAATTCACTACTTAACACTACCACTAATTTTCTCCATACCAACGCTGGCTGCACAGCTTAAACGCTTTAACTACTTACCTTGCCACTCCTACCAAACACCTCTCGATGCTCACTACTCAATGCAACCCAGAACCAATAGCTGCTCAGTCAGAAGGAAGATTGTCACCTTTTCAAATAGACCATGAAAGGTTAGTTACCCATCTTGGGGTTACTCTTTACCAAACCTAATATTAGCCTTCGAAGATCCACGAAGGTAGTTGGTAGAATCATTTTTTCTTGGAAGAAGGTGGGGATAAAATAGTGATAGTAAGCGTGCTCAATCCACTATTGTAGTAGTCAGCCCTGAAGTTGGTGATAGCGCTATATTTACCTTTTTGCCAATCGCCCCAGTTGTATGAGTTACCCTTCTTCCATGGTGGATTTCATTCTCAGTTTAAGCAGAATCCGGTTAGGGGGACTTTAAGTCAGCCACCAGCGAATCCATAAGTCAATTGACTTGAAAAAGAAGTCATTCCCCTTTTGAGGCTAGACCTTGAAGTTGGAAGTTTCAGTTCAAGTTCCTAGTTCAAGAATAAGCAAGAGGATAATAAGCAGTAAGCAAACAAGCTAGCAATGAGTTAGAAAGCTAACCCGAAAGCAGGGGGAAGGTCAAAGTCAGGTTTGAAAGCTGGTGCTATAGATGGTAAGTCCCCAAGGATTGGGATAGACTAAGCTTTTAGAGCAATTCCCTGGTGAGAATAGTGATGGTACGCTAACTGCGGTGAGTAAGGTTCTAGTAATCTATCCCATGCAACAGTAGTTAGTTACGCTCTATTAAATATACCAGTAATTCCATCTTTTCCGTCCCTAGGACCTAGTGCATTGATTGGGATATACCAGCTATTAGTTTCCCTGGTGTTGCCAACCCTCGTGCTTGTAAGTTTGTTAGTCATGAATTTAGCACAGAGCATTGTATGAGGCAATTATCTAATCCCTGGTCCAATAGAAGAAAGTAGAGTCAAAGGGAAAGGTATTTTAAAAGGCTATCTATCCCCCCCTTGTCACGCCCCGACCCGACCCCACAAAAGGCCAAGCCTGGACCCGACACACAGACGGAGTATCCTCTATACTGTGGACGATCCGAAAACCCTACATTCAATAATATTCGCGAAAACCACAATAATTATTTGAAACAAGTCAACTTTCTTTTAGAAACATACATCTTCTCATTAACAAACTTTGCAAACCAAAAATGTCATGCATATTACACAAGTATTTGCGCCACTAAACAATCAACCATTAGCATGCAGTTCTTACTAGTCACGTGAATATATCTTACAACTTTACAATCTTTCAACTTTTACAACATAAGACCATAGAGGCCTCAAAATAGAAACTACATACAAGGCTACAAGCCTCAAAATGAAGCGTCAACCAAGCAATATACACATCAAGCATGGCCCGCACAAAAGACTGGCAACCAACCACCAGCTAAGCAAAGAAAGTGCAATCAAGGAAACACCTCCACTTGCTCCTCCTCCTCAATTACCTCAATAGGATCCGCTTCAACTACTCCTGTAAAATATAGTATAGAAAGAAATGAGCAAAAACTATTGCTCAGCGAGGGCAATTGGTCTCAAGGACGGAGGTGAGAGGAGAATGCATTGCAAATAGACAAGCTGATCAGTCAATTAACATATAGCGATACAAGCAAAGCCAACAATAAATCAAGACAAGCATTAAGACTATAACCACTAAATTGAAGGATACAATTCACTTTCCACGAGCAACTCTCAATCACGAATCCGATGACGACGGGCCGGCCCAACCACCTTATAACTTCAGTTTGGAATACCCCGGAAGTATCCAATCAATTCTATGACCCAAATCTCCCTGGGAGGCAACCCAAGCAAGAAAGGGAATAGGACACGGAGCTAGGGCAACCAGCCCTGGCAACCCGAGGCTACCCAGAGAGGCCCATCACACCGCCCCTGACTGTATGAATGCAATACAATATGCAATGCAACAATCGAGCAATAGAGCCACACGTGGGAGAATAACAAAGTAGGTTACTCTCGCACGCAATAGCAGCAGTTGATAAACATTTTAATCAGAATCAACTTTAATAAGCATAACAAGCAATAATAAGCATTCTACAGGCATAACACTATGAAAACAAAAAATATCACAAAACGACCCCAACTTTCAAAATGCTACTACTTTCAAACGAGCCATGAGTTTTGGAAACTGACTTCAACAATCCTCCTAGGTCACCATAAGGCACGTCTAAAGACCCCAAAACCTTAGTTTACCTTAGAATTCCCGTAAATCCCTAATTTCTCCCTTTGCTCATTTGAACTATAGCTACCCTAACCAAACACCCAACCAACGCCATAACCATACCAAAAGTGCTTCCATGGCCTCCCGAGACAATGCCATCACACAAAACGTGGAAATGCTAAACTCGACCTAAACGACCCCAACATGTACCAAGGCATTTTTCTCCGTTTTTCCATTACAAAACCCAAACAAATCATGCATTTAGGCATTCTAACATATCTAGCATCTTTTCACATCAACATAACGCAAAACAGAGCAATTTCTACGAAACGAGGATTTACTATTCCATTCGCATTTTAAATTACAATTGCTATATTTAACAGTAGAAAATGCTAAAAAGCTACAAATACATGTTCTACAATTGACAAGGAACATTCTTCAAGCATCAAAACAGATAAATTAACGATCTACGCATAAAACCTAAAAATTAAAGTTTGAATAACAAACATTCAAATGCGTAAATAAATATGCTTCCCTCACCTTAGACGCTCTTAGACGCTAGGAAAACTACGGTGGAAGCCTTGGACACAACCCCGTGCAAGCTCTCGCGAAGATTTGAAGATTGAATGTTGAAAACTTTTTTTTTCTTTTTCCCTCAAGGTTTCGTCCTTCTCCCTTGTTTTTCAGCTTTTATTTGTTTTATTTTTTTGCTATTATAAGCTTATAAAAGATGACAACTCAAGTCAAATAGTCAAGGCTTGGTCAAAGGTTATTTAAGTTGGTCAAAGAAGCTTATTTTAGGCATTTTAAGCCTAAAACAACTAATGCAATTATATTTCTAGTTAACAACAACTAAAACACTAAAATTAAAACAGTAAATACTAGTTTTCACTATTTGCTGAGGACTAGAAAACTCGCTCTAACTATCACTCTCGAAATGCAATGCACTTTGCGACAATAAAGAAAGTACAATTACAATTCAAAGAATTTAAGAAAAATATAATTTTTAGAAAAATAAACAGGAAAATTTCATATTCTGGGCTCGGGTATTACACCCTCTCCCCCTTAAAACAATTGCGTCCACGCAATTCTTACCTGGTCGACAAACAACTCCGGATACTGACTCCGAACCTGGTCCTCTCTTTCCCAAATTGCTTCCTCAAACCTGTGACGATTCCACAAAACCTTTACCAACGGAATACTCTTCTTGCGAAGTTCCTGAACTTTTCGATCCACAATTCGAATCGGTCTCTCCTCATAAGTTAACTTTTTCTTAATCTGCAAGGGCTCTAGTTCAAGTACATGTGAATGATCTGGATGGTATTTCCTTAACATTGACATGTGGAAAACATCGTGCAGTCTCGACAAGCTCGGAGGTAAAGCCAACCGATAAGCCAAAGGACCCACTTCTTCGGTGATCTCAAACGGACCCACATACCTAGGACTAAGTTTCCTACTCTTACCGTGCTGAATCAATCCCTTTCGAGGAGAAATCTTAAGAAATACCCAATCTCCCAAAGCAAACTCAAGATCCCGACGGTGCTTATCCACATAACTCTTCTGACGACTCTGAGCTGTAAGCATACGCTGGCGAATAAGGTGAACATTATCCACCATCTTAATCATCTTAGGTAACACAGTCGGATCAACTGTTCTCATCTCTCCAACCTTTTCCCAATACAATGGGGATCTGTATTTACAACCGTACAACGCCTCGTAGTGAGCCATACCTATAGTAGATTGATAACTATTATTGTAGTCGAACACCGCTAAAGGTAAAAACTTCTCCCAATTCTTCCCAAAGTCTAACACATATGCCCGAAACATGTCTTCCAAGATCCTGATGGTTCTCTCAGACTGGCCATCAGTTTGTGGATGGTATGCAATACTGAAGCTCAATTTAGTTCCTATGGCCTCTTGCAACTTCTGCCAAAAACGAGATCTAAATCTGGGATCTCTATCTGACACTATACTCTGTGGCACCCTATGAAGTCTCACAATATTAGCAACATAAAGCTCAGCTAGTTTATCAAGGCTATCCTGTTTGTTCACGGGAATAAAATGTGAAACCTTAGTCAATCGGTCCACAACAACCCAAATAGAATCACATCCTCTTGGAGATCTCGAAAGATCGGTCACAAGATCCATTGTTACATGCACCCACTTCTATTGTGGAATCGACAACGGTTGCAGAAGCCCGGCTGGCCTCTGATGCACAACTTTAACCCTCTGACAAGTTAAACACCTGGATACATACCCAGCAATCTCCCTCTTCATATTGTTCCACCAGAAGTGTTGTTTCAGATCTCTATACATTTTAGTACTGCCCGGGTGAATTGTATATCTTGAATTATGTGCCTTAGACAGAATCTCATTCTTCAATGTCAGATCACCAGGAATACACACTCTGTCCCTGAATCTGAAGATACCATCTGCATATAATTTAAACTCTGACTCTCCCCTTTTTTCTTTTTCTTGTATTTTCAAGATGTAAGGATCAGTCTTATGAGCCTCCCTAATTTGTGTTAGCAATCCCGACTGAATTTGTAAGCTAGCAAATCGAATCCCTACCTCAGTAGCTTCTGGCTTCCATGAACAAATTTCCTCCAAAGTCTCCCAATCCTTGATAATTAGACTTGCAACAGTAGCCTTTCGGTTCAAAGCATCTGCAACAACATTTGCCTTACCTGGCACGTAGTTTATAGAACAATTGTAGCCACTTAATAGCACTAGCCATCTTCGCGGCCTCATATTCAAATCTTTTGTGAAAACAAATATTTGAGACTCTTGTGGTCAGTAAAGATTTCAAATCTGCTACCCCGCAAGTAATGACGCCACTTCTTTAAAGCAAACACAATTGCAGCTAACTCAAGATCATGTGTAGGGTAATTGACTTCATATGGTTTCAACTTCCTAGAAGCATAGGCAATCACCTTACCATTCTGCATTAAAACACAACCCAATCCCTCTTTAGATGCATCACTGTAGACAACAAAGTTTTATGTACCCTCAGGTAAAGCTTGTATAAGAGCTGTAGTTAGTCTCTTCTTCAGTTCTCGGAAACTGGATTCACATTTAGCATCCCAATTGTAAGTAACTTTCTTTCGAGTCAGCTGGCTTAAAGGTCCAGAAATCTTGGAAAAGTCTTTAACAAACCTTCGATAGTAACCTGCCAACCCCAAAAAACTCCGAATCTCTAACACCGTTTCAGGTCTCTTCCAACACGAAACAACTTCAATCTTAGCTAGGTCTACTGAAATTCCTTGATCTGAAATGATATGGCCTAGAAAAGATATTTGATTCAACCAGAATTCGTACTTGCTGAATTTATCAAAAAGCTCATTTTCTTGCAAAGTCTGTAGGACAATCTTCAAATGTTGTTCATGTTCAGCCTCATTCTTAGAGTACACTAAAATGTCGTCAATAAAGATTACGACAAATTGATCAAGATAAGGTCAAAAAACCCTCTGCATTAAGTCCATGAATGCGGCTGGTGTATTCGTCAATCCAAACGGTAACACAACAAATTCATAGTGGCCATATCTAGTCCTGAATGCCGTCTTAGGTATATCATCACTCCGAATCCTTAGTTGATAGTAACCATGTCTCAAGTCAAATTTGGAGTAAACACTCGCACCCTGCAACTGGTCAAACAATTCTTCAATCAACGGTAAGGGGTATTTGTTCTTAATCGTGACTTGATTAAGTCCCCGGTAATCATTACATAACCGTAGCGTGCCGTCTTTCTTTCTCACAAACAACACAAACGTACCCCACGATGAAGAACTTGGTTGTATAAACCCTTTCTCAAGCAAGTTATGAAGCTGAATTTTCAATTCCTGAAGTTCGGCCGGTGCCATTCTTTAAGGACTTCTAGAAATTGGCGTAGTGCCCGGCAGAAGATCAATCACAAATTCAATCTCCCTATCCGTTGGTAAACCCGGTAATTCCTCAAGAAATACACTAGGGAAGTCTTTAACAATTGGAACCTCATTCAAATTCAACTTATCAGTAGGTTGATTGATTAGATAAGCTAAGTAAGCTTCACAACTTTTATTCAACAACTTAGAAGCCTTGATTGATGATAAAAGGGGTATTCGGGCAGCCCTGCAGTTCCCAACAATCTTTAGTACCGGTAGGTCAGGAATCTGAAGATAAACAATTTTTGTTCTACAATCCAACTGAGCATAGTATTTCCCCAACCAGTCCATTCCCAATATGATTTCAAAGTCACGGAAGGGCAGTATAATTAAATCAGCAGGAAATTTACGGTCCTCAATGCATATAACACAAGATTTGCAAATAGACTCAGTAACAAATTTCGCACCTAAAGGCGTACTAACTTCAACTTTATGTGGCAGTTTATCAATGCAAACATTCACAGATCGTGCACATACAGGAGTTATAAACAAATGTGTAGCTCCGGGATCAATCAAAACTTTAACTGGCTGAGCATTGAGAAGAAATGTACCTTCTACTATTGCTGTAGTATCGAGTAGCTCCTCTACATCTAGTGCAAAGATCTTAGCCTGTACCCTCTGTGCTGGACCTGCACCTGCAGCCCTGTTCTGCACACCCTGGCCTCCAGTACAGCCCTTAACATTCTTAAACTTAGGGCAATCTTTCACCCTATGCTGATCGTTCCCACAACCAGTGCACTTACCACTCTTTCTCCAACAATTAGCTTCAATGTGCCCCAATCGATTACAAAAGTTACACTGCTGATTTTGCCATACAACAGTGTTTCCCATAGGTGCGGGGACTCTGGCAGTGGTAGGAACTGTACCTCCTTGCTGGGGTCTAGTCACAGCTGGTCTCCCCTGAATCTGATATTGTGGCTGATACGGACGCTGCTGCGGAACTTGAACAAAAGTCTGATACTGCCTCTGCTAACTCTGGCTGCTCTGGCCCAAGTACTGTTTCTTACCCGGCTGGCTACTCTCAACTATCATCTCTTGTAACGCCCCGATCCCTCACGAGACCGGAGGCTCTAATAACCATTCTATTCTCAACCCAATACCAAACCCAGTCACAAAATTTTAGGGAAAAACGAACAGAGTTTCCTCTATACTGCGGACATTTTTCAAACCTGTAAATGCTCAAAATAGCCACAATATACTAAAACAAGCTCTTATAATTAAAATTCAAAGGTTCAAGGTCATTCAAGCCAGGAGACAAACAACAGCTCCAAATCACACATGCATGCACCCAACTTAACTTTTCATTAAACCTTTTTAACATGCCATCCTATGATAACATTAGAGCAATTTTAGAAGTTGAAATCAACACCTCTAAACATACACCCCCAAGCATGCAAGAACTAAAAGGAGAATTAAAAGTTATCACAAACCATAATATCTAAAAGCTAATATTACAACAAACAACTTTCAACTTGCAACTACAAGAATATACATAGCCTTAAGGCCACAAAATAGATCATGCTATAGCAATACAAGTACACCATGTAACAACAAGATGGCAAATCCACCTTAGACAACAAACACACAACAACTAGGGCAAAGGCTCAGCCTGAACTTCTTCCTCTTCTACTAGCACCTCAACTAGTTGGGGTTCACCCTCAGCACTTCCTGAAACATGTTTAGCGAGGTATGAGCAATCACAATTGCTCAGTGAGGGATAAGGTCTACCGGGGACATGCAATGCAGCAATTTAACACAATTAATACAATAGACAAACAGTGAATAACAATTCTAATACCACATTTTAAAAGGATACAATCGATAACCCTTATCACTCCAAATCTTCGATCCCCGATCCACGAACCACGATCTCGATCTCGATATGCCGGCATCCATTACACCAATAGGTACTCCGGATGTACCTGATCCTATGACCCAACACCCCCTGGCAATCTCTGGACCAGGCAAGTGAGGGAATAGCAGACGGAGCTAAGGCAACCAACACTGGAAAGCCCGATGCCACCCAGTGAGGCCATCACATCTGCCGCGACAATGAGGTTGCGCAACCACGATGCAATGCAAGAATGATAACAATGACAATATAATGTGGAAACAGATTTAAGGACAAAGTAAGTTGTTGTAGCACCAAGTTACAATTTAGGAATAATAAGCATATATGAATTAGGCAATTATAGTAAATAATATACTCTTTTAGAAAGAAAATAAACTATGATACACGTAAGGATGCAGGTCCCACACCTCTACCAAGCTCCAAGATGTAAGTTTGAATCACATCATTTCCAGTCACCTTGAACCTATGAGCAAACATTACTTCAATTACTCTTTAACTACAACATTCATTCTAAGTTAGCTAACTTATAACTTCGCTTATTTAGCATATATAGAAACATTACCTATGTCTAAAGGTGGTGACCATCACAACTCTACTAGTATTTCTCATTCACAGTCGAATAGAATAGCTTTCAATTTAAATTAACTTTACTAGCAATTAGATTTCAATTACAATTCATGAAAATAACATAACTATAAGAGCCCCATTACGTTATTAATCATCCAAGGACACTACACAATAAGGTCTTGATCGAATACATCCAATTGGAACTGAATTATATCATTACTATAGCAAAATAACAATAAAATTCAGATTCTCGCGTAACACGGCATTTCTGACACATCTCACCAAAATGATCATAACTTGCTCTAGACAACATTGATTAATGCACCGTAAAAAGCTGTAGAAACTAGACTCGTAAGGCTTTCTAATGGAATATAATTCAACCCCTAATCCTTCTCCAACTAATACAATTTTAAGCTCGAAGTTTCCTCAATGCAGTTAGAATAAAAGCTGTTTATACAAGCAAATAAGCAATTTTACAAAAGGGCATATAAAAGATATAATTAAAATTACATCAAAAGTTCCACACCAACTTGAAACTACATTTAAACATTCAAGAAGTCATGCCAAGGTCTTAGAAGCGCGAGACAACCGAAATTGCACCTAAACCCCTTTGTTATTCAAGCTATTTCTCCTCCAAACCAAAGTTAATGATTCAAATTTAAAGGAAAACTCTACCAACCTTTTAACTAACCCTCAAGGAACCCTTTCAACCCTCTAACTCATTCAAACGCCCGCAATAACCTCAAAAGCCCCAAATTCCCTCTTATAGCTTTACACTACACCTACCTCATCCGGGCTTCAAACAAGGATTAGCAAAGCTTTTATAGCACCTAAGTAGCCTAAGGATACCAAAAGTAGAGCCCGAATCCACCCGGATTCGTCTTAACCCCGAAACCCCTTTATTAAAGTTGACTATTTTACGTTTTATGCAATTTTAGAGTAATTCAAGTTCACGGGGCTATTAGACTACTTTCATTAGCACATAAGGCATCTATTAGGAGTGTTGAATCAAGCTAATTCGAGCAATTACACAAAACCCTAGAAAAAAATGTCACTATTCACCTCATGAATTAAACTAACAATTCCAACCGTTTAAAAAGCGAAACAATAGTTCAAATATGTTCTCTAGCACTCATATACAAGGTATAATAGTATAGATAATCAATACAATAGCATTTGAACACATTTTCAACAAATCAAGAAAATAGCAACTATTTTAAAATGCGAAAATAAGCCGTGAAATCCCTCACCAATGCACGTAGGAGCTCCTAGGAGGCTAGTAGACACCATAAACCACTTGCACCTAGCTTGGCTTGGCTTGGAATGAGGATTTGTTGAGCAAAAAAACTCTATTTCTTCTCCTATGCAATTCTCGGATTTGCTACAGTGTTTTCAGCATGCTGTTTTTTTTTTGCTAAGTTATGAGCTAGTGTGTGTGTTGTGTGAGTTATATATTAAATGGGGCTAAGTTGATTGCTTAAATGGTTCACTAAATGCACTTAGTTAGCTTAAAACGAGCCTAGATAGTAAAATGAATGCTATCTAATTCATTCCCCAAGTTATGTTACGTAACACTATTCATACAACTACAAAAATTATTTTCTAAACGAGCTCTCCTATCGCCTCTAGCTCAAATGCACATTTTTCCCACTACTATAACAATTAATATGATTTAATAAAAATGCTAATTCGCTAATAGCATGAAGTTAAAAATGGAGTGAATAGTAATTTAGGAAGACAGTTAATAATGCACAGAAGGAAATGCGCAAACAAGGGATGCAACAGTAATTGAATGCATGGCTAAAACTCGGGCGTCACATCCTCTCCCCCTTAAACTAATTGTGTCCACGCAATTCTTCTTCACAAGAGAACTCCGCATCAACTGAAAAGAAACTCCGATTATTCGTCATCACTTGCTAAGCAAGAATACCATATACGAATTCTCGTGAGAGTTCATTAAGAAATCCCAGTAGTATTGTCTGCGAACTTCACTTAATAAGGCCAAATAAAGGCTCCAATAAAGATGCTACTTCGAAATCCAAATAAGAATCCTGCTGGCATGAATACCATAGAAGAATGGAATCCCAACTAAGAGCAGCGAGAAAATACCAATAAAAGTTCCGAGCAGGAGTATTGTAAATTATACCAAATAATAAGGCTGAAAAGAATCCATATACCAATTTTTTTCCGAGAGATGCCGACAAAAGAATACCAAAAGAATACCTGATAAAAAAAAAATACCAATAATATGCTCCAGAGAATTGTCATATAGAAACCCCAAAAGAAGCTACTCATTTATGACCGCTAAGCACTGAAGAAGGCCTTAGAAGAATCCCAATAACTGAGCTCTGCCTACAACACCAATTCCCAAATAAAAGAGTTGATCAACCGCTTCACGTTCCTACTAATCCACATAACTTGAAAGGCCAGCCACTAATCACCTCTCTTCAGGGGAGGAAGAAGTTTTTCTTACCATTCGACGGACTATGTATGAATGGCAAACTATTGCATATGTATAAACATTCTTTAAACTATTATGCAAGCATGATTATAAAAGAGCATATAAAGCAATGTAAGTAACAAAATCATTCAAGTGCGAATCATAACAAAACCAATTCAATTCACAACAAAACTTAATTCAAAATGCTCAAGTACATACGGTACAATCAATAATTCAAGCAGATAACGATTCACAAGGTCAATTTGATGCAACTTCACTTCACTCAGCACACATTTAAGACATAACACATAACTATATCACATAGGTGCACACAATCAATTCAAGACACACAATCACACATTCAAGCACACACTTTCAAGACACACTTAACAAGCATACACAAAAGGATTACTACCCGACAGGACGAGGACCCTATCCCGGCAGAGAGCTAACTAAGCTCTGATACCACCTGTAACGCCCCGATCCCTCACGAGACCGGAGGCTCTAATAACCATGCTATTCTCAACCCAATACCAAACCCGGTCATAAAATTTTAGGGAAAAACGGACAGAGTTTCCTCTGTACCGCGGACATTTTTCAAACCTGTAAATACTCAAAATAGCCACAATATACTAAAACAAGCTTTTATAATTAAAATTCAAAGGTTCAAGGTCATCCAAGCCAGGAGACAAACAACAGCTCCAAATCACACATACATGCACCCAACTTAACTTTTCATTAAACATTTTTAACATGCCATCCTATGATAACATTAGAGCAATTTTAGAAGTTGAAATCAACACCTCTAAACATACATCCCTAAGCATGCAAGAACTAAAAGGAGAATTAAAAGTTATTACAAACCATAATATCTCAAAGCTAACATTACAACCAACAGCTTTCAACTTGCAACTACAAGAATATACATAGCCTTAAGGCCACAAAATAGATCATGCTATAGCAATACAAGTACACCATGTAACAACAAGAAGGCAAATCCACCTTAGACAACAAACACACAACAACTAGGGCAAAGGCTCAGCCTGAACTTCTTCCTCTTCCACTAGCACCTCAACTAGTTGGGGTTCACCCTCAGCACTTCCTGAAACATGTTTAGCGAGGTATGAGCAATCACAATTGCTCAATGAGGGATAAGGTCTACCGGGGACGTGCAATGCAGCAATTTAACACAATTAATACAATAGATAAACAGTGAATAAAAATTCTAATACCACATTTGAAAAGGATACAATCGATAACCCTTATCACTCCAAATCTTCGATCCCCGATCCACGAACCACAATCTCGATCTCGATATGCCGGCATCCCTTACACTAATGGGTACTCCGGATGTACCCGATCCTATGACCCAACACCCCCTGGCAATCTCCGGACCAGGCGAGTGAGGGAATAGTAGACGGAGCTAAGGCAACCAACACTGGCAAGCCCGATGCCGCCCAGCGAGGCCATCGCATCTGCCGCGACAATGAGGTTGCGCAACCACGATGCAATGCAAGAATGATAACAATGACAATATAATCAGGAAACACATTTAAGGACAAAGTAAGTTGTTCTCGCACCAAGTTACAATTTAGCAATAATAAGCATATATCAATTACGCAATTATACTAAACAATATACTCTTTTAGAAAGAAAATAAACTATGATGCACGTAAGGATGCAAGTCCCTCACCTCTACCGAGCTCCAAGATGTAAGTTTGAATCACATCATTTCCAGTCACCTTGAACCTATGAGCAAACATTACTTCAATTACTCTTTAACTACAACATTAATTCTAAGTTAGCTAACTTATAACTTTGCTTATTTAACATATATAGAAATATTACCTATGTCTAAAGGTGGTGACCATCACAACTCTACCAGCATTTCTCATTCACAGTTGAATAGAATAGCATTCAATTTAAATTAACTTTACTAGCAATTAGATTTCAATTACAATTCATGAAAACAACATAACTATAAGAGCCCCATTACGTTATTAATCATCCAAGGACACTACACAATAAGGTCTTGATCAAATACATCCAATTAGAACTAAATTATATCATTACTATAGCAAAATAACAACAAAAATCAGATTCTCGCGTAACAGGGCATTTCTGACATATCTCACCAAAATGATCATAACTTGCTCTAGACAACTCTGATTAATGCACCGTAAAAAGCTGTAGAAACTAGACTCGTAAGGCTTTCTAATGGTATATAATTCAACCCCTAATCCTTCTCCAATTAATACAGTTTTAAGCTCAAAGTTGCCTCAATGCAGTTAGAATAGAAGCAGTTTATACAAGGAAATAAGCAGTTTTACAAAAGGGCATATACAAGATATAATTAGAATTACATCAAAAGTTCCACACCAACTTGAAACTACATTTAAACATTCAAGAAGTCATGCCAAGGTCTTAGAAGCGTGAGACAACCGAAATTGCACCTAAACCCCTTTGTTATTCAAGCTATTTCTCCTCCAAACCAAAGTTAATGATTCAAATTTAAAGGGAAACTCTACCAACCTTCTAACTAACCCTCAAGGAACCCTTTCAACCCTCTAACTCATTCAAACGCCCGCAATAACCTCGAAAGCCCCAAATTCCCTCTTATAGCTTTACACTACACCTACCTCATCCGGGCTTCAAACAAGGATTAGCAAAGCTTCTATAGCACCTAGGTAGCTTAAGGATACCAAAAGTAGAGCCCGAATTCACCCGGATTCGTCTTAACCCCGAAACCCCTTTATTAAAGTAGACTATTTTACTTTTTATGCGATTTTAGAGCAATTCAAGTGCACGGGGCTATTAGACTACCTTCATTAGCTCCTAAGGCATCTATTAGGAGTGTTGAATCAAGCTAATTCGAGCAATTACACAAAACCCTATAAAAGAACGTGACTATTCATCTCATGAATTAAACTAACGATTCTAACCGTTTAAAAAGTGAAACAATAGTTCAAATATGTTCTCTAGCACTCATATACAAGGTATAATAGCATAGATAATTAGTACAATAGCATTTGAACACATTTTCAACAAATCAAGAAAATAGCAACTATTTTAAAATGCGAAAATAAGCCGTGAAATCCCTCACCAATGCGCGTAGGAGCTCCTAGGAGGCTAGTAGAGACCCTAAACCACTTGCACCTAGCTTGGCTTGGCTTGGAATGATGATTTGTTGAGCAAAAAAACTCTATTTCTTCTCCTATGCAATTCTCGGATTTGCTACAGTGTTTTCAGCATGCTCTTTTTTTTTTTTTTTGCTAAGTTATGAGCTAATGTGTGTGTTGTGTGAGTTATATATTAAATGGGGCTAAGTTGCTTGCTTAAATGGTTCACTAAATGCACTTAGTTAGCTTAAAACGAGCCTAGATAGTAAAATGAATACTATCTAATTCATTCCCTAAGTTATGTTACGTAACACTATTCATACAACTACAAAATCATTTTCTAAACGAGCTCTCTTATCGCCTCTAGCTCAAATGCACATTTTTCCCACTACTCTAACAATTAATATGATTTAATAAAAATGCTAATTCGCTAATAGCATGAAGTTAAAAATGGAGTGAATAGTAATTTTTGAAGACAGTTAATAATGAACAGAAGGAAATGCGCAAATAAAGGATGCAACAGTAATTGAATGCATGGCTAAAACTCGGCCGTCATATCTCTGCCTTCCGTTTCTCAAACTTTGAGGCTGCTTGGAATGCCTCGGGAAAAGTAGTATAAGTCTGCCCAGTCAAATGCAGCTGTATATCCATTCTCAGCCCACGAACAAACCTACTAATCATCCTCCTAGCTGGGTGCACCAGCTCAGGCATATACCTCGACAGGCTGACAAACCTAGCCTCATACTGTGCGACAGTCATGTTTCCTTGCTTCAGGGCCACAAATTCGTCTTCCCGCCTTTCCCTAGCCATCTCGGGAATATACTTGTCCCGAAACTCACTCACGAAATCATCCCACAAATGCGGAACATCCTCACAATCCCACCTCAACCTGACAGTATTCCACCATTGTTCTGCGTCACCCTCAAACAGAAATGCTGCATAAGCTATCTTTGCCTCGTCAGTGTACCTCAAAGCAGCGTAAATTTTCTCAACACGGTTAATCCATCTCTCGGCTACCAAGTCATCCGGCTCTCCGAAGAACTTACCTGGCTCGTGCCTCAGGAATTTCTCCAACTGGTTATTCTCAGCCCTATGCCCTTGTCCACCAGGATTAGCTTGATTTCCCTGGGGATTATTATTCCTCTCCTGCCTCTGCTCAAGCAGTACCTGAGTAATCCGGTCAACTGCAGTGGTCATAGTAGCCATAAACTGTTCAGGCATCGGTTACTGACCCTGTTTTGCTGCCTCTTCATCTGCCCCTTGACCTTGAGTACTACGTCGTGGCGGCATAGTAACAACTTACAGTAGCTGGCCACATATAAAAGCAGTTTATGGATAGAAATATAACACATAAGATTAGATAACACTCAAGTCAATAACAATCAAATATCCTATCACACAATTCACATAACATAAGATTGACATGTCAAACTAGTTCACTTAAACACATAAGCACCCAAGTTCACATAGTCATACTATAACACTTTTCACTTAACAATCATACAATAACACTTTAACATTTTAGACCTTTACCCCACAGACCGAGAAACATATCCCGGCCCATGCAAGCCTATCATGCTCTGATACCACCTAAAGATGTCACGCCCTGACCCGACCCCGCAAAAGGCCAAGCCCCGACCCGACACACGGACGGAGTCTCCTCCGTACCGTGGACGATCCGAAACCCTACATTCAATAATATTCACGAAAACCACAATAATCATTTCAAACAAGTCAACTTTCTTTTAGAAACATACATCTTTTCATTAACCAACTTTGCAAACCAAAAATGTCATGCATACTACACAAGTATTCGTGCCACTAAACAATTAACCATTAGCATGCAGTTCTTACTAGTCACGTGAGTATATCTTACAACTTTACAATCTTTCAACTTTTACAACATAAGACCATAGAGACCTCAAAATAGAAACTACATACAAGGCTACAAGCCTCAAAATGAATCGTCAACCAAGCAATATACACATCAAGCATGGCCCGCACAAAAGACTAGCAACCAACCACCAGCTAAGAAAAGAAAGTGCCATCAAGGAAACACCACCACTTGCTCCTTCTCCTCAATTACCTCAATAGGATCCGCTTCAACTACTCCTATAAAATATAGTATAGAAAGGAATGAGCAAAAACTATTGCTCGGCGAGGGCAATTAGTCTCAAGGACGGAGGTGGGAGGAGAATGCAATGCAAATAGACAAGCAGATCAGTCAATTAACATATAGCGATACAAGCAAAGCCAACAATAAATCAAGACAAGCATTAAGACTATAACCACTCAATTAAAGGATACAATTCACTTTCCACGAGCAACTCTCAATCACGAATCCGATGACGACGCGCCGGCCCAACCACCTTATAACTTCAGTTTGGAATAACCTGGAAGTATCCAATCAATTCTATGACCCAAATCTCCCTGGGAGGCAACCCAAGCAGGAAAGGGAATAGGACACGGAGCTAGGGCAACCAACCCTGGCAACCCGAGGCTAGCCAGAGAGGCCCATCACACTGCCTCTGACTCTATGAATGCAATACAATATAAAATGCAACAATTGAGCAATCAAGCAATAGAGCCACACGTGAGAGAATAACAAAGTAGGTTACTCTCGCATGCCATAGCAGCAGTTGATAAACATTTCAATCAGAATAAACTTTAACAAGCATAACAAGCAATAATAAGCATTCTATAGGCATAACACTATGAAAACAAACAAAATCACAAAATGACCCCAATTTTTAAAACTTCTACTTTCAAACGAGCCACGAGTTTTGGAAACCGACTTCACCAATCCTCCTAGGTCACCATAAGGCACGTCTAAAGACCCCGAAACACTACTTTACCCTAGAATTCCCACAAAGCCCCGATTTTCCCCTTTGCTCGTTTGAACTGTAGCTACCCTAACCAAACACCCAACCAATGCCATAACCACATCAAAAGTGCTTCCATGGCCTCCCGAGACAATGTCATCACACAAAACGAGGAAACGCTAAACTCGACCTAAACGACCCCAACATGTACCAAGGCATTTTTCTTTGTTTTTCCATTACACAACCCAAACAAATCATGCATTTATGCATTCTAACATATCTAGCATCTTTTCACATCAACAGAATGCAAAACGGAGCAACTTCTACGAAACGGGGGTTTACTATTCATAATTTACTATTCCATTCGCATTTTAAATTACAATCGCTATATTTAACCATAAAAAATGCTAAAAAGCTACAAATACATGTTCTACAATTGACAAGGAACATTCTTCAAGCATCAAAACGGATAAATTAATGATCTACGCATAAAACCTAAAAATTAAAGTTTGAATAACAAACATTCAAATGCGCAAATAAAGATGCTTCCCTCACCTTAGACGCTTCTAGACACTAGGAAAACCACAGTGGAAGCCTCGGACACAATCCCATGCAAGCTCTAGAAAAGATTTGAAGATTGAATGTTGAAAACTTTTTTTTTCTTTTTCCCTCAAGGTTTCGTCCTTCTCCCTTGTTTTTCAGCTTTTATTTGTTTTATTTTTTTGCTATTATAAGCTTATAAAAGATGACAACTCAAGTCAAATAGTCAAGGCTTGGTCAAAGGTTATTTAAGTTGGTCAAATAAGCTTATTTTAGGCATTTTAAACCTAAAACAACTAATGCAATTATATTTCTAGTCAACAACAACTAAAACACTAAAATTAAAGCACTAAATACTAGTTTTCACTATTTGCTAAGGACTAGGGAACTCGCTCTAACTATCACTCTCGAAATGCAATGCACTTTGCGAGAATAAAGAAATAACAATTAGAATTCAAAGAATTTAAGAAAAAATATAATTGTTAGAAAAATAAACAGCAAAATTTCACATTCCGGGCTCGGGTATTACACCCCTCCCCCGCTTCGATGCTTATGTGTAAACGGATGACATCTTTGAGATGAGATAGTTAGAATTGATTTTGACCCTGCTTAACACATGGAATTGTCCATCTTTCCTTGGCTAGAATAACGAATTCGAAGTATGTTTTCGGGGGGCTTACAGAAGCTCGTGAAAACTAGATTTATAGGTGTGAAGAGGGGAGATGGAAGGAATGCCGAGAATCCACTGCACGTATATGCTCTTGTCTCTTTGGATTGTATCATCCATGGTGAGTGCTATCGTATATAAGATCACGACCGCATTTAGGAGTGATCTTTCCCTCTTTAACAAGCCGGGTTTAGTCTATGAAAAACATCTCTTAAAGGAAGTAGAAGTGACATATGTTATGCCGTTGTAAGCGATCTTTTTATTACGGAATCCCCTATTTGGATCTTTGATGGAATAGAAAGAGTCTAAGAGGATGCCATGCTATAGAAGGAGCAGCTAATGCCATTTCAAGAAGAAGGGTGCAAGTGAATCAGAACTGGAGACTCTAGCTATTGTGAAAATTGTCTTCGCATAGGGAAATGCCAATAGCTTTAAGTCTTCCCACATAAGAGTTTGAAAGAGAGGCTATTAATGGAAGGCTACTTTTCAGAGGTTGAATGAAAGGAATCGCTACTTACTAAGGTGATTGGGGTGGCAATGGTTTTCTCGATAGAGGGTAGTCTGATGTCCCCATTGTCTATGAGGCTTTGAATACCTTCCTTCAAGCCATAACACTTTTCAATGGGAAAGACCTCTTAGGCACAAGAGTTTGGATTCTTGGTCTTCCCTTCTTCATTCGACCTGACCTATTCCATTGTGGTAGTTCTATACAGTCTTCCTTCATTAACTCCTCGAAGAGATCTTTCACGATTTCATCAGGGAATTCAAAACCCAACCTCTCTTTTTAGGAAGGTTTCTTCTCACCATATCCCTTCTCCTTAACATTTTTCATCATATTTTTTGGCCTTCCCTATCACCATTCTTCTTTTTCTTTGCTTTGAATCTAGTCGTCTCAACCTTTGAAGCTGTCTTGGGCTTTGAATTGAGTGCCTCTTGCTAAGGTGCATTTCTAGGTCATGTGCCTTGGTGCATAAGTAATTCAAATCATCAAAGGTTTGACGCATGAGATGGATTGATAGTTCATACCTCAAAGATTCGGACCCTTTCGGCATGCTATGTCATTTCTTTTTGCCTCTACCAGGGAAGAGAGGAAGTGGCTGGTCCTCCTGGGCCAGGGAAAGACGTGGTAACCTTTTTTGGACACCAAAAGGGAGGGGCTTGCCATCTAGCGAGAAAGTCAGACACAAAATCATTGTCACGCTCATTGATTTCAATGAGTTCTGCAACTCCAACTTTTTTTTTAGTATTTCTCCTTACATGCCAAGTCCAAGGGTCTCACATTAGCTTAGTGATAGCGTAAAACAGAATTCCACTGCTTGCCAGATCATGAGATGAGATCTAAGTTCAAGTGTGTTAATGAATTGTACACTTACCTACTTGCGAGTAAGAGAAGAAGGTGACCCCAAGCTCGATCTTCGCCAAGCTAGCATTTTCAAAAGTTCACTCCCGGCTAGGCATGACGCTCTTGATCGAGTTAGTTGGTAGACAGATGTGATTGAGAGTGCTTCTTTTCCAGGCTCCTCCGATGGTAATGGAAGCTCTTGTTCTTGTTGGTGCTGTTGAAAGTAACTCTTTACTATTTTTAGTCGAGATGGAATGTCTTCTCATACAAATAAAGGTCATTTCGAGTTTCATATGGAAAGCCTATCGGCTCACTTTGTTCCAAACATTTTCTTATGTATGGGATTTCAAGTAGAATCAATTGGTACTGACTTAGGATAGTCCTCGACTACCTTCTTATTTACTTGTTGAGCACTACTGGGCAAAGACTTTTTTATATTATTATATGGTATGGGACTTACTAGCTTCCCTCAAGAAGCTGGATTTTTGGCGTTGGGCAATCTTAGGCACGATAGATCAGGATTATGCTGAGGTAAGACCTTCTTATATTCAATTTCTCTTATAGACTGAATCCGTAGTTTGCTTGGTCATAACTAGTAGTAGCTCTAGTTACTATTGGAGTCGGTGGAATTATCTTATTGGGACTTACAGACTATCTTATTTTCGGTCCAAGACTACTCGAGTTATTTTGCTCTAGCTGTATGAATCCTAAGCTTTGGTTTTGAGATTGGGTAGAGGAGTAGATGGGGAGGTGATGGTAGTGAAGACCTGAGGTAGCGAGAGCTAGGAAACAAAAAGTGGTAGGAAGTCTGCAATTAGTTTCACTCCTAAAAAAGTGGAAGACTAAGAAGAAGGTGATGCTGGAGTTCCAGTCTTATTCTTTTTTTTTTCAAAAACGGAGGATCGGATCATCGAGCAGATCATAGCATCGAGGAAGAAACGATAATAGGCTTATAGTAGACCTTAGTGACCCACCTTGCAACTATAGAAGGTGGTAGCTCCTACCTTCTAGTGGAGAAGGTAAAGGTACCCCAGCCTTGAGGTTGAGGACCTTGTAAATGATAGCTATAGTGTACCATACCAGAACCTAATTGAGATGGTTTTCATATCAAGGCAATGGAGATAGGCTGTATCGTGCTGAATGAAAAAGTTCATCCCATTCCCATTGAATCTGTAGAAAAAAAACCCCTACGTTCTCTCTTCCAACTAGAATTTAGTAGTTCTGGTTTTGCTTCTCGTTCTTGGGCTTGGCTGGTACATCAAGCATATTGGCAATTACACATGTGCTTTTAGGAAGAAGAGTTATATCTGGCGCATATCAGTTGTTGATGTCACATATCGGTTGTTTAGAATTGGATATGCTATCTAAGTATATAAAGATGTCTATGTTGTCTTTCGCATATCAGTTTCAGGGCTGTATCCACCTTGGAAAGTAAGCACTATTCGCTTTCAAATACGTAACGCACTATTCGCTACGAATGTAGAAAAGTATCTTGAAATGGTCGATTTAGTAGCCTGCTTTCTTTCTCTGGGTATAAACTTCTCCCTTGAAGAAGGCCCATGTTGTGGAAATTCCACCCAGAGGGTATAGCTACTATAACTAATAAGAATCATAGTAAAGTCAGTGTAGAATAATAGAATCTGTTATTAGCTTATGAAGGAATTTATTAGCTTGACCTATAGGGAGAGGAATGGACCAATTTAAACAAAGTTCTAATTCCCCGTGGTAGACAAGACCTGAGTTAACACTACTAAACCAAACTGATCATGGGCCGGAACACCCCTAATTGGGCGACAAAGTGGACCTTTACCCGAAATGTAAAGCTGATTCTATGACGCTTTCAAGCCTACAAAGGCGAACGAAATAACATATATAGATAGAAATCGCTACTGATGAAATTGTACGAAGGTTGTCTAGTGATCCGACAATGCCGAGTAGAAGGACTCTCACCCAACGGATGTTCTTTAGGTGTTCCGTGAGAGGGGCAAGAGTGAATAAATACCAATAGAAGTACTATATCAACCTTTCAGAACCTTAGTCCTATGAAAGCTTCTAGAAAGCTTTATAACGATTGTTGACAGAGCCTAAAATAGAAATATAGGATCACTTTATTAAAAAATAGCGTAGCGTATAAAAAGTGAAGAAAAAGCACTTCGAGGCGTCACCCTTTGACAACAAAGGGAAGTCCAGGGGATTGAAAGAGCACCCTCCGTAACCCTCTCCTCAAAAGCTGGAGCACTTGATCATCGAAATCCAAGAAAGCCATACCCCAAACTATCGGACAAGAAAACTCATTTTCGCACTTGCTTGCTAGTGAGCAAAGTCTCTTTGAAGAGCTCATTGAGAGCAAGAAAAGGCTTGCCTCAAAGTTTCAATTCGATTTGTTTATATAAATTCCCGAAGAGCTCCTCTCGCCCTCATCAGAATAGAGCTATGCCAAAACCAACGATGCCTCACTAGTTCAGCTCTTGATAATCATAGAATATCTTCCGCTATGGCGGAAGTTTTTCTTAGAGGTGTGCGTCTATTTCAAGAACGTCCAGAAAGGCCTTTTACACAGACTTGAAAGCTGGTTCCCCATCTCTCATATGGATAGAATTAGAGCACTAATCGAAGCAGATATACCACTGAAGCTTCGAACAATCTATATACTTTCTATTAGCAAGCTGACTGAAGGGAAGATAGGAAGAATTCTATCCAGGGAATCAAAATAAAGACTAAGGCAACCTTCACATGAGAAAATTACAGTCATGATTAGGATTGGATTTGGCGACTGCTCTATCTATAGTTAGGGATGAGCTAACGACCATGCTACACACGTAGGTCTACTTTGAGAATGGCCTACTGAGCCTACCTTGAGTATAATCTTTCGTCTGGTTAGAGAAAGTACGATGTGTGTCTCGATCTTGACAACTGAATCACGACAGGATGCTATATTTTTTACGGGGTCTCATTAATGTGGTGATGAAATTTGAAGACTAATGAAGAATCCCAACCTACCAGATTCATTCGTCAGCTTTCTATGTCCCTTTGTATAGGTTGGGCGAATCCAACAACTCACGTCGAATACGAATGCATTTCTCGACAAACTAGCCCACGTCTTTCTATCGGACTAAACCGAACGAAGTAGATTGTTCCGTGATACAAAACCCCATAGGCTGTCAAAGAGGGGAGTCAGTGCGTATGAATGTGGGTATGCCCTTAGAAGCACCTTAAAGTATTTACTCTAACTCTTGGACCCTAGAACTCTCACATGATTGAACTCACACAAAGCCGAAGAATTGAACGTTGAAGGTAGAAATCGACGGAAGAAGAAGAATTTTTCATTCTTTTCTTCTTCGAAGCGATGGAGTAGCTATGATGAATCTAAGGCCTTCCCTTGATCCGCCTCTACGGAAGATGGGTGGGGAATCAAGAGAAGCAAGGCCAGGCACATCATAGTCTTCAGGGATTGTGTCATGTCAATTTTTATCCTTATGAATGGGGCAAGAGCCCATACTTTAAGCATAATTCATACCAAGGATTGGAAAGATCAATGAGAAAGATTCTCCAAAAGGGAGCTGAAACTCATGATAGAAGCCCACTTTCGTTAATGAATATTGGACATGTCAAAAGATGTTGGTGCAGACCTCCCTTCTTCCTTAAGAGTCAAAATGTCGTCTTTGATCAATAGCTATCAATTACCTATTAAAAACTACCCTAGAGTTTTGCTAGGTATCCTCAATTACCTTGAAAATACGGAATTAAATTAATGAAAAGTAGGATATTCATTTTTTTCATGAGTCTTTTTTAGTAGAAATCTATCCATTGATTGCCTCAACGAATGGGTCTTTCTCTTTCTTCTAAGGTGTACCACTAATGAGCTTTCCCGACTAGTACTAACCGAAGTAGATCTCAAACAAGCAAAGAGTGAAAGTTGCACGTCAACAGGCTCCGACGAGGTAGTGAAACTCGACTCGTGCGTGAGCAGCGAATCATGTCAATTTACATAGTGAATTTCTTGCGTATCCACCCTGAAAGTGAGAGGGAAAGGCGGTGGGAAAAGAGAATCAACAAGATAGGATGATTTGTCCCAACTAACAAGAGTAGGAAGATTCCAACTTTGAATCTTGTGCTTGTGACGATGATCATTTCTGCCACGTCATGGAAGTATTTAGTGCTTTCTGTTTCAATAGGGCCTTGCCCCTTCTAACTTTCTTTATGATATCGGGGAATTTTTTTTCTTGGTCTGGTACCTCCATAAAGGGCTAGTGGGTGGGGGTAGAGCCTGACGCACCAATGTCGATGAATCAAATGTGTCTGTTTATGGTATGGAATAGGAACAACAAGAATGGAACCGCTATCGCTTGTCCTATCATCCGCACGGAGCTTCTTTCATTCGTCAGTGCAGGTAGGTAGAGTCCTTTGCTCGGGTGAAACTGTTCTTGCTTTAAGCTAACTTCATCAGATATGAATTTTTCCCTGCTAGCAATATAGGGTAATAAGGTGTAGTATACGCCCATGACTGAAATACTAAAGTATGCCTTTCTTCTGACGAAGGTGATTTGGCCCATTTTCTCTTTAGAGCTACTTCTGAATTATCTCCACCCTGGTAAGAAGGAAATTCCATATCACGACGGCCTTCTGACATTCATTTGTCTCAAAAGAAAGAGCTAGTGAACCACACTCCATTCTTATTCCCTTAGAAAGAGTAGGATAGCTGTCGTCAAGCTGCCCCTTGACCTTTAGAGCGAGAGCCTTCCGAGACTAATGCTATCAAGATGAAGGAAAAATAGCCTTTATGGAGCCTTGAGCTAAACCATTGACCTTGCGCCAAGTATTCACTCTTAAAGAAAGGGAAGGAATTATATCTAGTTGATTGGCCGGGAAAGCTTTAGTGGGAAGAGATAGCACTGGCGAGTGACTTCAGTCGATAGAAAATCAAGTAGAGCTTTGTACATAAAAAAACAGAATAGAGAAGGTCAGCTTAAACTAACTGGTTAGATAATAAAAGGTAAGATTAGGTTTTATAGAAAAGGGGAAGGATCCAAGCTAGTTCCGCCATTAGCGAGGAATATTTTTTTGAGTAGTAAAGGAATGAAGCAGACTGGAAAGAAGATGGATTTGTGAATCCATCTGTGAGGAAAACAAAAGTGAGAATGGTAAGAGCTCCATAACTGAATTGTCTTCCTATAACTGAGAAGAAAATGCTCTTACCTTTCCTTCTTACCAAAACCTTTATTTCATCAATCCCTTTCCATTTTATATCAATAGGGAACTCCTGCCTCTCATTCATCCAGTTGTGACTGCTTTCGCCTAACAAAGCACCTCCTTTATAGATGAGGGGGAGTACCTTCGCTACCACTATCTCCAAGCCGGCCATAATAGAACAGATAGTCCAAGCTTCTCTCTTTATTATCCGGCTGGAGTGGCGTAACGCTCCTTCCTCAGGCAAGAAGAATAGATGGATAGACTGAGAACAAAGGGAGGGATGGCATTCATTCTTTACTTATCGCAACAAGGAACAACAGCTCACCAAGGCCAACACCTATTCCTCCTCCTAGTACAGCTACTACAGCTATGACCGACCGGTAAGCAAGATCTACGAAATTCGGTCGACTTTTGTCGTCTCTGTCTATTCCGTTTAGGGAATGGGCTTATGTAGCATTAGGTAGACCTTTTTGAATATCGGTAAGCACTCCATCAAGGGAATGACTTGAAGTACTTCAACTCATATGAGTTCAAGTCTATCTTCACGTCTTGAAGGCGTAAAATCAATAGCAGCTTATTCTGCTACAATAAGTTTAGCCTCTTTAGCCTTTTGTAATAGTTGCTTTCCTTAGTTCTGAGATCTTGCTTAAAATTTGACGGAGATAGTCATTCAATTTACTGAAAAAAGAACTATCTGAAAGTGGAGTGAACAGGAGGCTACAAAGAGTACGATTCCCTTGTTTCAATAGTGGTTCTTTCTCCCCTTCATCTGATCATCTCGATGTAGCTCATTCCCGCATCAATTGCCAATTCTTGGTCATTGAGATTCATGGGCGATTCGGATCTTTATATAGGTTTGGAACCCTATATTTTTCCCCTTTGAAACAAATCGAAATTCTTGAAATTTTTCTATTTGGAATCATGTTAGGTCTAATTCCTATTATTGGCTGGATTATTCGTAACTCCATATTTACAATACAGACACGGTGATCAGTTGGACCTTTGATTAATTAATATCTCTTTTTTATTTACTTTCTCCTTTCTTTAATCCACAAGAGGTCAAATTAAGGTTGCTCTTCAAGTTAGTGAAGTTATTTCCTTGTAATTAGACCTAACAAGAACGGAATCACGCTCTGTAGGATTTGAACCTACGACATTGGGTTTTGTAGACCCACGTCCTACCAAACTGAACTAAGAGTGCTTTCTTATCACAGTAGATACGAATGTAAAGAAAAATGATTCTTTTTATGCCTCCAATACATCTTGCATGCATATAGTCTCATAAAATGAAAATATGTATGTCAAATTTGAATCAATCACAATGGATTCCTCCTTATTGCCTAGACGAGAAGAATAGGTAGGGATGACAGGATTGGAACCCGTGACATTTTTTACCCCAAAAAAAGGCACTACCAAGCTGCGCTAAATCCCTTTCAATTTGTCTACAGTGTCATTGTAGAGAATCCCTGCCTTGTTTTTCTTCACATCATTATTTCCTCCATCGATATCAAATTTCTCTTGCCATTTCTTCTTTTTTTTGTCTTTATTGATTTATATACTCATCATCATCTCGCCGCTCCTACCAACGCTTACTTATGAGCAAAAAGGGTTATAAATAATCATCCCTTTGAATAAGTGAGGCTTTCCCGATAGAAATATTTCCCATGCGACAAGGATCCCAATTCCGTGTATCCGGTTTAGCAAGCCCTGCCCGCTAGCTTCCACCCAGAAAAAAGGTGAGCACCTAGCACGAAAGCTTGTTTTACTAAGAAACTAATAGTTGGCAAGAAGCAAGAGGCGCGAAAGCCGTTGCGCTGATTCTTTATTATCCGTCGCTATGCTGTTCCCAAGGACTAGTAAAATCCAAATAGCGAAATTCTTGGGTCATCTCAAATGGGTTTAGAAACCACACATTTCTCTGGATCATCATAGCGTACTTATACATATCCACTCAAATGAAGGTCTTTTCGTAATGGATGACCCTCAAAACCATAATCTGTTGATATACGGCGTAGATCCAGATGATTGATGGAAGAAATAACAAACATATCCCACACTTCTCGCTTCCACTGGCCAGCTGATGGAAAGACTAACTATACGAGATATTTGTGTTACTTCGTCTACACTGGTTTGTACAGGAATGTGTGAGTTATACTGAGTACTTAGTAAATTATAAACCACTTCAAATCTTTGTTTTCGAGAGGGATAATCAACTCCGCAAATATCAATCAAAACTTTAACCCTTGTATAGGTATGCAATTTTAGAAAGCACAACAATGGAAATGGGTAGTCCGTATTGGTATCAGATCTATTCCCATGTTATGATCTTTCTATTTTTTTGACCCATTTCTTGGGTAAAGTTGCCCAACTATATTTGAAAATGAATTCGTTATCCCTAAAGATCAAGAAAGTTTTCTTGTAGTTCCGCTTCTTGCTCTAAAAATGAAGAAAGACTTGTCGAAAATCGCCGATTAGGTTGGTCCGACCAAGAAAGGAATAGGAGTCTTTGGGCATTGCTTGGGTCGAGTTAAGTAAAGACTAGCTACCTAGCAACTAAACAATAAACATGAAAACTTCCCTCTTAACATCACTAAGAAATCATTTTTCTAGTTTTATTTCATTCTCGATTTGAGACTCTAGTTCTCAAGAACATATTAAAGCAATCCTTGGAGTCCCTGTAAAAGAGACTCTTTTTGCCATATCATTGGTTGTGCTTTGTGATCGTGCCCATATTTTCTAGACCATACTTTTCTTCGAGCATTTCGACGATTCGTTGAATCTTATTAGGTGAGCCTCATATGTTTGAATTTTCGTAAGTCGATAATAAGGCCAGCTACCTTATTTTCCAATGAAGGGAGCCTTCACATATGTGAGGCCTTGTTAGCTTAGCTCCACCCGTTGGCGCCGATTGCTCTTGCTACACTTCTAACTCCCTCTAGATGTCCTCTTGGTTGACTTCAACAGCTTGGATTTCAAAGAAATGAGAAACAGGTTCCTGAGCTAGTGCTAGTGGCTCAAAAACTTCCGGCACCAGGGGTAGGGCCGATCCCCGTTTGCTAGAAAGAGGACCAGAACGTTTGTGTTAAGCATATAGTAGGTTCTTGTCTTGTTTAGGCATTTGGTGCCCTCTCTGCCAGCTTGTTTAGTGACAGAGCCACCTTCATTGGGGTTAGTGAGGAGGACAATCCCCCACTACGGGGGTTTCCTTCTTTACAACTAGATTATACCCGGCCCGGTCCTATTTCAAACAAAAGAAGCAAAGAAGGGAAATCTTCGTAAAGGCAGCAAGGGCTTTCACTTTCGAATTGAGTAGTGATTATTTTTTCTACTCTATTTTCGTAATTGAAACTCTAATCGAAAGTAGACTCAAGACTCACCCCTTCTTTTATGTATGTGAATTTTCTGAAGCTAGTTCTAAATACTAGACTGATCTTTCTCCGCTTCAAAGAAGGTCTATTTAAATAGATAGAGATAGATAGGAACTAAGCAATAAGAACAGAATACCAAAGGCTTACTCCCATTTCTCTCTACTCTACTCTATCTATTAAGGCTATGCAGGAATTCATTCATAGAATGCTTTTTGATTTCACTAATTTTTTAAAACAACTGTACGGGATAGACCCGGTGGAAAAGATTGTACCAAATGAGACCCCTTTTACCGATAGTTTGGTTGGGTGTGTCCTTAGTCGCCCTGGAGAAGCCATACCCTTAGGAAGCTTACCCAACTCATCGCTTAACTCTCAAGAAAGGCCAATAAATCGAGCATAATTTAAGAGGAAAGATTCTCTAAAAGCCGGTGCTTTCTTTGTGTTAAGAATGGATACTTCTTGGTCTTTGCTGGAATTCTGACTTTGGGATAGCTTTGACTGATTGCCTACCCTTTCATTATTATTACATAGAGAAAGGATTTTTTGATGTCCATCTGCCATAGACGCCAAGACTTATTTGTTGCGTCAGAGATTAGCACTCGCACAGTAGTCATCGTTGCTACTAGACTAAATGTCTCATCGTAGTAAATCCCATATTGTTGTGATATGAGAAAGCACGAGCAACCGTGTCCCTTCGACTGAACCATCACTTCGTCGCTTCACCTTGTATACCCACTTGCAAGAAATTGGCTTTACTCCAGCAAGAAATGTGTAACGCCCCGATCCCTCACGAGATCGGAGGCTCTAATAACCATGCTATTCTTAACCCAATCCCAAACTCGGTCTCAGACCACCAAAAATGTAACGTCCCGACTCAACCACACGCTAAAGGTTAAGTCTGGACCCGACAAACGGACAGAGTCTCCCATGTACCGTGGACATTCTGAAAGCCTGTAAGCAACCAATAAAGCCACAAAACAACCTAGAACTCCAATTCTAATTAAAGACTCAAACTTTAAGGCCATCTGAGCCTTAAAACATTCAAACAGTTAGAATCATGCAAGCATACATCCAACTTCACTTCTTTACCAAACCACTTATCATGCCACTCCATGATAGCTTTTAAGCATTCTTAGAAATTGAACACAACCAGTCATTCACTCCCAAGCATGCAGAGAAGCTAAGAGCAGAAATATAAGTTATTATATGCCATAGTTCATATCTCCTACTACAATCAACTAGCGTTCAGCTTACAATCACTCAAACATATACATAAGCACTTAGGTTACAAAATAGAAAATAAGGTAGAGCAAACAAGATCTCCACATAATAGCAAGAGCCATAAATCCACCTCACGTAATTAGACACTGCAACTAAGGCAACTCCTCCTCCAAATGCACCTCCTGAAACATGTTAGCGAGGTATGAGCAACCACTGTTGCCCAGTGAGGGATAAAGTCTCCCGGGGCGTGCAATGTAACAAGTAATACAGTTAAACATTAATAGCAATTAAAACAATTCAAGAATGACAACAGATTAAGTAACCACACATTAAAAAGGATACATTACACTTAACCCCAACACTCCAATCTTCACTTGATCTTTATTCACGATCCACGAACCACGATCACTGTGCTGGCATAGTCCCAATCACTCCAGTAGGCGTACTCTAGATGTACCCTGGTAATCCTACGACACAACATCCCCTGGCAATCTTCGGACCAGGCGAATGAGGGACTAGGGCACGGAGTTTGAATATCCACTGGCAAGCCCTCTACCGCCCAGCCGATATTCAACACATTCGCCCCTGACACTATGGTTGCGCAACCACTATGCAATGCACTTATCAATGACAAGACAATATCAACAATATAAGCTATAACAAATAGGAGGATCAACAGAGTAAGTTGACCTCAAAGCAGTTAGAATAGAAGCAATTTACACAAGCAATTAAGCAGTTTTACAAAGGGGCATATTCAAGATACATATAGAACTATACCAAAAGCTCCAAAACAACTAGAAACTACATTTAAACACACAAGGAGTCATGCCATAGTCTTAGAAGTGTGAAACAACTGAATTTGCACTTAAACCCCTTTGTTATTCAAGCTATTTTCCTTCCAAACTCATGTTAGTGATTCAAATTCAAGGGGAAGCTATACCAATCTTCTAATTAGCCCTTAAGGTACCCTTACAACCCTCAAACGCGTTCAATTACCCGTAATTACCCCAAAAGCCCCAATTTCCCTCTTATAGCTTTGAACTACACATATCTTAACCGGGCTTCAAACAAGGGTTAACAAAGCTTCTATAGCACCTAGGTAGCCTAACAATACCAAATGTGAAGCTCAATTCTACCCGGATTAGCATTAACGCGAAACCCCTTTTAAAAAGTCGGCTATGTCGCGTTTTAGCTAAGTTCCGAGCAATTAAACTACATGCGGTCATTAGACTATCTTCATTAATATCTATAGCACCTAACTATAGTATTGAATCAAACCCGAAAGCACATTTTATCAAAACCTTAAAATTTACACTATTCATTGTCTTATTTAACTTGTCATTTCAAAATCTAGCCATAAACTATGCCAATAGCTTGCAAAAGAATGTTCACTAATCATTTTAGAAGGTTTTGGAAGCATTCATAAGCATTTATATCACAATATACAACAATTACAAAATTCAACACAAACCCTGACATTCAAAGAAATGCATATAAATGTTTCTCCCTTACCTCTACTAGTTTCCATGACGCAAGTTTGGCACAATGGATCCACGTAGCATGTAATAGAACACATATTTATCACAAGAAACCTCATAGACGTGATTCACAGCCAAATATAACAACGAGAACAATAGCTAAGTAGGCAATACTAGCTCAATTATAGCAACTTATGCAATCAAAATTATTCTAACTTCCACCTATCACTACACAACCTTAGCATGCTACTATTATAACTTCGAGGCAGCCCAAAGGTCACCATTACAAGCATAGAGATTACACACCACACAGGAGCACACATTTGCACCTAAACCAACCATTTCAACTCAAACACACCAACAATTTAGCTTATTCCACCCAAACCACCATGACCCTCCAACTACCAACATTTTTCCCTGTCTAATAAAAGGCTTATAAACCATATAATAGCATAAAATAAGCAATCTAATGGGTGCACAAAAACTGCCCAATGAAACAGTCCCTAAACGCCCAAAAATAGAAAAATTCAGCAAGCTACATTCTCCATTTATTTTGCTCCATTTTGCAATCTCAAGTTATTTTATTATGCTAGATAGGTTCATTAACATATATGAGCATTATATAAAATCTAAGAATCAAGATTAGACACAACTTAGGCATATAAATCATTGAACAACTCAAAATAGCCAATTTCAACAAAATATGTTCTATATAAGAAATTAATCGGTAAAGTCTTCTATAACACCTATTTAGCAAGATACAAATGCAATCCTAGCAATTTATGACGTAAAAATAAACTTTGGAAGATTTGAAAAAAAAAATCTCTCACCTTTGTTTCGCAAAATAAAGGCAAAAACGATCGGTAGAAAGATGCTAGACGTCGACACGAGTCTAAAAATGCTTGGTTTGCGTCTTGGTTCCGCTTCTAGCTCAAGATATAAGCAAAATAGTGAAAAATCTACTATTCCTAGGGTTTGGACTGGTCACGGCTGAAGCAAGAACAAGATGAGCAATTTTGGGATTTTTTTGGTGTTTTATAAGCTTTAATGAAAGTCAAAGGTCAAGTCTTCGGTCAAACCCGCGTAAACCAAAACAGCCCTGCGCAACCTTACAAAAACGGCCATAACTTCCTCTAGAAAACTCCAATTCACGAACGGTTTGAAGCCTTAGAAACTAGACTCATAGAGCTTTCCAACCATATATAATTTGCTATGTAAATCTTCCCCAATTGGTTCAGATTTAATTCCAAAGTTGACCCAAAATTTGACTAATTAACCTTGCATTTTTATTTCTGATCCCAAGTTTGCCTTTCAATTAACATTTTAAAAATTTCCACCTTGTCCTAGTTGGTCAATGTAGATGAAAAGTCAACTAGTTTAGTCAAAGAATGTGAAAGTCAACAAGATGTAATATAAATGAACTTTAAATGCAATTTTAAATTTTAAAACACTAAATAATTAATGTAAATGCACATATTATTTTTCAAATAATGATTAAAATAAATGAATGCACATGT
Organism: Ehretia macrophylla; assembly: GCA_037974665.1. Taxonomy (NCBI): domain Eukaryota; kingdom Viridiplantae; phylum Streptophyta; class Magnoliopsida; order Boraginales; family Ehretiaceae; genus Ehretia; species Ehretia macrophylla. The sequence goes on along the minus strand of CM075765.1, from coordinate 47,876,715 downwards.
AATGAATGCTCGGGTTCTCACAGCTACCATTTAAGATAACACATAATAAATGCAATTAAATACGTGCCCATTTTGGGGTATCACAAAATGGAACAAGGTCCCATGTCTCATTCTTCTTTAGTGCAGAAATCCCCTCACGCATTGCGTTCTCCCACTCGTCATTACCTTTTGCGTCTTCAAACGAACTCGGTTCCCTAATCTCGGACATAGAACACTGTAAGAGCAGGACAACGTTTGCAAAGTCGGCATGCATATACTTCGGATTAGACTTCTTGATCCACAAAGATCTTCTCAGACTTGGCTGATTTTTAGTCATGATGTCTTCCATTGGTAGTGGTCTCTTCTCTCAACTATCTCGCAACTCTGTTCGTGAGCTACTCTCTCCACTTCATGGAGAAGCATTATCCTGGTTTATGGGCTTTGGAGTTTGAATCTCGTGAACACCTGTCTTCCATCAAACGGGGCTCAAAGAACTGCCAGTTTGTGAACTCGATTTTGGCAACTCTACTAGTCCCGAGTCATTCCCGACAGAAACCTCATACCGCTCTTGTAACTGTGCTCGCATACTCGTGTCTAAACTCTCAGAGTCTGGCAACACTACATTCTCGGTAGATCACCATGATGATGTCTCATCAAAGACAAGATATGGCAAGATGTATGCTTTATTGATGGTGGGATCAACATATCTCTACCCTTTTTTCTGCTCATTGTACCTAGTAAAGATAGACCATATCGCCTTCTTTTCCAACTTTGTCCTCAACTGGTCGATCACAAAGACGTAGCAAAAGCACCCTAATACTCTAAAATGTGAATGAGTTAGCTCTCCCTTGTAAATACCTCGTATGGTGAGAGAAAACCAAGCTTCGCTTGAGGCAATTTGTTGATGACATGGGCTTCAATCATCATGCTTTCGGCCCAGCTACACATTCTTCGCATTCATGATACGGTTTTACCAAGATGTCGATTCTTTCTCTCCGCGACTCCGTTCTGTTGTATAGTATAAGAGCAGGCAAACTGTCTGCGAATCTCGTGTTTTTCAAATAAGCACCAACTTTTGTGATGTGTATTCCCCTCCAAAGTTTGTCCTCAAACATAGTTTTCTTTGCCTTTACTTTCTAAAATGCATTATCCGCACTAATCTTCTAAACTCCATGAACTTTTGAAAGACTTCAGACTCCTCTTCTAAGAAATATACCCCGCGAGTCATCATTAGTAAATGACTACATATAATGTTTACCTAAGCATGATAGAGTGGAGACTCTGCCAAAGACGTCTGCTTGAATGAGCTAGTCAACTTCTCCCCAGTTCTGTACATGCACAAAGAATGTCTGAGTCCCTTTTCCTTTCCTGAACCGTTGAGAACACAAACAGAATATGCCAGCAAAGATCTCATTTAAGACTTGAGAAATTTCATCCATCACAATAATGTCCTTTTTATGTGGTTGAGTAATAGGGCGTAGCTTCCCAGGTTTTTTTTTTTTGAATAAACGATCTATCTATATATGAAAAAGAAAAAAAGAAAAAAAGAGAAATAATACCTTAATGCTTTATCAATGGAAACGTCTTCGAAACAATGAATCTTTCATCTCTTCCCCTCTCGCGATAAGGACGTGTCTAAGGATGCTACTTCGGGCAAGCGTGCTTCTTTCTATGGGGGTGTGCATCACTTTGGACGTGCTTTACCGGCAGATGCATGAGTCAGAACCTAATAGCTAGGCACGTCATAGGAGGAGTAAAAGCAAAATCTGTTGCATAATCCAAGTAAAAGTCAGCATCTCGCTAATCAAAATCATCATCACGACTAGTAGCTAATAAAATGACTAGTCGATCTACCGGATCAACTTCTGCCTACCCCACCCGGTCAAAGATCATCGGGAGTATTTATTCTTCAACGGGAGGCCAACCCCATGGGATAAGATACTTGGCTCCATTGGTGCTTCCCCTCCTTCATCCCTTTGTTTCAATCCATCTAGACATAAATGGCAACCTGTACTAATTTCTCCAACCATAAAAGAAGGGATTGGACTCAGGTGGTCCAGGAAAGATCTCAACCCGTTTCTCCCATCAAGCAAGTATCAGAGTCAACAGACTTTGCATCTTTCTCATCCAGGATAGGCCTCGAAAAAGAAAGAGATGCGAAATAGGAAAGACTAGCACAAATAAGCGATGACTTTCTCTTCTCGAGCCAGTAACCTTCATTCGATGTGTATAGTTTTTGCTAGAGTGGGTGACGGTGTCCTTCCCTCAAAGCGCAGTGAAGAGATGAGTTGCAAGATGAGTCGATGTTCTCATTGTCTTATCCTGCATTAGAAAGAGTACTTCCGCACCTAAGAGAAGGTTTTTTTCCTAGAAGGAAACTCCAAATAAATGTCTTGCTTTCAAACTGCCTTTATCACAGACTCAACAAGCTTGCTCACTCAATTTGACTTTTTATCTGGATTGAAAACTCCCTTGCTCAATGGCTTTCACAGACTCCTACCTTTTAAGGGAATCTAACTCCAATCCTTATTCAACTTCAACTCAAACCCCAAGAAAGGCAATCTCTTGAACAGAAAGCATGGACTAAAAAGAGAAAAAATCATTGGACCCATATCTAAGAACTTCTTCTTATACTCTCGGTCTTTGGCTTTTTTTAGTATTCTTCTTTCCTTGCCTTAAGGCAGGATAAGCAATTAGGCACAAGGGTCGTTCACCGCTCTCCTTTGCGGATACCTAGTTTTCTCAGCAAAAGATGTTTGAGATATTGGCTCAAGAAGAGAAGAATTGCTCTTAACCTTTCCTCCCCCTAGAGGGAAGAGGGGGTCAGGGTACAAATCTGGTTTTGTTTATTGCTTGTGTTGGTAGTTTGGATTGGACAATGTAGCTACCCTCGGAGAGCACTAATACATAATCCTAATCCAGTCGCATATCCGCTGCTACTTTACACTAACTCAATCATATGTTTTACCGCGACACATAACCATTATCTCAACATTTATTCACCAACCAACCAGGTATCCATCCGTATTCAGCGTGGCGTCGTGTCGAATATGAACATGGCTTTTAGTTACCTTTTTAAAGGATACCTTCCGTGGAAAAAGTCTCTTACCAGCCTGTAATTTTATTCCACAATTGCAGCCGTCTTGTCTCCTTTGGAAGCTAACTCTACCTTCTCCTCCCGATTGAGCCTGTACCATTCTATGATAAGGGACTTAATCCACCGTTTTGGTATGGAATGGGTTGTTACATAATTAGTCCTCCAGTTGTGCTTTCTTTGAGTCCTCGGTCTTGGATGCTAGACCTCGTGTTTTAGTTTGACTCCGGGAATTACCACGGAAAGCTGGCTTCGGTAACTTATCTGGACTCACTACATCAAAACTTGTCGTTAGAAATTTCTACAATTATTATATGCAACATGAGATTTGCAAGGGGATTGCTTTTAGTTTGTTCTCAACTCAAGGATTTTAATAAGAGCCATTAGGCAAAAGGCGCCGCGAAAGGTCTTTCAATTCAAAGCAGTCGATTGAAGCGGTAAAGGTAGGATAGGAAGGATTAGAACTGCTTGATGGCATATCGCTACTAAGAGTGAGGAAGTATGAGCCTATAACAGAGCACATGATCTTTAAACAAAACAAACCCCAGAGGTTTGGGAGATGTCGAGGGGAATAAAAGCGGAATAAGGATGGTCTAGAATCAATTCTTTTCGTAGCCCCTAAGCCAAGTAGTTGATGCGCTAAGGCAGCTAGAGAACTAGGAGCAGGAGCTGCTATCGACTTAGGCAAGAGTCTTTCTGCGGTTGTAGTGAGCAAAGAGAAAAATTAAATAAAACGCACTAAGGGATAGATGCGCTGTACCGGTACTCTAACTATATTAGGGCTACCTCGTGTATTGATGAAGCATTGAGTATTGAGGGATCCTCTAGGGAAAGCAAGGTTTAAGCATTCTATTCCCCTGATCCCTGATGTTAGGGGAAGGGTAGAAGAATTCCAATATGTGACGCCTCAGATACGCCAAGACCAGCCCCAGGCCCAACCCCGGACTATGAGGCCCGACCCCGAATAACGTGTCCTACCTCAATTTGTATGCCTTAGACCCGAATTATATGACTGACCTTGGATTACGTGCCCTGTCTTGGTTTTCGTGCATGCCTCGTCATATGTGCCTTGGCCTAGAATTGTGTGCCCTAATTCTCGACTTATGTGCCCTGACTTCGATTTACGTAGGATACCTCAATTTGTGTGCACTAACCTTGAACTGCGTGCCCTAACCTAAGTTTAAGATTTGTACCTCGATTTACGTGCATTGCATTGAATTACGTGCATTCACTTAGGGTTACGTGCATTTACTTTGAAATCCATGCGTCTGTGCCCTAGACCTAGGAATGCGTGCCTACAAGCTAATGAATAAAGATTCCTGCACAAAGCACAAGATAATAAAATAATCCTACACAATCCACTAACTATTAAAATAATATTATACTAATCCTACATATTCCACTAACAATATTCTAATCCTAATTCAAATTCTCTACAAAATCCACTAACAATAAACAATTCTTTCTACACAAACACCTAAACATTCTTTATTCTTTATTCTCACCTAAAACCAATGCACCTCAAATTCTACACTTATTATAATCCATAATATACTCACATGAATCGGAAAATTCCGAATTTTCCATGCTAATTTCGGCCATATCAAGGTCTTTGAGCAAGCTTGAACAAAAAATATTCTATCTTAAACATTTTATGACACACACAAAACATAATGCATAAAATAATGCTCAAACACCCTACCCAATGCTTCACTTTCTCGGCCCTTTCACCACACATGCTAAAACAATTCAATTGTGCATTAGATGACTCAAAAAAATCAGATTTGTAAGGCTCAAGGCCGATACACACACACAAGCTACACTCAACATGCTTCAAACATCAATTTTCTCTAAAAAACTCTCTCATTCTCTCTCCTTCTTTATCATTTTCGACCATGGCTTCCCTTTGAGCTCCCAAGACTCCTAACAACTCTCAAGGACACTCTAAGACTCTCCCAAGCTCGGCCATAACAAGCACAAGCAAGCAAGAAGCAAGAAAATCTCACACAAAACTTACAAAACTCTCTATCTCAGCCATAGGTAAGTTTTGATAGTTTTCTTCCATTTCTTTTGATTTCACACACATGCACACCTTCTTCACATGCTAACTAAGCTAGGATTTAAGGAAATCCAAGCTACCACTTGGCCAAAGCAAGGAAACAGGGCCTTTTGTGCATTTTCAAGAGCATTTGTGCATCTTCATCTATCAATTTGCTAAGGTGAGAGTTAAACTCTTTTAAAAGCTTTCAAAACTCACATGCATGCTCTCATATGGCTGTATTTACCTTTGTAGTTCATGTAAACATAGCTCTCATAAGTGTTTATACAAGCCTATCTACTCATGCATGGCTTGCTAATGGCTAGAAACTTGAAGATATGTAAACACGTTTTTGCTGGCAGATTACTGACCTTGTAGAACGAAGTGCTTTTGGCTTAGTACACATTGATAAAAATTGAAAATTGGTAGGTCACTAGTTTTTTCCGTTCGGAACATTTTTTTGTAGAAATAGGCCAAGTCTAATTTTGACTCTAAGACCTCGAAAATGGCCAAATATCGATAGGTGTCTAAATCTGGAAAACTTGGAAATATGAAGTAGGTTTCTGGCAGCTTTCTGACCTTGTAGAACTAAATAGTTTTGGCCTGGTAAAGAATGTCCAAAATGCATGAAATTTGGTAGCCATCTAGATTGGTCAGTTCTGAACATATTTGGAGGAAATAGGCTAAGGCTAATTTTGCGTTTAAAGGCCTCAAAAGTAGCAAATATCGAAATGTGTACGAATCTGGACAGTTTTGTGTAGGCTCATGGTTTTGGCCATAAATCCTAAATCCGAACTCCAAATGTAGCGAGGTTTGTTTCTAGATTTAAACCACTCATTGATCTTCAATTTTACATTTGGTTCACTAAATTTGGAGATTATTTGCTTGGCTAATTGAATATGGAAAAATAGACCATTGCAGTAAGGTTTTTGCTTCGTAATATGCTTTGAATCATGTGGTAACTTTACTTGTGGTATTGAATGCTTGGGATTATGGAAATTAGAAGTTGTGTGGGCAGTTGTGGTTGGTTGAGGTTGCTTAATTTGGTTGATGCATGGCTTGGATTCATTAATTGATGAATGGTTTGCTTAATCGCATGTGTAAGCACGGAATTGAGGCCCTATCACTTATGACTACTTGCTAAGAGATGATCCTATGGTTAAATGTGTTCAATTGTGTGGTTAATAGGCTGCCCATAATTTTCCTTAGAGCTCTAAATATGATTCCCGATGATTGCATGTTGATAAGTGAACTCTTTATGCACCCGGTTTTGTGTAAGTGTCGTTGCATGCTTGTATGATCTCAACACTTGATATAGAACCCGGAATGAGTTATATGACTTGTTTTATATGAAGTTACTTGGCTGCCCGTTAAATGTTCATATGCCTCTAAGTGTTTTACAAAGTGAATATACATGTCAAGCATGCCTTGTATGTTTACTTATTGATATGTGATCTTATAATTGCTCGGAGGCAACCTACTTTGTTGACCTCATGTGAATTGTTAAAAGATATTCAATGGCTTATTCGAACATGATTACTTGGCTGCCCGTGAAAGTTTAATTGCTTTCAAATGGATATATGAAATGATTATATATCTTTATAATGCCTTATATGCCAATATATCAAAATGTGATCATATACTTGCTCGGAGGCTACATACTTTGTTGACCTCCTAATGTGAAATGTTAGATGGCATAAATGGGTATTGCATACAAGGTTGCCACCTTTCATTGTGGCATGGTAGCGTTTCACGAATGCCGGGCGGCATAGGGATTGCCGGTGCTCCTGTGACTACCTTGGTCCAATTTTCTCTCTTGCTTGGTATTCCACCCTCGGAAAGTTGGGTCGTAGGTTTGGTGTACATCCAGAGTATACCCATTTGGAGTGATAAGTGGATGATTGATGCCGGCTACAACAATGGTTATTGGAAATGAACTTGAAAGCAAAATCATAATGTATCACTTGAGCAGCAGGAACTAAGTGCTATGCGGGGCAAAGTGCTACACCCGAAAGTGGTGGGGGCTACCTCTTGATCCCCTAGGTGTCATCTCTATAGTCCTGTACGTATCAAAATGTATCATTTTACTATGTGTTTAAGTCCTTTCGCTTGGTTCCTAGAGGACCTCGGGGAGGAAAGACGGGTAAATATGTTCATTTATATTTATGTTATGTTATGAACTTACTTATTTCATATGACATGTTTTCAAAAGGGTTTTTCATAAGAGTAATCGGAAAAGAGTTTTCAAAATGTTATCTCTCGTTCCCCCTTGCTGAGTTCATAAGGACTTTATGGTGAACCCATCCCACATCGGAAGGTTACAAGCAGGGCTAACTGAATATATAGTGGAGGGTTCTCCCTTATATTTAAAAAAGGCGCCTTTTGGGGGAAATCCTCGAAGGGACAAAACCATAAAGGGCCCACCGTGGTAAGCCAGAGCGGACAATACCTCTTTATGTGCGACGCTGGTGTGCCTTTGCCCTACGGGGTATTCGCTTAGCTGGGTTGTTATAGAAATTGGTATCAGAGCGGGCCTTCCTTTGTATTAGTTGTAATACCCTGATCCCTCTCGAGACCGGGAGTTCAATCAATCAATCTAATCATAACCCAATTCCAAACCCGGGCAAAATTTTAGGGAAAGACGGACGGAGTCTCCCCTGTTTCTAGGCAAAATGTAAAAAATGTAATAGAATATAAGTGGACCAGCACCGTGTACAATCATTTAAACACCTCAAGGCCATCCGAGCCCTGTTTCTCAGCAATTAAACACAAGCAAATATACAATTCCAAGTACCCAGACTATTCTAACTTTTCTTTAAACAATACAACCATGCATTAAAGTTAAGCTATACTAACTAGATACATAAACTAACTTATCAAACCACTTCAATAATCTCATAAAACTTACATTACATTCCTTTTGACATTAAATACATACAATGCATGAAACAAACATCTTTGCATCTTTGACAACTAAAGCCACAAAGCACGCAAGACAACTCTTCAAGCACGAACTTTCATGTAATCACGAACTTTCCAGCTAACAAGGTATTTCCTGAAATGTGGTGGTGAGGAGTGAGTATACTCAACATATATACTCAGTGAGGGCGAGACAGATATCGAAGTGAAGAGAAAGAAGTTCGTGCAATGCAAATAGGTACAGTTAAGTAACATAATCAATAAGGAAACATTCAATGTAAATGACAATACAATAAACAATTAAGAAAGTATTAACACAACCATTCAAAGCTATACCACACTCTGAAGGCTATGGTTCACTCATACGAGCAATGTACCATTTCAGGAGCGATACATCAATCTCGAGCTTGATGTTGACAACGATGACAATAAGCGCGCAACCACCTTATAACTTCAGTTTGGAATACCCCGGAAGTATCCAATCAATTCTACGACCCAAAATTCCCAGGGCGGCAACCCAAGCGAGAAAAGGGAATAGGACACGGAGCTAGAGAAACCAACACTGGCAACTCGAGGCTACCCAGAGAGGCCCATCACTCACGCTCCTGACACTATGCAATGCAAGACTCAATACAAGGCGATAAACGAGCGATAGCACAACAATACAGTTTAGAGGCGATAAACGAGATATCAAGCATTACATTTAATAAAGTATCAAGAACAACACTAACAAGCATTATCAACAATTGATATACAATTCAATCCTAATCAACTTTAACAAGCATAACAAGCAATATTAAGCATTCTATGGCACTACACTATGAAAACGCACAAAATCACAAAATGACCCCAACTTTCAAAACGCTACTACTTTCAAACGAGCCACTAGTTTTGGAAACCGACTTCACCAATTCTCCTAGGTCACTATAAGGCACGTCTAAAGACCCTAAAACCCTACTTAACCCTAGAATTCACGCAAAGCCCCGATTTCTCCCTTTGCTCGTTTGAACTACCGCTACCCTAACCAAACACCCAACCAACGCCATAACCACACCAAAAGTGCTTTCATGGCCTCCCGAGACAATGCCATCACGCAAAATGATAAAACGCCGAACTCGACCTAAACGACCCAAACTTTCACTAAGCCATTTTTCTCTATTTTTCCATTACACAATCCAATTAAACCACACATTTAGGCATTCTAGCATATCTAGCACCTTCCTACATCAACAGAACGCATAACGGAGCAACTTCATCGAAACGGGGGTTTACTATTCATAATTTACTATTCAATTAACAATTTATATTTCAATTTTGATATTCAACTACAGAAAATGTTAAAAATCTATAAATACATGTTCTACAATTGCTAGGGAACATTCTTTAAGCCTCAAAATGATCAAAATAACATTCTACGGATAAAACCCAAAAATTAAAGTTGATACATAAAACATTCAAATGCGCAAATAAACATGAAACCCTCACCTTAGATGTTCCTAGACGCTAGAAAAACCACGCCGGATGCCTCGGAAACCACCCCGCACAAGCTCACACGAAGATTTGAAGATTTGAAAATGTTTTTTTTTTCTCTCTTGAAGGTTTCGGCCTTCTCACCTAATTTTTCAGCGTTATTTTGTTTTATTTTGCAATGTTTTTATGTTTAATAAAAGATGACAAGCTCAATGGTCAAAGTCTTGGTCAAACCACTTAAAAATTGGTCAAATAAGCTTATTTTAGGCATTTTAAGGCTAAAATAACTATTGCAATTATATTTCTAATCAACTACAACTAAAACACTAAAATTAAAACACTAAATACTAATTCTCACTATTTGCTGAGGACTAGAAATCATTTCCTAACTATCGCTCTCGATATGCTATGCACTTTGCGACAATAAAAAAATAACAATTAAATCTCAAAAATTTAAGAAAATATAATTTTTGAAAAGTAACATAGTTCAAAATTTACTCCGGCTCGGAGCTACTTCTCATTTAATTGAAAACCGAGCATTAAGATGCAAGAAAAATAAAACCGATTAACATAAATATGAAAAGTAGTTGATATTCCGTTAAAATAATTAACTCAAATATTTTTTAATTACTTCTAAAAGAAATATGAAATAATGCTAGAAATGGATGTTTAACTAAAAATAAACACAAAATTCAATGCTAACATTTAAGATAACACTTAATTAAATGCCATTAAATGCATGTCGGGTTCGGGTTATCACATTAGTGACCCGCGAGGACGCTGGGCCCTCCTAGTGGGGGCGGATGTGGTGAACCCATCCCACATCGGAAGGTTACGAGCTGGGCCAACTGAACATATAGTGGAGGGTTCTCCCTTATATTCGAAGAGGCACCTTTTGGGGAAAATCCTCGAAGGGACAAAATCGTGAGGGGCCCACCGTGGTAATCCAGAGCGGACAATACCTCTTTATATGCAACGCTGGTGTACCTCTGCCCTGCGTGGTATTCGCTTAGCCGGGTCGTTACAGACTCACCCTCTTTTATCATCATAGGTAAAGAAGATTTGGAACAGGTACCCGAAGAGAATGTGACTGTTGATGATTCATTGGAATGATTACGTGCTTTATATGCCTTGCTTGATAGTGGCTGTTTTGTGAACATTGTGTTTGCTTTGAAGACTACTTATTTTGTTGATGTAAATGACCCCGTTGTAATTTGGGTCTAATTTTGGCTTGTATTGATTATAACTAGACGAACACTCTAATTGGTCGTTTTGCTATCACAATTTTGATTTAGTAACTATCATAGGCAACTAAAGCATTACGTGAAGGATCAAATAAATGAATTTATCTAATCTTACCCAGGCACTTACTCATAGGCTGAAGGATAACAAGTACCCGCGTAAAAGGGCTTGACAAATAAACGGAACATAGTTATCTTGTTAAGCTTGTTAATCAAATGAGACTTCCGAGTTAGATCAATAGGCATATCGGTTGATGATAAATAGGGGTCTTAGTTGAAATCGAATCAATGATTGAAAGTTTTTGAGGCATTTTAGAAAATAGGTCACAGCAAAGGTCTTAAATACAACCGTTATGCTACCGGTTTTCCGAAAAAACTTTTGGAGTTCTAGGCTAACGATTAAGCATTAATCATAGTCAAACGGTTAAGGACATAAAATAACAATGATGATTTAGGTCACACCCTATTCTAGCCTCTATAGGTCAGGTTGGGGGCGTGACAGAGACTTTGTCAATGAAGAAGGAGTCGTTAATGAATTGCCTGAAGTGAAGCAAGGGGTGACTCCTTCAAGCTGAAAAAGGGCGCATTCGATCACGAAAGACCGTATTTTTCGCTTGTTTTTGTTCGATAATACTTTGTTTCTAGATTATTGTATAATAAGTAGTTTCTCCATCAGACACTACGTACCTTCCATTGTAAGGCAAATGTGTTCTCTTCTAGGCGGCTTCTTTGCCAACTATTGGAAGTTCTCTTGAGAGTTTCCTTGTAGACAATTGAGTTGTCTTCTATCCTGTTGCCCTCTATGCATTTAGTCATAAGACAGATAGAATCTAGGGCTTGATTCTAGTTTTCCTATGGGGAGTCAGAATCTTTCTTTCTTTTCGAGGGTGGGTGTCACGCCCCGACCCGACCCCACAAAATGCCAAGCCCGGACCCGACACATGGGCGGAGTCTCCTCTGTACCGTGGACGATCCGAAAACCCTACATTCAATATAATACTTGCGAAAGCCATAATAAACATTTGAATCAAGACAACTTTGTTTTAGAAAATATACATCTTCTCATTAACAACTTTGGAACCCAAAATGTCATGCATACTACACAAGTATTTATGCCACTAAACAGTTAGCCATTGGTATGCAATTCTTTACTAGTCATAAGAGTATAACTTTACAACTTTACAATCTTTAAACCTTTACAACAAAAGACCATAAAGGCCTCAAAATAGAACTACATACAAGGCTACAAGCCTCAAAATAAAGCGATGACCAAGCATTAAACACATCAAGCATGGCTAAGAACAAAAGTCTAGCAACCAACCACCAGCTAAGCAAAGAAGTGCTATCAAGGAAACACCTCCACTTGCTCCTCCTCCTCAATTACCTCAATGGGATCAGCTTCAACTACTCCTGTAAAAATATGGTATAGAAAGGAATGAGCAAAAACTATTGCTCAGCGAGGGTTATTGGTCTCAAGGACGGAGATGAGAGGAGAATGCAATGCAAATAGTCAAGCAATTCATTCAATTATTATATAGAGATACAAACAAAGCCACCAATAAAACAAGACAAGCATTAAAACTATAAACACTCATTCAAAGGATACGATTCACTATCCACGAGCAACTTTGAATCACGAATTCGATGACGACGCGTCAGCCCAAACCACCTTATAACTTCAGTTTAGAATACCCCGGAAGTATCCATCAATTCTACGACCCAAATCTCCCTGGGAAGCAGCCCAAGCAAGAAAGGGAATAGGACACAGAGCTAGGGTAACCAACACTAGCAACCTGAGGCTACCCAGAGAGGCCCATCATACCGTCCCTGACTCTATGAATGCAATACAATATACAATGCAAGAATCGAGCAATCAAGCAATAGAGCCACACGTGGGAGAATAACAAAGTAGGTCACTCTCGCACGCAATAGCAACAGTTGATAAGCATTTCAATCAAAATCAACTCTAACAAGCATATCAAGCAATATTAAACATTCTATAGGCATAACATTAAGATAACAAGCAAACTCACAAATCGACCCCAACTATCAAAACACTACTATTTCCAAACGAGCCACGAGTTCTGGAAACCGACTTCACCAATTCTCCTAGGTCACCATAGGGCACGTCTAAAGACCCCGAAACCCTACTTTACCCTAGAATTCACGCAAAGCCCTGATTTTCCCCTTTGCTCATTTGAACAACAACTACTCTATCCAAACACCCAACCAACGCCATAACCACACCAAAAGTATTTCCATGGCCTCCCGAGACAATGCCATCACGTAAAACGAGAAAACGCTAAACTCGACCTAAACGACCCCGACCTTTACCAATGCATTTTTCTCATTTTTTTCATTACACAATCCAAACAAATCACGCATTTAGGCTTTCTAGCATATCTAGCGTCTTTTCACATCAACAGAACGCATAACGGAGCAACTTCTACGTTTCGAGGGTTTACTATTCATAATTTATTATTCAACTAACAATTTAATTTGCAATCTCAATATTCAACCGCATAAAATGTTAAAAAGCTATAAATACATGTTCTACAATTGTCAAGGAATGCTCTTTAAGCATCAAAATGATTAAAACAACAAACTATGGATAAAACCCAAAAACATTGAAGTTAAGACATATAACATTAAAATGCGCAAATAACGTGCTTCCCTTACCTTAGATACTCCTAGTCGCTAGGAAAACCATGCTGGATGCCTCGGTAACAACCCCGCACAAGCTCACGCGAAGAATGGAAGATTTGAAAGTTGAAAATCTATTTTTTTTCTCTCTATCTTTCGGCCTGCTCCTTGTTCCGTTTTCAGCTTGTTTTTATTTTTATTTTGCTATGTTATAAGCTAACTAAAAGATGACAACCTTGGTCAAAATGGTCAAGCCTTGGTCAACTAACTTAAGTTGGTCAAATTAGCCTATTTTATGCATTTTTAAAGCTAAAATAACTAATGAAATATTAATTCTAGCTAACAACAATTAAAACACTAAAATTAAAACACTAAATACTAGTGTTCTCTATTTGTTGAGGACTAGAAGACACCCTCTAACTATCACTCTCGAAATGCAATGCACCTTGCGACAATAAAGAAGCAACAATTTGATTTCAAAGAACTTAAGAAAATATAATTTTCAGAATAATAAAAAAGAAAATTCCACATTCCGGGCTCGGGTATTACACCCTCTCCCCCTTAAAACAATTGCGCCCACACAATTCTTACCTGGTCAACAAACAACTCCGGATACTGACTCCGAACTTGGTCCTCTGTTTACCAAGTTGCTTCCTCAAACCCATGATGATTCCACAGAACCTTTACTAACGGAATACTCTTCTTGCGAAGCTCCTGAATTTTTTGATCCACAATTCGAATCGGTTTCTCTTCATAAGTTAACTTTTCCTCAATCTGCAAAGGCTCTGGTTCAAGTACATGTGAAGGATCTGGATGATATTTCCTCAACATTGATATGTGGAAAACATCATGTAGTGTTGCCAAGCCCGGAGGTAAAACTAAGCGATAAGGCAACGGACCTCCCTTTTCGGTGATCTCATATGGACCCACATACCTAGGACTAAGTTTCCCTCTCTTACCGTGCCGAATCAATCCCTTTCGAGGAGAAATCTTAAGAAACACCCAATCTCCCAAAGCAAACTCAAGATCCCGACGGTGTTTATCTGCATAACTCTTCTGACGACTCTGAGCTGCAAGCATACGCTAGCGAATAAGGTGAACATTATCCACCATCTTAATCATCTCAGGTAACACAGTCGAATCAACTATTCTCATCTCTCCAACCTCTTCCCAATACAATGGGGATCTGCATTTACGACCGTACAATGCCTCGTAGGGAGCCATACCTATAGTAGATTGATAACTATTATTGTAGGCTAACTCCGCTAAAGGCAAAAATTTCTCCAAATTCTTCCCAAAGTCTAACACATATGCCCGAAGCATGTCTTCCAAGATCCTGATGGTTCTCTCAGACTGGCAATCAGTTTGTGGATGGTTTGCAATACTGAAGCTCAATTTAGTTCCCATGGCCTCTTGCAACTTTTGCCAAAAACGAGATCTAAATATGGGATCTCTATCTGACACTATACTCTGTGGCACACCATGAAGTCTCACAATGTTAGCAACATAAAGCTCAGCTAGGTTATCAAGGCTATCCTGTTTGTTCACAGGAATAAAATGTGAAACTTTAGTCAATCGGTCCACAACAACCCAAACTGTAACGCCCCGATCCCTCACGAGACCAGAGGCTCTAATAACCATGCTATTCTCAACCCAATACCAAACCCAGTCTCAAAATTTTAGGGAAAACAGACAGAGTTTCCCCTGTATTGTGGACATTCTGAACAACCTGTAAACACTCACTAAAGCCACAACAAGATAAGACAAACTTTTCATAACTAAAGATCAAAGGATTAAGGCCATCCGAGCCTTGAAGCATACTATAGTTCCAAAAACACACAAGCATGCTAGTGGCTAGAGTTAGAACATTCACTACCAAGCATGCAAGGTAATTGAGAGAGGAAACATAAGTTATTACAAGATATAGGTTCCCAAATCTACACTACAACCAACTATCCTTCAACTTCTTACAGCAACCAATATAAACAAAGCCCTTAGGCCACAAAATAGATACACAAATACCAAATAGAAACAAGAAGGCACACCCACTTCAGAATAACACACAGCAACTAGGGCAACTCCTCCAACTGCGCCACTTGAAACATGTTAGCGAGGTATGAGCAACCACTGTTGCACAGTGAGGGATATAGTCCCGGGGCGTGCAATGCAACAGGTAATACAATTATACAACAATAACACTTAGACAATTAAAGAAACAATGAAACTTAAATAACCACACATTTAAAGGATACATTTCACATAACCCCTATACACCAATCTTCACTGGTCTTCATTCACGATCCACGAACCACGAGCACGATCACGATAAGCCGGCATAACCCCAATCACTCCAGTGGGTGTACTCCGGATGTACCCCGAATCCTACGACCCAACATCCCCTGGCAATCTCCCGACCAGGCGAATGAGGGAATAGGGCACGAAGGTTGAATATCCACCGACAAGCCCTCTGCCGCCCAACCGATATTCAACACATCCGCCCCTAACACTATGGTTGCGCAACCACTATGCAATCCACTCAACGATGGCAAGTTAATAGCAATAATATAAGTATTAACACATATGAGGATCAACAAAGTAGGTTGACCTCGTTACAATTAGGATAGAAGCAAATATAGAAGCTAATAAGCAGTTTACAAATGAACATATACCAAATAAGCATAGAATCATACCAAAAGCTCCAAATCAATTTAAAATCACATATAAACACTCAAAAAGTCCTGACATGGGTTTAGAAGTGTGAGACAACTTAAATTGCACTTAAACCCCTTTGTTTTTCGAACTATTTCTCTTCTAAACCAAAGTTAATGATTTCATTTTCAAAGGAAACTCTCCCAACCTTCTAACTAACCCCCAAGGTACCCTCTCAACCCTCGAACTCAATCAAATGCCCGCGTTTACCCCGAAAGCCCCAATTTCCCTCTTTTGGCTTTAAACTACACCTACATTGTCCGGGCTTCAAACAAGGGATATCAAGGCATCTATAGCACCTAGGTAGCCTAAGGATACTAGAATTGAAGCCCGAATCCACCCGGATACGCATTAACCCCGAAAGCCCCAACTTAAAGTCGGCTATTTTCCATTTTTAGGCAATTTAAGGCAATGCAAGTGCACGGGGCTATTAGGCTATCTTCACTAACACCTAAGGCATCTATTAGAAGCATTAAATCAAGCTAATTCGAGCAATTACACAAAACCCTAGAAAAAAAAACGTCACTATTCACCCTAAAAATTAAACTAACGATTCTAACCGTTTAAAAAGCGAAACAACGGCTCAAATGTGTTCTCTAGCATTCATATAGATGGTATATTAGCATAGATAACAATTACAATGGCATTTAATCATATTTTCAACAATTCAAGAAATGAGCAACTATTTAAAAATGCAAAAACAAGCCATGAAATCCCTCACCAATACGCGTAGGAGCACCTAGGAAGCTTGCACACACCCTATTCCACTTGCTCAAGGCTTGGAGAGGCTTGGATTGAAGGATTGAAGAGCAAAATTTCTCCCAAATGCACAAGGAAGGCTGTCGGGTTTGGCACTGTACACTTGCTGAATTTTTTTTTGTTTTTGTGTTCAAATGAGCTCTTGTTATGTTATATTGAGTATGTGTTGAGGTGGGGTCATGTTGGGTGCTTATGTGGACTCCTAAAATGCGCGTTGAAAGCTTAATTACGAGCCTAAAGTGTACGGTATAAGCTAACTAATTAAATCTCTAAGTTATGTTACGTAACACTATTCATTGAACTACTAAAATCATTTTCTAAACGAGCTCTCCTATCGCTTCTAGCTCAATTGCACATTTTTCCCACTACTTTTACAATTAATATGATTTAATAAAAATGCTAATTAACCAATAGAATGCAGTTTAAAAACGAAGTGAATAGTAATTCAAGAAGGCAGTCAATAATGCACAGAAGGAAATGCGCAACAAGGGATGCAACAGTAATTGAATGCATGGCTAAATCTCGGGCGTCACATCCTCTCCCCCTTAAACAAATTGCGTCCACGCAATTCTTCTTCACAAGAGAACATCTGCATCAACTGAAAACCAACTCCGATTATTCGTCATCAGTTGCTAAGCAAGAATACCATATACGAATTCTCGTGGAAGCTCATTAAGAAATCCTAGTAGTATTGTCTGCGAACCTCACTTAATAAGGCCAAATAAAGGCTCCAATAGAGATGCTACTTTGAAATCCAAATAAGAATCCCACTGACACGAATACCATAGAAGAATAGAATCCCAACTAAGAGCGGAGAGAAAATACCAATAGAAGTTCCGAGCAGGAGTATTGTAAATAATACCAGATAATAAGCCTAAAAAGAATCCCATATACCAATTCTTCTGAGAGGTGCCGGCAAAAGAATACCAAAAGAATAGCTGATAAGAAAATACCAAGAATATACTCCAGAGAACTGTTATATAGAAACCCCAAAAGAAGCTACTCATTAATGACCGCTAAGCACTGAAGAAGGCCTTACAAGAATCTCAATAACTAAGCTTCAACTATATCCACCAATTCCCAAATAAAGGTTGATTACTTGCCTCTCATTTCTGCTAATCAACATAATTCGGAAGGCCTGCCACTAATCACCTCTCTTCAGGGAAGGAAGGACCATTCGACGGCCTATGTATGCATGCCAAACAATTGCATATGTATAATCATTCTTTAAACTATTATGCAAACACGTTAATAAAAGAGTTTATGAAACAGTGTAATCATCAAAGTCATTCAAATACAGACATTACAAGCAACAGTTCAAGCAATTAATAATTCACGAAGTCAATTTGATGTATAACTAGCCACTTTGCTTCACTTAGCACACATTTAGCACATAACACATAATTATATCACATAGGTGCACACATTCAATACAAACACACATTCAAACATGCAAACATACACTTTTAAGACACACACTTAATCAAGCACACACGCAAGGGTTACTACCCGACGGGCCGAGGACCCTGCCCCGGCTTAGAGCTAACTAAGCTCTGATACCACCTGTAACGCCCCGATCCCTCACGAGACCGGAGGCTCTAATAACCATGCTATTCTCAACCCAATACCAAACCCAGTCTCAAAATTTTAGGGAAAACGGACAGAGTTTCCCCTGTATTGTGGACATTCTGAACAACCTGTAAACACTCAATAAAGCCACAACAAGATAAGACAAACTTTTCATAACTAAAGATCAAAGGATTAAGGCCATCCGAGCCTTGAAGCATACTATAGTTCCAAAAACACACAAGCATGCTAGTGGCTAGAGTTAGAACATTCACTACCAAGCATGCAAGGTAATTGAGAGCGGAAACATAAGTTATTACAAGATATAGGTTCCCAAATCTACACTACAACCAACTATCCTTCAACTTCTTACAGCAACCAATATAAACAAAGCCCTTAGGCCACAAAATAGATACACAAATACCAAATAGAAACAAGAAGGCATAGCCACTTCAGAATAACACACAGCAACTAGGGCAACTCCTCCAACTGCGCCACCTGAAACATGTTAGCGAGGTATGAGCAACCACTGTTGCCCAGTGAGGGATATAGTCCCGGGGCGTGCAATGCAACAGATAATACAATTATACAACAATAACACTTAGACAATTAAAGAAACAATGAAACTTAAATAACCACACATTTAAAGGATACATTTCACATAACCCCTATACACCAATCTTCACTGGTCTTCAATCACGATCCACGAACCACGAGCACGATCACGATAAGCCGGCATAACCCCAATCACTCCAGTAGGTGTACTCCGGATGTACCGCAAATCCTACGACCCAACATCCCCTGGCAATCTCCGGACTAGGCGAATGAGGGAATAGGGCACGGAGTTTGAATATCTACCGACAAGCCCTCTGCCGCCCAGCCGATATTCAACACATCCGCCCCTGACACTATGGTTGCGCAACCACTATGCAATGCACTCAACGATGGCAAGTTAATAGCAATAATATAAGCATTAACACATATGAGGATCAACAAAGTAGGTTGACCTCGTTACAATTAGGATAGAAGCAAATATAGAAGCTAATAAGCAGTTTACAAATGAACATATGCCAAATAAGCATAGAATCATACCAAAAGCTCCAAATCAATTTAAAATCACATATAAACACTCAAGAAGTCCTGACATGGGTTTAGAAGTGTGAGACAACTTAAATTGCACCTAAACCCCTTTGTTTTTCGAACTATTTCTCTTCTAAACCAAAGTTAATGATTTCATTTTCAAAGGAAACTCTCCCAACCTTCTAACTAACCCCCAAGGTACCCTCTCAACCCTCGAACTCAATCAAATGCCCGCGTTTACCCCGAAAGCCCCAATTTCCCTCTTTTGGCTTTAAACTACACCTACATTGTCCGGGCTTCAAACAAGGGATATCAAGGCATCTATAGCACCTAGGTAGCCTAAGGATACTAGAATTGAAGCCCGAATCCACCCGGATTCGCATTAACCCCGAAAGCCCCAACTTAAAGTCGGCTATTTTCCATTTTTAGGCAATTTAAGGCAATGCAAGTGCACGGGGCTATTAGGCTATCTTCACTAACACCTAAGGCATCTATTAGAAGCATTAAATCAAGCTAATTCGAGCAATTACACAAAACCATACAAAAAAAAACGTCACTATTCACCCTAAAAATTAAACTAACGATTCTAACCGTTTAAAAAGCGAAACAACGGCTCAAATGTGTTCTCTAGCATTCATATAGATGGTATATTAGCATAGATAACAATTACAATGGCATTTAATCATATTTTCAACAATTCAAGAAATGAGCAACTATTTAAAAATGCAAAAACAAGCCATGAAATCCCTCACCACTACGCGTAGGAGCACCTAGGAAGCTTGCACACACCCTATTCCACTTGCTCAAGGCTTGGAGAGGCTTGGATTGAAGGATTGAAGAGCAAAATTTCTCCCAAATGCACAAGGAAGGCTGTCGGGTTTGGCACTGTACACTTGCTGAATTTTTTTTTGTTTTTGTGTTCAAATGAGCTCTTGTTATGTTATATTGAGTATGTGTTGAGGTGGGGTCATGTTGGGTGCTTATGTGGACTCCTAAAATGCGCGTTAAAAGCTTAATTACGAGCCTAAAGTGTACGGTATAAGCTAACTAATTAAATCTCTAAGTTAAGTTACGTAACACTATTCATTGAACTACTAAAATCATTTTCTAAACGAGCTCTCCTATCGCTTCTAGCTCAATTGCACATTTTTCCCACTACTTTTACAATTAATATGATTTAATAAAAATGCTAATTAACCAATAGAATGCAGTTTAAAAACGAAGTGAATAGTAATTCAAGAAGGCAGTAAATAATGCACAGAAGGAAATGCGCAACAAGGGATGCAACAGTAATTGAATGCATGGCTAAATCTCGGGCGTCACACAAACAGAATCACATCCCCTCGGAGATCTAGGATGATCGGTCACAAGGTCCATTGTTATATGCACCCATTTCCATTGCGGAATCGACAATGGATGTAGAAGCCCGACTGGCCTTTGATGCTCAACCTTAACCCTTTGACAAGTCAAACACCTGGATACATACCCAGAAATCTCCCTCTTCATATTGTTCCACCAGAAGTGTTGTTTATGATCTCTATACATCTTAGTACTGCCCGGGTGAATCGTATATCTTGAATTATGTGCCTCGGACAGAATCTCATTCTTCAAAGTCGGATCACCAGGAACACACACTCGGTCCCTAAATCTGAAGATACCATCTACATGTAATTTAAACTCCGACTCTCCCCCTTTTTGCTTTTTGTTGGATTTTCAAGATGTGAGGATTAGTCTTCTGAGCCTCCCTGATTTGTGCTGGCAATCCCGACTGAATTTGTAAGCTAGCAAATCGAATCCCTACCTCAGTAGCTTCTGGCTTCCATGAACAAATTTCCTTCAAAGTCTCCCAATCCTTGATAATTAAACTTGTAACAGTAGCCTTTCGGCTCAAAGCATCAACAACAACATTTGCCTTACCTGGTACGTAGTTTATAGAGCAATTGTAGCCACTTAATAGCTCTAGCCATCTCCGCTGCCTCATATTCAAATCCTTTTGTGAAAATAAATATTTGAGACTCTTGTGGTTAGTAAAAATTTCAAATCTACCACCCCACAAGTAATGACGCCATTTCTTTAAAGCAAACACAACTGCAGCTAACTCTAGATCATGTGTAAGGTAATTGACTTCATATGGTTTCAACTTCCTAGAAGAATAGGCAATTACCTTACCATTCTTTATTAAAACACAACCCAAACCTTCTTTAGATGCATCACTGTAGACAACAAAGTTTTATGTACCCTCAGGTAAAGCTAATATAGGAGCTGTAGTTAGTCTCTTCTTCAGTTAGTGAAAACTAGACTCACACTTAGCATCCCAGTTGTAAGTAACTTTCTTTCGGGTCAACTGGCTTAAAGGTCCAGAAATTTTGGAAAAGTCTTTAACAAACCTCCGATAGTAACCTGCCAACCCAAGAAAACTTCGAATCTCTGACACCGTTTCAGGTCTCTTCCAAGACGAAACAACTTCAATCTTAGCTGGGTCTACTGAAATTCCTTGATCTGAAATGATATGGCCCAGAAAAGATATCTGATTCAACCAGAATTCGCACTTGCTAAATTTAGCAAAAAGCTTGTTTTCTTGCAAAGTCTGTAGTACAATCTTCAAATGTTGTTCATGTTCAGCCTCATTCTTAGAGTACACTAAAATGTCGTCAATAAAGATTACGACAAATTGATCAAGATAAGGTCGAAAGACCCTCTGCATTAAGTCCATGAATACGGCTGGTGAATTCGTCAATCCAAACGGTAACACAACAAATTCATAGTGGCCATATCTAGTCCTGAATGCCGTCTTAGGTATATCGTCACTCCGAATCCTGAGTTGATAGTAACGCTGCCTCAAGTCAAATTTGGAGTAAACACTCGCACCCTGCAACTGGTCAAACAATTCTTCAATCAACGGCAAGGGGTATTTGTTCTTAATCATGACTTGATTAAGTCCCCTGTAATCAATACATAACCGTAGCGTGCCGTCTTTCTTTCTCACAAACAACACAGGCGCACCCCACGGTGAAGAACTAGGTTGTATAAACCCTTTCTCAAGCAAGTTCTGAAGCTGAATTTTTAATTCCTGAAGTTCAGCCGATGCCATTCTATAAGGACTTCTAGAAATTGGCGCAGTGCCTAGCATAAGGTCAATTACAAATTCAATCTCCCTATCCGGTGGTAAACTCGGTAATTCCTCGGGAAATATACCAGGGAAGTCTTTAACAATTGGAACCTCATTCAAATTCAACTTATCAGTAGGTTGATTGATCAGATAAGCTAAGTAAGCTTCACAACCTTTATTCAACAACTTAGAAGCCTTGATCGATGATAAAAGAGGTATTCGGGCAGCCCTGCAGTTCCCAACAATCTCCAGTACCGGTAGGTCAGGAATCTGAAGATAAACAATCTTTGTTCTACAATCCAACTGAGCATAGTATTTCCCCAACCAGTCCATTCCCAAAATGATTTCAAAATCACGGAAGGGCAATATAATTAAATCAGCAGGAAAATTACGGTTCTCAATGCATATATCACAAGATTTGCAAATAGACTCAGTAACAAATTTCGCACCCAAAGACGTACTAACTTCAACTTCATGCGGCAGTTTATCAATGCAAACATTCACAAATCATGCACATGCAGGAGTTATAAACGAATGTGTAGCTCCGGGATCAATCAAAACTTTAACTGGCTGAGTATTGAGAAGAAAGGTACCTTCCACTATTACTGTAGTGTTGGGTAGCTCCTCCGCATCTAGTGCAAAGACCCTAGCCTGTACCCTCTGTGCTGGACCTGCACCTGCAGCCCTATTCTGCACTCCCTAGCCTCCAGTACGACCCTGAACATTCTTATACTTAGGGCAATCTTTCACCCTATGGTCATCACTCCTACAACCGGTGCACTTACCACTCTTCCTCCAACAATTAGCCTCAATGTGCCCCGACCGATTACAAAAGTTACACTGCTGATTTTGTCTTACAACAGTGTTTCCCGTAGTTGCGGGGGCTCTGGCAGTAGTAGGAACTGTACCTTCCTGCTGGGGTCTAGTCACAGCTGGCCTCCCATGAATCTGATACTGAGGCTGATACGGACGTTGCTGAGGAACCTACGCAAAAGTCTGATACTGCCTCGGCTGACTCTGGCTACTCTGGCCCAAGTACTGTTTCTTACTCGGCTGGCTACTCTCAGCTATCATCTCAGCCTTCCATTTCTCAAACTTCGAAGCTGCTTGGAATGCCTCGGGAAAAGTAGTATAAGTCTGCCCAGTCAAATGCAGCTGTATATCCATTCTCAGCCCACGAACAAACCTATGAATCATCCTCCTAGCTAGCCGTACCAGCTCGGGCATATACCTCGACAGGCTGACAAACCAAGCCTCATACTGTGCAACAGTCATGCTTCCCTGCTTCAAGGCCACAAATTCATCTTCCCGCCTTTCCCTAGCCATCTCGGGAATATACTTGTCCCGAAACTCACTCACGAAATCATCCCATAAATGTGGAACATCCTTAGAATCCCACCTCAACCTGACAGTATTCCACCACTGCTCTGCATCACCCTCAAACAGAAATGCTGCATACTCTATTCTTGCCTCATCAATGTACCTCAAAGCAGCGAAAATTTTCTCAACACGGTTAATCCATCTCTCGACTGCCTCGTCATCCGGCTCTCCAAAGAACTTACCTGACTCGTGCCTTAGGAATTTCTCCAACTGGTTATTCTCAGCCCTGTGCCCCTGTCCACCAGGATTAGCTTGATTTCCCTGGGGATTATAATTCCTATCCTGCCTCTGCTGATGCAGTACCTGTGTAATCCGGTCAACTGTTGTGGTCATAGTAGCCATAAACTATTCAGGCAATGGTTGTTGACCCTGTTCTGCTATCTCTTCATCTACCACTTGACCTTGAGTACCACGACGTGGCAGCATAGTAACAATTCACAATGGCTGGCAACATTTAAAAGCAGTTTATTGACAGAAATATAGCACATAAGATTAGATAACACTCAAGTCATTAACAATCAAATATTCTATCACACAATTCTCATAAGACCAGGTTGACATGCCAAACAAATTCATTTAAACACATAAGCACCCAAGTTCACATAATCATGCTATAAAATTTTCTTTTCACCTAACAATCATACAATAACACTTTAGCATTTTAGACCTTTACCCCATAGACCGAGAAACATATCCCGGCTCATGCAAGACTAACCTGGCTCTGATACCACCTAAAGATGTCACGCCCCAACCCGACCCCGCAAAAGGCCAAGCCCGGACCTGACACACGGACAGAGTCTCCTTTGTACCGTGGACGATCCGAAAACCCTACATTCAATGTAATACTTGCAAAAGACATAATAAACATTTGAATCAAGACAACTTTCTTTTAGAAAATAAACATCTTCTCATTAACAACTTTGCAACCCAAAATGTCATGCATACTACACAAGTATTTATGCCACTAAACAGTTAACCATTGGTATGCAACTCTTTACTAGTCATAAGAGTATAACTTTACAACTTTACAATCTTTAAACTTTTACAACAAAAGACCATAAAGGCCTCAAAATTGAACTACATACAAGGCTACAAGCCTCAAAATAGAGCGACGACCAAGCATTAAACACATCAAGCATGGCTCGCACAAAGGTTTGGCAACCAACCACCAGCTAAGCAAAGAAGTGCTATCAAGGAAACACCTCCACTTGCTCCACCTCCTCAATTACCTCAATAGGATCAGCTTCAACTACTCCTGTAAAAATATGGTATAGAAAGGAATGAGCAAAAACTATTGCTCAGCGAGGGTTATTGGTCTCAAAGACGGAGATGAGAGGAGAATGCAATGCAAATAGTCAAGCAATTCATTCAATTATCATATAGAGATACAAACAAAGCCAACAAAAAAACAAGACAAGCATTAAAACTATAAACACTCATTCAAATGATACGATTCACTTTCCACGAGCAACTTTCAATCACGAATTCGATGACGACGCGCCAGCCCAAACCACCTTATAACTTCAGTTTGGAATACCCCGGAAGTATCCATCAATTCTACGACCCAAATCTCCCTGGGAGGCAACCCAAGTGAGAAAGGGAATAGGACACGGAGCTAGGGAAACCAACACTGGAAACCCGAGGCTACCCAGAGAAGCCCATCACACCGCCCCTGACTCTATGAATGCAATACAATATACAATGCAACAATCGAGCAATCAAGCAATAGAGCCACATGTGAGAGAATAACAAAGTAGGTTACTCTTGCACGCAATAGCAACAGTTGATAAGCATTTCAATCAAAATCAACTCTAACAAGCATATCAAGCAATATTAAACATTCTATAGGCATAACATTAAGATAACAAGCAAAATCACAAATCGACCCCAACTATCAAAATGCTACTATTTCCAAACGAGCCACGAGTTTTGAAAACCGACTTCACCAATCCTCCTAGGTCACCATAAGGCACGTCTAAACACCCCGAAACCCTATATTACCCTAGAATTCACGCAAAGCCCCTATTTATCCCTTTGCTCATTTGAACTACAACTACTCTATCCAAACACCCAACCAATGCCATAACCACACCAAAAGTGTTTCCATGGCCTCCCGAGACAATGCCATCACACAAAACGAGAAAACGGTAAACTCGACCTAAACGACCCCGACTTTTACCAATGCATTTTTCTCATTTTTTCTATTAGACAATCCAAACAAATCATGCATTTAGGGTTTCTAGCATATTTAGCATCTTTTCACATCAACAGAACACATAACCGAGCAACTTCTACATTTTGAGGGTTTACTATTCATAATTTATTATTCAACTAACAATTTAATTTGCAATCTCAATATTCAACTGCAGAAAATGTTAAAAAGCTATAAATACATGTTCTACAATTGTTAAGGAATATTCTTTAAGCATCAAAACGATTAAAACAACAAACTACAGATAAAACCCAAAAACATTAAAGTTGAGACATATAACATTAAAATGCGCAAATAACATGCTTCCCTCACCTTAGGCTCTCCTAGTCGCTAGGAAAACCATGCTTGATACCTCGGTAACAACCCCGCACAAGCTCACGCGAAGATTGGAAGTTTTGAAAGTTGAAAATCTTTTTTTTTCTCTCTATGTTTCGGCCTGCTCCTTGTTCTGTTTTCAGCTTGTTTTTTTTTAAAAAATTGCTATGTTATAAGCTAACTAAAAGATGACAACCTTGGTCAAAATGGTCAAGCCTTGGTCAACTAACTTAAGTTGGTCAAATTAGCCTATTTTATGCATTTTTAAAGCTAAAATAACTAATGAAATATTAATTCTAGCTAACAACAATTAAAACACTAAAATTAAAACACTAAATACTAGTTCTCTCTATTTGTTGAGGACTAAAAGACACCCTCTAACTATCGCTCTCGAAATGTAATGTACCTTGCGACAATAAAGAAGCAACAATTTGATTTCAAAGAACTTAAGAAAATATAATTTTCAGAATAATAAACAAAAATATTCCACATTTCGGGCTCGGGTATTACAACGGGGCTATATTTCCTTGAGAGTTTTGTTCGATTGCGGTCGATTTTAGATCAAGTGCCATCAATCTCTTTTGGGCAAGCAGGGAAAGGTCCGTAGATGCTCGACTGTTTTATATTTCTTAGTATTACTGAGTATTACTTAACTAGTTAGTATTCTATTAATAGGGTATTAATATCATCTTAAGATTCGAATAAGATATATACATATTTAGTATTTTAAGTTAAGAGAATATCAAAGTAAAATGGTCCTAAAGTAGCTCGACTAAAAGGAGAGGGAAAGCTAATAGAATGGAAGTACCTCACCTCTTCTGCGGGTATCTTTATCTTCTAGTTAAGGTTATATTACAAGTTCATATGGAAGGGCTAAAGAGTATTCACTTGTTAGTGATGTAAAGAAGATAAAGGTTGTTCTCCTATGAGGAATGTTATGTCTGTCCGCTGAGATGGCTGTTGTTACTTTTGTCTGGGGATTTTCCCTCATTTTTGCTTTGGGCTTTGTCACCGTAGGATAAGTATGTGGGTTATGTGCAGTATCCTCTTGATATATATGGGTTATGGCAGTTATCCCCTTTCTCGTCAATGTTTAGAGCCGAGCTTGTTGGAAGTCACGGATTTCTTCTTGTTGTCTGCTGTAGGATACTACCAAGCTAAGTTGGAGTCATAAGATACTCCCCTACATTTCGAGTAATAAGGGCATCAAGAATTTATGCCTTTAATTATGTTGGAGTACGAGCTCCCTTTAATACATTTGCAGTTCCTTTCGATGTGGATTGAGTTGGAGTCCCTATCTCCGTATTCCACGTAACAGTAGTCCTTGTATCAATAGGTGAAGTCCCTGTATCACTATTCTGCTTTCCAATAGGCTTCATACTAGGCGACAGTTAATACTTATAGTAGTAGTCTCTAGGATAGCAGATTCTCTTCTCGGGTAAGCGAGTAGGCAAGATATTGTAAGATAGATTGAGAATATAAACCATATGTATAGCTGAGTTACGTTCCAGCCATTTGGATAGATGCAGTTGGAGTGGTCCTTTTATATGGGGTTCCTTCTCTAGTAGCAGTCCCTAATCGAGTTGTCTCTTTTTCCTGTGAGTGTGAGTTCTCTTTGGAGTTCCCGGCCGGAGGTGTAGGAGTAGTTTCGTTGGCCTTTTTTGCTAGTACCATTGTCCCAGGAAGGGAATAGCTCATAGCTCAAATATACAATTACAAGAAAGTTGAGCTCTTATATACAATAAGGGGTTGTTACACTAGGGAATTGGATGGTTTTCCCGTGGCTTTCCAGGATTTCTTTTGATTAGGACTATTAGGCTTCCCCTTTTGTTAGCCAGTGACATTCATGCTCCTTCTTTGCGAGCTAGTTCCATTTGGAGTTTCGATCGATCTACTTGAAGTTTTTTCCTCGTGTTCCCCGAAAAGCGCATGAGTGTAAGGCCAAGCGCACTCACCGAGCGACACATGTCCCAACGACTGCCTGGTTTGTCCAGCGTCTCGTCCTTTAGCGACATGTCACCCTGGATGTACCACCAAGGTGTTTGATGTTAGCTTGCTAGGCCTAGTCCATCCTGTTCATTTTCGTTTCACATATGGGCTAGGGGCGGGTATCCAGATCCCCCTTCGGTCTTAGTCCCCCAACAGTGGTTAAACCTCTCTTCTGGCCAGGTTATCTTGTTCTCTTGTGCTATGGTCTTAGTATCTAGGGTAGGTCTGTTTGGTGACCAATCGGGAGGTTCCTATAGCTTCCTAAAGAGAAGTCCATCATCCTTGTGTCGTCAGCTGGCTACAACTAACCATATCTCCTTGGGCCTAAGGAGGGGCCTCAGCAAACATACAATACCACTACTAGTCTGTAACTGATCTATACATCTTAGATTTATAGATCTTATCCCATTTCCTTATTGATATTGCAGATGCGCTGTTAACACTGTAATATAGAAGGTCAAAGCCTACTATATACTTTAGCAGGAATAGCGTCCTTGGTAAGAGCTATTACAGGACTGTACCTGTAAAGGATCTGTATTGGAATACTAGTTTTGCTCTTAGAGGAGTAGAAATAGGTAACACAGGACAGTTACAGTTAGAGAGAGGTAAGAGAGGTATTAGAAAGGGCTCGAAGTAGAAGCTTTGGTAGTTTAACATGGCAAAAGTACACCACTATATTTGTCCCTACTCTGCTCTTAGAAAGAGTGTCAACTAATGCAAGAAAAGGAACTAAATCCGTAGTAGTTCTGACTCTTACCGCTCTTTCACTACTAACTAGTGGTGGAGAAAGTGAATCAGAATACGCTTTTGGGATCTTATCCATTTATCATAGAGAGCAGGTAAGTGTTCAATTAACCGGTCTTCTTCTTTGGCAAACCTCGATGACTTTCCTTCTAAGACATGGTAATTTCTTTCGAAGGCTAGAAGGGCTAATAAGGCCTTAAGGGCTAGAGCTTTCAAGCAAAAAGGGCGGTTTTACATTTGAAATAAAAAAAACAAGGTTTAGAATCCTCCACTCCCGACGGGGGAACCAAGGGAAACTAGTTAATTGAATACCTTATTAGAATTGAATCATAAGCATCGGAAGAATAATTCTCTTAGCAGACAAGAATGAAATTCAATTAGTCCCCTCACGAAATAGCAATATAGATCCACTTCTCATTTGCAAGATCCGGTGTTCACAGAATCGAGTTCAGATATACTTGCATCTTCTTTTATGCAAAATTCTCTCTGTTACCGAATCAAAGACAGATTCAACAAGGCAAGATAAGATTAAGCATTCACTTCAGGAAGCTAGGAAGTCAGTCATAATGAAGCTGTGGAGTTGAACTTCAACTCTAAGTTGAAGGCATGAAAGAAAGAAGGAACTGTTTTTGAGATAGTGTTTTAGGGCCTACGTCTAGTTGTAGTCCTTTCTTGGTCGGCGGGTGCCAAGCTTCCTCACACCATTGGCACGGTGCTTTGGAGAAAAAAAGATTCAATTCACTATTCCCCTATTTTAAAAAGTAATCCAAGGCTCGGGGAAATTTCTTTTCCAAGTCTTATTACAGCGGATGAAGTAAGGCTAACAACTATTTCACATATGAAGTACAGTAAAGCATTTCTAAAAAGTCTATATAGAATAGAAATTAGATATTTGGGGCAAAGAAAGCGACTGAGTTTGCTTCTCATTCTCGCGAAAGTTCCACGAGGATAGGAGAACTTCCCCTGTATGAAGGAAGGCATGAAGCTTAGCCTACGAAAGAAGACTAGGCATTGAATGAACTGCTCTAACTTCCTCAGCCGGGCAAGCGGCGTGGAACCGGTGCTTTGATTCTAATCCATGAAAGGAAGTATACGATCGCTTAATTCTTTCGATTAAATCTAGTGAAAGTACCGCTCTCAGTCGAGCTAGTAAACTCCCTTCTTCTTCTAACAATCGAGTGACTAACTTTTTTGATTAAGCGGAATATGAAGTTTGTGGCATGTGGTTTTTTCATTTAAAGCACCTTTAGTCTAAGGTTTCTTGAAAAATGAATGGTGATTGACACTGTCTGCCAGTTCCACTTCTTCCAACTAAACAAGGAGTAAGGAAAGGTCAGTAAGGAAGAGCTAGTCTTTCAAGGAAAGACAAGACAGAGTGTTGTTTCATCGATTAACCTCTTTGGGTTAGGGAAGGGTAAGATCTTCCTAGTCTGATAGAGTCTATAGCGCGCGTGAGAGCTTTTTATGCTTAGTGCTAGGAGTGGTACTTGCCTGCGTTAGGAGAGGGGTGAACGGAGTAAATAAGAGTTGTACCGAAGACTTTCTATTTTATTAGCATACAATACAGTGCAGTCTCGCGCTTTGGTATAAGGTGTAGAACTAGGAAGCTTGGTTCAGGGAATCCCTCTTTTTCGGGCCTTTGTACCTTCCCACGGGTGACCCCATTAGTGTTGTTGTTTTGTTTCCCTCAGGGTGGAAGATAGGGATCTGCTCTTGCATCTTCCTTTAAAGATATTTTAAAATGCTAAAGCCCTTGGTAGGAGGTTCTAAGCTGCCAAAGTCATTCCTCATTTCCTAATCATTAAGTAAGGGATACTCTCTGACAAACACTCTTGCTCCCTGCTATCCTCTCAACTTGTCAGTCAGTAGTAGAATAATAGCCCAAGCTTTGTTGGGCACCAGGCAGAATGAGGCTCAGCCAGTGCAGCCCTAGCGCACTTAACTAAGTAGCGAAGGAAGAGGGGAATTCTTTAACTTCCACATCCCACTACCACAGCTTTTGGTGCTGCTGGAAAGCATTCAACCGGCCAGATCTACTGAATCAATAGAGTCGACTAGATAGAGATCATAATCTGAATCATCGAGATCTTCATCCCTCAATAGCACATCATAGCGCCTAGAGATAGAGATACGGTTCATCGCCTTACTTATCCAAGCGTGTTGCCGAATAGTCAGATATGACGTACTCTGATTTTGTTGAGGCTAGGAACCATTTGCTGTTATCAGCATTGCTCATTATCTCATTATTATGTAACACATTCCCGTTTATTGATTTTTTTCTTAGGACGACACGTTGTTGCTTTTGCTTTAATAATGAATGATATGGAGTTGTTAAGATTGCGACGGGGTTGATCAGGGGGGCAGGGGAATAGCATAATAAATTTCAATTCTTTTGAATAATAAGATCTTATCTTTACGGAATTAGATTCTATTACTAGAATGGAGCCTTTATTGAGTTGTGGATCAGCTATGGGTCACTCGCGGTAGTCTTTGCTTTTCCTGTTGCCGAATCGACTGCGAACTCAGGGTTAGCTTAGTCAATTCACTCTTTTTCTTTTAGAAGCTGGGATTGGACCCTTTTTAACCAGGCTCAAGGGAAGTTAGGAGTGAAATAAAATAAGCCTTGGTGCCTAGCGAATTCTTCCTTTTCCTTTAATAAGATAAGGCAATTGCCCGTGTAAAGGGAAACAAATTCTCTTTAGATTGATGCCCGAGATCATTCCTTTTAAAGGTAACTGCAACTGCAGAGGATACTTATTCTAGAATGGAGAAATCATCCTATAGTCAAAAATTCCTTCTACCCCTTATTTCATAATAGAAATAATTAGTCGTTTATAGTCGTTTATAGTCGCAAAGAGGAAAAAGATCAAAGCCTCGACACTCCACTTAAAGTGAAGCTTTCCATGCAATGGCTATTTAATAAAAGCTATTCTTTTCTCACATCTCGATTTCTGTCTCAATGATCAATGGAAGCTATCTTCCTCCATTTGTTCTTTTTAGGGTGTAGGGGGAAGAGACTTTGCTGCTCTCCTACCGTTAACTTCAACTAAGTCAAGCAGAATTTGAATCAGCCTTTCGATTAGCGTGTTGAATCGCTCCTAAATCTATTTTATTTAAGTGGTGAGGAAAAAAACAACTTATCCAGGGCGTGTGATCGATTTACGATAAATAAGGCTAAGTGCTTTGCTTGTGCTTAACGCACTATAGTAACTGACTCCATCATCCTTAGTAGCCAATCAGCTAAGGACCCTCATTAGATCTGGCATGGTTCATCCCGACCCAGAGCATACTGTAACACCTCGATCCCTCTCGAGACCGGGAGTTCTATCAATCAATCTAATCACAACCCAAATACAAACCCGAGCATAATTTTTAGAGAAAACGGATGGAGTCTCCCCTGTTTCTAGGCAAAAAGCAAACCTGCGACAGCATATAAGTGGACCAATACCATGTCCAAACATTCAACCACCTCAAGGCCATCCGAGCCTTGTTCTCAACAAGCAATCACAAGCAAATATACATTTCAAGTTTACAGACTAACCTACCTCTTCACATCTTTCACAAGTATATTCATGCTTGACAATTAAACAATACTAACCTATTGCATAAGTTAGACTATCAAACCATTCTCACCCTTTTCCTTTGAACATTACAAACATGCATTGAAGTTAAACTATACTAACTAAATACATAAGCTAACTTTTCCAATCAGTTCAATAACCTAGTAAAACATAAATTACATTCTTTTAATATTAAATACATACAATACATGAAAGCATACATCTTTGCCACTTCGATAACTCAAGCCACATAGGCACGCAAGACAACTCTTCAAGCACGAACTTTCACATAATCACGAACTTTCCAGCTAACATGGCATTTCCTGAAATGTGGTGGTGAGGAGTGAGTATACTCAACACGCATACTCAGTGAGGGCGAGACAGATATCGAGGTGGAGAGAAAGAAGTTCCTGCAATGCAAATAGGTACAGCTAAGCAATATAATTGACAAGCAAGCATTCAATATAAACAATCAATACAATAACCAATTAATAAAAGCATTGACACAACCATTCAAAGCTATACCACACTTTGAAGGCTATGGTTCACTCGAGCGAGAAATGTACCGATCATGACTTCGATGACTTTAACGATGACGGGCCGGCTCACCCACCTTATAACTTCCGTTAGAGTACTCCGGACATACTCTGTCAATTCTACGACCCAAAACTCCCTGGGCAGCAACCCAAGCGAGAAAAGGGAATAGGACACGGAGCTAGAGCAACCAACACTGGCAACCCGAGGCTACCCAGAGAGGCCCATCGCTCACGCGCCTGACACTTATGCAATGCAATACAAGATATTTAACGATAATAGAGCAAGGCACTGAAGTGCAAGTCAGTAACAACATGTGATACAATAAGCATACAATAAGCAACTACAATCAATTAAGTAACAAGAACAACACCAACAAGCAAAATCAACAATTGATATACAAATTCAATCATAATCAACTTTAACAAGCATAACAAGCATTATTAAGCATTCTATAGGCATTATACTATGAAAACACACAAAATCACAAAATGACCCCAACTTTCAAAATGCTACTACTTCCAAACGAGCCACGAGTTTTGGAAACCGACTTCACCAATCCTCCTAGGTCACCATAAGGCACGTCTAAAGACCCCGAAACCCTACTTAACCCTAGAATTCACGCCAAGCCCGATTTCCCCCTTTGCTTGTGTGAACTACCGCTACCCTAACCAAACACCCAACCAACACCATAACCGCACCAAAAGTGCTTCCATGGCCTCCCGAGATAATGCCATCATGCAAAACGATAAAATTCCAAACTTTACCTAAACGACCCCAACTTTCACTAAGCCATTTTTCTCTGTTTTTCCATTACACAATCCAATTAATCCACACATTTAGGCATTCTAGCATATCTAGAACCTTCCTACATCAACATAATGCATAACGAAGCAACTTCATCGAAACGGGGGTTTACTATTCATAATTTACTATTCAATTAACAATTTATATTTCAATTTCGATATTCAACCACAGAAAATGTTAACAAGCTATAAATACATGTTCTACGATTGCTAGGGAACGTTCTTTAAGCCTCAAAACGATCGAAATAACATTCTATGGATAAAACCCAAAAATTAAAGTTAACATATAAAACATTCAAATGCGCAAATAAACATGAAACCCTCACCTTAGATGCTCCTAGACGCTAGGAAAACCACGCTGGATGCCTCGGAAACCACCCCGCCCAAGCTCCTGCGAACAAACTGAAGTTTGAAGTTGAAAGGTTTTTTTTTTCTTCCTTGTATATTTTCGGCCCTTAGCATTCTGTTTTTAGCTTTTTTTCTTTATTTTCCTTGTTATTTTAAGCTTATAAAAGATGATAACAAGTCAACAAGTCAAGCCCTTGGTCAAAGCTAACTTAAACTTGGTCAAATAGGCTTATTTTATGCATTTTGAAGCTAAAACAACTATCACAAATCAAATTCAAGTTAATAACAACTAAACTACTAAAATTAAAACACTAAACACTAGTTTTCACTATTTGCTGAGGACTATAAATCATTTCCTAACTATTGCTCTTGATATGCTATGCATTTTATGACAATAAAAAATAACAATTAAATCTTAAAGAATTTAAGAAGATATAATTTTCGAGAAGTAACATAGTTCAAAATTAACTCTGGCTCGGAGCTACTTTTCATTTAATTGAAAACCGAGCATTAAGATGCAAGAAAAATAAAACCGGTTAACATAAGTATGAAAGTAGTTGTTATTCCGTTAAAATAATTAACTCAAGTATTATTTTAATTAATTCTAAAAGAAATATGAAAATAAAGCTACAAATAAATGTTTAACTTAAAAATAAACACGAAATTGAATGCTAACATTTAAGATGACACTTAATTAAATGCAATTAAATGCCATTGAATGCATGCTGGGTTCGGGTTATCACATCCTTTCCCCCTTAAAACAATTGCGTCCTCGCAATTCTTCTTCCAATAGAACTCTGCATCCACTGAAATCCAACACTGACTAATCTTCATCGGTTGCTGAGCAAGATAGTGAATAAGGATGCTCGTAGGAAAACCCGAATAGAAATCCCAACCAAGAATGCCGAAAAAATACCAACTAAAGACTGAAGCAAAGATACTGTAGATAAAATTAACACCACATATTAATGACAAGAAGGATTCCCTAGAAATACCCCACGTACGAATCTCCAATAGAAGTCTAACAAGTACCAAATAAGAAAAGTAAAAGATAGCCAGAGCAGATGCACCTCATGCAGTGCTGATTGCCGTAAGTAGACCTAGCTGAAAGTTCTGTAAATGTATATAAAGAAGAATACCAAAGGCCAATCTCTAAATGAAATCCTCAAATCACCGAGTCCCTACTGCAACATCTTGGTAAAACAGCAAGTATAGATTTCCCTTGAGTGGAAAGGCCGAAGGAGAAGCCGTAAACAATACAAGATAATAAGTCCAAGCAGAATTCCAAGTGTAGGATCTTCCAATAAATGCTAATAAGAAAAATACTAGCAGAATGCCCAATAAGAATTCCAAAGAATACCGAGAGTAATACTACACAATAAGTTCGATAGGAATTCCCTTTACCAAACCAGCTGAGGGATGCCAAAGAAAATACCCGAACAATGCTCCAGTAAGAAAGTACCAAGAATTTCCCAAGAAGTAATACTAAATAAATGGCCACTAAGAATCCTAGAGAATGCCAATGAAGGATTTCCAATAAGGATGCCAATAACACACCAATAAAGACCGAGACTCATATGCCAAAGATAATACCATACAGTAAGTCCAATTGAGATCCCAATAGCCAAGTCCACCGAGAAGTGCCAACAAAAGTTTCCAAAGAATACCCAATAAGAAAACCAAAGAATGCTCTCCAAAGAACAGCCAAATAGAACCTTAAAAGAAAACTACTCTTTCACAGCTGTTAAGCACGGAAGAGGACTCTAGAGATTCGCCAATAACTGAGCTCCAAAAGCAAACACCAACTTCCAAATCAAGGCTAGTTAAATGCCATTCATTTCCTGCCAATCCATACACCTTGGAAGGCCAGCTGTGAACCACTTTCTTCTGGGGAGGGAGAAGTCTTTCTTACCATATCAATAGGACATGTATGAATGCCAAGTTATCACATTTATACATATATGGCTTAATCTATTATGCAAGCAGGTTTATAAAACAGTTTATTCAACAAAGTCACTCAAGCACGACAATCAAGTCAAGCACAACATAATCAATTCAAATAACGGCATAGCTAATTCAAGACATTCCAATACACACATTACAAGCAATACTTCAAGCAAATAACAATTCACGAGATCAATTCGATTCACGATGCCAATTCGATAGGTCAATTCAATGCAAAACTAGACACTTCACTTCACTTAGCACACAATTAACACGTAACACATAACTATATCACATAGGTGCACACATTCAGGCCAAAACACACCATCTCACATACAAGCATACACTTTCAAAGCATACTTAACAAGCACACATTCAAAGATCACTACCCACCAGACCGAGGACCCTATCCTGGCTTATGAGCTAAACAAGCTCTGATACCACCTGTAACACCCCGATCCCTCTCGAGACCGGGAGTTCTATCAATAAATCTAGTCACAACCCAAATCCAAACCCGGGCATAATTTTTAGGGAAAACGGACGGAGTCTCCCCTGTTTCTAGGCAAAAAGCAAACCTGCGACAGCATATAAGTAGACCAATACCATGTCCAAACATTCAACCACCTCAAGGCCATCCGAGCCTTGTTCTCAACAAGCAATCACAAGCAAATATACATTTCCAGTTTACAGACTAACCTACCTCTTCACATCTTTCACAAGTACATTTATGCTTAACAATTAAACCATACTAACCTATTGCTTGAGTTAGACTATCAAACCATTCTCACTCTTTTCCTTTGGACATTACAAACATGCATTAAAGTTAAACTATACTAACTAAATACATAAGCTAACTTTTCCAATCACTTCAATAACCTATTAAAACTTAAATTACATTCTTTTAATATTAAATAAATACAATACATGAAAGCATACATCTTTGCCACTTCGACAACTCAAGCCACATAGGCACGCAAGACAACTCTTCAAGCACGAACTTTCACATAATCACGAACTTTCCAGCTAACATGGCATTTCCTGAAATGTGGTGGTGAGGAGTGAGTATACTCAACACGTATACTCAGTGAGGCGAGACAGATATCGAGGTGGAGAGAAAGAAGTTCCTGCAATGCAAATAGGAATAGCTAAGCAATATAATTGACAAGCAAGCATTCAATATAAACAATCAATACAATAACCAATTAATAAAAGCATTAACACAACCATTCAAAGCTATACCACACTCTGAAGGCTATGGTTCACTCGAGCGAGAAATGCACCGATCATGACTCCGATGACTTTAACGATGACGCGCCGGCTCACCCACCTTATAACTTCCGTTAGAGTACTCCGGACATACTCTGTCAATTCTACGACCCAAAACTCCCTGGGCGGCAACCCAAGCGAGAAAAGGGAATAGGACACGGAGCTAGAGCAACCAACACTGGCAACCCGAGGCTACCCAGAAAGGCCCATCATACACGCGCCTGACACTTATGCAATGCAATACAAGATATTTAACGATAATCGAGCAAGGCACTGAAGTGCAAGTCAATAACAACATGAGATACAATAAGCATACAATAAGCAACTACAATCAATTAAGTAACAAGAACAACACCAACAAGCATTATCAACAATTGATATACAAATTCAATCATAATCAACTTTAACAAGCATAACAAGCATTATTAAGCATTCCGTAGGCATTATACTATGAAAACACACAAAATCACAAAATGACCCCAACTTTCAAAACGCTACTACTTCCAAACGAGCAATGAGTTTTGGAAACCGACTTCACCAATCCTCCTAGGTCACCATAAGTTACATCTAAAGACCCCGAAACCCTACTGAACCCTAGAATTCACTCAAAGCCCGATTTTCCCCTTTGCTCATTTGAACTACCGCTACCCTAACCAAACACCCAACCAATACCATAACCGTACCAAAAGTGCTTCCATAGCCTCCCGAGACAATGCCATCACAAAAAACGATAAAATGCCAAACTCGACCTAAACGACCCCAACTTTCACTAAGCCCTTTTTCTCCGTTTTTCCATTACACAATCCAATTAATCCACACATTTAGGCATTCTAGCATATCTAGCACCTTTCTACATCAACAGAACGCATAACGGAGCAACTTCATCAAAACGAGGATTTACTATTCATAATTTACTATTCAATTAACAATTTATATTTCAATTTCGATATTCTACCGCAGAAAATGTTAACATGCTATAAATACATGTTCTACGATTGCTAGGGAACATTCTTTAAGCCTCAAAATGATCAAAATAACATTCTACGGATAAAACCCAAAAATTAAAGTTAACACATAAAACATTCAAATGCGCAAATAAACATGAAACCTTCACCTTAGACGCTCCTAGCCGCTAGGAAAACCACGCTGGATGCCTCGGAAACTACCCTGCACAAGCTCCCGCGAAGAAATTGAAGTTTGAAGTTGAAAGGTTTTTTTTTTCTTCCTTGTATATTTTCGGCCCTTAGCATTCTGTTTTCAGCTTTTTTTGTTTATTTTCCTTGTTATTTTAAGCTTATAAAAGATGATAACAAGTCAACAAGTCAAGCCCTTGGTCAAAGCTAACTTAAACTTGGTCAAATAGTCTTATTTTATGCATTTTGAAGCTAAAACAACTATCACAAATCAAATTCAAGTTAATAACAACTAAACTACTAAAATTAAAACACTAAACACTAGTTTTCACTATTTGCTGAGGACTAGAAATCATTTCCTTACTATCGTTCTTGATATGCTATGCACTTTATGACAATAAAAGAATAACAATTAAATCTTAAAGAATTTAAGAAGATATAATTTTCGAGAAGTAACATAGTTCAAAATTTACTCCAGCTCAGAGCTACTTTTCATTTAATTGAAAACCGAGCATTAAGATGCAAGAAAAATAAAACCAATTAACATAAGTATGAAAGTAGTTGTTATTCCATTAAAATAATTAACTCAAGTATTATTTTAATTACTTCTAAAAGAAATATGAAAATAAAGCTACAAATAAATGTTTAACTTAAAAATAAACATGAAATTCAATGCTAACATTTAAGATGACACTTAATTAAATGCAATTAAATGCCATTGAATATATGCCGGGTTCGGGTTATCACACATACTGCCTAACACAATAACAGGAGAGGATTGCTCGGCAGCCCCATCTGCCCATCCAATATGATCTTCTGCACCAGTTCAACAGGACCCCAGCTTCCCATGCCTTTTGTTATTCACCACCACCTCGTCTTGAAATACTTGTACCACTTAGGTTTACTAGGAAGTCCTCGACTGCTTATGTTTCTATTCTAGGTAGATCCAAACCAATCATTTCCACCACTATTTCATAATAATACTACTCATTGTTATAGGGTCGATTGTGGGAAAATTACCCAAGTTTACGCATTCCTCCAAGTCTAGCCTACCCTTAAAAGGCTCCCGGTAGGAGTTGGGAATTTGATATGATGAGGTGAAGGATAGAAGAATCAATTCCTACTATTAAGGCCTTATTTTCAATGCCCTACCTCTATCTCTCCTTGGCCCTGGCGCTCCTATTCAATGGAAGCGGGCAAGGAAGAAGGGAAGAAATGAAAGATTGAACTTGGGGACTTCTGAATAAAGTGGTTTAAGGCTAGTGTAACGAAGAGCAAGCGTAGGCTTTAATTGTTTGAAAAATGAAATAAATAACTAGCTAGTAGCGTTTTTAAGCAGCCTTGCAGCAACTATAGCTTGAAGCGAAGGTACCCTATTTATAGATGAATGAGGAGGGCCCTTAGCTTAGAATAACAAGAACTTAAAGGGAATGAAAGAAGCTAAGGCTAGATAGTTTGAAGCTCGACTGAAACGTGTGGGTGTAAAGGTCTCAGTCTTAGATGATAAAGGCGATGTTCGCTAACCATATAACCATCAACAAATCTGCTGTTTTAGAGATTGCCTAAAGACTCAAACTACAACTAAAAGCTCGTTGGCACATTAGCTCATTAGCCCTAACCCCTTTCACCTAGCTGCCATTTTTTCCCTCAAATTGGTATCTGGGGAGACTTTTGAACAAGCTTCTCTTTGAGGAAAGCTATTTATGGATGGCTGGGAATTCTCACTTGAACTAGAGGGCCTCGAACTATATGCCCGGGACTGACACACTTTCAAGTCGAGTCATTCTATTTGCCTTTCGCTTGCTTTCACTTTATTGATGACTTTTCCTTACCACAAACTCCATCTCTCTACTTTAAAGTTGACTATTCTTTCATCGTGCTCTGCTTTCTTAGTTATAAAATTTTTGATTGCATGTAAAAATCCTTGTGTGCTTATAAAGTGCAATAGCGGATCTTAGCTAGACATGGACCTCCTTTCCTTTTCCTTGCCACTCCTTGCGGAGAGTTCGCTCGGTAACCCCATTATTTTGGAAGTCTTGAAAGTGACTCAAGACCTCCTGAAAATAATGGCTCCAACGCCCTTCTGTTTCGAGACTATGGTAGATCTCAATCATTTGGTCAGCTCCATGTCGGTCCTCAAACATTTTCGTGAAAGGCTTCACTTGGAAGCCGCCTGGAACCCTAGTGTGTAGCTCTCTGTACAGATCCTGGATTCGATCCGCGATCCTTCCATGAGAAGTGAGAAGCTCTGAAAAAGAGTTCAAGGACTCCTGGTCAATAGGAGGTAGTTCCTGATTAGCGTGGGACGGAGATGTTTCAGACTCTGAAGTCAACTTTTTTTGTACTGAAGAAGGGCCTTCTCCATCCCCCGGATCTACTTTTCTTTTTCTCGAAGCATCTGGGCTCGCGCTATCGATAGTTGGCAGACCACGGTCTCCTTGAGGGTGAGCCCCCGTGGATGAGATTGATTGGAAGGGAGGCCTGTTGGCGGGGGCCCACTCTGTTGATTGTTGGGAGGCAGCATTTACCTCTGTACTTGAGGAACAGTTGAGGTACTTTCGCTAACTCTCTTAGTCCAATTCCGAATTTTGTATTGAAGAGGGGCCACCATAACCCCTGTACGGCCCTTGGTTAACTGTATCATTTCCTCCCATCATATTCAGTATCGTTGTGTCACAGATCCCGAAAGCGATTGGAATTAAAAACAAAAGGAGCCATCCTTCACAGCCTAAACCCCTACTCAATAGGACTCAACTCCCAAGAGAGAACCCCATTTTCTAAAAAAGGGAGTTAAAGAATTCCATTGAGCCGAGTTTCAGACAAAGAAGTGCGAAAAGACTGGACACAGTTGCTATAAATAGGAAAGACATATATTTATTAAAAAAATGAGTACCATGTTTGCCCAATAAGAATTTCCTCAATATTTGTAGTACCAAGTAATACATCCGAGAGTGTTCAAAAACTCTCTGCCATTTGAATTTTAGAGACACTAATCGTAGTAGAGCCGAGAATAGGGTAGAACTAATTTTCAAAATAAGAATTATGGATACCAACTGTATCGATTATATGTCGGATAGGCGCCCGCCCCCAAGCCAGTGTCCATCTTTATGAAATGATATTGGTATACGGGTTGGGACTAGCTTTCTATCCCGGTGAACAATGTTCCACTGATTAGGCGGGGATAGGTTTCGATTCGAGGCTTGACCACGATCGGACCTAGGCCGATTGACACTCATGATTTCCATTCATTCATGAATTGGCTTAACACGACACATAATAGCTAACAACCATATGGAAGGGGAATAAATCAATCTTCTTCTTCCTGATCTTATTGGCCTTACAGCGGGCCTAAGAACAAGGAAGTCTCAACTCCCAAATCCCCCCTTTGAAGGGTGAAGGGTGAACCTTTTGTCTGATTCAATCTCATCTATTGCTGCTTTTGAATCGGCTGAAAGAGGATTTTGATATCACTTAGGAGAAGTATAGGGAAGTGTGCCTGAGTTTTCTATAATATAATAAGTAGTTGTGACTCGGTCTAGCTAGGACAGAGCCATCCTAAAGAGACTTTCTTCTATTCTAGGTTCCACAAAGCAATATCAGGGTATGAGAATGCCTTTCTTCTATAATAAAGTCTTTGGTTTAGGTCAATCAATCCTCAATCCGGGCTCAATGACCTGAATGAATGGCTTTCTCCTGCCTCCTCATAGATCCAACTATTATGTTCATGGGTTTGTGGTCCGTGCCTAAAGCAACTCTTTTCCATTCGTTTATATTTAAGAAGTCATCTCCTGATTCGTTGATCTATTGAGCTAAGGTAGCTATGCATATAATGTTTTAGACTCATACTTCATCACCACCTGGTCCTTTCGAACCTTAATCTTAAGAAATTTCTGAACGAGAAAGCGGTATGTATGGTTGGCGTATGCCTGGAAACTAGTCCAGAATGATATCATCAACTGAACGATAGACCATGAGTAAGCACTTTTGACAGCAAGAGAAGAGTTCTCCTCCTCACAAGGACCGACTCCTTTAGGTTTGAGGTTCGATCAACCGCGAAAAGTCAGTAAAAAGAATCTGCTCTCCGGTAGGTGAAGGAAAGCAGGTCAAAGCCTGCCTAGGCATTAAGGCAGTTCGACAAAGGCAGAAAGAGTCTTCGTCGTGAACACAGAAAGAAGACAGGTTTTTCAATGCTTGAACTGATTGATCTAAGTGAGCTACGAGGTTAGTCTTCTAGGATCAACTTGCTTTAAAGTGCCAATTAATTGATTTGTGAATTTTAGGAATGATTCTATCAGTGATTATGTACTAGGCTTATCTAATGAATTGACTCTTCCAAGAAAGGTTTCAATTGAATCTGCTAATTGAGGTTCTAGATTTGTTCCAAAGGTAGAAATGAATAGGCTAAGGGTCATACCTTTTTGATGCCTAACCATATTGATGTTCCTGAGTTCTAGTATTTCTGGTAACCGATGATCTGAGAGAGCTAGGAGTGCAATGATAGATGAAAATGGTACGCGCACATATATAAGCGGTTGGACGGTGTCTTTCTCGAGGTTATCTTTCTTCCCTCTAGGGTTCCTCTATCTTAATGTTCCTAGCCCAAGGGAATCTCAATGGCAAGAGTATGCTCTATTGCTGCGTATTCTCGAGCATTCATAGAGTACTTGGCAAAGCGATCCTATTGCGTGCTCATATAAAGGGGGTTGTGTTATTGTAAAGTGCTTAATCCCAATCAGTGTAGTCGTTTGGTGTCTATCTGTAACACCCCGATCCCTCTCGAGACCGGAGGTTCTATCAATCAATCTAATCACAACCCAATTCCAAACCCGGGCAAAATTTTAGGGAAAGACGGACGTAGTCTCCCCTGTTTCTAAGCAATTTGAAAATCCTGCGACAGCATATAAGTGGACCAATACCATGTCTAAACATTCAACCACCTCAAGGCCATCCGAGCCTCGGTTCTCAACAATTAAACACAGCAAATATACATACATCTCCAAGTACTAGACTATTCTAACTCTTTCTTTAAACAATACAAACATGCATTAAAGTTAAGCTATACTAACTAAATACATGAACTAGCTTTTTCAAATCACTTCAATAACATAGAAAACTTATATTACATTCCTTTTCAACATTAAATACAAACAACACATGAAACATACATCTTTGCATCTTTGACCACTCAAGCCACATAGCACGCAAGACAACTCTTCAAGCATGATCTTTCACGTAATCACGAACTTTTCAGCTAACATGACATTTCCAGAAATGTGGTGGTGAGGAGTGAGTATACACAACACGTATACTCAGTGAGGGCGAGACAGATATCGAGGTGGAGAGAAAGAAGTTCGTGCA
This sequence comes from Ehretia macrophylla, assembly GCA_037974665.1. Lineage (NCBI taxonomy): Eukaryota > Viridiplantae > Streptophyta > Magnoliopsida > Boraginales > Ehretiaceae > Ehretia > Ehretia macrophylla. The sequence continues at coordinate 47,832,519 of CM075765.1, read as the reverse complement.
ATGCAAATAAGTACAGCTAAGCAATATAATCAATAAGAAGGCATTCAATATAAACGGCAATACAATAAACAGTTAAAGAAAGCATTAACACAACTATTCAAAGCTATACTACACTTTGAACGCTATGGTTCACTCGAACGAGTAATGTACCGATCACAACTTCGATGACTTTAACGATGACGCGACGGCTCACCCACCTTATAACTTCCGTTAGAGTACTTCGAACACACTCTGTCAATTCTACAACCCAAAACTCCCTGGGCGGCAACCCAAGCGAGAAAAGGGAATAGGACACGGAGCTAGAGCAACCAACACTGGCAACCCGAGGCTACCCAGAGAGGCCCATCACTCATGCGCCTGACACTATGCAATGCAATACAAGATACAAGCAATAAACGAGCGATAGCCCAACAACACAGATTAGTGGCGATAAACGAGATAACAAGCATTTACAATCAAATAAGTAAGAAGAACAACACCAACAAGCATTATCAACAATTGATATACAATTCATTCATAATCAACTTTAACAAGCATAACAAGCATTATTAAGTATTCTATGGGCATTACACTATGAAAACACACAAAATCACAAAATGACTCCAACTTTCAAAACGCTACTATTTCCAAACGAGCCACGAGTTTTGGAAACCGACTTCATCAATCCTCCTAGGTCACCAGAAGGCACGTCTAAAGACCCCGAAACCCTACTTAACCCTAGAATTCACGCAAAGCCCCGATTTTCACATTTGCTCGTTTGAACTACCGCTACCCTAACCAAACACCCAACCAACGCCATAATCATACCAAAAGTGCTTCCATGGCCTCCCGAGACAATGCCATCACGCAAAACGAGAAAACGCTAAACTCGACCTAAACGACCCCGACTTTCACGAATGCATTTTTCTCATTTTTTCCATTACACAATCCAAACAAATCATGCATTTAGGCATTCTAGCATATCTAGCATCTTTTCACATCAACAGAACGCATAACGGAACAACTTCATCGAAATGGGGGTTTACTATTCACAATTTACTATTCAATTAACAATTTATATTTCAATTTTGATATTTAACCGCAGAAAATGTTAAAAAGCTATAAATACATGTTCTACAATTGCTAGGAAACATTCTTCAAGCATCAAAACGAATTAAATAACAATCTACGGATAAAACCAAAAATTTAAAGTTTAGACAAAATAATTTCAAATGCACAAATAACGATGAAACCCTCAGCTTAGACGCTCCTAGACGCTAGGAAAATCACGATGGATGCCTCGGAAACAACCCCATGCAAGCCCTCGCGAAGATGTGAAGATTTGAAGTTGAAATTTCTTTTTTTTCTCTCCTTCTATTTTTGGCCCTTTCATTTCTGTTTCAGCTTTCTTTTTATTTTATTTTATGCTATTTTAAGCTATTATAAAGATGACAACAAGTCAATTTGGTCAAGGCTTGGTCAACTAACTTAAGTTTGTCAAATTAGCCTATTTTATGCATTTTTAAAGCTAAAATAACTAATGTAATATTAATTATAGCTAACAACAATTAAAACACAAAAATTAAAACACTAAATACTAGTTTTTACTATTTGCTTAGGACTGGAAAACATTCTCTAACAATCGCTCTCGAAATACTATGCACTTTGCGACAATAAAAGAATAACAATTAAATCTCAAAGAATTTAAGAAAATATAATTTTCGAAAGGTAACATAGTTCAAAATTTACTCCGGCTCGGAGCTACTTTTCATTTAATTAAAAACCGAGCACTAAAATGCAAGAAAAATTAAAACTGATTAACAAAATATGAAAATAAAGCTACAAATGAATGTTTAACTAAAAATAAACACATAATTCAATGCTAACATTTATGATAACACTTAATTAAATGCAATTAATTGCCATTAAATGCATGCCGGGTTCGGGTTATCACATCCTACCCCCCTTAACACAATTGCGTCCTCGCAATTCTTCTTCCAATAGAACTCTGCATCCACTGAAATCCAACTCTGACTAATCTTCATCAACTGCTGAGCAAGTATATTAATCAAGATAACCAATAAGAAAGTTTAAGAAGAAATTCCAAGTAGCAATGCCGAATAAAGGCTAAAATGTAGATACCACACAAGAATCCCATTGACACGAATACCGAAGAAGAATAAAATTCCAACCAAATCCGCCGAGATAATACCAATAAAGACTAAAGCAAAGATACTGTAAATAAATTCACATCACTTATTAATGATAAGAGGAATACCGAATGAATACCCCATACACGAATCTCTAGTAGAAGTTCAACTATTACTGCCTGAGAATTCCCAAGCAAGAAGCCAAATAAAGGCTCAAACAAAGGTTCCATCCAGAGGTCCAAAGAAGTACCCTGCTGGTCATGAATTTCATAGAAGAATTCCCTGTTAAGAGTGCTGAAGAAAATAATAAGAAACCCAATCAAATATACTTCAAAAGTTCCAAACAAGCCTTCCAAATAATAACCCCATAGGACAACCAATTAGATTCCGAGTATCGCTATCAAATGCTGAGAAGAATGTCAAAGGAAACAGCAGAGAAAATATAATGTGCCCAATAAGACAATCAAGTTGAATAACAAGTATAGTTTCCCAGATAGACGAAAACCCTAAGGAAAATACCGAGCTAGTGCACAATATACAAAACCAAACTCTGAGGCCTCTTCTTTGTTTGCCAAGTGAGAAATTTGTACATCCTTGCCAATAAGGAAAATACTAGTAGAATGCCCACTAAGAATTCCAAAGACTCCCGTAAGTAGTATTATACAATAAGTATGATAGGAATTCCAAATACCAAACCTACTGAGGAACACTAAAGAAAATTCCCGAAACAATGCTCCAGTGAGAAAATACTAAGGATTGCCCAATAAGTAAGTACCAAATAAATGACCACCAAGAATTCTACAGAATGCCATTGAAGGATTTCCAATAAGGAATGCCGGTAGCACTCCAATACAAACCGAGATACGTATACCATAGATAATACTGTGCAGTAAGTCCGATTGAGATCCCAATAGCCAAGTCCACCGACAAGTGCCAACAAAAGTTTCCAAAGAATACCCAATAAGAAAACCAAAGAATGCTCTCCAAAGAACAGCCAAATAGAACCTTAAAAGAAAACTACTCTTTCATGGCTGTTAAGCACAGAAGAGGACCTTAGAGATTCACCAATAACCAAGCTCCAAAAGCAAACACCAACTCCCAAATAAAGTCTAATTAAATGCCATTCATTTCCTGCCAATCCATACTCCTTGAAAGGCCAGCTGGGAACCACTTCTTCAGGGGAGAAAATGCCTTATTTACCATTTCCACGGGACATGTATGAATGCCAGGATATCACATTTATACATATGCCTTATACTATTATGCAAGCAAGTTTACAAAAGAGTTTATTCAACAAAGTCACTCAAGCACGACAATCAAGTCAAGCACAACATAATCAATTCAAATCACGGCACAACCAATTCGAGACATTTCAATACACACATTGCAAGCAATACTTCAAGCAAATAACAATTCACGAGGTTGATTCGATTCACGATGCCAATTCAATAGGTCAATTCAATGCACAACTAGACACTTTACTTCACTTAGCACACAATTAACACATAACACATAACTATATCACATAGGAGCACACATTCAGGTCAAGACACACAATCTCACATACAAGCATACACTTTCAACACACACTTAACAAGCACACATTCAAGGATCACTATCCACCAGACCGAGGACCCTATCCCGGCTTATGAGCTAAACAAGCTCTGATACCACCTGTAATACCCCGATCCCTCTCGAGACCGGATGTTCAATCTATCAATCTAATCACAACCCATTTCCAAACCCGGGCAAAATTTTAGGGAAAGACGGACGGACTCTCCCCTGTTTCTAGGCAATTTGCAAATCTTGCAACAGCATATAAGTGGACCAATACCATGTCCAAATATTTAACCACCTCAAGGCCATCCGAGCCTTGTTCTCAACAAGCAATCACAAGCAAATATACATACATCTCCAAGTACTAGACTATTCTAACTCTTTCTTTAAACAATACAAACATGCATTAAAGTTAAGCTATACTAACTAAATACATGAACTAGCTTTTCCAAATCACTTCAATAACCTAGAAAACTTAAATTACATTCCTTTTCAACATTAAATACAAACAACACATGAAACATACATCTTTGCATCATTGACCACTCAAGCAACATAGCACGCAAGACAACTCTTCAAGCATGATCTTTCACGTAATCACGAACTTTTCAGCTAACATGGCATTTCCTGAAATGTGGTGGTGAGGAGTGAGTATACACAACATGTATACTCAGTGAGGGCGAGACAGATATCGAGGTGGAGAGAAAGAAGTTCATGCAATGCAAATAAGTACAGCTAAGCAATATAATCAATAAGAAGGCATTCAATATAAACGACGGTACAATAAACAGTTAAAGAAAGCATTAACACAACCATTCAAAGCTATACCACACTTTGAAGGCTATGGTTCACTCGAGCGAGTAATGTACCAATCATGATTTCGATGACTTTAACAATGACGCGCCGGCTCACCCACCTTATAACTTCCGTTAGAGTACTCCGGACATACTGTGTCAATTCTACGACCCAAAACTCCCTGGGTGGCAACCCAAGCGAGAAAAGGGAATAGGACACGGAGCTAGAGCAACCAACACTGGCAACCCGAGGCTACCCAGAAAGGCCCATCACTCACGCGCCTGACACTATGCAATGCAATACAAGATACAAGCAATAAACGAGCGATAGCACAACAACACAGATTAGTGGCGATAAACGAGATAACAAGCATTTACAATCAAATAAGTAACAAGAACAACACCAACAAGCATTATCAACAATTGATATACAATTCATTCATAATCAACTTTAACAAGCACAACAAGCATTATTAAGCATTCTATAGGCATTACACTATGAAAACACACAAAATCACAAAATGACTCCAACTTTCAAAACGCTACTACTTCCAAACGAGCCACGAGTTTTGGAAACCGACTTCACCAATCCTCTTAGGTCACCATAAGGCACGTCTAAAGACCCCGAAACCCTACTTAACCCTAGAATTCAAGCAAAACCCCAATTTTCCCCTTTGCTTGTTTGAACTACCGCTACCCTAACCAAACACCCAACCAACGCCATAATCACACCAAAAGTGCTTCCATGGCCTCCCAAGATAATGCCATCACGCAAAACGAAAAAATGCTAAACTCGATCTAAACGACTCCGACTTTCAACAATGCATTTTTCTCATTTTTCCATTACACAATCCAAACAACTTCATCGAAATGGGAGTTTACTATTCATAATTTACTATTCAATTAACTATTTATATTTCAATTTTGATATTCAACCGCATAAAATGTTAAAAAGCTATAAATACATGTTCTACAATTTCTAGGGAACATTCTTCAAGCATCAAAATGAATTAAATAACAATCTACTGATAAAACCCAAAATTTAAAGTTTAGACAAAATAATTTCAAATGCACAAATAACAATGAAACCCTCACCTTAGATACTCCTAGACGCTAGGAAAACCACGCTGGATGCCTCGAAAACAACCCAGTGCAAGCCCTCGCGAAGATGTGAAGATTTGAAGTTAAAATTTCTTTTTTTTCTCTCCTTCTATTTTTTGGCCCTTTCATTTCTGTTTCATCTTTCTTTTTTTATTTTATGCTGTTTTAAGCTATTATAAAGATGACAACAAGTCAATTTGGTCAAGGCTTGGTCAACTAACTTAAGTTGGTCAAATTAGCCTATTTTATGCATTTTTAAAGCTAAAATAACTAATGTAATATTAATTCTAGCTAACAACAATTAAAACACTAAAATTAAAACACTAAATACTAGTTTTCACTATTTGCTGAGGACTGAAAAACATTCTCTAACTATCGCTCTCGAAATGCTATGCACTTTGCGACAATAAAAGAATAACAATTAAATCTCAAAGAATTTAAGAAAATATAATTTTCAAAAGGTAACATAGTTCAAAATTTACTCTGGCTCGGAGCTACTTTTCATTTAATTGAAAACCGAGCACTAATATGCAAGAAAAATTAAAACCGATTAACAAAATATGAAAATAAAGCTACAAATGAATGTTTAACTAAAAATAAACACATAATTCAATGCTAACATTTATGATAACACTTAATTAAATGCAATTAAATGCCATTAAATGCATGCCGGGTTCAGGTTATCACACTATCTATGTTTTGTTCCTTCCTCGGCAAGCTTGGGAGTTTCTTGATATAAGCTTCCTGGGTATGGCTTCAGAGTTTATGTTAATTCCCTATCTTCAAAAGAAGCTACTGACTTAAGGTATCCCTTTCTCCGAGGGTGGGGTAGAATTTCGTATGGTGATAAAGAAAGGAAGACAGCATATCCTGAAATATATGTTCCTGGCCTCGACATCATAAGTGAAGGCAGTGTTCTTACTGTACATATACCAAGAGGCCAATTGACCATCTTCCCAACCTCCCTTGTGGGGACGATAGCACTTCTCCTCGAACTAAGGCTGAAAGAAGCTTTTTTTGTCCTGCTAAAAAAGCTTACTAAGCCAGTTTTCGAGAAGATCCAGCTATAGAATCAAATAGGACTAAAAGGTTTTGTTATCGCTCTTTGCCTAGGTGGCAGAGCAGCCTTTAGAGTTTAGAGTAGAGCTCACTTCCCCACTCGATTCCTAATCTGTGGATTACTAAAAGACTCCCGATACCGGACTTACACATTAGACTAATTGGACCACTTAATAGGACCCCTTTGGCTTGGCTATTCTGGGCTTTCTTCTATTCGTAACAGCTGATCTGCGACAAAGACTACTAAAAGCGAATATGTGAAGACTAGCTGTACTAGTTCCATCTTACTACTAATAGTATACCTACAACTTATATGCGATAGTCTGCCTTATATCCCAATGGCCTATTTAGGAGAATCACCCAAGTGCAATCCCTCATTTCCTAAGTGCTTCTTTCGAGATGTTTTGTTCACTTGTCAGGCAAGGTATATTGTCTTTGTTCTATAGTATATCTCATTAATGGTCGGGTCAACTGGACACTAAATTTATTTGAAGAAAGCTTTACATGTGTGATGTTTTGCTCATGATTAAGTACCAAGAGCTCTTTTTTTTTCGATGTAGCATTGGAATGAGTGGTTGGGCTGGGTTAAGCTACGCTCCTCAGGCAAGTTGTCCCTTGATTCGGTGGTAGGCTTTGAAGGGGCTTAGAACTCCTTTCTGAATTGCGAAATAGTAACCTTTCCACTATCCCATATTCTAGCCTCGGGCTTTGCTTTAGCTCATCCTCTTGTTGATTATGTCTAACATTCTACAGATGTATTTTTTGTTGCCCTATCTCTTCCTACTCCAAGGATAAATAGGATTTTGTTCGCTCAAGATGTGGTGTTCAGTCCACATTGGTACGGGATTCGTAATGCCATTTGTATGGTCTTTGCTTCTTTCCTCACATTAGGAGTGTTGCCCTGGCACGGCAAACCTAACGATCTATCTCAGTACATTGCTCATATTTCCTTGTCAAGGAAGAGGAGATCGATGTCGAATGATAGAAGGGAGGGCTAAAGGTGGATGTAGTAAGGGATAAGCAAAACCGGGCACCATAGTAGCATATCTTCTTGTAGATCATGTCAAATTCCCTCGTTAAACTTCTAGCCCGATGATTTAGATGCTGATCGGGATACTGATATTGAGCCTGTGGCTGCGGTTTCAGAGCCTGTATCGTCCACTGGACACAAAAATGATCTATAGTTATTTCCACACTCAAATGCAAAAGAAAGCCTTTTTTATAGGGCAGGGCATAAAAAAAGTCAAAAGACGAGATACTCTTATGATTGATATTTTTTTTAGATCTTGCAAATCATTTCCAATGAGGAAAAGCATGAACGAGGACTTACTTTTTGCAGAATATAATGAATGAGGGAATGGATGCGACAATGAATGAAGCCGATCCAGGTAGGGCAGCGCAACATCTTTTCCAGCACTGTTAAGAAATGGGTACAAGGAGTTGTAGAAAGGGTACAGGGAACCGTTGGGCAGTGTGGTATTCCGATTAGATGAACTTTTCTAATGTCTATCAGAGCGAGGACAGACAGCCTCCAGGTTCGGTTCATCCATAATGGAAGATAGTGCGCCCTATAAAGAAAAGTAGGTGTGCAACGAAGCGAGCAACTTACCTTGCCCCGAGAGAGGCCATAGGATATAGTAGAACTGATGATGCTACTCCGAACCCAAACTGACCAGGTAATGGTAAGTTGTCTGGCCTTACTCCGTTCACGGAGCTCGACGCTTTGCTCTTGGTGATGCGCTTGGTTATGTGTGTTGTCTACTCTTGGGTGGAAGAAGGAGTACAGGAAGCCGCCTATGCTTTCCAAACCTTTCATTCATTATTGGACTATCCCATCTATTATTGACTGAGACTGGACTGGAATGATATCTGTACTGACATAGACCTGCCCTATTGATCTATGAAATTTCTGATGATTTAAGACAGTTAGGGTTCATACTTCAATGGAGAAAGTAGTTGAGAATCGGATTCATTCTTCTTTCCCATAAATTCAACGGCCCTTAAGAATAGAAACAGAGAATAGGGATACTTATGATCCTTATAGAGGCTGCTCCTTAATATGAATGAAAGAAGGCTTTCCATAATAACTAACAAGATTCAGTGGGCTGCCTATGAAATATATAGAGCTCTGTGACTCAACACAAATCAATAAGGATGCAAAATTTTTTGACTGATCTCATCATTCTCGTCTTTTAGTTCACATTCTCCAGTTCTAGCCAAGAAGCCATCCAATCACTTCAGTCAAGGAAAACGTTCGATAGAAGCCCCTAAGGTATTATGAGCCAAAGAATAAATCATTCCTCAATCCACTGGGGCGGAACCGTCGCATTATTTCTTAGAGACTCTATCATGAAAGAAAGGGAAGCCAACTAACTCATAGCCGCCCACTCGCTCATATGATCGGTAGGTCGGAATTAGCCCTGATTCTTTCTACTTCTTTATTTTTAGTATGGTCTTACTTTTCTTCCTTATCCCAGTTTGAAACTGGAACAGCCTTCCGTTTTCTTCTTTGCTTTCCTTTCATCCCTACTCATCTCAACCTGACTGTTGATTGGCTGCCTTACCAACCAGAATGATTGAAGAATTGAATTGAACAAGGGGGTGCCAATGACTCCTTTCTTTACGTGCCTTATATCTCTGACTGTGACACTGACTTAGTTGATTGATTTTTTATTGTATTTCACTCGGGCTGATTAAATGATTAATTGAACCACTTGGTCGAAGGATAAAACCCTGATTGCCGAGAAGAGACCCACCTGAAGAGGTGGGAAGGCTCTTGCCAATTTCAATGCCTTCTTTTTTATCTTGCCGACAACTGATTGGTTTTCTTTTTTTTTATGGGTAGATGTCGAAGAAAGAAGACGTCCTTTACTAACGCTTACTAGTTTGATTAATAGATCGCTTCGGTTGATTCAGAATTGAGCATCATGGAAGGGAATAATAACTCAGGCAGCTACCGGGCCTCTTTCCTTTTGCACCATGTTTGAGAAAGGAAATAGTGATTTTCTGTAGTTAGAAAGAGCTGCATCGCTTATTCCAGAAAGAAATGACGCTTAACATTATACTTGTTTTCTTCAAGCAGTTCTAAAATACCTTGAAAGAAGCTCTATTCCCTTAATTTCAAACTCCTCTGGAAGCCTTATTCAATATTGAGAGGCTGCTCCTCATTCATATTGACCAAAGTCTGGGGGCTCTCAATTCGAAAGATAGAAACCTACGGGATACTAATGAATAAAATAAATCCTTTCTTTCGCCATGTTGAAGCTTCTTAAAGAGGCTAATTCGGGGGGATCAACAATCCAATGAGGAAGAAGAACTACGGTTCAAATGCATATGAAACTAAGCTAAGGCGGTTGCCGTCTTTGCTTTATCCCACTCTGACTGCTTACAGTCGATATATTAATTGAAAGGGCTTGAATGAATTCGTTGAATAATAGCTGGTAATGAAAAAGATCGCGAGCCTCTCCCTATTGGTCGAGCATTTTCAAACCTCTTTATTTTTATGTTCTTAGAACCATTCTTTTCAATCCTACATAACATGGCCCTCCCTTCCTCAAAAAGGCCTTGCTCTGCCATTCCAGTAGCTCCCGCTTCCGCACCTCTTTGTTAAGCTAAATGTTAGGCTAACTTAGCAAGCCAAGGTCTCCACCTGATGTGGTGCCTGCTGGTATCCATCCTTTTGTTCTGATCCCTAGATCTTGGCAGAACAGAGCCTTTCGCCTAAAGTACGCTAGCTTAACTCTTAACCTGCATTCTCGAGTAACAACAGTAGGATAAGCATAACAAGAATTCCTTCCTGACTCTCAATGAGAAAGTTTAGCTTTCTGGAGGTTCTTGGGAAACTTTACTAAGATCCGAATGTATAGGTAGCGTTAAGGAAGGAAAAAAGAAGGCCTTAATTGTCTATCCAAAGGTCTGCCTGCCGAATGGGTGTCTTTAGACGAATCAAGTGGGTCCGAATGGTACCTCTATGTCAATTGTTGTAAGGTAACTAAGGAGTGAGGGTTTACAATAAATAGCTTGATTTCAGTAGTGCCTTACCATGCATCTCTATCTATCGTCTATGCTTTCGATATATAAATGATTTTTTAGTGCTCTCATGTTTGCTTTCTCCGTGCCACGGCGCGATATTGATGATCTGTTAATCATGAGATATGGACTCAGCTGTTAATGGCTTTATCATGCTTTCTATATATGTTGATCTGTTAAATCATGCATCCCCTGCTTTTGCAGCAACATATAATCTCGGGCCCTTGATGCCAGTAGCTCAATCTATTTTGCAGTATGGACAGAGCAAGAACAAAAATCCGCGGCTTTGTTGTTGTTGCATCGGTGGCAGTGCTGCTGCTTCTACTCTTTCTCATCCCCTTGCCTGCTCCCTTGGGGCCAGGGCATTCTTCTACTCTATGGTCGTCTAACGGCCAACAAAAGGGTACTGCTAACTTTGCTCTTTTAGGTAAAAGAAGACTTGTTCCGCCTTCTGCGCCAAGTTAGAGACATAATCTGAACAGTGCTCCTTACTTTGATTTTATGAGTCAAAAAACGCTTGTTCCGTCTAGCCCAAATACACTCCATAACTAGTAATATAGTGAAGTCCTTGTGAAGGATCTCCGATTAGGGCATCTACTCGCTATCGGAAAGGCAATCTCTACTTCCTCTCTGCTTCAGTTGGTCAAGCTCATTACACTCGACTGTCTTTTTCTTCCTCAACTTCTCTGCGTACCTGGCATTTTCGCCTTGCTCATGCAAGCTTTACAAGCATTAGGAGTCTAGTGTCTACAGGGTCCTTGAAAGTCGATTGTAATAATGCTTCACCCAGTCCTATTTGTCCAGGTTGTCAACTGGGGAAGCACACCAAACTACCATTTACTCCACGCAATAAAATAGCTGACCATTTTTTTGAATTTCTCTATGTTGATGGTCTTGCACCTTCTTCTTCTTTATCTGGTTTACGTTATGTTATTGTTTTGATTGTTACAGGTTCTTTTTTCTTGGTGCCAAATCTGAAGTTTTTGATCATTTTTGAATGTTTCACTTATAACCAAGCATTTTGAGAAACACATAACATTTTTTAGAAGTAATAGTGATTGAGAGTTTACTTCTAACAGCTTTAATGAGTATTATGTGTAGCATGGAATTCAAAAAAAAATGCATCTATGCCCTTGCACTTCATAGCAGAATTGTCTCAGTGAGCGCAAGCATTTCCATATCACTGAGATGGACCTTTCCATACTTTTTTCATTCCAGATTCCCATATATCTTTGGACATAAGCTTTTCATACAGCTGTTATTGTTATCATTAACCAACCTACATCACTTCTAAATCACAGGTCTTCATATGAAATCCTACATGGGGCTTCACCTGCTTATTCATCTCTCCGAGCCTTTGGATGTTTATGCTACGTCTACATCTCAAAGTCCATTTGTCACAAAATTGAGCCTAAGGCTGATTGCTACATTTTTCTCGGGTATAGTGATGATCATAAAGGCTTTCGATGCTTCTCTCTGTGCCGTCATCAAGTTTTCATTTCTTGTCATGTCACATTTGATGAAGCAACTCTATATGATCCACCATCTATAGTGCCTCAATCTCAAAGAAAGATTCCACATATGCTGCTCACCGTTACTGACTCTGCTTCCTTTGCACCTAAGATCAGTATTCAGCCCATTCCCACTACCGGTGCCTCTTCCAGCAGTACTATTATAGCCATCGAGGGCTCGTGGTACCTGCTACACCTGAGGGTCATCAATCCGCTCTCGAGTACTACAGTCGCCGACCTAAAATCAAAGTTGCTCCTTCAACTGATTTACCATAATCTTTTCCTCAGCCGAGTGTTCCTCCTGATCAGGAAGCTCCTATTGGTTTAGGAAGAGGAGTACGTTCTTGTACTACTAATCGGTTCCTTCTCTCGATCAATGTTGTCTCTACTGATTTCAACGTGAAGGAACCCACTCCATTTCAATCTGGTTAGAAGGATCCATGCTGGGTTGCTGCCATGCATGAAGAGATTGCTGCCCTCTATCAAAATCAAACTTGGACCATCGTTCCCCGTCCTTCGGATAAGAAAGTTATTGGCTCGCAAGTGGTTAGACAAGATTAAGTAAAAGTCTGAAGGGACTATTGACCGCTAAAAGGCTCGCATAGTAGCCAAAGGCTACAACCAACAATAGTGTAAACGACTATGATGAGACATTCAGTCTAGTTATCAAGATGACATCAAGGGAAATTAGGTGTGACTTGCTTGATAAGGGAAAGAGAAGACATCCGTCAACTCAAAGCCCTATTAACGCAAAAGAAGTAGATTCCTACAATTTCAAATTACCAGAAGCTCTTAGATACTCGGCTATACTATAGGCTCTAAAGGTATTACTTGACTAAAAGAGTACTCATATGTTCGGGGCTTCCCTTTCCATCCAAGGAAGACAGAAGAGTTTTGCTCAGTCCTGGGGTTCGTCTCCACCACATCGACCTAGAGCTAAGGCTTATCTTTATCTGTCAGTTCCTTTGATTTAATATAAAAATATGAAAAAGAACAACAATTAATCAAAAAAGGTTTGAAGATGCTCGACCGATAGGGAAAGGAAAAAGGTTGAAAAAAGATAGATGGGCTTATGTTTATTACAGCGGTTCCTTCTAATCCTAGAAAACGTCCTAAAAAACCTACTACGGAACTACCGAGCAGGGGAAAAAATACAATAAGTAGATATCTTTTCATCCTCTCTTTTCTTTTTGCTCTGTGTTGTTTGCCTTATTGTCTGACCACGGAGAAGGCTACCAAATGAAGGTGACAGGATTCGAACCTATGGCCCTCTGCACCCAAAACAGATGCGCTAACTAGACTGTGCTACACCTCATCTCACCACCCCGGAGCAAATAGATCCACCCGATCGATGAGCACTCAAACTGAACTCGTCCATCCTTTTGGGCACAGAGATGCGAGAACCAATTCGAGTAATCAACTGCTTTTTTTTAGAAAATCTGCCTCCAGCAAGATAGGGCGAGGTGTTGCAAGCCTTCTAGTGCAGGAGCGCTCACATTTCTTTTTGGCTTACTTTTTCACTTGAATTTCCAAATTCGGCTCGCTCCCGGCTACTTGTCCTATTGACTAAAAGCCCGCTTAGAAGTGGATTCGAACCACTGACACAAGGATTTTTAGTCCTTTGCTCTAACCAGCTGAGCTACCTGAACCACTTTCCTAAAGTATGTTTTCTTCATCGAATAGCACCTTACCAAGCCGCTAGGCACTCGAAAAGCCCTTTACTAAAATATATAAAATAAATATATCTATTTTTCACTTATTCATCAAGCTTTCAAGCAACTCTTTCAACTGCTACCTAATCCCCAACATGCTCAAGAACCAAGAGCCGTCTAGGGATTGGACGACCAGAGGGAGCTTGCAACTGGAAAGAAGATAGGCCAATCAAAGAAAAACAAGGTGCAACGGGCTCTCCACTCCGAATCACTAAGTAGTGCTATTCTGTCCTCCGAGGGACTGGACTCCACCAAGAGGTTCTTTCTCTCACGCCCGCCCCTCTCATTTCCGTGCTAGAGGAAATGGGATTCAAACCCATGACACAATTTTCTTGTATGTCGATTTAGCAAAGAAATGGCTTAAGCCACTCACCCATCCCTCCATGTTCTTGATCGAAATTTGATGTGCAGTTGATTGCCCAAAGGGCTATCTAATCCGATCAACTGCCTAATCCATAGCGCGCGTACTCTTCCTCTATGAGCGAGACTCTATCCAAATCTGCCACTCGTTGGGCGAGGCCTTCTTTTCTATGACCACCCCACCATTGAATGATTTACTTTCTAGTTTTTGCCTCTGACCCAACTCAGAGACAACACAGGGTCAAGCCAAGCCCTTACCCGCTTGAATCGAATTAATCTCTCCTTCGTCTGGCCAATAAGGGAGAAAGTTTGGGGAACTAGACTCTGCCTCTTCTATTACATTACATTACAGAGAAGTCCATTCTCGTCATGATTGACCTACGTCCTAGCCTTGTGCCCGGAGAACCAGGCTTGCTTAGCAACCAAAGCTAGCTTACTAAGGCCGTCAAGGTTTGAAGATGCTCAACCGATAGGGAGAGGGTAGAGGTATTTTTAGGCGAATAAAGAAAAACCTTGATTGCATGAGCTAGCCAGCAAACCAGCAAACCCCCATTACTCACCTCTTAATCTATAAAAAACCCATTTTCTCCTTTTATAATAAGGTAAGCATCCAGATCTCGATCCAGAGCTACTGCTTTAACAATCAATTGAGCTCAAGAAGTCAAGTTAAGACGTCGGCTTATACAGGGGAAATGGAAAAGGATTCCTATCTTTAGAAGTCAATCCCACTAAACTATACTTGTACGCTTGACTTGAGAAAAGTAGAGGCAAGTGGAGTCAAAGGGCAAGCCTCAGCAAAGGGGGACACCCATGTTAATCCAAGCAGAGCAAAAGTGTGCCTACTCTACCTTTCTTTCTTTACCTTAGACTTCATTCTTCATGGAAACCCATGTTCATTTCCTCTGTTCTATGATTTTGAACTCTTGATTCCCTTGTGCCTTTAGTTGAAGTATAGGTCATCGATTCAATCTATCTTGGTGGGATTTTTGCTTCTGTTGAGTAGTATAGAAGGGATTTATCTAGTAGGTAGCGACAAGACTAGTAGTATCGACAAGAGGCTACATCAATAGCTGAAACTTTTTTCGGGTAGGGTAGGCTTGGAGTCAGAAGTCCTATTTTTCCCAACCAAATAAGTACTTCTGCAAAGTTCACCTTCCCGCGGTCAAAACAAGACTTACATATAACAATCAGACCTTACCAGTGATAGGGACCAGACTATAGAGCCTAATTAAAAAGAATTTGGGTTTGTTTTCTCAACTCACATCTATGAGCGTCCATTCCTCTCCCTATCGGTCGAGCATCTTCAAACCTCTATCTCTTGCTCGCTTCGATCGAACTCTAACAACTTAGGGAAGAATGATGGGTCGCTAACAAGGACCCTAAATGACCGCTCAGAAGGCCTACCTATTTTTTTCCCAATCTGTCACTTGCTCGTCCTTCTCTCATGAAAATTCTCTCTCTTATCCTAGCAGTTTTGACTCATGTCTATAGCTAGTTTCTAAGACGATTCCCATTCAAGCATTCTCATTCAACGGTCTATCAATGCTGCCTGATTTTTGAAAAATCTCTTTTTTCTAGTAGTTCTTACATAAGCAATTTGCAGGAAGTAAACGAAGTCTTTCCTTCCGAAATTGAAATCCACTCCTGAAGTCACGTCTTTTAATACTGAGACTCAGGTCAAGTACTTTCAAGTTGCTCTTTGCCCAAAGCCCTCCTTTTGACTTAGAAATACCAACTATAAATAGCTTTAGCAACTCTTGATAAGAAAAGGTCTTTATAGAGCTAAAGGGAAGGTTTGGAACCCTAGTAGCATAATGGAATCAGTTTACCGGGCTGACTTCTATGCCAACATGAGTAGTTTAACCCATCACTACCTCGTAAGGGTGTTGAGAATTATTTTTGCTCTTTTTGTTAAACACTTTGTAATAATAAGTATTCAAATAGCCTTTGCATAGTTTACGAATTCTGCTCAGTAGGGACCTAAACACAGGAATAGTTTTTATCAGAGTCAGACCATGCCTTATGACGAAAGAGGGAAAAAGGACGAATCACCTGTTGACCTGTGATCAAAGAATACCTAAAGAATTAGATATAGATTGACAGGAACAAAAGCCATATCTATTAATCTACGCTCATTGATGAGACGGCGACATAGACAAGAAAGTATACCCTTTGTCATTGTCACCCCCTTGACACTTAAAAGTAAAGAAGAGATACACACTTTAGAATAGAAGAAGTTGAAGGGGTAGACGAGAGTTGCGATAACAAGCCGTAAGAAAGCTGAGCTGAGCATTCCTTCCGCCGACCTTTAGACTTTATAGGAGTAGAGGAACGTGGTGAGATAGATAGACGTCCAAGCCTGCAGCAGCTAGTTACTCGGCCTGAGTCTTAGGCTAATCTCATACTTTAATCAACCCCTTCGTACTTCGATCCAATCAATCGATCGATCAAGATGCGCCTCTCTTTTGTTTGTGCCGGTAAAGTCCTCGCTTTCTCTTGAACAAGGGAAGGGCAGCATAGCATTAGCTTCAATTGAACAAGCTCAACCTTGAAAAAGAAAGGAGGTAGGCCGAAGAACCGTTGAACTCTTCAACTTGGCCACTGAAGAAGGCGAAGGTTGGACGAGACACTAGACCAGCTTACTGCTTACTGCCATGCTGTGAAACCCCACTTTCTTGCTTATCTCGTTTTACGTGTTATACCTCGTTCTGCGTGCATATGATCTGTTTATGTGCTATAGGACCTAGAAAGTTATAATTTTGATGTCAATACTCCTAATACATGCTAAATGTGCATTCATTAAATTTTCATAAAAAACGGAGTCAAAAATTTTATCGTCGATTTTCAGTGAATAGTGTTTTCAAAACACGTCTGCTAAAATTTTGAAACTAGTCTTTTTAACCCTTCTAGACCTAGTCCACGGACTTTAATAGACCTGTGTTTGATGAAAACGGTTTTAAAATCGACTTAAGAATTTATTAGGGTTTTTACACCGACTTTTACGAAAATCGAGTTTTAAGGCGATTCGGGTGGAATTGTTCGATTGTAAAACTTCTTGTCACCTAAAAATAATTTACTTGAGCTAGCTTGGGTGTTGAATAAATGTTTTGAACTTTGGTGATCAAGAAAATGCAATTAAAGTCAAGAAAACACAAAAATACTAATTTAAACTAACTTTGACTTTATTTAATTGTTGACCATATAAGCTTATATCACCTACACAAACTAAAAATAACACAAAACACCATCACAAACACACACATTGCCGTGAGAAGAAGGAGAGAAAAAGAAAAGAGATTTCAAAGCTTTTCAATCCAATTTTTCAAAGAAAAAACTTGGTTTTTGTCCGTAAAACTTCGCACCGACTTGGATTCTGCTTGTTGGGCATGCACTTCACGCATTCCTAGGCTTATATCGCATCAAAGGTGAGAGAAAAATTCTAGATCTCAAAATGTCATTTTAATATTTTTGCTCATAAATGTAAATTTAACCGTTAGAATTGAAATCTGATGATAGATTATTGCTCCTTGCATGCTAGGGATTATTTTGATGCAATACTACGAATTTCTGTCGGATGTAGCATAATTTTTATTTTTCAGGTATTTAATTTTGATTAAAATGTTCAACGTTGAATTAAATGAGTTGTGTTGATCGAAATCGATTGCCGTCGATTTCTAAATATTTGATAATTACGTGTTAGCACTATTGTAATGCCGAATTTTCGATTACATTGTTTGTGTAAAAATCCAGAAAATCCAGCCAAGACATCCAAGGGTTTTAGGGTTATCGGGCATGATTTGGAGGTGTTATGGTGGATTTCTGAGAGGGATAATGTAGTAGGTTGAATGGGTGAGTGATAGAAACTGATTTGGCAATGTTTGGATTAGTAGATTGTAAGTTATGAATTTTAGAAGTTTAGGTTATCATTCTTTAATTTCTTGAACGATGCCTTTAGATGGTTGGGTGGTGTTTGAGTGTTGAATGGTGAGTTGTTGATGAGTAATTTAGGGTTTAATTGTGTATATAATGCATGTCCGGTTAGATGGCCTACTTCGTCATGTAACTTCGTTGTTTGTTGTTTAATTTAATATTGTTGTTATATTCATGTTATTGATTGATTATTATTGAGTTCGGGAATCGGGCACTTTCGTTGCTGATCTCCCAATTGATTGATTGATGATTGATGATGATTATGGAGTCTTGGTATGTGTGTGCCACCTCTCGGGCAGCATTGGGCTGTCGGGTTGATAACAGCATGACTGCCATATGCTACCCCTAGCTCGCATGACGGAGGTGTCATGGAGGGAGGGGCTAGTGAGGTACCTCGGGTGCGTGAGTAATGGGGAGTTATAAGAAGAACGGTTGAGATCGTGATGGCGTTTGGAGCTACACCAAATAGAGTATCCTTTATTGATTGGTTATATATCTATGTGATGATAGTATTATTTGTGTTATTGTGTGTTTACTGACTCAAAGGATTATTCCAAGGAGTTTAGTAGACCTTGCTCGAGATCTATCGGATCCTCACTAGGCTTATGTATATAAGCTCACTCTCTATTATTGCATGCTTACAAGTGTTGCAGAGCCGGATTACAGGTACGTGCCTCCTGAGGAGGAAAATGTGCCTTAAGTGGACGAGTCATATGTTCTTGAGTCTTATCCATGATTCTATGTTGTTTAATGTCATGTACATTAGCTTAGTAGACTTTTATATGCTTTATGGTTCTTATTGTAATAGATGTTGAAAAGATGATGATCCAAATGATGTTAACTTAGTGGCTTTCTTTTGTCTATGGTTAAGTTGTTAGATGGGTCTCAACTTATTTTTGAAATGTATGATAAGGTTGAGGTATTGTATGTTATGTTGGAACGGAGGCAGATAACGAAGACTGATTATTGTATATTACAGTTATGTTGTGTGTTGTTATGCTGTTGAGGAGTTGTTGTTTGTATGGTTATGGAATGGGATGTTTGATGTTATTAATGAGGTTGGTTTAAAACCTCTGTATTCTATTTACTGTCGTTATACTGCCGAAATTCCATTGCGTCCTGACTGATTATAGGAGGGGTCGAGTTGGGGCGTGACATTTAAGTGGTATCAGAGCGCATGTTAGTTGTTAGCCTGGGTATTCTCGGAATGTGGGTAAAGTTCTTAGCATGAAATATGTATGAAAAGAAAGAAAAGTGAAATATGTATTGGTATGATTAAATGATTAAGTGATTTTGTGATTTAAGTGATTATGTGATTATGTGATCAATTTGCTTATGTGATTGAAACTTATGTGATCTATGTGCTTTATATGAGTTTGTTGTTTATGTGTTAAAAGTTGTATATAATCTGTTTATGTGCTATAACCTGTGCTAACTCTTTGATTAGTACGATGGCCGGTAGACCGAGGACTCATGGTAGGCCCGAGATTGTAGATGAGGTCCTTGGTAATGTGGCACAAGGCAGTGATAGGGGTGATGTCAGGTTAGGGGCAGCAATGGATCGGATTGCAGATTTGATGGCTGGGCAGGCCCAGTTGTTAGCAGGTCAGGCTGCTCAGACTCAGGCGTTACAGGCTCAGATACAGAATGTACAGGGTGGTAATCACGGTCGAGGTACTATGAAGGAGTTTCTGGGGTACTATCATCCTAGATTTTAGGGAGAGCCTGATGATAGGAAGGCCGAGTCGTGGATTAGTAAGTTAGAGAAAATTTTTGATTCTCTCGGGTACACTGATGAGAGGAAGGTGACTTGTGCTGTCTATTTGCTTGATGATTAGGCAGAGGAATGGTGGCGCACTGTGAGAGCCAGTTGGGAGACCCAGGGTGTTCCGTATGCTTGGGATACCTTTCTGACTGCTTTTAGGGATAAGTATGTCCCGAGGGTTGCACGGGAGAGGAGAGAGGCTGAGTTCTTGTCTTTGCTACAGGGGGATTCTACTGTGGCTCAGTATGATGCTACATTCACTAGGTTGTCCCGGTATGCACCGGAGTTTGTAGCTGTGGAGGAGAGGAAGACCCATAGATTTATGTTGGGACTGAGGCCCGAGATTCAGGATGCAATGGCTCTGAATCGCTATGATATCTTTACTGAGGCTTTTGATGCAGCTTCTAGGTTAGAGAAGAGGAAAGGGGATCAGATTGTCTCCAGTCAGCCTAGTAAGAGGCCGTATCAGCCACAAGGCCAGCAGGTTATATATAGGCCTCCAGTACAGCAGGTTGTCTACAGGCCACCAGCCCAGCAGGGTTCTTATAGGCCACAGGGTCAGTAGAGTTACTATCGGCCTCAGTTTCAGCAGAGGCCATATCAGGTTCAGACTCAGTATAGGCCAGCCCAGTCTCAGGGTCAGTACAGGCCTAGTGTGGTGAGACCTCAGCAGCAGGCTGTATCAGCTGCTTCATCAGCTTCTGGTTCTTCTAGGGGCAGTGTTAGTGCCACATCATCGCAGTGTAATTACTGCAAGCGCCCAGGGCATGTGGAGTCCGACTGCAGGGTAAAGGCAGGGACATGTTTGGGTTGTGGTAGCATCGAGCATAGGGCGAAGGATTGCCCTAGATATGCGAGGACTGAGGGTCGGGCAGCGCCTCAAGGTTACTAGGGTAGGCCTACAGGCAGTGTACCACAACAACAGCGGGTTCAGGCTCGGGCTTATGCAGTTGATATGGAGGAGATGCCTGAGGAGACTGTAGTGGTGGAAGGTAACTTCCTTATACTTGATCAACTTGTTAAAGTGTTGATTGATTCTGGTGCTACGCATTCTTTCATTACTCCTGCTTGTGTACAACGTGTTAAATTGCAACCTGAAAGATTGCCTTATGTGGTTGAGATTAGTACCTCTTTGACTGATAAGTATGTTACTGGCTTAGTATGTAAGGATTGTATAATACATGTTAAGGGGCATAATTTTCCTTCGGGCATTATTTTATTTCCTATCCGGGGGTATGATGTTATTCTGGGTATGGATTGGCTTTCTAAGTATGATGCCCAGTTGAACTGTAGAACCAAGGTAGTACAGTTTTGCTTGCCGGATCAGCCAGTAGTAGAGGTAGCGGGTAACCGGGGTGCTAAGACGAGTTTTGTTATCTCAGCAACTAAAGCCGTTAAGTTGGTGAGTAAGGGGTGTTCAGGTTATCTAGCTTATTTGATCAACAAGCCATCTGATAAGCTACAGCTAGAGAAAGTCCCTATTATCCGGGAATATCCTAATGTATTTCCCGAGGAGTTGCCAGGGTTACCGCCAGAGAGGGATATAGAGTTTGTGATTAATCTTGTTCTCGGTACTCAACCTATTTCTAAATCGGCGTACCGGATGGCACCAGCTGAGTTAAAGGAGTTGAAGACTCAGTTACAGGAGCTATTGAAGAAAGGATTCATTCAGTAGAGTTCTTCACCTTAGGGAGCTCCTGTTTTATTTGTGAATAAGAAGGATGGTACTTTGAGATTGTGTATTGATTACCGTGGTTTGAATCAGGTGACCATCAAGAATAAATATCCTTTGCCACTGATTGATGAGTTGTTTGATCAACTTCAGGGAGCCAAAGTCTATTCTAAATTTGATTTGAGGCAGGGGTATTATCAGCTTCGGATTCGTACGGAGGATGTTCCGAAGTCTGCCTTCAGGACTCGGTACGGGCATTATGAGTTTGTTGTTATGCCCTTTGGTTTGACTAATGCACCGGCAGCATTCATGGATCTTATGCATCGAGTCTTTCAGCCGTACTTGGACCAGTTCGTGGTGATTTTTATTGATGATATCTTGGTCTATTCTAAATCTGAATCGGAGCACGAGCAACATCTACGGCTTGTATTAGAGAAGTTGCAGGAGCATCAGTTGTTTGCCAAGTTCAGCAAATGTGAATTTTGGCTGCAACGGATTTCTTTTCTTGGCCATGTTATTACACAGAGCAGTATTTCTGTAGATCCCACTAAGATTGAATCGGTGATGTCTTGGAAGCGGCCAGAGAGTGTTTCTGATGTCCGTAGCTTTCTTGGCTTGGCGGGTTATTACCGTAGGTTTGTCAAGGACTTCTCGAAGATTGCGGGGCCACTATCTAAGTTGACTCAGAAACGGGCTATCTTTAATTGGGATAAGAAGTGTGAGAGTGGGTTTCAGGAGTTGAAAAAGAGGTTAACTACCGCTTCAATACTTGCTCTACCAGAGGGGACCGATAATATGGTCATTTACAGAGATGCATCCAAGGAGGGCTTGGGATGTGTTCTTATGTAGGATGGCCGAGTTATTGCCTATGGTTCTCGAAAGTTGAAACCTTATGAAGAAAATTATCCGACTCATGATCTTGAGTTGGCAGCAGTTGTCTTTGCACTCAAGAAGTGGCGTCATTATCTGTGGGGAAATAAGTTTGAAATTTTCACTGATCATAAGAGTCTGAAGTACTTGTTCTCACATAAGGAGTTGAATATGCGCCAGCGGAGGTGGATGGAGCTTCTTGGAGATTATAATTGTTCTATCAATTATCTGCCTGGAAAGGCAAATGTTGTGGCAGATGCTCTCAGCCGGAAGGCTAGTATTTCTTGTTTGGCTGTCAAGAAGTGGGAGGTTCTTGAGGAGTTTAGTTATTGTAGACCAGAGTTGACTCAGGTTGGAGTGATGTGTTCACATCTCCGTATTCAGCCATTATTATTGTCTCAGATCAGGGAAGCTCAGCAACTTGATGTTAAACTTCAGAAGATCAAGGATCAGATCACGGGTGATCAGTCTGACTTCAAACTGCATGAGGACGGTATTCTTCGGTTTCGGAACAGGGTTTGTGTTCCCGATGAGCCGAGTTTGAGGTGAGGTATTCTGGAGGAAGCTCCTAATTCTAAATATACTATTCATCCCAGTGGAACCAAGATGTATCGAGATTTGAAGCAACATTACTGGTGGAACAACATGAAGAGAGAGGTTGCTCAGTTTGTGTCTAGATGTTTGACTTGTCAGAGAGTGAAAGCCGAGCATCAACGACCTGCAGGTTTGCTTCAGCCGTTGGCTACACCAGAGTGGAAATGGGAGCATATTACGATGGACTTCGTCACTGGGTTGCCTAGATCACCGAGGGGTAATGATGCAGTTTGGGTTGTCGTTGATCGTTTGACGAAGACAGCTCATTTTATTGCAATGAGGATGGGAGATGAGGTTACAAAGTTGATGGACCTCTATCTAGATCAGATTGTTAGACTTCACGGTATTCCATCTAGTATTGTCTCGGATCGAGATCCTCGATTTACTTCTCGTTTGTGGGAGAAACTTCAGGAGACCTTAGGTACTCAGTTGAACTTCAATACCGCGTATCATCCACAGACCGACGGTCAGTCTGAGCGGACTATTCAGATTATGGAAGATATACTTAGGGCTTGTGTTCTGGACTTCGGGAAGAACTGGGAGAAACATCTACCACTTGCCGAGTTTGCCTATAACAATAGTTATCAAGCTACTATTGGAATGGCGCCTTTCGCAGCTCTTTACGGTTGTAAGTGCCGTTCACCTTTATATTGGGACGAGGTAGGAGAGATGAAGACTATTGATCCGACTATTATGCCAGAACTTCTTGAGAAGATTGAGAATGTTCAGTTAATCAGGCAGAGAATGCTTATGGCGCAGAGTAGATTCAAGAGTTATGTTGATAAGCATCATCGAGACTTAGAGTTTGCAGTCAGAGATCGGGTTTTCTTGACATTGTCTCCTCGAAAGGGGTTTGCTCGTTATGGTAAAGGTGGAAAGCTGAGTCCGAGATTTGTTGGGCCGTTTGAGATTACTGGCAGGGTTGGTAAGTTGGCATATCGGTTGGCTTTACCGGAGAACTTCTCTAATGTCCACGATATATTTCACGTGTCTAATTTGCGAAAATATAATCCGGATCCTTCTCATATTCTTGAGACAGAGCCGTTACAACTTCGAGAGAATTTGACTTATGATGAGCGTCCGATTCATATTCTAGATTAGATGGACCGAGAATTGAGGTCGAAGAGGATTCCGATGGTTAAGGTATTGTGGAAGTATCACGGCATTGAGGAAGCTACGTAAGAGAGACGAGATCAGATGCAGTAGCAATACCCAGATCTATTCCATACATCAAGTAAGAATTTCGAGGACGAAATTTCTATAAGGGGGGGAGAATGTGAAACCCCACTTTCCTACTTATCTCGTTTTACGTGCTATACCTCGTTTTGCGTGCATATAATCTGTTTATGTGCTATAGGACCTAGAAAGTTATAATTTTGATGTCAATACTCCTAATACGTGCTAAATGTTCATTCATGAAATTTTCATAAAAAACGGAGTCAGAAATTTTATCATCGATTTTCAATGAATAGTATTTTCAAAACACGTCCGCTAAAATTTTGAAACTGGTCTTTTTAACCCTTCCAGACCTAGTCCACGGACTTTAATAGACATGTGTTTGATGAAAACGGTTTTAAAATCGGCTTAAGAATTTATTAGGGTTTTTACACCGACTTTTGCAAAAATTGAGTTTTAAGCCGATTCGGGTAGAATTGTTGGATTGTAAAACTTCTTGTCACCTAAAAATAATTTACTTGAGCTAGCTTGGGTGTTAAATAAATGTTTTGGACTTTGGTGATCAAGAAAATGCAATTAAAGTCAAGAAAACACAAAAATACTAATTTAAACTAACTTTGACTTTATTTAATTGTTGACCATATAAGCTTATATCACCTACACACACTAAAAATAACACAAAACACCATCACAAACACACACATTGCCGTGAGAAGAAGGAGAGAAAAAGAAAAGAGATTTCAAAGCTTTTCAATCCAATTTTTCAAAGAAAAAACTTGGTTTTTCTCCGTAAAACTTCGCACCGACTTGGATTCTGCTTGTTGGGCATGCACTTCACGCATTCCTAGGCTTATATCGCATCAAAGGTGAGAGAAAAATTCTAGATCTCAAAATGTCATTTTTATACTTTTGCTTATAAATGAAAATTTAACTGTTAGAATTGAAATCTGATGATAGATTATTGCTCCTTGCATGCTAGGGATCATTTTGATGCAATACTACGAATTTCTGTCGGATGTAGCATAATTTTTATTTTTCGGGTATTTAATTTTTTTTAAAATGTTCAAAGTTGAATTAAATGAGTTGTGTTGATCGAAATCGATTGTAGTCGATTTCTAAATACTTGATAATTACGTGTTAGCGCTGTCGTAATGCTGAATTTTCGATTACATTGTTCGTGTGAAAATCCGGAAAATCCAGCCAAGACATCCTAGGGTTTTAGGGTTATCGGGCATGATTTGGAGGTGTTATGGTGGATTTCCAAGAGGGCTAATGTAGTAGGTTGAATGGGTCAGTGATAGAAACTGATTTGGCAATGTTTGGATTAGTAGATTGTAAGTTATGAATTTTAGAAGTTTAGGTTGTCATTCTTTAATTTCTTGAACGATCCCTTTAGATGGTTGGGTGGTGTTTGAGTGTTGAATGGTGAGTTGTTGATGAGTAATTTAGGGTTTAATTGTGTATATAATGCATGTCTGGTTAGATGGCCTACTTCGTCATCTAACTTCGTTGTTTGTTGTTTAATTGAATATTGATGTTATATTGATGTTATTGATTGATTATTATTGAGTTCGGGAATCGGGCACTTTCGTTGCTGATCTCCCAATTGATTGATTGATGATTGACTGATGATTGATGATGATTATGGAGTCTTGGTATGTGTGTGCCACCTCTCGGGCAGCGTTGGGCTGTCGGGTTGATAACGGCATGACGGCCATAGGCTACCGCCAGCTCGAATGACGGAGGTGTCATTGAGGGAGGGGTTAGTGAGGTACCTCGGGTGCGTGAGTAATGGGGAGTTATAAGAAGAACGGTTGAGATCGTGATGGCATTTGGAGCTACACCAAATAGAGTATCCTTTATTGATTGGTTATATAGCTATGTGATGATAGTATTATTTGTGTTATTGTGTGTTTACTGACTCAAAGGATTATTCCAAGGAGTTTAGTAGACCTTGCTCGAGATCTATCGGATCCTCACTGGGCTTATGTATATAAGCTCACTCTCTATTATTGCATGCTTACAGGTGTTGCAGAGCCGGATTACGGGTACGTGCCTCCTGAGGAGGAAAATGTGCCTTACGTGGACGAGTCATATGTTCTTGAGTCTTATCCATGATTCTATGTTGTTTAATGTCATGTACATTAGCTTAGTAGACTTTTATATGCTTTATGGTTCTTATTGTAATAGATGTTGAAAAGATGATGATCCAAATGATGTTAACTTAGTGGCTTTCTTTTGTCTATGGTTAAGTTGTTAGATGGGTCTCAACTTATTTTTGATATGTATGATAAGGTTGAGGTATTGTATGTTATGTTGGAACGGAGGCAGATAACGAAGACTGATTATTGTATATTACAGTTATGTTGTGAGTTGTTATGTTGTTGATGAGTTGTTGTTTGTATGGTTATGGAATGGGATGTTTAATATTATTAATGAGGTTGGTTTAAGACCTCTGTATTCTATTTACTGTCATTATACTGCCGAAATTCCGTTGCGTCCTGACTGATTATAGGAGGGGTCGAGTTGGGGCGTGACACATGCCATGGTTGAAGCTCTAGGCTCCATAGATGGAACTATGTATTAGATATTAGGGAGGGCATGTTCGGAACGAAAGAATGCATGCATGGAGATTCTGTCTGTCAGAGGTTCGAGAATCTATGAAAGGACATCTAAGGCTAAAGAAAAATTCAAGGAAGCCCATTACTAACGGAAGTTGTGATCTCATCTTGCTTGCTGGGAGAGAGGAGGCTTCCGAACTACCTTTTTCCAGCCAGATAGTGAGTGATCACTCAGTAATGAACGCTAACTGAAAGCGACCGGGAATGAGTAGCTATCCCCTATGGGAATCGTACCCGTGTCTTCGACATGAAAAGATGATGTCCTAACCACTGGATGAAAGGGACCAAAAAGCCATTATTCAAATACCTCAGCTCCAAGAATATAAGTGCTTCATTTTTTTTTCTATACGCAATTCAAGATTTCGTTTGTGTTCATGTTGGCGATTTCTGAAGTGAATTTGGCGGGTCGTCCCCTCTTCCTACATGGTTCCCCACTGACCCAGTGACACACCACCAAGCCCCTTCTCTTTCTCCGATCATAAAACACCCTGATCCCTTTATTTGTCTTTCATCCTCCCTGAATAAGTAAGACCCCACTCTTTCGAATTAAAACAAAAAAAAGGGGCAAAGCGCTCGTTTGAAGTGGCGAATGTTTGAAGATGCTCAACCTATAGGGAGAGGGTGGATGCTAGAGTAAGAAAAAAAAGTACATTGAGGTTACGACGTAAGGTCAGCTGGTTAAGGAAAGCTCAGGTTATGAAATCGCTTAGCTATTAATTAATTAAGTAGTAGTGAGGCCTCGGTAGGAAGTTGCATCAGCTGTGGATATAGACTAGGCTAAGGGACGGACTTTATCTCTTCTATTCTCTTCACTTACACCTTACACTTCAGTTGAATCTAACGAGGCTCAGGTGCAGAGCCTTCCACTGTGGACTAAGACTAGGCAAAGGTAGAACACCATAGAAATTTCGCTAACTTTATCATAAACCTTGATTTCGCTATGCTCAATAAGAATACTAGAATAGCGGAAATCAGTTCATGTTCCAAAGTCTGCCGTCATTGCCCAAGTATAAACTGCAGCCGACTCCCTAGTGGTTCCATTCTTTCTTACTATACTTCTGGGTCAACCTAACCCGAATGAGAAGAATAGGGTTAGCCAAACTGCGGTCCACTTTGTACGTTTGCTTAGTAAACCAATCAGGCATTTTAGAAAATAGAAGGGAACTTCTCACCGAAGGAGGCGGGAAGCTACCACTTCTAGAATGGAAGCTTATCCTTGACATTTTCTTAGAGCGTATCGCTATTGTGAAATAATCCATTTTATGGATGAAGTAATTGGAATGACAAATGGTTATGGTTTGGAAAAGCGGAGAAAGTCGGGAACTGTCGGTTACCTTCTGAATCAAAGTAGCGACGAGCCGAGTATTATAACTACAGGTTGGAGAAGCAAAGCTTCGTAGATAGTTTCTCTTCCTCATCACTTCTTTTTAACGACTCCCTTCTCAAGTGGGTGGCTTGGTAAGCAAGCTACCTTCAGCATCGGTAAAATCCCTATCAATAATAGCCCGGAATGGTACGGAAGGAGGCCCTCCCTACTTCAATGGAAAGTGGGGAATCGCCTTTTCATAGCTGCTTCTCTACAACTACCATTCGCCCAACAAGATCACGAACGAAGACAGAGAATTGCATAGATAGAAGGAAGAAACGAACCAAGCCACTTGTCCTGATGGGAACGATTGAAGAAAGAAAGAGAATGGTGGCTCCTTTCAGGCGACATCGTCAGAGAACAATGTCTGGGATAGGGTGAGAACCTTCCGTTTATTATGCCCTTTAAGTGTTGGTTCTTCCATATTTAGATATAGAGATAGATCTATATAGAGATCTATATCTTTCTATCGATAGATAGATCTATTGAGAAATGGATATTGATCTGGTTTTAAGATCTATGAACAAGAGAGATCCCTAAATATCCATTTGAAAAAAGAGATGAATAGATAGGGCGAAGCCAGCTGAAGGAAGGTCGAGTTAGCGCCCCGCCTACCCCTATTAATTAATTAGATTAGTTTAGTCATAAAGGAACTAAATGAAAGCCTTTTGACAACCTTACTAATAGAAAGGGGATGCGCTCAAGCATATGAAGAAAGCTTTTTGAGCTTCTCTTATATTATAGAGAGGTTTGTAGAAAAGGGCTTCTTCAAATATCCCATTAGGGGATTCAAAAAAAGCTTGTATTTTAGGGGTGCACAGGTTTGGAACCTTATACAAGACAAGGGGTTAGTGCGTAATGGCTTTCTCTGATAGAGGCTCGCTTCTTCAAGTTCCACTTACTGCTTTTCATTTTGATAAGAGTAGGTGTTTGCTGCTCGCTCGCTGTCTACTAAATGAGCCTTCATTGCCTGCCCGGCCCTTATCTTTAGTCTTAAGTAAAGTGAAGTCAAATCAATGAAGTGAATAGCCCAAACACTTTGTTTGAAGCTTTGCCAGGAAGCTTCTACGTGTTGAAGGTTTTCTTCCTCAACACAAAAATAGACTTACAACTAGAGTGACGAAAAAAGATTCTCTTTGATAGCGGTAATAGGGGAGTTCAAGAATGATCTGATCGTAGATAGAGACTGAAACCTGTGTAGCGGTAGGGGCGGATGTAGCCAAGTGGATCAAGGCAATGGATTGTGAATCCACCACGCTCAGGTTCAATCCCCGTCCTTTGCCCATCAATAAATGGACCTGTGATAACCCGAACCTGGCATGCATTTAATGGCATTTAATTGCAATTAATTAAGTGACATCTTAAATGTTAGCATTAAATTAAGTGTTTATTTTAGTTAAACATTCATTTGTAGCTTCATTTTCATATTTATGTTAATCGGTTTTATTTTTCTTGCACCTTAATGCTCGGTTTTCAATTAAATGAAAAGTAGCACCGAGCCAGAGTAAATTTTTAACTATGTTACTTTCCGAAAACTATATTTTCTTAAATTCTTTGAGGATTAATTGTTATTCTTTTATTGTCACAAAGTGCATAGCATATCGAGAGCGATAGTTAGGAAATGATTTCTAGTCCTCAGCAAATAGTGAAAACTAGTATTTAGAGTTTTAATTTTAGTGTTTTAGTTGTTGATGATTAGGAATATAATTGCATTAGTTATTTTAGCCTTAAAATGCCTAAAATAAGCCTAATTGACCAACTTAAGCAACCTTTGACCAAGCTTTAACTTGAGGACTTGAGTCATCCTTTATAATAGCACAATATAGCATAAAATAAAAATAAAAACAAAGCTGAAACAGAATAAGGAAGGCCGAAACCTTCAAGGGAAAAAAAAACATTTTCAATCTTTTAAATCTTAAATTCTTCGCGTGAGCTTGCACGGGGTCGTTTCCGAGGCATCCTACGAGGTTTTCCTAGCGTCTAGAAGTGTCTAAGGTAAGGGTTTCTGTAATACCCAAGCCCGGAATGTGAAAATTCCTTGTTTATTATTTTGAAAATTATATTTCCTTAAATTTTTTAAGAATTAATTGTTACTTTCTTGCCATCGCAACGTGCATTGCATTTAGGGAGCGATAGCTAGAGAACGGTTTCTAGTACTCAGCAAATAGTGAAACTAGTATTTAGATGACTTAAATTTTATATTTTAATTGTTGCTAGCTGAAAATTTAATTGGTGATAGTTATTTTAGCTTAAAATGCATTGAAATAAGGCCTTTTGACCAAGTTTTAAGAGGTTTGACCTAGGACTTTGACTAATTGACCAACTTAAAACCTTATAAGCTAAAACAAAGCAAAATAAAAAAAATAGCAGCTAAAAACAGCCCAAGCAGGCCGTGGCTTCCAAGGAAAAAAAAACCTTTCACCTTCCAATCGATCAATCATCGCGTGAGCTCGTGCGGGCTGGTTTCCGAGGTGACTAATGTTGTTTTCCTAGCGACTAGGAGTGCCTAAGGTGAGGGAATCATGTTATTTGTGCATTTAAATGTTGTGTATGTTAACTTTGTAATTTTTAGATTTTATCCGTAGATTGTTGTTTAAAGCATTTTGATGCTTCTAGAATGTTCCTTGGCAATTGTAGAACGTATATTTATAGCTTTTTAACATTTTCTGTGGTTAAATGTTGAGATTGCAATTTAATTTGGATGTTGAATAGTATTTTATGAATAGTAAACCCTTGGAACAATGAAGTTGTTCCGTTATGCTGTCCGTTGATGTAAAATTGTGCTAGGTGTGCTAGAATGCCTAAATGCATGGTTTGTTTGGGTTGTGTAATGGAAAAAATAGGAATTAAGCCTTGGTAAAAGTCGGGGTCGTTTGGGTTGAGTTTGGCGTTTTCTCATTTTGCATGTTGGCATTGTTTCGGGAGGGCATGGAAGCACTTTTGGTGCGATTATGGCATTGGTTGGGTGTTTGGTTGATATAGTTGTAGTTCAAACGAGCAAAGGGGGAAATCGGGACTTTGCGTGGTTTCTAGGGTTAAGTAGGGTTTCGGGGTCTTTAGACGTGCCTTATGGTGACCTAGGAAGATTGGCGAAGTCTGTTTCCAGAACTCGTGGCTCGTTTGGAAATGGTAGGGTTTTGATAGTTGGGGCCGATTTGTGTTTTTGCTTGTTTTCTTGATTTTATGCCTATAGAATGCTTAGGATTGCTTGAAATACTTGTTTGAATTGATTTGGATTGAAATGCTTATCCATTGTTGCTATTGCGTGCGAGAGTAACCTATTTTGTTATTCTCCAACGTGTGGCTTTATCGCTTGTTTATCGCCTTGTATCGAGTCTTGCATTGCATAGTGTCTCGCGCGTGAGTGATGGGCCTCTCTGGGTAGCCTCGGGTTGCCAGTGTTGGTTGCTCTAGCTCTGCTGCTATTCCCTCTTCTCGCTTGGGTTGCCTCCCAAGGAGTTTTGGGTCGTAGGTTGATGGATACTTCCGGGGTATTCCAAACTGGTGTTATAAGGTGGTTTGGGCCGGCGCGTCGTCATCGAATTCGAGTTTGAAAGTTGCTCGTGAAAAGAGTATCCTATCCTTTGAATGAGTGTTTGCAGCTTTAATACTTGCCTTGCTTTATTGTTGGATTTGTTGTATCTCTATATCATATTTGTATGTATTGCTTGACTAATTGCATTGCACACTCCTCTCATCTTCGTCCTTAAGACCAATTGCCCTCGCTGATCAATAGTTTTTGCTCATTCCTATCTATACTATATTTTTACAGGAGTAGTTGAAGCAGATCCTATCGAGGTAATAGAGGAGGATGAGCAGGTTGAGGTGTTTCCGTGATATCACTTCTCTGTTTTGCTGGTGGTTGGTTACCAGATTTTGTGCGAGCCTTGCCTGTTATGTATATTGCTTGGATGTCGCTTAATTTTGAGGCTTGTAGCCTTGTATGTATTTTCTAGTTTGAGGCCTCTACGGTCTTATGTTGTATAAGTTGAAAGAATGTAAAGTTGTAAACTTATACCCTTGTGACTAGTAAGGAAATGCATGCTAATGGAATTGATTAGTGGCATAAATACTTGTGTAATATGCATATCATTTTTGGGTTGCAATGTTGATTAATAAGAAATGTATGTTTTAAAGAAAGTCAGCTTGTTTTAATTATTTTATGGCTTTCGCAAGTATTATATTGATTTTAGGGTTTTCGGATCGTCCGCGGTACAGAGGAGACTCCGTCCGTGTGTCGGGTCCGGGCTTGGCCTTTTGCGGGGTCGGGTCGGGGCGTGACATCTTTAGGTGGTATCAGAGCATGATAGTCTTGCATGAGCCGGGATATGTTTCTCGGTCTGTGGGGTAAAGGTCCAAATTGCTAGAATGTTATTGTATAATTGTTAAGTGGAAAGAAAGTGTTATAGCATGATCTTGTGAACTTGTAGTGCTTATGTGTTTAAAGGGAATTAGTTTGTCATGTCAATCTTGTGTTATATGAATTGCGTGTTAGAATGTTTGATTGTTATTGACTTGAGTGTTATCTAATCTTATGTGCTATATTTCTGTCTATAAACTGCTTTTAAATGTTCCCAGTTTTTGTGAATTGCTACTATGCCGCCACGTCGTGGTACTCAAGGTATAGGATCAGATGAAGAGGCAGCAGAACAGGGTCAGCAGCCGTTGCCTGAGCAGTTTATGGCTACCATGACTACTGCAGTAGACCGGATTACACAGGTGCTGCATGAGTAGAGGCTGGACAGGAATAATCCCCAGGGAAATCAAGTTAATCCTGGTGGACAGGGGTATAGAGTTGAGAATAACTAGTTAGAGAAATTTCTGAGGCACGAGCCGGGAAAGTTCTTCGGAGAGCCAGATGATGAGGCGGCCGAGAGATGGATTAACTGTGTCGAGAAAATTTTCACCGCTTTGAGGTACACATATGAGGCAAGAATAGATTATGCGTCATTCTTGTTTGAGGGTGATGCAGAGCAGTGGTAGAATACAGTCAGATTGAGGTGGGATTGTGAGGATGTTCCACATTTATGGGATGATTTTGTGAGTGAGTTTTGGGATAAGTATATTCCCGAGATGGCTATGGAAAGGTGGGAGGATGAGTTTGTGGCCCTGAAGTAGGGAAATATGACTGTTGCACAGTACGAGGCTAGGTTTGTTAGCCTGTTGAGGTATATGCCCGAGTTGGTACGGCCGGTTAGGAGGATGATACATAGGTTTGTCCGTGGGCTGAGAATGGACATACAGCTACATTTGACTGGGCAGACCTACACTACTTTTCCCGAGGCATTTCAGGCAGCCTCGAAGTTTGAGAAACGGAAGGCTGAGATGTTAGCTGAGAGCAGTCAGCCGAGTAAGAAGCAGTATTTGGGCTAGAGCAGCCAGAGTCAACCGAGGCAGTATCAGACTTCTACACAGGTTCCTCAGCAACGTCCGTATCAGCCACAGCAGCAGATTCAGGCTAGGCCAGTTGTGACTAGACCCCAGTAGGGAAGTACAACTCCTACTACTGCCAGAGCCCCAGCACCTACAGGAAACAATGCAGTTAGGCAAAATCAGCAGTGTAATTATTGTAATCGATCGGGGCATATTGAGGCTAACTTCTGGAGGAAGAGTGGTAAATGCATGGGTTGTGGCAGTGATGACCATAGGGTGAGAGATTGCCCTAAGTATAATAATGTTCAGGGCCGTACTGGAGGCCAAGGTGTGCAGAATAGGGCTGCAAGTGCACGTCCAGCACAGAGGGTTCAGGCTAGGGTCTTTGCACTAGATGCAGATGAGCTACCCGATGCTACAGCTATAGTAGAAGGTACATTTCTTCTCAATACTCAGCTAGTTAAAGTTTTGATTGATCCCGGAGCTACACATTCGTTTATAACTCCTGCATGTGCACGATCTGTGAATGTTTGCATTGATAAATTGCCGCATGAAGTTGAAGTTAGTACGCCTTTGGGTGCAAAATTTGTTACTGAGTCTATTTGCAAATCTTGTGATATATGCATTGAGAACCATAAATTTCCTGCTGATTTAATTATATTGCCATTCCGTAACTTTGAAATCATTTTGTAAATGGACTCGTTGGGGAAATACTATGCTCAGTTGGATTGTAGAACAAAGATTGTTTATCTTCAGGTTCCTGACCTACCAGTACTAGAGATTGTTGGGAACTGCAGAGCTGCCCGAATTCCTCTTTTATCAGCGATCAAGACTTCTAAGTTGTTGAATAAGGGTTGTGAAGCTTATTTAGCTTATTTGATCAATCAGCCTACTGATAAGTTGAGTTTGAATGAGGTTCCGATTGTTAGAGACTTCCCTGGTGTATTTCCTGAGGAATTACCGGGTTTACCACCGGATAGGGAGATTTAGTTCGTGATTGATCTTGTGCTAGGCACCGCGCCAATTTCTAGGAGTCCTTATTGAATGGCATCGGCTGAACTTCAGGAGTTAAAAATTTAGCTTTAGAACTTGCTTGAGAAAGGGTTTATACAACCTAGTTCTTCGCCGTGGGGTGCGCCTGTGTTGTTTGTGAGAAAGAAAGACGGCACGCTACGGTTATGCATTGATTACAGGGGACTTAATCAAGTCACAATTAAGAATAAATACCCCTTGCCGTTGATTGAAGAATTGTTTGACCAGTTGCAGGGTGCGAGTGTTTACTCCAAATTTGATTTGAGGCAGGGTTACTATCAACTTAGGATTCGGAGTGACGATATACCGAAGACGGCATTCAGGACTAGATATGGCCACTATGAATTTGTTGTGTTGCCGTTTGGATTGACGAATGCACCAGCCGCATTCATGGACTTGATGTAGAGAGTTTTCTGACCTTACCTTGATCAATTTGTCGTAATCTTTATTGACGACATTTTAGTGTACTCGAAGAATGAGGCTGAACATGAGCAACACTTGAAGATTGGCTTCAGACTTTGTAGGAAAACAAGCTTTTTGCTAAATTCAGCAAGTGTGAGTTCTGGTTGAATCAGATATCTTTTCTAGGCCATATCATTTCAGATCGAGGAATTTCAGTGGACCCAACTAAGATTGAAGTTG
This sequence comes from Ehretia macrophylla, assembly GCA_037974665.1. Classification (NCBI taxonomy): domain Eukaryota; kingdom Viridiplantae; phylum Streptophyta; class Magnoliopsida; order Boraginales; family Ehretiaceae; genus Ehretia; species Ehretia macrophylla. The sequence continues at coordinate 47,797,226 of CM075765.1, read as the reverse complement.
TTTCATCTTGGAAGAGACCTGAGACGGTGTCAGAGATTCGGAGTTTTCTTGGATTGGCAGGTTACTACCGGAGATTTGTTAAAGACTTCTCCAAAATTTCTGGGCCTTTGAGCCAGTTGACTCGGAAGAAAATTGCTTACAATTGGGATGCCAAATGTGAATCCAGTTTCCAAGAATTGAAGAAGAGACTAACTACAGCTCTTATACTAGCTTTACCTGAAGGAACATAGAACTTTGTTGTCTATAGTGATGCATCTAAGGAAGGATTGGGCTGTGTTTTAATGCAGAATTGTAAGGTGATTGCCTATGCTTCTAGGAAGTTGAAACCTTATGAAGTCAATTACCCTACACATGATCTTGAGTTGGCTGCAGTTGTGTTTGCTTTGAAAAAGTGGTGTCATTACTTGTGGGGTTGTAGATTTGAAATTTTTACTGATCACAAGAGTCTCAAGTATTTGTTTTCACAGAAGGATCTGAATATGAGGCAGCGGAGATGGCTAGAGCTATTGGGTGGTTACAACTGTTCTATTAACTACGTACCAGGTAAGGCAAATGTTGTTGCTGATGCTTTGAGCCGAAAGGCTACTATTGCAAGCTTAATTATCAAGGATTGGGAGACTTTGGAAGAAATTTGTTCATGGAAACCAGAAGCTACTGAGGTAGGGATTCGATTTCCTAGTATACAAATTCAGTCAGGGTTGCTAGCACAGATCAGAGAAGCTCAGAAGACTGATCCTCACATCTTGAAGATCCAAGAAAAATCAAAAGGGGGAGAGTCGGAGTTTAAATTACATGCAGATGGCATCTTCAGATTCAGGGATAGAGTATGTGTTCCTGATGATCCGACTTTGAAGAATGAGATCCTGTCCGAGGCATATAATTCGAGGTATAGGATTCACCCGGGCAGTACAAAAATGTATAGAGATTTGAAACAACACTTCTGGTGGAACAATATGAAGAGGGAGATTGCTGGGTATGTATCCAGATGTTTGACTTGTCAGAGGGTTAAAGTTGAGCATCAGAGGCTAGCCGGACTTCTACAGCCGTTGTCGATTCCGCAATGGAAGTGGGTACATATAACAATGGACCTTGTGACCGGTCTTCCTAGATCTCCGAGAGGATGTGATTCTGTTTGGGTTGTTGTGGACCGCTTGAGTAAAGTTACACATTTTATTCCCGTGAACAAACAGGATAGCCTTAATAAGCTAGCTGAACTTTATGTTGCTAATATTGTGAGATTGTATGGTGTGCCACAGAGTATAGTGTCAGATAGAGATCCCAGATTTAGATCTCGTTTTTGGCAGAAGTTGCAAGAGGCCATGGGAACTAAGTTGAGCTTCAGTACTGCATATCATCCGCAAACTGATGGCTAGTCTGAGAGAACCATCAGGATCTTGGAAGACATGCTTCGGGCATGTGTGCTTGACTTTGGGAAGAATTGGGAGAAGTTTTTGCCTTTAGCGGAGTTCGCCTACAACAATAGTTATCAATCTACTATAGGTATGGCTCCCTACGAGGCGTTGTATGGTCGGAAATGCAGATCCCCGTTATATTGGGAAGAGGTTGGAGAGATGAGAACAGTTGATCCGACTGTGTTACCTGAGATGATTAAGATGGTAGATAATGTTCACCTTATTCGCCAGCGTATGCTTACAGCTTAGAGTCGTCAGAAGAGTTATGCGGAAAAGCACTGTCGGGATCTTGAGTTTGATTTGGGAAATTGGGTGTTTCTTAAGATTTCTCCACGGAAGGGATTGATTCAGCACGGTAAGAGCGGGAAGCTTAGTCCCAGGTATGTGGGTCCGTATGAGATCACTGAAAAGGTAGGTCCTTTGGCTTATCGGTTAGCTTTGCCTCCGAGCTTGTCGAGACTGCACGAAGTGTTCCACGTGTCTATGTTGAGGAAGTACCATCCAGACCCTTCACATGTACTTGAACCAGAGCCTTTGCAGATTGAAGAGAAGTTGTCTTATGAAGAGAAACCGATTCGAATTGTAGATCGAAAAATTCAGGAGCTTCGCAGGAAGAGTATTCCATTAGTAAAGGTTCTGTGGAATCATCATGGGTTTGAGGAAGCAACTTGGGAAAGAGAGGACCAGGTTCGGGATCAGTATCTAGAGTTGTTTGTTGACCAGGTAGGAATTGCGTGGGTGCAATTGTTTTAAGGGGGAGAGGGTGTAATACCCGAGCCCAGAATGTGAAAATTCTTTGTTTATTATTTTGAAAATTAAATTTTCTTAAATTTTTTGAGAATTAATTGTTACTTTCTTGCCGTCGCAACGTGTATTGCATTTAGGGAGCGATAGCTAGAGAACGGTTTCTAGTCCTTAGCAAATAGTGAAACTAGTATTTAGATGACTTAAATTTTATATTTTAATTGTTGCTAGCTAAAAATTTAATTGGTGATAGTTATTTTAGCTTAAAATGCATTGAAATAAGGCCTTTTGACCAAGTTTTAAGTGGTTTGACCTAGGACTTTGACTAATTGACCAACTTAAAACCTTATAAGCTAAAACAAAGAAAAAAAAAATAGCACCTGAAAATAGCCCAAGCAGGCCGTGAGCTTCCAAGGAAAAAAAAAACCTTTCACCTTCCAATCGATCAATCTTCGCGTGAGCTCGTGCAGGGTGGTTTCTGAGGTGACTAGTGTTGTTTTCCTAGCGACTAGGAGTGCCTAAGGTGAGGGAATCATGTTATTTGCACATTTAAATGTTGTGTATGTTAATTTTGTAGTTTTTAGATTTTATTTGTAGATTGTTGTTTAAAGCGTTTGATGCTTGTAGAATGTTCCTTGGCAATTGTAGAACATGTATATATATCTTTTTAATATTTTCTGCAGTTAAATGTTGAGATTGCAATTTAATTTGGATGTTGAATAGTGTTTTATGAATAGTAAACCCTTGGAACGATGAAGTTGTTCCGTTATGCTGTCCGTTGATGTAGAATTGTGCTAGGTGTGCTAGAATGCCTAAATGCATGGTTTGTTTGGGTTGCGTAATGGAAAAAAACGAGAATTAAGCCTTGGTGAAAGTCGGGGGAGTTTGGGTCGAGTTTGGCATTTTCTCATTTTGCATGTTGGCATTGTTTCGGGAGGCCATGGAAGCACTTTTGGTGCGATTAAGGCATTGGTTGGGTGTTTGGTTGATATAGTTGTAGTTCAAACGAGCAAAGGGAGAAATCGGGACTTTGCATGGTTTCTAGGGTTAAGTAGGGTTTCGGGGTCTTTAGACGTGCCTTATGGTGACCTAGGAAGATTGGCAAAGTCAGTTTCCAGAACTCGTGGCTCATTTGGAAATGGTAGGGTTTTGATAGTTGGGGCCGATTTGTGTTTTTGCTTGTTTTCTTGATTTTATGCCTATAGCATGCTTAGGGTTGCTTGAAATACTTGTTTGAATTGATTTGGATTGAAATGCTTATCAATTGTTGATAATTGCGTGCGAGAGTAACCTACTTTGTTCTTCTCCCACGTGTGGTTTTATCGCTTGTTTATCGCCATGTATCGAGTCTTGCATTGCATAGTGTCTCGCGCGTGAGTGATAGGCCTCTCTGGGTAGCCTCGGGTTGCCAGTGTTGGTTGCTCTAGCTCCGCTGCTATTCCCTCTTCTTGCTTGGGTTGCCTCCCAGGGAGTTTTGGGTCGTAGGTTGATGGATACTTCTGGGGTATTCCGAACTGGTGTTATAAGGTGGTTTGGGCCAGCGCGTCATCATCGAATTCGAGTTTGAAAGTTGCTCGTGAAAAGAGTATCGTATCCTTTGAATGAGTGTTTGCAGCTTTAATACTTGCCTTGCTTTATTGATGGCTTTGTTGTATCTCTATATGATATTTGTATGTATTGCTTGAATAATTGCATTGCATACTCCTCTCATCTTCGTCCTTGAGACCAATTGCCCTCGCTGAGCAATAGTTTTTGCTCATTCCTCTCTATACTATTTTTTTTTAGGAGTAGTTGAAGCAGATCCTAATGAGGTAATAGAGGAGGGGGAGTAGGTGGAGGTTTTTCCGTGATAGCACTTCTCTGCTTTGCTGGTGGTTGGTTACCAGATTTTGTGCGAGCCTTGCTTGTTATGTATATTGCTTGGATGTCGCTTAATTTTGAGGCTTGTAGCCTTGTATGTATTTTCTAGTTTGAGGCCTCTACGGTCTTATGTTGTATAAGTTGAAAGAATGTAAAGTTGTAAACTTATACCCTTGTGACTAGTAAGGAAATGCATGCTAATGGAATTGATTAGTGGCATAAATACTTGTGTAGTATGCATATCATTTTTGGGTTGCAAAGTTGATTAATAAGAAATGTATGTTTTAAAGAAAGTCGGCTTGTTTTAATTATTTTATGGCTTTCGCAAGTATTACATTGATTTTAGGGTTTTTGGATCGTCCGAGGTACAAAGGAGACTCCGTCTGTGTGTCAGTTCCGGGCTTGGCCTTTTGCGGGGTCAGGTCGGGGCGTGAAAGTTTCATCGTTATTTGTGCATTTGAACAATTTATGTCTAAACTTTAATTTTTAGAAATTATGCATAGACTGTTATTTTATTCGTTTTGTTGCTTAAAGAATGTTCCTTGTTGATTGTAGAACATGTATTTATAGCTTTTTAACATTTTATGCAATTGAATATTGAGATTGCAATTTAAATTGTTAGTTGAATAGTAAATTATGAATAGTAAAACATTGATTCGATGAAGTTGCTCCGTTATGCGTTCTGTTGAAGTGAAAAGATGCTAGATATGCTAGAATGCCTAAATGCATGATTTGTTTGGGTTGAGTAATGGAAAAAATAGGAAAAATGCATTGGTGATAGTTGGGGTCGTTTAGGTCGAGTTTATCATTTTTTCGTTTTACGTGATGGCATTATCTTGGGAGGCCATGGAAGCACTTTTGGTGCGGTTATGGTATTGGTTGGGTGTTTGGTTAGGGTAGCGTTAGTTCAAACGAGCAAAGGGGGAAATCGGGGCATTGTGTGAATTCTAGGGTTAAGTAGGGTTTCGGGGTCTTTAGACGTGCCTTATGGTGACCTAGGAGGATTGGTGAAGTCGGTTTCCAAAACTCGTGGCTCGTTTGAAAATAGTAGCGTTTTACAAGTTGGGGTAATTTTGTGATTTTTTGTTTTCATAGTGTAATGCCTATAGATTGCTTAATATTGCTTGTTTTGCTTGTTAAAATTGGTTATGTTTGAATTGTATATCAATTGTTGATAATGTTTGTTGGTGTTGTACTTGTTACTGTATTGATTGTAATCGCTTATTGTGTGCTTATTGTATTGCATGTTGTTACTGACTTGCACTTCAATGCCTTGCTCGATTATCGTTAAATAGCTTGTATTGCATTGCATAATTGTCAGGCGCGTGAGTGATGGGCCTCTCTGGGTAGCCTCGGGTTGCCAGTGTTGGTTGCTCTAGCTCCGTGCCCTATTCCCTTTTCTCGCTTGAGATACCGCCCAGGGAGTTTTGGGTCGTAGAATTGACAGCGTATGTCAGGAGTACTCTATCGGAAGTTATAAGGTGGGTGAGCGGGCGCGTGATCGTTAAAGTCATCGAATTCGTGATCGGTGCATTACTCGTTTGAGGGAGCCATAGCGTTGGGAGTGTGGTATAGCTTTGAATGGTTGTGTTGATGCTTTTATTAATTTGTTATTATATTGATTGTTTATATTAAATGCTTGCTTGTCAATTATATTGCTTAGTTGTACCTATTTGCATTGCACGAACTTCTTTCTCTCCACCTCGATATCTGTCTCGCCCTCACTGAATATACGTGTTGTGTGTACACACTCCTTACCACCACATTTTAGGAAATGTCATGTTAGCTGAAAAGTTTGTGATTTCGTGAAAGTTCGTGCTTGAAGAGTTGTCTTGTGTGCCTATGTGGCTTGAGTTGTCGAAGTTGTAAAGATGTATGATTTTATGTATTGTATGTATTTAATGTCAAAAGGGATGTAATTTAAGTTTCATTAGATTATTGAAGTGGTTTGATAAGTTGGATTATGTATCTAGTTAATGTAGCTTATCTTCAATGCATGTTTGTATTGTCCAAAAGAAAGAGTTAGTAAGGTATGATAGTCTAACTTATGCAATAGGTTGGTATAGTTTAATTGCTAAGCATTAATGTATATTTGCTTGTGATTGCTTGTTGTGAACCAAGGCTCAGATGGCCTTGAGGTGGTTGAATGCTTTGACATAGTATTGGTCCACTTATATGCAGTCGCAGGTTTGCTTTTTGCCTAGAAACAGGGGAGACTCCGTCTGTTTTCCCTAAAAAATTATGCCCGGGTTTGGAGTTGGGTTGTGATTAGATTGATTGATAGAACTCCCGGTCTCAAGGGGGATTGGGGTATTACAGGTGGTATCAGGGCTTGTCTAGCTCATAAGCCGTGACATGGTCCTCAGTCTGGTGGCTAGTGATCCTTGAATGTATTCTTGTTAAGTGTGTCCTGAAAATGTGTGCCAGTATGTGAGATTGTGTGTCTTGACTTGAATGTGTGCTCCTATGTGATATAGTTATGTGTTATGTGTTAATTGTGTGCTAAGTAAAGTGAAGTGTCTAGTTGTGCATTGAATTGACCTATTGAATTTGCATCGTGAATCGAATTGATCTCGTGAATTGTTATTTGCTTGAAGTATTGCTTGTAATGTGTGTCTTGGAATATCTTGAATTGGTTATGCCATGATTTGAATTGATTATGTTGTGCTTGACTTGATTGTCGTGCTTGAGTGACTTTGTTGAATAAACTCTTTTGTAAACTTGCTTGCATAATAGTATAAGGCATGTGTATAAATGTGATATCCTGGCATTCATACATATCCCTTGGAAATGGTAAGTAAGTCCTCTTTCTCCCCTGAAGAAAGTAGTTCACAGCTGGCCTCTCAAGGTGTAGGGATTGGCAGGAAATGAATGGCATTTAATTAGACTTTATTTAGGAGTTGGTGTTTGCTTTTGGAGCTTGGTTATTGGTGAATCTCTAAGGTCCTCCTCTGTGCTTAACAATTGTGAAATGGTAGCTTTCTCTTGGGGTTTTATTTGGTTGTTCTCTGGAGCATTCTTTGGTTTTCTTAATGGGTATTCTTTGGAGACTTTTGTTGGCACTTCTCGGTAGACTTGGCTATTGGGATCTAAATCAGACTTACTGTATGGTACTATCTATGGCATATGAGTCTCGGTCTTTATTGGTGTGATACTGGCATCCCTGATTGGAAATTCTTCAATGGCATTTTATAGAATTCTTATTGGGCATTCTATTGGTATTTTCCTTATTGGCAAGGTTGTATCAAGTTCTCACTTGGCAAACAGTGCAGGGGCCTCAGAGTTTGGTTTTGTATATTGTGTACCAGCTCGGTATTTTCCTTAGGGTTTTCGTCTATCTGGGAAACTACATTTGTTATTCAACTTGATTGTCTTATTGGGCACATTATATTTTCTCTGCTATTCCTTAGACCTTATTCTCAGCATTTGATAGCGATACTCATAATCTAATTGGTTGTCCTATGGGGTTATTATTTGGATACCCACTTATTTGATTGGGTTTCTTAGTATTTTCTTCAGCATTTTTAACAGGGAATTCTTCTATGGAGTTCATGACCAGTGGGGTATTTCTTTGGACCTCTGGATGGAACCTTTATTTGAGCCTTTATTTGGCTTCTTACTTGGGAATTCTCGGGCAGTAATAGTGGAACTTCTACTAGAGATTCGTGTATGGGGTATTCATTCGGTATTCTTCTTATCATTAATATGTGATATGATTTTATCTGCAGTATCTTTGCTTTAGTCTTTATTGGTATTATCTCGGCGCTTGTGGTTGGAATTTTATTCTTCTTCGGTATTCGTGTCAATGGGATTCTTGAGCGGTATCTACATTTGAGCCTTTATTCGGCATTACTACTTGGAATTTCTTCTTAAACTTCCCTATTGGTTATCTTGATTAATATACTTGCTGTCACGCCCCGACCCAACCCCCAAGCTAAAGGTTAAGTCCGGACCCGACACACGGACAGAGTCTCCCCTGTACCGTGGACATTCTAAAAAAACCTGTAAACACTTAAACATGGTCCCAACAATACAATACAAGCTTTTCTTAATTAAACAACAAAGCTATAAGGCCATCCGAGCCTTATGGTACACAATATCTCTAAAACACACAAGCATGCGAGAACTTGTTGTCAGCATAGTTTTATAATCATGACATTCTAGGAAATCAATAAAACAACTTAAAGGATAAAGCATTCTACATTAACCATCCACTCCCAAGCATGCAAGGAAAATGAGGCAAGAATAAAAGTTATTACAATACATGGCTTCCAATTCTACACCACAATCTACTATCCTTCGACTTGCGCAACAAACATATACATAGCCCTTAGGCCACAAAATAGAACATAAAACAGTTAATTAAACTTTCCACATAGCAGCAATTTCATTAACCACCTCAAGTTATCAGACACAGCAACTAAGGTAAAGGCTCGATCTGAACTTCTTCTTCCTCAACTAAATCAACAAGCTGGGGATCACCCTCAGCGTCTCCTGAAACAGATATCGAGGTATGAGCAACCACTGTTGCCCAGTGAGGGATATAGTCCCGGGGCATGCAATGCAACAGATAATACAATTACACAACAATAACACTTTAACAATTAAAGAAACAATGATAACTTAAATAACCACACAATTAAAAGGATACATTTCAACAATCCCCTATACACCAATCTTCACTGGTCTTCAATCACGATCCACGAACCACGAGCACGATCACGATAAGCCGGCATAACCCCAATCACTCCAGTGGGTGTACTCCGGATGTACCCCGAATCCTACGACCCAACATCCCCTGGCAATCTCCGGACCAGGCGAATGAGGGAATAGGGCACGGAGTTTGAATATCCACCGGCAAGCCCTCTGCCGCCAAGCCGATATTCAACACATCCGCCCCTGACACTATGGTTGCGCAACCACTATGCAATGCACTTAACGATGACAAGCTAATAGCAATAATATAAGCATTAACACATATGAGGATCAACAAAGTAGGTTGACCTCGTTGCAATTAGGATAGAAGCAAATATAGAAGCTAATAAGCAGTTTACAAATGAACATATACCAAATAAGCATAGAATCATACCAAAAGCTCCAAATCAATTTAAAATCACATATAAACACTCAAGAAGTCCTGACATGGGTTTAGAAGTGTGAGACATCTTAAATTGCACCTCAACCCCTTTGTTTTTCTAACTATTTCTCTTCCAAACCAAAGTTAATGATTTCATTTTCAAAGGAAACTTTCCCAACCTTCTAACTAACCCCCAAGGTACCCTCTCAACCCTCTAACTCATTCAAATGCCCGCGTTTACCCCGAAAGCCCCAATTTCCCTCTTTTGGCTTTAAACTACACCTACATTGTCCGGGCTTCAAACAAGGGATATCAAGGCATCTATAGCACCTAGGTAGCCTAAGGATACTAGAATTGAAGCCCGAATCCACCCGGATTCGCATTAACCCCGAAAGCCCCAAGTTAAAGTCGGCTATTTTCCATTTTTAGGCGATTTAAGGGCAATGCAAGTGCACGGGGCTATTAGGTTATCTTCACTAACACCTAAGGCATCTATTAGAAGCATTGAATCAAGCTAATTCGAGCAATTACGCAAAACCCTAGAAAAACGTCACTATTCACCCTAAAAATCAAACTAACGATTCTAACCGTTTAAAAAGCGAAACAACGGCTCAAATGTGTTCCCTAGCATTCATATAGATGGTATATTAGCATAGATAACAATTACAATGGCATTTGATCACATTTTCAACAAATCAAGAAATTGACAACTATTTAGAAATGCAAAAACAAGCCATGAAATCCCTCACCAATACGCGTAGGAGCACCTAGGGACCTTGCAAACACCCTACACTAGTTGCTCAAGGCTTGGCTTGGCTTGAATTGATGATTTGATGAAGCAAAATCTCCAAAAGCACAAGAGAGGGGCTGTCGGGTTTGGGCACTGTTCACTGCTGAGTTTTTTGTGTTTTTGTGCTAAATGGGCTTATGTTATGTTTTTAATGGTAAGTCTTGAGGTGGGTTAAGTTTGGGTGCTTAAGGTGGTTTATTTTAATGCGCGTTGCTAGCTCAAAACGAGGCTAATGTGTAAAACATAGGCTAGCTAATTAAATTTCTAAGTTATGTTACGTAACACTATTCACTCAACTACAAAAATCATTTTCTAAACGAGCCCTCCTAACGCCTTTAGCTCAAATGCACATTTTTCCCACTACTTTTACAATTAATATGATTTAATAAAAATGCTAATTAATTGATAGAAGGCAGTTTAAAAATGGAGTGAATAGTAACGCAAGAAGGCAGTCAATAATGCATAGAAGGAAATGCGCAAACAAAGATGCAACAGTAATTAAATGCATGGCTAAATCTTGGGCGTCACATCCTCTCCCCCTTAAACTAATTGCGTCCACGCAATTCTTACATGATTCGGCGAATAACTCTGGATACCGTTCCCGCATCTGATCCTCTCTTTCCCATGTCGCATCCTCTACTCCGTGATGATCCCACAGAACTTTAACCATCGAAATGCTTTTAGTCCTCAGCTCCTGAACTTTCTGATCAACAATTCGAAGAGGTTTCTCTGTGTAGGTCAAAGTTTCACTGATCTCTAGCTGTTCCGGTTCAAGTACGTGAGAGGGATCTGGCTGATACTTCCGAAGCATAGAAACATGGAATACGTCATGAATTCTGCCCAGACTGGGAGGTAAAGCCAAACGGTAAGCCAAATCACCAACAGTTTCAGTTATCTCAAATGGTCCCACATATCGAGGACTGAGTTTACCTCTTTTACCATGCCGAATCAAACCCTTGCGAGGAGAAATTTTCAGAAATACTAGATCCCCTACAGTAAATTTCAGATCACGACGGCGTCTATCTGCATAACTCTTTTGCCGGCTCTGTGCTGTAAGCATTCTTTTTCTGATAAGCTGCACATGATCAATCATTTTGTTCATTTTAGGTAAGAGAGTAGGGTCGATAGTCTTCATCTCACCAACATCATCCCAGTAGAGAGGAGACCGGCATTTACGCCCATAAAGTGCCTCATAAGGTGCCATACCAATAGTAGCTTGATAACTATTGTTGTAGGCGAATTCTGCTAGTGGCAAATATTTCTCCCAACTTTTACCGAAGTCCAGAATACAAGCCCGTAACATATCCTCAAGGATCAAGATAGTTCTCTCAGATTGACCATCTGTCTGAGGATGATAAGCTGTACTGAAATTCAAATTCGTGCCCAAAGCTTTCTGAATCTTCTGCCAGAACTGAGATGTGAATCTGGGATCTCTATCTGACATGATACTCTTTGGAATTCCATGTAGTCGGACAACATTCTCAATATACAACTCTACCAGTTTATCAAGAGAATCAGACTTCTTTTTAGCAATAAAATGAGAAGTCTTGGTCAGTCTATCCACAATAACCCAGACTGAGTCATTACCCCTCGAAGACCTCGGTAAATCTGATACGAAATCCATAGTAATATGATCCCATTTCCAAACAGGAATAGCCAAAGGCTGCAACAACCCTGCAGGTCTCTGATGTTTTGCTTTAACTTTCTGACAAGTAAGACATCGGGCAACATAGTCAGCAATTTCTCTCTTCATATTATTCCACCAGAAATTCTACTTTAAATCTTTATACATTTTCGTACTGCCTGGATAGATAGTATATCGAGAACTGTGTGCCTCAGCAAGAATATCTTTCTTCAGAGTTGGATCATTCGGAATACAGATTCTACCTTTGAATTTGAGAATACCATCGTCATGCAGTTTGAAATATGACTCTCCGCCTTTAGAATTCTCTAAGGCTTTCAACAATTGAAGATCTGCCTGTTGAGCTTCTCGAATCCTGGATAAATACAGAGATTGAATCTGCAAACTTGCAAATTGAATACCATAATTTGAAGTACTAGGCTTCCATAAGCACAATTCTTCCATGAATTCCCAATTCTTGATAATCAAGCTAGCAACAGTAGCCTTTCGGCTCAAAGCATCAGCAACAATATTGGCCTTGCCCGGAAGATAGTTAATAGTGCAGTTATAGTCCTCAAGTAATTCCAGCCAATGCCTCTGCCTCATGTTCAACTCTTTATGTGAAAACAGATACTTCAGGCTCTTATGATCTGTAAAGATTTCAAACTTGTTGCCCCAGAGATGATGACGCTATTTCTTTAATGCAAGAATGATAGCTGTGAGCTCAAGATCATGAGTCGGATAGTTGAGTTCATAAGGTTTCAGTTTCCTGGAAGCATAAGCAATAACCCTGCCATTCTGCATCAATACACAACCCAGACCCTCCTTCGAAGCATCACTATAGATCATCAGATTATCATAACCCTCAGGTAAAGCAATAATAGGAGTTGTAGTCAATCTCTTCTTCAATTCCTGGAAGCTGGCCTCACATTTATCATTCCAATCAAATACTGTTTTCTTCTGAGTAAGCTGAGTTAAAGGCCCTGCAATCTTAGAGAAATCCTTGACAAACCTCCGATAATACCCAGCTAAACCAAGGAAGCTACGGATCTCCATGATAGTTTCAGGTCGTTTCCAAGATAACACAACTTCAATCTTCGCTGGATCAACAGAAATACCATCTTGCGAGATAATATGGCCAAGAAAAGTAACTTACTTAAGCCAGAATTCACATTTGCTAAACTTTGCAAATAACCGATGCTCCTGAAGAGTCTGCAACACAATTCTGAGATGCTGTTCATGCTCCGCCTCGGATTTAGAATAGACAAGGATATCATCAATAAATATGACCACAAATTGGTCCAGATAAGGACGGAATACCCTCTGCATTAAGTCCATGAATGCGGCGGGAGCATTAGTAAGACCAAACGGCAAGACAACAAACTCATAATGGCCATATCGAGTTCTGAAAGCAGTTTTTGGAACATCATCTTTCTTAATCCTCAGTTGATAATAGCCCTGCCTCAGATCAAATTTAGAGAATACCCTGGCGCCTTGCAACTGATCAAATAACTCTTCGATTAAAGGCAAAGGATATTTATTTTTGATGGTTACCTGATTAAGACCCCGGTAATCGATGCATAGGCGAAGAGATCCGTCTTTCTTTTTAACGAAGAGAACTGGCGCACCCCACGGTGAAGAACTCGGCTGAATGAATCCCTTCTCAAGCAAGCCCTGCAATTGAACTTTCAATTCCTGCAACTCAGGTGGAGCCATTCTGTACGGAGTCCTAGAGACAGGTGAAGTCCCCGGCAACAAATCAATCATGAACTCTATCTCTCTATCAGGCGGTAACCCAGGTAATTCCTCAGGAAAGACCCCCGGAAACTCTCTCACGATATGTACATCATTCAATTTCAATTGATCCCCAGGTTGATTAATCAAATATGCAAGATAAGCCTCACAACCCTTGCTCAATAATTTAGATGCCCTAATAGAAGAAATAATAGGAGTTCCCGTAGATTTTCTACTACCAACTATTTTAAGTACAGGCTGGTCAGGCATTTCTAGATACACAATCTTCTTTCTACAATCAAGCTGGGCATAATATTTACTTAACCAGTCCATCCCCAATATAATTTCAAAGTCATTGAAGGGTAGGATAATCAAATCAGCAGGAAAAACACGACCTTCAATAAATATACTACATGCTCTGCAAATAGACCTAGTAACAAACTTCGGACCCATAGGAGTATAGACCACAATCTCATGCAACAGTTTATCATGTTTCAATTTAGCATTTTGTGCACAAGTAGGAGTAATAAAAGAATGCGAAGCCCCGGAATCAATTAAAACCTTAACTGACTGATCATTAAGAAGAAAAATACCTTCTACCACAGCGGTAGTATCCGGAAGCTCCTCAGCATCCAAAGAAAATACACGGGCCTGGCCTCGTGGTGGTGGTGCTGCAGCTGGTGCCCTGGTCTGAGAGTTCTGAGCTGATGTCTGACCCCTAGGGTTCTTAAATTTCTGACAGTCTTTAACCCTGTGCTGATCACTGCCGCAACCTGTACACTTGTTATGTTTCTTCCAACAAACATCCTCAGTGTGGCCCTGGCGCTGACAGAAGCTGCACTGCTGGTGACGTCTTGCAACAGTGCCTCCCGAAGGAGCTCTGTAAATAGAGGTAGCTGAACTACCCTGCTGCGAACGGGAAACTGTTGGACGGAACTGACTCTGAGTCTGACTCTGGACTGGTCGTGCCTGAGTCTGAGTAGGCCCTGTGTAACTCTGAGTCTGCCTCGGCTGCGAACTCTGCCCAACTGATACAGCCTGCCCCTGGTACCCTTGACTCTGAGACTGAAACCGTTTACTCGATTGACTGGTCTCGGCTAACACATCGGCTTTCCGTTTCTCATATCTCGAGGCAGCTCGGACTACTGCAGCATAGTTGGGAAAATCATTTGAAGACAAGTTCAGCATAATATCTCTCCTCAAACCCAAGATGAACCTCTGAATCTTCATGTCCTCCGGCTGAATTAAAGCTGGTGCATAACGGGAAAGCCGGGTAAAAGTAGCCTCGTATTGATCTACCGTCATACTTCCCTGCTTCAAGTTTATGAACTCAATTTGTCGCCTCTCGCGGGCAACTACCGATATATACTTGTCTCGAAATTCTCGGACAAAATCGGCCCACGAATGATGACCTCCCTCAGCTCCCCATTTCTCACTGATGGTATTCCACCAATCTTCAGCATCACCCTCGAGAAGGAAAGTAGCATAAGTAATCTTCCTGTCATCATGGCACTCCAGTATCGCTGCCACTCTCTCGAACTTTCTTAGCCACATCTCAGCTTTCATATCGTCCGGCTCCCCAAAGAAAGTATAGGCCCCATGATGTATAAACCGATCATACAGATTCCCTCCGGTAGGGCCACTACCTCCGGCTCTCGCAGCCTGATTACCTCCAACGACCCCTGGCTGACCCTGTTGTGTAACAAACTGGGAGATAGTGTTCATAGCTGTGGCCATCGTGGCCAAGATTTGCGCAGTGCTCGGTTCTTGAACTTGCGGTGCATTTTCGGCCACCTCAGCTTCTTGCCTCTGAACCCCCTCGGGTTCACCACCAACATTCGGATTATCAGCACGACGGTGGGGCCCCATCTCGAATAGCTAGAATGCAAAGTGTTATGACAGGTATATATATATGTATATATGCAATTTATAAGCAACACATAAAGAAAAGTCCAATTAGATTCACATAAAGTCAAGTACATAGAAGTTCAAATAAATATTCCACATTATTGAAGTAAACATAAATCACTAGATCATACTTGACATTCTAGACTCTTGATATTCTATTTCCATGCTAGCATGTTCATTCCTTATTCAAATTTCACTTAGGTCAGTCAAAATCAAGGACTCATGTATTCACAAAGTCACATAACAAATCTCTACCCACAGACCGAGAAATTTAACCCGGCTTCATGCAATCTATAGCTCTGATACCACTTAAATGTCACGCCCCGACCCAACCCCCAAGCTAAAGGTTAAGTCCGGACCCGACACACGGACAGAGTCTCCCCTGTACCGTGGACATTCAAAAAAACCTGTAAACACTTAAACATGGTCCCAACAATACAATACAAGCTTTTCTTAATTAAACAACAAAGCTATAAGGCCATCCGAGCCTTATGGTACACAATATCTCTAAAACACACAAGCATGCGAGAACTTGTTGTCAGCATAGTTTTATAATCATGACATTCTAGGAAATCAATAAAACAACTTAAAGGATAAAGCATTCTACATTAACCATCCACTCCCAAGCATGCAAGGAAAATGAGGCAAGAATAAAAGTTATTACAATACATGGCTTCCAATTCTACACCACAATCTACTATCCTTCGACTTGCGCAACAAACATATACATAGCCCTTAGGCCACAAAATAGAACATAAAACAGTTAATTAAACTTTCCACATAGCAGCAATTTCATTAACCACCTCAAGTTATCAGACACAGCAACTAAGGTAAAGGCTCGATCTGAACTTCTTCTTCCTCAACTAAATCAACAAGCTGGGGATCACCCTCAGCGTCTCCTGAAACAGATATCGAGGTATGAGCAACCACTGTTGCCCAGTGAGGGATATAGTCCCGGGGCGTGCAATGCAACAGGTAATACAATTACACAACAATAACACTTTAACAATTAAAGAAACAATGATAACTTAAATAACCACACAATTAAAGGATACATTTCAACAATCCCCTATACACCAATCTTCACTGGTCTTCAATCACGATCCACGAACCACGAGCACGATCACGATAAGCCGGCATAACCCCAATCACTCCAGTGGGTGTACTCCGGATGTACCCCGAATCCTACGACCCAACATCCCCTGGCAATCTCCGGACCAGGCGAATGAGGGAATAGGGCACGGAGTTTGAATATCCACCGGCAAGCCCTCTGCCGCCCAGCCGATATTCAACACATCCGCCCCTGACACTATGGTTGCGCAACCACTATGCAATGCACTTAACGATGATAAGTTAATAGCAATAATATACGCATTAACACATATGAGGATCAACAAAGTAGGTTGACCTCGTTGCAATTAGGATAGAAGCAAATATAGAAGCTAATAAGCAGTTTACAAATGAACATATACCAAATAAGCATAGAATCATACCAAAAGCTCCAAATCAATTTAAAATCACATATAAACACTCAAGAAGTCCTGACATGGGTTTAGAAGTGTGAGACATCTTAAATTGCACCTCAACCCCTTTGTTTTTCTAACTATTTCTCTTCCAAACCAAAGTTAATGATTTCATTTTCAAAGGAAACTTTCCCAACCTTCTAACTAACCCCCAAGGTACCCTCTAACTCATTCAAATGCCCGCGTTTACCCCGAAAGCCCCAATTTCCCTCTTTTGGCTTTAAACTACACCTACATTGTCCGGGCTTCAAACAAGGGATATCAAGGCATCTATAGCACCTAGGTAGCCTAAGGATACTAGAATTGAAGCCCGAATCCACCCGGATTCGCATTAACCCCGAAAGCCCCAAGTTAAAGTCGGCTATTTTCCATTTTTAGGCGATTTAAGGGCAATGCAAGTGCACGGGGCTATTAGGTTATCTTCACTAACATCTAAGGCATCTATTAGAAGCATTGAATTAAGCTAATTCGAGCAATTACGCAAAACCCTAGAAAAACGTCACTATTCACCCTAAAAATCAAACTAACGATTCTAACCGTTTAAAAAGCGAAACAACGGCTCAAATGTGTTCCCTAGCATTCATATAGATGGTACATTAGCATAGATAACAATTACAATGGCATTTGATCATATTTTCAACAAATCAAGAAATTGACAACTATTTAGAAATGCAAAAACAAGCCATGAAATCCCTCACCAATACGCGTAGGAGCACCTAGGGACCTTGCAGACACCGTACACTAGTTGGTCAAGGGTTGGCTTGGCTTGAATTGATGATTTGATGAAGCAAAATCTCCAAAAGCACAAGAGAGGGGCTGTCGGGTTTGGGCACTGTTCACTGCTGAGTTTTTTGTGTTTTTGTGCTAAATGGGCTTATGTTATGTTTTTAATGGTAAGTTTTGAGGTGGGTTAAGTTTGGGTGCTTAAGGTGGTTTATTTTAATGCGCGTTGCTAGCTCAAAACGAGGCTAATGTGTAAAACATAGGCTAGCTAATTAAATTTCTAAGTTATGTTACGTAACACTATTCACTCAACTACAAAAATTATTTTCTAAACGAGCCCTCCTAACGCCTTTAGCTCAAATGCACATTTTTCCCACTACTTTTACAATTAATATGATTTAATAAAAATGCTAATTAACTTATAGAAGACAGTTTAAAAATGGAGTGAATAGTAACGCAAGAAGGCAGTCAATAATGCACAGAAGGAAATGCGCAAACAAGGATGCAACAGTAATTAAATGCATGGCTAAATCTCGGGCGTCACACTTGCTCAGCAGCTGATGAAGATTAGTCAGAGTTGGATTTCAATGGATGCAGAGTTCTATGGGAACAAGAATTGCGAGGACGCAATTGTTATAAGGGGGGAAGGATGTGATAACCCGAACCTGGTATGCATTTAATGGCATTTAATTGCAATTAATTAAGTGACATCTTAAATGTTTGCATTGAATTATGTGTTTATTTTAGTTAAACATTCATTTGTAGCTTCATTTTCATATTTATGTTAATCGGTTTTATTTTTCTTGCACCTTAATGCTCGGTTTTCAATTAAATGAAAAGTAGCACTGAGCCAGAGTAAATTTTTAACTATGTTACTTTCCGAAAACTATATTTTCTTAAATTCATTGAGGATTAATTGTTATTCTTTTATTGTCGCAAAGTGCATAGCATATCGAGAACAATAGTTAGGAAATGATTTCTAGTCCTCAGCAAATAGTGAAAACTAGTATTTAGAGTTTTAATTTTAGTGTTTTAGTTGTTGATGATTAGGAATATAATTGCATTAGTTATTTTAGCCTTAAAATGCCTAAAATAAGCCTAATTGACCAACTTAAGCAACCTTTGACCAAGCTTTGACTTGAGGACTTGAGTCATCCTTTATAATAGCACAATATAGCATAAAATAAAAATAAAAACAAAGCTGAAACCGAATAGGGAAGGCCGAAACCTTCAAGGGAAACAAAAAACATTTTCAATCTTTTAAATCTTCAATTCTTCGCGTGAGCTTGCACAGGGTCGTTTCCGAGGCATCCTACGAGGTTTTCCTAGCGTCTAGGAGCGTCTAAGGTGAGGGTTTCCTCGTTATTTGTGCATTTGAAAAATTTATGTCTAAACTTTAATTTTTCGAAATTATGCGTAGATTGTTATTTTATCCATTTTGTTGCTTAAAGAATGTTCGTTGTTGATTGTAGAACATGTATTTATAGCTTTTTAACATTTTTTGCGGTTGAATATTGAGATTGCAATTTAAATTGTTAGTTGAATAGTAAATTATGAATAGTAAAACCTTGATTCGATGAAGTTGCTCCGTTATGCATTCTGTTGATGTGAAAAGATGCTAGATATGCTAGAATGCCTAAATGCATGATTTTTTGGGATTGAGTAATGGAAAAAACGAGAAAAATGCATTGGTGATAGTTGGGGTCGTTTAGGTCAAGTTTAGCGTTTTCTCGTTTTGCGTGATGGCATTGTCTCGGGAAGCCATGGAAGCACTTTTTGTGCAATTATGATGTTGGTTGGGTGTTTGGTTAGGGTAGCGGTAGTTCAAACGAGCAAAGGGAGAAATCGGGGCTTTGCGTGAATTCTAGGGTTAAGTAGGGTTTCGGGGTCTTTAGACGTGCCTTATGGTGACCTAGGAGGATTGGTGAAGTCGGTTTCCAAAACTCGTCACGCGTTTGAAAGTAGTAGCGTTTTACAAGTTGGGGTCATTTTGTGATTTTGTGTGTTTTCATAGTGTAATGCCTATAGATTGCTTAATATTGCTTGTTATGCTTGTTAAAGTTGGTTATGATTGAATTGTATATCAATTGTTGATAATGTTTGTTGGTGTTGTACTTGTTACTGTATTGATTGTAATTGCTTATTGTGTGCTTATTGTATTGCATGTTGTTACTGACTTGCACTTCAGTGCCTTGCTCGATTATCGTTAAATAGCTTGTATTGCATTGCATAAGTGTCAGGCGCGTGAGTGATGGGCCTCTTTAGGTAGCCTCGGGTTGCCAGTGTTGGTTGCTCTAGCTCCGTGTCCTATACCCTTTTCTCGCTTGGGATGCCGCCAAGGGAGTTTTGGGTCGTAGAATTGACAGAGTATGTCCGGAGTACTCTAACGGAAGTTATAAGGTGGGTGAGTCGGCGCGTCATCATTAAAGTCATCGAATTCGTGATCGGTACATTACTCGTTTGAGTGAACCATAGCCTTCAGAGTGTGGTATAGCTTTGAATGGTTGTGTTAATGCTTTTATTAATTGGTTATTATATTGATTTTTTATATTGAATGCTTGCTTGTCAATTATATTGCTTAGCTGTACCTATTTGCATTGCACGACTTCTTTCTCTCCACCTCGATATCTGTCTCGCCCTCACTGAGTATACGTGTTGTGTATACTCACTCCTCACCACCACATTTCAGGAAATGTCATGTTAGCTGGAAAGTTCGTGATTTCGTGAAAGTTCGTGCTTGAAGAGTTGTCTTGCGTGCCTATGTGGCTTGAGTTGTCGAAGTTGTAAAGATGTATGCTTTTATGTATTGTATGTATTTAATGTCAAAAGGGATGTAATTTAAGTTTCATTAGATTATTGAAGTGGTTTGATAAGTTAGATTATGTATCTAGTTAATGTAGCTTAACTTCAATGCATGTTTGTATTGTCCAAAAGAAAGAGTTAAAAAGGTATGATAGTCTAACTTATGCAATAGGTTGGTATAGTTTAATTGCTAAACATGAATGTATATTTTCTTGTGATTGCTTGTTGTGAACCAAGGCTCGGATGGCCTTCAAGTGGTTGAATGTTTGGACATGGTATATATGCAGTCGCAGGTTTATTTTTTGCCTAGAAACAGGAGAGACTCCGTCTGTTTTCCCTAAAAAATTATGCCCGGGTTTAGAGTTGGGTTGTGATTAGATTTATTGAGAGAACTCCCGGTCTCGAGAGGGAGCTGGGTGTTACAGGACCATTTGTTTCGGAGACACAGGACAAACCTAGAAAACATGGTTTCTATAAATCATCTCGAGGCTTTCAAAAGCATCCAAGCAATTGGTATCCGATTGAAACATAGAAAGCATAGATTCGCGTCGCCTACTTGCTGAAAGCAAAAATAGAATGGCCGATAATTCATTGTATGACGTTTTTAAGACCTCACTAATTAGCCTTACACTTTTGAGTTCATAATGAATAAAATGAACCCCCGGATGAAGAGAAAATCTCCCCTCCCCTTTTCTGAACCATGGGGAGCCCCGAGTAGTTTACCGGACAAATTGAGTTGTTGTGATGATACCTTTCTTAGTGGAAGATCAGAAATGACTTATCTTCATCACGAGACTGATCGGATCTACCGTAGACACCCGAGAGACCTCCACAAGGCAGGCTAAAAGAGTAAGAGGACAAGAAGCAAAGAGTTATGCTTTCATTTCTTTGTTGAGATTGAAATAAAGTTCTTTAAAAAGGGGGTAGGTGTAATGCACGCAGGCCAAGCCAAGAAAAAGGACTTCCATAGTTTTCTTTCATAGTAGTCTTAATGACTAGTAGTTTGAAGCCTTAAGAAATCGGTTTTTTTTTTTTACTGTAACATCCACCATCTCCCTATAGGTCGAGTGTCTACCTTCCTCTCCTTATCAGTCGAGCTGAATTCCATCCATGTCACGCCATAACACGACCCCAGTTACAATCAGTCAGGACACAACGGAATTTCGGCAGTATAACGACTGTAATTCGAACATCAGGGCTCTAAACCAACCCTTTATAACTTTATACAAACAACTCCAAAGAACCACAACAACTCTACAACCATTTCCATATATTAAACAACTATTCAACAGTTCATTCATAAGTTATATGCCTCCGTTCCAACATCAATCCATAGGCTATAACATACAATTGCAAAATAGATTATAAACCAGTCTAGCAACCTAATCATGTTCAAAAGAAAGACTACTCAACTAGCATTACATAAGTCTTTAACTTTAAGTAAGTTAGACAATACAACATATTACAAACGCTAAGACAAACTAATGGAAAAGACTCCGGCACATAAGACTCATCCACGTAAGGCACATACTTAGCTTCTTGAGGAACGTACACAAAGTCTGGCTCAATAACACCTTAATGCAAAAAATGAATGAGAGTGAGCTTATATAAAACAAGCCTAGTGAGGAATTCTATAGATCTTTCGTAAACATTTACTTACATTCGTAAACCACCCACAAGTATTACATTCAAATAGCTTATTCAACATTAACAATTCAACTCAATCACATAAATAACCAAACATTTGAGAAAGGATACTCAAGTTGGTGTAGCTCCAAACGCCATCACGATCTCAACCATCTTCTTATAACTCCCATAATACACACCCAAGGTACCTCATCTAGACCCTCCTTCCATGGCATCTCCGCCCATGTGAGCTCGGGGTAGTCCATGATGGTCATGCCGTTATCAACCCGACAGCCCATCGTGGCCCGAGAGGTGGCACACACTATCAAGACTCATGACAATAGTAATAAACATTCATATTTCAGAAGGACAACAAAAGTAGGTAGCCTATCTCCCGACATCATCAATCATCAATCAATTAACATCATTTTAATAACATAACATCAATTAATCAAATAAACAACTAACAACTAAGTTAGATGACAAAGTAGGCCACCTAACTTAACATGCATTAAACCACATAACCAATCCTGAATCTAACCAACAACAATTCAAGATTCAACCACTCAAACACCACCCAATCATCCAAAGACAATATCTCAACATTTAAAGAAATACTACACAAACTTCCAATAATCATAACTTACAATCTACTAATCGAATAACCTCCAAACCACTTTCTATCACTCACCCACTCATGCTACTACATTAACCTTACTAGGGACCTACCAAAAGTCATCCAAAACAAGCCAAATTCTCAACTTTAATACCCAAAAAATAGAAATACATGCCACTACCGTTCAAAACTTATATAAACGCACATAAACGATCCTTGGCATCTACTGAGCAATAATCTAACAATAGTTTAACATTTCATCGGATAAAAATTGAATTATATGAATATGACATAAAATAACATTTTAAGATCTATTCTCTCACCTTTGATCCGAAATAAAGCTAGTAATACGTGCGATAGGTGCCCAACAAGCGGAATCCAACTCGGTTTGACAAGCTTTGGCCAAAAACTAAGTTTTCTAAGAGAAAATTGCTTTGAAAACCTTTGAGATTTTCTCTCTTTTCTCCCCTCAAACTCTCGGCCTTGTGTGTGTATTTGTGTGGTGTTTGGTGTTGTTTTTAGTGTATGTTGATGCATATAAAGCTTGAGTCAACTAATTTGCAAAAGTAAAAGTTGAGACAATTAGTTAGTGTTTTAGTATTTTTAGTCTTTTAATTGTCTTTTAGACTATTTTTGCTCACATATATGCATTTAACACTTAGACTAGTTTAAGTAGTATATTTTTAGGTGAGAACAATATCCACATGCATATATTTACACCCGACTCGATTAAAAACTCAATTTTTTTTCAAAAGAAGGTATAAAAACCTTTAAAATCCCTAATCTGATTTGAAATCTATTTTAATTAGACACGGGTCTATTAATATTCGAGGACTAGGTTTTAAGACGTTTAAAACATCAGTGTAAAAATTTTAGCGAACGTGTGTTCAAAACAGTATTCACAAAAACTGACGATAAAATTTTTGATGTCGATTTTGATGAAAATTTCATGAATGTACAATAAGCACGTAATAGGAATATAAATTACAGATTTAGCACATTCTAACTCATATAACACATAAACAGGTCAAAACACGCAATTCCATACAAAAGTAAAATTTTGGGTTTCACATTCTCCTCCCCTTAAAGAAATTTCGTCCTCGAAATTCTTACTTGCTGAACGGAACAAATCTGGATACTGCTGCTACATCTAATCTCTCCTCTCCCAAGTAGCTTCCTCAATCCCGTGATGCTTTCAAAACACTTTGACCATCGGAATCTTTTTCGACTTCAACTCCCGTTCCATCTGATATAGAATACGAATCCGTCGCTCATCATAAGTCAGATTCTCATGAAGCTGCAACGGCTCTTGCTCTAGAATATAAGAAGGACTCAGATTATATTTCAGCAAATTAGACACGTGAAAGACATCGTGAACATTAGAGAAGTTCTCCGATAAAACCAATTGATATGCTAACTTGCCAACTCTGTCAGTAATCTCAAACGGCCCCGCAAATCTCGGACTCAGCTTACCATGTTTAACATAATGAGCAAACCCCTTACGAGGAGACAATTTCAAGAAAACTCGTTCCCCGATCGCTAACTCCAAATCCCGACGGCACTTATTAGCATAACTCTTATATCTACTCTGCGCTGTCAACATCCTCTGCCTGATCAACTGAACATTCTCAATCTTCTCTAGAAGCTCTAGCATGATAGTCAGATCAATAGCCTTCATCTCCCCTACTTCATCCCAATACAAAGGTGATCGACACTTACAGCCGTAGAGAGCTGCAAAAGGTGCCATCCCAATAATCGCTTGATAACTATTGTTATAGGCAAACTCGGCAAGTGGTAGATGTTTCTCCCAGTTCTTCCTGAAGTCCAGAACACAAGCCTTGAGCATATCCTCTAGAATCTGAATAGTCCTGTGGGTGATACGCTGTACTAAAGTTCAACTAAGTACCCAAAGTTTCTTGAAGTTTCTACCACAATCGAGAAGTAAACCGAGGATCTCAATCTAAGAAAATACTAGATGGAATCCCGTGGAGTTTAACAATCTGATCCAAATAAAGATCTGACAACTTTGCAACTTCATCTCCCGTCCTCATCAAAATAAAATGAGTTGTCTTCGTCAAACGGTCCACAACAACCCAAACTGCATTGTTACCTCTCGGTATTCTAGGCAAACTAGTGACGAAGTCCATTGTAATATGTTCTTACTTCCATTCCAGTATTGCCAACGACTGAAAGAACCCTACGGGTCGTTTATGTTCTGCTTTCACCCACTAACAAGTCAAACATCTAGAAACAAACTGACCAACCTCCATTTTTCATGTTATTGCACCAATAATTTTGTTTCAAATCTTGATACATCTTGTTTCCACCGGGATGACTGGTATACTTAGAATTATGAGCCTCCTCCAAAATACCTCTCCTCAAACCCGGTTCATTGGGAACACACACCCTGTTCCAGAACCGAAGAATACCATCTTCATGTAATTTGAAGTCAGACTGATCATCCGTGATCTGATCTT
This sequence comes from Ehretia macrophylla, assembly GCA_037974665.1. Taxonomy (NCBI): domain Eukaryota; kingdom Viridiplantae; phylum Streptophyta; class Magnoliopsida; order Boraginales; family Ehretiaceae; genus Ehretia; species Ehretia macrophylla. Next base: position 47,772,313 of record CM075765.1, on the reverse strand, counting down.
TGATCTTATGAAGTTTTGAGTCATGTTGCTGAGCTTCTCTAATATGAGACAACAATAAAGGTTGCATACGGAAATGTGAACACATCATCCCAACCTGAGTCAATTCCGGTCTCCAATAACTGACTTCCTCAAGAACCTCCCACTTTTTAACAGCCATACAAGCAATACTCGCCTTACGGCTTAGAGCATCTGCTACAACATTTGCCTTCCCTGGCAGATAATTAATAGAACAATTATAATCTCTGAGAAGTTCCATCTACCTCTGTTGTCGCATATTCAACTCCTTATGTGAGAACAAGTACTTCAGGCTTTTATGATCACATAAAATCTCAAACTTATTGCCTCACAGATAATGACGTCACTTTTTCAGTTCGAATACAACTGCTGCCAACTCAAGATCATGAGTCAGATAGTTCACCTTATATGACTTCAACTTTCTAGAAGCATAGGTAATAACCTGGGCATTCTGCATAAGTACCCATGTAACGCCCCAACTCGACCCCACCTACGATCAGTCAGGACACAACGGAATTTTTACAGTATAACGACAGTAATACGGACATCAGGGCTCTAAACTAACCCTTTTAGAACTTCATACAACCAACTCCAAAGATCAACAACAACTCCACAACTATGTTAACAACATACAACCCAACCACATCCATACATTAAACATTCTTTCAACAGTTCATTCATAAGTTATACGCCTCCGTTCCAACATCATACATAGGCTATGTCATACATGTGCAAAGTAGATTATAATCAGTCTAGCAACCTATTCATGTTCCAAAAGAAAGACTACTAAACTAGCATTACATAAGTCATTATCTTTAGGTAAGTTAAACAATACGATATATTACAAAAACTAAAACAAACTCATAGAAATGACTCCGGCACATAAGACTCGTCCACATAAGGCACATTCTCAACCTCTTAAAGCACGTACCCGTAATCCTATTCAATAATACCTGCTTGCAGATAACGAATAAGAGTGAGCTTATATTAAACAAGCCCAGTGAGGATTTGATAGATCTTTTAAAAGCATTTATTATACCTGTGATACCCCGAACCTGGCATGTATTCAATAGCATTTAAAGTTCATTTAAATTGCATTTTATTGACCTTTCACCTTCTTTGACCAAACTAGTTGACTTTTCATCTACATTGACCAACTAGGACAATGTGAAAATTTTTGAAATGTTTAATAAAGGGCAAACTTGGGATTAGAAATAAAAAAATGTAATGTTAAGTTAGTCAAATTTTGGGTCAAATTTGGAATTAAATCTGAACCAATTGGGGAAGATTTAGGTAGCAAATTATATATGGTTGGAAAGCTCTATGAGTCTAGTTTCTGAGGCTTCAAACCGTTCGTGAATTGGAGTTTTCTAGAAGAAGTTATGGCTGTTTTTGTAAGGTCGCGCATAGTTGTTTTGGTTTAGCGGGTTGACCGAATCTTTGACCTTTGACTTGTCATTTTTTTTTCCTAAATAAGTAGAATTGGACACGAAAAAAATAGAGAAGAAATACTTGAAAACATGAGGAAAAGAAGGAGAAAAAAAAAAGAAAACTTCAACTACAAATCACCAAATCTTTGCGTGAGCTTGCACGGGGTGGTTTTCGAGGCACTCTACGAGGTTTTCCTAGCGTCTAGGAGCGTCTAAGATGAGGGTTTCATCGTTATTTGCGCATTTGAAAAATGTATATCTAAACTTTAATTTTTAGAACTTATGCGTAGATTGTTGTTTTAATCATTTTGTTGCTTAAAGAATGTTCCTTGTTGATTGTAGAACATGTATTTATAGCTTTTTAGCATTTTCTGCAGTTGAAAATCGAAATTGCAATTTAAATTGACTAATGAATAGTAATTAGTGAATAGTAAACCCTTGAAATGATAAAGTTGCGCTGTTATGCTGTCCGTTGATGTAGAAATGTGCTAGATATGCTAGAATGCCTAAATGTGTGGTTTAATTGGAATGTGTAATAGAAAAACGGAGAAAAATGGCTTGGTGAAAGTCGGGGTCGTTTAGGTCGAGTTTAGCATTTTCTCGTATTGCGTGTTGGCATTGTTTCGGGAGGCCATGTAAGCACTTTTGGTGCGATTATGGCGTTGGTTGGGTGTTTGGTTGATATAGTTGTAGTTCAAACGAGCAAAGGGGGAAATCGGGACTTTGCGTGAATTCTAGGGTAAAGTAGGGTTTCGGTGTCTTTAGACGTGCCTTATGGTGACCTAGGAGGACTGGTAAAGTCGGTTTCCAAAGCTCGTGGCTCGTTTGAAAGTAGTAGTGTTTTGAAGTTGGGGTCATTTTTGTGATTTTGTGTGATTTCATAGAATATTGCTTATAGTATGTTTATATTGATTATAGAATACTTATAATGCCTATAGAATACTTGCTAATGCTTGATAATGTTAGTTGGCGTTGTTTTTGTCACTTGTTTGATTGTAAATGCTTGCTAATGCTTATTACGCTTGTTAGAGTTAATTATTGATTGAAATGTTTATCAATTGTTGAGACTGCTTGATATCGGTTGCTCATCGCCTTGTATCAAGTCTTGCATTGCATAGTGTCTCGCGCGTGAGTAATGGGCCTCTCTGGGTAGCCTCGGGTTGCCAGTGTTGGTTGCTCTAGCTCCGCTGCTATTCCCTTTCTCGCTTAGGTTGCCTCCTAGGGAGATTTGGGTCGTAGAATTGATGGTTACTCCGGGGGTTTTCCAAACTGGTGTTATAACGTGGTTTGGGCCGGCGCGTCATCGTTAATGTCATCGGAATCGTGATCGGTACATTACTCGCTCGAGTGATCCATAGCCTTCAAAGTGTGGTATAACTTTGATTGGTTGTGTTAATGCTTTTCTTAATTGTTTATTGTATTGTTATATATATTGAATGCCTTTTATTGATTGTATTGCTTAACTGTACCTATTTGCATTGCACGATCTTCTTTCTCTCCATCTCGATATCTGTCTCGCCCTCACTGAGTATACGTGTTGTGTATACTCACTCCTCACCACCACATTTCAGGAAATGCCTTGTTAGCTGAAAAGTTCGTGATTTCGGGAAAGTCCATGCTTGAAGGGTTGTCCTGCGTGCCTATGTGACTTGAGTTGTCAAAGTTGTAAAGTTGTATGCTTTTATGTATTATATGTATTTAATGTTAAAGGGGATGTAATTTAAGTTCATTAGATTATGTATTTAGTTGATATAGCTTAACTTCAATATATATTTGTAATGACAAAAAGGGAAAAAGATAGAAAGTCATGATAGTCTACTTTATGCAATAGGTTGGTGTAGTTTAATTGCTAAGCTTGAATTTATATTTACTTGTGAATTGCTTGTTGTGAACCGAGGCTCGGATGGCCTTGAGGTGGTTGAATGGTTGGACACGGTGTTGGTCCATTTATATGCTATTACAGGTTTTGCAATTTGTCTAGAAACAGGGGAGACTCTGTCCGTCTTTCCCTAAAATCTTGCCGGGTTTGGATTTGGGTTGTGAATAGATTGATTGTTAGAACTCCCGGTCTCGAGAGGGATCGGGGTGTCACAGGTGGTATCAGAGCTTGTCTAGCTCATAAGCCGGGACAGGGTCCTCGGCCTGGTGGGTAATGGTCCTTGAATGTGTGCTTGATAAGTGTGTCTTGAAAGTGTATGCTTGTATGTGAGATTGTGTTTCTTGACTTGAATGTAAGCACTTATGTGATATAGTTATGTGTTATGTGTTAAATGTTTCTCAAGAAAGGTGAAATGTCTAGTTGTCTATCGAATTGACTTATTGAATTGACCTCGTGAATCGAATCGACCTCGTGAATTGTTAGTTGCTTGAAGTATTACTTGTAATGTGTGTATAGAATGTCTTGAATTAGCTATGCCGTGGTTTGAATTGATTATGTTGTGCTTGACTTGATTGCCGTGCTTGAGTGACTTTGTTGAATAAACTGTTTTACAAACTTGCTTGCATAATAGTTTAAGGCATGTGTATAACTGTGATATATTGGCATTCATACATGTCCTATGGAAATGGTAAGTAAGTCCTCTTCCTCCCCTGAAGAAAGTGGTTCACCACTGGCTTTTCAAGGTGTATGGATTGGCAGGAAATGAATGGCATTTGACTAGCCTTTATTTGGGAATTGGTGTTTGCTTTTGGAGCTCGGTTATTGGCAAATCTCTATGGTCCTCCTCTGTGCTTAACAATTGTGAAAGGGTAGCTTTCTCTTGGGGTTTTATTTGGTTATTCTTTGGAGCATTCTTTGGTTTTCTTAATGGGTATTCTTTGGAGACTTTTGTTGGCATTTCTCGGTGGATTTGGCTATTGGGATTTTAATCGGCCTTACTGCATAGTAATATCTATGGTATATGTGTCTCGGTCTTTATTGGTGTGATACTGGCATCCCTGATTGGAAATTCTTCAACGGTATTTTCTGGAATTCTCAGTGGCCAATTATTTAATATTTACTTATTAAGCAAACTTGGCTACTTTCTTATTGGAGCATTGTTTCGGATATCTTCTTCAGTGTTCCTCAGTAGGTTTGGTATTTGGAGTTCTTATCAGACTTATTGTATAATACTACTTAGGGTATTCTTTGAAATTCTTATTGGTGGTTCTATTGGTATTTTCCTTATTGGCAAGGTTGCATGAAGTTTCCACTTGGCAAATAGTGAAGAGGCCTCAGAGTTTGGCTTTGGTGGGAAACTATGTTTGTTATTCAACTTGGTTGTTTTATTGGGCACATTATATTTTCTCTGCTATTTCCTTTGACATTCCTCTCAGCATTTGATAGCAAAACTCGGAATCTAATTGGGTGTCCCATGGGGTTATTATTTGGATGGCTTCTTTAGAACTTTGAAATATATTTGATTGGGTTCTTAGTATTTTCTTCAGCACTCTTAACTGGGTATTCTTCTATGAAATTCATGACCAGTGGGGTACTTATTTGGACCTCTGGATGGAACCTTTGTTTGAGCCTTTATTTGGCTTCTTGTTTGGTAGTTCTCAGGCAGTATTGTTTTAACTTCTATTCGAGATTCGTGTATTTGGTATTCTTTTGGTATTCTTCTTATCATTAATATGTGATGTGATTTTATCTACAGTATCTTTGCTTAGGTCTTTATTGGTATTATCTCGGCGCTTTTGGTTGGAATTTTATTCTTCTTCGGTATTCGTGTCAACAGGATTCTTCAACCGATGAAGATTAGTCAGAATTGGATATCAGATGATGCTGAGTTCTATTGGAAGAAGAATTGCGAGGACGCAATTGTTTTAAGGGGGGAAAGATATGATACCCCGGACCTGGCATGTATTCAATAGCATTTAAAGTTTATTTAAATTGCATTTTATTGACCTTTCACTTTCTTTGACAAACCAGTTGACTTTTCATCTACATTGACCAACTAGGACAATGTGAAAATTTTTGAAATGTTTAATAAAGGGCAAACTTGGGATTAGAAATAAAAAAAATGCAATGTTAAGTTAGTCAAATTTTGGGTCAACTTTGGAATTAAATCTGAACCAATTGGGCAAGAGTTAGGTAGCAAATTATATATGGTTGGAAAGCTCTATGAGTCTAGTTTCTGAGGCTTCAAACCGTTCGTGAATTGGAGTTTTCTAGAAGAAGTTATGGCCGTTTTCGTAAGGTTGCGCATAGCTGTCTTGGTTTAGCGGGTTGACCGAATCTTTGACCTTTGACTTGTCATTTTTTTTCCTAAATAAGTAGAATTGCACACGAAAAAAATAGAGAAGAAAGACTTGAAAACATGAGGAAAAGAAGGAGAAAAAAAAAAAAAAAACTTCAACTACAAATCACCAAATCTTTGCGTGAGCTTGCACGGGGTGGTTTTCGAGGCACTCTACGAGATTTTCCTAGCGTCTAGAAGTGTCTAAGGTGAGGTTTTCATCGTTATTTGCGCATTTGAAAAATGTATATCTAAACTTTAATTTTTAGAACTTATGCGTAGATTGTTGTTTTAATCGTTTTGTTGCTTAAAGAATGTTCCTTGTTGATTGTAGAACATGTATTTATAGTTTTTTAGCATTTTCTACGGTTGAAAATCGAAATTGCAATTTAAATTGACTAATGAATAGTAATTAGTGAATAGTAAACCCTTGAAACGATAAAGTTGCGCTGTTATGCTGTCCGTTGATGTAGAAATATGCTAGATATGCTAGAATGCTTAAATGTGTGGTTTAATTGGAATGTGTAATAGAAAAACGGAGAAAAAAGGCTTGGTGAAAGTCGGGATCGTTTAGGTCGAGTTTAGTGTTTTTTCGTATTGCGTGTTGGCATTGTTTCGGGAGGCCATGGAAGCACTTTTGGTGCAATTATGGCGTTGGTTGGGTGTTTGGTTGATATAGTTGTAGTTCAAACGAGCAAAAGGGGAAATCAGGACTTTGCGTAAATTCTAGGGTAAAGTAGGGCTTCGGGGTCTCTAGACGTGGCTTATGGTGACCTAGGAGGACTGGTGAAGTCGGTTTCCAAAGCTCGTGGCTCGTTTGAAAGTAGTAGTGTTTTGAAGTTGGGGTCATTTTTGTGATTTTGCGTGTTTTCATAGAATATTGTTTATAGTATGTTTATATTGATTATAGAATGCTTATAATGCCTATACAATACTTGCTAATGCTTGATAATGTTAGTTGGCGTTGTTTTTGTCACTTGTTTGATTGTAAATGCTTGCTAATGCTTATTACGCTTGTTAGAGTTGATTATTGATTGAAATGTTTATCAATTGTTGAGAATGCTTGATATCGGTTGCTCATCGCCTTGTATCGAGTCTTGCATTGCATAGTGTCTCGCGCGTGAGTGATGGGCCTCTCTGGGTAGCCTCGGGTTGCCAGTGTTGGTTGCTCTAGCTCTGCTGCTATTCCCTTTCTCGCTTGGGTTGCCTCCCAGGGAGATTTGGGTCGTAGAATTGATGGTTACTCCCGAGGTATTCCAAACTGGTGTTATAAGGTGGTTTGGGCCGGCGCGTCATCGTTAATGTCATCGGAATCGGGAGCGGTACATTACTCGCTCGAGTAATCCATAGCCTTCAAAGTGTGGTATAACTTTGATTGGTTGTGTTAATGCTTTTCTTAATTGTTTATTGTATTGTTATATATATTGAATGCCTTTTATTGATTGTATTGCTTAACTGTACCTATTTGCATTGCACGATCTTCTTTCTCTCCATCTCGATATCTGTCTCGCCCTCACTGAGTATACGTGTTGTGTATATTCACTCCTCACCACCACATTTCAGGAAATGCCATGTTAGCTGGAAAGTTCGTGATTTCGTGAAAGTCCGTGCTTGAAGGGTTGTCCTGCGTGCCTATGTGACTTGAGTTGTCAAAGTTGTAAAGTTGTATGCTTTTATGTATTATATGTATTTAATGTTAAAGGGGATGTAATTTATGTTCATTAGATTATGTATTTAGTTGATATAGCTTAACTTCAATATATATTTGTAATAACAAAAAGGGAAAAAGATAGAAAGTCATGATAGACTACTTTATGCAATGGGTTGGTGTAGTTTAATTGCTAAGCTTGAATTTATATTTACTTGTGAATTGCTTGTTGTGAACCGAGGCTCGGATGGCCTTGAGATGGTTGAATGGTTGGACACGGTGTTGATCCATTTATATGCTATTACAGGTTTTGCAATTTGCCTAGAAACAGGGGAGACTCTGTCCGTCTTTCCCTAAAATCTTGCCGGGTTTGGATTTGGGTTGTGAATAGATTGATTGTTAGAACTCCCGGTCTCGAGAGGGATCGGGGTGTCACAATACCCCTTGGAAATCATCCCTTGAGTAGTAAACACACAATGAACATTAATAACATTACAAGTACAACAATAGCAATAACTAATCAATAAGGATACTCTAGTTGGTATAGCTCCAAACGCCATCACGATCTCAACCATCTTCTTATAACTCCCATAACATACACCTGAGGTACCTCATCTAGCCCCTCCCTCCATGGTATCTTTGCCCATGCGAGCTGAGGGTAGCCTATGATAGTCATGCCGTTATAAACCCGACAGCCCAATGCTGCCCGAGAGGTGGCATACACTTATCAAGACTCATGACAATAATAATAAACATTCATATTACGGGAGGACAACAAAAGTAGGTTGCCTATCTCCCAACATCATCAATCATCAATCAATTAACATCATTTCAATAGCATAACATCAATTAATCAAATAAACAACTAATAACTAAGTTAGATGACAAAGTAGGCCACCTAACTTAACATGCATCAAACCACACAACCAATCCCGAGTCTAACCAACAACAACCCAAGATTCAACCACTCAAACACAATCCAAACAATCAAATACAATATTTCAACATTTAAAGAAAGACTACAAAAATTTCCAACAATCAAAACTTACAATCTACTAATCCAATAACCTCCAAACCACTTCCTATCACTCACCCACGCATGCATCTATAATAACCCTACTAGAGACCAACCAAAAGCCATCCAAAACATGCCCGACAACCCTAATTTTGGCAATGCACTTGGCTGAATTTTTCAAAATTTTTGCTACAACATTACAGTCAAAAATTCGGCATTACAACATTACTACCCCGCAATTAACAAACTTTTAGAAGCTATAATCAACCAATTCCAACCACTACAACAACAATTATTCAACAATAAGACAAATTCTCAACTTTAATACCCGAAAAATAGAAATACATGCTACTACCATTCAAAAATTATATAAACGCACATAAACAATCCTTGGCATCTATTGTGCAACAATCTAACAAAAATTTAACATTTCATCGGATAAAAATACAGTTATATGAAAATGACACAAAATAGCATTTTGAGACCTAGAATTTTTCTCTCACCTTTAATGTGATATGATGCTAGAAAAGTGTACAATAGGTGCCCAACAAGATGAATTCAAGCTTTGGTTCAAGAGATTTGGCATTGGATTGCAAGTTCTAAGAGAAAATTTGATCAAAAAACCAAGAAAAAATACCTACAAGGTTTCGGCCATGTGTGTGTGTGTTTTAGGTGTTTGAGCTTTGTTTTTATGATATATTGTGTATATTATGTATATAAATGCCATGTCAAATAAAAATGCTAAGGTCAAACTTGGTTTTTCTAGTCTTTTAATTAGTATTTTTAGTCTTTTAAATGTTTTCTTGACTATTTTTTACTCACAAACAAGCATTCAACACTTAGACTAGTTTAAATAGTATATTTTTTGTAGACAAGGAGTTTCACTTGCAAACATTTACACCTGACTCGGTTAAAAACTAGATTTTCGCAAAAGGTGTAAAAAAATTTAAAATTCCTAATCCGATTTAAAATCTGTTTTAATCAAACACGGGTCTATTTATATCCGAGGAATAAGATTTAAGACGTTTAAAACACCCTTGTAAAAACTTTAGCGGATGTGTGTCCAAAATACTATTCACAAAAACCGTCGATAAAATTTCTGATGCTGATTTTGATAAAAATTTCATGAATGTTCACATAGCATGTAATAAGAAAATAAATCACAGAATTAGCGCATTCTAACTCATATAACACGTAAACAGGTCAAAACACGCAATTCTATGAAAAGGGTGAAAACTGGGTTTTCACAATACAACCCAAGCCCTCCTTGGATGCATCGCTATAGATAACCATATTATCGGTTTCCTCTGGTAGAGCAAGCATTGGAGCGGTAGTCAATCTATTTTTCAACTCCTGAAACCCACTCTCACATTTCTCATCTCATCTAAAGTTGGTTCATTTTTTAGTTAACTTAGAACGTGGCCCTGCAATCTTAGAAAAGTCCTTCACAAACCTACAGTAATAACCCGCTAAGCCAAAGAAGCTACGAACTTCCGAAACATTCTTCGGCCTTTTCCAAGACATCACCACTTCAATCTTAGTGGATTCTACAGAAATACCGCTATGAGTAATCACATTGCCAAGAAAAGATATTCATTGCAGCCAGAATTCACATTTGCTGAACTTCGCAAACAACTGATGATCCTGCAGCTTCTGTAGGACAAGTCGTGGATGTTGCTCGTGCTCCGATTCAGTCTTGGAATAAACCAAAATATCATCAATAAAGATTACCACGAACTGGTCCAAGTGCGGCTGAAAGACCTGATGCATAAGGTCCATGAATGTTGCCGGTGCATTAGTTAATCCAAAGGGCATAACTATAAATTCATAATGCCCGTACCGAGTCCTTAAAGCAGACTTTGGAACATCCTCCGTACGAATCCGAAGCTAATAATACCCATGCCTCAAGTCAAATTTAGACCAGACTTTGGCTTCCTGAAGTTGATCAAATAACTCGTCAATCAATGGTAAAGGATAGTTGTTCTTGATGGTCACCTGATTCAAACCACGATAATCGATACATAATCTCAAGGTACCATCCTTCTTCTTCACAAATAAAACAAGTGCTCCCCAAGGCGAAAAACTCTGCTGAATGAAACCCTTCTCCAATAACTCCTGCAGCTGAGTTTTGAGCTCCTTAAGCTCAGCTGGTGCTATCCGGTACACTGATTTAGAAATAGTTTGAGTACCGAGAATCAGATTAATCATAAACTCAACATCTCTCTTTGGCGGCAATCCTGAAAACTTCTCGGGAAAGTCATTGGGATATTCCCGAATTATAGGAACTTCCTCCAGCTTAAACTGATCAGATGGCTTGTTGATCAAATAAGCTAGATAACCCGAACACCCCTTACTCACCAGCTTAATAGTTTTAGTTGATGAGACAATAAAACTGGTCTTAGCTTCCCCGTTCCCCGCTATCTCAACCACTGGCTGATCTAGCAATCGAAACCGCGCTACCTTTGTTCTATAGTTTAACTGGGCATCATACTTAAAAAGCCAGTCCATACCTAATATAACATCATACCCCCAGATAAGAAACAAGACAAGGTCCGAAGGAAAATCCTGACCCTTAACATGTATTTTATAGTCTTTACATACTAAGCCAGTCACATATTTATCAGTCAAAGAAGTACTAATCTCAACCACATAAGGCAATCTTTCAGGTTGCATGTTAACACGTTGCACACAAGTAGGTGTAATGAAAGAATGCGTAGCACCAGAATCAATCAACACTTTAACAAGTTGATCGAGTATAAGGAAGTTACCTTCTATAACTGCCACTGCCTTAGGTGCTTCTTCCAAATCTACTGCGTAAGATCGAGCTTGAACTCACTGCTGTAGAGGTACACCACTAGTAGGTCGACCTTGATAACCCTAGGTCACTGGCCGACCCTCAGGCCTCTAAAATCTAGGACAATCTCTCGCCCTGTGTTTGTAATACCCCGATCCCTCTCGAGACCGGGAGTTCTATCAATCAATCTATTCACAACCCTCCAAACCCGGGCAAAATTTTAGGGAAAGACGGACGGAGTCTCCCCTATTTCTAGGCAAAATATAAAACATGTAATAGCATATAAATGGACCAGCACCGTGTCCAACCACACAAAACTTCCTCAAGGCCATCCGAGCCTTGGTTCTCAACAATTAAGCACAAGTTAATATACAATTCTAAGTACCCAAACTATTCTAACTTTTCTTTAAGCAATACAAACATGCATTAAAGTTAAGCTATACCAACTAAATACATGAACTAACCTATCATACCACTTCAATAACCTATTAAAACTTATATTACATTCCTTTTTAACATTAAATACAAACAACACATGAAACATACATCTTTGCATCCTTGACAACTCAAGCCACATAGCACGCAAGATAACTCTTCAAGCACGAACTTTCACGTAATCACGAACTTTCCAGCTAACATGGCATTTCTTGAAATGTGATGGTGAGGAATGAGTATACACAACACGTATACTCAGTGAGGGCGAGACAGATATCGAGGTGGAGAGAAAGAGGTTCGTACAATGCAAATAGGTACAGCTAAGCAATATAATTGACAAGCAATCATTCAATATAAACAATCAATACAATAACCAATTAATAAAAGCATTAACACAACCATTCAAAGCTATACCACACTCTGAAGGCTATGGTTCACTCATACGAGCAATGTACCATTTCACGAGCGATACATCAATCTCGAGCTTGATGTTGACAACGATGAAAATAAGCGCGCAACCACCTTATAACTTTAGTTTGGAGTACCCCAGAAGTATCCCATCAATTCTACGACCCAAATCTCCCTGGGAGGCAACCCAAGCGAGAATGGGAATAGGACACAGAGCTAGAGTAACCAACACTGGCAGCCCGAGACTACCCAGAGAGGCCTATCACTCACGCGCCTGACACTATGCAATGCAAGACACGATACAAGTCAATAAACGAGCAATAGCACAACAATACAGTTTAGAGGCGATAAACGAGATATGAAGCATTTACAATCAATACTAGCATTCAATTAACTTTTCAAGGGCAATTATGACAAATATCAACAAGAACACCAATTAAACAAGTAACAGCAGTTCAAACACGAAAACGACAAATATCAATATTCAATCCCTAACTTCCAAAGGCAATTACGGCCAAACGAGCTACGGGATTAGGAAACCGATTTCACTACATTCACTTAGGCACTACAAGTTACGTTTCTATGTCACTAAACTTCACTTTCTCACCCGAGGCCCGAAAGTCCACCGACTGCGTTTGAACTATAGCTATGCTAATCGGTCACTCAATCAATGCCACAACAGCGCCAAAAGTGCTTCCATACCCTCAATTGCAAAACCCCCAACTCAATTCGAGCACGGTCAACTTTTGGTCAAACGACCCTTTTACATTTCTTTGTCTATTTTCCATTTTTATTAAAGGCCGGTCCGTTTTTATTGCACATATTATCTTTCTATCACTAATAGCACCTATCCAAATCAAGCAATCGCAATTCGGATCAAAATCTGAAATTCTAGGGTTTACTATTCATAATTCACTTTTCATTGTTCTTCCCCAATTTCAAATACGTAGTTTCAACAGTAAAAATTGCTAAATAACTATCAAACAATGCTCTACGAACTCAAAGGAAGCTATATCAAGCAATTATAGGCATTATAACATATTATATATCAAATCTAAAAATTTGACACAAAATTCAAATTCGAATTTAAATGCGCAAAAGTGTGAAAACCCTCATAGAGATTGAAGACCAAGACCCGCAAGGACCCGAGCCACGACCCCCGAGCAATTCCACGCATGATTTTGGCTTTAAAATGGAAAATCATTTTTTTTCTTTTCTCCTTAACCTTCAGCCAAGGGAGGACTTAAAGGCCATTTTTGGTTTTGTTTTTTTTTTTGTCAATTTTGCTTAATTTTGGCTATTTAAAAGTTGACAAAGCCTCAAGGGCAAAATGGTCACTTTGCAAAGCCAAAATTCAAGTTAAATTGGTCAACTTAGCTTATTTTGATGCCATTTAATCTAATTCAAGTTAAAACAATGCAATTTTAATGAAAACCAACTAAAACTAGCTAAATTAAACTAAAAATATTATTCACAAAATTCGAAAAATATTTCTCTAACTCGCATTTTCGAAATGTTGCGATCAAACAGTCAATAAATGATCACTAATAAAGTAATGAGCAATAATAGAAAACTATAATTTAATTTTTTTTTTTGAAAAGTAGAATAGATGAATAGTTTAAAATTCACTCCGGCTCGGAGTTACTTTCCTCTTTTAATTGAAAACCGAGTAATTTTAATGTAAGACAATTAAAACCGATTATTAAAATAATCAAAATAATCAAAATAATCAATATTCATTTAAAAATAATTGTTTTAACTATTTCTAGAATATTTTAAAGAATTATAAAGTTAATGCTAAGATACAAATAAACAAGTTATAATAAACACGTAATCAAATGCAATTAAACATTAAAATTTAAGATGACACTTAATTAAATACAATTAAATGCCATTAAATGCATGCCGGGTTCGGGTTATCACAGTGTTGGTTGCTACTGCAACCTAAACATGTTCCTGTTTTCACCCTATAGTTGGCCTCCAAATGGCCCTAACGTTTACAGTAAACACACTACGGTGACGAAGCACTAACACTGCCCCTTGAAGACCCAAAAGCTTAAAAAGTAGTTGTACCAGCCTGTTGTTGAGGTTTCACAACACTAAGCCTATATTGACCTTGAGACTGGGATAGCCTATACTATGACTGAGCCTGGTAGGTCCCCTACTGAAACTGGGGCCTATAGAAATCCTGCTAACCTTGAGGTCTAAAAGAGCTCTACTGTACTGGTGGCCTGTACATATTTTGCTGACCCTGTGGTTGAAATGGCCTCTTACTAGGCTGACTAGGACCAATCTGCTCCCTTTTCCTCTTCTCTGACCTAGAAGCTGCATGAAAGGCCTCTAAAAACACATCATACTGAATCAGGGCCATTGAATCTTGAATCCCTGGCCTCAATCCCAAAACAAACCTCTGAGTCTTACGCTCCTGATCTGCTACAAATTTCGGTGCATACCGGGATAGCCTGGTAAAATTGGCCTCGTACTAGGCCACTATAGCATCACCCTGGACCAAAGACAGGAACTTTGCCTCTCTTCATTCCCGCGCAATCCTCGGGATGTACTTAGCCCAGAACGCCCTAAGAAAGGTATCCCAAACATAAGGAGTACCTTGTGCCTCCCAATAAGAATTCACTATACGCCAGCACTCTTCAGCCTCGTCATCAAACAAATAAACCGCAAATGTAACTTTTCTCTCATCAGTATAATCCAAAGGATCAAATATTTTTTCAATTTTGTTGGTCCAAGACTCTGCCTTTCTACCATCCGGCTCACCCTGGAATCTCGGTGGATAGTTGTGATAACCCGAACATGGCATGCATTCAATGGCATTTGACTGCATTTAATTAAGTGTTTAATTAGTTAAATCATCCATTCTTCACTATTTTGATATTTCATTTAAAAATATTCAAATAATTTTAAATGGGATAATTTAAAAGATTATTACCAATTTTTAATAATTATAGTAATTGGATTTATTTTCTTGTATTTAATTAAGTGTCATCTTAAATGTTATTATTTAATTGCATTTGATTACGTGTTTATATTAACTTGTTTATTCGTATCTTAGCATTAATTTCATAATTCTTTAAAATATTCTAGAAATAGTTAAATTAATTATTTTTAAATGAATATTGATTATTTTGATTGTTTTGATTATTTTAATAATCGGTTTTAATTGTCTTGCGTTAAAATTCCTCGGTTTTCAATTAAATGAGAAAAGTAACTCCGAGCCAGAGTGAATTTTAAACTATTCTACTATTCTACTTTTCAAAAACTATAGTTTTATATTATTTCTCATCATTTGATTAGCGATCGTTTATTGACCGTTGGATTGTAGCATTTCGAAAATGAAAGTTTGAAGAATATTTGTCGGATTTTGTGAATAGCGTTTCTAGTTTAAATTAGCTAGTGTTAGTCGGTTTTCATTAAAATTGCATTGCTCAAACTTGGAATAAATTAAATGGCATCAAAATAAGCTAATTTGACCATTTTTTAACTTGAATTGACCAAGCCTTTTTGCCTTTTACCTTTTGCCCTTGGTTGTCATCTTATTAAAGAAAGGAAAAGAAAAATAAAATAAAATAAGGCAAAAAAATCAGCCATGGCCAAAACTCAAAGGAAAAGAAAGAAAAAAATTTCTTTTGCATTTTTAGGCCAAAATCTTGTGTGGAACCGGATGAGGATCGTGGCTCGGGTCCTTACGGGTCTTGGTCTTCAATCTCTGTGAGGGTTTTCACGTTTTTGTGCATTTTTATTTGAATTTGATTTTTGTTTCAAATTTTCAGATTTGATCTTTATTGTGTTATAATGCCTGTTATTACTTGAAATAACTTCCTTAGGGTTCGTAGAGCATTGCTTGTTAGTTATTTAGCAATTTTTACGACTAGAAACCCAAATTTGAAATTGGGGAAGAATAATGAATAGTGATTTTGAATAGTAAAACCCTAGAATTTTGGATTTTGATCCGAATTGCGATTTCTTGATTTGGATAGGTGCCATTAGTGATAGAAAGATAAAATGTATAATAAAAATGAACCGGCCTTTGTTAAAATTGGAAATTAGACAAAGAAACGAAAAGGGGCTGTTTGACCAAGTGTTGACCGTGCTCTAATTGAGTTGGGGATTTTGCTATTTAGGGCATGGAAGCACTTTTGGCACTGTTGTGGTGTTGATTGGGTGACCGGTTAGCATAGTTGTAGTTCAAACGCAGTGGGTGGACTTTTGTGCTTTGGTTGGGAAAGTGAGGTTTCGTGATATAGAAACGTGCCTTGTAGTGCCTAAGTGAATGTAATGAAATTGGTTTCTTAATCCTGTAGCTCGTGCGCTCGTAATTGCCTTTGGGAAGTTAGAGATTGAATAGTGATATTTTCTGTGTTTGTGTTTGAACTGCTATTACGTGATTAATTGATGTTATGGTTGATATTAATGATAATCGTGCTTGAGAAGTTAAGTGATTGATATTATTGATTGTAAATGCTTGATATCTCGTTTATCGTCACTAATATGCACTTTTGTGCTATCGCTCGATTATTGCTTGTATCTCGTGTTGCATTGCATACTGTCAGGCGCGTGAGTGATGGGCCTCTCTGGGTAGTCTTGGGCTGCTAGGGTTGGTTGCTCTAGCTCCGTGTCCTATTCCCATTCTCACTAGGGGTACCGCCCTAGGAGATTTGGGTCGTAGATGTGTCGGGGTACATCCGGAGTACACCCAGTGGATGTTATAAGGTGGTTGCGCACTTATTGTCATCGTTGTCAACATCAAGCTCGAGATTGATGTAATGCTCGTGGAATCCAATCACATGGTACACTGCTCGTATGAGTGAATCATAGCCTTCAGAGTGTGGTATAGTTTTGAATCGTTGTGTTAATGCTTCTTTAATTGTTTACTGTATTGTCATTTATATTGAATGCTTTCTTATTGATTTTATTGCTTAACTATACCTATTTGCATTGCACGATCTTCTTTCTCTCTACCTCGATATATGTCTCGCCCTCACTGAGTATACGTGTTGTGTATACTCACTCCTCACCACCACATATCAAGAAATGCCATGTTAGCTGGAAAGTTCGTGGTTATGTGATAGATCGTGCTTGAAGAGTTGCCTTGCGTGCTATGTGGCTTAAGTTGTCAAAGATGTAAAGATTTTACTTTCATGAGATGTATGTTTTCATGTATTGTATGTATTTATTGTTAAAAGTTATGTAATTAACTTAAATAGGTTTATTAGAATGGTATGATAGTCTATTTTATGCAATGGGTTAGTATAGTTTAATTGCCAAACATGAATGTACTTTTCAATGATGAGAAGAGATAGGATAGTTTTTAAAATGGAAATGTATATATATTTGTTGTGTTTAATTGTTGAGAACCAAGGCTCGGATGGCCTTGAGGAATTGTGAATGGTTGGACACGGTACTGGTCCACTTATATCCTGTCACAGGTTTGCATTTTGCCTAGAAACAAGGGAGACTCCGTCCGTTTTCCCTAAAAAATTTGCTCGAATTTAGAATTGGGTTGCGATTAGATTGATTAATATAACTTCCAGTCTCGAGAGGGATCGCGGTGTTACAGGTGGTATCAGAGCTTAGTTAGCTTATAAGCCGGGATAGGGTCCTCGGTCTGGTGGATAGTGATCCTTGAATGTGTGCTTGTTAAGTGTGTCTTGAAAGTGTATGCCTGTATGTGAGATTGTGTGTCTTGACTTGAATGTATGCACCTACGTGATATAGTTATGTGTTATGTGTTAAATGTTTCTCAAGTAAAGTGAAGTGTCTAGTTGTGCATTGAATTGACCTATCGAATTGGCATCGTGAATCGAATTGATCTCGTGAATTGTTATTTGCTTGAAGTATTGCTTGTAATGTGTGTATTGGAATGTCTTGAATTGGTTGTGCCGTGATTTGAACTGATTATGTTATGCTTGACTTGATTGTCGTGCTTGAGTGACTTTGTTGAATAAACTGTTTTATAAACTCTTTTGTAAACTTGTTTGCATAATAGTTTAAGGCATGTGTATAAATGTGATATATTGGCATTCATATATGTCCTATTGAAATGGTAAGAAAGACTTCTTCCTCCCCCTGAAGAGAAGTGGTTAGGAGCAGGCCCTCCAAGTTATGTGGATTGATGGGAACGAGCAGTGCTTGACTAGGCCTTTATTTGGGAGTTGACATTTATAGTTGGAGTTTGTTTATTGGGGTTCCTCTAAGGTTATCTCCTATGCTTAGTTTAAATGACTTTCTTTGGAGTTCTACATGATTATTCTTTGGAACATTTTCTTAATATTTCCTTGTTGGGCATTCATCGGGTATTTCTATATTGGCATTTCGTGGGAGACTTGGTTGGGATTTTAATCAACCTTTGGTGTTCTTTCTGCATTCTTATGGGGAACTTTGATTTGAGTCTACTTACAATGATCAGTTTTGCGTGAGGCGTACTATTTTGGTATTCTTTGTGGACATTTCTCAGTGGATTTGGCAATCGGAATTCTTATCGGACTTACTACATAATATTATCTACAATATCTTTGCTCTAGTCTTTCTTGATATTTTATCGGCAATCGTGATTGGAATTCTTCAATAGTATATGGTGTACCTGCACGACATTCCCTCGGGTATTTTATCCAATATTCGGTAGCAATATTATTTTGGGAATCTACTTAGTTACTCAGCTTGGTGTTCATTCATGAACTTTTGATAAGTATATATATGTTGGCGTACATTTTGGATTCCCTATTCAGATGCTTCTTGAGCTATATTTTGGGAAGACTTCCTTGAAACTTCTGTAATATGATTGACTAGATTTCTTGTCTGGAGTCTTCCTGAGCAATACTTGGGTTCTCGTTTAGACTCTACTTCAGATTGTTTATTGGTATGTTCTCGGTACTTTTAGTTGGGATTCAATTATGGCATTCATGTCTAGTAAGATTTTTATTTGGAGTTCTATTTGGTATTCTCAAGAGCCATTTTTTGGCCTTATTATTTTGGAATTTTCAGGCAGTACTACTCGGGTTTCTTAGATTGGTTTTCTTCGGATGTCTTTATGTATTGTCTTGCTCAGCAACCGATGAATATTAGTCAAATTTGGATGTCAGATGATACAGAGTCCTATTGGAAGAAGAATTATGAGGATGCAATTGTTTTAAGGGGGGAAGGATGTGATAACCCGAATCCGGCATGCATTTAATGGCATTTGACTGCATTTAATTAAGTGTTTAATTAGTTAAATCCTCCATTCTTCACTATTTTGATATTTCATTTAAAAATATTCAAATAATTTTTATATTGAATAATTTAAAAGATTATTACCAATTTTTATTCATTATAGTAATTGGATTTATTTTCTTGTATTTAATTAAGTGTCATTTTAAATGTTAGTATTTAATTGCATTTGATTACGTGTTTATATTAACTTGTTTATTCGAATCTTAGCATTAATTTCATAATTCTTTAAAATATTCTAGAAATAGTTAAATTAATTATTTTTAAATGAATATTGTTTTTTTTGATTTTTTTGTTTATTTTAATATTCGTTTTTAATTGTCTTGCATTAAAATTACTTGGTTTTCAATTAAATGAGAAAAGTAACTCGGAGTCATAGTGAATTTTAAACTATTCTACTTTTCAAAAATTATAGTTTTATATTATTGCTCATCATTTGATTAGCGATCGTTTATTGACCGTTCGATCGTAGCATTTCGAAAATGAAAGTTAGAAGAATATTTCTCGGATTTCGTAAATAGCGTTTCTAGTTTAAATTAGCTAGTTTTAGTCGGTTTTCATTAAAATTGCATTGCTCTAACTTGGAATAAATTAAATGGCATCAAAATAAGCTAATTTGACCATTTTTTAACTTGAATTGACCAAGCCTTTTGCCTTTGACCTTTTTGCCCTTAGTTGTCACATTTTTAAACAAAAGAAAAGAAAAATAAAAATAAAACAAGGCAAAAATTCAGCCATGGCCAAAACTCAAAGGAAAAGAAAGAAAAAAATTTCTTTTACATTTTTAGGCCAAAATATTGCGTGGAATCGGACGAGGATCATGGCTCGGGTCCTTGCGGGTCTTGGTCTTCAATCACTGTGAGGGTTTTCACATTTTTGTGCATTTTTATTTGAATTTGATTTTTGATTCAATTTTTCAGATTTGATATTTATTGCGTTATAATGCCTGTTATCGCTTGAAATAACTTCCTTAGGGTTCGTAGAGCATTGCTTGTTAGTTATTTAGCGATTTTTACAGCTAGAAACGCAAATTTGAAATTGGGGAAGAATAATGAATAGTATTTTTAATAGTAAAACCCTAGAATTTCCGATTTTGATCCGAATTGCGATTTCTTAATTTGGATAGGTACCATTATTGATAGAAAGATAAAATGTACAATAAAAACGGACCGGCCTTTGTTAAAATTGGAAATTAGACAAAGAAACGAAAAGGAGCTGTTCGACCAAGTGTTGACCGTGCTCGAATTGAGTTAGGGGTTTTGCTATTGAGGGCATGGAAGCACCTTTGGCACTGTTGTGGCATTGATTGGGTGACCGGTTAGCATAGTTGTAGTTCAAACGCAGTAGGTGGACTTTCGGGCTTCAGTTGGGAAAGTAAGGTTTCGTGATATAGAAACGTGCCTTGTAGTGCCTAAGTGAATGTAGTGAAATCGGTTTCTTAATCTTGTAGCTCGTTTGCTCGTAATTGCCTTTAGGAAGTTAGGGATTGAATATTGATATTTGCCGTGTTCGTGTTTGAGCTGCTCTAACGTGATTAATTGATGTTATTGTTGATATTAATGATAATCGTGCTTGAAAAGTTAAGTGATTGCTATTATTGATTGTAAATGCTTGACATCTCATTTATCGTCACTAATCTGCACTTTCATGCTATCGCTCGTTTATTGCTTGTATCTCGTATTGCATTGCATAGTGTCCGGCGCGTGAATGATGAGCCTCTCTGGGTAGTCTCGGGCTGCCAGGATTGGTTACTCTAGCTCCGTGTCCAATTCATATTCTCGTTAGGTGTGTCGCCCTAGGAGATTTGGGTCGTAGATGTGTCGGGGTACATCCGGAGTACACCCAGTGGATGTTATAAGGTGGTTGCGCGCTTATTGTCATCGTTGTCACCATCAAGCTCGAGATTGATGTAATGCTCATGGAATCGAATCGCATGGTACACTGCTCGTATGAGTGAATCATAGCCTTCAGAGTGTGGTATAGCTTTGAATGGTTGTGTTAATGCTTTCTTTAATTGTTTACTGTATTGCCGTTTATATTGAATGCTTTCTTATTGATTATATTGCTTAACTGTACCTATTTGCATTGCACGATATTCTTTCTCTCCACCTCGATATTTGTCTCGCCCTCACTGAGTATACATGTTGTGTATACTCACTCCTCACCACCACATTTCAGGAAATGCCATGTTATTTGGAAAGTTCGTGGTTATGTGATAGATCGTGCTTGAAGAGTTGCCTTGCGTGCTATGTGGCTTAAGTTGTCAAAGATGTAAAGATTTTACTTTCATGAGATGTATGTTTTCATGTATTGTATGTATTTAGTGTTAAAAGTTATGTAATTAACTTAACTAGGTTTATTAGAATGGTATGATAGTCTATTTTATGCAATGGGTTAGTATAGTTTAATTGCCAAGCATGAATGTACTTTTCAATGATGAGAAGAGATAGGATAGTTTTTAAACTGGAAATGTATATATACTTGTTGTGTTTAATTGTTGAGAACCAAGGCTCGGATGGCCTTGAGGAATTGTGAATGGTTAGACACGGTACTGGTCCACTTATATGCTGTCACAGGTTTGCATTTTTCCTAGAAACAGGGGAGACTCCATCCGTTTTCCCTAAAAAATTTTCCCGGGTTTGGAATTGGGTTGCAATTAGATTGATTAATAGAACTTCCGGTCTTGAGAGGGATCGGGGTGTTACAATAGTAACCCAGAAATTCCTTTAATGTACTACGCCAATGATAACCACCCTGTGTGTTCAATACTTGAGTCTGTACAGCCTGTGCCTTAGCAACCTGCCCCACCAATATCTGTGCCTGACCCGCTATGACCTCGGTTATACGGTCCATAGCCACTGCTAGACGGTCATACCCCTTATCTCTGTCGGGTGCCACCTGTCCTATTGCCTCATCATCACCTTGGGGCCTACCCCGTGTTCTCGGTCGACCCGCATTCTACTATCAAAGAGTTAGCACATGTTATAACACATAGACAGTTTATGGCACATACGCAACAAAACTCACGTAAAGCACATAAATCACTTAAGTACTAATCACATAAACAAATTGATCACATAATCACATAATTCACTTAATCACCTAAGCACTTAATCACTTAGTCACATTATCACATATTTTACTTTTCTTTCACTTCTTACATAATTTCATGCTAAGACCATTACCCACATTCCGAGAATACCCCAGCTGACAACTAACATGTGCTCTGATACCACTTAATGTCACGCCCTAACACAACCTCACTTACAATAAGTCAGGACACAACGGAATTTCGGCAGTATAATGACTGTAATTCGAATATCAGGGCTCTAAACCAACCCTTTATAACTTCATACAAACAACTCCAAAGAACAACAACAACTCCACAACCATTTCCATATATTAAACAACTATTCAACATTTCATTCATAAGTTATACGCCTCCGTTCCAACATCAATCCATAGGCTATAACATATAATTGCAAAATAGATTATAAACCATTTTATCAACCTAATCATGTTCAAAATAAAGAATACTAAACTAGCATTATATAAGTCTTTAACTTTAAGTAAGTTCGACAATACAACATATTACAAACGCTAAGACAAACTCATGGAAAAGACTCCGGCACATAAGACTCATCCACGTAAGGCACATACTCAACTTCCTAAGGAACGTACACAATGTCTGGCTCAGTAACACCTTAATGTAGAAAACGAATGAGAGTGAGCTTATATAGTACAAGCCCAGTGAGAAATTCTATAGATCTTTCGTAAACATTTACTTACATTCGTAAATCACCCTACAGGTATTACATTCAAATAGCTTATTCAACATTAACAATTCAACTCAATCACATAAATAACCAAACATTTGAGAAAGGATACTCTAGTTAGTGTAGCTCCAAACGCCATCATGATCTCAACCATCTTCTTATAACTCCCATAATACACACCCGAGGTACCTCATGTAGCTCCTCTTTCCATGACATCTCCGCCCATGCGAGTTGGGGGTAGTCCATGATAGTCATTTCGTTATAAACTAGACAGCCTAACGCTGCCTGAGAGGTGGCACACACTAGCAACCACTATGCAATGTACATAAATCCAATGACAATATAACAATAGTATAAAGCAATAATACATAGGAGGGTCAACAAAGTAGGTTGCCCTCGCACAAAATGTCACAGTCAATAAGCACATATAAATTGAAGCAATTATATTAATTCTCATAATTTAAGAACCATAAAATAACTAAGATGCATATTACGGATGAAAACTCCTTTTTACCTCAGTTTAGGCTAAGTATAAGTAAGAGAATAGCTTAGATTCTCTCCAAACCTCCTTGAATTAACTCAAGCATTTACATATTCAGACATTCCCTACTAATTCACTTTCTTGTACCTAAACATTGGCAATCAAGATAGTTATTCAAACATACTTTATTTCTACCCATATTCCAAGCAAATAAGAAACACAACTTATTTAGCACCTAGGCCTCCATATTCAATCAAGGCAAGTGATAGAACATATGCAACATCAAACCATAGCTAACAATCTTCATATTACTAACTAAGTTAGACATTTAAACAACTAATTTAAAATAATCCACAACTCAACTACTAAAACATGCTTTAGAATCTTTAACATGCATTGCATTCAACCAACAAGAGTTACATTCTACATATTAAGGCATTCTTGTTCATAAGTTACATAAAGTATATTAAAAACATAATTGTACATTCTATACTTCATACAAGCTTTTCACAAACACTTGACATCCAACTTGAACTTAAAGTTAGCTTAACGTCATATCTTCTTTAAATCTACCAGTAAACTTGTAAATCATTATAAAAGAAGGCTATGCAACCATTAATAACTCTAAAATGTTAGCTAGCAACATTACAACATATAGCAAGTAGAACTTCATGAAAACATGCCAACTTATAAATCTTCAAACAGACCCATAAATTTATCAAATTTAATACTTTTTCTATTGATCTCTAAACTTTATGGTTTCTACGTATAAAAGTATTGCTTTGAGTGTAGGTGATTTTAGAATCAAATAGTGCCAAATTCTGAGTTGAATTCCATGAGTTATGGACTTTTCCGTGCAACTACTCTAAACTGCCCTGCACCAGGCATTTCAGGACACATTTAAAAAATGCCTAATTAGAGGGTAAAATCATTGGAATTAGCCTTAGGACCAGAAATCAACATTTGCTCAAAACTGCCGAATCTAGCTTCTATACAATTTTTGTTAATTTCTAAGCTCGTTTACTATGTCAAAAAGCCTCTGAAAAAATAGAGGCAGTGCAGTGTTTGAAATTCACATTTTGCATACTTGAATTCTCTTGATGTTTTCTTGTATTTGAGTTATCTACGAGCATTAATCTAGCTTGTAACACATCCCTATACTTCACTTAGAACATTAAACAAACATCTTGTCTACATTTATATTCACATCTAGCAAAGCATCAACTACAACTAAAATCAACTCTACACAAGCTATAAAACAAGAAATGTGTTCTATAGCATATAAATAACAAGTATTAAGCAAAGATTTAGCAATATCTAACATAGATAATAACTTTTGAAAAATGGGTTAGAAAATGCCCTCACATTTTTTGGCAAAATAAACGGAAAATAAGCCGTTAGAAAGATGCTACACGTCGCCACGAACTCAAAAATGCTAGAATTGCGCCTTGGTTCCACTCCAAACTCAAGATATTAGCAAAAATGTGGAAGGGTTTACTATGCTTGTTGGTTGAAGCTCTTGACTGAAATGAAGAAGAAAAATGGCTGAGTTTCGTGCTTTTTTTTTTTGTTTTATAAGCTTAAGTGAAAGTTAAAGCAATGGTCAAACAAAAGGTAAATTTCCGTGTAAAAAGACAATTTTGCGACATGTTACAAAAACGGCCATAACATATTCTAGAAAACTCCAATTCACGAACGGTTTGAAGCCCTAGAAACTAGACTCGTAGAGCTTTCCAACCATATATAATTTGCCACATAACTCTTCCCCAATTAGTTAAGATTTAATTCCAAATTTGACCCAAAATTTGACTAACTTAACCTTGCATTTTTATTTCTAATCCCAAGTTTGCCCTTCATTAAACATTTTAAAAATTCACACCTTGTCCTAGTTGGTCAATGTAGATGAAAAGTCAACTAGTTTGGTCAAAGAAGGTGAAAGGTCAATAAGATGCAATTTAAATGAACTTTAAATGTAACTATATGCTATTAAATACGTACCGGATTTGGGGTATCACATACTGGGCCTACATAGGCCTGGTACTAATCCAACAACTAACCTAAGAACAGCTTATTAGCTAGGTCTAAGGCATATCGTGTATAGTGGTGCCAGAGGGTCCCTTGTGAGCACTGTTGGCCGTTCCCATGGACAAACTTCACCAAGAAGGTGAAGGCACCTATTTCATACGGGTAAACAGTGAAGCAAAACTTAGCTTTTGCTAAGACAGGATTGACGCCGTCCTTGATCAATTTCTTGGTCAATTAGGAGCAGGATTCGTTCCAAGTTGGTTCCCACGTTATCCCTTGATAAATGGGAATACGATCTATCCAAGGGGTATACCGTGATATCTATCAAAGAAGGTAGCTTTTCAGCTATCCGATTGACCATCACGTCAGCTTGGTCCGCATCACAAACTGGTGAGGTCATTGGCTCAAATAAAGATTTATCAACCTTCGTCACTGCCAAGATAATTCTTGATAGAGAGAAGAAAGAAAACCAGCACTTGACCAATAGTTCTGCAGTCTCATCTTTCCGGTACATTTTTTGACGGATGAATAGAGGGCGTTTATCTCCTCCATATGCTAATTGTAAAGAGCTAGCACATTGCTTTAGATAAAGCGCAACATGCAAAGCACCAGACTTTTGCATAAGCTACTGGACTTCCTTTCCATACAAGTAGACGGCTATGCACGACTCCTTGGTAAGACTATCAGCAGCCACTAATAAGATTCATTTTAAGAATCCCATTAGGACCGGAAAGTCTTCAAACAATTTCCATTTGAGTAACGACACATGAATTAGGGAAGGAAAGAGCTTTGTAAATCGATTCATATCGATTACTTAATGCCCTCTTCCCTGCTAGTACCCTTGTCCCATTAAGGTTAGATGGGGGAATGCCCACCAAGGATAAAGATCAAACTATAATATCATTAAGATCTATAGAGCTAGTAGGTGCAAATCTGTTATCAATCTTTAGATTTACGTTGGTGACCGGCTTGCTATCCCATGATTTCCTTAATAGACAAAGAGTCGATTCTCCACTAATTCTGGTATGCCGATGTGCGATCTCCCATATATGGGATCCCTCGTTACGGGGAACCCTATAGGTAGGGGAAGGAACCTTGGTATGACCTAAGGTGTGAATTGTCACTAAATTCCATCAAAATCCAATGAGCAACCCACCGAGGTTTCAACAATCATGTTAGACTAAGAAGATCCTTGGGATCCAGTCCCTTGGACAGACCGATACTACACCTCATTAGACAATAGCAAAACATACAACTCGATGTTAATCAAAGCTGGTACGCTCCACAGCGTAAAAAGAAGGGCTAGCAAGCTTGCGAGGGTTGGTAGTGGCACGTAAGGCGCGCCCTTATGTAAATGGCCTTTTGTCTTTGCTTGTGTTGTATAGTATGATGTCCACGTCAGCTTTAACTCTTGTTCCTTAACTCATCCCTTCGCGTAGCCCACAGAGCGGTTTGTAGGTTAGCTCATTAGTAAAGCAAAGAAATCTTACTAGCGATAGGGATTATACCTTTGAGCTATGTGATGCCGCTTCTTTCATCATCACATTCATTATTGATTCACATTATCTCCTTGGGCGGGAAGTCTCAAAGCTCTTTTGCCAGCATTGAAGAACCTGAGAATTTTGATTAAAGTAGTTATCTGATAGATGAAATTTGACAATTAGCGGAGGTTTACCTTCTAAACCTACTTTTCTTGAGTCAATAGAGTACGACTTGGATTAACAAAACCTATCCCCGTCTGAGTAGAGACTTCCGAAGGAGGTTTCAAAGCAAGGGAAGAATTCACTTCTAGCTGCATATTCAATAGCAATGATGTTTGATCACCGTCACGAGATTTGTTTGCAACTACTATAGCTAATCAATCTTCTGCTTTCATTTTGTTTGATTGAAGACTGGAATCTTAATGCGATCTGAGAGTGGATCTAAGAATCCCCTGGTAGTGGTAGTTGGGTTAGTGAAATCCGATAATCGATTGGCTTTAGAAAGGCTTTCCCAACCGTCGCATTATAACTGAAAGTCCTGCCTACTTGTAGGATTAGGGTAGTCCTCAAAAACCTTCTTCTTTTACTGGCTTGGGAAAGACCCGTAGGCTATAGATCCCACTAATGGAATGGGACTATAACCATACTTCCATGGTCTAGGTTCAAGGACAATAAAGATTGAGGCTTGGAATATCTAAGGCTTCATGGATCTAATTTTTAGGGCTTTTAAGGATAGACTCGCGTCTATCCAAGGATTGACCGGTGACACTACTAACTCAATTTCCCTAATATATATATTTTTCCACAGTACTGAATCCATAGAAACCTTGTCTTAGTGCCATTACTGTATGCGGCGGATGATTGGTATGCAGGATTGGTTGCAACGGTTTCACATTCATGTGAATCAAGAGATTGGCTTGAAAGGCTTTCCAACTAGCCATTGTACTTGAGATTACGATAAGTCCTTTTACTTCTTTGGAGCTTGTTCTTGGTCCCAAGGGAAATAGGGTGACAAAGAGCAGCTTGCTTCTCCAATTGGATCATTGTTGGACTCGATGGGTAACTTCTAGTGGTTTGCCACGGAAGCTATTGTTTTTCTTTCCGGAGTAGGTTGGTGGCATGGACACCTAGCCTTTTCTTATTTATAGTATTTGTTTGTTTGCTGGAACAGGTAGTAGATTTATTCTCCACTCCAACAGTAACAGATGTAGAATCTAAAAGGTGGGATTCCCGGTGGATTGGATGCTTGCGTTAGAGCTTCTTCCCCTCCTATCATTTAAGGGCACCTAGCTCACAATCACTAGTGAATGAGTGCCAATTGACCCAACTAGCGAATCTGTTTACTTCAATCTTTTTCATTTTCGTGAATACCGCTCGAAAGCAGTCATTTTTTGGCTTGATAGCACAAGCACGATCCATCCATCTCCCTTTGGAGAGTGTGTAACTGGTGGAAGGACTGTCGATAGTAGGTAGGGTAAATGGATATGGATGGTAGTTGGGATCCCATGTAAGAGAGCCAGCCAGGCCAGGATAAAGAGGTAGTCTTTGACTACCCTTCTTTTGGGAGTTAGTTCTGGAATTCTATTGAAAGTTGCCACTACTCAATCTTCGAAATCTAGTCTAGTCCAGCGATAGAGGACTTGATATTTATCTTCGACAAGCCTCGATCTATGCTGAAGACAAATTCTCTTATCGGCTGAGGAAATAGGTAGCATGTAAGCCCACCCATTCTTTATTTTTGACCTTACCTTAGCTGCTCATGCCAATGCTCATGGGTATGGGGCCATAACTGCTACTACTGTTAGACTCTCACACTCTAAGAGAGTCCTATTGTCGGCTCATCTTCTATCTAAGACCTCCTCAATGAGAGGATGCCTGAAAGCTACTATTTTCTCCGGTCTAGTTGCGGTCCGCTGTTTTCTTTCGCTTATTGGTACAGCAGCTGAACTTAGATCCATTAGAGCATTTTCAAACCTCTCCCTCTGGTAGAGCTGCTCCGCTCCTTGAAAATTAGTCTATTACCTACCCTTGATCCCATTCCTTCTAGCTTAGGAACTTCTATTTTGAATCTAAACTTGTACCAAGCTCCTTTCCATGTAAGCTATTCTATGCAATGTCATTCACAAAGGTATAGGGATTTGATAATTGAAAGAGCTGGTAAATCTTTTCTTCCCTCGTAGGAACTCGGTCTCTTTAATACATCAATATGGTAGATAGATCAGGTAGAAGACCAGCCGTTAATCCGCTACTCTCGTGGTGTTCGATCGGCTTCAAAGCTTTTTCACTTTTTTTGCTTAGCGCCTCTGTGACGCCCGAGATTTAGCCATGCATTTAATTACTGTTGCATCCTTTGTTTGCGCATCTCTTTCTATGCCTTATTAACTGTCTTCTTAAGTTACTATTCACTCCATTTTTAAACTGCATTCTATTAGTTAATTAGCATTTTTATTAAATCATATTAATTGTTAAAGTAGTGAAAAAAATGTGCAATTGAGCTAGAGGCGTTAGGAGAGCTCGTTTAGAAAATAATTTTTGTAGTTGAATGAATAGTGTTACGTAACTAACTTAGAGATTTAATTAGCTAGCACACATGTTTCACTTTAGACTCATTTTAAGCTTACTACGCGCATTATAATTGACCACTTAAACACCCAAACTTGACCTCACCCAACCATATACCTTATATATCAACATTAGCTCATAACATAACAAAGAAAAAAAAAAAACTGAAAACACTGTGCTGAACCCGACAGCCCTTCTTGCTCATTGGGAGAAATTTTTCATCATCAAATCATCAATCCAAGCCAAGCCAAGCCTTGAGAAACTAGTGTAGGGTTTTTGCAAGCTTCCTAGGTGCCCCTACGCGTATTGGTAAGGGATTTCACGGCCTATTTTCGCATTTTTAAATAGTTGTCAATTTCTTGATTTGTTGAAAATGTGATCAAATGCTATTGTATTAATTATCTATGCTATTATACCATGTATATTAATGCTAGAGAACATATTTGAGCCATCGTTTCGCAATTTAAACGGTTGGAATCGTTATTTTAATTCATTAGGTGAATAGTGACATTTTTCTCTAGGGTTTTGTGTAATTGCTCGAATTAGCTTGATTCAATACTCCTAATAGAAGCCTTAGGTGCTAGTGAAGGTAGTCTAATAGCCCCATGCACTTACATTGCTTTAGAATCGCATAAAATGAAAAATATCCGACTTTAACAAAGGGCTTTCGGGGTTAATGTGAATCCGGGTGAATTTGGGCTTCACTTCTAGTATTCATAGGCTACCTAGGTGCTATAGAAGCTTTGATATCCCTTGTTTGAAGCCCGGACAATGTATGTGTAGTTTAAAGCCATAAGAGGGAATTTGGGGCTTTCGGGGTAATCGCGGGCGTTTGAATGAGTTAGATTGTTGAGAGGGTACCTTGAGGGTTAGTTAGAAGCTTGGGAGAGTTTCCCTTGAAAATGGAATCATTAACCTTGGTTTGGAAGAGAAATAGTTTGAAAAACAAAGGGGTTTAGGTGCAATTTCGGGTGACTCACACTTCTAAACCCATGGTATGACTTCTTGAGTTTTTATATGTGGTTTCAAGTTGATTTGGAGCTTTTGGTATGATTCTATGCTTATTTTATATATGTTCCTTTGTAAACTGCTTATTAGCTTATATAATTGCTTCTATTCTAATTGCATCGAGGTCAACCTACTTTGTTGATCCTCCTATGTGTTAATGCTTATATTATTGATATTAACTTGCCATTTTAAAGTGCATTGCATAGTGGTTGCACAACCATAGTGTCAGGGGCGGATGTGTTGAATATCGGCTGGGCGGCAGAGGGCTTGCCAGTGGATATTCAAACTCCGTGCCCTAGTCCCTCATTCGCCTGGTCCGGAGATTGCCAGGGGATGTTGGGTTGTAGGATTATCGGGGTACATCCGGAGTACACCCACTGGAGTGTTTGGGGTTTATGCCGGCTTATCGTGATCGTGCTCGTGGTTCGTGAATCGTGAATGAAGACCAGTGAAGATTGGTGTATAGGGGTTTTGTGGAATGTATCCTTTTAAATGTGTGGTTATTTAAGTTATCATTGTTCCTTAAATTGTCTAAGTGATATTGTTGTATAACTGTATTATCTGTTGCATTGCACGCCCCGGGACTATATCCCTCACTAAGCAACAGTGGTTGCTCATACCTCGATATATGTTTCAGGAGACGCTGAGGGTGATCCCCAGCTTGTTGAGTTAATTGAGGAAGAGGAAGTTCAGATTGATCCTTTACCTTAGTTGCTGTGCCTGATAGCTTGAGGTGGTTTAATTTGTTGCTACTTTGTGGAAGGCTCAACTGTTTATCTTATGTCCTATTTTGTGGCCTAAGGGCTATGTATATGGTTGTTGTGTAAAGTTGAAGGACAGTAGATTGTGGTGTAGTATTGGAAGCCTATGTCTTGTAATAACTATGTTTCTGCCTTTATTCACTTTGCATGCTTGGGAGTGATTGGCTTAAGGTAGAAATGTTTTATCTTTTAATTATGTTTTATTGATATCCTAGAATGTCATGGCTACTAGACTATGTTGTAAACAAATTTCTTGCATGCTTGTGCGGTTTTGGTATTGTTGTTTGCTTCAAGGCTCGGATGGCCTTGAATCTTTATATATATCGCCATGAAAAGTTTGTTTACCTTGTAGTTACCTTAACTGCAAGTTTACAGGTTTTCAGAATGTCCACGGTACAAGGGAGACTCTATCCGTGTGTCGGGTCCAGACTTAACCTTTAGCTTGGGGGTTGGGTCGGGGCGTGACATTTAAGTGGTATCAGAGCTATAGATTGCATGAAGCCGGGTTAAGTTTCTCGGTCTGTGGGTAGAGATTTGTTATGTGACTTTGTGAACGCATGAGTCTTTGATTTTGATTTGCCTAAGTGATATTTGAATTAAGAATGAACATGCTAGCATGGAAATAGAATATCAAGAGTCTAGAATGTCAAATATGATCTAATGACTTATGTGTACTTCAAGAATGTGGAATATTTATTTGAACTTCTATGTACTTGACTTTATGTGAATCTATTTGGACTTTTCTTTATGTGTTTACTTATAATTGCATATATACATATGTATACCTGTCATAACACTCTGCATTTTAGCTATTCGAGATGGGGCCCCGCCGTCGTACTGAGAATCAGAATATTGGTAAAGAACCAGAGGGGATTCATGGGCAAGAAGCTGATGTGGCAGAAAATGCACCGCAGGTTCAAGAACCGAGCACTGCACAGATCTTGGCCACGATGGCCACTGCTATGAACACCATCGCCCAGTTTGTGACACTGCAGGGTCAGACAGGGGTCGTTGGAGGTAATCAGGCTGCGAGAGCCGGAGGTAGTGGCCCTACCGAGGGTAATCTGTATGACCGGTTTATTCATCATGGGGCCTATACTTTCTTTGGAGAACCGGACGATATGAAGGCTGAGATGTGGCTGAGGAAGTTTGAAAGAGTGGCAACAATACTCGAGTGCCATGAAGATTACTTATGCCACTTTCCTTCTAGAGGGTGACGCTGAAGACTGGTGGCGTACCGTCAGTGAGAAATGGGAAGCCGAGGGGGTTCATCATTCGTGGGCCGACTTTGTCCGAGAATTCTGAGACAAGTACATATCGGTGGTTGCCCGCGAGAGGCATCAATCAGAGTTCATAAACTTGAAACAGGG
This sequence comes from Ehretia macrophylla, assembly GCA_037974665.1. Classification (NCBI taxonomy): domain Eukaryota; kingdom Viridiplantae; phylum Streptophyta; class Magnoliopsida; order Boraginales; family Ehretiaceae; genus Ehretia; species Ehretia macrophylla. Next base: position 47,739,666 of record CM075765.1, on the reverse strand, counting down.
GAGTATGACAGTAGATCAATATGAGGCTACTTTTACCAGGCTTTCCCGTTATGCCCCAGCTTTGATTCAGCCGAAGACATGAAGATCCAGAGGTTCATCCTGGGTTTGAGGAGGGATATTATGCTGAATTTGTCTACAAATGATTTTCCTAATTACGCCGCAGTAGTCCAAGCCGCCTCAAGATATGAGAAACGCAAGGCCGATGTGTTAGCCGAGACCGGTCAATCGAGTAAACGGTTTCAGTCTCAGAGTCAAGGGTACCAGGGACAGGCTGTATCAGTTGGGCAGAGTACACAGCCGAGGCAGACTCAGAGTTATACAGGGCCTACTCAGACTCAGACACGACCAGTTCAGAGTCAGACTCAGAGTCAATTCCGTCCAGCAGTTTCCCGTTCGCAGCAGGGTAGTTCAGCTACCTCTACTTACAGAGCTCCTTCGGGAGGCACTGTTGCAAGACGTCACCAGCAGTGCAGCTTCTGTCAGCGCCAAGGCCACATTGAGGATGTTTGTTGGAAGAAACATAACAAATGTACAGGTTGCGGTAGTGATCAGCACAGGGTTAAGGACTGTCAGAAATTTAAGAACCCTAGGGGTCAGACATCAGCTCAGAACGCTCAGACCAGGGCACCAGCTGCAGCACCACCACCACGAGGTCAGGCCCGTGTATTTGCTTTGGATGCTGAGGAGCTTCCGGATACTACCGTTGTGGTAGAAGGTATTTTTCTTCTTAAAGATCAATCAGTTAAGGTTTTAATTGATTCTGGAGCTTCGCATTCTTTTATTACTCCTACTTGTGCACAAAATGCTAAACTAAAACATGATAAACTATTGCATGAGATTGTGGTTTATACTCCTATGGGTCCGAAGTTTGTTACTAGATCTATTTGCAGAGCATGTAGTATTTTTATTGAGGGTCGTGTTTTTCCTGCTGATTTGATTATCCTACCCTTCAATGACTTTGAAATTATATTGGGGATGGACTGGTTAAGTAAATATTATGCCCAGCTTGATTGTAGAAAGAAGTTTGTGTATCTAGAAATGCCTGACCAGCCTGTACTCAAAATAGTTGGTAGTAGAAAATCTACGGGAACTCCTATTATTTATTCTATTAAGGCATCTAAATTATTGAGCAAGGATTGTGAGGCTTATCTTGCATATTGATTAATCAACCTGGGGATCAATTGAAATTGAATGATGTACCTATCGTGAGGGAGTTTCCGGGGGTCTTTCCTGAGGAATTACCTGGGTTACCGCCTGATAGAGAGATAGAGTTCATGATTGATTTATTGCCGGGGACTTCACCCATCTCTAGGACTCCGTATAGAATGGGTCCACCCGAATTGCAGGAATTGAAAGTTCAATTGCAGGGCTTGCTTGAGAAGGGATTCATTCAGTCGAGTTCTTCACCATGGGGTGCGCCAGTCCTATTTGTTTAAAAGAAAGACGGATCTCTTCGCCTATGCATTGATTATTGGGGTCTTAATCAGGTAACCATCAAAAATAAATATCATTTGCCTTTAATTGAAGAGTTATTTGATCAGTTGCAAGGCGCCAGGGTATTCTCTAAATTCGATCTGAGGCAAGGCTATTATCAATTGAGGATTAAGAAAGATGATGTTCCTAAAACTGCTTTCCGGACTCGATATGGCCATTATGAGTTTGTTGTCTTGCCGTTTGGTCTTACTAATGCTCCCGCCACATTCATGGATTTAATGCAGAGGGTATTCCGTCCTTATCTGGACCAATTTGTGGTCATATTCATTGATGATATTCTTGTCAATTCTAAATCTAAGGCGGCACATGAACAGCATCTCAGAATTGTGTTGCAGACTCTTCAAGAGCATCAGTTATTTGCAAAGTTTAGCAAATGTGAATTCTAGCTTAAGCAAGTTGCTTTTCTTGGCCATATGATCTCGTAGGATGGTATTTCTGTTGATCCAGCGAAGATTGAAGTGGTCTTATCTTGGAAACGACCTGAAACTGTAACAGAAATTCGTAGCTTCCTTGGTTTAGCTGGGAATTATCAGAGGTTTGTCAAGGACTTCTCTAAGATCGCAGGGCCTTTAACTCAACTTACTTAGAAGAAAACAGTATTTGACTGGAGTGGTAAATGCAAGGCCAGCTTCCAGGAATTGAAGAAGAGATTGACTACAGCTCATATTCTTGCGTTACCTGAGGGTTATGATAATCTGGTGATCTATAGTGATGCTTCGAAGGAAGGTCTGGGTTGTGTATTGATGCAGAATGGCCGGGTTATTGCTTATGCTTCCAGGAAACTAAAACCTTATGAACTCAACTATTCGACTCATGATCTTGAGCTTGCAGCTATCATTCTTGCATTATAGAAATGGCGCCATTATCTCTGGGGCAACAAGTTTGAAATCTTTACAGATCATAAGAGCTTGAAATATCTGTTTTCACAGAAAGAGTTGAACATGAGGCAGAGGTGTTGGCTGGAATTACTTGAGGACTATTACTGCACTTTTAACTATCTTCCGGGCAAGGCCAATATTGTTGTTGATGCTTTGAGCCGAAAGGCTACTGTTGCTAGCTTGATTATCAAGAATTGGGAATTCATGGAAGAATTATGATTATGGAAGCCTAGTACTTCAGATTCCGGTATTCAATTTGCAAGTTTGCAGATTCAATCTCTATTATTATCCAGGATTCAGGAAGCTCAACATGCTGATCTTCAATTGTTGAAAGTCTTAGAGAATTCTAAAGGGGGGGAGTCGGATTTCAAACTGCACGACGATGGTATTCCCAAATTCAATGGCAGAATCTGTATTCCGAGTGATCCAACTCTGAAGAAGGATATTCTTGCTGAGGCACACAGTTCTAGATATACTATCCATCCAGGCAGTAAAATATATGTATAAAGATTTGAAGCAGAATTTCTGGTGGAATAATATGAAAAGAGAGATTGCTGACTATGTTGCTCAATGTCTTACTTGTCAGAAAGTTAAAGCAGAACATCAGAGAACTGCAGGGTTGTTGCAGCCTTTGGCTATTCTTGTTTGGAAATGGTGTCACGCCCCGACCCGACCCCGCAAAAGGCCAAGCCCGGACCCGACACACGGACGGAGTCTCCTCTGTACCGCGGACGATCCGAAAACCCTAAAATCAATATAATACTTGCGAAAGCCATAAATTAATCAAAACAAGCTAACTTTCTTTAAAATATACATTCTCTTATTAACCAACTTTCCAAACCAAAAATGCCATGCATACTACACAGGTATTTATGCCACTAAACCGTTAGCTATCAGCATGCATTTCTTCACTAGTCATCAGAGTATAAGTTTACAATTTTACAAACTTTAATCCATTACAACATAGGACCATTAAAGGTCTCAAAATAGGAAAATACACACATGGCTACCAGCCTCAAAATTAAGCGACCTTCACGCAATATACATAACAAGCAAGGTTCGCACAAAAACTGGTAACCAACCACCAGCCAAAGCAGAGAAGTGCTATCACGGAAACACCTCCACCTGCTCTTCCTCCTCAATTACCTCGAGAGGGGCTGCTTCAACTACTCCTGTAAAAACATATTATAGAGAGGAATGAGCAAAAACTATTGCTCAGCGAGGGCAATTGGTCTCAAGGACGGAGATGAAAGGAGTATGCAATGCAATTAGCCAAGCAATACATACAAATCATATAAGTTACATCCAAAGCCAGCAATAAAGCAAGGCAAGTATTTAAAGCTGCAAACACTCAAATAAAGGATACGATACTCTTTTCACGAGCAACTTTCAAACACGAATTCGATGACGACGCGCCGGCCCAAACCACCTTATAACACCAGTTTGGAATACCCCGGAAGTATCCATCAACCTACGACCCAAATCTCCCTGGGAGGCAACCCAAGCGAGAAAGGGAATAGCAGCGGAGCTAGAGCAACCAACACTGGCAACCCAAGGCTACCCAGAGAGGCCCATCACTCACGCGCGAGACACTATGCAACGCAAGACTCGATACAAGACGATAAACAAACAATAAACAAGCGATAAAGCCACACGTGTAGAATAACAAAGTAGGTTACTCTCGCACGCAATAGCAGAAATTTGATAAGCAATTCAATCCAAAACAACTCAAACAAGTAATTCAAGTAATTCTAAGCATTCTATAAGCATAAAGACAAGTAAACACACAAAAACACAAATCGGCCCCAACTATCAAATTGCTACCATTTCCAAACGAGCCATGAGTTCTGGAAACCAACTTCGCCAACCCTCCTAGGTCACCATAAGGCACGTCTAAAGACCCCAAAACCTTACTTTACCCTAGAACTCGCGCAAAGCCCCGATTTCCCTCTTTCTCATTTGAAGTACAACTACAACAAGCAAACACCCAACCAATGGCATAATCGCACCAAAAGTGCTTCCATGGCCTCCCGAATCAATGCCAACACGCAAAACGAGAAAATGCAAAAGTCGACCGAAACGACCCCGACTTTTCCAAAGCCTTAATTCTTATTTTTTCCACTACGCAACCCAAACAAACCACACATTTTAGCATTCTAGCATACCTAGCACGTTTTTACATCAACGGGAAGCATAACAGCGCAATTTCAACTTTTCTAGGTTTTATTATTCACAAAATACTATTCATTGTTCAATTTAAATTGCAATCACAACATTTAACCGCAGAAAATGTTACAAAGCTATAAATACATGTTCTACAAATGCTAAGGAACATTCTAGAAGCATCAAATCGCTTTAAATAACGATCTACGGATAAATCTAAAAATTGTCAAAGTTAACATACACAACATATAAATGTGCAAATAACATGATTCCCTCACCTTAGGTACTCCTAGTCGCTAGGAAAACAACGTTGGTTGCCTCGGAAATAACATACACCTCCGTCATGCGAGCTGGAGGCAGTCTCTGGTAGTCATGCCGTTATCAACCCGACAGCCCGATGCTGCCCAAGAGATGGCACACACATACCAAAGACTCAACAATAATAACAAACATCAATCATTCACAGGAGGACAGTCTAGCAGAACTGCGTACCTCCCGGCATCAATCATCAATCAATAATCATCAATCATCATCAATAATCATATTATCATCATAATAACATCAATAATCAATTTAACAACAAATAACTAAGTTAGATGACAAAGTAGGCCATCCAACCGAACATGCATTAAACACAAAATCAAACCCTAGTTTACCCATCAACAACTCACAATTCAATCACTCAAACCACACCCGATCAACTAAGGCTCAATTCAATAATTTAAAGAAAGATAACCTAAACTTCAAATAATCATATCTTACATTCTACTAATCCAAACAACCCCAAATCAGTTTCAAACACTCACCCACTCGATCAACAACATTAGCCCTCTCGGAAACCAACCAAGCCACCTCAAAATCGAGCCGAACAACCTTAAGACCTCAAGGCACCTAGGCTGAAATTTCTGAATTTTCACCCAAACATCGTAATCAAAAATTCTGCATTATAACGGCATTACCACGTAATTAACAAATTTTTAGAAATCGACGGCAATCGATTCACACCACAACAACTTAAAATAATCCTCAAAAAGCCATTCTATCAACTTTAAATACCCGAAAATAAATAATTTCGCTACAATGGCTCAAATCTCGTAGTAATACACATAAACGATTCCTAGAATGCATGGAGCAATAATCTAACATCAAATTAACATTCTAACGATTCAAAATGCAATTATGAGCAAAAACAAAAAAATGAGTTTTGAGATCTAAAATTTTTCTCTCACCTTTGATGCGATAAAATCCTAGGAATGCGTCCAATGCGTCCCCAACACGCGGAATCCAACTTGGCACGAAGTTCTACGGACAAAAACTAGGTTTTTCTTTGAAAAATTGCTTTGAAAACCTTGAAAACTCTTTTCTCTTTTCTCTATTCTTCCTGTTGGCATTGTGTGTGCAAATGAAGGTGTTTTTGTGCTTTGCTTGTGTGTGTTGGTGATATATGCATGAAAGTCAACATTTAATGAAAGTCAAAGTTGATTTAACTTAGTATTTTTAGTGTTTTCTTGACTTTAAATACATTTTATTGATCACCGAAGTTCAAAACAATTATTCAACAACCAAGATAGCTCAAGTAGGTTATTTTTAGGTGACAAGAAGTTTTACAATCGAACAATTTCACCCGAGTCGACTTGAAACTCGATTTTCGCAAAAGTTGGTGTAAAAACCCTAATAAATTCTTAAGCCGATTTTAAAACCGTTTTAATCAAACACAGGTCTATTAAAGTCTATGGACTAGGTATAGAAGGGTTAAAAAGACCAGTTTCAAAATTTTAGCAGACGTGTTTCGAAAATACTATTCACTAAAAATTGATGATAAAATTTCTGACTCCATTTTTTTATGAAAATTTCATGAATGCACATTTAGCATGTTCTAGGAATATTGATACTAAAATTACCACATTCTAAGTCATATAGCACATAGACAGGTTAATTCACGTAAAACGAGATAAAGCACGCAAAACGAGATAACATAGAAAAGTGGGGTTCCACATTCTCCCCCCATTAAAAAAATTTCGCCCTCGAAATTCTTACTTGATGTACTGAACAGATAAGAGTACTGCTGTTGCATCTGATCCCGTCTCTCCCAAGTAGCTTCCTCGATACCGTGATGCTTCCACAACACCTTAACCATCGGAATCTTCTTCGACCTCAACTCTTGTTCCATCTGATCAAGAATATGAATCGGACGCTCATCATAAGTTAGATTCTCACGAAGCTGTAACGGCTCTGGCTCAAGAATATGAGAAGGATCCGGATTATATTTTCGCAAATTAGACACGTGAAATACATCATGGACATTAGAGAAGTTCTCCGGTAAAGCCAACTGATATGCCAACTTACCAACCCTGCCGGTAATCTCAAACGGCCCAACAAATCTCGGACTCAACTTTCCACCTTTACCATAATGAGCAAACCCTTTACGAGGAGACAATCTCAAGAAAACCCGATCTCCGACTGCAAACTCCAAGTCCCGACGACGCTTATCAGCATAACTCTGGAATCTACTCTGTGCCGTAAGCATTCTCTGCCTAATCAACTGAACATTCTCAATCTTCTCAAGAAGCTCTGGAATGATAGTCGGATCAATAGTCTTCATCTCCCCTACCTCGTCCCAATATAAAGGTGAACGGCACTTACGACCGTAAAGAGCTGCGAAAGGTGCCATCCCAATAGTAGCTTGATAACTATTGTTATAGGCAAACTCGGCAAGTGGTAGATGTTTCTCCCAGTTCTTCCCGAAGTCCAAAACATAAGCCCTAAGCATATCTTCCAGAATCTGAATAGTCCGCTCAGACTGACTATCGGTCTGTAGATGATACGCTGTACTGAAGTTCAACTGAGTACCCAAGGTCTCCTCAAGTTTCTCCCACAAACGAGAAATAAATCAAGGATCTTGATCTGAGATAATACTAGATGGAATCCCGTGAAGTCTAACAATCTGATCCAAATAAAGATCTGTCAACTTTGCAACCTCATCTCCCATCCTCATCGAAATAAAATGAGCTGTCTTTGTCAAACGATCCACGACAAACCAAACTGCAACGTTACCCCTCGATGTTCTAGGTAAACCAGTGATGAAATCCATCGTAATATGCTCCCACTTCCACTCTAGTATAGCCAACGGCTGAAGCAACCCTGTAGGTTGTTGATGCTCGGCTTTCACCCTCTGACAAGTCAAACATCTAGATACAAACTGAGCAACCTCCCTCTTCATGTTATTCCACCAATAATGTTGCTTCAAATCCCGATACATCTTGGTTCCATCGGGATGAATAGTGTACTTAGAATTATGAGCTTCCTCCAGAATACCTCGCCTCAAGCCTGATTCATTGGGAACACAAACCCTATTTCGAAACTGAAGAATATCATCCTCATGCAGTTTAAAGTCAGACTGATCATCCGTGATCTGATCCTTGATCTTCTGAAGTTTAACATCAAGCTGCTGAGCTTCCCTGATCTGAGATAACAATAAAGGTTGAATACGGAGATGTGAACACATCACCCCAACCTGAGTCAACTCCGGTCTCCAATAAGTGAATTCCTCAAGAACCTCCCATTTCTTAACAGCTAAAAAAGAAACACTCGCCTTACGACTAAGAGCATCTGCTACAACATTTCCCTTCCCAAGCAAATAACTCATAGAACAATTATAATCTCCAAGAAGTTTCATCCACCTCCGTTGACGCATATTCAACTCCTTCTGTGAGAACATGTACTTCAGACTCTTATGATTAGTGAAAATCTCGAACTTACTGCCCACAGATAATGATGCCACTTCTTCAGTGCGAAGACAACTACTGCCAACTCAAGATCATGAGTCGGATAATTCACCTCATAAGGCTTCAACTTCCTGGAAGCATAGGCAATAACTCGGCCATCCTGCATAAGAACACTTCCCAAGCCCTCCTTGCATGCATCGTTGTAAATAACCATATTATGGGTCCTCTCTGGTAGAGCAAGTACTGGAGCAGTAGTCAACCTCTTTTTCAACTCCTGAAACGCATTCTCACACTTCTTATCCCAAGCAAAGATACTTCTGAGTCAACTTAGAAAGTGGCCCAGCAATCTTCGAGAAATCCTTTACAAACCTACGGTAATAACCCGCCAAGCCAAGAAAGCTACGGACCTCAGAAACATTCTCTGGCCTTTTCCAAGACATCACCGATTCAATCTTAGTGGGATCTACAGAAATACCGCTCTGTGTGATAACATGGCCAAGAAAAGATATGCGTTGCAGCCAAAATTCACATTTGCTGAACTTGGCAAACAACTGATGCTCCTGCAGCTTCTGTAAGACAAGCCGTAGATGTTGCTCGTGCTCCGATTCAGATTTAGAATAGACCAAGATATCATCAATAAAGATAACCACGAACTGGTCCAAATACGGCTGAAAAACCCGATGCATAAGGTCCATGAATGCTGCCGGTGCATTAGTTAATCCAAAGGGCATAACAACAAACTCATAATGCCCGTACCGAGTCCTAAAGGCAGACTTCGGAACATCCTCCGTGCGAATCCGAAGCTGATAATACCCCTGCCTCAAATCAAATTTAGAATAGACTTTGGCTCCCTGAAGTTGATCAAATAACTCGTCAATCAGTGGCAAAGGATATTTGTTCTTGATGGTCACCTGATTCAAACTGCGGTAATCAATACACAATCTCAAGGTACCATCCTTCTTCTTCACAAATAAAACAGGAGCTCCCCAAGGTGAAGAACTGTGACACCCGAGATTCTACCGTACACATTTTTAAATGTTGCATCCATTAATTGCGCATTAAATTATGTGCTTTACCTGTTGTCTTTCTTGGTCACTATTCATTCCATTTTTAAACTGCATTATATTAGTGAATTAGCATTTTTATTAAATCATATTAATTGTTAAAAGAATGGGAAAAATGTGCAATTGAGCTAGGAGCGATAGCAGCACTCGTTTAGAAAATGTTTTAATGGTTCAATTAATAGTATTACGTAACATAACTTAGTAATTTAATTAGCTAGCATATATTCTTCACCTTAGGCTCGTTTTAAGGTTATCAACGTTCATTTTAGTGGACCACTAAGCACCTAACTTGACCCCATTTAATATATATGCTCATACAACACCACCTAGCTCATAACTCAACAAAACACAAAAAAAAGAGAAGATACAGGAATTACTGTAGCAAATCCGAGAATAGCATAGGAGGAGAAATAGAGATTTTTGCTCAACAAATCTTCAAGCCAAGCCAAGCCAAGCTAGGAGCAAGTAGTTTAGGGTGTTTCCTAGCCTCCTGAGAGTTCCTACACGCATAGGTGAGGGATTTCACGACTTATTTTCGCATTTTAAAATAGTTGCTATTTTCTTGATTTGTTGAAAATGTGACCAAATGCTATTGTATTGATTATCTATACAATTATACCTTGTTTATAAGTGCTAGAGAACATATTTGAGCCATTGTTTCGCTTTTTAAACGATTAGAATCGTTAGTTTGATTTATGAGGTGAATAGTGACGTTTTTCTAGGGTTTTGTGTAATTGCACATATTGGCTTGATTCAACACTCCTAATAGATGCCTTAGGTGCTAATGAAGGTAGTCTAATAGCCCCGTGCAGTTGAATTGCTCTAATATCGCATAAAACGTAAAATAGTCGACTTTAATAAAGGGGTTTCGGGGTTAAGGCGAATCCGGGTGGATTTGGGCTTTACTTTTAGTATTCTTAGGCTACGTAGGTGCTATAGAAGCTTTGATAACCCTTGTTTGAAGCCCAGATGAGGTACGTGTAGTTTAAAGCTATAAGAGGGAATTTGGAGCTTTCGGGGTAATTGCGGGTAATCGGACGTAATTGTGGGTTGAAATGGTACCTTAGGGGTTAATTGGAGGATTGGTGTAGGTTCCCCTCGAATATGAATCATTAATGTGAGTTTGGAAGAGAAATATCTTGAATAACAAAGGGGTTTAGGTGCAATTTCGGTTGTTTTGCACTTCTAAGACCTTGGGCATGACTTCTTGAGTGTTTATATGTGGTTTCAAGTTGATTTGGAGCTTTTGGTATGATTCTATGCTTATCTTGTATATGTCCCTTTGTAAAACTGCTTATTTGCTTATATAATTGCTTCTATTCTAACTGCATCGAGGTCAACCTACTTTGTTGATCCTCCTATGTGTTATTGCTTATATTATGGATATTAACTTGCCATTGTAAAGTGCATTGCATAGTGGTTGCGCAACCATAGTATCAGGGGCGAATGTGTTGAATATCGACTGGGCGGCAGAGGGCTTGCTAGTGGATATTCAAAATCCGTGCCCTAGTCCCTCATTCACCTGGTCCAGAGATTGCCAGGGGATGTTGGGTCGTAGGATTATCGGGGTACATCCGGAGTACACCCACTGGAGTGTTTAGGGTTATGCCGGCATATCGTGATCATGATCGTGGTTCGTGGATCGTAAATGAAGACCCAGTGAAGATTGGAGTATAGGGGTTATGTGAAATGTATCCTTTTAAATGTGTGGTTATTGAAGCTATCATTGTTTCTTGAATTGTTTAATTGCTATTGTTGTTTAACTGTATTACCTGTTGCATTGCACGCCCCGGGACCTTATCCCTCACTGGGCAATAGTGGTTGCTCATACCTCGCTAACATGTTTCAGGTGGCGCAGTTGGAGGAGTTGCATTAGTTGTTGTGTCTAGTTGCCTGAGGTGGACTATATTCTTGTTGATGAGAGTATGACTTGTTTTCTTTACTTTATATTCTATTTTGTAACCTAAGTGATATGTGTATATTATATAGTTTGCAAATTGAGGGATAGATGTTGTAGTGGTGGATTTAGAACCATGGCATGTAATAACTTATATTTCTGCTATTAGCTTCTTCGCATGCTTAGGAGTGAATGACTGGTTGTTTTCAATTTCTAAGAATACTTAAAAGCTATCATGGAGTGGCATGATAAGCAGTTTTGTAAAGAAGTTAAGTTATGAATGCATGTTTGTCTGTATCTAAACTGTTTGTATGTCTTAAGGCTCAGATGGCCTTAAAGATAAGATCTTTAGTTATAAATGAATGTCTTATTATGTTGTGGCTTTATTGAGTGTTTACAGGTTTTCAAAATGTCCACGGTACAGGGGAGACTCTGTCCGTGTGTCGGGTCCGGACTTAACCATTAGGAAAAATTTTGTGACCGGGCTTGGTATTGGGTTGAGAATAGCATGGTCATTAGAGCCTCCAGTCTCGTGAGGGATCGGGGCGTTACAAGAACTCTACTGAATGAATCCCTTCTCCAATAACTCTTGCAACTGAGTCTTCAACTCCTTCAACTCAGCTGGTGCCATCCGGTATGCTGATTTAGAAATAGATTGAGTACCGGGAATAAGATTGATCACAAACTCCACATCTCTCTCTGGCGGTAACCCTGGCAACTCGTCGCGAAATACATTGGGATATTCCCGAATAATAGGGACTTCCTCTAGCTGTAACTTATCAGATGGTTTGTTGATCAAATAAGCTAGATAACCCGAACATGTAATACCCCGATCCCTCTCGAGACCGGGAGTTCTATGAATCAATCTAATCACAACCCAAACCAAACCCGGGCATAAATTTTTAGGAAAAACGGACGGAGTCTCCCCTGTTTCTAGGCGAAATGTAAAAACCTGCGACAGCATATAAGTGGACCAATACCATGTCCAAACATTCAACCACTTCAAGGCCACCCGAGCCTTGGTTCTCAACAACTAAACACAGCATATAAATATACATTTCCAGTTTAAAACTAACCTATCTCTTTACATCTTTTACAAGAACATTCAAGCTTGACATTTAATCCATACTAATCTACTGCACAAAATATACTATCATACCTTCTCACTCTTTTCTTTAGACAATTACAAACATGCAACGGGTTAACTATACTACTGAATACATAACTAACTTATCAATCTACCTCAACTACTTAGCTAGATTAAATTACATTTCTTTTAACAATAAATACATATAACATATGAACATACATCTTTACATCTTTGACAGCTCAAGCCACAAAGCACGCAAGACAACTCTTCAGGCCCGAACTAACACAAAATCACGAACTTTCCAGCCAACATGACATTTCCTGAAATGTGGTGGTGAGGAGTGAGTATACACAACACGTATACTCAGTGAGGGCGAGACAGATATCGAGTTGGAGAGCAAGAAGATCGTGCAATGCAAATAAACACAGTTAAGCAATAAAGACAATAAGAAAACATTCAATACAAACAACAATACTATAAATAATCAAGAAAGCATTAACACAGTCCTTTAAAGCTGTACCACACTCTGAAGGCTGTGGTTCACTCATACGAGCAATGTACCATTTCAGGAGCGATACATCAATCTCGAGCTTGATGTTGACAACGATGACAATAAGTGCGCATCCACCTTATAACACCAGTTTGGAATACCCCGGAAGTATCCATCAATTCTACGACCCAAATCTCCCTGGGAGGCAACCCAAGCGAGAAAGGGAATAGCAGCGGAGCTAGAGCAACCAACACTGGCAACCCGAGGCTACCCAGAGATGCCCATCACTCACGCGCGAGACACTATGCAATGCAAGACTCAATACAAGGCAATAAATGAGCGATAGTACAACAATATAAACTAGTGACAACAAACGAGATACCAAGCAATCACAATCAATACTAGCATTCAACTAACTTTTCAAGCATAACAAGCAATAATAAGCAACAATAACAACATTTAAACAAGTAACGGCAGTTCAAACACGAAAACAACAAATATCACTATTCAACCCCAACTACCAAGGACAATTACGAGCAAACGAGCTACGGGATTAGGAAACCGATTTCACTACATTCACTCAGGCACTACATGGCACATTTCTATGTCTCTAAACTTCACTTTCTCACCCGAGACCTGAAAGTCCACCTAATGCGTTTGAACTATAGCTATGCTAACCGGTCATTCAATCAACGCCACAACAGCGCCAAAAGTGCTTCCACGCCCTCAATTACGAAACCCCCAACTCAATTCGAGCACGGTCAACTTTTGGTCAAACGACCCCTTTACGTTTCTTTGTATAATTTCCAATTTTAACAAAGGCCGATACGTTTTTATTTCACATTTTATTTTTCTATCACTAATGGCACCTATCCAAATCAATCAATTGCAATTCAGATCGGAATCCAAAATTCTAGGAAGTACTATTCATAAATCACTATTCAGGTTCTTTCCCAAGTTCAAATACGGCGTTTCAACCATAAAAAATGCTAAAGAACTATCAAACAATGCTCTACGAACTCAAAGGAAGCTATATCAAGCAATTACATGCATTATAACATATTATATATCAAATCTAAAAATTTGATACAAAATTCAAATTCGAATTTAAATGCACAAAAGCGTGAAAACCCTCACAGAGATTGAAGAGGAAGGTTTGCCCAAACCCTAGCCAAGCTCCAAGATCAAATCCAAGCATAATTTGTAGGAGAAAATTGAAGAAAAATATTTTATTTTGCCTTCCTCTACCTCACGGCCATGGGAGGGACATAGAGGGAAATTTTGCATTTGTTTTTGAGTTTATTTTGCTTTGTTTTTAATTTATAAGGTGACAAGGGCAAAATGGTAAAAAGACAAGGTCAAAGTCAAGTTAAAAATGGTCAAATTAGTTTATTTTGATGCCATTTAATCCAATTCAAGTTAAAACAATGCAATTAATGAAAAACAACTAAAACTAGTTAATTTAAACTAGAAACATTATTTACGAAATTTGAGAAATATTTCTCTAACTCTTATTTTTGAAATTCTACGATCGAACGGTCACTAATCGATCACTAATAAAGTGATGAACAATAATATAAAACTTTAATTCTTTGAAAAGTAGAAGAGTAGAATAGTTTAAAATTAACTCATGCTCGGAATTACTCTTCTCATTTAATTGAAAACCGAAAAATTTAATCCAAGAAAATTAAAACCAATTTTTAAAATAATCAAAATAGTCAAAGTAATCAATATTCATTTAAAATAAATTAATTTAACTATTCCTAGAATATTTTAAAGAATTATGAAGTTCATGTTAAGTTACAAATGAACAAATAAATATAAACATGCAATCAAGTGAAATTAAATATTAGCATTTAAGATGACAGTTAATTGATCACAAGAGAATAAATTCAATTACTACAATTATTAGAAATAGGTAATAATCTTTTAATCAATTAATATAAATCCTTTCCAAATTCTTCTAAAAGAAATAGCAAAACAGTGAAAATTAGATGATTTAACTAATTAAACATTTAATCAAATGCAGTCAAGTGCTAATAAATGCATGCCGGGTTCGGGTTATCACAGAACACCTCTTACTCACCAACTTAACGGCTTTAGTTGCTGAGATAACAAAACTCGTCTTTGCATCCCGATTCCCTACTACCTCAACTACTGGCTGATCTGGCAAACAAAACTGTACTACCTTGGTTTTACAGTTCAACTAGGCATCATACTTAGAAAGCCAATCCATACCCAAGATAACATTATACCCCCGGATAGGAAATAAGATAAGGTCCGAAGGAAAATTATGCCCCTTAACATGTATTATACAATCTTTACAAACTAGGCCAGTAACATACTTATCAGTCAAAGAGGTACTAATCTCAACCACATAAGGCAATCTTTCAGGTTGCAAATTAACTCGTTGCACACAAGCAGGAGTAATGAAAGAATGTGTAGCACCAGAATCAATCAACACTTTAACAAGTTGATCAAGTATAAGGAAGTTACCTTCCACAACTACAGTCTCCTCAGGCATCTCCTCTAAGTCAACTGCGTAGGCCCGAGCCTGAACCCGCTGCTACTGTGGTGCACTGGCCGCAGGTCGGCCCTGATAACCCTAAGTCGCTGTCCGACCCTCAGTCCTTGAATACCTAGGGCAATCCCTCGCCCTGTGCTGATTGCTACCACATCCTAAACACGTCCCTGCTTTCACCCTGCAATCGGCCTCCCCATGCCCCGTGCGGTTGCAGTGAGTACACTGCGGTGATGACGCACTTACACTGCCCGTGGATGAACTAGAAGCTGAAGGAACAGTTGAACCAGTCTACTGCTGAGGCCTTACCAAACTAGGCATGTACTGACCCTGAGACTGGGCTGGCCTGAACTGGGACTGAACCTGATATGACCCCTGCTGAAACTGAGGCTGATAATAACTCTGCTGCCCCTGTGGCCTAAAAGAACCCTGCTGAACTGGTGGCCTGTACACAACCTGCTGTACGGGAGGCCTAAACATACTCTCCTGATACTGCGGCTGATACGGCCTCTTACTGGGCTGACTAGAAACAAGCTGATCCCCATTCCTCTTCTCTAGTCTAGAAGCTGCCTCAAAAGCGTCAGTGAATATATCATACCGATTCAGAGCCATCACATCCTGAATCTCGAGCCTCAACCCCAACATGAATCTACGAGTCCTCCGCTCTTCATCAGCCACATACTCCGGTGCATAACGGGACAATCAAGTAAAGGTGGCCTCATACTGAGCCACTGAAGCATCTCCCTGCACTAAGGCTAGAAACTCTACCTCTCTCCATTCTCTCGCGATCCTCGGGACATACTTTGCCCGGAAAGCCAACAGAAAGGCACTCCAAACATATGGAATACCCTGAGTCGCCCAGCTAGTTCTCACTGTGCACCACCATTCTTCTGCCTCATCATCTATCAAGTACACAGCAAAGGAGACTTTCTGCTCATCGATATAGTCAAGAGGATCATAAATCTTCTCCAACTTGCTAATCCACGCCTCAGCCTTCCTATCATCCGGCTCCCCGTGATATCTCGGTGGATGATACCCTAAGAACTCTTTCAGGGTACCACGCCCGTGGTTTCCACCCTGCACATTCAACAACTGAGCCTGCCAAGCCTGAGTCTGGGCAGCCTGCCCTGCTAACAACTGAGCCTGTCCGGCCACTAACTCAGCAATCCTCTCCATAGCTGCCCCCAAACAGTCATCACCCCTATCACGGCCCGGTGCTGCAATACCAGGAGTCTCATCAGTCATCTCAGGCCAACCTCTGGTTCTCGGTCTACCCGTCATTCTACTAATCAAAGAGTTAGCACAGGTTATAGCACGTAAACAGGTTATGAACAACTATTAACACAAAAACAACAAAGTCATATAAAACACATAAACAAATTGATCACATAATAACATAAGTACTAAATCACATAATCACTTAATCATTTAATCATATCAATACATAGATCACTTTTCTTTCTTTTCATACATACTTTCATGCTAAGACCATTACCCACATTCCGAGAATACCCCGGCTGACAACTAACACGCGCTCTGATACCACTTAAATGTCACGCCCCAACTCGACCCCACCTACGATCACTCAGGACGCAACAGAATTTCTGCAGTATAACGATAGTGAATAGGATACCAAGGCTCTAAACCAACCTCCATAGGACATCATACATCAACTCCATAAATCGTACAACAAACAACTACGCAATAACATAACAACATACATCATAATATGACATTCCTCGTTATATGCCTCCATTCCAACATAATACATGAACCTTAATATACATTACAAAATCATATTGAGCCAACCTAGCAACCTAATCATAAACAAAAGGAAGGCTACTAAGACAACATCAACTAATTCATTATCTTTTCAACATCTTTTACATTATGAACTACAAAGCATATAAAAGTCTACTAAGTTAATTTACAAGATAGTAAAACAATACAACATCAAGGATAAGACTCCGGAACATAAGACTCATCCACGTAAGGCACATTTCCACATTCTCCTCTTCAGGAGGCACGTACCCGTAATCCTGCGAAAGTACACCCGTAGGCATGCAATAATAGAGAGTGAGCTTATATAAAATAAGTCCAGCGAGGATCCGATAGATCTCTACAGTATTCACTATGCTCATTGGATTTAATCCTTTGAGCAAGTAAACACACAATATCATCAATAGTACTATCATCACATAATCTATAATGACCATTCAATAAAGGATACACTAGTTGATGTAGCTCCAATCACCATCACGATCATAACAGCCTTCTTGTGACTCCCATGTACTCACGCACCCGAGGTACCCCAATAACCTCTCCCTTCATGACACCTCCGTCATGCGAGCTGGAGGCAGTCTCTGGTAGTCATGTCGTTGTCAACCTGACAGACCGATGCTGCCTGAGAGGTGGCACACACATACCAAAGACTCAACAATAATAATAAACATCAATCATTCATAGCAGGACAGTCTAGCAGAACTGCCTACCTCCCGGCATCAATCATCAATCAATAATCATCAATCATCATCAATAATCATATTATCATCATAATAACATCAATAATCAATTTAACAACAAATAACTAAGTTAGATGACAAAGTAGGTCATCCAACCGGACATGCATTAAACACACAATCAAACCCTAGTTTACCCATCAACAACTCACCATTCAATCACTCAAACCACACCCGATCAACTAAGGCTCAATTCAATAATTTAAAGAAAGATAACCTAAACTTCAAATAATCATATCTTACATTCTACTAATCCAAACAACCCTAAATCAGTTTCAAACACTCACCCACTCGATCACCTACATTGGCCCTCTCGGAAACCAACCAAGACACCTCAAAATCAAGCCAAACAACCCTAAAACCTCAAGGCACCTAGGCTGAAATTTCCAAATTTTCACCCAAACATCGTAATCAAAAATTCTGCATTATAACGGCGTTACCACGTAATTAACAAATTTTTAAAAATCGACGGCAATCGATTCCAACCACAACAACTCAAAATAATCCTCAAAAAGTCATTCTATCAACTTTAAATACCTGAAAATAAATAATTTCGCTACAATGGCTCAAATCTCATAGTAATACACATAAACGGTTCCTAGCCTGCATGGAGCAATAATCTAACATCATTAACATTCTAACGGTTCAAAATGCAGTTATGAGCAAAAACAAAAAAATGAGTTTTGAGATCCAGAATTTTTCTCTCACCTTTGATGCGATAAAAGCCTAGGAATGCGTGCAATGCGTGCCCAACAAGCGAAATCCAACTCGGCACGAAGTTCTACGGACAAAAACTAGGTTTTTCTTTGAAAAATTGCTTTGAAAACCTTGAAAACTCTTTTCTCTTTTCTCTCTTCTTCCTCTCGGCAATGTGTGTGCAAATGAAGGTGTTTTTTTGCTTTGCTTGTGTGTGTTGGTGATATATGCATGCAAGTCAACATTTAATGAAAGTCAAAGTTGATTTAACTTAGTATTTTTAGTGTTTTCTTGACTTTAAATGCATTTTATTGATCACCAAAGTTCAAAACAATTATTCAACACCCAAGATAGCTCAAGTAGGTTATTTTTAGGTGACAAGAAGTTTTACAATCGAACAATTTTACCCGAGTCGGCTTAAAACTCAATTTTTGCAAAAGTCGGTGTAAAAACCCTAATAAATTCTTAAGCCGATTTTAAAACCGTTTTAATCAAACATAGGTCTATTAAAGTCTGTGGACTAGGTCTAGAAGGGTTAAAAAAACCAGTTTCAAAATTTTAGCGGACGTGTTTCGAAAATACTATTCATTGAAAATCGACGATAAAATTTCTGACTCCGTTTTTTATGAAAATTTCATGAATGCACATTTAGCATGTTCTAGGAGTATTGATACTAAAATTACCACATTCTAAGTCACATAGAACATAGACAGGTTAATTCACGCAAAATGAGATAAAGCACGCAAAACGAGATAACATTGAAAAGTGGGGTTTCACAACAGGAGAGCACACCTCGAATGTAACACTTATTTCAGTCTTATCGTCCCCCTTATTAGGCTTTCAGTGAAGTGAGGGAAGAAGGGTTCTTATAAGAGAATAAGGTACCGTTCGAACCCCTTATTCGCAAGGGTTCCTCACTTAAGTAAGGGTGATAACGGGAAGAGAGAAGATATCTATTAGCTAGGTTGGTGGAGGTCCTCAATCGATCTCTAGCTGTGTCTATGCCATATCTGTCTCAAGTGTTAGTTTTCTGCGGGTGAGGAGTTGAAGGGCCATGTTTAACAATGTTGTCCACTGGAACCCATTCCATGGCTTTGGTGCCTTCGGCTTTGCGGAGGTTATCATGGAGGTTTCAGTCAACCCTTCTTCCTCCTTAATCTTTAGCTGAACAGGAGTTCACGGAGGTGTAATGAGTTGGGATAGATCGAACTTTCCTACTTCGGGCTTTGTTACCAGAGGATGCCGCTTCATCAGCTTTGCGCTCATGTGAAATGACTAAATCCCGATAGTCTTCTCTTCTCTACTTCATGCATTGCCACTTGATATACTCTTGCATTTCGATCATGCAATAGCTTTGGTCAGGGTCTTCTAGAGGTGATTCTTCAACTGACTCGCAAGGTATAGAGTTGACAGCTATGGTCACTTCTGTGAGTAGACGTATCATAGGTCCCAGCCCAGTGGGAAGGCCAGTGGACCACTGTGGATGAGGTATCATTCGAGGTGGAGCTAGAGCCACCATGTTTCTTCTATGGTAAAGGACAAGATAATCAAACTTTCCTAATGGGTCTCCGAGAATGTCTACCTCAGGATCTCCAGCTTCATATCGTTCTTGTCATTTTTACTGATAAGTTTTATTCTTTCTCGGCTTATGTGATACCCCAAAATGGGCACATATTTAATAGTATTTAATTGCATTTATTACGTGTTATCTTAAATGGTAGCTGTGAGAACCCGAGCATTCATTACATGTGTATTCATTTATTTTAATCATTATTTGAAAAATAATATGTGCATTTGCATGACTTATTTAGTGTTTTAAAATTTAAAATTGCATTTAAAGTTCATTTAAATTGCATCTTGTTGACTTTCACTTTCTTTGACTAAACTAGTTGACTTTTCATCTACATTGACCAACTAGGACAAGGTGGAATTTTTTAAAATGTTTAATGAAAGGCAAACGTGGGATTAGAAAAAAAAAATGCAAGGTTAAGTTAGTCAAATTTTGGGTCAACTTTGGAATTAAATCTGAACCAATTGGGGAAGATTTAGGTAGCAAATTATATATGGTTGGAAAGCTCTATGAGTCTAGTTTCTAAGGCTTCAAACCGTTCGTGAATTGGAGTTTTCTAGAAGAAGTTATGGCCGTTTTCGTAAGGTTGCGCAGGGCTGTTTTGGTTGACGCGGGTTTGACCGAAGACTTGACCTTTGACTTTCATTAAAGCTTATAAAACACCAAAAAAAAATCCCAAAATTGCTCATCTTCTTCTTGCTTCAGCCGTGACCAGTCTAAACCCTAGGAATAGTAGATTTTTCACTATTTTGCTTATATCTTGAGCTAGAAGCGGAACCAAGACGCAAACCAAGCATTTTTGGACTCGTGTCGACGTCTAGCATCATTCTACCGATCGTTTTTGCCTTTATTTTGCGAAACAAAGGTGAGGGAATTTTTTTTCAAATCTTCCAAAATTTATTTTTACGTCATAAAATGCTAGGATTGCATTTGTATCTTGCTAAATAGGTGTTAGAGAAGACTTTACCGATTAATTTCTTATATAGAACATATTTTGTTGAAATTGGCTATTTTGAGTTGTTCAATGATTTTTATGCCTAAGTTGTGTTTAATCTTGATTCTTAGCTTTTATATAATGCTCATATATGTTAATGAACCTATCTAGCATAATAAAATAACTTGAGATTGCAAAATGGAGCAAAAAAAGTAGAGAATGTAACTTGCTGAATTTTTCTGTTTTTGGGCGTTTAGGGGCTGTTTCGTTGGGCAATTTTTGTGCACCCATTAGATTGCTTATTTTATGCTATTATATGGTTTATAAGCCTTCTATTAGATAGGGAAAAATGTTGGTAGTTGGAGGGTCATGGTGGTTTGGGTGGAATAAGCTAAATTGTTGGTGTTTTTGAGTTGAAATGGTTGGTTTAGGTGCAAATGTGTGCTCCTGTGTGGTGCGTAATCTCTACGCTTGTAATGGTGACCTTTGGGCTGCCTCGGAGTTATAATAGTAGCATGCTAAGGTTGTGTAGTGATAGGTGGAAGTTAGAATGACTTTGATTGCATAAGTTGCTATAATTGAGCTAGTATTGCCTACTTAACTATTGTTCTCGTTGTTATATTTGGTTGTGAATCACGTCCATGAGGTTCTTGTGATAAATATGTGTTCTATTACATGCTAGGTGGATCTATTGAGCCAAACTTGCGTCATGGAAACTGGTAGAGGTGAGGGAGAAACATTTATTTGCATTTCTTTGAATGTTAGGGTTTGTGTTGAATTTTGTAATTGTTGTATATTGTGATATAAATGCTTATGAATGCTTCCAAAACCTTCTAAAATGATTAGTGAACATTCTTTTGCAAGCTATTGGCATAGTTTATGGCTAGATTTTGAAATGACAAGTTAAAGAAGATAATGAATAGTATAAATTTTAAGCTTTTGATAAAATGTGCTTTCGGGTTTGATTCAATACTATAGTTAGGTGCTATAGATATTAATGAAGATAGTCTAATGACCCCATGTAGTTTAATTGCTCGGAACTTAGCTAAAACACGAAATAACCGACTTTTTAAAAGGGGTTTCGGGGTTAATGCTAATCCGGGTAGAATTGAGCTTCACATTTGGTATTTTTAGGCTACCTAAGTGCTATAGAAGCTTTGCTAACCCTTGTTTGAAGCCTGGTTAAGGTATGTGTAGTTCAAAGCTATAAGAGGGAAATTGGGGCATTTGGGGTAATTGTGGGTAATTAAACGTGTTTGAGGGTTGTAAGGGTACCTTAAGGGCTAATTAGAAGATTGGTATAGCTTCCCCTTGAATTTGAATCACTAACATGAGTTTGGAAGGAAAATAGCTTGAATAACAAAGGGGTTTAAGTGCAAATTCAGTTGTTTCACGCTTCTAAGACCATGGCATGACTCCTTGTGTGTTTAAATGTGGTTTCTAGTTGTTTGGAGCTTTTGGTATAGTTCTATGTGTATCTTGAATATGCCCCTTTGTAAAACTGCTTAATTGCTTGTGTAAATTACTTCTATTCTAACTGCTTCGAGGTCAACCTACTTTGTTGATCCTCCTATGTGTTATAGCTTATATTGTTGATATTGACTTGTCATTGATAAGTGCATTGCATAGTGGTTGCGCAACCATAGTGTCAGGGGCGGATGTGTTGAATATCGGCTGGGCGGCAGAGGGCTTGCCGGTGGATATTCAAACTCCGTGCCCTATTCCCTCATTCGCCTGGTCCGGAGATTGTCAGGGGATGTTGGGTCGTAGGATTATCGGGGTACATCCGGAGTACACCCACTGGAGTGTTTGGGGTTATGCCGGCTTATCGTGATCGTGCTCGTGGTTCGTGGATCGTGAATGAAGACCGGTGAAGATTGGTGTATAGGGGTTATGTGAATTGTATCCTTTCAAATGTGTGGTTATTTAAGCTATCATTGGTTCTTTAATTGTCTAATTGTTATTGTTGTTTAACTGTATTACCTGTTGCATTGCACGCCCCGGGACTTTATCCCTCACTGGGCAACAGTGGTTGCTCATACCTCGCTAACATGTTTCAGGTGGCACAGTTGGTGGAGTTGCCTTAGCTGCTGTGTGATTTTTGTCTGAGGTGGATGTGCTTTCTGGTTGCTATGTGAAGAAGTTGTTGTTCTATGTATAATCTATTTTGGGGCTTTAAGGCTCATGTATGTATTTGAGTAATATGTAAGCTTGAAGTCTGATAATGTAGTAGCAGTGATAATTCTATGGCTTGTAATAACTTATATTTCTATTTCTAGTTGCTCTGCATGCTTGGGAGTGAATGGCTTATGGTAGAAATGTTTTATCTTTTAATTATGTTTTATTGATATCCTAGAATGTCATGGCTACTAGACTATGTGGTAAACAAAGTTACTTGCATGCTTGTGTGGTTTTGGAACTGTTGTTTGCTTCAAGGCTCGGATGGCCTTGAATCTTTACATATATAGCCATGGAAAGTTTGTTTACCTTGTAGTTACCTTATTTGAGAGTTTACAGGTTTTCAGAATGTCCACAATACAGGGGAAACTCTGTCCGTTTTTCCCTAAAATTTTGTGACCGGGTTTGGTTGGGTTGAGAATAGCATGGTTACTAGAGCCTCCGGTCTCGTGAGGGATTGGGGCGTTACAGCTTAGGCTTCTGTTCTCTCTCGGCTTCGAGCTTGAGATCAGTTTCTTGTGCATTTTGGAAACAATCATCACAGTCATAGATGTCCTACCATATGTGGCCTGATTCAGTCTTCTTTTGATAAATGGGTGATCCATCCAAAGAGTAGGCGATGATGGGAAATTCAGAGGCTACAGCGGGCCGAAGTGTTCCATTCTTGATTTGAGGGGCAAGAGCAGTAAGTGTGAATGCTGGATGATATTGTGTTGTGCTAGTAGGCTGAGATGGTTTCGATTATGAGGGGCCTGCCGAGCGAACCATGTTGATTTCAGGGAGATCATTCTCTATTTTCAATTCTCAAGTGAACTTTGGTTCCAGGTGGCGTGATAAGCTGAGATGGGTCGTCTGTTGTTGCTGTTGATTTCATTACTAGAAGGTCCTGCATTGTTGATGTTCCTATGCGGCGGGAGGGGATTTTGGATTACATTTGGCTTACTTTCATTCTCAAGTTCAAAGCGTAGTAGGTGTTGTTCTCGGAGATCTTAGATCTTGTGTCTTAAAGCGAAACATCTGTCAGTCATATGACCTGAACTTCTCCTCCTTTCGGATAGGTTTCTGTTCTTTTGGTTTGTAACCTCCTCGGGATAGTGCTCGTTCCTGACTGTTCCAGTAGCGACTACAGTGCATGTATGTCAACCAGGCGTCCTGATTTGACTTTATCTTCCACTCACTCACCTACTATGACCAGGTCTGCGAAACTTGACGTAGTGTGCCTGATAAGGTGGGAGTAGTATGGATCTTTCAATGTGTCGAGAAAAGTACCAACCATCTCTTTTTCAACCATCGGGGGTTTGACCTGTGCTGCAAGTTCCCCCAATCGTTGGGCGTATTCCCTGAATGACTCGCTCCCCTTTTTCTGCATACGTTGGAGCTCGAATCTGTCCGGTGCCATTTCAGTGTTGAACTTTTATTGTGACAAGAAGGAAGTGGCTAGGTCATACCATGTTCGGATTCGGCTATGGTCTAACTGGACGAACCACCTCTGGGCAGGGCCGGTCAGACTTTTTTTGGAATTGTTGGATGAGTAGTCTTTCATTATCGCCGTATAAACATATTTCTCCACAATAGACTTTCAAATGGGAAAAAGGACAGCTTGTTCCATCATATTTGTCTAAGTTTGGAGTTTTGAACTTGTGGGGGAGTTTCATATCCAGGAAAAAACACAGGTCAAAGAAACTGGTACTGCCATAAGAGTCGATCCCCTGTAGGCTTTTGACCTTTTCTTCTAAACTCTCTAGCTAATTGGCTACCTTCTTTTCTTCGGCTTTTTTTTTCAACTTGTCATCCTGATTACCCTCTTGGGACTCTGGGATGGTGATGTAAACTGCATTCTAAGCGGTGACGGGAGGATTGATGGTGACCTAAGAAGATCTTGGTCCTATTTTGAATCTGTCTATTTGAACTTATACAAATATGGATACTGGGTCTATTGAAAATATAAAAGATACCGCTATTCCCACAACTGCCACTCCTCTAACTGTATTGCTGGGAACTGGCATTAGAACTCCACAGGCTTATATGCCTTAAAATAGGACTCGAAATGCATCTTAAACTGCTTCGTTTGGACCGTTTAGCTTGTTTAGACAGTTAGACACGCTAGGATAGAAAAAGTAGCCTAGTTACTTTAGGCCTCTTAGCCAAGGTTTTACAAGTATGCCTTGTATGCTTGGTATGAAACTTATTCCTTATGCCCTTCTTTAGCTATTACACTCGTTAGCATATTATTAATTGTGGTAGAACCTGGTGAACCTGGCGTGTATGGCACCCCGATCCCTCTCGAGACCGGGAGTTCTATCAATCAATCTAATCACAACCCAAACCAAACCCGGCCATAATTTTTAGGGAAAACGGACGGAGTTTCCCCTGTTTCTAGGCGAAATATAAAACCTGCGATAGCATATAAGTGGACCAATACCATGTCCAAACATTCAAAACCACCTCAAGGCCATCCGAGCTTCGGTTCTCAACAATTTAAACTCAGCAAGTATACATACATTTCCAATTTAAAAGCTAACCTATCTCTTTTCATTTTTGACAAGTACATTCGAACTAGACGCTTAAACCATACTAAGCTACTGCATAAAATAAACGATCATGCCATTCTAACTCTTTTCCTTTGGACATTACAGACATGCATTGAAGTTAAGCTATGCTAACTGATTACATAAACTAGCTTATCAATTCACCTCAGCTACTTAGCTAAATTTAAATTACATTTCTTTTGACAATAAATACAAACAACATATGAACATACATCTTTACAAACTTCGACACTCAAGCCACATAGGCATCCAAGACAACTCTTCAGGCAACGAACTTTCATGAAATCACAAACTTTCCAGCTAACATGACATTTCTTGAAATGTGGTGGTGAGGAGTGAGTATACACAACACGTATACTTAGTGAGGGCGAGACAGATATCGAATTGGAGAGAAAGAAAGTCGTGCAATGCAAATAAGACAGTTAAGCAAGATAATTGATAAATAAGCAATCAAGACAAACAATCAATATAATAAGCAAATACTGAAAACATTTACACAACCATTCAAAGCTATACCACACTCTGAAGACTATGGTTCACTCTTGCGAGCAATAGACCATTTTACGAGCGATACATCAATCTCGAGTTTGATGTTGACAACGATGACAATAAGCGTGCAACCACCTTATTACACCAGTTTGGAATACCCCGGAAGTATCCATCAATCTACGACCCAAATCTCCCTAGGAGGCAACCCAAGCGAGAAAAGGGAATAGCAGCGGAGCTAGAGCAACTAACACTGGCAACCCGAGGCTACCCAGAGAGGCCCATCACTCACGGGCGAGGCACTATGCAATGCAAGACTCGATACAAGGCAATAAACGAGCGATAGCACAACAATACAAACTAGTGACAACAAACGAGATAACAAGCAATCACAATCAATACTAACATTCAACTAACTTTTCAAGCATAACAAGCAATAATAAGCAACAATAACACCAATTAAACAAGTATATCAAGCAACACTAAGCATTCTTATTGCATAATATCAAGATAACAAGCAAAATCACAAATCGGCCGCAACTATCAAAACACTACCATTTCCAAACGAGCCACGAGTTCTGGAAACCAACTTCGCTAATCCTCCTAGGTCACCATAAGGCACGTCCAAGGACCCCGAAACCCTACTTTACCCTAGAATTCGCACTAAGCCCCGATTTCTCCCTTTGCTCGTTTGAACAACAACTATACCAACCAAACACCCAACCAACGCCATAATCGCACCAAAAGTGCTTCCATGGCCTTCCGAAACAATGCCAACACGCAAAAAGAGAAAATGCCAAACTCGACCTAAATGACCCCGACTTTCACCAAGGCATAATTCTCATTTTTTCCATTACGCAACCCAAACAAACCATACATTTAGGCGTTCTAACATACCTAGCAAATTTCTACATCAACGGACAGCATAACGGAGCAACTTCATCGTTTCAAGGATTTACTATTCACAAAATACTATTCATTATACAATTTATATTTCAATTTCAATATTCAACCGCAGAAAATGTTAAAAAGCTATAAATACATGTTCTACGATTGCTAGAGAATATTCTTTAAGCCTCTAAATGATCAAAATAACAATATACGGATAAAACTCAAAAATTAAAGTTAACACATAAAACTTTCAAATGCGCAAATAGACATCAAACCCTCACCTTAGACGCTCCTAGATGCTAGGAAAACCATGCTGGATGCCTCGGAAACCACCCCGCAAAAGCTCTCGCGATGAAATTGAAGTTTGAAGTTGAAATGTTTTTTTTTTCTTTTTCCTCCATGGTTTCAGCCATGGCTCTTTATTTTTCTGGTTTTGCTTCTTTTGTTTCGTATTTCATACTTGAATAAAAAATGACAAATGGTCAAAGCTTCGGTCAACCCGCTAAACCAAAACAGCTATGCACGACCTTACGAAAACGGCCATAACTTCTTCTAGAAAACTCCAATTCACGAATGGTTTGAAGCCTCAGAAACTAGACTCATAGAGCTTTCCAATCATATATAATTTGCTACCTAAATCTTCCCAATTGGTTCAGATTTAATTCTAAATTTGACTAACTTAACATTGGATTTTTTAATTTTTAATCCCAAGTTTGCCTTTTATTAAACATTTCAAAAATTCCTACCTTGGCCTAGTTGGTCAATGTAGATGAAAAGGCAACTAATTTGGTCAAAGAAGGTGAAAGGTGAATAAAATGCAAGTTAAATAAACTTTAAATGCTATTGAAGACATGCCAGGGTCGGGGTATCACATCCTTCCCCCCTTAAAATAATTGCGTCCTCGCAATTCTTCTTCTAATAGAACTCAACATGATCTGAAATCCAATTCTGACTAATCTTCACCGGTTGAAGAATCCTGTTGACACGAATACCGAAAAAGAATAAAATTCCAACCAAAAGCGCCGAGATAATACCAATAAAGACCTAAGAAAAGATATTGTAGATAAAATCACATCACATATTAATGATAAGAAGAATACCCCACGCATGAATCTCCAATAGAAGTCTAACTATTACTGCCTGAGAATTCCTAAACAAGAAGCCAAATAAAGGCTCAAACAAAGGTTCCATCCAGAGGTCCAAATAAGTACCCCACTGGTCATGAATTTCATAGAAGAATTCCCTGATAAGAGTGCTGAAGAAAATACTAAGAAACCCAATCAAATATACTTCAAAAGTTCCAAAGAAGCCTTCCAAATAATAACCCCATGGAACAACCAATTAGATTCCGAGTTTTGCTATAAAATGCCGAGAGGAACGTCAAAGGAAATAGCAGAGAAGATATAATGTGCCCAATAAGACAACCAAGTTGAATAACAAACATAGTTTCCCAGATGGACGAAAACTCCAAGGATAAACACCGAATTGGTGAACAATATACCGAAACCAAACTCTGAGGCCTCTTCATTGTTTGCCAAGTGAGAACTTCATACGACTTTGCCAATAAGGAAAATACCAATAGAACGCCCAATAAGAATTTCAAAGAACACCAAAAGTAGTATTATTCAATAAGTCTGATAGGAACTCCAAATACTAAACCTACTGAGGAACACTGAAGAAGATATCTGAGACAATGCTCCAATAAGAAAGTAGCCAAGTTTGCCTAATAAATAAATACTAAATAATTGGCCACTGAGAATTCCAGAAATTACCATTGAAGAATTTCCAATTAGGGATGCCAGTATCACACCAATAAAGACCGAGACACATATACCCTAGATAATACTGCGTAGTAAGGCTGAATGAAATCCCCAATAGCCAAATCCACCGAGAAATGCCAACAGAAGTCTCCAAAGAATACCCATTAAGAAAACCAAAGAATGCTCCAAAGAACAACCAAATAAAACCCCAAGAGAAAGCTACTCTTCACAACTGTTAATCACAGAGGAAGACCTTAGGGATTCGCCAATAATCGAGCTCCAAAAGCAAACACCAGCTCCCAAATAAAGGCTAATTAAATGCCATTCATTGCCTGCCAACCCATACACCTTTAGAGGCTAGCTGTGAACCACTTTCTTCAGGGGAGGAAGAGGACTTACTTACCATTTCCATAAGACATGTATGAATGCCAATATATCACAGTTATACATATGCCTTAAGCTATTATGCCAGCAAGTTTACAAAAGAGTTTATTCAACAAAGTCACTCAAGCATAACAATCAAGTCAAGCACAACATAATCAATTTCAAATCACGGCACAACCAATTCAAGACATTCCAATACACACATTACAAGTAATACTCCAAGCAAATAACAATTCACGAGGTCTATTAGATTCACAATACCAATTCGATAGGTCAATTCAATGCACAACTAGACATTTTACTTCACTTAGCACACAATTAACACATAACACATAACTATATCACATAGGAGCACACATTCATGTCAAGACACATAATCTCACATACAAGCATACACTTTCAAGACATACTTAACAAGCACACATTCAAGGACCACTACCCACCAGACCGAGGACCCTGTCCAGGCTTATGAGCTAAACAAGCTCTGATACTACATGTGGCACCCCAATCCTTCTCGAGACCGGGAGTTCTATCAATCGATCTAATCACAACCCAAACCAAACCCGGCCATAATTTTTAGGGAAAACGGACTGAGTTTCCCCTGTTTCTAGGCGAAATGTAAAACCTGCGATAGCATATAAGTGGACCAATACCATGTCCAAACATTCAAAACCCCCTCAAGGCCATCCGAGCCTCGGTTCTCAACAATTTAAACTCAACAAGTATACATACATTTCCAATTTAAAAGCTAACCTATCTCTTTTCATTTTTGACAAGTACATTCGAACTAGACGGTTAAACCATACTAAGCTACTGCATAAAATAAACTATCATGCCATTCTAACTCTTTTCCTTTGGACATTACAGACATGCATTGAAGTTAAGCTATGCTAACTGATTACATAAACTAGCTTATCAATTCACCTCAGCTACTTAGCTAAATTTAAATTACATTTCTTTTGACAATAAATACAAACAACATATGAACATACATCTTTACAAACTTCGACACTCAAGCCACATAGGCACGCAAGACAACTCTTCAGGCAACGAACTTTCACGAAATCATGAACTTTCAGCTAACATGACATTTCCTGAAATGTGGTGGTGAGGAGTGAGTATACACAACACGTATACTCAGTGAGGGCGAGACATATATCGAATTGGAGAGGAAGAAAGTCGTGCAATGCAAATAAGACAGTTAAGCAATATAATTGATAAATAAGCAATCAAGACAAACAATCAATACAATAAGCAATTACTGAAAGCATTAACACAACCATTCAAAGCTATACCACACTCTGAAGGCTATGGTTCACTCTTACGAGCAATATACCATTTTACGAGCGATACATCAATCTCGAGCTTGATGTTGACAACGATGACAATAAGCGCGCAACCACCTTATAACACCAGTTTGGAATACCCCGGAAGTATCCATCAATCTATGACCCAAATCTCCCTGGGAGGCAACCCAAGCGAGAAAAAGGAATAGCAGCGGAGCTAGAGCAACCAACACTGGCAACCCGAGGCTACCCAGAGAGGCCCATCACTCACGCGCGAGACACTATGCAATGCAAGACTCGATACAAGGCAATAAACGAGCGATAGCACAACAATACAAACTAGTGACAACAAACGAGATAACAAGCAATCACAATCAATACTAACATTCAACTAACTTTTCAAGCATAACAAGCAATAATAAGCAACAATAACACCAATTAAACAAGTATATCAAGCAACACTAAGCATTCTATAGGCATAATATGAAGACAACAAGCAAAATCACAAATCGACCCCAACTATCAAAACACTACCATTTCCAAACGAGCCACGAGTTCTGAAAACCAACTTCGCTAATCCTCATAGGTCACCATAAGGCACGTCCAAGGACCCCAAAACCCTACTTTACCCTAGAATTCGGGCAAAGCCCCGATTTCCCCCTTTGCTCGTTTCAACTACAACTATACCAACCAAACACCCAACCAACGCTATAATCGCACCAAAAGTGCTTCCATGGCCTTCCGAAACAGTGCCAACACGCAAAACGAGAAAATGCCAAACTCGAGCTAAACGACCCCGACTTTCACCAAGGCATAATTCTCATTTTTTCCATTACGCAACCCAAACAAACCATGCATTTAGGCGTTCTAGCATACCTAGCACATTTCAACATCAACGGACAGCATAACGGAGCAACTTCATCGTTTCAAGGGTTTACTATTCACAAAACACTATTCATTATACAATTTATATTTCAATTTCAATATTCAACCGTAGAAAATGTTAAAAAGCTATAAATACATGTTCTACGATTGCTAGAGAATATTCTTTAAGCCTCTAAACGATCAAAATAATAATATACGAATAAAACCCAAAAATTAAAGTTAACACATAAAACTTTCAAATGCGCAAATAAACATGAAACCCTCACCTTAGACGCTCCTAGATGCTAGGAAAACCATGCTGGATGCCTCGGAAACCACCCCGCACAAGTTCTCGCGAAGAAATTGAAGTTTGAAGTTGAAATGTTTTTTTTTTCTTTTTCCTCCATGGTTTCAGCCATGGCTCTTTATTTTTCTGGTTTTGCTTCTTTTGTTTCGTATTTCATACTTGAATAAAAAATGACAAATGGTCAAAGCTTCGGTCAACCCGCTAAACCAAAACAGCTATGCACGACCTTACGAAAACGGCCATAACTTCTTCTAGAAAACTCCAATTCACGAATGGTTTGAAGCCTCAGAAACTAGACTCATAGAGCTTTCCAATCATATATAATTTGCTACCTAACTCTTCCCCAATTGGTTCAGATTTAATTCCAAATTTGTCCCAAAATTTGACTAACCTAACATTGCATTTTTTTACTTTCTAATCCCAAGTTTGCCTTTTATTAAACATTTCCAAAATTTTCCCCTTGTCCTAGTTGGTCAATGTAGATGAAAAGTCAACTAGTTTGGTCAAAGAAGGTGAAAGGTCAATAAAATACAATTTAAATGAACTTTAAATGCTATTGAATACATGCCAGGTTCGGGATATCACAGCGTGTCCCGTGCACGATATCGTTATTTCTCTATAAGGGTTTCTACATGTATAGGGTATTTCAATATCACTCTCGCTACCAGAAAAGAAAGAAGTAGGGCAAAAAAATAGCATGTATGTAAATAGATGGGCTCATGCTCTCCACCCCTCTCTTGATATAATAGTAGGAGTCCCTGCTATGGCATTATCTGACATTAAGACAAATATGAGGGGTTCTTCTGCTTCTACCCTATCAAGTTGAGGTCTCTCGAGCCAACTTGACTGGTTTATCGGTCCCCCCATAATAGCATTTGGCGAAGAATGAGAGGCTAATACATAGAGTAGGCAGCAGAAGCTCAACAAAGTTCCACCAGGGAATATTAAGAGTCACTGAAGATTATAGGACATCTGACTTTGTCGCGTCTTTGAGGCATTCCCCCCAAGGGAAGTTGTTTGTTCCAGTCACTAAGCGTCCTCCCTTTTGGGAAATGATTTAATTGCAACGAAGGGGACGCTGATAATGGGACGTTTAAGTTTTGTACAGGATTGAGTGTCTTTCTTTGGAGGCCCCCAATGCCTAACCTAATAGGGGATTCCCATAGATGGATCAAGAAAGTAAGGCTCTTATCTTTCAACGCCTTTTGTGGTTTGGGAGGAAATCTCTAGAGTCCGCCCGAAGAGATGAAGGAATGAATGCGTAAAGTTGAGAGTACACCATCTGGAAGCAGGGCTATTAGGGCCCAACTCAAAAATTTGAATGCTACTCTTTATGGTTCCAACCCATATTTTAAAATAAAGACTCTTCGGGATGCCCTTTTTCTCATTCTGCAGGAAGTACTAATCGTAGCTAGGTCAACGACTTCTTTTGGTATGGGTGTTGATGTGATCAATATTGTGTGTAAAATCGATGTTCAACCACCAAGTTAAAATACCCGCAAGTGCATGGATCTTTGCACTGTAGTGTGCTATAAGTGCGGAATCGTACCACAGGGAAGAGCGTTAGCAAGTTGGTGAAGTAGTGTGTGAAAGTATTTAAAGTGGTAAGTGATAGTTTGTACAGGGTGTTTGTTTTTAATCTATACTACAACTAAGTTAAGCTAACTAAATACGAATATGAGGGGTGGTGATCTAGGAGTTGAATATGTAAATGAGGCAATTAATCTAGGCTCGGTATCCAGGATTATCTGATTTAATGCAAGGGTTAAGCTATAAGCATTTAACCTAGTCAATTAACTTAGCTTATTAAAATACCGATTACTAACTGTGATGTAGGTGATATGCCACCTATGAGCATTGGAGCCATAGTATGGAACTGTCATTGCAACCTAGTGTAAAAGGCCTGTTTCGACTAAGCAATCAACTTCTCCTTACTCGGTCTAGAAACTAAGGTATAATTAAAAACATTACCTTAAGTTCATGGAATCTAAGGTTGTCAGGCTATTTTTGATTCACTATTAAAGCATAGATACATGGCATAAAAGTAAAGCAATCATAACATCTACTTAAAAGCATTACGTTATGAAAGACGATATTTAATAGTAAAACAATCATATATCTACTGAAAAGCTTTGGATATGAAAGACAATATTAAATTAAAACATGCCATGTATTGCATTTAAAGCGTATAATCTGAATCCAAGACCATATATTAAAAGACTAACATTTACAATATTCCCCCCTAGACATCAATATACTCATACATAATTAAAAAAGAGTTTTGTAAATAAAAGAGAGTCAAAAAAGGCTCCCCCGTATTGACGAATGCGTATTTCTAATCCTGAAAATTTGAGCAGAGGTCTGACGCAAAGTAGCTATTCGGGCAGAACCTATTTCCCCCGAATACGAACTACTAGGGTTGAGTTTCCCCTGAATAAGAGTTTTCCTATTAAAAGCTATTCGGGCATAACCTCCTCCGAATAATAACTACTCGGGTCGGACTTCCCCCTATTAGTAGCTATTCGTGCAAAATTTTTCCCGAATAAGAACTACCTAGGTGGGATTTCTCCCGTATCCTACTAATTAATTAAATACAACTATGACTAAAACTATCTAGAATTAACTCGAAAATTGATTAAAAATAAAAAAAATCTGAAATTAATTACTATTTTCAGAGGGAGGGTGGCTATTTATAGACAAAAAATTAGAGGGGCGCTCGAGCGCCAAAAGGGCACGCTCGAGCACCTTTCTATGCAGTCCATTATCTTCACGACGCGTGGTAGCTTCTGGAAACTTCAGCAGGCATTTGCTCCAACGGTCATCTTCATGCCACATGTCTACTTGCGGAACATGGTGGAATATTCGTGCGGGGCGCTCGAGCGCCAGGAAGGCGTACTTGAGCGCCTTTTTGTTGACTTTTTGGACTTGAATTTCTTATTTTTGACTGAGCTTTGACCGAGCGTTGGCCAAGGCATTTCTGGGCTACTTCAGCATTACGAGTCTAATTATGTGTTAGTTTCGGCCAAATTCCATCTCTATCGACTTCATTCTTCCACTGGTTCTCGTGCTCTCCTCATTCTTCACTTCTTGACTTGCATTTTGGATTATTTTGGGCTTGATCATTCACTTTCCAGTATTCTCCTACATTGCATCGAAATTATCAAAGTGTTGCAATAATTCCCAAGTTAAGATGCAAATATAGTACAAATACCAAGGTTTGAGTACTGTGAATACAGTCACATCAACATCCCCAAACCTAAACCTTGCTTGCCCTCAAGCAAGACTGTCTTTAAAACATATATGAAAGTGAAATTTGTTGAAATTTTTACAAGTCAAAAACAGATAACATAATCTATCCTATCTTTTTGTCAAACATTTTCCAAGTATAAAACTTGAGAAATGCAATATGCTATCTTGAACCTATTCATCTGTTTATGACAAACATGATAAGAGAACCTTTGTACAAAATTTTCACAAAAAGGTACTCTTATTGAAAATCGACTATTGATTGCTTCGGAGTACATATTTAGAAATAAACTAAGCAGATTAAGTTCATGCAATTCTCAACTTTCAAGCTATGCAAACAGATCGATCTTTGATATTCTCACCTACATTTGGAATCAAACTATTGATCATGCCTAAACCCTTTACCATTTGCCAAAAATATAAAAGTACAACTTAAAATATCTCTATATAGTGTTTAGTTTCCTTTGCTTTCTAGATATCCCATGTAGCTGGCTTTTAGGCCAACAATCCCCCGCCATTATGACTGAGGTTTCCAGGTTTCAAAGGGATCCTTAGGTGCCTTAATCAGCCGAGATATCCAGGCCCGAAACCTTACACTATAGCACATATCCCAAATTATAATGTCTAGGATAGTGGTGCCTAGAGATTTACAACATATGTACACCAAAAAATTTATTCAACAGTAAAGGTATGTACAACTCTTTTTCTTTTTTTCTTTTTTTTTGTATATATTTTTTTCTTTGTTTCTCTTTTTCTCTTTTTTTTCTTTTTTTTTCCAGAGTATACATACAGACAGAGTAACATAACATACTATACATACATGGCATAAGGGTTCAGGTTTCAATCACAATAATTTCTCATAACAAACGGTAATCCTATCTTAGTCCTTTCATGATCACAAAGCTATTAATTGAGAAAAAGAAGAATATCTAGGGTTTACTCATGAATACAGTAACCCATAGTTTCTCTTACAGAGTTTCCTCAGAGTTTTTCACAATGCATAGCTAACAAAACAGGTTCTCAAATCATCTAAATCATCTTTTTTTAAACAAGAAAGGTAGCAAACTACTCTTCTCAAGAACAAAAATGGTGTATGTCTTCCATATTTTGAAAAAGTTTTTTCATGAAATGTACACACCCCCACACCGATACTTTGCTTGTCCTCAAGCAAATAACAATGTAAGACAGTGATAGTGTAATATGCAAGTAATAACATAATGACAAATGCTAAATCCCCAAACCTATGGTTTGTTTACTTTTCAGCGTATATTGATCAGGTATAAAGGGGAAATATAGCACTTGTTGTGAAGCATTTCTATGTTGATGTCAAAGCTTTTCTACTAACTTTTGCCAAAAGATGTATCATTCTGCAATGAAAGATTAATAGACAAAGCATTTTACAGATTATCACCAACACAGCAAAAATAAAACTAAGACATAAAGCAAATAAATAAACTACCCAGACTATTTAGACTCTTTTATAGGATTCTAGAGTTATGACGAAAATTTAAACAAACAATAAAGCATTAAAGAGAACACTAGGTTGCCTCCTAGTAGCGTTAAATTTATTGTCTTCAACCAGACTGCAAGAATCACACAGACAAAAAATAAACACACATAATAATACAGCATTTAAAAATATAGGTTGCCTCCTAGTAGCGCTGAGTTTTACACCATTAGCTAGGCACCAATGTTAGAGCAATCTATGTTTGAAGCTCTTCAACACATATTGCCTAATAATCGTTTTAGCACACTTCTTGAAAGAAAAAAGATCATGCAACAAATGATGGTTCATTGTTCCTCCAAAACATGCCTTTTCCAAGTCACTTTGAAAAAGTGACAATTCCTATCCCAATGTGTTATGTGTAGGAATGTTCTCGACTATGTCAACATAGGCCATAGTATTTTGTAAATAAGTGTGTCCCAATTGGTTAACCCATAGATTAGAAGTATCTAACATATTGTTCAGAAATTGGTCAAATCTAACAGTTGTCAAGAAGAATGGAGGAATTAAAGTAGACTCAATAGACTCATCCTAAAAGAGTGAAGACTCTAAGGAAATGTGTATACTCATCTTCCTTGAAGAGGAATCAGAGTCGGGTTGAGTCATGATATTAATAAGGTCACCCTTTCCTTCTATGTGAGGCATTTCATCATTTATCTCAAATTCATTTTCCCTATCTGATGTCTCCTAAATAACCTCACTCATTTCATTAGTTTGTTCATATGTTATTTCTTCAAAGGGGTTCATAACAAACTGAATGTGTTGATCTAAAGATTGAAGCCTATGAGCATTGGATTGGACAAGTTGAGAAAGTTGGTCAAACTTGTCACTGGATTCGGGAGGTTCAGAGTCAATCCAATCATCCTGGGGATCATTTTGTTTGAAAAGATTAAAGATAGGGTCAACAGAAGATTCAGATTGAAAATGAGCAGGGACTTGACTTTCAAAGCTCTGAGAAAATTTTTCTTGACTCCAAAGTGATGGCTGGTTTTTCCATTTTGGAGTGTATGCCTCAAACATGTTATCTACCTCATTCCTAGTGTTGCATTCCCTACCCACATTATCTTCACTAAACACTTCTATTTTCTCAACAACCCAGTTTTGGATAGTTGTGTGATGAATGAAACTATATTGTCTTGTGAACTCATGACAGGTTGAATAGAGTGCTCGTCTTTTTCCCACCCATTTATGCTCTCAGCTAGTTGACTGATTTGGTCTGGTAGCCTTTCCATGGATTAGTGATTGGATTCGGCGAGTTGGACAGTTGGCCGAACTTGTCGTCAAAGTTTTGTTCAGGAGAAGAAAATTCAGCCGAGTTAGGATATCAAAAGTTTTGATGGAAAGAATCACTTTGAAAGCTTTCGCAAAACTCAGAAGAACTGGGGTTTTGAGATGCATTACCTCCAAATTTTTTAGGCAGAAAAGATGCAGTATTTTTATCCCAAAATGAATTTTGATGATTTTGCCACTTCGGGTTATATGCATTAGAGTACAAATTTTGGTTCTGAAAATTACCCTGAGCCGTAGAATTATGATTATGAAAGAATTTGGGATTTTGGGGACAATTTTCAAAAGTATGCCCAAATCGAAAACAAACTTCACACGTATTTGGAATGGGGGTTTGGGTTGTGTCATTAAAAGCCCATTGATCGGATGATACATTAAAATGAGTCATATTTCTAATCATCTAAATTTCCCAAACATTTTAAGCATCTAATATACTATACAAGCAATAATTTATACAGTTTAAAATAAGTGTAGATAATATAAACAATAATTACAACCCTTAAACAAGTATAGACAATTTAAACAATAATTACAACACTTTAAACAAGTTCACAAATACTTTTATCAATAACTAAACTAGATCATGCTTCCCCGGCAACGGCGCCAAAAACTTGATGTGATCAATTGTGTGTGTAAAATCGGTGTTAAATGACCAAGTTAAAATACCCGCAAGTGCACGGATCTTTGTAGTGTAGTGTGCTATGAGTGCGGAATCGTACCATAGGAAAGTGCGTTAGCAAGTTGGTGAAGTAGTGTGTGAAAGTGTTTTAAAGTGGTAAGTGACAGTTTGTATAGGGTGTTTGTTTTTAATCTATTCTACAACTAAGTTAAGTTAACTAAATATGAATACGAGGGGTGGTAATCTAGGAGTTGAATATGTAAATGAGGCAATTAATCTAGGCTCGGTATTTAGGATTATCTGATTTTTATGCAAGGGTTAAGCTATAAGCATTTAACCTAGTCAATTAACTTAGCTTATTAAAATCCTGATTACTAACTCTGATATAGGTGTTGTGCCATCTACGAGCATTGGAGCCATAGTATGGAACTGTCCTTACAACCTGGTATAAAAGGTCTGTTTCGACTAAGCAATCAACTTCTCCTTACTCGGTCTAAAAACTAAGGTCAACTTAAAAGCATTACCTTATGTTCATGGAATCTAAGGTTGTCAAGCTATTTTCGATTCACTATTAAAGCATGGATACATGGCACGAAAGTAAAGCAATCATAAGATCTACTTAAAACCATTACGTTATGAAAGACAATATTTAATAGTAAAGCAA
Source organism: Ehretia macrophylla (assembly GCA_037974665.1). Classification (NCBI taxonomy): domain Eukaryota; kingdom Viridiplantae; phylum Streptophyta; class Magnoliopsida; order Boraginales; family Ehretiaceae; genus Ehretia; species Ehretia macrophylla. The sequence continues at coordinate 47,700,600 of CM075765.1, read as the reverse complement.
TCATATATCTACTAAAAAGCTTTGCATATGAAAGACAATACTAAATTAAAATAAGTCATGTATTGCATTTAAAGCGTATAATCTGAATCCGAGACCGTATATTAAAAGACTAACATTTACAATATTCTCCCTTAGATATAAATCTACTCAAACATAATTAAATACGAATTATGTTAATAAAAGAGAGTCAAGAAAGGCTCCCCCTTATTGACGAACGTGTATTTATGAGCCCGAAAATTTGAGCAGAGGTCCGACGCAAAGTAGTTATTCTTGCGGAACTAATTTCCCCCGAATAAGAACTTCTAGGGATGAGTTTTCCCCGAATAATATCTTTCCTATTAAAAGCTATTCAGCCAGAACCTCTCCCAAATAATAACTACTTGGGTCGGACTTCCCCCTATTAGTAGCTATTCGGGAAAAATTTCCCCGAATAAGAACTACTTAGGTGGGATTTCCCTCGTATCCTACTAATTAATTAGATACAACTACGACTAAAAACTATCTAGAATTAACTATCAAAAATCGGCCCCAACTATCAAAACACTACCATTTCCAAATGAGCCACGAGTTCTGAAAACCGACTTCGCCAATCCTCCTAGGTCACCATAAGGCACGTCCAAGGACCCCGAAACCCCACTTTACCGTAGAATTCGGGCAAAGCCCTAATTTCCCCCTTTGCTCGTTTGAACTACAACTATACCAACCAAACACCCAACCAATGCCATAATCGCACCAAAAGTGCTTCCATGGCCTCCCGAAACAATGCCAACACGCAAAACGAGAAAATGCCAAACTCGACCTAAACGACCCCGACTTTTACTAAGCCGTTTTTCTCCGTTTTTCCATTACACATTCCAATTAAACCACACATTTAGGCATTCTAGCATATCTAGCATCTTCCTACATCAACAGAACGCGTAACGGAGCAACTTCATCGAAACGGGGGTTTACTATTCACAATTTACTATTCATCACACAATTTATATTTCAATTCCAATATTTAACCGCAGAAAATGTTAAAAAGCTATAAATACATGTTCTACAATCAACAAGGAACATTCTTTAAGCAACAAAACGATTAAAACAACAATCTACGCATAAAATCCAAAAATCAAAGTTTAGATACAAATATTTCAAATGCGTAAATAACGATGAAACCCTCACCTTAGACGCTCCTAGACGCTAGGAAAACCTCGTAGAGTGCCTCGGAAACCACCCCGCACAAGCCCACGCGAAGAATCGAAGATTTGAAGTTGAGATTTTCTTTTTTTTTCTCCTTCTTTTCCTCATGGTTTCAAGTTTTTTTCCTCTGTTTTTTTTCGTGCACATTCTACTTATTTAAAAAATAAAATGACAAGAAGTTAAAGGTCAAAATTCGGTCAACCCGCTAAACCAAAACAGCTATGTGCGACCTTACAAAAACGGCCATAACTTCTTCTAGAAAACTCCAATTCACGAACGGTTTGAAGCCTCAGAAACTAGACTCATAGAGCTTTCCAACCATATATAATTTGCTACCTAAATCTTCCCCAATTGGTTCAGATTTAATTCCAAAGTTGACCCAAAATTTGACTAACTTAACATTGCATTTTTTTTATTTCTAATCCCAAGTTTGCCTTTTATTAAACATTTCAAAAATTTCCACCTTGTCCTAGTTGGTCAATGTAGATGAAAAGTCAACTAGTTTGGTCAAAGAAGGTGAAAGGTCAATAAAATGCAATTTAAATGAACTTTAAATGCTATTGAATACATGCCAGGTTCGGGGTATCACATCCTTCCCCCCTTAAAACAATTGCGTCCTCGCAATTCTTCTTCCAATAGGATTCTGCATCATCTACAATCCAACTCTGACTAGTCTTCATTAGCTACTGAAAAAGTATTTAATCAAGATGACCAATAGAAAAGTTCAAGTAGAAATGCCAAGTAGTAACGCCAAATAGAAGCTCAAATGCAGATACCGTACAAGAATCCCGTTGACACGAATACCGAAGAAGAATAAATTCCAACCAGAAACGCCGAGATAATACCAATAAAGACTAAAGCAAAGATACTGTAGATGTCATTAATACCACACAATAACGACAAGAAGAATACCTCATGCACGAATCTCCAATAGAAGTCTAACTGTTACTGCCCGAGAATTCCCAAACAAGAAGCCAAATAAAAGCTCAAACAATGGTTCTATCTAGAGGTCCAAAGAAGTACCCCGCTGGTCATGGATTTCATAGAAGAATTCCCTGTTAAGAGTGTTGAAGAAAATACCAAGAACCCAATCAAATATATTTCCAAAGTTCCAAAGAAGCCTTCCAAATAATAACGCCATGGAACAACCAATTAGATTCCGAGTTTTGCTATCAAATGCTGAGAGGAATGTCAAAGGAAATAACAGAGAAAATATAATGTGCCTAATAAGACAACCAAGTTGAATAACAAACATAGTTTCCCAGATGGACGAAAACTCCAAGGATAAACACCGAACTGATGAACAATATACCGACACCAAACTCTGAGGCCTCTTCACTGTTTGCCAAGTGAGAACTTCATACAACTTTGCCAACAAGGAAAATACCAAGAGAACGCCTAATAAAAAGTTCAAAGAATACCATAAGTAGTATTATTCAATAAGTCTGATAGGAACTCCAAATACTAAACCTACTGAGGAACACTGAAGAAGATATCCGAGACAATGCTCCAATAAGAAAGTAGCCAAGTTTGCCTAATAAATAAATACAAAATAATTGGCCACTGAGAATTCCAGAAATTACCATTGAAGAATTTCCAATCAGGGATGCCAGTATCATACCAATAAAGACAGAGACACGTATACCCTAGATAATACTGTGCAGTAAGGCTGATTGAAATCCCAATAGCCAAATCCACCGAGAAATGCCAACAGAAGTCTCCAAAGAATACCCATTAAGAAAACCAAAGAATGCTCCAAAGACCAACCAAATAAACCCCAAGAGAAAGCTATTCTTTCACAACCGTTAAGCACAGAGGAAGACCATAGAGATTCGCCAATAACCGAGCTCCAAAAGCAAACACCAATTCCCAAATAAAGGCTAGTCAAATGCCATTCATTTCCTGCCAATCCATACACCTTGAAAAGCCAGCGGTGAACCACTTTTTTCAGGGGAGGAAGATGACTTACTTACCATTTCAATAGGACATGTATGAATGCCAATATATCACAGTTATACATGTATCTTAAGCTATTATGCCAGCAAGTTTACAAAATAGTTTATTCAACAAGGTCACTCAAGCATAACAATCAAGTCAAGCACAACATAATCAATTCAAATCACAGCATAGCTAATTCAAGACATTTCAGTACACACATTACAAGCATACTTCAAGCAAATAACAATCCACGAGGTCGATTCGACAGGTCAATTCAATGCACACCTAGATACTTTACTTCACTTAGCACACAATTAACACATAACACATAACTATATCACATAGGAGCACACTTCATGTCAAGACACATAATCTCACATCCAAGCATCCACTCTCAAGACACACTTAGCAAGCACACATTCAAGGACCACTACCCACCAGACCGAGGACCCTGTCCCGTCTTATTAGCTAAACAAGCTCTGATACCACTTGTAATACCCCGATCCTTCTCGAGACCGGGAGTTCTATCAATCGATTTAAACACAACCCAAACCAAACCCGGGCATAAATTTTCAGGGAAAATGGAAGGAGTCTCCCCTGTTCCTAGGCGAAAAGTAAAACCTGCAACAGCATATAAGTGGACCAATACCATGTCCAAACATTCCACCACCTCAAGGCCATCCGAGCCTTGGTTCACAACAAGAAAAACACAAGTAAATATACATTCAAGCTTAACAATTAAACTACACCAACCTATATCATAAGATAGACTATCATACATTTCTATCTCTTTTCCTTTATCATAACAAATATACATTGAAGTTAAGCTACATTAGCTAAATACATAATCTAGTGAAACTTAAATTACATCCCCTTTAACATTAAATACATATAATACATAAAAGCATACAACTTTACAACTATGACAACTCAAGTCACATAGGCACGCAGGACAACTCTTCAAGCACGGACTTTCACGAAATCACGAACTTTCCAGCTAACATGGCATTTCCTGAAATGTGGCGGTGAGGAGTGAGTATACACAACACATATACTCAGTGAGGGCGAGACAGATATTGAATTGGAGAGAAAGATAGTCGTGCAATGCAAATAAGACAGTTAAGCAATATAACTGATAAATAAGCAATCAAAACAAATAATCAATACAATAAACAATTACTGAAAGCATTAACACAACCATTCAAAGCTATACCACACTTTGAAGGCTATGGTTCACTCATACGAGCAATGTACCATTTCACGAGCGATACATCAATCTCGAGCTTGATGTTGACAACGATGACAATAAGCGTGCATCCACCTTATAACACCAGTTTGGAATACCTCGGAAGTATCCATCAATCTACGACCCAAATCTCCCTGGGAGGCAGCCCAAGCGAGAAGAGGGAATAGCTACGGAGCTAGAGCAACCAACACTGGCAACTCAAGGCTACCCAGAGAGGCCCACCACTCACGCGCTAGATACTATGCAATGCAAGACTCGATACAAGGCAATAAACGAGCGATAGCACAATAATACAAACTAGTGACAACAAACGAGATAACAAGCAATCACAATCAATACTAGCATTCAACTAACTTTTCAAGCATAACAAGCAATAATAAGCAACAATAACAACAATTAAACAAGTATCTCAAGCAATCCTAAGCATTCTATAGGCATACTATCAAGATAACAAACAAAATCACAAATCGGCCCCAACTATCAAAACACTACCATTTCCAAACGAGCCACGAGTTCTGGAAACCGACTTCACCAATCCTCCTAGGTCACCATAAGGCACGTCCAAGGACCCCGAAATCCTACTTTACCCTAGAATTCGGCAAAGCCCTAATTTCCCCCTTTTCTCATTTGAACTACAACTATACCAACCAAACACCCAACCAATGCCATAATCGCACCAAAAGTGCTTCCTTGGCCTCCCGAAACAATGCCAACAATCAAAACGAGAAAACCCCAAACTCGACCTAAACGACCCCCACTTTCACTAAGTCATTTTTCTCCGCTTTTCCATTACACATTCCAATTAAACCACACATTTAGGCATTCTAGCATATCTAGCATCTTCCTACATCAACAGAACGCGTAACGGAGCAACTTCATCAAAACGGGGGTTTACTATTCACAATTTACTATTCATCACACAATTTATATTTCAATTCCAATATTTAACCGCAGAAAATGTTAAAAAGCTATAAATACAAGTTCTACAATCAACAAGGAACATTCTTTAAGCAACAAAACAATTAAAACAACAATCTACGCATAAAATCCAAAAATCAAAGTTTAGATACAAATATTTCAAATGCACAAATAACGATGAAACCCTCACCTTAGACGCTCCTAGACGCTAGGAAAACCTCGTAGATTGCCTTGGAAACCACCCCGCACAAGCCCACGCGAAGAATCGAAGATTTGAAGTTGAGATTTTCTTTTTTTTTTTCTCCTTCTTTTTCTCATGGTTTCAAGTTTTTTTTTCTCTATTTTTTTTTCGTGCACATTCTGCTTATTTAAAAAAAAATGACAAGAAGTCAAAGGTCAAAATTCGGTCAACCCGCTAAACCAAAACAGCTATGCGCGACCTTACGAAAACGGCCATAACTTCTTCTAGAAAACTCCAATTCACGAACGATTTGAAGCCTCAGAAACTAGACTCATAGAGCTTTCCAACCATATATAATTTGCTACCTAACTCTTCCCCAATTGGTTCAGATTTAATTCCAAAGTTGACCCAAAATTTGACTAACTTAACATTGCATTTTTTTATTTCTAATCCCAAGTTTGCCTTTTATTAAACATTTCAAAAATTCCCACCTTGTCCTAGTTGGTCAATGTAGATGAAAAGTCAACTAGTTTGGTCAAAGAAGGTGAAAGGTCAATAAAATGCAATTTAAATGAACTTTAAATGCTATTGAATACATGCCAGGTTCGGGGTATCACACCGAGAATGCCGCTCCCCCTTGACCTTAAGCTGGTTGTCCCGTGTTATCCATAGTTTGGGAAAGGGTTCAATACCCATTGTCGATGAGTAAGCTCTTTTTTTTCCTATCGTTCCGTGGCATGAACGAGAAGCATCCTCTAATCCGATCTCAGTCTATCTATTTACTTCATAGTGTCACGCCCCGACCCAGCCCCGCAAAAGGCCAAGCCCGGACCCGACACACGGACGGAGTCTCCTTTATACCGCGGACGTTCCGAAACCCTAAAATCAACATAATACTTGCGAAAGCCATAAAAACTATTAAAACAAGCCAACATTCTTTTAGAAAACATACATCTTTTCATTAACAACTTTGCAACCCAAAAATGATATGCATACTACACAATTATTCATGCCACTAAACAATTAATCATTAGCATGCATTTCCTTACTAGTCACATGAGTATATATTTACAACATTACAACCTTTAATCCTTTACAACATAAGACCATCTAGGCCTCAAAATAGATACAACATACAAGGCTATAAGCCTCAAAATAAAGCGACAACCAAGCATTAAACACATCAAGCATGGCTCGCACAAAAGTCTGGCAACCAACCACCAGCAAAACAAAGAAGTGCTATCACAGAAACACCTCCACCTGCTCTTCCTCCTCTATTACCTCAATAGGGTCTGCTTCAACTACTCCTGTAAAAATATAGTATATAAAGGAATGAGCAAAAACTATTGCTCAGCGAGGGCAATTGGTCTCAAGGACGGAGATGAGAGGAGTATGCAATGCAATTAGCCAAGCAATTCATACAAATATCATATAGAGATACAACAAGCCATCAATAAAGCAAGGCAAGTATTTAAAACTGTAAACATTCATTCAAATGATACGGTACTCTTTTCACGAGCAACTTTCAATCACGAATTCGATGACGACACGCTAGCCCAAACTACCTTATAACACCAGTTTGGAATACCCCGGAAGTATCCATCAATGTACGACCCAAATCTCCCTGGGAGGCAACCCAAGCGAGAAGAGAGAATAGCAATGGAGCTAGAGCAACCAACATTGGCAACCCGAGGCTACCCAGAAAGGCCCATCACTCACGCGCTAGACACAATGCAATGCAAGACTCGATACAAGGCGATAAACGAGCAATAAAGCCACACGTGGGAGAATAACAAAGTAGGTTACTCTTGCACGCAATAGCAACAGTTGATAAGCATTTCAATCAGAATCAATTCAAACAAGTATATCAAGCAACCCTAAGCATTCTATATACATAATATCAAGAAAACAAACAAAATCTCAAATCGGCCCCAACTACCAAACCACTACCATTTCCAAACGAGCTACGAGTTTTGAAAACCGACTTTGCCAATACTCCTAGGTCACCATAAGGCACGTCTATAGACCCCAAAATCCTACTTTACCCTAGAATTCACGCAAAGCCCGATTTTCCCCCTTTGCTCATTTGAACTACAACTATACCAACCAAACACCCAACCAACGCCATAATCGCACCAAAAGTGCTTCCATGGCCTCCCGAAACAATGCCAACACGCAAAACGAGAAAATGTCAAACTCGACCTAAACGACCCCGACTTTCACCAAGGCATATTTCTCATTTTTTTCCATTACGCAACCTAAACAAACCATGCATTTAGGCATTCTAGCACACCTAGCAACTTTTTACATCAACGGACAGCATAACGGAGCAACTTCATCGTTCCAAGGGTTTACTATTCATAACTACTATTCAACTTAACAATTTAAAATGCAATCTCAACATTTAACCACAGAAAATGTTAAAAAACTATAAATACATGTTCTACAATTGTTAAGGAACATTCTAGAAGCATCAAAACGCTTTAAACAACAATCTACAAATAAATTCTAAAAATCGAAAAGTTGACATACATAACATTTAAATGCGCAAATAACATGCTTCCCTCACCTTAGGTACTCCTAGTCGCTAGGAAAACAACGCTGGACATCTCGAAAACCACCCCGCACGAGCTCACGCGAAGATTTGAAGATTTGAAAGGTTGAATTTTTTTTTCTTTTCTTTTCTTGGTTTCGGCCTGTTCTATGGTGAATTTCAGCTTTGTTGTTTTATTTTCCTTATTAATTTATGCTATATTAAAAGATGACATGAAGTCAATTGGTCAAATTTGGTCAACAACTTAAAATTTGGTCAAATTAGCCTTATTTTGTGCATTTTAAAGCCATATTAACTAAGGAAAAATTAATTATAGCTAACAACAATTAAAATATAAAATTTAAGTCATCTAAATACCAGTTTCACTATTTGTTGAGGACTACAAACCGTTCTCTATCTATTGCTCTCGATATGCAATGCACGTTGCGGCAGCAAAGAAGTAACAATTAAATCTCAAAGAATCTAAGAAAATATAATTTTCAAAATAATAAACAAGAAATTTTCATATTCCGGACTCGGGTATTACACCCTCTCCCCCTTAAAACAATTGCGCCCACGCAATTCTTACCTAGTCAACAAACAACTCTGGATACTGACTCCGAACTTGGTCCTCTCTTTCCCAAGTCGCTTCCTCAAACCCATGATGATTCCACATAACCTTTACTAACGGAATACTCTTCCTGCGAAGCTCCTGAATTTTTTGATCCACAATTCGAATCGGTTTCTCTTCATAAGACAACTTTTCTTCAATCTGCAAAGGCTTTGGTTCAAGTACATGTGAAGGATCTGGATGATACTTCTTTAACATCGACACGTGGAACACATCGTGCAGTCTCGACAAGCTCGGAGGCAAAGCTAACCGGTAAGCTAAAGGACCTACCTTTTCGGTGATCTCATACGGACCCACATACCTGGGACTAAGTTTCCCGCTCTTACCGTGCCGAATCAATCCCTTTCGAGGAGAAATCTTAAGAAACACCCAATCTCCCAAATCAAACTGAAGATCCCGACGGTGCTTGTCCGCATAACTCTTCTGACGACTCTGAGCAGTAAGTATACGCTGGCGAATAAGGTGAACATTATCCACCATCTTAATAATCTCAGGTAACACAGTCGGATCAACTGTTCTCATCTCTCCAACCTCTTCCCAATATAATGGGGATCTGTATTTACAACCATACAACGCCTCGTAGGGAGCCATACCTATAGTAGATTGATAACTATTATTGTAGGCGAACTCCGCTAAAGGCAAAAACTTCTCCCAATTCTTCCCAAAGTCTAGCACACATGCTCGAAGAATGTCTTCCAAGATCCTGATGGTTCTCTCAGACTGGCCATCAGTTTGTGGATGATATGCAGTACTGAAGCTCAACTTAGTTCCCATGGCCTCTTGCAACTATTGCCAAAAACGAGATCTGAATCTAGGATCCCTATCTGACACTATACTATGTGGCACACCATAAAGTCTCATAATATTAGCAACATAAAGCTCAGCTAGTTTATCAAGGCTATCCTATTTGTTCACGGGAATAAAATGTGTAACTTTAGTCAAGCGGTCCACAACAACCCAAACAGAATCACATCCTCTCGGAGATCTAGGAAGATCGGTCACAAGGTCCATCGTTAAATGTACCCACTTCCATTGCGGAATCGACAACGGCTGTAGAAGCCCGGCTGGCCTCTCACGCTCAACTTTAACCCTCTGACAAGTCAAACATCTGGACACATACCCAGCAATCTCCCTCTTCATATTGTTCCTGTAATACCTCGATCCCTCACGAGACCGAGAGTTCTATCAATCGATCTAAACACAACCCAAACCAAACCCGGGCATAAATTTTCAGGGAAAACGGACGGAGTCTCCCCTGTTTCTAGGCGAAAAGTAAAACCTGCGACGGTATATAAGTGGACCAATACCATGTTCAAACATTCAACCACCTCAAGGCCATCCGAGCCTTGGTTCACAACAAGCAAAATACAAGTAAATATACATTCAAGCTTAGCAATTAAACTACACCAACCTATATCATAAGCAAGACTATTATACCTTTCTATCTATTTTCCTTTGTCATTACAAATATACATTGAAGTTAAGCTACATTAACTAAATACATAATCTAGTGAAACTTAAATTACATCCCCTTTAACATTAAATACATATAATACATAAAAGCATACAACTTTACAACTTTGACAACTCAAGTCACATAGGCATGCAGGACAACTCTTCAAGAACGGACTTTCACGAAATCACGAACTTTCCAGCTAACATGGCATTTCCTGAGATGTGGTGGTGAGGAGTGAGTATACACAACACGTATACTCAGTGAGGGCGAGACAGATATCGAATTGTAGAGAAAGAAAGTCGTGCAATGCAAATAAGACAATTAAGCAATATAACTGATAAATAAGCAATCAAAACAAATAATCAATACAATAAGCAATTACTGAAAGCATTAACACAACCATTCAAAGCTATACCACACTTTGAAGGCTATGGTTCACTCATACGAGCAATGTACTATTTCACGAACGATACATCAATCTTGAGCTTGATGTTGACAACGATGACAATAAGCGCGCATCCACCTTATAACACCAGTTTGGAATACCCCGGAAGTATCCATCAATCTACGACCCAAATCTCCCTGGGAGGCAGCCCAAGCGAGAAGAGGGAATAGCTACGGAGCTAGAGCAACCAACACTGGCAACCCGAGGCTACCCAGAGAGGCCCATCACTCACGTGCTGACACTATGCAATGCAAGACTCGATACAAGGCAATAAACGAGCGATAGCACAACAATACAAACTAGTGACAACAAACGAGATAACAAGCAATCACAATCAATACTAGCATTCAACTAACTTTTCAAGCATAACAAGCAATAATAAGCAACAATAACACCAATTAAACTAGTATATCAAGCAACCCTAAGCATTCTATAGGCAAAATATCAATATAACAAGCAAAATCACAAATCGGCCCCAACTATCAAAACACTACCATTTCCAAACGAGCCACGAGTTCTGGAAACCGACTTCGCCAATCGTCCTAGGTCACCATAATGCACGCCCAAGGACCCCGAAACCCTACTTTACCCTAGAATTCGCGCAAAGCCCCGATTTCCACCTTTGTTCGTTTGAACTACAACTATACCAACCAAACACCCAACCAATGCCATAATCACACCAAAAGTGCTTCCATGGCCTCCTGAAATAATGCCAACACGCAAAACGAGAAAATGCAAAACGAGAAAACGCCAAACTCGACCTAAACGACCCCGACTTTCACTAAGTCATTTTTCTCCGTTTTTCCATTACACATTCCAATTAAACCATACATTTAGGCATTCTAGCATATTTAGCATCTTCCTACATCAACAGAACGCATAACGGAGCAACTTCATCGAAACGGGGGTTTACTATTCACAATTTACTATTCATCACACAATTTATATTTCAATTCCAATATTTAACCACAGAAAATGTTAAAAAGCTATAAATACATGTTCTACAATCAACAAGGAACATTCTTTAAGCAACAAAACGATTAAAACAACAATTTACGCATAAAATCCAAAAATCAAAGTTTAGATACAAATATTTCAAATGCGCAAATAACGATGAAACCCTCACCTTAGACACTCCTAGACGCTAGGAAAACCTCGTAGAGTGCCTCGGAAACCACCCCGCACAAGCCCACGCGAAGAATCGAAGATTTGAATTTGAGATTTTCTTTTTTTTTCTCCTTCTTTTCCTCATAGTTTCAAGCATTTTTTTCTCTGTTTTTTTTGTGTGCATTCTGCTTATTTAGAAGAAAAAAAAAAGACAAGAAGTCAAAGGTCAAAATTCGGTCAACCCGCTAAACCAAAACAGCTATGCGCGACCTTACGAAATCGGCCATAACTTCTTCTAGAAAAGTCCAATTCACGAACGGTTTGAAGCCTCAGAAACTAGACTCATAGAGCTTTCCAACCATTTATAATTTGCTACCTAACTCTTCCCCAATTGGTTCAGATTTAATTCCAAAGTTGACCCAAAATTTGACTAACTTAACATTGCATTTTTTTATTTCTAATCCCAAGTTTGCCTTTTATTTAACATTTCAAAAATTTCCACCTTGTCCTAGTTGGTCAATGTAGAAGAAAAGTCAACTAGTTAGGTCAAAGACGGTGAAAGGTCAATAAAATGCAATTTAAATGAACTTTAAATGCTATTGAATACATGCCAGGTTCAGGGTATCACAGTTCCACCAGAAGTGTTGTTTCAAATCTCTATACATTTTAGTACTGCCCGGGTGAATCGTATACCTCGAATTATGTGCCTCGGACAGAATCTCATTCTTCAAAGTCGGATCTCCAGGAACACACACCCTGTCCCTGAATCTGAACATACCATCTGCATGTAATTTAAACTCCGACTCTCCCCCTTTTAATTTTTCTTGGATTTTCAAGATGTGAGGATTAGTCTTCTGAACCTCTCTAATCTGTGCTAGCAACCCTGACTGAATCTGCAAACTAGCAAATTGAATCCCTACCTCAGTAGCTTCTGGCTTCCATGAACAAATTTCTTCCAAAGTCTCCCAATCCTTGATAATTAAGCTTGCAATAGTAGCCTTTCGACTCAAAGCATCAGCAACAACATTTGCCTTACCTGGCACGTAGTTAATAGAACAGTTGTAACCACTCAATAGCTCTAGCCATCTTCGCTACCTCATATTCAGATCCTTCTGTGAAAACAAATACTTGAGACTCTTGTGGTCATTCAAATCTCCCACAAGTAGTGACGCCACTTCTTCAAAGCCAACACAACTGCAGCTAACTCCAGGTCATGTGTAAGGTAATTGACTTCATATGGTTTCAACTTCCTAGAAGCATATGCAATCACCTTATCATTCTGCATTAAAACACAGCCCAAACCTTCTTTAGATGCATCACTGTAAACAACAAAGTTTTATGTTCCCTCAGGTAAAGCTAGTATAGGAGCTGTAGTTAGTCTCTTTTTCAATTCTTGGAAACTGGATTCACATTTGGCATCCCAGTTGTAAGTAACTTTCTTTCGAGTCAACTAGCTTAAAGGCCCATAAATTTCGGAAAAGTCTTTAACAAACCTCCGGTAGTAACCTGCCAACCCAAGACAACTCTGAATCTCTGACACCGTCTCAGGTCTCTTCCAAGATGAAACAACTTCAATCTTAACTGGGTCCACTGAAATCCCTTGATCTAAAATGATATGGCCTAGAAACGATATCTGATTCAACCAGAACTCACACTTGCTGAATTTAGTAAAAAGCTTATTTTCTTGCAAAGTCTGTAGCACAATTTTCAAATGTTGTTCATGTTCAGCCTCGTTCTTCGAGTACACTAAAATGTCGTCAATAAAGATCATGACAAACTGATCAAGATAAGGTCGAAAAACCCTCTTCATCAAGTCCATGAATGCTGCTGGTGCATTTGTCAATCCAAACGGAAACACCACAAATGCATAGTGGCCATATCTAGTCCTGAATGCCGTCTTTGGTATATCGTCACTCCGAATCCTAAGTTGATAGTAACCCTGCCTCAAGTCAAATTTGGAGTAAACACTCGCACCTTGCTACTAGTCAAACAATTCTTCAATCAACGGCAAGGGGTTTTTGTTCTTAATCGTGACTTGATTAAGTCCCCTGTAATCAATACATAACCGTAGCGTGCCGTCTTTCTTTCTCACAAACAACACAGGCGCACCCCACGGTGAAGAACTAGGTTGTATAAACCCTTTCTCAAGCAAGGTCTGAAGATGAATTTTTAATTCCTGAAGTTCAGCCGATGCCATTCTATAAGGACTCCTAGAAATTGGTGCAGTGCCTGACACAAGATCAATTACAAATTCAATCTACCTATCCGGTGGTAAACCCGGTAATTCCTCGGGACATACACCAGGGAAGTCTCTAACAATCGGAACCTCATTCAAATTCAACTTATCAGTAGGCTGATTGATCAAATAGGCTAAGTAAGCTTCACAACCTTTATTCAACAACTTAGAAGTCTTGATCGCAGATAAAAGAGGAATTCGGGCAGCCCTGCAGTTCCCAACAATCTCCAGTACCGGTAGGTTAGGAACCTAAAGATAAACAATCTTTGTTCTACAATCCAACTGAGCATAATATTTCCCAACCAGTCCATTCCCAAAATGATTTCAAAGTCACGGAATGGCAATATAATTAAATCAGCAGGAAATTTACGGTTCTCAATACATATATCACAAGATTTGCAAATAGACTCAGTAACAAATTTTGCACCCAAAGGCGTACTAACTTCAACTTCATGCGGCAGTTTATCAATGCAAACATTCACAGATCGTGCACATGCAAGAGTTATAAACAAATGTGTAGCTCCGGGATCAATCAAAACTTTAACTAGCTGAGTATTGAGAAGAAATGTACCTTCCATTATAGCTATAGTATCAGGTAGCTCCTCTGCATCCATTGCAAAGACCCTAGCCTGAACCCTCTGTGCTGGATGTGCATCTGCAGCCCTATTCTGAACACCCTGGCCTCCAGTACGGCCCTGAACATTGTTATACTTAGGGCAATCTCTCACCCTATGGTCATCACTCCCACAGCCTGTGCATTTACCACTCTTTCTCCAACAATTAGCCTCCATATGCCCCGATCGATTACAATAGTTACACTGCTGATTTTGCCTTACAACAGTGTTTCCCGTAGGTGCTGGGGCTCTGGCAGTGGTAGGAACTGTACCTCCCTGCTGAGGTCTAGTCACAACCGGCCTAGCCTGAATCTGATGCTGTGGCTGATACGGATGTTGCTGAGGAACCTATGCAGAAGTCTGATACTGCCTCGGCTGACTCTGGCTGCTCTAGCCCAAATACTGCTTCTTACTCGGCTGACTACTCTCAGCTAACATCTCAGCCTTCCATTTCTCAAACTTCGAGGCTGCTTGGAATGCCTCGGGAAAAGTAGTGTAGGTCTGCCCAGTCAAATGCAATTGAATATCCATTCTCAGCCCACGAACAAACCTATGAATCATCCTCCTAGCTGGCCGTACCAGCTCGGGCATATACCTCGACAGGCTGACAAACCTAGCCTTGTACTGTGCAACATTCATGTTTCCCTGCTTCAAGGCCACAAACTCATCTTCTCTTCTTTCCATAGCCATCTTGGGAATATACTTGTCCCGAAACTCACTCACAAAATCATCCCACAAATGTGGTACATCCTCACAGTCCCACCACCTCCTGACAGTATTCCACTACTGCTCTACATCACCCTCAAATAGGAATGACGCATAATCTATTCTTGCCTCATCAGTGTACCTCAAAACAGTGAAAATTTTCTCAACACGATTAATCCATCTTTCGGCTGCCTCATCATCCGGCTCTCCGAATAACTTTCCCAGCTCGTGCCTTAGGAATTTCTCCAACTGGTTATTCTCAACCCTATGCCTCTGTCCACCAGGATTATCTTGATTCCCCTGGGGATTATTATTCATGTCCTACCTCTGCTCATGCAGTACCTGGGTAATCCGGTCAACCGCCGTAGTCATAGTAGCCATAAACTGCTCAGGCAACGGTTGCTGACCCTGTTCTGCTGCCTCTTCATCTGACCCTATACTTTGAGTACCACGACGTGGCGGTATAGTAGCGATTCACAATAGCTGGCAATATTTAAAATCAGTTTATAGATAGAAATATAGCACATAAGACTAGATAACACTCAAGTCAATAACAATCAAACATTCTAACACGCAATTCACATAACACAAGATTGACATGCCAAACTAATTCACTTTAAACACATAAGCACTCTAAGTTCACAAAGTCATGCTACAACACTTTTTTTCCACTTAACAATCATACATTAACACTTTAGCATTTTAGACCTTTACCCCACAGACCGAGAAACATATCGCAGCTCATGCAAGACTATCATGCTCTAATACCACCTAAAGATGTCACGCCCTGACCCAACCCCGCAAAAGGCCAAGCCCGGACCCGACACACGGACGGAGTCTCCTCTATACCGCGGACGTTCCGAAACCCTAAAATCAACATAATACTTGCAAAAGCCATAAAAACAATTAAAACAAGCCAACATTCTTTTAGAAAACATACATCTTTTCATTAACAACTTTGCAAGCCAAAAATGATATGCATACTACACAATTATTCATGCCACTAAACAATTAACCATTAGCATGCATTTCCTTACTAGTCATATGAGTATATATTTACAACATTACAACCTTTAATCCTTTACAACATAAGACCATCTAGGCCTCAAAATATATACTACATACAAGGCTATAAGCCTCAAAATAAAGCGACAACCAAGCATTAAACACATCAAGCATAGCTCGCACAAAAGTCTGGCAACCAACTACCAGCAAAGCAAAGAAGTGCTATCACGGAAACACCTCCACCTCCTCTTCCTCCTCTATTACCTCAATAGGGTCTGCTTCAACTACTCCTGTAAAAATATAGTATAGAAAGGAATGAGCAAAAACTATTGCTCAGCGAGGGCAATTGGTCTCAAGGACGGAGATGAGAGGAGTATGCAATGCAATTAGCCAAGCAATTCATACAAATATCATATAGAGATACAACAAGCCATCAATAAAGCAAGGCAAGAATTTAAAATTGTAAACACTCATTCAAAGGATACGGTACTCTTTTCACGAGCAACTTTCAATCACAAATTCGATGACGACGCGCCGGCCCAAACCACCTTTTAATAACAGTTTGGAATACCCCGGAAGTATCCATCAATCTACGACCCAAATCTCCCTGGGAGGCAACCCAAGCAAGAAGATAGAATAGCAACGGAGCTAGAGCAACCAACACTGGCAACCCGAGGCTACCCAGAGAGCCCCATGCCCCACGGGCTGGACACTATGCAGTACAAGACTCGATACAAGGCGATAAACGAGCAATAAACCCAGACGTGGAAGAATAACAAAGTAGGTTACTCTCGCACGCAATAGCAACAGTTGATAAGCATTTCAATCAGAATCAATTCAAACAAGTATATCAAGCAACCCTAAGCATTCTATATGCATAATATCAAGAAAACAAACAAAATCACAAATCGGCCCCAACTATCAAAATACTACCATTTCCAAACGAGCCACGAGTTCTAGAAATCGACTTCGCCAATACTCCTAGGTCACCATAAGGCACGTCTAAAGACCCCGAAACCCTACTTTACCCTAGAATTCACGCAAAGCCTGATTTTTCCCCTTTGCTCGTTTGAACTACAACTATACCAACCAAACACCCAACCAACACCATAATCGCACCAAAAGTGCTTCCATGGCCTCCCAAAACAATGCCAACACGTAAAACGAGAAAACATCAAACTCGACCTAAACGACCCCGACTTTCCCCAAGGCATATTTCTCATTTTTTCCATTAGGCAACCTAAACAAACCATGCATTTAGGCATTCTAGCACACCTAGCAACTTTTTACATCAACGGACAGCATAACGGAGCAACTTCATCATTTCAAGGGTTTACTATTCATAACTACTATTCAACTTAACAATTTAAATTGCAATCTCAACATTTAACCGCAGAAAATGTTAAAAAGCTATAAATACATGTTCTACAATTGTCAAGGAACATTCTAGAAGCATCAAAACGCTTTAAACAATAATCTACGGATAAATTCTAAAAATCAAAAAGGTGACATACATAACATTTAAATGCGCAAATAACGTGCTCCCCTCCCCTTAGGCACTCCTAGTCGCTAGGAAACCAACGCTGGACACCTCAGAAACCACCCCGCACGAGCTCACGCGAAGATTTGAAGATTTGAAAGGTTGAATTTTTTTTCTTTTCTTTTCTTGGTTTCGGCCTGCTCTATGGTGAATTTCAGCTTTGTTGTTTTATTTTCCTTATTAATTTATGCTATATTAAAAGTTGACATGAAGTCAATTGGTCAAAGTTGGTCAACAACTTAAAATTTGGTCAAATTAGCCTTATTTTGTGCATTTTAAAGCCATATTAACTAAGGAAAAATTAATTATAGCTAACAACAATTAAAATATAGAATTTAAGTCATCTAAATACCAGTTTTACTATTTACTGAGGACTAGAAACCGTTCTCTATCTATCGCTCTCGATATGCAATGCACGTTGCGACAGCAAAGAAGTAACAATTAAATCTCAAAGAATCTAAGAAAATATAATTTTCAAAATAATAAACAAGAAATTTTCACATTCTGGACTCGGGTATTACACATAGGGCCTTCTTTATAGTTGAAGACTTGTCAATGTGAGGCTTGTCACGTCAAATAAAGTACTAGTAAGAACAGAAGGACATCTATGGTATGAAAACCTGTCTAGGAGGAATGTACCAAAACATCATACTAAAAGCGTTGATGTGAAACCCCACTTTCTTGCTTATCTCGTTTTACGTGCTATACCTCGTTTTGCGTGCATATGATCTGTTTATGTGCTATAGGACCTAGAAAGTTATAATTTTGATGTCAATACTCCTAATACGTGCTAAATGTGCATTCATGAAATTTTTATCAAAAACGGAGTCAGAAATTTTATCGTCGATTTTTAGTGAATAGTGTTTTTGAAACACGACCGCTAAAATTTTGAAACTGGTCTTTTTAACCCTTCTAGACCTAGTCCACGGACTTTAATAGACCTGTGTTTGATGAAAATGGTTTTAAAATCGGCTTAAGAATTTATTAGGGTTTTTACACCGACTTTTGCAAAAATCGAGTTTTAAGCCGACTCGGGTGAAATTGTTGGATTGTAAAACTTCTTGTCACCTAAAAATAATCCACTTGAGATATCTTGGGGGTTGCATAATTATTTTTAACTTGGTGAGCAATAAAATGCAATTAAAGTCATTAAAAACACAAAAATACTAATTAAAACTAACTTTGACTTTGCATTTTTTTAATTGACCAAGCTTTTAAATACTTCTTGTCATCAACACACACTCACACAACACAAAACACACTCCACAAACACACACATTGCCGTGAGAAGGAGGAGAGAAAAAGAAAAGAAATTTCAAAGCTTTTCAATCCAATTTTTCAAAGAAAAACCTAGTTTTTGTCCGTAGAACTTCGCACCGACTTGGATTCTGCTTGTTGGGCATGCATAGCACGCATTCCTAGGCTTATATCGCATCAAAGGTGAGAGAAAAATTCTAGATCTCAAAATGTCATTTTTATACTTTTGCGTATAAATGAAGATTGAACCGTTAGAATTGAAATCTGATGATAGATTATTGCTCCTTGCATGCTAGGGATCGTTATATACTAATACTACGAATTTCTGTCGGATGTAGCATGATTTTTATTTTCCGGGTATTTAATTTTGATTAAAATGTTCAAAGTTGAATTAAATGAGTTGTGTTGATCGAAATCGATTGCCGTCGATTTCTAAATACTTGATAATTACGTGTTAGCTCTGTTGTAATGCCGAATTTTCGATTACATTGTTCGTGTGAAAATTCGGAAAATCCAGCCATGACATCTTAGGGTTTTAGGGTTATCGGGCATGATTTGGAGGTGTTATGGTGGATTTCCGAGAGGGCTAATGTAGTAGGTTGAATGGGGGAGTGATAGGAACTGATTTGGCAATGTTTGGATTAGTAGATTGTAAGTTATGAATTTTAGAAGTTTAGGTTGTCATTCTTTAATTTCTTGAACGATGCCTTTAGATGGTTGGGTAGTGTTCGAGTGATGAATGGTGAGTTGTTGATGAGTAATTTAGAGTTTAATTATGTATATTATGCATGTCCGGTTAGATGGCCTACTTTGTCATCTAACTACGTTGTTTGTTGTTTAATTTAATATTGATGTTATATTGATGTTATTGATTGATTATTATTGAGTTCGGGAATCGGGCACTTTCGTTGCTGATCTCCCAATTGATTGATTGATGATTGATTGATGATTGATGATTATGGAGTCTTGGTATGTGTGTGCCACCTCTCGGGCAGCGTCGGGCTGTCGGGTTGATAACGGCATGACTGCCATAGGCTACCCCCAGCTCGCATGACGGAGGTGTCATGGAGGGAGGGGCTAGTGAGGTACCTCGGGTGCGTGAGTAATGGGGAGTTATAAGAAGAACGGTTGAGATCGTGATGGCGTTTGGAGCTACACCAAATAGAGTATCCTTTAATGAATGGTTATATAGTTATGTGATGATAATGTTATTATTGTTGTTGTGTGTGTACTTGCTCGAAGGACTAAATCCAAGGAGCGTAGTGAATACTGTCGAGATCTATCGGATCCTCACTGGGCTTATGTATATAAGCTCACTCTCTATTATTGCATGCTTACAGGTGTTGCATAGCCGGATTACGGGTACGTACCTCCTGAGGTGGAAAATGTGCCTTACGTGGACGAGTCATATGTTCCGGAGTCTTATCCATGATTATATGTTGTTTAATGTCATGTATATTAGCTTAATAGACTTTTATATGCTTTGTGGTTCTTATTGTAATAGATGTTGAAAGATGATGATCCAAACGATGTTAACTTAGTGGCTTTCTTTTGTCTATGGTTAAGTTGTAATTGTGTCTCAACTTATTTTTGAAATGTATGATAAAGTTGAGGTATTGTATGTCATGTTGGAACGGAGGCTTATAACGAGGATGGTTTATTGTATAATATGGTTGTGTTGTATGTTGTTGTTTGTATTGAGGAATTGCTGGATGTATGATGTTTTGAGGTTGGTTTAGAACCTCGGAAATCTATTTACTGTCGTTATGCTGCCGAAATTCCGTTGCATCCTGACTGATTATAGGTGGGGTCGAGTTGGGGCGTGACAGTTTAAGTGGTATCAGAGCGCATGTTAGTTGTCAGCCGGGGTATTCTCGGAATGTGGGTAATGGTCTTAGCATGAATTATGTGTGAAAAGAAAGAAAAATGAAATATGTATTGATATGATTAAATGATTAAGTGAT
The DNA here is from genome assembly GCA_037974665.1 of Ehretia macrophylla. Taxonomy (NCBI): domain Eukaryota; kingdom Viridiplantae; phylum Streptophyta; class Magnoliopsida; order Boraginales; family Ehretiaceae; genus Ehretia; species Ehretia macrophylla. The sequence goes on along the minus strand of CM075765.1, from coordinate 47,679,642 downwards.
TATGTGATTTAAGTGCTTATGTGATTATGTGATCAATTTGCTTATGTGATGGAAACTTATGTGATTTATGTGCTTTATATGAGTTTGTTGTTTATGTGTTAAAAGTTGTATATAACCTGTTTATGTGCTATAACCTGTGCTAACTCTTTGATTAGTACGATGGCCGGTAGACCGAGGACTCGTGGTAGGCCCGAGATTGTAGATGAGGTTCCTGGTAATGTGGCAGAGGGAAGTGATAGGGGTGATGTCAGGTTAGGGTCAGCAATGGATCGGATTGCAGATTTGATGGCTGGGCAGGCCTAGTTGTTAGCAGGTCAGGCTGTTCAGACTCAGGCGTTGCAAGCTCAGATACAGAATATACAGGGTGGTAATCACGGTCGAGGTACTATGAAGGAGTTTCTGGGGTACTATCCTCCTAGATTTCAGGGAGAGCCTGATGATAGGAAGGCCGAGTCGTGGATTAGTAAGTTAGAGAAAATTTTTGATTCTCTCGGGTACACTGATGAGAAGAAGGTGACTTGTGCTGTCTATTTGCTTGATGATGAGGCAGAGGAATGGTGGCGCACTGTGAGAGCCAGTTGGGAGACCCGGGGTGTTCCGTATGTTTGGGATACCTTTCTGACTGCTTTTAGGGATAAGTATGTCCCGAGGGTTGCACGGGAGAGGAGAGAGGCTGAGTTCTTGTCCTTGGTGCAGGGGGATTCTACTGTGGCTCAGTATGAGGCTACATTCACTAGGTTGTCCCGGTATGCACCGGAGTTTGTAGCTGTGGAGGAGAGGAAGACCCGTAGGTTTATGTTGGGATTGAGGCCCGAGATTCAGGATGCAATGGCTCTGAATCGCTATGATATCTTTACTGAGGCTTTTGATGCAGCTTCTAGATTAGAGAAGAGGAAAGGGGAAAAGATAGTCTCTAGTCAGCGTAGTAAGAGGCCGTATCAGCCACAGGGCCAGCAGGTTATATATAGGCCTCCAGTACAGCAGGTTGTCTACAGGCCACCAGCCTAGCAGGGTTCTTATAGGCCACAGGGTCAGCAGAGTTACTATCGGCCTCAGTTTCAGCAGAGGCCATATCAGGTTCAGACTCAGTATAGGCCAGCTCAGTCTCAGGGTCAGTACAGGGCTAGTGTGGTGAGATCTCAGCAGCAGGCTATATCAGCTGCTTCATCAGCTTCTGGTTCTTCTAGGGGCAGTGTTAGTGCCACATCATCGCAGTGTAATTACTGCAAGCGCCCAGGGCATGTGGAGTCCGACTGCAGGGTAAAGGCAGGGACATGTTTGGGTTGTGGTAGCATCGAGCATAGGGCGAAGGATTGCCCTAGATATGCGAGGACTGAGGGTCGGGCGGGGACTCAGGGGTACCAGGGTAGGCCTACAGGCAGTGTCCCACAGCCGCACCGGGTTCAGGCTCGGGCTTACGCAGTTGATATAGAGGAGATGCCTGAGGAGACTGCAGTTGTGGAAGGTAACTTCCTTATACTTGATCAACTTGTTAAAGTGTTGATTGATTCTGGTGCTACGCATTCTTTCATTACTCCTGCTTGTGTGCAACGTGTTAAATTGCAACCTGAAAGATTGCCTTATGTGGTTGAGATTAGTACCTCTTTGACTGATAAGTATGTTACTGGCTTAGTATGTAAGGATTGTATAATACATGTTAAGGAGCATAATTTTCCTTCGGACCTTATTTTATTTCCTATCTGGGGGTATGATGTTATTTTGGGTATGGATTGGCTTTCTAAGTATGATGCCCAGTTGAACTGTAGAACCAAGGTAGTACAGTTTCGTTTGCCAGATCAGCCAGCAGTAGAGGTAGCGGGTAACCGGCGTGGTGAGACGAGTTTTGATATCTCAGCAACTAAAGCCGTTAAGTTGGTAAGTAAGGGGTGTTCGGGTTATCTAGCTTATTTGATCAACAAGCCATCTGATAAGCTACAGCTAGAGGAAGTCCCTATTATCCGGGAATATCCTAATGTATTTCCCGAGGAGTTGCCAGGATTGCCGCCAGATAGGGATATAGAGTTTGTGATTAATCTTGTTCCCGGTACTCAACCTATTTCTAAATCGGCGTACCGGATGGCACCAGCTGAGTTGAAAGAGTTGAAGACTCAGTTACAGGAGTTATTGAAGAAAGGATTCATTCAGCAGAGTTCTTCACCTTGGGGAGCTCCAGTCTTATTTGTGAAGAAGAAGGATGGTACTTTGAGATTGTGTATTGATTACCGTGGTTTGAATCAGGTGACCATCAAGAATAAATATCCTTTGCCACTGATTGATGAGTTGTTTGATCAACTTCAGGGAGCCAAAGTCTATTCTAAATTTGATTTGAGGCAGGGGTATTATCAGCTTCGGATTCGCTCGGAGGATGTTCCGAAGTCTGCCTTCAGGACTCGGTACGGGCACTATGAGTTTGTGGTTATGCCTTTTGGATTGACTAATGCCCCGGCAACATTCATGGATTTGATGCATCGAGTCTTTCAGCCGTACTTGGACCAGTTCGTGGTGATTTTTATTGATGATATCTTGGTCTATTCTAAATCTGAATCGGAGCATGAGCAACATCTACGGCTTGTATTAGAGAAGTTGCAGGAGCATCAGTTGTTTGCCAAGTTCAGCAAATGTGAATTTTGGCTGCAACGGATTTCTTTTCTTGGCCATGTTATTACACAGAGCAGTATTTCCGTAGATCCCACTAAGATTGAATCAGTGATGTCTTGGAAGCGGCCAGAGAGTGTTACTGATGTCCGTAGTTTTCTTGGCTTGGCGGGTTATTACCGTAGGTTTGTCAAGGACTTCTCAAAGATTGCGGGGCCACTATCTAAGTTGACTCAGAAACGGACTATCTTTAATTGGGACGAGAAGTGTGAGAGTGGATTTCAGGAGTTGAAAAAGAGGTTAACTACCGCTCCAGTACTTGCTCTACCAGAGGGGACCGATAATATGGTTATTTACAGTGATGCATCCAAGGAGGGCTTGGGATGTGTTCTTATGCAGGATGGCCGAGTTATTGCCTATGCTTCTCGAAAGTTGAAGCCTTATGAAGAAAATTATCCGACTCATGATCTTGAGTTGGCAGCAATTGTCTTTGCACTCAAGAAGTGGAGTCATTATCTGTGGGGAAGTAAGTTTGAAATTTTCACTGATCATAAGAGTCTTAAGTACTTATTCTCACAGAAGGAGTTGAATATGCGCCAGCGGAGGTGGATGGAGCTTCTTGGAGATTATAATTGTTCTATCAATTATCTGCCTGGAAAGGCAAATGTTGTGGCAGATGCTCTCAGCCGGAAGGCTAGTATTTCTTGTTTGGCTGTCAAGAAGTGGGAGGTTCTTGAGGAGTTTAGTTATTGGAGACCAGAGTTCACTCAGGTTGGGGTGATGTGTTCACATCTCCGTATTCAGCCTTTATTATTGTCTCAGATCAGGGAAGCTCAGCAGCTTGATGTTAAACTTCAGAAGATCAAGGATCAGATCACAGATGATCAGTCTGACTTCAAACTGCATGAGGACGGTATTCTTCGGTTTCGGAACAGGGTTTGTGTTCCCGATGAACCGGGCTTGAGGCGAGGTATTCTGGAGGAAGCTCATAATTCTAAATATACTATTCATCCCGGTGGAACCAAGATGTATCGGGATCTGAAGCAACATTTCTGGTGGAACAACATGAAGAGAGAGGTTGCTCAGTTTGGATCTAGATGTTTGACTTGTCAGAGAGTGAAAGCCAAGCATCAACGACCAGCAGGTTTGCTTCAACCGTTGGCTATACCAGAGTGGAAATGGGAGCATATTACGATGGACTTCATCACTGGTTTGCCTAGATCACCGAGGGGTAATGATGCAGTTTGGGTTGTCGTGGATCGTTTGACGAAGACAGCTCATTTTATTGCAATGAGGATGGGAGATGAGGTTACAAAGTTGACGGACCTCTATCTGGATCAGATTGTTAGACTTCACGGTATTCCATCTAGTATTGTCTCTGATCGAGATCCTCGATTTACTTCTCGTTTGTGGGAGAAACTTCAGGAGACCTTAGGTACTCAGTTGAACTTCAGTACCGCGTATCATCCACAGACCGACGGTCAGTCTGAGCGGACTATTCAGATTCTGGAAGATATGCTTAGGGCTTGTGTTCTGGACTTTGGGAAGAACTGGGAGAAACATCTACCACTTGCCGAGTTTGCCTATAACAATAGTTATCAAGCTACTATTGGGATGGCACCTTTCGCAGCTCTTTACGGTCGTAAGTGCCGTTCACCTTTATATTGGGACGAGGTAGGAGAGATGAAGACTATTGATCCGACTATCATGCCAGAATTTCTTGAGAAGATTGAGAATGTTCAGTTAATCAGGCAGAGAATGCTTACGGCGCAGAGTAGATTCAAGAGTTATGCTGATAAGCGTCGTCGGGACTTGGAGTTTGCAGTTGGAGATCGGGTTTTCTTGAGATTGTCTCCTCGTAAGGGGTTTGTTCGTTATGGTAAAGGTGGAAAGTTGAGTCCGAGATTTGTTTGGCCGTTTGAGATTACTGGCAGGGTTGGTAAGTTGGCATATCGGTTGGCTTTACCGGAGAACTTCTCTAATGTCCACGATGTATTTCACGTGTCTAATTTGCGGAAATATAATCCGGATCCTTCTCATATTCTTGAGCCAGAGCCGTTATAGCTTCGAGAGAATTTGACTTATGACGAGCGTCCAATTCGTATTCTAGATCAGATGGACCGAGAATTGAGGTCGAAGAGGATTCCGATGGTTAAGGTGTTGTGGAAGCATCACGGCATTGAGGAAGCTACGTGGGAGAGACGAGATCAGATGCAGCAGCAATACCCAGATCTATTCCGTACATCAAGTAAGAATTTCGAGGATGAAATTTCTATAAGGAGGGGAGAATGTGAAACCCCACTTTCCTGCTTATCTCGTTTTACGTGTTATATCTCGTTTTGCGTGCATATGATCTGTTTATGTGCTATAGGACCTAGAAAGTTATAATTTTGATGTCAGTACTCCTAATACGTGCTAAATGTGCATTCATGAAATTTTCATCAAAAACGGAGTCAGAAATTTTATCGTCGATTTTTAGTGAATAGTGTTTTCGAAACACGTCCGCTAAAATTTTGAAACTGGTCTTTTTAACCCTTCTAGACCTAGTCCACGGACTTTAATAGACCTGTGTTTGATGAAAACGGTTTTAAAATCGGCTTAAGAATTTATTAGGGTTTTTACACCGACTTTTGCGAAAATCGAGTTTTAAGCCGACTCGGGTGAAATTGTTGGATTGTAAAACTTCTTGTCACCTAAAAATAATCTACTTGAGATATCTTGGGGGTTGCATAATTATTTTTAACTTGGTGAGCAATAAAATGCAATTAAAGTCATTAAAAACACAAAAATACTAATTAAAACTAACTTTGACTTTGCATTTTTTTAATTGACCAAGCTTTTAAATACTTCTTGTCATCAACACACACTCACACAACACAAAACACACTCCACAAACATACACATTGCCGTGAGAAGGAGGAGAGAAAAAGAAAAGAAATTTCAAAGCTTTTCAATCCAATTTTTCAAAGAAAAACCTAGTTTTTGTCCGTAGAACTTCGCACCGACTTGGATTTTTCTTGTTGGGCACGCATAGCACGCATTCCTAGGCTTATATCGCATCAAAGGTTAGAGAAAAATTCTAGATCTCAAAATGTCATTTTTATGTTTTTGCGTATAAATGAAGATTGAACCGTTAGAATTGAAATCTGATGATAGATTATTGCTCCTTGCATGCTAGGGATCGTTATATACTAATACTACCAATTTCTGTCGGATGTAGCATAATTTTTATTTTCTAGCAATTTAATCTTGATTAAAATGTTCAAAGTTGAATTAAATGAGTTCTGTTGATCGAAATCGATTGCCGTCCATTTCTAAATACTTGATAATTACGTGGTAGAGCTGTTGTAATGCCGAATTTTTGATTACATTGTTCGTGTGAAAATCCGGAAAATCCAGCCATGACATCTTAGGGTTTTAGGGTTATCGGGCATGATTTGGAGGTGTTATGGTGGATTTCCGAGAGGGCTAATGTAGTAGGTTGAATGGGTGAGTGATAGGAACTGATTTGGCAATGTTTGGATTAGTAGATTGTAAGTTATGAATTTTAGAAGTTTAGGTTGGCATTCTTTAAGTTCTTGAATGATGCCTTTAGGTGGTTGGGTAGTGTTCGAGTGATGAATGGTGAGTTGTTGATGAGTAATTTAGAGTTTAATTATGTATATTATGCATGTCCAGTTAGATGGCCTACTTTGTCATCTAACTACGTTGTTTGTTGTTTAATTTAATATTGATGTTATATTGATGTTATTGATTGATTATTATTGAGTTCGGGAATCGGGCACTTTCGTTGCTGATCTCCCAATTGATTGATTGATGATTGATTGATGATTGATGATTATGGAGTCTTGGTATGTGTGTGCCACCTCTCGGGCAGCGTCGGGCTGTCGGGTTGATAACGGCATGACTGCCATAGGCTACCCCCAGCTCGCATGATGGAGGTGTCATGGAGGGAGGGGCTAGTGAGGTACCTCGGGTGCGTGAGTAATGGGGAGTTATAAGAAGAACGGTTGAGATCGTGATGGCGTTTGGAGCTACACCAAATAGAGTATCCTTTAATGAATGGTTATATAGTTATGTGATGATAATGTTATTATTGTTGTTGTGTGTTTACTTGCTCAAAGGACTAAATCCAAGGAGCGTAGTGAATACTGTCGAGATCTATCGGATCCTCACTGGGCTTATGTATATAAGCTCACTCTCTATTATTGCATGCTTACAGGTGTTGCAGAGCCGGATTAGGGTACGTGTCTCCTGAGGAGAAAAATGTGCCTTACGTGGACGAGTCATATGTTCCCGAGTCTTATCCATGATTATATGTTGTTTAATGTCATGTATATTAGCTTAATAGACTTTTATATGCTTTGTGGTTCTTATTGTAATAGATGTTGAAAGATGATGATCCAAACGATGTTAACTTAGTGGCTTTCTTTTGTCTATGGTTAAGTTGTAGTTGTGTCTCAACTTATTTTTGAAATGTATGATAAGGTTGAGGTATTGTATGTCATGTTGGAACGGAGGATTATAACGAGGATGGTTTATTGTATAATATGGTTGTGTTGTATGTTGTTGTTTGTATTGAGGAATTGCTGGATGTATGATGTTTTGAGGTTGGTTTAGAACCTCGGAAATCTATTTACTGTCGTTATGCTGCCGAAATTCCGTTGCGTCCTGACTGATTATAGGTGGGGTCGAGTTGGGGCGTGACAGTTGCCTTAGTAGAATAATGTATGAGGATGGACAGATCAAGTGCATTTCCACTCATGGAAATGGGGAGATTTACACTAGATTTCAGAAGTGGGACAACAAGAGGCTTTTTTCAAGTCTTTGTCACCGATACCTCCTCTTAGGGCAGGGAAGTAGCCTTCTATCGTCGACCGAGCAAAGCGCCTTGCTGGTTCTAAATAAGAGAGTAGTCGTGCATTTGGTTTTGTTAGGATTTCCGTATCTGCCTACCTTCCTTTATTTCAAGGTGAGATAAGTGCTTTATAGTATTGTCATTTTTTGAGTATCTGAATCATATATTATGCCATACTATTATATTGATTTCTTCCACATGCAAATCTACTCTTTTGGGCGATTTCTCGCATAGGAATGTCTTGTATCAGCCCATTTCTTACAAGAAATCTATGTGAGGTTAGTTTTGTCAAATAAAGTAAAAGTTGTGGTCCAATACTAGCTCTATCTCCGAGGTACTTAGAATATACAGAAGAGGGGGACCTATCCGAGTCATCCATAACTGATTGTGTAAGAGTTGGGTGGGGGATGAGTTGATGTTGCTAGAGTTAAACGATACGAGCATAAAGGAAGGAAACCAGATGTACCATAAGATTGTGTAACAAACTAGTCGGCTATTTATTGTTCCTACAGGAAAGAGTAGGGTGCCCTATTAATTGTCTAAGAGACTAGTTCGCTCTTCTTACGGCCATGCATAAATCTAAATATAGTAAGGCCTCCCCTAGTAGGGTCCCAATAAGTAGAAGTTATATTTTTGGCCCCAAATATGCCTTCTATGTATTAGTAAAAGAATGTGTCTATCTTCGAGGGAAATAGGCATAGAAGGAGTCTCGGTTCATTCTGCGACACAAGGCTTTTGTCGCAATAAAAACTAGCCCCTTCCTGATCAAGCTACCCTACCTCTATCACTAAACTAGACCAAATGACGTCGTGTAATAAATCTGCGGGTACTACATAGTACTGAGGTTCTAGTTGAGTTCTTACAATGGACGCCCTAATCAGAAATCTTACAAGACCAAGTGTTGCTAGAATATGCGTATTAGTTGATCTCTTGAAGGATATGCCTAATCTTGGCTGGGGATGGGAAAGTTTGGGCACTGACAACGAATCATTTACGAGAATCCCCCGAAGTCTTGCTTTTTCTGTCGTATGAGAGGCCATAACCTAGATGAATGAAAAGCCAAACCTGTTCTAAATAAAGGGAAAGAACCTTTGCAAGATGATACTACGAACTCTACTGGAGCCAAGGAGAAAGTAGTTGCAGGCCAGGGTAAGACTTTGAAAGCTACTGAGAGTGTAAAGCCAGTCACACAAACAGATCAAAACAAAAAATCAAGAACAGCGTGTCATTGGAAGGTTTTCGATTGTGCCTAGTCTAGATGACCATGAAGTGCAACAAGTTAATGCTACTATAAATGAAGAAGAAGCCAATGTTCTTGGTAATAATAATCAGAAAGGCGAGATGACAAGTGGTGTTGAATATCCGGATCTGGGATCACGTACTTCATTGATTCATTTGTTGGCTGGTCGGCGTAGGGAAAAGAAAGAGATCTCTTGTTGGTGCAGGTTCGTCCCTCCTTCCTTTGTAACCGATGGTATAGTTTCCCCAAAGGCTGCTTCTAATGGGTCAATATGATTATATAAAGATTAGCTCCCATGGTTCCTAGCTGGCCAATTGGAACAACTTGACTAGGAGATGAAGAGGGCAGAGATTGTAGCTAACACTGTCTCGACTCCTTACCTTGCTTAATGTTTCTCAATCAATTGCAGCGGGAAAGGCAGCGAGAAAACTAAAGCGCTAACTCCTTAGCACAAGCACTAAGTGATAATAATTCCTTGTGGAAAGTTTTTTTTTAGTACTTGTTAGCGTCCCTTCTCCCATTTCTATGTACCTAGTCTACGAACCTGGCCTAATCTCATAGCCCTGGGAGGCCCTGAAAACACCGATGCAGCATGGTTTCATAGTGTAGGATGGATCTTATTGGAACTTCTTCACTCAATTATCAAGATTAGAGAACATCGCCAGCCCCTGCCCCTTTCTATAATAATAAGGCAAGCCAAGAAGCAGAACCCAGCTTAGAAAGCAAAAGCAGGCCTCGGAACCCACATCAGTACTTCCCAGCTTAAAGCCCTTGGAGCCCCTTTGTGAATCCTTTGTTTGAACTGTGAACCCAATTGTATCGACTTACTCATCTCTACCAGGTGACCTGGTTGAGTCTAGTCTTGAAGCATCATAGTTCGAAATGTACAATATCTCGTCAAGAGGTCTCATCAGGAAGGGGGTAGAGGCATCAATCATTTTAGTGTCACTTTCGTCCGTGCTTTTATTCTCATGAATATCTGGCTTGAATCACTTGTTTAGTGCATTTGCTCATTGATATACGACATATAGAGGAGAAGCTTAGTGAGGATTACTATATTATCTCTTACAAAAGCAATACCGGATAGAGGTCCGACTTTAAGTGGAATCCACCTAAGATAGCCGTCGTTCAATTGGCAGCAACGATCATTGCTTGTGCTCAGATTCATATGTATCCATACATATCAAGAGATGACAGTTACTACACAGATACAGACTCTATTGTTCTTGGTAGTCCTTTTCCAAAAGAAGAGATCTCTTCTAGTGAATTAGGAAAGTTTAAGTTAGAATATATTGTAAAAATTGGTATATTCTAAGAACCAAAGAGTTATTCCTTTTTGACTCCAGAAGACAGTCGAATCATTAAGCACAAGGGTCTTCTTTTCAAGATAATGATAAGCTTGATAAGAGTCAATAATTCTAACTTTCCAATAGCCTGAACGAAGGTCCAACTTTGTGAAGAAAGAGGCTTTGGACAATCTGTCGAAGAGATCTGCCACCAAAGGGACAGGATACTTGTTCTTCACTGTCACTTTGTTCAATGCACGATAGTGCACACACATGCGCAAAGACCCATCTTTCTTCTTCTGGAACATCACAGGGGCCTCATATGGTGCCTTGGAAGGCTGGATAAAGCCTGCATCCAGCAACTATGTCAATTGCTTCCTAAGTTTTGCTAGTTCCAAGGGCAACATCTGATAAGGTGAACGTGCAAGGGGCTTGGCATTAGGGACTCTATCGATCTTGTGATCAATGGCCCGTCTAGGGGTAAGGTTCTTTCGGAGTTTTGATGGCATTACATCTGCAAACTCTTTGAGAATCTCAGCCACTTTGTCCGTAATTTCCACCTTGTGGTAAGGTTTGACCTCAATAAAAGCCAAAAGGTAAGTGACAGTACCCTTCTTCAAACCATTGCCCACTTGTATAGCAGTTATCATCCCATGCCTTTGTTTTACTACCTTTTTCTGATAGGCTGCATCCAGGCATAAGTAGCCTTTCATCCGCCATCAACATCCCACCAAGGTGCGGCATCAACACCACTTTGCAGCCAGAAAGAAGCCATTGCCCAATATGACATTGAAATCATCTAAGGGTACTACCATTAGATTCAATTGTCCCATCCATGGAACGAATGCTCATGTTCACACCATAGGCCATACCCAGCATTGGTTGGGCTGCCGAATTGACATCCTTAATCTTGCTTGGATTCTTACCCACCGGGTCTGCACCATCGGTTCAGCCACAAAATGGTGCGTGGCACCTATGTTAACCATAGCCAACAAATCATTCCCATTAAGGAAAACCTTAATCTACAAGACGAGAGGACTCTGTATGGATGACATTTCACTATTGCAGAGGATTGACTCGTGTTGGGCTCTCAGAGTCAGATTCCACTTCCTTTGCCCCTTCAGCAAGTAACGCACTCAGCTTCTCTCACTTTGGATAGTCTTTTGCCCGATGGGGACTATTGACAAATGAAAGAGCCAAAGTTTGTCTTTCTCTTGCTCTCTTATCCATCCACTTTAGGATTGGCTTTGTCCTAGCTCCACTGTTATTCCCTTTGGGAAGAACTATGAGACCCTCTCTCAAACTACAAAGAGAAGATGCGGTGGAAACTCTTTTGCAATATGGATACGAGCGAGGAAATAATTATATAACTTCGATATCGCCCGTAGCAAACCCAAAACAAGATCCCAGTCTTATAGGATAACGCGGACTTCTGGAGCCCTTTCTAATGGGCAGAAATCCACCGACAACTGTAGGGATATTCTAGAAAAAGTACAACAGCTTAGTTCCTTGAACTTTTACTGCGCTGGGTGAGAGGAGGTATCCAGTATAAGAAGATAATGATTTGATTGGGCCCCAGAGCTCTTTGGATAACAAACTCCAACCGGCAAGGCTTAATACTTCTCCTAAGTGACAGCGAAATGGGCTACTTTCTCATAAACCCGCGATTTGGGCCATCAATTTGGATTATATGACAGGACTCACAAAGGAAATTAGGTCCTTCTCGGGGCGCCTCCTACTTCTTTTCAAGGTCCATTCCTTTCCTTCCCCTAATAAAAAGAAAAGAGTAAAAGTTGGGAGCAAGTACTCCTCTTTCGGGCTCTTTTTTCGCTCCTATATTCGCCTTCTCCCATCTAACAACTAGCTTATGAGCATATCTCTTTCTCTTATAGAATAACCTATGGTAGCTTTGTTCGCTTAACGAGTGTTCAGTTATTCTATTGCGCCTTTCGTCTACTCTCTATGAAATAAAGATTCCTGAAATCTAAAGTAAACGATGACAAGTAGGTTTGCTTCCCTAGCCTTTGGAATTTGGACTCATTTTTCTGACTCAGGAATAGTGGGAAGGTAAAACACTTATTCTTAATCTTAAGTCGCTTTCATAAGACTAAGATTGAAGGCTTATAGCTCCAAAGCACAACAAAGCAAGTGCAAGACTCCTAGGGTTAACTACGCCAAGAGCTTTCAAGCTTTAACAAAAAAACTAGAGTCTTCCATTCTGGGGCGGGGGGTTGAGGTTCTTGCAGTTATACAGTTAATACTACATAATCTCTAATAAGCCTAAGGGAAAGTCAGAGAGGAAGAATGCACTGAAAGAAAGATCCTAAGAGACAATAGAAAGGTGAGAATGGAATACTAAGAGAAAGAAAATACATCAAGCTAGTCAAATCCTACTGCCCTTACTTAAACTTAAACTACCAACCTAAGAGTCTACTCTTCCTACCCCTAAAAAGAACGTCAACCGAAGCCAGCGGAAGTAAGGTGGCAGGTAAAAAAAAATAGCGCTTCTCTACTACGCCTTTCGACTCTTAGGGGTTGTTCTGTAAAGAAAAGAAAGATCTTCGCCGCCGACTTGACTCTCCTAACGGACATAGCGAGCTATGTGCGATTCAAAAGCTGGGGTTCATGAAAAGAGTCATTTTGCTGGTTTAAGTCTTTCATTCTCAAACACCTTCCTTACCCAAAGTCTTCTTCCTCTTGAGTTATTTCCATGTGTCCCGAGAATGATCAGTACATATAGTCCTTGGCTAGTCCCTAGGAAATTTTGATAGGGGACAAGCAAAGTTCCTTTCATTGCTAAATGCCCTTCCCTTCGTAATGACTTCTCTTGGCATTGGGTTACTCTTGGAGAAGTTCGAGTAGCTTTCGATCTTGGTCCATGCGAGCTCTTTGCCAGCCCCTGAAATTACTTCTGATTTTCATACTTTTTTGTTGTCACCTAGTAGAGCTGCCATTTGCTCTTGGTCTCTGGTGAGGTTCCTTAATAGAGTGTAAGCAAGTAAAATGCACTCTCTTTAGGAGGCTAAAGTTGATTATAGGTCAAAATCGAGTTTCACAAGCTACTTAGTGACAGTGACTTTCGAAAAGTGCCATCAGGAGATTCAAATATGCCTGCTTTCAGGAAATAGAAGGCAAAATAAGAACATCTAACTTTCTCTTAATTCTTACCCTACAACAATTGCTTATCCCTAGACCTTGTCTTACTGGAATTTCTTTCATGCTATGCGTAACATACGCTAGTCAAAGTCTAGTCTCGGGTAGAAGGCAACAGTGAAGTAAAGAAGGAACTAGAATAGGAAGGCACTTGAGACTTGCTATAGAACTTTCACTTGAACCGGTACTAGCACTAGAAAGTAACACGATTCCCACTTTTGACATGTTAACAGGGTCTTATAGAATCCTTCCATTTAGATAGAATTCCTCTTATTGAAATAAGTATTGGATAAAAGAACTCAAACTTATAGAATAAAGATTATGGGAGGGGTTAAAAAAGGGGGTTCTCAAAACAAGTTTTTGGGGAGGTCGAATACAAAGAAAGTTCAACGATCGAAGCTAAGATAGAAAAAATAGATAATTAGTGCTTTGGCCACTAGAGATGGAACCGGATAGCTCTTTCATCCATGATCCGAGAGTCCCTCAGATATGGCGGGCATCTTTCATTGCCAGGTTCATAGTGGAAAGTGGATTCGGCGGATCAAGCTTCAAGGCTTCAATACTATTGATACAAGGACTACCTTCTTTCAAACTCCACAATACACCTGTTGTCTCAGGCTTCTTCTTGGGCCTACCATCTAAGGGCAAGGGAACTCAATAGCAGTTTCAAGAAGAAAGAAAAAACCTACTCCATATATGGAAAACATGAATCAATCTATCTATTTAGACCTGCCATAGAATCTTATATAAAGTCTCCCATGGAAAAGACACTGATCAGGATGGAATACAACTCCCAATGTATGGAACGGAAGGTGGACTGAAAGTAACCTATCCCTGCCTGAGGACCTATGAAACCCTATCCAACAATAATCCAATGGAACTAGATGCCAGAAGTGAGTCGAAAAGAGAAGGTATGAAAAACTTCCTAGGGGAAGGAACTATCTATACATATCTAATTGGATGGCTAGGAGAAGAAAAAACAACCTTAATTTGACCTCATGTGTGACACCCCGAACCTAGCACTTCATTAATTGCATTCATTAAATGGTTAACTTAGATGTAATTTAGCTAATTACTTCATTTTTTTTATATTTCCATAAATTCAAATATTTCTTTTCATGCATTTTATATTTTTATAAAATACTACATATTTTTAGGGGACTACAACCCCTGACCGTGTGTGCATTGCATATCGGGATCAACGGAAAAAAATTCACAAAATGTTTGATGAATAGTACCAGCGGGATTTTTCTTTTCCATAACTTTTTCAGATTTTTGGCATTTGTTTTGCTGAAATTTGATCACCCAAATGACCCTTTTTGCCCTTACTAAAATGACTTAATTATTTGACCTTCTCATGATAATAATATAAGCCAAGAACAAAAAAAAAAGAGTCAAAAAATTGCCAAAAAATAGTTACGGGAATAGTAACTTTTTCTTGCAAAATTGCTATAGTTGGTCATTTCCATCCATTCCAAGCTTGAATCTTGAGTTCTTGAACATGTTTACACCTTATTCAAACTTCTCTAGCCTTGTGTGGTAAGAATTTCATCTTATTTTTGTATTTGAAAATTTTGCACTTAAACTTTTTTTTTTTTGGGGATTTGTTGAGATATTACTTGGTTATGCTTGTTTATGCTTAAATTACTCTTGTTAATGATCATAGAGCATACTTTTGTGGTTAGATAGCATTTTGAATGGTTGAAAATGGAGTTGGAGCTTTGAGGAAGATGATGAATAGTAAAATTTCTAGGGTTCCAAAAATTTTTGCAATTTAATTTGATTCAATGCTTTTAGTAGTTGCTAATTAGGTCCTTGAGCATGGAAAAAATGTTAGTTGCACTTTCCATGTACAAAATTTGAATAATTTAATCAAATTAAGCTACTTTAATAAGGGGTTTTGGGGTTAACTCAAATCCGGACACGTTTCAAGGTTATGGCTAGTCTTTATTAAGTATTGAAGCTTTAGAAGTGCCTTCGTTTCGCTTGTTTGGATTTCGGAATTGGTACTTGTAGTGTAAACGCACAAAGAGAAAATCGGGGATTTAATGGTAAATGAGGTTTAACGGGTGAGCTCGAGGGTCCTTGGTGTGCCATAAGGTGTGGTTTGAAGAATAGGATAACTCGTTTGGGAATCTTGAACCTTCCGTTTTGATTTGAAGCTTAATAGCAAAGATTGACAAAGGGGATTTCGGGTTGAAAGTGAATCCGGGTGCATTTGGGCATTAGGGCTAGTGTCTAGAAAGTGATGAGCTGCTAGAAATG
Source organism: Ehretia macrophylla (assembly GCA_037974665.1). Lineage (NCBI taxonomy): Eukaryota > Viridiplantae > Streptophyta > Magnoliopsida > Boraginales > Ehretiaceae > Ehretia > Ehretia macrophylla. Next base: position 47,664,245 of record CM075765.1, on the reverse strand, counting down.
TATTCGCTTCGCTTAGTTGAGCTCCGATTAGAGTACTTGTAATGTAATGCATAAAGAGGCAAATTCGGACTTTTCGGGTAATTGTACTTTAAAGTGAGATTTCAAGGGCTTAAGTGGTGCCATTAAGTGTCATTAGAGATTTAGTATAGTTAGATTTGAGGTTCGTTATCTTGTGTGAAGTTTGGAGCTTATTTTGTTAGCATTTAGAAGGAGATTTGTTAGATTTCTTGTGAATTACTTGAATTAGTTGCATTAGTAGTTATTATGTTGTTATGTTTGCTCTAATTGATCATGATAGAGTTATATGTTATATAAGTGTGAAGTTTATGACTTAAATACCAAGCATGTGAAAAGTGTCTAAATGAAGCTTATGTGAATTAGTTAAGCTTATTGCATAAGTAACTATTTGAACTGTTATACTTGTTATAATTGCTATATTTGTCTATTGATTGAGTTATAAAATGTAAATTGGGAAAAATGAGTATGATAACTTGAATTATCTTGTAATTAGCTAGAGTTGAGTTTAGACAAATGGTTAGCTTGTTGAACATGTAAGTTGAAATGGGAGGTGATTGGCGGCCATTTAGCTAACTAAATGGAATTAGGGCCTTGTGCATGCTAATGCTAAAAAGCAAAGAATACTTCTTATCATATCCTCTAAGTTAGTTAAGATAATGCATGTCTAGAGATTTTAGAGTTTGATATTGTGACATGAACTTGTAGAACTAGCTAATTAATTGCATGATTAGCATTCTTAACTCATGTTATTTGTGTATGGTCAATCGGATGAATGTAGAATGATTTTATTGCATAACTGCCTAATTAGGAATTGAAGGGAATTGATGCCATGGGAGAAGGTTCAAATGGGAGTTTGGCTAAGTTTTGTATGTTTGTTTTCCTAAAGGTGAAGGACCTGCATCCTTACGTGCATTATAGTTTACTTTCTTGCTAAAAGAGTATATTGTTTAATATAATTGCGTAATTGATATATGCTTATTGTTGCTAAATTGTAACTTGGTGCAAGGACAACCTACTTTTTATCCTTATATGTGTTTACTGATTATATTTTCATTGTTATCATTCTTGCATTGCATCGTGGTTGCGCAACCTCATTGTCGCGGCGGATGCGATGGCCTAGCTGGGCGGCATCGGGCTTGCCAGTGTTGGTTGCCTTAGCTCCGTCTTCTATTCCCTCACTCGCCTGGTCCAGAGATTGCCAGGGGGTGTTAGGTCGTAGGATCGGGTACATCCGGAGTACCCATTGGTGTAAGGGATGGCGGCATATCGAGATCGAGATCGTGGTTTGTGGATCGGGTATCGAAGATTTGGAGTGATAAGGGTTATCGATTGTATCCTTTTAAAATGTGGTATTAGAATTGTTATTCACTGTTTATCTATTGTATTAATTGTGTTAAGTTGCTGCATTGTACATCCCTAGTAGACCTTATCCCTCACTGAGCAATTGTGATTGCTTATACCTCGCTAAACATGTTTCAGGAAGTGCTGAGGGTGAACCCCAACTAGTTGAGGTGCTAGTGGAAGAGGAAGAAGTTCAGGCTGAGCCTTTGCCCTAGTTGTTGTGTGTTGTTGTCTAAGGTGGATTTGCCTTCTTGTTGTTATATGGTGTACTTTTATTGCTATAGCATGATCTATTTTGTGGCCTTAAGGCTATGTATATTCTTGTAGTTGCAAGTTGAAAGCTGTTGGTTGTAATGTTAGCTTTGAGATATTATGGTTTGTAATAACTTTTAACTCTCCTTTTAGTTCTTGAATGCTTAGGGGTGTATGTTTAGAGGTGTTGATTTCAACTTCTAAAATTGCTCTAATGTTATCATAGGATGGCATGTTAAAAAGGTTTAATGAAAAGTTAAGTTGGGTGCATGCATGTGTGATTTGAAGCTGTTGTTTGTCTCCTGGCTTGGATGACCTTGAACCTTTCAATTTTATTTATAAAAGCTTGTTTTAGTATATTGTGGCTATTTTGAGCATTTACAGGTTTGAAAAATGTCCGCGGTACAGGGGAAACTCTGTCTGTTTTTCCCTAAAATTTTGTGACTGGGTTTGGTATTGGGTTGAGAATAGCATGGTTACTAGAGCCTCCGGTCTCGTGAGGGATCGGGGCGTTACAGGTGGTATCAGAGCTTAGTTGCTCTCAGCCGGGATAGGGTCCTCGGACTGCTGGTAGTGAACCTCGAGTGCATGCTTGTGAAATGTATCTTGATTGGGTGTGTGCTTCGTGTGCCTTGAGAATGTGAGGGGCTTTTGTGCAATCTTGTATCCTGAACTTAATATGTGATCTATGTGATAGTGATGTGTACTGTGTGTTAAATACTTGTCAAGTGTAGTAATATAGCTAATCATGAATCGAATTGATCTTATGAATCGCTACTTGCTCGAAATATTGATTGTAACGTGTATACTTGAGTGTCTCGGCATAGTTGTGTTGTGAATTGTATTCATTGCATGTGACTCATATTTGAACTATCTTGTTGATTAACTTTGTGTTATAAAACTTCTGGTTATATAATAGCTTGTGTGATATATGTCATAATCTCCTGATATATGAACATTACATCAATTACATTAGGTGATATCTTGGCATTCATGCATTGTCCCCCTAAATCGGTAAGTAAGAATTCTCCCCTGAAAGAGATGGCCATTGATGCTGACTGGTGAGAGAATAATGGTTCAACCGGCTATTGGGATCAATGAAGGGATTTGATGCCCCGAGGTTAAATTTGGACTCTCTTGGCACTTCTTAAACGGTACTTCTTGGCTGGAACTCCTATTTGGGAATCTCGAATAGATCTTCTAGTTGGCGTCATATATGGAGGTCTTATTTGATACTCTTATTCAAAAGAATTCATCTTTATTAGATTGGTCAGTATTCTTTGCGCACACTCCCACTTCAATTTCTTGTTCGGGATTTTACCTATGGTACCACCTTGATATTCTTATTGGGTATTTTCTTCAGTATTTTCGTTTGGTATTCTTGCCTAGAGATTATTTGGTATTTCCTCTGGACTACTGGTATAACGAGCATATTGGGGATTCTTATATGGTGATTCATAATTAGAGAGATTCTTATTCCAACTTCTGGATTCGTATACTTATTCGGAGCTTTTATTTGGCATCCTTAATCAGATTTATTTGTGGTATTTTCTCGGAGTCCCAAGCTAGACATCTAATTAGGCCTTTATTTGGCATTTTTGAGCCTTTATTTGACAGTTAGAGTTGGGATTCACCGGACTTCCTTCTTGGGAATTTCTTGATATTATCCGGGTATTTTGGATATTAGTTGCATACTCTTCTTAATGGGATTTCTTTTGGTGCTCTCTCAGCATTAGTGAATGGCCTCCTCGAGTGACATTCTTACCGGACTCCTATTGGGTATTTTCATAGGAGCCTTTATTTAGCTACCCCACTCTGGCTTCCTTCAGTGACGTTCGCTCTTCTTAGTCTCCTTCGGCATTACACTTCTTGACTTCAAGTCCGACGGAAACTATTGCAGTTCTTGGAAGTCATTTTAGCTCAAGAAATTGCGAAGCCGCAATTTTTGTAAGGAGGGGAGGATGTGACACCCCGAACCTAGCACTTCATTAATTGCATTCATTAAATGGTTAACTTAGATGTAATTTAGCTAATTACTTCATTTTTTTCAAATTTCCATAAATTCAACTATTTCTGTTCATGCATTTTATATTTTTATAAAATACTACATATTTTTAGGGGACTACAGCCCCTGACCGTGCGTGCATTGCATATCGGGATCAACGGAAAAAAAATTCGCGAAATGTCTGATGAATAGTACTAGCGGGATTTTTTTTTCAGATTTTTTTTCAGATTTTTGGCATTTGTTTTGCTGAAATTTGATTACCCAAATGACCCTTTTACCCTTACTAAAATGCCTTAATTATTTGACCTACCATTTGACCTTCTCATGAGAATAATATAAGCCAAGAACAAAAAAAAAGAGTCAAAAAATGGCCAAAAAATAGTTACGGGAATAGTAACTTTTTCTTGCAAAATTGCTATAGTTGGTCATTTCCATCCATTTCAAGCTTGAATCTTGAGTTCTTGAACATGTTTACACCTTCTTCAAGCTTCTCTAGCCTTGTGTGGTAAGAATTTCATCTTATTTTTGTATTTGAAAATTTTGCACCTAAACTTTTTTTTTTTTTGATTTGTTGAGATATTACTTGGTTATGCTTGTTTATGCTTAAATTACTCTTATTAATGATCATAGAGCATACTTTTGTGGTTAGATAGCATTTTGAATGGTTGAAAATGGAGTTGGAGCTTTGAGGAAGATGATGAATAGTGAAATTTCTAGGGTTCCGAAAATTTGTGCAATTTAATTTGATTCAATGCTTCTAGTAGTTGTTAATTAGGTCATTGAGCGTGGAAAAAATGTTAGTTGCACTTGCCATGTACAAAATTTGAATAATTTGATCAAATTAAGCTACTTTAATAAGGGGTTTCGGGGTTAACTCAAATCCGTTCACGTTTCGAGGTTATGGCTAGTCTTTATTAAGTATTGAAGCTTTAGAAGTGCCTTCGTTTTGCTTGTTTGGATTTCGGAATTGGTACTTGTAGTGTAAACGCACAAAGAGAAAATCGAGAATTTAATGGTAAATGAGGTTTAACGGGTGAGCTCGAGGGTCCTTGGGGTGCCATAAGGTGTGGTTTGAAGGATATGATAACTCGTTTGGGAATCTTGAACCTTGCCTTTTGATTTGAAGCTTAATAGCAAAGATTAACAAAGGGGATTTCGGGTTGAATATGAATACGGGTGCGTTTGGGTATTAGGGCTAGTGTCTAGTAAGTGATGAGGTGCTAGAAATGTATTCGCTTCGCTTAGTTGAGCTCCGATTAGAGTACTTGTAATGTAATGCATAAAGAGGCAAATTCGGACTTTTCGGGTAATTGTACTTTAAAGTGAGATTTCAAGGGCTTAAGTGGTGCCATTAAGTGTCATTAGAGATTTAGTATAGTTAGATTTGAGGTTCTTTATCCTGTGTGAAGTTTAGAGCTTATTTTGTTAGCATTTAGAAGGAGATTTGTTAGATTTCTTGTGAATTACTTGAATTAGTTGCATTAGTAGTTATTATATTGTTATGTTTGCTCTAATTGATCATGATAGAGTTATATGTTATATAAGTGTGAAGTTTATGACCTAAATACCAAGCATGTGAAAAGTGTCTAAATGAAGCTTATGTGAATTAGTTAAGCTTATTGCATAAGTAGCTATTTGAATTGTTATACTTGTTATAATTGCTATATTTGTCTATTGATTGAGTTATAAAATGTAAATTGGGAAAAATGAGTATGATAACTTGAATTATCTTGTAATTAGCTAGAGTTGAGTTTAGACAAATGGTTAGCTTGTTGAACATGTAAGTTGAAATGGGAGGTGATTGGCTGCAATTTAGCTAACTAAATGGAATTAGGGGCTTGTGCATGCTAATGCTAAAAAGCAAAGAATGCTTCTTGTCATATCATCTAAGTTAGTTAAGATAATGCATGTCTAAAGATTTTAAAGTTTGATATTGTGACATGAACTTGTAGAACTAGCTAATTAATTGCATGATTAGCATTCTTAACTCATGTTATTTGTGTATGGTCAATCGGATGAATGTAGAATGATTTTATTGCATAACTGCCTAATTAGGAATTGAAGGGAATTGATGCCATGGGAGAAGGTTCAAATGGGAGTTTGGCTAAGTTTTGTATGTTCGGCTTCCTAAAGGTGAGGGACCTGCATCCGTACTTGCATTATAGTTTACTTTCTTGCTAAAAGAGTATATTGTTTAATATAATTGCGTAATTGATATATGCTTATTGTTGCTAAATTGTAACTTGGTGCAAGGACAACCTACTTTTTGTCCTTAAATGTGTTTACTAATTATATTGTCATTGTTATTATTCTTGCATTGCATTGTGGTTGCGCAACCTCATTGTCGCAGCGGATGCGATGGCCTCGCTGGGCAGCATCGGGCTTGCCAGTGTTGGTTGCCTTAGCTCCGTCTGCTATTCCCTCACTCGCCTGGTCCAGAAATTGCCAGGGGGTGTTGGGTCGTAGGATCGGGTACATCCGGAGTACCCATTGGTGTAAGGGATGCCGGCATATCGAGATCGAGATCGTGGTTCGTGGATCGGGGATCGAAGATTTGGAGTGATAAGGGTTATCGATTGTATCCTTTTAAAATGTGGTATTAGAATTGTTATTCACTGTTTATCTATTGTATTAATTGTGTTAAGTTGCTGCATTGCACGTCCCCGGTAGACCTTATCCCTCACTGAGCAATTGTGATTGCTCATACCTCACAAAACATGTTTCAGGAAGTGCTGAGGGTGAACCCCAACTAGTTGAGGTGCTAGTGGAAGAGGAAGAAGTTCAGGCTGAGCCTTTGCCCTAGTTGTTGTGTATTTGTTGTCTAAGGTGGATTTGCCTTCTTGTTGTTACATGGTGTACTTGTATTGCTATAGCATGATCTATTTTGTGGCCTTAAGGCTATGTATATTCTTGTAGTTGCAAGTTGAAAGTTGTTGGTTGTAATGTTAGCTTTGAGATATTATGGTTTGTAATAACTTTTAATTCTCCTTTTAGTTCTTGCATGCTTGGGGGTGTATGTTTAGAGGTGTTTATTTCAACTTCTAAAATTTCTCTAATGTTATCATAGGATGGCATGCTAAAAAGGTTTAATGAAAAGTTAAGTTGGGTGCATGCATGTGTGATTTGAAGCTGTTGTTTGTCTCCTGCCTTGGATGACCTTGAACCTTTGAATTTTAATTATAAAAGCTTGTTTTAGTATATTGTGGGTATTTTGAGCATTTACAGGTTTGAAAAATGTCCGCGGTACAAAGGAAACTCTGTCCGTTTTTTCCTAAAATTTTGTGACTGGGTTTGGTATTAGGTTGAGAATAGCATGGTTATTAGAGCCTCTGGTCTCGTGAGGGATCGGGGCGTTACATCTTGTGGATTCAAAATAAATAAGAAAATGGAAATGAATCAAGGGTCCAATACTACTTGTCACGCCCTAACTCGACCCCTCCTATAATCAGTTAGGACGCAACGGAATTTCGGCAGTATAACGACAGTAAATAGGACACCGAGGCTCTAAACCAACCTCAATAGAACATACATCAACTCCACAACCATACAACAAATAACTCCTCAAAAAATACAACATACATCATAACTATATTATACAATAATCATTCCTCGTTATACGCCTCCGTTCCAACATAATACATAAACCTTAATATATATTGTGATAACCCGAACCTAGCATATATTTAATAGCATTTAAAGTTCATTTAAATTGCATTTTTTTTTATCTTTCACCTTCTTTGACCAAAATAGTTGACTTTTCATCTACAATGACCAACTAGGACAAGGTGAAAATTTTTGAAATGTTTAATAAAGGGCAAACTTGGGATTAGAAATAAAAAAATGCAATGTTAAGTTAGTCAAATTTTGGATCAACTTTGGAATTAAATCTGAACCAATTGGGAAAGAGTTAGGTACCAAATTATATATGGTTGGAAAGCTCTATGTGTCTAGTTTCTGTGGCTCCAAACCGTTCGTGATTTGGAGTTTTCTAGAAGAAGTTATGGCCGTTTTCGTAAGGTCGCGCATAGCTGTTTTGGTTTAGCGGGTTGACCGAAGCTTTGACTGTTGTTGCCATCTTTTATAAGCATAAAATAGCATAGAAAAAAACGAAAAGCTGAAAAATAAAGAGAGAAAACCAAGAGTTCAAGGAGAAAAGAAAAAAAAAAGAATTTTCAACTTCAAATATTCAAATCTTTGCGAGGGCTTGCACGGGATCGTTTCCGAGGCTTCTAATGTTGTTTTCCTAGTGTCTATTAGCAGCTAAGGTGAGGGATGCATCGTTATTTGCGCATTAGAAAATACAATGTCAAGACTTTAATTTTTAGAAATTGCATATAGAATGTTGTTTAATTCATTTTGTTGCTTGAAATATGTTCTATGATGTCAGTAGACCTTACTTTTGTAAGTTTTTAGCAATTTCTGCGGTTAAAATTGATTATTGTATTTCAAATGTTGAGTGAATAGTGATAAACGTGAATAGTAAACCCCCGTTCGAAATTTTGCTCCGAGTTGCGTTCTATTGATGTAAAAAGGTGCTAGATATGCTAGAATGCCTAAATGTGTGGTTTAATTGGAATGTGTAATGGAAAAACGGAGAAAAACGGCTTAGTGAAAGTCGGGGTCGTTTAGGTCGAGTTTGGTGTTTTCTCGTTTTACGTGTTGGCATTATTTCGGGAGGCCATGGAAGCACTTTTGGTGCGATTATGGCGTTGGTTGGGTGTTTGGTTGGTATAGTTGTAGTTCAAACGAGCAAAGGGGAAAATCGGGACTTTGCGTGAATTCTAGGGTAAAGTAGGGTTTCGAGGTCTTTAGACGTGCCTTATGGTGACCTAGGAGGATTGGTAAAGTCAGTTTCCAAAGCTCGTGGCTCGTTTGAAAGTAGTAGCGTTTTGAAAGTTGGGGTCATTTTTGGAATTTTGTGTGATTTCATAGTATGTTGCTTATAAAATGTTTATGATGCTTGTAGAATGATTATAATGCTAATAGAATGTTTATATTGCTTATAGAATGCTTGTTAATGCTTATTATTGCTTGTTATGCTTGCTAATGCTTATTTCGCTTGTTAGAGTTGGTTGTTGATTGAAATGTTTATCCATTGTTGAGAATGCTTGATATCTTGTTTATCGCTCGTTTATCGCCTTGTATCGAGTCTTGCATTGCATAGTGTCTCGCGCGTGAGTGATGAGCCTCTCTGGGTAGCCTCGGGTTGCCAGTGTTGGTTGCTCTAGCTCCGCTGCTATTCCCATTCTCGCTTGGGTTGCCTCCCAGGGAGATTTGGGTCGTAGAATTGATGGATACTTCCGGGGTATTCCAAACTGGTGTTATAAGGTGGTTGCGCGCTTATTGTCATCGTTGTCAAACATCAAGCTCAAGATTGATGTATCGCTCGTGAAATGGTATATTGCTCGTAAGAGTGAACCATAGCCTTCAAAGTGTGGTATAGCTTTGAATAGTTGGGTTAATGCTTTCAGGAATTGCTTATTGTATTGATTGTTTGTTTTGATTGCTTATTTATCAGTTATATTGCTTAACTGTCTTATTTGCATTGCACGACTTTCTTTCTCTCCAATTCGATATCTGTCTCGCCCTCACTGAGTATACGTGTTGTGTATACTCACTCCTCACCACCACATTTCAGGAAATGCCATGTTAGTTGGAAAGTTCGTGATTTCGTGAAAGTCCGTGCTTGAAGAGTTGTCATGCGTGCCTATGTGACTTGAGTTGTCAAAGTTATAAAGTTGTATGCTTTTATATATTATATGTATTTAATGTTAAAGGGGATGTAATTTAAGTTTCACTAGATTATGTATTTAGTTAATGTAGCTTAACTTCAATGTATACTTGTAATGACAAAGGAAAAGAGATAGAAAGGTATGATAGTCTAGCTTATGAAATAAATTGGTGTAGTTTAATTGCTAAGCTTGAATGTATATTTACTTGTGATTTTCTTGTTGTGAACCAAGGCTCGGATGGCCTTGAGGTGATTGAATGGTTGGACATGGTATTGGTCCACTTATATGCTGTCGCAGGTTTATTTTTTCCCTAGAAAAAGGCGAGACTCTGTCGGTTTTCCCTAAAACTTATGCCCGGGTTTAGATTTGGGTTGTGATTAGAATGATTGATAGAACCTCCGGTCTCGAGAGGGATCGGGGTGTTACAGTTGGTATCAGAGCTTGTCTAGCTCATAAGCCGGGACAGGGTCCTCGGTCTGGTGGGTAGTGATCCTTGAATGTGTGCTTGTTAAGTGTGTCTTGAAAGTGTATGCTTGTATGTGAGATTGTGTGTCTTGACTTGAATGTATGCACCTTTGTGATATAGTTATGTGTTATGTGTTAATTGTGTGCTAAGTGAAGTGAATTGTCTAGTTGTGCATTGAATTGACCTATTGAATTGGCATTGTGAATCGAATCGACCTCGTGAATTGTTATTTGCTTGAAGTATTGTTTGTAATATGTGAATTAAGATGTCTTGAATTGGTTGTGCCGTGATTTGAATTGATTATGTTGTGCTTGACTTGATTGTGATTGAATGACTTTGATGATTAAACTGTTATAAACTCTTTTATAAACTTGCTTGCATAGTAGTTTAAGGCATATGTATAACTGTGATATATTGGCATTCATACATGTCCTATAGAAATGGTAAGAAGGACTTCTTCCTCCCCTGAAGAGAAGTGGTTAGTAGCAAGCCCCAAGTTATTTGGATTGACGGAAACGAGCAGTGCTTAACTAGGCCTTTATTTGGGAGTTGACATTTATAGCTGGAGTTTGTTTATTGGGATTCCTTGAAGGTTATCTTATATGCTTTGTGTAAATGACTTCCTTTGGAGTTCTACATGATTATTCTTTGGAGTGTTTTCTTAATGTCTTCTTGATTGGGCATTCATCGGGTATTTTTATATTGGCATTTTGTGGAAGACTTGGTTGGGATTTTAATCAGTCATTGGTGTTCTTTCTGCATTCTTATGGGGAACTTTGATTTGAGTCTGCTTATAATGATCAGTTTGTGTGAGGCGTATTACTTTGGTATTCCTTGTGGACATCTCTCAGTGGATTTGGCAATCGGAATTTTTATCGGACTTGCTGCATAATATTGTCTACAATATCTTTGCTCTAGTCTTTCTTGATATTTTATCGGCAATCGTGATTGGAATTCTTCAATAGTATATGATGCACCTGCACGACATTCCCTCTTATGCTTCTTGAGCTATATATTTTGAAAGACTTCTTTGAAACCTCTGTAATATGATTGACTGGATTTCTTGTCTGGAATCTTCCTGAGCTGTACTTAGGATTCTTGTTTAGACTCTGCCTCAGATTGTTTATTGGTATGTTCTTGGTACTTTTAGTTGGGATTCGATTATGGCATTCATGTCTAGTAAGATTTTATTTGGGGATCTACTTGGTTGTTCTCTGGAACGTTTTTTGGTTTTCTTAATGGGTGTTCTTTGGAGACTTTTGTTGGCATTTCTCGGTGGACTTGGTTATTGGAATCTCAATCGGACATACTATATGGTATTATCTATGGATCCTTAGTGGCCATTTATTTAGCATTTAGTTATTGGGCAAACTTGGCTACATTCTTACCGGAGCATTGTTCGGGTATTTTTCTTGGCATTCCTCAGTTGGTTTGGAAATTGGAATTCCTATCGGACTTATTGTATAGCACTACTTACGGTATTCTTTGGAATTCTTAGTGGGCATTTTACTGGTATTTTCCTTATTGGCAAGGTTGTATGAAGTTCTCACTTGGCAAACAGTGAAGAGGCCTCAGAGTTTGGTCTCGGTATATTGTTCACCAGTTCGGTGTTTATCCTTGGAGTTTTCATCCATCTGGGAAACTATGTTTGTTATTCAACTTGGTTGTCTTATTGGGCACATTATATTTTCTCTACTATTTCCTTTGACGTTCCTCTCAGCATTTGATAGCAAAACTCAGAATCTAATTGGTTGTCCCATGGGGTTATTATTTGGAAGGCTTCTTTGGAACTTTGGAAGTATATTTGATTGGTTCTTGGTATTTTCTTCTGCACTCTTAACAGGGAATTCTTCTATGAAATTCATGACCAGCGGGGGTACTTCTTTGGACCTCTAGATGGAACCTTTGTTTGAGCTTTTATTTGGCTGCTTGCTTGGGAATTCTCGGGAAGTAATAGTTAGACTTCTATTGGAGATTCGTGCGTGAGGTATTCTTCTTGTCGTTATTGTGTGGTATTAATGACACCTACAGTATCTTTGCTTTAGTCTTTATTGGTATTATCTCGGCGTTTCTGGTTGGAACTCATTCTTCTTCGGTATTCGTGTCAACGGGATTCTTGTACGGTATCTACCTTTGAGCCTTTATTTGGTGTTACCATTTGGCATTTCTACTTGAACTTTCCTATTGGTCATCTTGATGAAATACTTGTTCAGTAGCTAATGAAGACTAGTCAGAGTTGGATTTTAGATGATGCAGAGTCCTATTGGAAGAAGAATTGCGAGGACGCAATTGTTTTAAGGGGGGAAGGATGTGATAACCCGAACCTAGCATATATTTAATAGCATTTAAAGTTCATTTAAATTGCATTTTTTTTGACCTTTCACCTTCTTTGACCAAAGTAGTTGACTTTTCATCTACAATGACCAACTAGGACAAGGTGAAAATTTTTGAAATGTTTAATAAAGGGCAAACTTGGGATTAGAAATAAAAAAATGCAATGTTAAGTTAGTCAAATTTTGGGTCAACTTTGGAATTAAATCTGAACCAATTGGGAAAGAGTTAGGTAGCAAATTATATATGGTTGGAAAGCTCTATGAGTCTAGTTTCTGTGGCTTCAAACCGTTCGTGAATTGGAGTTTTCTAGAAGAAGTTATGGCCGTTTTCGTAAGGTCGCGCATAGCTGTTTTGGTTTAGTGGGTTGACCAAAGCTTTGACTATTGTTGCCATCTTTTATAAGCATAAAATAGCATAGAAAAAAACGAAAAGCTGAAAAATAAAGAGAGAAAACCAAGAGTTCAAGGAGAAAAGAAAAAAAAGAATTTTCAACATCAAATCTTCAAATCTTTGCGAGGGCTTGCACGGGATCATTTCCGAGGCTTCTAATGTTGTTTTCCTAGCATCTATTAGCAGCTAAGGTGAGGGATGCATCCTTATTTGCGCATTAGAAAATACATTGTCAAGACTTTAATTTTTAGAAATTGCATATAGAATGTTGTTTAATTCATTTTGTTGCTTGAAATATGTTCAATGATGTCAGTAGACCTTACTTTTGTAAGTTTTTAGCAATTTGTGCGGTTAAAATTGATTATTGTATTTCAAATGTTGAGTGAATAGTGAAAAACGTGAATAGTAAATCCCCGTTCAAAATTTTGCTCTGAGTTGCGTTCTATTGATGTAGAAAGGTGCTAGATATGCTAGAATGCCTAAATGTGTGATTTAATTGGAATGTGTAATGGAAAAATGGAGAAAAACGGCTTAGTGAAAGTCGGGGTCGTGTAGGTCGAGTTTGGTGTTTTCTCGTTTTACGTGTTGGCATTATTTCAGGAGCGCATGGAAGGACTTTTGGGGCGATTATGGCGTTGGTTGGGTGTTTGGTTGATATAGTTGTAGTTCAAACGAGCAAAGGAGGAAATCGGGACTTTGCGTGAATTCTAGGGTAAAGTAGGGTTTCCAGGTCTTTAGACGTGCCTTATGGTGACCTAGGAGGATTGGTAAAGTCAGTTTCCAAAGCTCGTGGCTCGTTTGAAAGTAGTAGCGTTTTGAAAGTTGGGGTCATTTTTGGAATTTTGTGTGATTTCATAGTATGCTGCTTATAAAATGTTTATGATGCTTGTAGAATGATTATAATGCTAATAGAATGTTTATATTGCTTATAGAATGCTTGTTAATGCTTATTATTACTTGTTATGCTTGCTAATGCTTATTCCGCTTGTTAGAGTTGGTTGTTGATTGAAATGTTTATCCATTGTTGAGAATGCTTGATATCTTGTTTATCGCTCGTTTATCGCCTTGTATCGAGTCTTGCATTGCATAGTGTCTCGCGCGTGAGTGATGAGCCTCTCTGGGTAGTCTCGGGTTGCCAGTGTTGGGTGCTCTAGCTCCGCTGCTATACCCATTCTCGCTTGGGTTGCCTCCCAGGGAGATTTGAGTCGTAGAATTGATGGATACTTCCGGGGTATTCCAAACTGGTGTTATAAGGTGGTTGCGCGCTTATTGTCATCGTTGTCAAACATCAAGCTCGAGATTGATGTATCGCTCGTGAAATGGTATATTGCTCGTAAGAGTGAACCATAGCCTTCAAAGTGTGGTATAGCTTTGAATGGTTGTGTTAATGCTTTCAGGAATTGCTTATTGTATTGATTGTTTGTTTTGATTGCTTATTTATCAGTTATATTGGTTAACTGTCTTATTTGCATTGCACGACTTTTTGTTCTCTCCAATTCGATATATGTCTCGCCCTCACTGAGTATACGTGTTGTGTATACTCACTTCTCACCACCACATTTCAGGAAATGCCATGTTAGCTGGAAAGTTCGTGATTTCGTGAAAGTCCGTGCTTGAAGAGTTGTCCTGCGTGCCTATGTGACTTGAGTTGTCAAAGTTATAAAGTTGTATGCTTTTATATATTATATGTATTTAATGTTAAAGGCGATGTAATTTAAGTTTCACTAGATTATGTATTTAGTTAATGTAGCTTAACTTCAATGTATACTTGTAATGACAAAGGAAAAGAGATAGAAAGGTATGATAGTCTAGCTTATGAAATAGATTGGTGTAGTTTAATTGCTAAGCTTGAATGTATATTTACTTGTGATTTTCTTGTTGTGAACCAAGGCTCGGATGGCCTTGAGGTGATTGAATGGTTGGACATGGTATTGGTCCACTTATATGCTGTCGCAGGTTTGCTTTTTGCCTAGAAACAAGGGAGACTCTGTCCGTTTTCCCTAAAAATTATGCCCGGGTTTGGATTTGGGTTGTGATTAGAATGATTGATAGAACCTTCGGTCTCGAGATGGATCGGGGTGTTACATATATTGCAAAATATGTTGATACCAACCTAGCAACCTAAACATAGACAAAAGAAAGGCTACTAAGACAGCATCAATTAATTCCTTAACTTTTCAACATCTTATACATTATAACTACAAAGCATATAAAAGTCTACTAAGTTAATTTACAAGATAATAAAACAGTACAACATCAAGGATAAGACTCCGGAACATAAGACTCATCCACGTAAGGCACATTTTCCACATTCTCCTCTTCAGGAGGCACGTACCCGTAATCCTACGAAAGTATACCGGTAGGCATGCAATAATAGAGAGTGAGCTTATATAAAATAAGCCCAGTGAGGATCCGATAAATCTCTACAGTATTCACTATGCTCCTTGGATTTAATCCTTTGAGCAAGTAAACACACAGTAACATCAATAATACTATCATGACATAACTATAATGACCATTCAATAAAGGATACACTAGTTGGTGTAGCTCCAAACACCATCACGATCATAACAGCCTTCTTGTGACTCCCATAAACACACGCACCCGAGGTACCCCAATAACCTCTCCCTCCATGACAACTTCGTCATGCGAGCTGGAGGCAGTCTCTGATAGTCATGCCGTTATCAACCCGGCAGCCTGATGCTGCCCGAGAGGTGGCACACACATACTAGAGACTCAGCAATAATAATAAACATCAATCATTCACAGAAGGACAGTCTAACAGAACTGCTATCTCCCGGCATCAATCATCAATCAATAATCATATTGTCATCATAATAATCATCAATAATCAATTAAACAACAAAATAACTAAGTTAGATGACAAAGTAGGCCATCTAACCGAACATGCATTAAACACACAATCAAACCGTAGTTTACCTATCAACAACTCACAATTCAATCACTCAAATGCCACCCGATCAACTAAGGCTGTCACACCCCGACCCGACCCTGCAAAAGGCCAAGCCCGGACCCGACACACGGATGGAGTCTCCTCTGTACCGCGGACGATCCGAAAACCCTAAAATCAATATAATACTTGCGAAAGCCATAAAATAATCAAAACAAGCCAACTTTCTTTAAAATATACATTCTCTTATTAACCAACTTTTCAAACCAAAATGCCATGCATACTACACAGGTAATTATGCCACTAAACAGTTAGCTATTAGCATGCATTTCCTTACTAGTCACAAGGGTATAAGTTTACAACTTTACATTCTTTCAACTTATACAACATAAGACCATAGAGGCCTCAACTAGAAAATACATACAAGGCTACAAGCCTCAAAATTAAACGATATCCCAGCAATATACATATCATGCAAGGCTCGCACAAAAATCTGGTAACCAACCACCAGCAAAGCAGAGAAAAGCAATCACGGGAACACCTCCACCTGTTCCTCCTCCTCAATTACCTCGAGAGGGTCTGCTTTGACTACTACTGTAAAAATATAGTATAGAGAGGAATGAGCAAAAACTATTGCTCAGCGAGAGCAATTGGTCTCAAGGACGGAGATGAGAGGAGTATGCAATGCAAATAGCCAAGCAATGCATACAATTATCATTTAAAGATACAAACAAGTCAATATTATAACAAGGCAAGCATTAAAGACTATAAACATTCATTCAAAGGATACGGTACTCTTTTCACGAGCAACTTTCATTCAAGAATTCGATGACAACGCACCGGCCCAAACCACCTTATAACACCAGTTTGGAATACCCCGAAAGTATCCATCAACCTACGACCCAAATCTCCCTGGGAGGGAACCCAAGCGAGAAAGGGAATAGCAGCGGAGCTAGAGCAACCGACACTGGCAACCCAAGGCTACCCAGAGAGTCCCATCACTCACGCGCGAGACACTATGCAATATAAGACTCGATACAAGGCGATAAACAAGCGATAAAGCCACACGTGGGAGAATAACAAAGTAGGTTACTCTCACACGCAATAGCAGCAATTGATAAGCAATTCAATCCAAAACAACTCAAACAAGTATTTCAAGTAATTCTAAGCATTCTATAGGCATAAAGTCAAGAAAACAAGCAAAACACAAATCGGCCCCAACTATCAAAACACTACCATTTCCAAACGAGCCATGAGTTCTGGAAACCGACTTCGCCAACCCTCCTAGGTCACCATATGGCACGTCTAAAGACCCCGAAACCTTACTTTACCCTAGAACTCGCGCAAAGCCCCGATTTTCCCCTTTCTCGTTTGAACTACAACTATACTAACCAAACACCCAACCAATGCCATAATCGCACCAAAAGTGCTTCCATGGCCTCCCGATACAATGCCAACACGCAAAACGAGAAAACGCTAAAGTCAACAAACGATTTTTCCACTACGCAACCCAACCAATGCCATAATTCTCATTTTTTCCACTACGCAACCCAAACAAACCATGCATTTAGGCGTTCTAGAACACCTAGCACAATTCTACATCAACGGACAGCATAACGGAACAACTTCATCGTTCCAAGGGTTTACTATTCATAAAACACTATTCAACATCCAAATTTAAATGCAATTTCAACATTTAACCGCAAAAAAATGTTACAAAGCTATAAATACATGTTCTACAATAGCCAAGGAACATTCTAGAAGCATTAAAACGATTTAAACGACAATCTACGGATAAAATCTAAAAATTTCAAAGTTGATACACTTAACATTTAAATGCGCAAATAACATGATTCCCTCACCTCAGGTACTCCTAGTCACTAGGAAAACAACGCTAGTTGCCTCGGAAATCACCCCGCACGAGCTCACGCGAAGATTGAACGATTGAAAGGTTGAAAGTTTTTTTTTTCTCTAAGAAGCTCTCGGCCTGCTCTCTGAATTCAGCTGCTGTTTTTTATTTATTTATTTTGCTAAGTTAAATGCTCATTTAAATGCTAAGTGGTCAAATGGTCAAAGGCTTAGGTCAACAACTTAAAACTTGGTCAAAATGACTTACTTTGTGCATTTTAAAGCTCAATAACTAACACCAATTAAATTTTCAACTAGCAACAATTAAAATATAAAATTTAAGTCATCTAAATACTAGTTTCACTATTTGCTGAGGACTAGAAATCGTTCTCTAGCTATCGCTCCTTAAATGCAATGCACGTTGCGACAGCGAGAAAGTAACAATTAATTCACAAAGAATATAAGGAAATATAATTTTCAAAATAATAAACAATAAATTTCACATTCCGGGCTCGGGTATTACACCCTCTCACCCTTAAAACAATTGCGCCCACACAATTCCTACTTGGTCAACAAACAACTCCGGATATTGATCCCGAACCTGGTCCTCTCTTTCCCAAGTTGCTTCCTCAAACCCATGATGATTCCACAGAACCTTTACTAATGGAATACTCTTCCTACGAAGCTCCTGAACTTTCCGATCCACAACTCGAATCGGTTTCTCTTCATAAGACAACTTCTCTTCAATCTGTAAAGGCTCTGGTTCAAGTACATATGAAGGGTCTGGATGGTACTTCTTCAACATAGACACATGGAACACATCGTGCAGTCTCGACAAGCTCGGAGGCAAAGCTAATTGATAAGCCAAAGGACCTACCTTTTCGGTGATCTCATACGGACCCACATATCTGGGACTAAGCTTCCCACTCTTACCGTGCCGAATCAATCCCTTCCGTGGAGAAATCTTAAGAAACACCCAATCCCCCAAATCAAACTCAAGATCCCGACGGTGCTTATTCGCATAACTCTTCTGACGACTCTGAGCTGTAAGCATACGCTGGCGAATAAGGTGAACATTATCTACCATTTTAATCATCTCTGGTAACATAGTCAGATCAACTGTTCTCATCTCTCCAACCTCTTCCCAATATAATGGGGATCTGCATTTCCGACCATACAACGCCTCGTAGGGAGCCATACCGATAGTAGATTGATTACTATTGTTGTAGGCGAACTCCGCTAAAGGCAAAAACTTCTCCCAATTCTTCCCAAAGTCAAGCACACATGCCCGAAGCATGTCTTCCAAGATCCTGATGGTTCTCTCAGACTGGCCATCAGTTTGTGGATGATATGCAGTACTGAAGCTCAACTTAGTTCCCATAGCCTCTTGCAACTTCTGCCAAAAATGAGATCTGAATCTGGGATCCCTATCTGACACTATACTCTGTGGCACACCATGCAATCTCACAATATTAGCAACATACAATTCAGCTAGCTTATCAAGGCTATCCTGTTTATTCACGGGACTAAAGTGTGTATCTTTAGTCAAGCGGTCCACAACAACCCAAACAGAATCACATCCTCTCGGAGATCTAGGAAGATCGGTCACAAGGTCCATTGTTATATGTACCCACTTCTATTGCGGAATCGACAACGGCTGTAGAAGTCCGGCTGGCCTCTGATGCTCAACTTTAACCCTCTGACAAGTCAAACATCTGGATACATACCCAGCAATCTCCCTCTTCATATTGTTCCACCAGAAGTGTTGCTTCAAATCTCTATACATTTTTGTACTGCTCGGGTGAATCGTATACCTCGAATTATGTGCCTCGGACAGGATCTCATTCTTCAAAGTCGGATCATCAGGAACACATACTCTATCCCTGAATCTGAAGATGCCATCTGCATGTAATTTAAACTCCGACTCTCCCCCTTTTGATTTTTCTTGGATCTTCAAGATGTGAGGATCAGTCTTCTAAGCTTCTCTGATCTGTGCTAGCAACCCTGACTGAATCTGCAAACTAGCAAATCGAATCCCTACCTCAGTAGCTTCTGGCTTCCATGAACAAATTTCTTCCAAAGTCTCCCAATCCTTGATAATCAAGCTTGCAACAGTAGCCTTTCGGCTCAAAGCATCAGCAACAACATTTGCCTTACCTGGCACGTAGTTAATAGAACAGTTATAACCACCCAATAGCTCTAGCCATCTCCGCTGCCTCATATTCAGATCCTTCTGTGAAAACAAATACTTGAGACTCTTGTGGTCAGTAAATATTTCAAATCTACAACCCCACAAGTAATGACGCCACTTCTTCAAAGCAAACACAACTGCAGCTAACTCAAGATCATGTGTAGGGTAATTGACTTCATAAGGTTTCAATTTCTTGGAAGCATAAGCAATCACCTTACCATTCTGCATTAGAACACAGCCCAATCCTTCTTTAGATGCATCACTGTAGACAACGAAGTTCTCTGTTCCCTTAGGTAAAGCTAGTATAGGAGCTGTAGTTAGTCTCTTCTTCAATTCTTGGAAACTGGATTCACACTTGGCATCCCAGTTGTAAGCAACTTTCTTCCGAGTCAACTGGCTCAAAGGTCCAGAAATTTTGGAAAAGTCTTTAACAAATCCTCAGTAGTAACCTGCCAATCCAAGAAAACTTCGAATCTCTGACACCGTCTCAGGTCTCTTCCAAGATGAAACAACTTCAATCTTAGCTGGGTCCACTGAAATTCCTCGATCTGAAATGATATGGCCTAGAAAAGATATCTGATTCAACCAGAACTCACACTTGCTGAATTTAGCAAAAAGCTTGTTTTCCTGCAAAGTCTGAAGCACAATCCTTAAGTGTTGCTCATGTTCAGCCTCGTTCTTCGAATACACTAAAATGTCGTCAATAAAGATCACGACAAACTGATCAAGGTAAGGTCGGAAAATTCTCTACATCAAGTCCATGAATGCGGCTGGTGCATTCGTCAATCCAAACGGCAACACAACAAATTCATAGTGGCCATATCTAGTCCTGAATGCCGTCTTTGGTATATTGTCACTCCGAATCCTAAGTTGATAGTAACCCTGCCTCAAGTCAAATTTGGAGTAAATACTCGCACCCTGCAACTGGTCAAACAATTCTTCAATCAACGGCAAGGGGTATTTGTTCTTAATCGTGACTTGATTAAGTCCCCTGTAATCAATGCATAACCGTAGCGTGCCGTCTTTCTTTCTCACAAACAACACAGGTGCACCCCACGGTGAAGAACTAGGTTGTATAAACCCTTTCTCAAGCAAGTTCTGAAGCTGAATTTTTAACTCCTGAAGTTCAGCCGATGCCATTCTATAAGGACTCCTAGAAATTGGCACAGTGCCTGGCACAAGATCAATCACGAACTCAATCTTCCTATCCGGTGGTAAACCCGGTAATTCCTCGGGAAATACACCAGGGAAGTCTCTAACAATCGGAACGTCATTCAAACTCAACTTATCAGTAGGCTGATTGATCAAATAGGCTAAGTAAGCTTCACAACCCCTATTCAACAACTTAGAAGTCTTGATCGCTGATAAAAGTGGAATGCGGGCAGCCCTGCAGTTCCCAACAATCTCTAGTACCGGTAGGTTAGGTACCTTAAGATAAACGACCTTTGTTCTACAATCCAACTGAGCATAATACTTACCCAACCAGTCTATTCCCAAAATGATTTCAAAGTCACGGAATGGTAATATAATTAAATCAGCAGGAAATTTACAGTTCTCAATACATATATCACAAGATTTGCAAATAGACTCAGTAACAAATTTGGCACCCAAAGGAGTACTAACTTCAACTTCATGAGGCAATTTATCAATGCAAACATTCACAGATCGTGCACATGCAGGAGTTATAAACGAATGTGTAGCTCCGGGATCAATCAAAACTTTAACTGGCTGAGTATTGAGAAGAAAGGTACCTTCCACAATAGTTGTAGTATCGGGCAGCTCCTCCGCATCTAGTGCAAAGACCCTAGCCTGAACTCTTTGTGCTGGACGTACACCTGCAGCCCTATTCTGAACACCTTGGCCTCCACCACGACCCTGAACATTATTATACTTAGGGCAATCTCTCACCCTGTGATCATCACTGCCACAACCCGTACATTTACCACTCTTCCTCCAGCAGTTAGCCTCAATATGCCCTGATCGATTACAATAATTACATTGCTGATTTTGCCTAATTGCAGTGTTTCCCGTAGGTGCTGGGGCTCTGGCAGGTGTAGGAACTGTACCTCCCTGCTGAGGTCTAGTCACAGCTGGCCTAGCCTGATACTACTGCTGTGGCTAATACGGACGCTGCTGATGAACCTGTGTAGAAGACTGATACTGCCTCGGCTGACTCTGGCTGCTCTGGCCCAAATACTGCTTCTTACTCGGCTGACTGCTCTCAGCTATCATCTCAGCCTTCCGTTTCTCAAACTTCGAGGCTGCCTGAAATGCCTCGGGAAAAGTAGTGTAGGTCTGCCCAGTCAAATGCAACTGTATGTCCATTCTCAGCCCACGGACAAACCTATGAATCATCCTCCTAGCCGGTCGTACCAACTCGGGCATATACCTCGACAGGCTAACAAACCTAGCCTCGTACTGTGCAACAGTCATATTTCCCTGTTTCAGGGCCACAAACTCATCTTCCCTCCTTTCCATAGCCATCTAGGGAATATACTTATCCCGAAACTCACTTACAAAATCATCCCATAAGTGTGGAACATCCTCACAATCCCACCTCAATCTGACAGTATTCCACCTCTGCTCTGCATCACCCTTAAATAAGAATGACGCATAGTCTATTCTTGCCTCATCAGTATACCTCAACGCAGTGAAAATCTTCTCAACTCGATTAATCCATCTCTCGGCCGCCTCATCATCCGGCTCCCCGAAAAACTTTCCCGGCTCGTGCCTCAGAAATTTCTCTAACTGATTATTCTCAACTCTGTACCCCTGTCTACCAGGATTAGCTTGATTTCCCTGGGGATTATTCCTGTCCTGCCTCTGCTCATGCAGCACCTGTGTAATCTGGTCTATTGCAGTAGTCATGGTAGCCATAAACTGCTCAGGCAACAACTACTGACCCTGTTCTGCTGCCTCTTCATCTGATCCTATACCTTGAGTACCACGACGTGGTGGCATAGTAGCAATTCACAATAGCTGGCAACATTTAAAAGCAGTTTATAGACAGAAATATAGCACATAAGATTAGATAACACTCAAGTCAATAACGATCAAACATTCTAACACGCAATTCACATAACACAAGATTGACATGCCAAACTAATTCACTTTAAACACTTAAGCACTACAAGTTCACAAGATCATGCTATATCAATTTCTTTTCACTTAGCAATCATACATAAACACTTTAGCATTTTAGACCTTTACCCCACAGACCGAGAATCATATCCCGGCTCATGCAAGACTATCATGCTCTGATACCACCTAAAGATGTCACGCCCTGACCCTACCCCGCAAAAGGCCAAGCCCGGACCCAACACACGGACGGAGTCTCCTCTGTACCGCGGATGATCCGAAAACCCTAAAATCAATATAATACTTGCGAAAGCCCTGATATGTAAAGTTGTCAACTTATACAACATAAGACCATAGAGGCCTCAACTAGAAAACACATACAAGGCAACAAGCCTCAATATTAAACGATATCCCAGCAATATACATATCATGCAAGGCTCGCACAAAAATCTGGTAACCAACCACTAGCAAAGCAGAGAAGAGCAATCACGGGAACACCTCCACCTGTTCCTCCTCCTCAATTACCTCGAGAGGGTCTGCTTCGACTACTCTTGTAAAAATATAGTATAGAGAGGAATGAGCAAAAACTATTGCTCAGCGAGGGCAATTGGTCTCAAGGACGGAGATGAGAGGAGTATGCAATGCAAATAGCCAAGCAATGCATACAATTATCATTTAAAGATACAAACAAGTCAATATTATAACAAGGCAAGCATTAAAGACTATAAACATTCATTCAAAGGATACGGTACTCTTTTCACGAGCAACTTTCATTCAAGAATTCGATGACGACGCGCCGGCCCAAACCACCTTATAACACCAGTTTGGAATACCCCAGAAGTATCCATCAACCTACGACCCAAATCTCCCTGGGAGGCAGCCCAGGCGAGAAAGGGAATAGGAGCGGAGCTAGAGCAACCAACACTAGCAACCCCAGGCTACCCAGAGAGGCCCATTACTAAGGCGCGAGACACTATGCAATCCAAGACTCGATACAAGGCGATAAACAAGCGATAAAGCCACACGGGGGAGAGTAACAAAGTAGGTTACTCTCACACGCAATAGCAGCAATTGATAAGCAATTCAATCCAAAACAACTCAAACAAGTATTTCAAGTAATTCTAAGCATTCTATAGGCATAAAGTCAAGAAAACAAGCAAAACACAAATCGGCCCCAACTATCAAAACACTACCATTTCCAAACGAGCCATGAGTTCTGGAAACCGACTTCGCCAACCATCCTAGGTCACCATAAGGCACGTCTAAAGACCCCGAAACCTTACTTTACCCTAGAACTCGCGCAAAGCCCCGATTTTCCCCTTTCTCGTTTGAACTACAACTATACTAACCAAACACCCAACCAATGCCATAATCGCACCAAAAGTGCTTCCATGGCCTCCCGATACAATGCCAACACGCAAAACGAGAAAACGCTAAAGTCAACCTAAACGACCCCGACTTTCCCGAAGGCATAATTCTCATTTTTCCACTACGCAACCCAAACAAACCATGCATTTAGGCATTCTAGCACACCTAGCACAATTCTACATCAATGGACAGCATAACGGAACAACTTCATCGTTCCAAGAGTTTACTATTCATAAAATACTATTCAACATCCAAATTTAATTGCAATCTCAACATTTAACCGCAAAAAATGTTACAAAGCTATAAATACACGTTATACACTAGCCAAGGAGCATTCTAGAAGCATCAAAACGATTTAAACGACAATCTACGGATAAAATCTAAAAATTGCAAAGTTGATACACTTAACATTTAAATGCGCAAATAACATGATTCCCTCACCTCAGGTACTCTTAGTCGCTAGGAAAACAACGCTAGTTTCCTCGGAAATCACCCCGCACGAGCTCACGCGAAGATTGAACGATTGAAAGGTTGAAAGGTTTTTTTTTTCTCTAAGAAGCTCTCGGCCTGCTCTCTGAATTCAGCTGCTGTTTTTTTTTTTTTTTTTTTGCTAAGTTAAATGCTCATTTAAATGCTAAGTGGTCAAATGGTCAAAGGCTTAGGTCAACAACTTAAAACTTGGTCAAAATGACTTATTTTGTGCATTTTAAAGCTCAATAACTAACACCAATTAAATTTTCAACTAGCAACAATTAAAATATAAAATTTAAGTCATCTAAATACTAGTTTCACTATTTGCTGAGGACTAGAAATCGTTCTCTAGCTATCGCTCCTTAAATGCAATGCACGTTGCGACAGCGAGAAAGTAACAATTAATTCACAAAGAATTTAAGGAAATACAATTTTCAAAATAATAAACAAGAAATTTCACATTCCGGGCTCGGGTATTACAAAGGCTCAATTCAATAATTTAAAGAAAGATAACCTAAACTTCAAATAATCATATCTTGCATTCTACTAATCCAAAAAACTCCAAATCAGTTTTAAACACTCACCCATTCAACCAACTACTTTAGCCCCCTCGGAAACCAACCAAAACACATCCAAATCATGCCCGACAACCTTAAAACCCTAGTGTGTCATGGCTGAAATTTCTGAATTTTAGCACAAACATCGCAATCGAAAATTCGGCATTACGACGGCGCTACCACGTAATTATCAAACATTTAGAAATTGACGGCAATCGATTCTGATCAACACAACTCAAAATAATCAACATTAAACAAATTATTCAACTTTAAATACCCAAAAAATAATAATTATGCTACAACAGTTCAAATCTCGTATGATTAGATATAAATGATCCCTAGCATGCATGGAGCAATAATCTAACATCAGATTGACATTCTAACGGTTCGATTTTCAATTCTACGCAAAAACACAAAAGTTGAGTTTTGAGATCTAGAATTTTTCTCTCACCTTTGATGCGATATAAGCCTAGGAATGCGTGCAATGCGTGCCCAACAAGCGAAATCCAACTTGGCACAAAATTCTACGGACGAAAACTAGGTTTTTCTTTGAATTTTTGCTTGGAAAAACTTGAACTCCTTTGGCTTTTTTTCTCCTATGGCTTTCGACCCTATGTGTGTGTGTGGAGTGTGTTTTGTGTTGTGTTGAGTGTGTGTTGATGATAATATGTAATTTAAAGCTTGGTCAAATAAATAAAATTCAAAGTCAAAGTAGTATTTTTGTCCTTTAATTCATTTTCTTGTCTTTTAAATGCATTTTAGCTATCTCCTTGCTAAAAAAAAAATGTAACTCCTAAGATAGCTCAAGTAGGTTATTTTTTTGGGGACAAGAAGTTTTACAATCGAACAATTTCACCCGAGTCGGCTTAAAACTCGATTTTCGCAAAAGTCAGTATAAAAACCCTAATAAATTCTTAAGCCAATTTTAAAACTATTTTAATCAAACACAGGTCTATTAAAGTCCATGGACTAGGTCTAGAAGGGTTAAAAAGACCAGTTTCAAAATTTTAGCGGACGTGTTTCGAAAACACTGTTCATTGAAAATTGACGATAAAATTTCTGACTCCGTTTTTTATGAAAATTTCATGAATGCACATTTAGCATGTTCTAGGAGTATTGATATCAAAATTACCACATTCTAAGTCACATAGCACATAGACAGGTTAATTCACGCAAAACGAGATAAAGCACGCAAAACGAGATAAGATAGAAAAAGTGGGCTTTCACATTCTCCCCCCCTTAAAGAAATTTTGTCCTCGAAATTCTTACTCGATGTACTGAACAGATCTGGGTATTGCTACTGCATCTGATCCCTTCTCTCCCAAGTAGCTTCCTCGATACC
Organism: Ehretia macrophylla; assembly: GCA_037974665.1. Classification (NCBI taxonomy): domain Eukaryota; kingdom Viridiplantae; phylum Streptophyta; class Magnoliopsida; order Boraginales; family Ehretiaceae; genus Ehretia; species Ehretia macrophylla. The sequence continues at coordinate 47,637,941 of CM075765.1, read as the reverse complement.
GTGATGCTTCTACAACACCTTAACCATCGGAATCTTCTTCGACCTCAACTCTCGTTCCATCTGATCAAGAATACGAATCGGACGCTCGTCATAAGTCAAATTCTCATGAAGCTGTAACGGCTCTGGCTCAAGAATATGAGAAGGATCCAGATTATATTTCTGCAAATTAGACACGTGAAATGCATCGTGGACATTAGAGAAGTTCTCCGGTAAAGCCAACCGATATGCTAACTTACCAACCCTGCCGGTAATCTCAAACGGCCCAACAAATCTCGGACTCAGCTTTCCACTTTTACCATAACGAGCAAACCCCTTACGAGGAGACAATCTCAAGAAAACCAGATCTCCGACTGCAAACTCCAAGTCCCAATAACGCTTATCAGCATAACTCTTGAATCTACTCTGCGCCGTAAGCATTCTCTGCCTGATCAACTAAATATTCTCAATCTTCTCAAGAAGCTCTGGCATGATAGTCGGATCAATAGTCTTCATCTCCCCTACCTCATCCCAATATAAAGGTGAATGGCACTTACGACCGTAAAAAGCTGCGAAATGTGCCATCCCAATAGTAGCTTGATAACTATTGTTATAGGCAAACTCGGCAAATGGTAGATGTTTCTCCCAGTTCTTCCTGAAATCCAGAACACAAGCCCTAAGCATATCTTTCAGAATCTGAATAGTCCGCTCAGACTGACCTTTGGTCTGTGGATGATACGCTGTACTGAAGTTCAACTGAGTACCCAAGGTCTCCTGAAGTTTCTCCCACAAACAAGAAGTAAATTGAGGATCTCGATCTGAGACAATACTAGATAGAATCCCGTGAAGTCTAATATCTAATCCAAATAAAGATCCGTCAACTTTTTAACCTCATCTCCCATCCTCATCGAAATAAAATGAGCTGTCTTCGTCAAACGATCCACGACAACCCAAACTACATCATTACCCCTCGGTGTTCTAGGCAAACCAATGACGAAATCCATCGTAATATGCTCCTATTTCCACTATGGTATAGCCAACGGCTGAAGCAAACCCGCAGGTCGTTGATGCTCGGCTTTCACCCTCTGACAAGTCAAACATCTAGATACAAACTGAGCAACCTCAATCTTCATGTTATTCCATCAATAATGTTGCTTCGAATTCCGATACAACTTGGTTCCACCGGGATGAATAGTGTACTTAGAATTATGAGCTTCCTCCAGAATACCTCGCCTCAAGCCTGGTTCATTGGGAACACAAACCCTGTTCTGAAACCGAAGAATACTATCCTCATGCAGTTTAAAGTCAGACTGATCATCCACGATCTGATCCTTGATCTTCTGAAGTTTAACATCAAGCTGCTGAGCTTTCCTGATCTAAGACAACAATAAAGGCTAAATACAGAGATGTTGTGATACCCCGAACCTGGCATGTATTCAATAGCATTTAAAGTTCATTTAAATTGCATTTTATTGACCTTTCACCTTCTTTGACCAAACTAGTTGACTTTTCATCTACATTGACCAACTAGGACAAGGTGGGAATTTTTGAAATGTTTAATAAAAGGCAAACTTGGGATTAGAAATAAAAAAATGCAATGTTAAGTTAGTTAAATTTTGGGTCAACTTTGGAATTTAATCTGAACCAATTGGGGAAGAGTTAGGTAGAAAATTATATATGGTTGGAAAGCTCTATGAGTCTAGTTTCTGAGGCTTCAAACCGTTCGTGAATTGGAGTTTTCTAGAAGAAGTTATGGCCGTTTTCGTAAGGTCGCGCATAGCTGTTTTGGTTTAGCGGGTTGACCGAATTTTGACCTTTGACTTCTTGTCATTTTTTTTTCTAAATAAGCAGAATGCACACGAAAATAACAGAGAGAAAAAGGCTTGAAACCATGAGGAAAAGAAGGAGAAAAAAAAAAGAAAATCTCAACTTCAAATCTTCGATTCTTCGCGTGGGCTTGTACGGGGTGGTTTCCGAGGCACTCTATGAGGTTTTCCTAGCGTCTAGGAGCGTCTAAGGTGAAGGTTTCATCGTTATTTGCACATTTGAAATATTTGTATCTAAACTTTGATTTTTGGATTTTATGCGAAGATTGTTGTTTTAATCGTTTTGTTGCTTAAAGAATGTTCCTTGTTGATTGTAGAACATGTATTTATAGCTTTTTAACATTTTCTGCGGTTAAATATTGGAATTGAAATATAAATTGTGTGATCAATAGTAAATTATGAATAGTAAACCCCCGTTTTGATGAAGTTGCTCCGTTACGCGTTCTGTTGATGTAGGAAGATGTTAGATATGCTAGAATGCCTAAATATGTGGTTTAATTGGAATGTGTAATGGAAAAACGGAGAAAAATGGCTTAGTGAAAGTCGGGGTCGTTTAGGTCGAGTTTGACATTTTCTCGTTTTGCGTGTTGGCATTGTTTCGGGAGGCCATGGAAGCACTTTTGGTGCAATTATGGCATTGGTTGGGTGTTTGGTTGGTATAGTTGTAGTTCAAACGAGCAAAGGGGGAAATCGGGGCTTTGCGCGAATTCTAGGGTAAAGTAGGGTTTCGGGGTCCTTGGACGTGCCTTATGGTGACCTAGGAGGATTGGCGAAGTCGGTTTCTAGAACTCGTGGCTCGTTTGGAAATGGTAGTGTTTTGATAGTTGGGGCCGATTTGTGATTTTGCTTGTTATCTTGATATTATGCCTATAGAATGCTTAGGGTTGCTTGATATACTTGTTTAATTGGTGTTATTGTTGCTTATTATTGCTTGTTATGCTTGAAAAGTTAGTTGAATGCTAGTATTGATTGTGATTGCTTGTTATCTCGTTTGTTGTCACTAGTTTGTATTGTTGTGCTATCGCTCGTTTATTGCCTTGTATCGAGTCTTGCATTGCATAGTGTCAGACGTGAGTGATGGGCCTCTTTGGGTAGCCTCGGGTTGCCAGTGTTGGTTGCTCTAGCTCCGTAGCTATTCCCTCTTCTCGCTTAGGCTGCCTCACAGGGAGATTTGGGTCGTAGATTGATGGATACTTCCGGGGTATTCCAAACTGGTGTTATAAGGTGGATGTGCGCTTATTGTCATCGTTGTCAACATCAAGCTCGAGATTGATGTATCGCTCGTGAAATGGTACTTTGCTCGTATGAGTGAACCATAGCCTTCAGAGTGTGGTATAGCTTTGAATGGTTGTGTTAATGCTTTCAGTAATTGCTTATTATATTGATTATTTGTTTTGATTACTTATTTATCAGTTATATTGCTTAACTATCTTATTTGCATTGCAAGACTTTCTTTCTCTCCAATTCGATATATGTCTCGCCCTCACTGAGTATACGTGTTGTGTATACTCACTCCTCACCACCACATTTCAGGAAATGCCATGTTAGCTGAAAAGTTCGTGATTTCGTGAAAGTCCGTGCTTGAAGAGTTGTCCTGCGTGCCTATGTGACTTGAGTTGTCAAAGTTGTAAAGTTGTATACTTTTATGTATTATATGTATTTAATGTTAAAGGGGATGTAATTTAAGTTTCACTAGATTATGTATTTAGTTAATGTAGCTTAACTTCAATGTATATTTGTAATGACAAAGGAAAAGAGATAGAAAGGTATGATAGTCTAGCTTATGATATAGGTTGGTGTAGTTTAATTGCTAAGCTTTAATGTATATTTACTTGTGTTTTGCTTGTTGTGAACCAAGGCTCGGATGGCCTTGAGGTGGTTGAATGTTTGGACATGGTATTGGTCCACTTATATGCTGTCGTATGTTTTACTTTTCGCCAAGAAACAGGGGAGACTCCGTCCGTTTTCCCTGAAAATTTATGCCCGGGTTTGGTTTGGGTTGTGTTTAGATCGATTGATAGAACTCCCGGTCTCGAGAGGGATCGGGGTATTATAGATGTGAACACATCGCCCCAACCTGAGTCAACTCCGGTCTCCAATAAGTGAATTCCTCAAGAATCTCCCATTTCTTGACAGCCAAACAAGCAACACTCACCTTCCGGCTGAGAGCATCTACAACAACATTTGCCTTGCCAGGCAGATAATTGATAGAACAATTATAATCTCCAAGAAGCTCCATCCACCTCCGCTGACGCATATTCAACTCCTTCTGTGAGAACAAGTACTTCAGACTCTTATCATCAGTGAAAATCTCGAACTTACTGCCCCACAGATAATAACGCCACTTCTTCAGTGCGAAGACAACTGCTGCCAACTCAAGATCATGAGTTGGATAATTCACCCCATAAGGCTTCAACTTCCTGGAAGCATAGGCAATAACTCGGCCATCCTGCATAAGAACACATCCCAAGCCCTCCTTGGATGCATCGCTGTAAATAACCATATTATCGGTCCCCTCTGGTAGAGCAAGTACTGGAGCAGTAGTCAACCTCTTTTTCAACTCCTGAAACCCATTCTCACACTTCTCATCCCAAGCAAAGATAGTCTGCTTCTGAGTCAACTTAGAAACTGGCCCAGCAATCTTCGAGAAGTCCTTTATAAACCTACGGTAATAACCCGCCAAGCCAAGAAAGCTACGAACCTCCGAAACATTCTCTGGCCGTTTCCAAGACATCACCACCTCAATCTTAGTGGGATCTATAGAGATACCACTCTGTATAATAACATGGCCAAGAAAAGATATCCGTTGCAGCCAAAATTCACATTTGCTGAACTTGGCAAACAACTGATGCTCCTGCAGCTTTTGTAAGACAAGCCGTAGATGTTGCTCGTGCTCCGATTCAGATTTAGAATAGACCAAGATATCATCAATAAAGATTACCACAAACTGGTCTAAATACGGCTGAAAAACCCGATGCATAAGGTCCATGAATGATGCTGGTGCATTAGTTAATCCAAATGGCATAACAACAAAATCATAATGCCCGTACCAAGTCCTAAAGGCAGACTTCGGAACATCCTCCGTATGAATCCGAAGCTGATAATACCCCTGCCTCAGACCAAATTTAGAATAGACTTTGGCTCCCTGAAGTTGATCAAACAACTCGTCAATCAGTGGCAAAAGATATTTGTTCTTGATGGTCACCTGATTCAAACCACGGTAATCAATACACAATCTCAAGGTACCATCCTTCTTCTTCACAAATAAAACAGGGGCTCCCCAAGGTGAAGAACTCTGCTGAATAAAACCCTTCTCCAAAAACTCCTGCAACTGAGTCTTCAACTCCTTCAACTCAGCAGGTGCCATCCGGTATGCTGATTTAGAAATAGGTTGAGTATCGGGAATAAGATTGATCACAAACTCTACATCTCTCTCTGGCGGTAACCCTGGCAACTCCTCGGGAAATACATTGGGATATTCCCGAATAATAAGGACTTCCTCAAGCTGCAGCTTATCAGATGGCTTGTTGATCAAATAACCTAGATAACCCAAACACCCCTTACTCACCAACTTAACGGCTTTAGTTGCTGAGATAACAAAACTCGTCTTTGCACCCCGATTCCCTACTACCTCAACTACTGGCTGATCTGGCAAAAGAAACTGTACTACCTTGGTTCTACAGTTCAACTGGGCATCATACATAGAAAGCCAATCCATACCCAAGATAACATCATAACCCCAGATAGGAAATAAGATAAGGTCCGAAGGAAAATTATGCCCCTTAACATGTATTATACAATCCTTACATACTAAGCCAGTAACATACTTATCAGTCCAAGTGGTACTAATCTCAACCACATAAGGCAATCTTTCAGGTTGCAAATTAACACGTTGCACACAAGCAGGAGTAATGAAAGAATGCGAAGCACCAGAATCAATCAACACTTTAACAAGTTGATCAAGGATAAAGAATTTACCTTCCACAACTGCAGTCTCATCAGGCATCTCCTCTAAGTCAACTGCGTAAGCCCGAGCCTGAACCCGCTGCTGCTGAGGTGCACTGGCCGCAGGTCAGCACTGATAACCCTGAGTCGTTGTCCGACCCTCAGTCCTCAAATACCTAGGGCAATCCCTCGCCTTGTGCTGATTGCTGCCGCAACCTAAACACATCCCTACTTTCACTCTGCAATCGGCCTCCACATGCCCCGTGCGATTGCAGTGTGTACACTGCGGTGTTGATGCACTAACACTGCCCCTAGAAGAACCAGGAGCTGAAGAAACAGCTGATCTGGCCTGCTGCTGCTGAGGCCTTACCAAACTGGGCATGTACTGACCCTGAGACTGGGCTGGCCTGAACTGGGACTAAACCTGATATGACCCCTGCTGAAACTGAAGCCGATAATAACTCTGCTGCCCCTGTGGCATGAAAGAACCCTGCTGTGCTGGTAGCCTGTACACAACCTGCCGTACTGGAGGCCTATACATACTCTGCTGATACTGCGGCTGATACGGCCTCTTACTGGGCTAACTAGAAACAAGCTGATCCCCCTTCCTCTTCTCTAGTCTAGAAGTTGCCTCAAAAGCCTCAGTGAATACATCATACCGATTCAGAGCTATCACATCCTGAATCTCGGGCCTTAAACCCAACATAAATCTACGAGTCCTCTACTCCTCATTAGCCACATACTCCGGTGCATACCGGGACAACCTAGTAAAGGTGGCCTCATATTGAGCCACTGAAGCATCTCCCTGCACTAAGGCTAGAAACTCTACCTCTCTCCATTCCCTTGCAATCCTCGGGACATACTTTGCCCGGAAAGCCAGCAGAAAGGCACCCCAAACATACGGAATACCCTGAGTCGCCCAGCTAGTTCTCACTGTGCGTCACCACTCTTCTACCTCATCATCTAGCAAGTACATGGCAAAAGAGACTTTCTGCTCGTCGGTATAATCAAGTGGATCATAAATCTTCTCCAACTTGTTAATCCACGCCTCAGCCTTCCTATCATCCGGTTCCCCCTGAAATCTCGGTGGATGATACCCTAAGAATTCTTTCAGGGTACCACGCCCGTGGTTTCTGCCTTGCACATTTAACAGCTGAGCCTGCCAAGCTTGAGTCTGGGCAGCCTGCCCTGCTAACAATTGAGTCTGTCCAGCCACTAACTCAGCAATCCTCTCCATAGCTACCCCCAAACGGTCATCACCCCTATCACGGCTCGGTGCCGTATTACTAGGAGTCTCATCAGTCATGTCAAGCCTACCTCTGGTTCTCGGTCTGGCCGTCATTCTACTAATCAAAGAGTTATCACAGGTTATAGCACGTAAACAGGTTATAACAACTATTAACACATAAACAACAAAGTCATATAAAACACATAAACAAATTGATCACATAATCACATAAGCATTAAATCACATAATCATTTAGTCACTTAATCATTTAATACATAGATCACTTTTCTTTCTTTTCATACATACTTTCATGCTAAGACCATTACCCACATTCCGAGAATACCCCAGCTGACAACTAACATGAGCTCTGATACCACTTAAATGTCACGCCCAAACTTGACCCCTCCTATAATCAGTCAGGACGCTACGGAATTTAGGTAGTATAACGACAGTAAATAGGACACCGAGGCTCTAAACCAACCTCAATAGAACAACATACATCAACTCCACAACCATACAACAAATAACTCCTCAATAAATACAACATATATCATAACTATATTATACAATAATCATTCCTCGTTATACGCCTCCGTTCCAACATAATACATAAACCTTAATATACAATGCAAAATATGTTGATACCAACCTAGCAACCTAAACATAGACAAAAGAAAGGCTACTAAGACAGCATCAACTAATTCCATAACTTTTCCACATTTTATACATTATAACTACAAAGCATATAAAAGTCTACTAAGTTAATTTACAAGATAATAAAACAGTACAACATCAAGGATAAGACTTCGGAACATAAGACTCATCCACGTAAGGCACATTTTCCACATTCTCCTCTTCAGGAGGCACGTACCCGTAATCCTGCAAAAGTACACCTGTAGGCATGCAATAATAGAGAGTGAGCTTATATAAAATAAGCCCAATGAGGATCCGATAGATCTCTACAGTATTCACTATGCTCCTTGGATTTAATCCTTTGAGCAAGTAAACACACAGTAACATCAATAATACGATCATCACATAACTATAATGACAATTCAATAAAGGATACACTAGTTGGTGTAGCTCCAAATACCATCATGGTCATAACAGCCTTCTTGTGACTCCCATAAACACATGCACCCGAGGTACCCTAATAACCTCTCCCTCCATGACACCTCCGTCATGCGAGCTGGAGGCAGTCTCTAATAGTCATGTCCTTAACAACCCGACAGCCCGATGCTGCTTGAGAGGTGGCACACACATACTAGAGACTCAGCAATAATAATAAACATCAATCATTCACAGGAGGACAGTCTAGCAGAACTGCTATCTCCCGGCATCAAACATCAATCAATTATCATATTGTCATCATTGTAATCACCAATAATCAATTAAACAACAAAATAACTAAGTTAGATGACAAAGTAGGCCATCTAACCGAACATGCATTAAACACACAATCAAACCGTAGTTTACCTATCAACAACTCACAATTCAATCACTCAAATGCCACCCGATCAACTAAGGCTCAATTCAATAATTTAATGAAAGATAACCTAAACTTCAAATAATCATATCTTACATTCTACTAATCCAAACAACCCCAAATCAGTTTTAAACACTCACCCATTCAACCAACTACTTTAGTCCCCTCGGAAACCAACCAAAACACATCCAAATCATGCCTGACAACCTTAAAACCCTAGTATGTCATGGCTAAAATTTCTGAATTTTAGCATAGACATCGTAATCGAAAATTCGGCATTACGACGGCGCTACCACGTAATTATCAAACATTTAGAAATTGACGGCAATCGATTCCGATCAACACAACTCAAAATAATCAACATTAAACAAATTATTCAACTTTAAATACCCGAAAAATAATAATTATGCTACAACCGTTCAAATCTCGTAGGATTACATATAAATGATCCCTAGCATGCATGGAGCAATAATCTAACATCAGATTAACATTCTAACGGTTCGATTTTCAATTCTATGCAAAAACACAAAAGTTGAGTTTTGAGATCTAGAATTTTTCTCTCACCTTTGATGTAATATAAGCCTAGGAATACGTGCAATACGTGCCCAACAAGCGGAATCCAACTCAGCACAAAATTCTATGGACCAAAACGAGGTTTTTCTTTGAATTTTTGCTTGGAAAACCTTGAACTCCTTTGGCTTTTTTTCTCCTATGGCTTTCGGCCCTATGTGTGTGTGTGGAGTGTGTTATGTGTTGTGTTGAGTGCGTGTTGGTGATAATATATAATTAAAAGCTTGGTCAAATAAATAAAATACAAAGTCAAAGTAGTATTTTAGTCCTTTAATTCATTTTCTTGTCTTTTAAATGCATTTTAGCTATCTCCTTGCTCAAAACAAAAATGTAACTCCTATGATAGCTCAAGTAGGTTATTTTTTTGGTGACAAGAAGTTTTACAATCGAACAATTTCATCCGAGTCGGCTTAAAACTCGATTTTCGCAAAAGTCGGTGTAAAAACCCTAATAAATTCTTAAGCCGATTTTAAAACCATTTTAATCAAACACAGGTCTATTAAAGTCCGTGGACTAGGTCTAGAAGGGTTAAAAAGACCAGTTTCAAAATTTTAGCGGACGTTTTTCGAAAACACTGTTCACTGAAAATTGACGATAAAATTTCTGACTCTGTTTTTGATGAAAATTTCATGAATGCACATTTAGCGTGTTCTAGTAGTATTGATATCAAAATTACCATATTCTAAGTCACATAGCACATAGACAGGTTAAGTCACGCAAAACGAGATAAAGCACGCAAAACGAGATAAGATAGAAAAAATGGGGTTTCACACTACTCTACTGTAAGGATTCCTCTTTGGCTGATAGGTACTATAACTGGTATTCCTTTGATCGGTTCAATAGGTTTTTTCTTTTACGGTTCATATTCCGAATTGGGTTCATCCTCTTTTACATCAATAGGGCTCGAAATAGGCTGTGTTGAGACTACAATTATGACTTTTGGGTTCTTTCCCCAGCCAGTCGCCCCTGTGTGGGCAAGGTCAAGCTTGGAGACTTATCAGTTGTGGGGAATCAAACTATCACCCATCTTGTATTTTTGTTCTACATATCAAATTGGGGAGTTTAGGTTTTCTAAGGATTCCCTATTGCTGGCATAGCAGGGACTACAGAAACCATAGTTGCACAGAAATTGCCTACCGGACAGAGGATTGTTGGTCCAATTAATTACACAATTCTTTATTAACGATAGGGCTATAAAAATTTCTCCTATCTATTTTTAGCTTTCTCCACTGCTTCCTAACAAATGATTGATAGGAACGGGTTGCCTAGGTTTCCCTGCATTTGATTAACTCATACATCCCAGCCCTCACTCCAGGATCTTATTTAATAGATCCAACCCATTTCTAGGGTAGGGTAGATAGAGGAGTTCATCCCCTTCTTCTTTTGCTCCACTGGCACCAAAGATCAAGAATTCGAGATAGAAAAAAAGATTGGTTGGCGGGCTGTTAAGTCCCCTATCACAACAAGGCGGATAGCAAAAAGGTGAGCAGCTATAGCTTCATTGTTTATCTTCCCCTTGCTACTGGATGTGTGAACTCTACCCGCCTATGCTGGATGGGATCACCCTTAACCTTTAGTCCTTGGGGGAGCATAACTTGAGATAAGATTGAATCCCCTACAAAGCCGGGTTGCATTAGGAGAATAGGTAGGCCTTGTTGTGCTTTGGCCCTTCTGTGGTCTTTCATCGAGGAAAGCAAGCTTGACAGGCCCAAGTCTTCATTTGTAGGACTTTCTTTGATGGTTCGTCATGTAAGCTTAGGTCTTTCATTCGGGCCCTCTTGGGACACCCTGTGGGCCAATGCGTATAAGCTTGGGCTTTCTTAACACGGCTCATTTGACGACTTAGTACATGGATGTCACGAGTCCATTGGCATAGAATATGGAATCTTTTCTACATAAGCTGGTTGTGCAAAGTTTGTTTGTTCATACAGGTAGTGTGATTTGGGGATATTTTGTTTGCTACCCAAGGTAGCCGGAGCCTGCCAGTTTTTCATTAAAAGGGCATAAGAGTATTTAGCTGCAGAAAAGTAGAGCGAAGAACTAGTAAGAATTGTGCCTGCCATCTAATTCATGATGCATGGAAAGATTCCTCTACCACTCTATAAATAGAGGCTCGATAAATGTCTTCATCAAATTCAAATCAAAGAATTTGAGTACTCGCACGTATGGCTGCAAATAGGCTTTCTGCAATTGCTGTCAAAATGGGGCAACTATGAAATTCAAGAGCACCATAGAGTGCTAAACTTCCTTTTGAGAAGTATTCGAACAATGGATCCTGCAAGGAAAGAAGCGCACATTCGCTCTACCAGAGGGTCCATAGAGGGTTTGGAGGAGAGGCAGCAAGCGTTGCGGGCGGAGCAACAAGCGCTGCGGGTAGAGAAGCAAGTGCTCATTGTTCATGGAGCACTAGGTCACCTGGCAGACTAGAAAAAATTAACAAAAAGTAGTTAAGTCACCTTCAGGCTTTCTTATTCCAGGAAAGTATGTAGTTGAAAAAAATAATAAAAAGAGTAGTTATAAAATCAAATCTTGGCCCTATTAGTTGTTATGGGTCACGAGCATATAACTTGTTTTGAATTTCTCTTTATTTTATATATGCCATTTCCTTAAGGCGATTTTTGAATTGTGTCCACTGCAGTACTCTAACTCTCTTATAGTGTACTATCTTACATGAAATAAGGTTCATGATTTCCCCTTCACTCTCTTTAACATTTTGGTTTAACACCACGCAGGCGGCTAGTACCTTCCCATCTTCTTCATCAGGTAACCTACCAATTCAACACATTGTCAGCGGCATTTTGCTTGTCAAAATTCATTAATGAATCAATATCTCCTTTACTTGAACATGGGTTTCGACTTCCCCATTGGGCTTTTAGCTCTTTAAGGAAGATCTTACGTCACTCTTATTCTCCCTATCGGCAAATCAGTTTTTAGTTTATAGAGCAAGAGAAGAAAGTATTGCAGCTCACCTCGTGCTTCCATCAAACGAAGCACTCGGCTCCCACTTTGTTAACATTAGACATAAGGAAGTTCTTTCAAACAAAAGGAAGTCCCACTTCATTCCAAAATGGTTTTGTCCAATTCCCTGAGTTAGACGAATTCCGACCTCTTTTGCTTATGTGATGTGTGAAATCAGCTTACTTATAGTTGCTTATAACTACTGTGTGTATAGACAAAGAAAAACCTGGGTGCTTCCTATATATTAGCATTCTTGAGTGCGGGTTGAGGTTAGTGCTTGGGGCTGGACTGGATGGCATGGGTAGAGCTATCTTGCCTTCCTTCATAAAGTACGTCGCGCTCTCGTCACCCCCGGTGGCACAGTATCCCTTGTTGATCTGTTCTGACAATACTGATGAATGTCTCTTTCTCCCCCGTTAGTCAAACCCCTTTATTTATGGTTCAATGCTTGTCTTTCTTCCTTGAAGCAGTTAGAATAATTCTAATCAAAATATAACTAAAAATAATACACCAAGTACAATGCGACCTTTTATAGCAATAACTCTAAGTCACGTAGAAACAAGAAAAGCCTCTCAAGAATAAGTCGGGAAAATATTTTATGGAGCATTTAAGTATACGTCGGTGGTTGTAGCAAAAGAGAATCATAAAGAAAATGGCTTTCATTTTCATGCGGTAGCGAATACCACTAATGCCTCTAAAAACACCGCTAAGAGAACGATCAGAGAACTGTATTCAAAGTTTGAATGGAGAAAATATAACATCAAATTCAAGAAAGGGTGGGGAGCCTATCTTGCTTATATAACCAAGGAAGACAAGGAACCCCTAGTGTGGAGGGAGTTCTCAAGAGAGAAAATCTTTGGAATATCGGAGGACTCTCAAAAGAAAAGAAAAACAGAGACTACCCCCGAAAAGATTGAAAATTTCATCGTTATGTTGGGCATAGCACTAAGAGATGCATAGCTATTAGGGATTTTGTTCAAGACATCATTGAGGAGGATAAGATCCAACTTGATGGGTATTTTTTCCACAAAAAAAACAACAAGCTAGTCTTAATCAGACTTCTCATCCTTATGTTATGGAAACTTTGACAAGCAGTGTACGACACCTACATAGCCGTTAGTGATGATTCCTTCTCCGATGGTTATTCTTTTTTTTTCTAGCACAGAATCCAAATAGGATTGAAAGGCTATGAATGTCGAACGCTCCCATAGGCTCTTTCGCCCGAGCTTTCTTTTGTGCCGAGACCCTGCTTTGGCCATTCATTAGTTCAGACATTTAGTTAGTTAGTCTTGAAAAAAGCTCCTCATTGGCGAAAGTCTTAGTTGAGATGTAGCCGATGCATCCTACCAGTAGGACAGAGAAAACAAGCCAATCCCATTCGGACTTGGAAAGAAAATAGAAAAAGATATTTCTTTCCTGAGAAGATTCCTATTGACATCCCTATCCGCGTATCGGCACAATCCAAGAAACCTGGATTCCCTTCGTTGCACTCACTTTTACCTTTCTCGGGGAATGAGCACACCTTCAACTAGTAACTAGTGTCCAGGTTTTCTGTCTCTGCCAACTCGTAACCTCGCTTGTCACGCCCCAACTCGACCCCACCTACAATCAGTCAGGACGCAACGGAATTTCGGCAGCATAACGACAGTAAATAGATTTCCGAGGTTCTACACCAACCTCATAAAACATCATACATCCAGCAATTCTTCAATACAAACAACAACATACAACACAACCATATTATACAATAAACCATCCTCGTTATACGCCTCCGTTCCAACATGACATACAATACCTCAACCTTATCATACATTTCAAAAATAAGTTGAGACACAACTACAACTTAACCATAGACAAAAGAAAGCCACTAAGTTAACATCGTTTGGATCATCATCTTTCAACATCTATTACAATAAGAACCATAAAGCATATAAAAGTCTATTAAGCTAATATACATGAAATTAAACAACATATAATCATGGATAAGACTCGGGAACATATGACTCGTCCACGTAAGGCACATTTTCCTCCTCAGGAGGCACGTACCCGTAATCCGGCTCTGCAACACCTGTAAGCATGCAATAATAGAGAGTGAGCTTATATACATAAGCCCAGTGAGGATCCGATAGATCTCGACAGTATTCACTACGCTCCTTGGATTTAGTCCTTTGAGCAAGTAAACACACAACAACAATAATAACATTATCATCACATAACTATATAACCATTCATTAAAGGATACTCTATTTGGTGTAGTTCCAAACGCCATCACGATCTCAACCGTTCTTCTTATAACTCCCCATTACTCACGCACCCGAGGTACCTCACTAGCCCCTCCCTCCATGACACCTCCGTCATGCGAGCTGGGGGTAGCCTATGGCAGTCATGCCGTTATCAACCCGACAGCCCGACGCTGCCCGAGAGGTGGTACACACATACCAAGACTCCATAATCATCAATCATCAATCAATCATCAATCAATCAATTGGGAGATCAGCAACGAAAGTGCCCGATTCCCGAACTCAATAATAATCAATCAATAACATCAATATTAAATTAAACAACATCTAACTGGACATGCATAATATACATAATTAAACTCTAAATTACTCATCAACAACTCACCATTCATCACTCGAACACTACCTAACCATCTAAAGGCATCGTTCAAGAAATTAAAGAATGACAACCTAAACTTCTAAAATTCATAACTTACAATCTACTAATCCAAACATTGCCAAATCAGTTCCTATCACTCACCCATTCAACCTACTACATTAGCCCTCTCGGAAATCCACCATAACACCTCCAAATCATGCCCGATAACCCTAAAACCCTAAGATGTCATGGCTGGATTTTCCGGATTTTCACACGAACAATGTAATCAAAAATTCGGCATTACAACAGCGCTAACACGTAATTATCAAGTATTTAGAAATCGACGGCAATCGATTTCGATCAACACAACTCATTTAATTCAACTTTGAACATTTTAATCAAAATTAAATACCCGGAAAATAAAAATTATGCTACATCCGACAGAAATTCGTAGTATTAGTATATAACGATCCCTAGCATGCAAGGAGCAATAATCTATCTTCAGATTTCAATTCTAACGGTTAAATTTTCATTTATGAGCAAAAACATAAAAATGACATTTTGAGATCTAGAATTTTTCTCTCACCTTTGATGCGATACAAGCCTAGGAATGCGTGCTATGCGTGCCCAACAAGCAGAATCCAAGTCGGTGCGAAGTTTCACGGACAAAAACTAGGTTTTTCTTTGAAAAAATTGGATTGAAAAGCTTTGAAATTTCTTTCTTTTTCTCTCCTCCTTCTTTCAGCCTTGTGTGTGTTTGTGGAGTGTGTTTTGTGTTGTGTGAGTGTGTGTTGATGACAAGAAGTATTTAAAAGCTTGGTCAATTAAAAAAATGCAAAGTCAAAGTTAGTTTTAATTAGTATTTTTGTGTTTTTAATGACTTTAATTGCATTTTATTACTCACCAAGTTAAAAATAATTATGCCACCCCCAAGATATCTCAAGTGGATTATTTTTAGGTGACAAGAAGTTTTACAATCCAACAATTTCACCCGAGTCGGCTTCAAACTCAATTTTTGCAAAAGTCGTTGTAAAAACACTAATAAATTCTTAAGCCGATTTTAAAACCGTTTTCATCAAACACAGGTCTATTAAAGTCCGTGGACTAGGTCTAGAAGGGTTAAAAAGACCAGTTTCAAAATTTTAGCGGACGTGTTTCGAAAATACTATTCACTAAAAATCGATGATAAAATTTCTGACTCCGTTTTTTATGAAAATTTCATGAATGCACATTTAGCACGTATTAGGAGTATTGACATCAAAATTATAACTTTCTAGGTCCTATAGCACATAAACAGATCATATGCACGCAAAACGAGGTATAGCACGTAAAACGAGATAAGCAAGAAAGTGGGGTTTCACATTCTCCCCCTCTAATAGCAATTTCATCGTAGAAATTCTTACTTGATGTACGGAATAGATCTGGGTATTGCTGCTGCATCTGATCTCGTCTCTCCCACGTAGCTTCCTCAATGCCGTGATGCTTCCACAACACCTTAACCATCGGAATCCTCTTCGACCTCAACTCTCGGTCCATCTGATCTAGAATACGAATCGGACGCTCGTCATAAGTCAAATTCTCTCGAAGCTGTAACGGCTCTGGCTCAAGAATATGAGAAGGATCCGGATTGTATTTCCGCAAATTAGACACGTGAAATACATCGTGGACATTAGAGAAGTTCTCCGGTAAAGCCAACCGATATGCCAACTTACCAACCCTGCTAGTAATCTCAAACGGCCCTACCAATCTCGGACTCAGCTTTCCACCTTTACCATAACGAACAAACCCCTTACGAGGAGACAATCTCAAGAAAACCCGATCTCCAACTGCAAACTCCAAGTCTCGACGACGCTTATCAGCATAACTCTTGAATCTACTCTGCGCCGTAAGCATTCTCTGCCTGATCAACTGAACATTCTCAATCTTCTCAAGAAGTTCTGGCATAATAGTCGGATCAACAGTCTTTATCTCTCCTACCTCGTCCCAATATAAAGGTGAACGCCACTTCCGACCGTAAAGAGCTGCGAAAGGTGCCATTCCCATAGTAGCTTGATACCTCTTGTTATAGGCAAACCCGGCAAGTGGTAGATGTTTCTCCCAGTTCTTTCCGAAGTCCAGAACACAAGCCCTAAGCATATCTTCCAGAATCTGAATAGTCCGCTTAGACTGACCGTCGGTCTGTGGATGATACGCTGTACTGAAGTTCAACTGAGTACCTAAGGTCTCCTGAAGTTTCTCCCACAAACGAGAAGTAAATCGAGGATCTCGATCAGAGACAATACTAGATGGAATACCGTGAAGTCTAACAATCTGATCCAGATAGAGGTCCGTCAACTTTGTAACCTCATCTCCCATCTTCATGGCAATAAAATGAGCTGTCTTCGTCAAACGATCCACGACAACCCAAACTGCATCATTACCCCTCGGTGATCTAGGCAAACCAGTGACGAAGTCCATTGTAATATGCTCCCATTTCCACTCTGGTATAGCCAACGGCTGAAGCAAACCTGCTGGTCGTTGATGCTCGGCTTTCACTCTCTGACAAGTCAAACATCTAGACACAAACTGAGCAACCTCTCTCTTCATGTTGTTCCACCAGTAATGTTGCTTCAAATCCCGATACATCTTGGTTCTACCGGGATGAATAGTATATTTAGAATTATGAGCTTCCTCCAGAATACCTCGCCTCAAGCTCGGTTCATCGGGAACACAAACCCTGTTCCGAAACCGAAGAATACCGTCCTCATGCAGTTTGAAGTCAGACTGATCATCCGTGATCTGATCCTTGATCTTCTCAACTTTAACATCAAGCTCCTCAGCTTCCCTCATCTGAGACAATAATAAAGGCTGAATATCCACATGTCAACACATCACCCCAACCTGAGTGAACTCTGGTCTCCAATAACTAAACTCCTCAAGAACCTCCCACTTCTTGACAGCCAAACAAGAATTACTAGCCTTCCGGCTGAGAGCATCTGCCACAACATTTGCCTTTCCAGGCAGATAATTGATAGAACAATTATAATCTCCAAGAAGCTCCATCCACCTCCGCTAGCGCATATTCAACTCCTTCTGTGAGAATAAGTACTTAAGACTCTTATGATCAGTGAAAATTTCAAACTTACTTCCCCACAGATAATGACGCCACTTCTTGAGTGCAAAGACAACTGCTGCCAACTCAAGATCATGAGTCGGATAATTTTCTTCATAAGGCTTCAACTTTCGAGAAGCATAGGCAATAACTCGGCCATCCTGCATAAGAACACATCCCAAGCCCTCCTTGGATGCATCGCTGTAAATGACCATATTATCGGTCCCCTCTGGTAGAGCAAGTACTGGAGCGGTAGTTAACCTCTTTTTCAACTCCTGAAATCCACTCTCACACTTCTCGTCCCAATTAAAGATAGTCCATTTCTGAGTCAACTTAGATAGTGGCCCCGCAATCTTTGAGAAGTCCTTGACAAACCTACGGTAATAACCCGCCAAGCCAAGAAAGCTACGGACATCAGTAACACTCTCTGGCCACTTCCAAGACATCACCGATTCAATCTTAGTGGGATCTACGGAAATACCGCTCTGTGTAATAACATGGCCAAGAAAAGAAATCCGTTGCAGCCAAAATTCACATTTGCTGAACTTGGCAAACAACTGATGCTCCTGCAACTTCTCTAATACAAGCCGTAGATGTTGCTCGTGCTCCGATTCAGATTTAGAATAGACCAAGATATCATCAATAAAAATCACCACGAACTGGTCCAAGTACGGCTGAAAGACTCGATGCATCAAATCCATGAATGCTGCCAGTGCATTAGTCAATCCAAAGGGCATAACAACAAACTCATAATGCCCGTACCGAGTCCTGAAGGCAGACTTCGGAACATCCTCCGTACGAATCCGAAGCTGATAATACCCCTGCCTCAAATCAAATTTAGAATAGACTTTGGCTCCTTGAAGTTGATCAAACAACTCATCAATCAGTGGCAAAGGATATTTATTCTTGATGGTCACCTGATTCAAACCACGGTAATCAATACACAATCTCAAAGTACCATCCTTCTTCTTCACAAATAAAACAGGAGCTCCCCAAGGTGAAGAACTCTGCTGAATGAATCCTTTCTTCAATAACTCCTGTAACTGAGTCTTCAACTCCTTCAACTCAGCTGGTACCATCCGGTACGCTGATTTAGAAATAGGTTGAGTACCGAGAACAAGATTAATCACAAACTCTATATCCCTCTCTGGCGGCAACCCTGGCAACTCCTCGGGAAATACATTAGGATATTCCTGGATAATAGGGACTTCCTCAAGCTATAGCTTATCAGATGGCTTGTTGATCAAATAAGCTAGATAACCCGAACACCCCTTACTCACCAACTTAACGGCTTTAGTTGTTGAGATAACAAAACTCGTCTTAGCACCCTGGTTACCCGCTACCTCTACTACTGGCTGATCCGGCAAGCGAAACTGTACTACCTTGGTTCTACAGTTCAACTGGGCATCATACTTAGAAAGCCAATCCATACCCAGAATAACCTCATACCCCCGGATAGGAAATAAAATAAGGTCCGAAGGAAAATTATGCCCCTTAACTTGTATTATACAATCCTTACATACTAAGCCAGTAACATACTTATCAGTCAAAGAGGTACTAATCTCAACCACATAAGGCAATCTTTCAGGTTGCAATTTAACACGTTGCACACAAGCAGGAGTAATGAAAGAATGCGTAGCACCAGAATCAATCAACACTTTAACAAGTTGATCAAGTATAAGGAAGTTACCTTCCACAACTGCAGTCTCCTCAGGCATCTACTCCATATCAACTGCGTAAGCTCGAGCCTGAACCCGCTGCTGCTATGGTACACTGCTTGTAGGCCTACCCTGGTAACCCTGAGTCGCTGCCCGACCCTCAGTCCTCGCATATCTAGGGCAATCCTTCGCCCTATGCTCGATGCTACCACAACCCAAACATGTCCCTGCCTTTACCCTGCAGTCAGACTCCACATGCCCTGGGCGCTTGCAGTAATTACACTACGATGATGTGGCACTAACACTGCCCCTAGAAGAACCAGAAGCTGATGAAGTAGCTGATACAGCCTGCTGCTGAGGTCTCACCACGCTAGGCCTGTACTGACCCTGAGACTGCGCTGGCCTATACTGAGTCTGAACCTGATATGGCCTCTGCTGAAACTGAGGCCGATAGTAACTCTGCTGACCCTGTGGCCTATAAGAACCCTGCTGGGCTGGTGGCCTGTAGACAACCTGCTGTACTGGAGGCCTATATATAACCTACTGGCCCTGTGGCTGATACGGCCTCTTACTAGGCTGACTGGAGACAATCTGATCCCCTTTCCTCTTCTCTAACCTAGAAGCTGCATCAAAAGCCTCAGTGAAGATATCATAGCGATTCAGAGCCATTGCATCCTGAATCTCGGGCCTCAATCCCAACATAAATCTACGGGTCTTCCTCTCCTCCACAGCTACAAACTCCGGTGCATACCTGGACAACCTAGTGAATGTAGCCTCATACTGAGCCACAGTAGAATCCCCTTGTACCAAAGATAAGAACTCAGCCTCTCTCCTCTCCCGTGCAACCCTCGGGACATACTTATCCCTAAAAGTAGTCAGAAAGGTATCCCAAACTTACGGAACACCCTGGGTCTCCCAACTAGCTCTCACAGTGCGCCACCATTCCTCGGCCTCATCATCAAGCAAATAGACAGCACAAGTCACCTTCCTCTCATCAGTGTACCCGAGAGAATCAAAAATTTTCTCTAACTTACTAATCCACGACTCGGCCTTCCTATCATCAGGCTCTCCCTGAAATCTAGGAGGATAGTACCCCAGAAACTCCTTCATAGTACCTCGACCGTGATTACCACCCTGTACATTCTGTATCTGAGCCTGCAACGCCTGAGTTTGAACAGCCTGACCTGCTAACAACTGGGCCTGCCCAGCCATCAAATCTGCAATCCGATCCATTGCTGCCCCTAACCTGCCATCACCTCTATCACTGCCCTGTGCCACATTACCAGGAACCTCCTCTACAATCTCGGGCCTACCACGAGTCCTCGGTCTACCGGCCATCGTACTAATCAAAGAGTTAGCACAGGTTATAGCACATAAACAGATTATATACAACTTTTAACACATAAACAACAAACTCAAATAAAACAAATAAAACACATAAGTTTCCATCACATAAGCACTTAAATCACATAATCACTTAATCATTTAATCATATCAATACATAATTCACTTTTCTTTCTTTTCACACATATTTCATGCTAAGACCATTACCCACATTCCGAGAATACCCCGGCTAACAACTAACATGCGCTCTGATACCACTTAAACTGTCACGCCCCAACTCGACCCCACCTACAATCACTTAGGACGCAACCGAATTTCGGCATAACGACAGTAAATAGATTTCCGATGTTCTACACCAACCTCATAAAACATCATACATCCAGCAATTCTTCAATACAAACAACAACATACAACACAACCATATTATACAATAAACCATCCTCGTTATACGCCTCCGTTCCAACATGACATACAATACCTCAACCTTATCATACATTTCAAAAATAAGTTGAGACACAACTACAACTTAACCATAGACAAAAGAAAGCCACTAAGTTAACATCGTTTGGATCATCATCTTTCAACATCTATTACAATAAGAACCATAAAGCATATAAAAGTCTATTAAGCTAATATACATGGCATTAAACAACATATAATCATGGATAAGACTCAGGAACATATGACTCGTCCACGTAAGGCACATTTTCCTCCTCAGGAGGCACGTACCCGTAATCCGGCTCTGCAACACCTATAAACATGCAATAATAGAGAGTGAGCTTATATACATAAGCCTAGTGAGGATCCGATAGATCTCGACAGTATTCACTACGCTCCTTGGATTTAGTCCTTTGAGCAAGTAAACACACAACAACAATAATAACATTATCATCACATAACTATATAACCATTCATTAAAGGATACTCTATTTGGTGTAGTTCCAAACGCCATCAGGATCTCAACCGTTCTTCTTATAACTCCCCATTACTCACGCACCCGAGGTACCTCACTAGCCCCTCCCTCCCTGCCACCTTTGTCTTGCGAGCTGGGGGTAGCCTATGGCAGTCATGCCGTTATCAACCCGTTAGCCCGACGCTGCCCGAGATGTGGCACACACATACCAAGACTCCATAATCATCAATCATCAATCAATCATCAATCAATCAATTAGGAGATCAGCAACGAAAGTGCCCGATTCCCGAACTCAATAATAATCAATCAATAACATCAATATTAAATTAAACAACAAACAACGTAGTTAGATGACAAAGTAGGCCATCTAACCGGACATGCATAATATACATAATTAAACTCTAAATTACTCATCAACAACTCACCATTCATCACTCGAACACTAGCCAACCATCTAAAGGCATCGTTCAAGAAATTAAAGAATCACAACCAAAACTTCTAAATTTCATAACTTACAATCTACTAATCCAAACATTGCCAAATCAGTTCCTATCACTCACCTATTCAACCTACTACATTAGCCCTCTTGGAACTCCACCATACCACCTCCAAATCATGTCCGATCACCCTAAAACCGTAAGATGTCATGGCTGGATTTTCCGGATTTTCACACGAACAATGTAATCAAAAATTCGGCATTACAACAGCGCTAACACGTAATTATCAAGTATTTAGAAATCGACGGCAATCGATTTCGATCAAAACAACTCATTTAATTCAACTTTAAACATTTTAATCAAAATTAAATACCCAGAAAATAAAAATTATGCTACATCCGACAGAAATTCGTAGTATTAGTATATAACGATCCCTAGCATGCAAGGAGCAATAATCTATCTTCAGATTTTAATTCTAACAGTTAAATTTTTATTTATGAGCAAAAACATAAAAATGACATTTTGAGATCTAGAATTTTTCTTTCACGGACAAAACCTAGGTTTTTCTTTGAAAAATTGGATTGAAAAGCTTTGAAATTTCTTTCTTTTTCTCTCCTCCTTCTCTCGGCCTTGTGTGTGTTTGTGGAGTGTGTTTTGTGTTGTGTGAGTGTGTGTTGATGACAAGAAGTATTTTAAAGCTTGGTCAATTAAAAAAATGCAAAGTCAAAGTTAGTTTTAATTAGTATTTTTGTGTTTTTAATGACTTTAATTGCATTTTATTGCTCACCAAGTTAAAAATAATTATGCCACCCCCAAGATATCTCAAGTGGATTATTTTTAGGTGACAAGAAGTTTTACAATCCAACAATTTCACCCGAGTCGGCTTATAACTCGATTTTTGTAAAAGTCGGTGTAAAAACCCTAATAAATTCCTAAGCCGATTTTAAAACCGTTTTCATCAAACGCAGGTCTATTAAAGTCTGTGGACTAGGTCTAGAAGGGTTAAAAAGACCAGTTTCAAAATTTTAGCGGACGTGCTTCGAAAATACTATTCACTAAAAAATCGACGATAAAATTTCTGACTCCGTTTTTTATGAAAATTTTATGAATGCACATTTAGCACGTATTAGGAGCATT
Source organism: Ehretia macrophylla (assembly GCA_037974665.1). NCBI lineage: Eukaryota > Viridiplantae > Streptophyta > Magnoliopsida > Boraginales > Ehretiaceae > Ehretia > Ehretia macrophylla. Next base: position 47,614,774 of record CM075765.1, on the reverse strand, counting down.
GACATCAAAATTATAACTTTCTAGGTCCTAGAGCACATAAATAGAATATATACACGCAAAACGAGGTATAGCACGTAAAACGAGAAAAGCAGGAAAGTGGGGTTTCACATCGCTCCTGACTATTTATATTCACGGCTTATTCATAAAAAAGGCTGTAACCTCCTAATCAAGGAGTGGAAATCTCTGCTCTCCTCGGAAAACTCCATTGCTTTGACTATCCTCAATGACCTGAGGATGCTTCTAGCCCTCAAAGAAGAGCAATTGGCCACTCCTACTATAATGGAGAAAGGACAATTTCCCTTCTAACCCGAAGTCCAAGTATTTTGGCCCTAATTTCCCAGAGAAAGAGCATGCCAAAGCCTGATGAATAGACAAGGGATGGACAGTCCTCGCATTCATGGAGGAGGAAGAGGGAGAAGTCGTTGGCATTCATGCCTTTCTATCCAAAATACAATAAACATAGAAGAGAAAAATACTGGCATCCCCCCCTTTCAAAGGTGGTCTAGCCTCTCATTTCAGTGGAAGTTGAGCTCGTCGGATCTGCTGCCCATGACATGAGTGATCGTTTACCCTATGCTTGCCCCTTCTTATTACTATTTGTGACGTCGAGTGCTTAAGTGAGATCAGCGATCTGGTAGGTCCTTGGATGCTGGCCCTTATAGTATAGTCTACTTGGACCTCTACTAGGGCTAGAGCTAGCCAAAAAAAGAAATAAAATACTTTGAAAAAAATATAAATATTAATAAAATGCTCCACGCTCTACCTTTCGTCCTCCTTAAGCTAGGCTTTCTTGCATATTAGCCTCCTTTTGGTCTCAAGTTCGCTACTTGCTAGCCTAGAGTTGACCCTAGTTGTGATCAAGAAGTCTGCAGCTAATTATAGTTTCGGGGACACCATTCAATTGTCCCGCGGCGTGCTCGTCCTTGAACTCGCGGGCACTAAGAGGGATAGCCAAGGGGCCCCACTTATTGAAGCCAGGTTGAGTGAGGGGGATATCCACTTTAGCCAAAGGGTCCAATCACATAATACATTAGAGACGAAGGCCAAGCTTTTTCCAGATAGAAGGGGAAGCCCTCGTTTTGTTATCCTTAATGCGCTCCTTCTACTCTCTAGAGTTTAACAACTCAGTGATTCGCATACCACAGTCTAGCAACAAAGCTTCGTTACCAGTTCTACAACTCGCTCATTTTCATTCTTTTTCCCCCACTCCAGCTTCCATGGTTTGCCCAAGACCTTTTATTATATTACTAAAATGAAAGGAATTGGTCAACAAGGAGACTGTCTTCAGCCTCTCGATGGCCTGAAATCTTTTCTTTAACTACCATTAATAAGGATAGAATAGGACTTGGAGTCTAAATTCATTATATAATGACTTTATTGAGAATGAAAGATAGAGGTTTGAAGATGCTCAACCGATAGAGAGAAGAATGGTAAGATGAGAGAGCATGTCTTTTTCTTTAATCAATTTCCATTCCAATCTATTACCATATGCTTTGTCAAGATCGTCTTTGATGGCCAAAAATAGAAGGCCCATTGTTCCTCAACTTGCGTCGCTCCTACTAAAAGTATGTTTGATTCCTGCACCAGTATATATACTAGGACATTCTAACAAAAAATAAGAAGACGTCCAGGGACAAGTAGGCTGCCTTGTAAAGGTCTAATGAGGTATGGTAAGAAACTTCTCATTCTCTCCACTCATATTTTAGCCACTATTTTAGACTAGGTCAACCATAGTCCAATCGTTCTGAATTGATGGAAAAATTAGGGCTTTGTGACTTAGGGGATGAGGTAGAGTCAAGTTCTTTCTATTCAAATTCTGATGGAGAAAATATCTCTCATAAATCTTAACTAGAGAAAACCATATAGAGGTACTGATAATAGGCCAGCATTATTGATAGAAATTGGCTTGGAAAAGAGACTGAGTTTAGGTGAGAGCAGCTCAGGTAAGAATATGGTAAATTTGACCATGTCTTCTTTGCTTTCATGGCCCAGATAGCTAGCCTATATTCCTCTTTCTTACTTCCCCTTTCATTCCAAGTAGGCGATCAGCTTGGTTTGTCCTAATCCAATCTATCGGTCTTAGTGCTAAGCCCATCATCCCTTCTATCAAAGGAGAAGTTCAGTCTTTAAATAGGACCCCTCTATCTATCTCTAGACCCTAGTTTAGGACCCTCATCGTCATGATCCGTAGAAGGATAATTCGCCTTCCATATTGGATAAGAAAGTGCTGCTATTTCAAAGGCAAATAACCCCTAAGTATGCTAGACTCAGCATCAGGAGAAAAATTAGACGAGGTCCCTTCAGCCTTAGTAGAAAGGGCAAGAATAGGGGAAGAGAAGGAAAAGGTATAAGAAAAGAAATAAGAAGAAACTCATACCTCGCTCCTCTACTTGTCTTGGCCCTAGTCAATGGGAGGTTAGCGTGCCAGTTGGTAGCCGACCCTATATCTTTTCTTATCATTTGTTTTGGGCCATTGGCCTGTTCTCTGATGTCAATTCTCTCAGTTTTAGTTAAATTGTGAATTGGTTGAGCTGCTTATCGATCCTGCACCTTGTTGGTCAAGTTTTCACGCTTCTGTTAAATTCTTGTGCTAGTTGGTCTTCAGCCGTCAAAGAAAGAGTGAGAAGAGTTGGAACACCTTTGACATCTACCAAGCCATTAAGCCAGTGTAAAACATGGGCTGCTAGACAGAGTGCTTCTCCGATGAGATCCTTTGAGACTGAATGCTTTGAGTTAGGTTCCTTTCAAAAGACAGATTAGGAAATAGCTAAAGGTTAACCCTAAACTTGCTTTCGTTTTTGCTTAATGGTATAAAGGTGTACCTGGACCAGGTAGAATGTTTTCTCTTCCTGACCCCAACCCTGAAGTAAGGTGGGTACTAGGAATCTATCAATATCCATCCGGGGATAAAGAATCAATGCGGCGAGTAGTCCACTGATTATTGTCGTCTAGGGACTTAATTCCCTAATCGAATGTGAGGCCTACGGGATCCCTACAGCTAGTAGTCAGAGTCCTCCCTGGTATGTCTTTGTAGCAAAGTCTAGCTCTTTCCTTGCAATTTCCCCTTTTTCTCTAATCTACTGGGATTACTCTAAATAGCTTATGTAAAGTAGAGTTCCATCCTCCCACGATGCTTCCTCTTATTGAATGAAAGCTTCTTCACCTCCGCTCTGAAACTCGGGCATTCCTTCATTGGGCAATTGTTCCCTTAGCTTCTGTGTTTGCAGTCTACCATAGAGGTGTAGGGAAAGGAGGTGAAAACAAATCACCATGAAACTAGTACCCGTAGTGCCCGTTGCTGACTTGGAGAAGTAGGAGAAAGCCCCGATTCCCAATTCGATCAGTGATCAAATGTAATAGATTGGGCTAGTTTCTCGTTTGAGGTTGCCTGCTTCCTACCCTATTGTCTTGGTAAAGTGGCCTGAGAGCACTGGGACAAATCCCTATCGTCCAATCTCATAGGATGGTCACAATCCCGATAGTAAAATATAAGGAATATATCTTCCACTGGCTGTGACAAAGACATATCTGCTAGAACGAGTGCTTTCAGAGTGCGGTCATACAGTCTTTCTTTCCCCAAGGCAAGGGCAGAAGGGGCAATTCAAGTCGATTGCTCCTCTGTAACAACCCGAACCCAGCATATACATATCATACTTAATTGAATATACATTTGTGCCAGTTGAAATGTTATATGTGTATATGTTTTTATTTTAGCATTTTGATTTATATAGTAGATTTATTTTTCTTCTACTATCCTTATTTTCTTTAAAAGTGGACTCTACTATTTTTAAATTCAAATAAAATATTTTAGCTATTATTTTGTAATTTTAATTATATGGGATTGATACAAAAAATTAGTAAACTTATTTTCATCATTTTAAAACGAGCCCTGAGGCCGGGGTAAAAATTAAAATATTTTATTTTACCGAATTTGTATTTTTCTTTTATTATACACTTATTGTTGGACATACATTCATAATATTAAATTGCATAGCACATCAGGCGACTGCATTAGGAAAATAATTTTTATACCGTATGAATAGTAAAAGCATTGTTTTGGACTAATTAGTTTGTAATTGAATTTTGGGCCATTTTAGCTAAACTTACATTAATTTCCTAAACTAACTAAAGCCCATATAGCCAACTTATACATTATATATCTATATATACATATAATACACATAAGAAAAATGAAATAAAAACACAATACCACACAAAACACACACAACACACGGTTCTTCACCAAACACACACACTCACACACGTTGAAAATACACACATACACATGGCTGGAAAATGAAGAGAAAAAAGGAGAAAATAGAAGAAAACAAGCCTATTCTAGCTAATTTGGTGAGGGATTTCCCTCTTGTATGTCTTTTTAATTGTTAATTGTTGCTTCTTGAATGTTTGGTATGAAATAGATATGTCATCTAATGTGTGAAAATACATGGCTAGCTAAAGATTTAGGGTTCATTATCTTGTGGTAGTCCTCTTTTAACATTCTTTGCCAGTTTGGTAGTAGTTTTAATGTTAGATGTTAAAATTCTATACTCAAGCTAATGTTGTAGTTTAAATGTTTGTGTAAATGTTTGAGAGAGTTATTGATAGCATATGCATGAATTCCTAGAGTTAAAGCATGTCAACAAGCAAGAAAATAGCCAAAATGTGAATTAGAGCAGAAGTGCAATTTTGGACGGTCCACTGTCCCTGTGTTCTAGAGCCTTTTTGACATAGTAAACGTACTCAGAAATTAACGAAATTTATTTATCAGCTATATTGGGCAATTTAGAGCAAATGTGGATTTCTAGTGCTAAGCCAAATTTCAATGTTTTGACCCTCCGATTTAGCCATTTCCGAAATGTAGCCAGGAAAATTGCTGGTTCTGACAGCTTACTGTAGTTGCACGGTAACGGTCATAACTAATGCAGTTCAACTAGGAATTGGACACCGTTTGAACCTAAATCTATCTACACTCGAAGATCTATGTTTATAAAAAAAGGGTCGGTTTGGAGGTCAATAGCATAGGTAACTAAATTGATTGAGTTAAGCCTCTGTTAGAAAAATTGAATAATGTTTTAGTGTTATTTTATGGTTTTGTCCAAAATTGATTCTAGGATTGATTCAATGGTATCTATAGGTGCTATAGGCTCTAATGAGCATATATTAGTGATTAGATGTGATTGTCTTGATTGGAACTTTGGAAAATTTACATAATTGGCTTAGAATTCAAAGGGGCTTTATCCGAAAAGTGAATCCGGGTGAAATCTAATAATGTAGATAATCTTTATTAGGTGTGGTAGTACTAAAAGTGCTTTTATGGTGCTAAATTGGACATTGATTTGGGTACCTGTAGTTCAAACAGACCTTGGGGCCTTCGGGGCTTTTGAGCTTAGCGTAATTAAAAATGGGTTTTCTTGATATTAAATGGTGCCATAAAGTATCATTGGCGGTGTAGTATAGTTATTTTTGGGTTTTTGCATTGTATGTTTCGATTGGAACCTAAATTGCCTTAGTAGATAAAGGGGTCTTTGAAATGAAGTGTTAGCTATGGCTTGTTTGAGTATGTAGATAATTTTAGATGTGTTAGGAAGCCTTTAAAATGTAATTGTGGTGTGGTTTGGATAATTGAATTAGCTAGTTGTAGTTTAAATCACCTAAAGGGCATTTCGGAGTTTTTGTGTTAACATGACTTAAGATGTGGTTTCATAGCACTTATGTGTATCAGAATATGGCTATAGGTGATTAGTAAAGTTAGATTTGAGGTTCGTTATCTTGTGTGAAGTTTAGAGCTTGTTTTGTAAGCATTTAGAAGGAGATTTGTTGAATTTCTTGTGAATTACTTGAATTAGTTGCATTGGTAGTTATTATATTGTTATATTTGCTCTAATTGATCATGATAGAGTTATAGGTTATATAAGTGTGAAGGTTATGACCTAAATACCAAACATGTGAAAAGTGTTTAAATGAATCTTATGTGAATTAGTTAAACTTATTGCATAAGTAGGTATTTGAATTGTTATACTTGCTATAATTGCTATATTTGTCTATTGATTGAGTTATAAAATGAAAATTGGGAAAATGAGTATGATAACATGAATTATCTTGTAATTAGCTAGAGTTGAGTTTAGACTAAGTGGTTAACTTATTGAACATGTAAGTTGAAATGGGAATTAAAGGTGATTGGCTGCCATTTAGCTAATTAAATGAAATTAGGGCATTGTGCATGCTAATGCTAAAAAGCAAAGAATGCTTCTTGTCATATCCTCTAAGTTAGTTAAGATAATGCATGTCTAGAGATTTTAGAGTTTGATATTGTGATATGAACCTATAGAACTAGTTAGTTAATTGCATGTGTTATCACCTCATTGGTCGGAGATCCAAAACGAAGACAAATTTGCTTATTTTGCTTTTTCGATTTCTATTTTTACTTGTTTTTAGAAGAGTGAAAGAGTAGAAACAAAGGGTACGCTCAGAAGAGTTGCTCGCAGCTGTTCACTTTCACTTGGTCGTCTAGTATCTTGAAACCTCTTTGCTTGCGGGGACAGGAGTAGAAACGTCTGAGAGAGTGCTTCACGAAAGAATCGTGTGGCATGGTGAAAGATTTCCCGTTAGGGTTTCCGACTGTAACACCCCGATCCCTCTCGAGACCAGGAGTTCTATCAATCAATCTAATCACAACCCAATTCCAAACCCGGGCAAAATTTTTAGGGAAAGACGAATGGAGTCTCCCCAGTTTCTAGGAAAAATGTAAAACCTGTAATAGCATATAAGTGGACCAGCACCGTGTCCAACCATACAAACACCTCAAGGCCATCCGAGCCTTGGTTCTCAACAAGCGAACACAAGTAAGTATACATTTCTAGTTTAAATGCTAACTTATCTCTTCTCATCTTTTACAAGTACATTCATGCTTGGCAATTAAACTATATTAACCTACTGCATAAAATAGACTATCCTACCATTCTAATAAACCTAGTTAAGTCAATTACATAACTTTTAACACTAAATACAAACAATACATGAAAACATACATCTTTGCATCTTTCTACAACTCAGCCACACAACACGCAAGACAACTCTTCAAGCACGAACTTTCACATAATCACGAACTTTCCAGCTAACATGGCATTTCGTGAAATGTGGTGGTGAGGAGTGAGTATACTCAACACGTGTACTCAGTGAGGGCGAGATATCGAGGTGGAGAGAAAGAAAGTCGTGCAATGCAAGTAAGGCAGTTAAGCAATATAACTGACAAGTAAGCATTCAATATAGACAATCAATACAATAAACACTTAATAAAAGCATTAACACAACCATTCAAAGCTATACCACACTCTGAAGGCTATGGTTCACTCGAGCGAGAAATGTACTGATCATGACTTCGATGACTTTAATGATGACACGCCGGCTCACCCACCTTATAACTTCCGTTAGAGTACTCCGGACATACTCTGTCAATTCTACGACCCAAAACTTCCTGAGCGGCAATCCAAGCGAGAAAAGGGAATAGGACACGGAGCTAGAGCAACTAACACTGGCAACCCGAGGCTACCCAGAGAGGCCCATCACTCGCGCGCCTGACACTTATGCAATGCAATACGAGATATACAACGATAATCGAGCAAGGCACTGAAGTGCAGGTTAGTAACAACATGCGATACAATAAGCAATTACAATCAATAAAGTAACAAGAACAATACTAACAAGCATTATCAACAATTGATATACAATTCAACCATAACCAACTTTAACAAGCATAAGAAGCAATAATAAGTATTCTATAGGCATTACACTATTAAAACAAACAAAATCACAAAATGACCTTAACTTTCAAAACTCTACTACTTTCAAACGAGCCACCAGTTTTGGAAACCGACTTTACCAATCCTCCTAGGTCCCCATAAGGCATGTCTAAAGACCTCGAAACCCTACTTTACCCTAGAATTCCCGCAAAGCCCCGATTTCCCCCTTTGCTCGTGTGAACTAGAGCCACCTCAACTGATCACCCAACCAATGTCATAACTGCACCAAAAGTGCTTCAATGGCATACTACGACAATGCCGTCACGCAAAACGATAAAATGTCAAACTTGACCTAAACGACCACAACATGCACTAAGCCATTTTTCTCCGTTTTTCCATGACACAATCCAATTAAACTATACATTTAGGCATTCTAGCATATCTAGCACCTTCCTACATCAACAGAATGCAAAACGAAGCAACTTTAACTTAACGAGGGTTTACTATTCATATTTTACTATTCCATTAGCATTTAAAATTGCAATTGCTATATTCAACCGTAGAAAATGCTAAAAGTCTAGAAATACATGTTCTACAATTGTCAAGGAACATTCTTTAAGCATCAAAACGATTAAAATAACAATCTACGGCTAAAACCCAAAAATTAAAGTTTAAACACAATTATTTCAAATGCGCAAAAAACGATGAAACCCTCACCTTAGAGACTCCTAGAAACTAGGAAAACCTCGTTGGATGCCTCGGAAACAACCCCGTGCAACCTCTCGCGAAGATTTGAAGTTTTGAAGTTGAAATCTTTTTTTTTCTTTTCCTCTTGTATTTTCGGCCATGGCCTTCTTCTTTTTTCTGATTTTTGCTCTTTTGTTTCCTATTTTATGCTTAAATAAAAGATGACAAATGGTCAAAAGTCAAGGCTTTGGTCAATGCTCACTTAAGTTGGTCAACTAAGCTTATTTCATGCATTTTAAGGCTAAATAAACCAACACAATTCCAATTCTAGTTAATAACAACTAAAACACTAAAATTAAAACACTAAATACTAGTTTTCACTATTTGCTGAGGACTAGAAATCATTTCATAACTATCGCTCTCGATATGCTATGCACAAAACGACGAAGAACAAGTATCACCTAAATATTATGGAATATAAGGAAAATACAATTTTTGAAAAGTAACATAGTTTAAAACCTACCCCGACTCGGAGCTACTTTTCATTTAATTGAAAACCGAGTATTAAGGTACAAGATAATAAAGCCAGGTAACATAAATATGAAAAGTAGTTGATACTCCGTTAAAATAGTTAACTCAGGTAGTATTTAATTACTTCTAAAAGAAATATGAAAATAATGTTAGAAATGAATGTTTAACTAAAAATTAACACGAAATTCAATGCTAACATTTAAGATAACACTTAATTAGATGCAATTAAATGCCATTAAATGCATGCCGGGTTCGGGTTATCACATCCTTCCCCCCTTAAAATAATTGCGTCCTCGCAATTCTTCTTCCAATAGAACTCAGCATCATCTGAAACTCAACTCTCACTAATCTTCATCGGTTGCTAGGCAAGATAGTGAATAAGGATGCTCGTAGGAAAACCCAAATAGAAATTCCACCCAAGAATGCCGAGAAAATACCAACTAAAGACTGAAGCAAAGATACTGTAGATAATGTCAATACCACATATTAATGCCAAAAAGAATACCGAAGGAATACCCTAATTACGAATCTTCAATAGAAGTCTAACAAATACCAAATAAGAAAGTTAAAGGATAGCCAGAGCAAATGCACCTCATGCAATGCTGATTACCGTAAGTAGACCTAGCTGAAAGTTCTGTAAAAGTATATATAGAAGAATACCAAAGGCCAATCTCTAAATGAAATCCTCCAATCACTAAGTCCCTACCACAACATCTTAGTCAAACAGCAAGTATAGATTCCCCTGAGTCGAAAGCCGAAGGAGAAGCCGTAAACAATACAACATAATAAGTCCAAGCAGAATCCCAAGTGTAGGATCTTCCAATAAATGCCAATAAGAAAAATACTAGTAGAATGCCCAATAAGAATTCCAAAGAATACCGTAAGTAATGTTACACAATAAGGCCGATAGGAATTCCAATTATCAAACCAACTGAGGGATGCCAAATAAAATAACGGAACAATACTCTAGTAAGAAAGTAGCAAGGATTGCCCAATTGGTAAGTACTAGATAAATGACCACTGAGAATTCTAGAGAATACCATTGAAGAATTTCCAATAAGAGATGCCAGTAACACACCAATAAAGACCGAGACATATATACCATAGATAATACCATGCAGTAAGTCCAATTGAAACCCAATAGCCAAGTCTTCCAAGAAGTGCCAACATAAATCTCCAAAGAATACCCAATAAGAAGTCCAAAGAATGCTCCAGAGAACAACCAAATAGAACCTCAAAAGAAAACTACTATTTCACAACTGTTAAGCACAGAGGAAGATCCTAGAGTTTCGCCAATAACCGAGCTCCAAAGGCAAACACCAACTCCCAAATAAAGGCTAATTAAATGCCATTCATTTCTTGCCAATCCTTACACTTTGAAAGGCCAGCTGTGAACCACTTTCTTCAGGGGAGAAAGAGGACTTACTTACCATTTCCACGGGACATGTATGAATGCCAAGATATGACGTTTATACACATGCCTTAAACTATTATGTTAGCAAGTTTATAAAACAATTTATTCAACAAAGTCACTCAAGCACGACAATCAAGTCAAGCAAAACATAATCAATTCAAATCACGGCATAACCAATTCAAGACATTCTAATACACACATTACAAGCAATACTCCAAGCAAATAACAATTCACGAGATCAATTCGATTCACGATGCCAATTTGATACACGAGTAGTCACTTCACTTCACTTCACGTAACACACATTTAGCACATAACACATAACTATATCACATAGGTGCACACATTCAATTTAAGACACACAATATCCCATACAAGCATACACTTTCAAGACACATTTAATAAGCACACATTCAAGGATCACTACCCACTAGACCGAGGACCCTGCCCCGGCTTATGAGCTAAACAAGCTCTGATACCACTTGTAACACCCCGATCCCTCTCGAGACCAGGAGTTCTATCAATCAATCTAATCGCAACCAAATTCCAAACCCGGGCAAAATTTTTAGGGAATGACGGACGGAGTTTTCACTGTTTCTAGGCAAAATGTAAAACCTGTAATAGCATATAAGTGGACCGACACCGTGTCCAACCATACAAACACCTCAAGGCCATCCAAGCCTTGGTTCTCAACAAGCGAACACAAGTAAATATACATTTCCAGTTTAAATGCTAACCAATCTCTTCTTATCTTTTACAAGTACATTCATGCTTGGCAATTGAACTATATTAACCTACTGCATAAAATAAACTATCCTACCATTCTAATAAACCTAGTTAAGTCAATTACATGACTTTTAACACTAAATACAAACAATACATGAAAACATACATCTTTGCATCTTTCTACAACTCAGCCATACAACACGCAAGACAACTCTTCAAGCACGAACTTTCACATAATCACAAACTTTCCAGCTAACATGGCATTTCGTGAAATGTGGTGGTGAGGAGTGAGTATACTCAACACGTGTACTCAGTGAGGGTGAGATAGATATCGAGGTGGAGAGAAAGAAAGTCGTGCAATGCAAGTAAGGAAGTTAAGCAATATAACTGACAAGTAAGCATTCAATATAGACAATCAATACAATAAACACTTAATAAAAGCATTAACACAACCATTCAGAGCTATACCACACTCTGAAGGCTATGGTTCACTCGAGCGAGAAATGTACTGATTATGACTTCGATGACTTTAACGATGACGCGCCGGCTCACCCACCTTATAACTTCCGTTTAGAGTACTCCGGACATACTCTGTCAATTCTACGACCCAAAACTCCCTAGGCGGCAACCCAAGCGAGAAAGGGAATAGGACACAGAGCTAGAGCAACCAACATTGGCAACCCGAGGCTACCCAGAGAGGCCCATCACTCGCGCGCCTGACACTTATGCAATGCAATACGAGATATACAACGATAATCGAGCAAGGCACTGAAGTGCAGGTTAGTAACAACATGCGATACAATAAGCAATTGCAATCAATAAAGTAACAAGAACAATACTAACAAGCATTATTAACAATTGATATACAATTCAACCATAACCAACTTTAACAAGCATAACAAGCAATAATAAGCATTTTATATGCATTACACTATGAAAACAAACAAAATCACAAAATGACCTCAACTTTCAAAATGCTACTACTTTCAAACGAGCCACCAATTTTGGAGACCGACTTTACCAATCCTCCTAAGTCACCATAAGGCACCTTTGAAGACCCCGAAACCCTAATTTACACTAGAATTCCCGTAAATCCCCGATTTCTCTCTTTGCTCGTTTGAACTACAGCCACCTCAACTGATCACCCAACCAATGTCATAACTGCACCAAAGGTGCTTCCATGGCATACTACGACAATGCCTTCACGCAAAATGATAAAATGCCAAATTTGACCTAAACGACCCCAACATGCACTAAGCCATTTTTCTCCGTTTTTCCATTACACAATCCAATTAAACCATACATTTAGGCATTCTAGCATATCTAGCACCTTCCTACATCAACATAATGCAAAACGAAACAACTTTAACGTAACAAGGGTTTACTATTCATATTTTACTATTCCATTAGCATTTAAAATTGAAATTGCTATATTCAACCATAGAAAATGGTAAAAGTCTAGAAATACATGTTCTACAATTGTCAAGGAACATTCTTTAAGCATCAAAACGATTAAAATAACAATCTACGGCTAAAACCCAAAAATTAAAGTTTAAACACAATTATTTCAAATGCGCAAATAACGATGAAACCCTCACCTTAGATGCTCCTAGACGCTAGGAAAACCTCGTTGGATGCCTCGAAAACAACCCCGTGCAAGCTCTCGCGAAGATTTGAAGTTTTGAAGTTGAAATCTTTTTTTTTTCTTTTCCTCTTGTATTTTCGGCCATGGCCTTCTTTTTTTCGTAATTTTTGCTCTTTTGTTTCCTATTTTATGCTTAAATAAAATATGACAAATGGTCAAAAGTCAAGGCTTTGGTCAATGCTCACTTAAGTTGGTCAACTAAGCTTATTTCATGCATTTTAAGGCTAAACCAACCAACACAATTCCAATTCTGGTAAATAACAACTAAAACACTAAAATTAAATCACTATATACTAGTTTTCACTATTTGCTGAGGACTATAAATCATTTCATAACTATCGCTCTCGATATGCTATGCACAAAACGACGAAGAACGAGTAACACCTAAATATTATGGAATTTAAGGAAAATACAAATTTTGAAAAGTAACATAGTTTAAAACCTACCTCGACTCGGAGCTACTTTTCATTTAATGTAAAACTGAGCATTAAGGTACAAGATAATAAAATCAGGTAACATAAATATGAAAAGTAGTTGATACTCCGTTAAAATAGTTAACTCAGGTAGTATTTAATTACTTCTAAAAGAAATATGAAGATAATGTTAGAAATGAATGTTTAACTAAAAATAAACACGAAATTCAATGCTAACATTTAAGATAACACTTAATTAGATGCAATTAAATGTCATTAAATGCATGCCGGGTTTGGGTTATCACACCGACCCTCTAGGTCTCCACCTATTTGTGGAAGAGAGGGGGTTCCTTGATATTAAGGTGTCAAGGCGGTCGAAGAAGGCCACAAGTGGAAGTAACTGAGACTTTGATCATTCAATTGACTCCTTGCTGCCAGTCCGTGCTTGTTGTCATGCTGGTAAAAGCATGAGCTGTGAGACCCGATATTTTGCCTTTATCTGGATTTACGTGTTTTACGTCGATTTGCGTGATTTGACCTGTTTATGTGTTATATGAATTAGAATGTGCTAAATATGTGATATATATTCCTAATACATGCTATATGTGCATTCATGAAATTTTTATCAAAATTGGCACCATAAATTTTATCACTGTTTTTAATGAATAGTATTTTGAATACCTGTCCGCTAAAATTTTTACATGGGTGTTTTAAACGTTTGAAAACCGAGTCTTCGGGTATTAATAGACCCATGTTTGATTAAAATGGATTTGGAATCGATTTTGGAATGTTAAAGGTTTTCACACTTTCTTTTGCAAGAAATCGAGTTTTAAGTCGACTCGGGTGAAAATGTTTGAATGAAAAACTCTTTGTCACCTAAAATATATTATCTAGAATTAGTCTAAGTGTCAATTTAATGTTTGAACAAGGAATAGTCTAAAATAGAATTAAAAGACAAGAAAATACTAAAAATAAACTAGTTTCCACCCTTGACTTTCTTTTAATTTATTTGACCTTGAGTATATTAGCATCAACACAAAATAGAAAGCTCACAAAATACACTCAGTCACACACACATGGCCGAGAGCCATTAGAGAGAAAAACAAAGAGTTTTCTTCAAGTTTTCAAATAAATTTTTCATTAGAAATTGCATTTGAAGGCCAAACTTCATCATCCAAAGCTTGAATTCACTTGTTGGGCATTCATTGAGCATATTTCTAGCTTCATAACACATTAAAGGTGAGAGAAAAATTCTAGATCTCAAATGTCATTTTTTATGTTTTTGCATATAATTGAATTTTGAACCGTTAGAAAGTTGAATTGATGTTATATTATTGCTCAGTGCATGCTAAGGATCGTTTATATGTATTTATATAAGATGTGAACCGTTGTAGCATGAATTTTATTTTTCGAGTATTAAAAGTTGAGTATTTGGGTATTTGTTGAATAAATGTTGTTGTGGTGGTTGGAATCGATTGCTATTAGCTTGTAAAAGTTTGTTAAATACGTGGTAGTATTGTTGTAATGCCGAAATTTTGATTGTGATGTCGGTGTGAAAGTCCGGAAATTTCAGCCTTGATGCATTAGGGTTTTAGGGTTGTTGGGCTTGATGTGGATGGTTTATGGTTGGTTTCCAAGGGGGTGAATGTTGTTGATTGAGTGGGTGAGTGATAGAAATTGGTTTGGAGGTTATTGGATTAGTAGAATGTAAGTTATGACTTTTAGAAGTTTGGGTTGTCTTTCTTTAAAATCTTGAATTATGCCTTTGGATGATCGGGTGGTGTTTGAGTGATTGAATTGTGAATTGTTGTTGGTTAGACTAGGGTTTGGTTGTGTGTTTAATGCATGTTAAGTTGGGTGGCCTACTTTGTCATCTAACTTAGTTGTTTGTTGTTTAATTGAATAGTTGTTGCTATGTTGTTGAATTGATGATTATTGATTGATTATTGTTGAACCGGGAGATAGGCAACCTACTTTGTTGTCCTCCTGTGATAATTGATTTTTGATGAACTGGGAGATAGTCAACAGAAAAGGTTGTCCTCCTGTAATTGAATGTTTATTATTATTGATGAGTCTTGGTATGTGTGTGCCACATCTCGGGCAGCATCAGGCTGTCGGGTTGAAACCGGCATGACTACCATATACTACCCCCAGCTCGTATGACGGAGGTATCATGGAGGAAGGGGCTAGTGAGGTACCTTGGGTGCGTAATTAATGGGGAGTTACAAGAAGAACAGTTGAGATCGTGATGGCGTTTGGAGCTACACCAACTAGAGTATCCTTTATTGATTGGTCATTATAATTAATGTTCTTATATTGTTATGGATGATTATTGTGTGTTTATTGCTCAAAGGATGATTTCCAAGGAGTATAGTAAATACTGTTAGAGATCTATCGAATCCTCACTGGGCTTGTTTTATATAAGCTCACTCTCAATTATTGCATACATACAGGTGTTACCGATCCAAATTACGGGTATGTGCCTCCAGAAGAGGATTATGTGCCGTATGTGGATGAGTCCTACGTGCCAGAGTCTTGTCCTTGATATTTGATTAAGTACTTTTTGTTATCTTATAGATTAAAACTAGTTGGTATGTTTTTATTTAGAAGTTTATGATATATGAGATGTTGTAAAGATAATGGATTAAAGTTGCTAGTTTAGTGGTCTCATTTTTGGAATATGATTAGGCTACTAGATTGGTTATAATCTATTTTGGGAATGTATGTTATATAATAAATGTATGATGTTGGAACGGAGGCGTATAACCTATGGATGCAATGGTAAAGAATATTTATTGTATGTTGTGGTTGTGTTGTTAATTGTTGAATTATTGTGGAGTTGGATGTATGAGTTTCGAAGAGGTTGGTTTAGAGCCTCGGTGTCCTAATCACTATCGTTATACTGTCGAAATTCCGTTGCGTCCTGACTGATCGTAGGTGGGGTCGAGTTAAGGCGTGACATTTAAGTGGTATCAGAGCGCATGTTTAGTTGTCAGCCGGGGAATCCTCGGAATGTGGGTAATGGTCTTAGCATGAAATTTTGTATGAAGTGAAAGAAAAGTGAAATATGTATTAATATGATTAAGTGATTAAATGATTATGTGATTTAGTGACTATGTGATTATGTGATCAATTTGTTTATGTGATTGATACTTAAGTAATTTATGTGTTTATGTGAGTTGTTGTTTATTTGCTAATAATTGTCTATAGCCTGTCTATGTGCTATAACATGTGCTAACTCTTTGATTAGTAAAATGACTGGTAGACCAAGAACCAAAGGTCGGCCTGAGGTAGTTGACGAGGAACCGGATAATGTGGCATCGGGCCGAGATAAGGGTGATGACCGATTTGGTGTAGCCATGGATAAGATTGCAGAGATTATGGCAGGGCAAGCATAGGTACTAGCAGGGCAGGCTGCCCAAGCACAGACGTTGTAGACTCAGTTGTTGAACGTTCAGGGTGGTTACCATGGGCGTGGTATGCTGAAGGAATTCTTGGGGTATTATCCGCCAAGATTTCAGGGGAAGCCAGATGATAGGAAGGCGGAAGCGTGGATTAATAAGATAGAGAAGATATTCGATCCTCTAGACTAAACTGACGAGAGGAAAGTCACTTATGCCATTTACTTGTTCGACGATGAGGCAGAGGAATGGTGGCGCACAGTGAGAGTCGGTTGGGAGGCAAGAGGTACTCTGTATGTCTGGGATACATTTTTGAGAGCCTTCCGGGCGAAGTATGTCTCGAGGATTGCATGAGAGCGGAGAGAGGCAGAGTTTTTGTCTTTGATTCAGGGGAATGCTATGGTGGCTCAGTATGAGGCCACTTTTACTAGACTGTCCCGGTATGCACCGGAGTTTGTAGCAGATGAGGAGTACAAGACCTGGAGTTTTATGTTGGGTTTGAGGTCAGAGATTCAGGATGCAATGACCCTGAATCTGTACGATATATTCTCTGAGGCTTTTGATGCGGCATCCAGACTAGAAAAGAGGAAAGGGGAATAGATTGGACCTAGTTAGCCTAGCAAGTGGCCATTTCAGTCGCAGGGCCAACAGGGTATGTATAGACCTTCGGTACAGCAGTGTGGTTATAGGCCTTCAGTGCAGCAGGGTTCTTTTAGACCACAGGGTCAGCAGGGTTACTATCGGCCTTAGTTTCAGTAGGGGTCTTATCAGGCTCAGTCACAATACAGGCCGGCACACTCTCAGGGTCAATATAGGCCTAGTGTTGTGAGACCTCAGCAGCAGGCTGGTACAGCTGCTTTCTCGGCTTCTGATTCTTCTAGGGGCAGTGGTAGTACTTCGTCACTACAGTGTACTTACTGCAAGCGTCAGGGCCATGTCGAGGCTGACTACAGGGCGAAGGCAGGAACGTGTTTGGGTTGCGGCAGCAATCAGCATAAGGTGAAGGATTGCCCTAGATTTCGAGGGTCTGAGGGTCGGACAGTGACCCAAGGTTATCAGGGTTGACCTACTGGTGGTGCACCTTAGCAGCAGCGGGTTCAAGCTTGGTCCTACGCAGTTGATTTGGAGGAGGCACCTAAGGAGACGGCAGTTGTGGAAGGTAACTTCCTTATACTCAATCAACTTGTTAAAGTGTTGATTGATTCTGGTGCTATGCATTCTTTCATTACGCCTACTTATGTGCAACGTGTTAACATGAAAATTGAAAGATTGCCTTATGTGGTTGAGATTAGTACTTCTTTAACTAATAAGTATCTGACTGGCTTAGTTGGGAAAGACTGTAAAATACATGTTAGGGTCAGGATTTTCCATCGGAATTTATTTTATTTCCTATCCAGGGGTATGATGTTATCTTGGGTATGGACTGGCTTTCTAAGTATGATGCCCAGTTAAACTATAGAACAAAGATAGTACGGTTTCGTATGCCAGATCAGCCAGTGGTTGAGGTAGTGGGGAATCAGGATGCTAAGACGAGTTTTATTATCTCATCAACTAAGGTTGTTAAGCTGGTAAGTAAGGGGTGTTCGGGTTATCTAGCTTATTTGATCAATAAGCCATCTAATAAGCTAAAGCTGGAGGAAGTTCCTATTATTCGGGAATATCCCAATGTATTTCCCTAGGAGTTGACAGGGTTACCGCCAGATAGAGATGTGGAGTTTGTGATCAATCTTATTCCTGGTACTCAACCTATTTCTAAATCAGCATACCGGATGGCACCAGCTGACCTTAAAGAACTGAAAACTCAGCTGCAAGAGTTATTAGAGAAGGGTTTCATTCAGCAGAGTTCTTCACCCTGGGGAGTACCTGTTTTATTTGTGAAGAAGAAGGATGGTACCTTGAGATTGTGTATCGATTATCGTTGTTTGAATCAGGTGACCATCAAGAACAAGTATCCTTTGCCACTGATTGACGAGTTGTTTAATCAACTTTAGGGAGCCAAAGTCTACTCTAAGTTTGACTTGAGGCAGGGGTATTATCAGCTTCGGATTCATACGGAGGATGTTCCGAAGTTTGCTTTAAGGACTCGGTATGGGCATTATGAGTTTATTGTTATGCCCTTTGGATTGACTAATGCACCGACAGCATTTATGGATCTTATGCATCGGGTTTTTCAGTCGTACTTGGATCAGTTCGTGGTAATATTTATTGATGATATCTTAGTTTATTCTAAGTCTGAATCGGAGCACGAGCAGCATCTACGGCTTGTCTTACAGAAGTTACAGGAGCATCAATTGTTTGCGAAGTTCAGCAAATGTGAATTTTGGTTGCAACGTATATCTTTTCTCTATCATGTGATCACGCAGAGCGGTATTTCTGTAGATCCCACTAAAATTGAAGTGGTGATGTCTTGGAAACGACCGGAGAATGTTTCAGAGATTCGTAGCTTTCTTGGCTTGGTGGGTTATTACCGTAGGTTTGTCAAGGACTTTTCAAAGATTGCATGGCTACTTTCTAAGTTAACTCAGAAACGGACTAGCTTTGTTTGGGATGAGAAATGTGAGAGTGGGTTTTAGGAGTTGAAAAAGAGATTGACTACTGCTCCAGTACTTGCTTTACGAGAGGGGACCGATAATATGGTTATCTATAGTGATACATCCAAGGATGGCTTTGGTTGTGTACTAATGCAGAATGGTCGGGTTATTGCCTATGCTTCAAGGAAGTTGAAGCCGTATGAGGTGAATTATCCGACTTATGATCTTGAGTTGGCAGCTGTTGTATTCGCACTTAAAAAGTGGCATCATTATCTGTGGGGTAGTAAGTTCGAGATTTTAACTGATCATAAGAGTCTTAAGTACTTGTTCTCACATAAGGAGTTGAATATGCGTCAACAGAGGTGGATGGAACTTCTCGGAGATTATAATTGTTCTATCAGTTATCTACCTAGGAAGGCAAATGTTGTGGCAGATGCTCTTAACCGTAAGGCGAGTATTTCTTGTTTGGCTGTCAAGAAGTGGGAGGTTCTTGAGGAATTCACTTATTGGAGACCGGAGTTGACTCATGTTGGGGTGATGTGTTCACATCTCCGTATTCAACCTTTATTGCTGTCTCAGATCAGAGAAGCTTAGCAGTTTGATCCAAAACTTCTGAAGATCAAGGATCAGATCACGGATGATTAGTCTGATTTCAAATTATATGAAGATAGTATTCTTTAGTTTTGAAACAGGGTTTGTGTTCCCGATGAACCGGGTTTGAGTCGAGGTATTCTGGAGGAGGCTCAAAATTCTAAGTACACCGTTCATCCTGGTGGAAACAAGATGTATCGGGATTTGAAGCAACATTATTGGTGGAATAACATGAAAAGGGAGGTTGCTCAGTTTATATCAAGATGTTTGACTTGTCAGCGAGTAAAGGCCGAACATCAACGGCCTGCAGGGTTACCTCAGCCGTTGGCAATACCACAGTGGAAATGGGAGCATATTACGATGGACTTCGTCTCTAGTTTGCCTAGAACATCGAGAGGTAACAACCCATTTTGGGTTGTCGTAGACCGTTTGACGAAGTCAGCTCATTTCATTCTGATGAGGTTAGGGGATGAGGTTGCAAGTTGGCAGATCTTTATTTGAATCAGATTGTTAGACTTCAAGGGATTCCATCAAGTATTGTCTCAGATCTAGATCCTCGGTTTACTTCTCGTTTGTGGGAGAAACTTCAAGAGACTTTGGGTACTCAGTTATACTTTAGCATCGCGTATCATCCACAGACCGACAGTTAGTCTGAGAGGACTATTGAGATTCTAGAAGATATGCTCAGGGCTTGTGTTCTGGACTTCGTGAAGAACTGGGAGAAACATCTACCACTTGCGGAGTTTTCCTACAACAATAGTTATCAAGCTACTATTGGGATGGAACCTTTTGCAGCTCTCTACGGCCGTAAGTGTCGTTCACCTTTGTATTGGGATGAAGTAGAGGAGATGAAGACTTTTGATTCGACTATTATGCCAGAGCTTCTAGAGAAGATTGAGAATGTTCAGTTGATCAGGCAAAGAATGCTTACAGCGGAGAGCAGATACAAGAGGTATGTTGATAAGCGTCGTCGAGATTTGGAGTTTGTAATCGGGGGTCGGGTTTTCTTGAAATTATCTCCTCGAAAGGGGTTTGCTCATTATGGTAAAGGGGGTAAGCTGAGTCCGAGGATTGCAAGACCGTTTGAGATTACCGACAGGGTTGGTAAGTTAGTATATCGGTTGGCTTTACTGGAGAACTTCTCTAATGTCCACGATGTCTTTCACGTGTCTAATTTGCGGAAATATAATCCGGATCCTTCTCATATTCTAGAGCCAGAGCCGTTACAGCTTCGTGAGAATCTGACTTATGATGAGAGGCTGATTCGCATTCTTGATCAGATGGAACGGGAACTGAGATCAAAGAAGATTCCGATGGTCAAGGTGTTGTGGAAGCATCACGGCATTGAAGAAGCTACTTGGCAGAGGCAAGATCAGATGTAGCAGCAGTACCCAAATCTTTTCCGTTCAGCAAGTAAGAATTTCGGGGACGAAATTTCTTTAAGGGGGGAGAATGTGAGACACCATATTTTGCCTTTACCTCGATTTGAGTGTTTTGTCTCGATTTGCGTGATTTGACATCTTCATGTGTTATGTGAATTAGAATTTGCTAAATATGTGATATATATTCCTAATACAAGCTATATGTGCATTCATGAAATTTTCATCAAAATCGGCACTGGAAATTTTATCGCTGGTTTTAGTGAATAGTGTTTTGAACACCTGTCTACTAAAATTTTTATAGGGGTATTTTAAACATTTTAAAACCTAGTCCTCGGGTATTATTAAACCCATGTTTGATTAAAATGGATTTGGAATCGGTTTTGAAATTTTAAAGGTTTTTACACTTCCTTTTGTGAAAATCGGGTTTTAAGCCGACTCGGGTTGAAATGTTTAAATGAAAAACTCTTTGTCACCTAAAATATATTATCTAGAATTAGTCTAAGTGTCAATTTAATGTTTGAGCAAGGAATAGTCTAAAATAGAATTAAAAGACAAGAAAATACTAAAAATAAATTAGTTTCCACCTTTGACTTTCTTTTAATTTATTTGACCTTGAGTATATTAGCATCAACACACAACCGAAAGCTCACAAAACACACTCACTCACACACATATGGCCGAGAGCCACTAGAGAGAAAAACAAAGAGTATTCTTCAAGTTTTCAAAGAGATTTTTCATTATAAATTGCATTTGAAGGCCAAACTTCATCATCCAAAGCTTGAATTCACTTATTGGGCATTCATTGAGCATCATTCTAGTTTCATAACACATCAAAGGTGAGAGAAAAATTCTAGCTCTCAAATTTCATTTTTTTATGTTTTTGCATATAATTGAATTTTGAACCGTTAGAAAGTTTAATTGATGTTATATTATTGGTCAGTGCATACTAAAGATTGTTTATATGCGTTTATATAAGATTTGAACCATTGTAGCATGAATTTATTTTTCGGGTATTAAAAGTTGAGTATTTGGCTATTTGTTGAATAAATATTGTTGTGGTGGTTGGAATCGATTGCTGTTAGCTTGTAAAAGTTTGTTAAATACGTGGTAGTATTGTTGTAATGCCGAAATTTTGATTGTGATGTCGGTGTGAAAGTCCGGAAATTTCAGCCTTGATGCATTAGGGTATTAGGGTTGTTGGGCATGATGTGGATGGTTTATGATTGGTTTTCGAGCGGGTGAATGGAGCTACACCAACTATATGACACCCCAATCCCTCTCGAGACTGGGAGTTCTATAAATCAATCTAATCACAACCCAAATCCAAACCCGGGCATAATTTTCAGGGAAAACGGACGAAGTTACCCCTGTTTCTAGGCAAAATGTAAAACCTGTAATAGCATTTAAATGGACCAACGCCGTGTCCAACCATACAAAACTTCCTCAAGGCCATCCGAGCCTCAGTTCTCAACAATTTAAACTCAGCAAGTTTACGTACATTTCAAATTTAAAAGCTAACCTATCTCTTTTCATTTTTGACAAGTACATTCAAACTAGACAATTAAACCATACTAAGCTACTGCATAAAATAAACTATCATGCCATTCTAACTCTTTTCCTCTAGACATTACAAACATGCAGTGAGGTTAAGCTATGCTAACTGATTACATAAACTCGCTTATCAATTCACCTCAACTACTTAGCTAAATTTAAATTACATTTCTTTTAACAATAAATACATACAACATATGAAAGCATATATCTTTACAACTTCGACACTCAAGCCACATAGGCACGCAAGACAACTCTTCAGACACGAACTATCACGAAATCACGAACATTCCAGCTATCATGACATTTATTGAAATGTGGTGGTGAGGAGTGAGTATACACAACACGTATACTCAGTGAGGGCGAGACAAATATCGAGTTGGAGAGAAAGAAAGTTGTGCAATGCAAATGGACACAATTAAGCAATAAAGTCAATAAGAAAGCATTCAATACAAACGACAATATAATAAACATTCAAGAAAGCATTAATACAACCACTCAAAGCTATACCACACTCTGAAGGCTATGGTTCATTCTTACGAGCAATATTCCATTTCACGAGCGATACATCAATCTCGAGCTTGATGTTGACAATGATGACAATAAGCGCGCAACCACCTTATAACACCAGTTTGGAATACCCCGGAAGTATCCATCAATCTATGACCCAAATCTCCCTGGGAGGCAACCCAAGCGAGAAGAGGGAATAGCTACGGAGCTAGAGCAACTAACACTGGCAACCCGAGGCTACCCAGAGAGGCCCATCACTCACGAGCTGACACTATGCAATGCAAGACTCGATACAAGGCGATAAACGGGCGATAGCACAACAATACAAATCAGCGGCATTAAACGAGATATCAAGAACAACACTAATAAACATTAACAACAACTGATATACAAATTCAATCTTAATCAACTTCAACAAGCTTAACAAGCAATATCTAGCATTCTATAGGCACTATACTATAAAAACACACAAAATACAAAATGACCCCAACTTTCAAAATGCTACTACTTTCAAACGAGCCACGAGTTTTAGAAACCGACTACACCAATCCTCCTAGGTCACTATAAGGCGTCTAAAGACCCCGATACCCTACTTAACCCTAGAATTCAAGCAAAGCCCGATTTCCCTCTATGCTCGTTTGAACTACAACTACCTCAACCGATTACCCAACCATTGTCACAACTGCACCAAAAGTGCTTCCATGACCTCCCGAGACAATACCATCACGCAAAATGATAAAATGCCAAACTTGACCTAAACAACCCCAACTTTCACTAAGCCATTTTTCTCCGTTTTTCCATTACACATTCCAATTAAACCGCACATTTAAGTATTCTAACATATCTAGCACCTTCCTACATCAACAGAGAGCATAACAGCGCAACTTTATCATTTCAAGGGTTTACTATTCATAAAATACTATTCAACTAACAGTTTATATTTCAATTTCAATATTTAACCGCAGAAAATGTTAAAAAGCTATAAATACATGTTCTACGATTGCTAGGGAACATTCTGTAAGCCTCAAAATGATCAAAATAACATTCGATGGATAAAACCCAAAAATTAAAGTTAAAGCATAAAACTTTCAAATGCGCAAATAAACATGAAACCCTCACCTTAGATGCTCCTAGACGCTAGGAAAACCTCGTAGGATGCCTCGAAAAACACCCCGTGCAAACTCACGTGAAGATTTGATGATTTGATGTTGAATTGTTTTTTTTTCTTCTCTCATATTTTTGGCCCTACTCAAACTGTTTTCAGATTTTTTTTTTATTTTGTGCTTTGTTAAGCTTTAAACAAGTTGGAAACTTAAATCAAAAGTCAAGGCTTGGTCAAAGGTTGATTAGGTTGGTCAAATTAGCCTATTTCATGCATTTTAAAGCTAAAACAACTAACATAAATCCAATTCTAGTTAAATACAACTTAAAACACTAAAATTAAAACTCTAAATACTAGTTTTCACTATTTGCTGAGGACTAAAAATCAATTTCTAACTATCGCTCTCGATATGCTATGCACTTTGCGTCAATAGAAGAATAACAATTAAATCTCAAAGAATTTAAGAAAATATAATTTTTGGAAAGTAACATAGTTCAAAATTTACTCCGGCTCGGAGCTACTTTCCTCATTTACTTGAAAACCGAGTGATTTTAATTCAAGACAATTAAAAACGATTATTAAAATAATCAAATCAATCAAAATAATCAATATTCATTTAAAAATAATTAATTTAACTATTTCTAGAATATTTTAAGAATTATGAAGTTAATATTAAACTACAAATGAAAGTTAATATCAACCCGCAGCCCAATACAATTAAACACTAACATTTAACATAACACTTAATTAATCACAAGAAAATAAATTCAATTACTATAATTATTAGAAATAGGTAATAATCTTTTAATTATTCAATATATAACTACTAAATGCTTCCAAGAGAAATATTAAAATAGTGCAAATTGGTTGATTTAACTAATTAAACATTTAATCAAATGTAGTCAAGTGCTATTAAATGCATGCCGGGTTTGGGTTATCACAAACTATAGTATCCTTTAGTGATTGGTCATTATAGTTAATGTGCTTATATTGTTATTGATGATTATTGTGTGTTTACTGCTCAAAGGATGATTTCCAAGGAGTATAGTAAATATTATTAGAGATCTATCTAATCCTCATTGGGCTTGTTTTATATCAGCTCACTTTTAATTATTGCATGCATACAGGTGTTACAAATCCAGATTACAGGTACGTGCCTCCAGAAGAGGATTATGTGCCATATGTGGACAAGTCCTACGTGCCAGAGTCTTGTCCTTAATATTTGATGATGTACTTTTTTTATCTTATAGTTTAAAACCAGCTGGTATGTATTTATTTAGAAGTTTATGATATATGAGATGTTGTAAAGATAATGGATTAAAGGATGCTAGTTTAGTGGTCTCGTTTTAGGAATATGATTAGGCTACTAGATTGGTTATAATCTATTTTGAAAATGTATGTTATATAGTAAATGTATGATGTTGGAATGGAGGCATATAACCTATGGATGCAATGGTGAAGAATGTTTATTGTATGTTGTGGTTGTGTTGTTAATTGTTGAATTATTGTGGAGTTAGATGTATGAGTTTCAAAGAGGTTGGTTTAGAGCCTCAGTGCCCTAATTACTGTCGTTATATTGCCAAAATTCTGTTGCGTCCTGACTGATCGTATGAGGGGTTGAGTTGGGGCGTTACATGGGGCCTCGATCAGTTTTACCTATTATTGGATTTGAACCAATGACTCTTTCCGTATGAAAGCGATGCTCTAACCGCTGAGAAAGAGAAAATAGACCCCTATAAGAGAAAGCCCCACAATCAAAGTTCCATTTACTATACAAGAGAGGCGGAACGCTAAGAAAGAAAGCGTTATCATTATACGAAATGAAGCAGTGACTAGCACGCTAAGCTAAGATCAACCACTTGGAGAACGCGAAGCCTTTCTGACTCAGTCATCTTTCTTAATAAGTGGATTTTGATTCATGCGGTCGTTCTCTGCTGCATTGGTCTTTTCACTCCCCACTCTCCACCATAATAAAATGTTTCCACAATATCTTAGGAATAGTCAAAGGTATGAAGTAAATCGACTGATAAGGTGTTTACAAGCTTGTTTGATAGAACAAGGCATGAAGTAACTCGACCGATAGGGAAAGGCTGGATGGAATTTAGCTCGACTGATATGGAGAGGAAGGTAGGAAGAACCACTTTAAGCCTATTGCTTCTGTTCAGTACAGACAGAGCTCAACCAGAAATCTCACTCAGCAGGTGCTAATGCACTGACCTAAGCACAATCAGACTTAGGACATACGGTACTAAAGGCTGCTAACCTTCGCTTTAGTCGGTAGCAAAAGGAATTTCTCTCACAAAGGTCACTAGTAGCTCAAAGGACAGTAGTAAATACTGGACTTCTCGCTGGGTCAAAAGTAGATGGAGTAGGGAAATCTCTACCGGAGACTTCTCCGAAAAGGACTACTGGGTGAAGAAGACCGACAAACTCCAATACTAGAGGCCTATAGTCAACTCCATGCTTAGCAACCTCATCGTAGAGTTTCCACATGATACCAAAACGGATCAAATGTGGATCCTCATGACGCATTGGAAAGTGCGTTGTTACAACGGGAACTTTAAAGAAGTCCTCGAAAGAGACAGCTGGATGCAAGGCTACGGTAAATAAAGTACCATAGGAGCTAACGAAGCCACTGGGACATCTACACCTTAACCAAGGTAATCTCTTATAGTACCTCAATGATCTCTCCCTATCGGTCGAGCATCTTCAATCCTCAGATTCATATAAGTGAAGAGGCGTTACCTTCAATTCCTTAGGCTTAAAAGCCTCTCTAAGCATCTCTAACAAGATACCTCGAAGGTAAGGCGATAGAGGCGCGCAAGCGACCATGCCATAAGTCAAAGGGAACCCAACTCTTTAACCAGACCGCCTCGAGCAGGCAAACTCGATACGATCGGGAGTGGTTGAGACGCGAGAGAACTCTAAATCCAAGTCCATGTATTCGACAAAGTATGCGTGAACCTATTCATATTATAGATGTGAATGATGGAAAAGACACCTGGTAGATGATAGAAGTTGGATAGGTTTCGCACTAACACAGGAGATAAATCCTTAGTCAAGTGTTTACACCTGAATCTCTTAGCAAACTCAGCCCCGCCAGTCTTGAAAACCAGGGACTTAGGAAAAGATATAGATAGACCTAGTTCTGAACAAGAGCAAATCGTTAAAAAGATATCAATCTGAGTCAACCAATGTGAGACCCCATATTTTGCTTTATCTCGTTTTGCGTGCTTTACCTCGTTTTGCATGAATTGACCTGTTTATGTGCTATATGACTTAGAATGTGATAATTATGTGATTAATACTCCTAATACATGCTAAGTGTGCATTCATGAAAGTTTCATAAAAAACGAAATCTGAAATTTTATCGTCAGTTTTGGTGAATAGTGTTTTTGAACACCTGTCCACTAAAATTTTTACTGGGGTGTTTTAAACGTTTTAAAACCTAGCCCTATGGTATTAATAGACCCGTGTTTGATTAAAACGGATTTGGAATCGGTTTTAGAATTTTAAAGATTTTTACACTTCTTTTGCAAGAAAACGAGTTTTAAGCTGATTCGGGTGAAACTATTTTAATGTAAAGTTCTTTGTCACCTAAAATATATTGACTATAATTAATTTAAGTGTTAATTTGTTAGTTGAGAAAGAAATACTCAAGAAATGAATTAAAGGACTAAAAAATTAACTTTGACTTTGCATTTTTTTAATTGACCAAGCTTTTATTTGCATAATATCATCAACACACACTAAACACAACACAAAACACACTCATCAACACACACAAAGGGCCGAGAGTTTCAAGGGAGAAAAAGAGAAAGAATTTTCAAGGTTTTCAAAGCAAATTTTCATAGAAAAACCTAGTTTTTGTCCGTAGAACTTCATGCCAAGTTGGATTCCGCTTGTTGGTCACGCATTGCATGCATATCTAGGCTTTTATCGTATCAAAGGTGAGAGAAAAATTGTAGATCTCAAAACTCAATTTTTTGTTTTTGCTCATAACTGCATTTTGAACCGTTAGAATGTTAATTTGAAGTTATATTATTGATTAGTGCATGATCAGTGCATGCTAGGGATTGTTTATGTGTATTACTACGAGATTTGAGCAATTGTAGTGAAATTATTTATATTCGGGTATTTAAAGTTGATAGAATGGCTTTTTGAGGATTATCTTGAGTTGTTGGGGTTGGAATCGATTGCCATCGATTTCAAAAAGTTTGTTAATTACATGGTAACGCCGTTATAATGCCGAATTTTCGATTGCGATGTTTGGGTGAAAATTCCGAAATTTCAGCCAAGGTGCATTGAGGTTTTAGGGTTGTTGGGCTTGATTTTGATGTGTCTTGGTTGGTTTCTGAGAGGGTTAATGTAGTTGATTGAATGGGTGAGTGTTTGAAACTGATTTGGAGTGATTTGGATTAGTAGAATGTAAGATATGAATATTTGAAGTTTAGGTTGTCTTTCTTTCAATTGTTGAATTGAGCCTTTAGATGATTGGGTGGTGCTTGAGTGATTGAATTGTGAGTTGTTGATGGTTAGATTAAGGTTAGATTACATGTTTAATGCATGTTAAGTTGGATGGCCTACTGTAACGCCCCGAACCAACGCACCCACGCCTGCAGGATATACCCCGCCCATAGGGGACGAGCGTGCACCGAGGCCATGGCGTACAACCCAGAAGCGCACTATGCACGTATTGTCCGCTTTGGAGCCCATACTCCTCACGGTTTTGTCGCCTCCCAACCACTGCCAGGAAATCGCGCGTACACGATACAAGGAGACATCCCCTTATATCAAGCAGTCCAGAACCATCCGCGTCCGATGTGAGATATTACACCCGTTCCCCCTTGGGGACCCAGCGTCCTCGCTGGCCATACGAACGCATCGGCTCTGATACCACCTTTGTAACGCCCCGAACCAACGTACCCACGCCTGCAGGATACACCCCGCCAATAGGGGACGAGCGTGCACCGAGGCCATGGTGTACGGACCCAGAAGCTAACTATGCACGTATTGTCCGCTTTGGAGCCTATACTCCTCACGGTTTTGTCGCCTCCCAGCCACTGCCAGGAAAATGCGCGTACACGATACAAGGAGACATCCCCTTATATCAAGCAGCCTAGAACCATTCGCGTCCGATGTGGGATATTACACCTACTTTGTCATCTAACTTAGTTATTTGTTGTTTAATTGATTACTTGATGTTATATTGATGTTATGTTGATATTATATTGATGATTATTGATGTTACATTGATGGAAATGGATGATTATTGATTGATGATTGATTAACCGGGAGATAGGCAGTTCTGTTAGATTGTCCTCTTGTGAATGATGTTTATTATTATTGTTGAGTCTTGGTATGTATGTATCACCTCTCGGGCAGCGTCGGGCTATCGGGTTGATAACGGCATGACTACCAGAGACTACCTCCAGCTCGCATGACGGAGGTGTCATGGAGGGAGAGGCTAGTGAGGTACCTCGGGTGCGTGAGTAATGGGGAGTTATAAGAAGAATGGTTGAGATTGTGATGGCATATGGAGCTACACCAAATTGAGTATCCTTTATTGATTGGTCATTATAGTTATGTGTTTATATTGTATTGATGTTTATTTGTGTGTTTACTTGCTCAAAGGATCATTTCTATGGAGCATAGTGAATACTGTTAGAGATCTATCAGATCCTCACTGAGCTTGTTTATATAAGCTCACTCTCTATTATTGCATGCATACAAGTTTTCTTTCGCAAGATTACGGGTACGTGCCTCCAAAAGAGGATAATGTGCCGTATGTGGACGAGTCCTATATGCCAGATCTTGTTCTTGATGCTTGAGATGTTGTATACTCTATTATCTTGTATATTAACTAGTTGTCTTTTATTTTTCCTTGTAATTTATAATGTATAAGTTGTAGTAAAGATAAGGAACTAAATGATGCTAACTTAGTAGTCTTTCTTTTGTTATGTTCTAGGTTGTTAAGTTGGTTTATATTCTATTTCGCTATGTATGTTAGAGTTAAGGTTATGTTGGGAACGGAGGTGTATAACTATGAATGGATCGTCTAAGAATGATTGTTGTACAATATGGTTATGTTGTATGTTGTTAGTGGTATTGAGGAATTGATTGTTATTTGGTTGAGGAGTTTAATTGTATGATGTTCTGAGAGGTTGGTTTAGGGCCTCGGTGTCTTTATTACTGTCGTTATACTACCGAAATTCCATTGCGTCTTGACTGATAGTAGGTGGGCTCGAGTTGGGGCGTGACATTTAAGTGCTATCAGAGCTCATGTTAGTTGTCAGCCGGGGTATTCTCGGAATGTGGGTAATGGTCTTAGCATGAAAGTATGTATGAAGTGAAAGAAAAGTGAACTATGTGTTAATATGGTTAAGTGATTAAGTGATTATGTGATTTAGTGCTTATGTGATTATGTGATTATGTGACTAATTTGTTTATGTGATTGATACTTAAGTGATTTATGTGCTTTATATGAGTTTGTTGTTTATGTGTTAATAGTTGTTCATAGTTTGTTAATGTGTTATAACCTGTGCTAACTCTTTGATTAGTAGAATGACGGGTTGACTGAGGACCAAAGGTAGGCCTAAGATGACTGATGAGGTTTCGAGAAATGTGGCACCAGGCCAAGTTAGGGATGAAGATCGTATACGTGCAACTTTTGATCGGATGAACGAGATCATGGCTAGTCAGGCACAGTTACTGGCAGGGCAGGCTGCCCAGAATCAGGCATTGCAGAATAAGTTGTTGAATGCACAAGGTGGGTACCACAGTCGTGGTACACTGAAAGAGTTTTTAGGGTATTATCCACCGCGGTTTCAGGGGGAGCCGGATGATCGAAAGGCTAAGGCGTGGATTAGTAAGGTGGAGAAGATCTTTGACCCTATGGATTATACTGATGAGCAGAAGGTCACTTTTGACGTGTACTTGCGGGATGATGAGGCAGAAGAATGTTGGCGCACGGTGAAAACTAGCTGCGAGACCCAGGGTATTCCGTATGTTTGGGATACCTTTCTGTTAGCTTTCTGAGCAAAGTATGTCCCGAGGATCGCGAGGGAGCGAAGAGAGGCAGAGTTTCTAGCCTTAGTGCAGGGAGATGCTTCAGTGGCTCAGTATGAGGCCACTTTCACTAGGTTGTCCCGGTATGTACCAGAGTATGTGGCTGACGAGGAATGTAAGACTCATAGATTCATGTTGGGGTTGAGGCCAGAGATTCAGGATGCGATGGCCCTAAATCGGTATGATATACTTACGGAGGCCTTTGATGCAACTTCTAGAATAGAGAAGAGAAAGGGGGATCAGATTGCATCTAGCCAGCCTAGCAAGAGGCCCTTTTAGTCGCAAGGTCAGCAGGGTGTGTATAGGCCTTCAGTACAGTAGGGTGTGTATAGGCCGCTAGCTCAACAGGGTTCTTTCAGGCTACAAGGTCAACAGAGTTATTATCGACCTCAATTTCAGCAGGGGTCTTATCAGGTTCAGTCCCAGTACAGGCCAACCCAGACTCAGGGTCAATACAGGCCTAGTTTTGTTAGACCTCAGCAGTAGGCTGGTATAGCTGCTTCTTCAGCTTC
Source organism: Ehretia macrophylla (assembly GCA_037974665.1). Lineage (NCBI taxonomy): Eukaryota > Viridiplantae > Streptophyta > Magnoliopsida > Boraginales > Ehretiaceae > Ehretia > Ehretia macrophylla. The sequence goes on along the minus strand of CM075765.1, from coordinate 47,582,968 downwards.
TGGTTCTTCCAGGGGCAGTGTCAGTGCATCATCACCGCAGTGTACTTACTGCAAGTGCCAGGGCCATGTGGAGGCCGAATGCAGGGTGAAGTTAGGGGCTTGTTTGGGTTGCGGTAGCAATCAGCATAGGGCGAGGGATTGCCCTAGATATCAGAGGACTGAGGGTCAGGTAGCGACTCAGAGTTATCAGGGTCGACATGCGGGCAGTGCACCTCAGCAGCAACGGGTTCAGGCTCTGGCCTACGCAGTTGACTTGGAGGAGATGCCTGAGGAGACTGCAGTTGTGGAAGGTAACTTCCTTATACTTGATCAACTTGTCAAAGTGTTGATTGATTGTGATAACCCGGACCCGGCATGCATTTAATGGCATTTAATTGCATTTAATTAAGTGTCATCTTAAATGTTAGCATTGAATTTGTGTTTATTTTTAGTTAAATATTAATTTGTAGCTTTATTTACATATTTCTTTTAGAAGTAATTAAAATAATACTTGAGTTAATATATTAACGGAGTATCAACTATTTTTCATATGTATGTTACTTGGTTTTATTTTCTTGCACCTTAATGCTCGGTTTTCAATTAAACGAAAAGTAACTCTGAGCCGGAGTAAATTTTGAACTATGTTACTTTTCGAAAATTATATTTTCTTAAATTCTTTGAGATTTAATTGTTATTCTTTTATTGTAGCGCAGTACATAGCATATCGAGAGCGATAGTTAGAAAATGATTTCTAGTCCTCAGCAAATAGTGAAAACTAGTATTTAGTGTTTTAATTTTAGTGTTTTAGTTGTTATTGATTAGAAATATAATTGCATTAGTTATTTTAGCCTTAAAATGCAATAAATAAGCTAAATTGACCAACTTAAGTTAGTTTGACCAAAGCTTGACCAATTGACCAAGGCTTGTCATATTTTATAAGCTTATTTTAGCAAGGAAGAAAAAGAAAACAAAGTTGAAACAGAATAGGGCTGGCCGAAAATACAAGGAGAGAAAAAAAAAGATTTCAACATCAAAACATCAAATCTTCGTGTGAGCTTGCACGGGGTGGTTTCCGAGGCATCCAGCATGGTTTTCCTAGTGTCTAGGAGTGTCTAAGGTGAGGGTTTCATTGTTATTTGCGCATTTGAAATAAATATCTACAAACTTTAATTTTTGGATTTTAGCCATAGATTGTTATTTAATTCATTTTGATGCTTGAAGAATGTTCCCTAGCAATTATAGAATATGTATTTATAGCTTTTTAGCATTTTCTGCAGTTGAATATCGAAATTGAAATTGAAATTGATAATTGAATAGTAAATTATGAATAGTAAACCTCCGTTTCGATGAAGTTGCTCCGTTATGCGTTCTATTGATGTGAAAAGATGCTAGATATGCTAGAACGCCTAAATGCATGATTTGTTTGGGGTGCGTAATGGAAAAATGAAGAAAAATGCCTTGGTACAGGTTGGGGTCGTTTAGGTTGAGATTAGCGTTTCCTCGATTTGCGTGATGGCATTGTCTCGGGAGGCCATGGAAGCACTTTTGGTGCGGTTATGGTGTTGGTTGGGTGTTTGGTTAGGGTAGCAGTAGTTCAAACCAGCAAAGGGAGAAATCGGGGCTTTGCGGGAATTCTAGGGTAAGGTAGGGTTTCGGGGTCTTTAGACGTGGCTTATAGTGACCTAAGAGGATTGGTGAAGTCAGTTTCCAAAACTCGTGGCTCGTTTGAAAGTAGTAGCGTTTTGAAAGTTGGGGTCATTTTGTGATTTTGTGTGTTTTCATAGTGTAGTGCCTATAGAATGCTAAATATTGCTTATTAAGCTTGTTAAAGTTGATTATGATTGAATTTGTATATCAATTGTTGTTAATGCTTGTTAGTATTGTTCTTGTTACTTTATTAGTTGTAATTGCTTATTGTATCGTATGTTGTTACTGACTTGCACTTCAGTGCCTTGCTCGATTATCGTTATATATATCGTATTGCATTGCATAAGTGTCAGGCGCGTGAGTGATGGGCCTCTCTGGGTAGCCTCAGGTTGCCAGTGTTGGTTGTTCTAGCTCTGTGTCCTATTCCCTTTCTTGCTTGGGTTACCGCCTAGGGAGTTTAGGTCGTAGAATTGACAGAGTATGTCCGGAGTACTCTAACGGAAGTTATAAGGTGGGTAAGCCGGTGCATCATCGTTAAAGTCATCGAAATCATGATCGGTACATTACTCGCTCGAGTGAACCATAGCCTTCAAAGTGTGGTATAGCTTTGAATGGTTGTGTTAAAGCTTTCTTAATTTTTTATTGTATTGTCGTTTACATTGAATGTTTCCTTATTGATTATGTTGCTTAACTGTACCTATTTACATTGCACGAACTTCTTTCTCTCCACCTCGATATCTGTCTCGCCCTCACTGAGTATACATGTTGTGTATACTCACTCCTCACCACCACATTTCAGGAAAAGCCATGTTAGCTGGAAAGTTCGTGATTACGTGAAAGTTCGTGCTTGAAGAGTCATCTTGCGTGCTATGTGGCTTCAGTTGTCAAAGATGCAAAGATGTATGTTTCATGTGTTGTTTGTATTTAATGTTAAGAAGGAATGTATTATAAGTTTTATTAGGTTATTGAAGTGGTATGATAGGTTAGTTCATGTATTTAGTTGGTATTGCTTAACTTTAATGCGTGGTTGTATTGTTTAAAGAAAGGGTTAGAATAGTCTAGTACTTGGAAATATATGTATATTTTCTTTGTTTAATTGTTGAGAACCGAGGCTCGGATGGCCTTGAGGTGGTTGAATGTTTGGACACGGTATTGGTCCACTTATATGCTATTACATGTTTTACATTTTGCCTAGAAACATGGGAGACTCTGTCCGTCTTTCCCTAAAAATTTGACCAGGTTTGGAATTAGGTTGTGAATAGATTGATTGATAGAACTCCCGGTCTCGAGAGGGATCGGGGTGTTACATTGATTCTGGTGCTACGCATTCTTTCATTACTCCTGTTTGTGTGCAACGTGTTAATGTGCAACCTAAAAGACTGCCTTATGTGGTTAAGATTAGTACCTCTTTGACTGATAAGTATATTACTGGCTTAGTATGTAAGGATTGTATAATTCATGTTAAGGGGTATAATTTTCCTTCAGATCTTATCTTATTTCCTATCCGGGGGTATGACGTTATCTTGGGTATGGATTGGCTTTCTAAGTTTGATGCCCAGTTGAACTGTAGAACAAAGGTAGTGCAGTTTCGTTTGGTAGATCAGTCAGTAGTTGAGGTAGTAGGGAATCGGGGTGCTAAGACGAGTTTTTTTATCTCAGCAACTAAAGTCGTTAAGTTGGTGATTAAGGGGTGTTCGGGTTATCTAGCTTATTTGATCAACAAGCCATCTGATAAGCTACAGCTGGAGGAAGTTCCTATTATTCGGGAATATCCTAATGTATTTCCTGAGAAGTTGCCAGGATTACCGCCAGAGAGAGATATGGAGTTTGTGATTAATCTTGTTCCCAGTACTCAACCTATTTCTAAATTAGCGTATCGGATGGCACCAGCTGAGTTGAAGGAGCTGAAGAGTCAGTTGCAGGAGTTAATAGAGAAGGGTTTCATTCAGCAGAGTTCTTCACATTGGGGAGCTCCTGTTTTATTTGTGAAGAAGAAGGATGGTACCTTGAGATTGTGCATTGATTATCGTGGTTTGAATCAGGTGACCATCAAGAATAAGTATCCTTTGCCACTGATTGACGAGTTGTTTGATCAACTTCAGGGAGCCAATGTCTACTCTAAGTTTGACTTGAGGCAGGGGTATTATCAGCTTCGAATTTGCACGGAGGATGTTCCGAAGTCTGCCTTCAGGAATCGGTACTGGCATTATGAGTTTGTAGTTATGCCCTTTGGATTAACTAATGCACCGGCAGCATTTATGGACCTTATGCATCGGGTTTTTCAGCCGTACTTGGACCAGTTCGTGGTTATCTTTATTGATGATATCTTGGTTTATTCTAAGTCTGAATTGGAGCATGAGTAATATCTACAGCTTGTTTTACAAAAGCTGCAGGAACATCAGTTGTTTGCAAAATTCAGCAAATGTGAATTTTGGCTGCAATGCATATCTTTTCTTGGTCATGTTATCACACAGAGCGGTATTTCTGTAGATCCCACTAAGATTGAGTCAGTGATGTCTTGGAAACGTCCGGAGAATGTTTCGGAGGTTCGTAGCTTTCTTGGCTTGGCAGGTTATTATCGTAGGTTTGTCAAGGACTTTTCTAAGATTGCAGGGCCACTTTCTAAGTTAACTCAGAAACAAACTAACTTTGTTTGGGATGAGAAATGTGAGAGTGGGTTTCAGGAATTGAAGAAGAGATTGACTACTGGTCCAGTACTTGCTTTACCAGAGGGGACCGACAATATGGTCATTTACAGCAATGCATCCAAGGAGGGCTTGGGATGTGTTCTTATGCAGAATGGTCAGGTTATTGCCTATGCTTATAGGAAGTTGAAACCTTATAAGGTGAACTATCCGACTCATGATCTTGAGTTGGCAACTGTTGTTTTCGCACTGAAGAAGTGGCGTCATTATCTGTGGGGTAGTAAGTTCGAGATTTTCACTGATTATAAGAGTCTTAAGTATTTATTCTCATAGAAGGAGTTTAATATGCGTCAGCGGAGGTGAATGGAACTTCTTGGAGATTATAATTGTTCTATCAGCTATCTGCTTGGGAAGGCAAATGTTGTGGCTGATGCTCTTAGTCGTAAGGCGAGTGTTTCTTGTTTGGCTATCAAGAAGTGGGAAGTTCTTGAAGAATTCACTTATTGGAGACCAGAGTTGACTCAGGTTGGGGTGATGTGTTCACATCTCTGTATTCGCCCTTTATTGTTGTCTCAGATCAGAGAAGCTCAGCAACTTGATGTTAAACTTCAGAAGATCAAGGATCAGATCACGGATGATCAGTCTGACTTCAAAGTGCACGAGGATAGTATTCTTCGGTTTCAGAACAGGGTTTGTGTTCCTGATGAACCGGGTTTGAGGCGAGGTATTCTGGAGGAGGCTCATAATTCTAAGTACACCATTCATCCTGGTGGAAACAAGATGTATCGGGACTTGAAGCAACAATACTGGTGGAATAATATGAAGAGGGAAGTTGCTCAGTTCGTGTCTAGATGTTTGACTTGTCAACGAGTGAAAGCTGAGCATCAACGACTTGCAGGTTTGCTTCAGCCGTTGGCTATACCATAGTGGAAATGGGAGCATATTACGATGGACTTCGTCACTAGTTTGCCTAGAACTCCCAGAGGTAATGATGCAATTTGGGTTGTCGTGGATCGTTTGATGAAGACAGCTCACTTTATTTCGATGCGGATGGGAGATGAAGTTGCAAAGTTGACGGATCTTTCTTTGGATCAGATTGTTAGACTTCACGGGATTCTATCTAGTATTGTCTCAGATCGAGATCCACGATTTACTTCTCATTTGTGGGAGAAACTTCAGGAGACTTTAGGTATTCAGCTTAATTTCAGTACAACGTATCATCCATAGACCAATGGTCAATCTGAGAGGACTATTCAGATTCTGGAAGATATGCTTAGGGCTTGTGTTCTGGACTTCGGGAAGAACTGGGAGAAACATCTACCACTTGCCGAGTTTGCCTATAACAATAGTTATCAAGCTACTATTGGGATGGCACATTTTGCAGTTCTTTATGGTCGTAAGTGCCGTTCACCTTTGTATTGGGATGAGTAGGAGAGATGAAGACTATTGATCCGACTGTTATGCCAGAGCTTCTAGAGAAGATCGAGAATGTTCAGTTGATCAGGCAGAGAATGCTTACGGCGTAGAGTAGATTCAAGAGTGATGCTGATAAGCGTCATCGGGACTTGGAGTTTGCAGTCAGAGATCGGGTTTTCTTGAAATTGTCTCCTTGTAAGGGGTTTGCTCGTTATGGTAAAGATGGTAAGCTAAGTTGGAGGTTTGTGGGGCCATTTGAGATTACTGGCAGAGTTGGTAAGTTAGCATATCGGTTGTCTTTACCGGAGAATTTCTCTAATGTTCATGATGTATTTCACGTGTCTAATTTGCGAAAATATAATCCAGATCCTTCTCATATTCTTGAGCCAGAGCCGTTACAACTTCGTGAGAATCTGACTTATGACGAGCGGTCTATTCGTATTCTTGATCAGATGGAACGAGAGTTAAGGTCGAACAAGATTCCGATGGTCAAGGTGTTGTGGAAGTATCACGGTATCGAGGAAGCTACTTAGGGGAGGCGAGATCAGATGTAGTAGCAGTACCCAGATCTATTCCGTTCAGCAAGTAAGAATTTCGTGTTGGAGAGACGAGATCAGATGCAGCAGCAGTACCCAGATCTATTCCGTTCAGCAAGTAAGAATTTCGGGGACGAAATTTCTTTAAGGGAGGGAGAATGTGAGACCCCATATTTTGCTTTATCTCATTTTGCGTGCTTTGCCTCATTTTACGTGAATTGACCTTTTTATGTGCTATATGACTTAGAATGTGATAATTATGTGATTAATACTCCTAATACATGCTAAGTGTGCATTCATGAAATTTTCATAAAAAACGGAATCAGAAATTTTATCGTCGGTTTTGGTAAATAATATTTTTGAACACCTGTCCGCTAAAATTTTTACAAGGGTGTTTTAAACGTTTTAAAACCTAGTCCTCTAGTATTAATAGACCCGTGTTTGATTAAAACGGATTTGGAATCGGTTTTGGAATTTTAAAGATTTTTACACTTCTTTTGCAAGAAAACGAGTTTTAAGCCGATTCGGGTGAAACTATTTTAATGTAAAATTCTTTGTCACCTAAAATATATTGACTAGAATTAATTTAAGTGTTAATTTGTTAGTTGAGCAAGAAATACTCAAGAAATGAATTAAAGGACTAGAAAAACAATTAAAGGACTAAAAAATTAACTTTGACTTTGCATTTTTTTAATTGACCAAGCTTTTATTTGCATAATATCATCAACACACACTAAACACAACACAAAACATACTCATCAACACACACAAAGGGCCTAGAGTTTCAAGGGAGAAAAAGAGAAAGAATTTTCAAGGTTATCAAAGCAAATTTTCATAGAAAAACCTAGTTTTTATCCATAGAACTTCGTGCCGAGTTTGATTCCGCTTGTTGGGCACGCATTGCACGCATATCTAGGCTTTTATCGCATCGAAGGTAAGAGAAAAATTCTAGATCTCAAAACTCATTTTTATGTTTTTGCTCATAACTGCATTTTGAACCGTTAGAATGTTAATTTGAAGTTATATTATTGATCAGTGCATGCTAGGGATCGTTTATGTGTATTACTACGAGATTTGAGCCATTGTAGAGAAATTATTTATTTTCGGGTATTTAAAGTTAATAGAATGGCTTTTTGAGGATTATCTTGAGTTGTTGTGGTTGGAATCGATTGTCGTCGATTTCAAAAAGTTTGTTAATTACATGGTAATGTCGTTATAATGCCGAATTTTCGATTGTGATGTTTGGGTGAAAATCCAAAAATTTCAGCCTAGGTGCATTGATGTTTTAGGGTTGTTGGGCTTGATTTTGATGTGTCTTGTTGGTTTCAGAGAGGGCTAATGTAGTTGATTGAATGTGTGAGTGTTTGAAACTGATTTGGAGTGGTTTGGATAAGTAGAATGTAAGATAAGATTATTTGAAGTTTAGGTTGTCTTTCTTTCAATTGTTGAATTGAGCCTTTAGATGATTGGGTGGTGTTTGAGTGATTGAATTGTGAGTTGTTGATGGTTAGATTAGGGTTAGATTACGTGTTTAATGCATGTTAAGTTGGATGGCCTACTTTGTCATCCAACTTAGTTATTTGTTGTTTAATTGATTACATGATGTTATATTGATGTTATATTGATGATTATTGATGGAAATGGATGATTATTGATGTTTATTGATTGATGATTGATTAACCGGGAGATAGGCAGTTCTGTTAGACTGTCCTCCTGTGAATGATGTTTATTATTATTGTTGAGTCTTGGTATGTGTGTGTCACCTCTCGGGCAGCGTCGAGCTGTCGGTTTGATAATGGCATGACTACCAGAGACTACTTCCAGCTCGCATGACGGAGATATCATAGAGGGAGACGCTAGTGAGGTGCCTCGGGTGACGGGTTTAATGGGGAGTTATAAGAATAATGGTTGAGATCGTGATGGCATATGGAGCTATACCAAATTGAGTATCCTTTATTGATTGGTCAATATTGTTATGTGTTTATATTGTATTGATGTTTATTTGTGTGTTTATTTGCTCAAAGGATCATTTCCAAGGAGCATAGTGAATACTGTTAGAGATCTATCGGATCTTCATTGAGCTTGTTTATATAAGCTCACTCTCTATTATTGCATGCATACAGGTGTCCTTTCGCAAGATTACGGGTACGTGCCTCCAGAATAGGATAATGTGCCGTATGTGGATGAGTCCTATGTGCCAGAGTCTTGTCCTTGATGCTTGAGATGTTGTATACTCTATTATCTTGTATATTAACTAGTTGTCTTTTATTTTTCCTTGTAATTTATGATGTATAAGTTGTAGTAAAGATAAGGAACTAAATGATGCTAACTTAGTAGTCTTTGTTTTGTTATGATCTAGGTTGCTAAGTTGGTTTATAATCTATTTTGCTATGTATGTTAAAGTTAAGGTTATGTTGGGAACGGAGGCATATAACAATGAATGGATCGTCTAAGAATGATTCTTGTATAATATGGTTATGTTGTATGTTGTTAATGGTATTGAGGAATTGATTGTTGTTTGGTTGAGGAGTTTGATTGTATGATGTTCTGAGAGGTTGGTTTAGAGCCTCAGTGTCTTTATTACTGCCGTTATACTGCCGAAATTCCGTTGCGTCCTGACTGATTGTAGGTGGGGTCGAGTTGGGGCGTGACAACCAACGACGGTCTCTGTCTATCCATCTCACTTTAGGAAGCAAAGGCAAGCAGACTAGGTGGCAGAGGGTGTCTTCACCGAAGGGGAAGAGTAGGAGGCTTTGAGTCGGGCATCAAAACTCGGCGTAGATGAAAAGTCTGCTACCCATTCAAGTAGCTTGTAAGGCTACAGTACTTCTTCATATAAGATGTACCATCGACAAGCTTGACTTATAGCTAATTCCATAGAATTGGGCCGGCCGCCTGGAATAAAAAGAGTTTTGAACTCATTAAATATCCTTATGGCTCCGGATTCCTCTAATCCAGCCGATTCTGAATCGACCAATTCCGGGATCTTGTGTAACGAAGGCCTGTCATCGAATTCTTCAAACCTGGGACATGTCGATCCTAAATGAAACTAAACATGATTGATCCTACTATCAATCAATCCGTCATACAAAGGCCTAACTCCGGCTCTCTCTACGGGTGGAAGAGGGGGCACCAGCCTTGTCAAGGCGCTGGCTAAGCCAAGTCAAAGTGAAGTGATTTATACCGAGCATGAACTTGCACTAGAATAGGAAAAGCTAGACCTTTATTCTTTTTAGAATTCTAGTCTTGCGGGCCTGCCCGAACTATCAATGATTCAAACAAAGAGGTGGGGACGAGTGATGTGCTTGCCCCGACCGATACCACCATTCATTACTGTCAACTGGCCTTGACCTTCACTTAAAAGTGAGATGAGTCCTCTGATGAACTTGGGTCCATACTCTAGTGAAAAAAGGAAATTAGGCTTCTCTTTCCGCTTCTTAACTTCTATCCTTTTTCATGTTTAGCCCTTCTTTGGCATCCTTCCCTATGAATCTCTCAATCTCGGGAGTTCCTGCCGATTGGTTAGTCTCTCGCATTTTCTTCTTTCCTTTCTTGGAGACTGGTTCTAGTGTGGCTAGCAGTCATACGCTCCTTTCTCCGGTTAGTGGTGGTTTATTCCTAGTGTGACATGGATCTTCTTTCTATCTCAGAGGTTGCGTATCTAGAAGATGGAGCCTAGACACTGGGTTTGGTGCGCATGATGGAGTAATCTCTTCATCTAATCACGAGGCCACATGGACTTTATCTGGGATTTATTTTTCTCCGTTAGATGCATTGGTTGCTGCACATGTGACGCCTAAGACTTAGCCGTACATTTACCATCTGTTGCATTCACTATTTGCACATATCTTCTGTGCATTACTTGTTGTTTTACATGATTACTATTCATCATATTATTCAACTGCTTCATTACTTCGAATTAACATTTTTCTTAAATCATATTAATTATTTTAGATTGAGGAAAATGTTCATTTGAGCTTAAAGCGATAGGAGCATCCGTTTAGAAAATGTTTAGTGGTTCTATGAATAGTGTTACGTAGCTAGAGTTTATATTTTTTTTAGCTATCATATTATTTCACCTTAGGACTCGTATTGGGCTAGTTTGACTCACCTTTTTAGTCTATTTACCCACTTGACTTAAACAACTTAGGTTATATATTAAACCTTACACATAATAGCTCATATTATAACATACACAAAAAAATAAAAGCTGAAAAAAGAAGGGCTGAACCCGACAACAGCTAGGAAGAAGAAGGGATTTTGGCTCATCAAACATTCAATCCAAGCCAAGCCAAGCTAATTGCAAGTAGTTTAGGGTGCTTGCTAACCTCCTAGGAGCTTATACGCGCATCAGGTGAGGGATTTGCATGCTTATTTTGCATTATTGAAATGTTACAACTTTCTCGAATTTCTTGATTTGCTCTCAAATGATCATGGAATTCTCAAATATGCTAATATATGTTGTATACAAGTAGTAGAGACCACATTTATGACATTGTTTCATATTTTAAACGGTTGAAATCGGTGGTTGATTCGTAGGGGTGAATAGTGATGAAATTTCTAGGGTTTTGTGAAATTGAACCTTATAGCTTGATTCAATGGTCCAAATAGTTGCTTTAGGTGCTAATGAAGATAGTATAAAGGCCCCATAGGGTTTAATTGCTCATAACCTAACAAAAGCATGAAATATGTGACTTTTTGAAAGGGGTTTCGGGGCTATCGCGAATCCGGGTTTCTTTGGCCTTCACTTTTGGTATTTCTAGACTATTTAGATTCTAATTAAGCTTTGCTAACTCCCATTTGTGTCGCGGATGAAGTACGTGTATTACAAAGTCATAAGGGGGAATTTGGGGTTTTTATGCTAAACATGGGTAATTGGGCAATTTCGAGAGTCCTAAGGGTGGCTTATGGGTTAATTAAAAGTATGGAATTGGCCGCTTACTAATCTAGAACAATAACAGGAGTTTGGAAGGAAAACGGTTTGAGTTACAAAGAGGTTAAGGTTGGAATTCGATTGTCACACGCTTCTAAGGCCTTGCAAAGACTCATTGGGTGTTTAAATGTGGTTTAAGGCATTCTTGAGCTTTTGGTATAGTTATATGTAAATCATGATAATGCCCCTTTGTAATCGCTAAGTTATCTATATGTTAATGCTTCTATTCTAACTGTTCTGAGGACAACCTACATTGTTGTTCCTCCTATGTGTTATTGCTTTCATTATTGTTATCGTGTTGCCATTGATAATTGTATTGCATAGTGGTTGCGCAACCATAGTGTCAGGGGCGGATGTGTTGAATATCGGCTGGGCGGCGGCGGGCTTGCCAATGGATATTCGATCTCCGTGCCCTAGTCCCTCACTCGCTTGGTCCAGAGATTGCCAGGGGGTGTTGGGTCATAGGTTTATCGGGGTACATCCGGAGTACACCCACTGGAGTGATTGGGATTATGTCGGCACATTGATCGTGGTTCGTGGTTCGTGATCCAAGATAAGAGAATTCTGGAGTGTTGGGTTAAGTGTATTATATCCTTTCATTTGTGTGGTCATTGGCTATTTCCATTGTCTTTTATCTACTTTTATTGCTTAATTGTTTTACCTGTTGCATTGCACGCCCCGGTTGGACCTTATCCCTCACTGGGCAATAATGGTTGCTCATATCTCGCTAACATTTTTTGGAGACGTTGAGGTTGAACCCCAGCTTGATTTGGTTGAGGGTGGAGAGTAAGAGGTCCAGACTGATCAGTTCCCTTAGTTGTAGTGTCCTATTTGCTTGTGGTGGATTGTCGTGTTGTTGTGTTGTTCAGACCTTGTTTGTTGTTTATAATGTTATATTTTGGGAGCCTTTGAGCTTATGTACATATTTGTGTAGTTGTAAGTCAATGTAAAGAATGATAAGTACTAAGGCATGTAAAAACTAAACTCCTCACCATTGGCTTGTTGCATGCTTGTGTGTGGTTGCAAGGGTTGCAATAGTTGTCTTTAACTTCTGAGAATGTTTAAATGGTATCATGGAGTGGTTGGATAAGCGGTTTTATAAATAAGTTATATTGCAAATGCATGCTTGCATGTATCTAAACTGTTTGTAGGTCTTAAGGCTTGGATGGCCTTGAAGCTAGGATTTGAATTAGAATTGGTGTTCTTGTTGTTTTGTTGCTTATTTGAATGCTTTCAGGTTTTTAGAATGTCTACGATATAGAGGAGACTCTGTCCATTTGTCGGGTCCAGACATAACCTTTTAGCGTGGGGTTGGATCGGGGCGTAACATTTAAGTGGTATCAGAGCTATTAGAATGCATGAGCCGGGATAGGTTTCTCGGTCTGTGGGTAGAGGTCTATTACGTGATTTTGTGATTTCATGAATTAATGACTCTTTGATTGATTGAGTGGAAATTGATTTGATAAAGAACATGCTAGCATGGAAATGGAAATGTGAAAGGTCTTCTAAGAGACATTGTATGAATGTGGAAAGTCTAGATTGTAAAGTGTACTTAAGTGACCTATATGTATCTCTTGTATATCAATATTTACATGATCTTATATGTGACTTTATGTGGATTTATTTGAACTTCTTCTTAGCTGCTTTACTTGTAAACTATACATATACTTGTCATAACACTTTGCATTCTAGCTATCCAAGATGGGGCCTTCTCAGCAGAACGGAAATCAGAATGTTGGAGAAGAAAAGGTTGACCAGCGGACAATTAATGCACAGTTGACCGCCGCTATAGGGTAGATTGCTCAAGTACTTCAGAGACAGGGAGAAAATGTCCCCGCGGGCAATCCAGTTCAGGGTCAGACTGGAGCAGAGAGCAGTGGTAGTAACTATCTTGAAAAATTTCTGCACCGTGGACCATGTAGTTTCTTCTAGGAGCCAGATGATTTGCAGGCTGAACAGTGGTTGAACATAGTAGAGAAGACTCTTACAGGCCTCGAGTACTCTGATGCGAGGCGGGTTGCATGTGCTGAATTTTTGCTCGAGGGAGATGCCAATAAGTGGTGGCACACCGTTAAATCCACGTAGGAGGCGGAGGCAGTACCTCGGACTTGGGTTGAGTTTGTTAGAAAATTTTGAGAGAAGTACATTACTGAAACGACTATTGAAAGACGGGAGCAGGAGTTCATTAATTTGAAATAGGGCAACATGACCGTTGATTAGTATGATGTTGCATTCACTTGCTTGTCCCGCTATGTGCCTGCATTTGTGCAACAGAGATCAAGAGAATCCAGAGGTTTGTTATGGGGTTGAGGCCTGATATTTCATTGAATCTGTCCACTCAAGACTATCTTTCCTACAGTAGCTGTCAAGATAGTTGCCAGGTATGAGAAACGCGAAGCAGGCCTGTTAGGAGAACCGAGCCTGTCACTCCCCAACTCGACCCCACCTACAATCAGTCAGGACGCAATGGAATTTCGGCAGTATAACGACAGTAATTAAGACACCGAGGCTCTAAACCAACCTCTCATAATACCATACAACCAACTTCGCAAACCATTCAACAATCAACTCCTCAATTAAATTAACAACATACAACATAACCATATTATACAATAACTATTCCTTCAACAACCCATTCATAGTTATACGCCTCCGTTCTAACTTAGTACATAGGCTATACATACATTTCAAAAGAGATTATAAACCAACTTAGTAATCTAAACATGATCAAAAGAAAGACTACTCAACTATCATACATAAGTCTTTAAGTTAAAGTAGGTTTATAATACATCAAAATACATCAACTACAAACAATCTCATGGCAAAGACTCCTGCACATAAGACTCATCCACGAAAGGCACATTTTCCTCTTCAAGAGGCACGTACCCGTAGTCAGAATCAGTAACACCTGCATGCATGCAATAATAGAGAGTGAGCTTATATAAAACAAGCTCAGTGAGGATCCGATAGATCTCTAACAATATTTACTATACTCCTTGTAAATGATCCTTTGAGCAGTAAACACACAACAACATTAATACAATATAAGCACATAACTATAATGACCAATCAATAAAGGATACTCTAGTTGGTGTAGCTCCAAACGCCATCACGATCTCAACCGTTCTTCTTATAACTCCTCATTACTCACGCACCCGAGGTACCTCACTAGCCCCTCCATCCATGACACATCCGTCATGCGAGCTGGGGGTAGCCTCTGGTAGTCATGCCGTTATCAACCCGACAGCCCGACGCTGCCTGAGAGGTGGCACACACATACCAAGACTCAGCAATAATAATAAACATCACTTCACAGGAGGACAACCTTTTCCGTTGACTATCTCCCGGTTCATCAATAATCAATCAATATAACATCAAGTAATCAATTAAAACAACAAACAACTAAGTTAGATGACAAAGTAGGCCATTCAACTTAACATGCATTAAACACGTAATCTAACCCTAGTCTAACCATTACCAACTCACATTTCAATCACTCAAACATCACCCAATCGTCTAAAGGCATAACTCAACATTTTAAAGAAAGACAACCTAAACTTCAAATAATTATATCTTACATTCTACTAATCCAAACAACTCCAAATCAGTTTCCATCACTCACCCATTCGAACAACTACTTTAGCCCTCTCGGAAACCAACCAAGACATAACAAAATCAAGCCCAACAACCCTAAAACCTCAAAGTACCTAGGCTGAAATTTTTGGATTTTCACACCAACATCGCAATCGAAAATTCGGCATTATAACAGCGCTACCACGTAATTAACAAACTTTTAAAAATCGACGACAATTGATTCCAACCATTACAACTCAAAATATTCAACAATTGGCCAAACTATCAACTTTAAATACCCGAAAATAAAAATTCTTGCTACAACGGTTCAAATCTTACACGAATACATATAATTGATCCTTATCATGCACTGAGCAATAATATAATTTCAAATTAACATTCTAACGGTTCAATATTCAATTATATGCAAAAACATAAAAAATGAATTTTGAGATCTAGAATTTTTCTCTCACCTTTGATGTGTTTCGAAGCTACAAAGATGCTCAATGGATGCTCAAGAGGTTGAATCAAGCTTTGGTTGATGGAAATTTGTCACGCCCCGACCCGACCCAGCAAAAGGCCAAGCCTGGACCCGACACACGGACGGAGTCTCCTCTGTACTGCAGACGATCCGAAAACCGTAAAACCAACATAGTACTTGGGAAAGCCATATAAACAATCATAACAAGCCAACTTCCTTTAAAACATACATTTCTTATTATCCAACTTTGCAACCCAAAAATGATATGCATACTACACAAATATTTATGCCACTAATCAATTCCATTAGTATACAATTCCTTACTAGTCACAAGGGTATAAGTTTACAACTTTACATTCTTCCAACTTATACAACATAAGACCGTAAAGGCCTCAAACTAGAAAATACATACAAGGCTACAAGCCTCAAAATTAAGCGACATCCAAGCAATATACATATCAAGCAAGGCTCGCACAAAAATCTGGCAACCAACCACCAGCAAAGCAAAGAAGTGCTATCACGGGAACACCTCCACCTGTTCTTCCTCCTCAATTACCTCAAGAGGGTCTGCTTCAACTACTCCTGTAAAAAATATAGTATAGAGAGGAATGAGCAAAAACTATTGCTCAGCGAGGGCAATTGGTCTCAAGGTCGGAGATGAGAGGAGTATGCAATGCAATTAGTCAAGCAATACATACAAATATCATATAGAGATACCACAAAGCCAACAATAAAGCAAGGCAAGTATTTAAAGCTGCAAACACTCATTCAAAGGATACGATACTCTTTTCACGAGCAACTTTCAAACACGAATTCGATGACGACACGCCGGCCCAAACCACCTTATAACACCAGTTTGGAATACCCTGGAAGTATCCATCAACCTACGACCTAAAACTCCCTGGGAGGCAACCCAAGCGAGAAAAGGGAATAGCAGCGGAGCTAGAGCAACCAACACTGGCAACCCGAGGCTACCCAGAGAGGCCCATCACTCACGCGCGAGACACTATGCAATGCAAGACTCGATACAAGGCGATAAACAAGCGATAAAGCCACACGTGGGAGAATAACAAAGTAGGTTACTCTTGCACGCAATAGCAGCAATTGATAAGCATTTCAATCCAAATCAATTCAAACAAGTATTTCAAGCAACCCTAAGCATTCTATAGGCATAAAGTCAAGAAAACACACAAAAACACAAATCGGCCCCAACTATCAAAACACTACCATTTCCAAACAAGCCATGAGTTCTGGAAACCGACAGCGCCAACCCTCCTAGGTCACAATAAGGCATGTCTAAAGACCCCGAAACCTTACTTTACCTTAGAACTCGCGCAAAGCTCCGATTTTCCCCTTTCTTGTTTGAACTACAACTATACCAACCAAACACCCAACCAACGCCATATTCAAACCAAAAGTGCTTCCATGGCCTCCCGAAACAATGCCAACACACAAAATGAGAAAACGCTAAACTCAACCTAAACGACCCCGACTTGCACCAAAGCTTAATTCCCATTTTTTCCATTACGCAACCCAAACAAACCATGCATTTAGGCATTCTAGCACACCTAGCACAATTCTACATCAACGGACAGTATAACTGAACAACTTCATCGTTCCAAGGGTTTACTATTCATAAAATACTATTCAACATCCAAATTTAATTGCAATCTCAACATTTAACCGCAGAAAATATTAAAAAGCTATAAATACACGTTCTACAATAGCCAAGGAACATTCTAGAAGAATCAAAAGACTTTAAACAATAATCTACGGATAAAATCTAAAAATCATAAAGTTGATACACTAAACATTTCAATGCGCAAATAACATGATTCCCTCACCTTAGGCACTCCTAGTCGCTAGGAGTCACCTCGAAAACCACCCCGCACGAGCTCACGCGAAGATTGATCGATTGGAAGGTTGAAAGGTTTTTTTTTTCCTATGAAGGTCACGGCCTGCTCTTGCTCTTCAGCTGCTGTTTTTTTTTTTTGCTAAGTTAAAAGCTTATTTAAGTGCTAAGTGGTCAAATGGTCAAAGGCCTAGGTCAAACCACTTAAAACTTGGTCAAAGGCCCTTATTTTGTGCATTTTAAAGCCATTTTAGCTAAGGAAAGATTAATTAAAGCTAGCAACAATTAAAATATAAAATTTAAGTCATCTAAATACTAGTTTCACTATTTGCTGAGGACTAGAAACCGTTCTCTAGCTATCGCTCCCTAAATGCAATGCACGTTACGAAGCGAGAAAGTAACAATTAATTGACAAAGAATTTAAGGAAATATAATTTTCAAAATAATAAACAAGAAATTTCACATTCCGGGCTCGGGTATTACACCCTTTCCCCCTTAAAACAATTGCGTCCACGCAATTCTTACCTGGTCAACAAACAACTCCGGATACTGATCCTGAACCTGGTCCTCTCTTTCCCAAGTTGCTTCCTCAAAACCATGATGATTCCACAGAACCTTTACTAACGGAATACTCTTCCTGCGAAGCTCCTGAACTTTTCGATCCACAATTCAAATCGGTTTCTCTTCATAAGACAACTTCTCTTCAATCTACAAAGGCTCTGGTTCAAGTACATGTGAAGGGTCTGGATGGTACTTCTTCAACATAGACACTTGGAACACATCGTGCAGTCTCGACAAGCTCGGAGGCAAAGCTAACCGATAAGCCAAAGGACCTACCTTTTCGGTGATCTCATATAGACCCACATACCTGGGACTAAACTTCCCGCTCTTACCGTGCCGAATCAATCCCTTCCATGGAGAAATCTTAAGAAACACCCAATCTCCCAAATCAAACTCAAGATCCCAACGGTGCTTATCCGCATAACTCTTTTGACGACTCTGAGCTGTAAGCATACGCTGGCGAATAAGGTGAACATTATCTACTATCTTAATCATCTCAGGTAACACAGTCGGATCAACTGTTCTCATCTCTCTAACCTCTTCCTAATATAACGGGGATCTGTATTTCCAACCATACAACGCCTCGTAGGGAGCCATACCTATAGTAGATTGATAACTATTATTGTAGGCGAACTCCGCTAAAGGCAAAAACTTCTCCCAGTTCTTCCCAAAGTCTAGCACACCCGCTCGAAGCATGTCTTCCAAGATCCTGACGGTTCTCTCAGACTGGCCATCAGTTTGCGGATGATATGCAGTACTGAAGCTCAATTTAGTTCCCATGGCCTTTTGCAACTTCTGCCAAAAATGAGATCTGAATCTGGGATCCCTATCTGACACTATACTCTGTGGCACACCATGCAGTCTCACAATATTAGCAACATAAAGTTCAGCTAGCTTATCAAGGCTATCCTATTTGTTCATGGGAATAAAATGTGTAACTTTAGTCAAGCGGTCCACAACAACCCAAACAGAATCACATCCTCTCGGAGATCTAGGAAGATCGGTAACAAGGTCCATTGTTATAAATATCCACTTCCATTGCAGAATCGACAACGGTTGTAGAAGTCCGACTGGCCTCTGATGCTCAACTTTAACCCTCTGACAAGTCAAACATCTGGATATATACCCAGCAATCTCCCTCTTCATATTGTTCCACCAGAAGTGTTGTTTCAAGTCTCTATACATTTTTGTACTGCTCAGGTGAATCGCATACCTCGAATTATGTGCCTCGGACAGGATCTCATTCTTCAAAGTCGGATCATCAGGAACACATACTCTATCCCTGAATCTGAAGATACCATCTGCATGTAATTTAAACTCCAACTCTCCCCCACTGGATTTTTCTTGGATCTTCAAGATGTGAGGATCAGTCTTCTAAGCCTCTCTGATCTGTGCTAGCAACCCTGACTGAATCTGCAAACTAGCAAATCGAATCCCTACCTCAATAGCTTCTGGCTTCCATGAACAAATTTCTTCCAAAGTCTCCTAATCCTTGATAATTAAGCTTGCAACAGTAGCCTTTCGGCTCAAAGCATCAGCAACAACATTTGATTTACTTGGCATGTAGTTAATAAAACATTTGTAACCACCCAATAACTCTAGCCATCTCCGCTGCCTCATATTCAGATCCTTCTGTGAAAACAAATACTTGAGACTCTTGTGATCAGTAAAAATTTCAAATCTGCAACCCCACAAGTAATGACGCCACTTCTTCAAAGCAAACACAACTGCAGCTAACTCAAGATCATGTGTAGGGTAATTGACTTCATAAGGTTTCAACTTCTTAGATGCATAGGCAATCTGTGACGCCAGAGATTTTGTCACGCCCCAACTCGACCCCACCTACGATCAGTCAGGACGCAACGGAATTTCGGCGGCATAACGACAGTAAACGGATTTCCGAGGTTCTAAACCAACCTCATTAAACATCATACATCCCGTAATTCCTCAATACAACAACAACATACAACACAACCATATATACAATAAAACATCTTCGTTATACGCCTCCGTTCCAACATGACATACAATACCTCAACTTTATCATACATTTCAAAAGCAAGTTGAGACACAACTACAATTTAACCATCGACAAAAGGAAACCGCTAAGTTAACATCATTAGGTTCATCATCTTTTCAATATCTATTACATTAAGAACCGTAAAGCATATAAAGTCTAATAAACTAATATACAAGACATTAACAACATAAAGTCATAGATAAGACTCGGGAACATATGACTCATCCACAAAAGGCACATTTTCCACATTCTCCTCTTCAGGAGGCACGTACCCGAAATCTTGTGAAAGTACACCTGAAACATGCATTAATAGAGAGTGAGCTTATATACATAAGCCCAGTGAGGATCCGATAGATCTCGACAGTATTCACTACGCTCCTTGGATTTAGTCCTTTGAGCAAGTAAACACACAACAACAATAATAACATAAATAAAGCTATCATCACATAACTATATGACCATTCAATAAGGATACTCTATTTGGTGTAGCTCCAAACGCCATCACGATCTCAACCGTTCTTCTTATAACTCCCCATTACTCACGCACCCGAGGTACCTCACTATCCCCTTCCCTCCATGACATCTCCGTCATGCGAGCTGGGGGTAGCCTATGGCAGTCATGCCGGTTTCAACCCGACAGCCCGACGCTGCCCGAGAGGTGGCACACACATACCAAGGCTCCATTTTCATCAATCATCATGCAAGCATAAATCGATCAATCAATTGGGAGATCAGCAACAAGAGTGCCCGATTCCCGCATTCAATAATAATCAATCAATAACATCAATATAACATCAATATAACATCAATATAACATCAATATTAAATTAAACATCAAACAACGTAGTTAGATGACAAAGTAGGCCATCTAACCGGACATGCATAATATTCATAATTAAACTCTAAATTACTCAACAACAACTCACCATTCATCACTCGAACACTACCCAACCATCTAAGGCATCGTTCAAGAAATTAAAGAATGACAACCTAACTTCTAAAATTCATAACTTACAATCTACTAATCCAAACATTGCCAAATCAGTTCCTATCACTCACCCATTCAACCTACTACATTAGCCCTCTCGGAAATCCACCATAACACCTCCAAAACATGCCCGATAACCCTAAAACTCTATGACGTCATGGCTGGATTTTCCGGATTTCCACACAAACAATGTAATCGAAAATTCGGCATTACAACAGCGCTAACACGTAATTATCAAGTATTTAGAAATCGACGGCAATCGATTTCGAGCAACACAACTCAATTAAATCAACTTTGAACATTTTAATCAAAATTAAATACCCGGAAAATAAAAATTATGCTATATCCGACAGAAATTTGTAGTATTAGTATATAATGATCCCTAGCATGCAAGGAGCAACAATCTATCATCAGATTTCAATTCTAACGGTTCAATCTTCATTTATACGCAAAAACACAAAAATGACATTTTGAGATCTAGAATTTTTCTCTCACCTTAGATGCGATATAAGCCTAGGAATGCGTGCAATGCGTGCCCAACAAGCAGAATCCAAGTCGGTGCGAAGTTTCACGGACAAAAACTAGGTTTTTCTTTGAAAAATTGGATTGAAAAGCTAAGTTTTTCTCTTCTCTTTTCTCTCCTCTTCCTCTCGGCAATGTGTGTGTGTGTGGTGGTGTTTTTGTGTTGTGTGAGTGTGTGTTGAGGACATAAGCTTAAATGGTCAAATATTTAATTAAAGTCAAAGTTATTTTAATAGGTAATTTTGTGTTTTTAATGTCTTTAATTGCATTTTAGTGATCACCAAGTTAAAATTAATTATGCAACCCCCAAGATATCTCAAGTGAGTTATTTTTAGGTGACAAGAAGTTTTACATTCAAAGAATTCCACCCGAGTCGGCTTAAAACTCGATTTTCGCAAAAGTCGGTGTAAAAACCCTAATAAATTCTTAAGCCGATTTTAAAACCGTTTTCATCAAACACAGGTCTATTAAAGTCCGTGGACTAGGTCTAGAAGGGTTAAAAAGACCAGTTTCAAAATTATAGCGGACGTGTTTCAAAAACACTATTCACTGAAAATCGACGATAAAATTTCTGACTCCGATTTTGATGAAAATTTCATGAATGCACATTTAGCACGTATTAGAAGTATTGAAATCAAAATTATAACTTTCTAGGTCCTATAGCACATAAACAGGTTATATGCACGTAAAACGAGGTAAAACACGTAAAACGAGATAAGCAAGAAAGTGGGGTTTCACATTCTCCCCCCCTTATAGAAATTTCGTCCTCGAAATTCTTACTTGATGTACGGAAAAGATCTGGGTATTGCTGCTGCATCTGATCTCGTCTCTCCCACGTAGCTTCCTCAATGCCGTGATGCTTCCACAACACCTTAACCATCGGAATCCTCTTCGACCTCAACTCTCGGTCCATCTGATCTAGGATACGAATCGGACGCTCGTCATAAGTCAAATTCTCTCGAAGCTGTAACGGCTCTGGCTCAAGAATATGAGAAGGATCCGGATTATATTTCCGCAAATTAGACACGTGAAACACATCGTGGACATTAGAGAAGTTTTCCGGTAGAGCCAACCGATATGCCAACTTACCAACCCTGCCAGTAATCTCAAACGGCCCAACAAATCTCGGACTCAGCTTACCACCTTTACCATAACGAACAAACCCCTTTCGAGGAGACAATCTCAAGAAAACCCGATCTCCAACTGCAAACTCCAAGTCTCGACGACGCTTATCAGCATAACTCTTGAATCTACTCTGCGCTGTAAGCATTCTCTGCCTGATCAACTGAACATTCTCGATCTTCTCAAGAAGTTCTGGCATGATAGTCGGATCAATAGTCTTCATCTCTCCTACCTCGTCCCAATACAAAGGTGAACGGCACTTACGACCGTAAAGAGCTGCAAAAGGTGCCATCCCAATAGTAGCTTGATAACTATTGTTATAGGCAAACTCGGCAAGTGGTAGATGTTTCTCCCAGTTCTTCCCGAAGTCCAGAACACAAGCCCTAAGCATATCTTCCAGAATCTGAATAGTCCGCTCAGACTGACCGTCGGTCTGTGGATGATACGCTGTACTGAAGTTCAACTGAGTACCCAAAGTCTCCTGAAGTTTCTCCCACAAACGAGAAGTAAATCGAGGATCTCGATCAGAGACAATACTAGATGGAATACCGTGAAGTCTAACAATCTGATCCAGATAAAGATCCGTCAGCTTTGTAACCTCATCTCCTAACCTCATGGCAATAAAATGAGCTGTCTTCGTCAAACGATCCACGACAACCCAAACTGCATCATTACCCCTCGGTGATCTAGGCAATCCAGTGACGAAGTCCATCGTAATATGCTCCCATTTCCACTCTGGTATAGCCAACGGTTGAAGCAAACCTGCTGGTCGTTGATGTTCGGCTTTCACTCTCTGACAAGTCAAACATCTAGACACAAACTGAGCAACCTCCCTCTTCATGTTGTTCCACCAATAATGCTGTTTCAAATCCCGATACATCTTGGTTCCACCAGGATGAATAGTATATTTAGAATTATGAGCTTCCTCCAGAATACCTCGTCTCAAGCCCGGTTCATCGGGAACACAAACCCTGTTCCGAAACCGAAGAATACCATCCTCATGCACTTTAAAGTCAGACTGATCATCCGAAATCTGATCCTTGATCTTCTGAAGGTTAACATCAAGCTGCTGAGCTTCCCTGATCTGAGACAACAATAAAGGTTGAATACGGAGATGTGAACACATCACCCCAACCTGAGTGAACTCTGGTCTCCAATAACTAAACTCCTCAAGAACCTCCCACTTCTTGACAGCCAAACAAGAAATACTAGCCTTCCGGCTGAGAGCATCTGCCACAACATTTGCCTTACCAGGCAGATAATTGATAGAACAGTTATAATCTCCAAGAAGCTCCATCCACCTCCGCTGGCGCATATTCAACTCCTTCTGTGAGAATAAATACTTAAGACTCTTATGATCAGTGAAAATCTCGAACTTACTGCCCCACAGGTAATGACGCCACTTTTTCAGTGCGAAGACAACTGCTGCCAACTCAAGATCATGAGTCGGATAATTCACCTCATAAGGCTTCAACTTCCTGGAAGCATAGGCAATAACTCGGCCATCCTGCATAAGAACACATCCCAAGCCCTCCTTGGATGCATCACTGTAAATGACCATATTATCGGTCCCCTCTGGTAGAGCAAGTACTGGAGCGGTAGTTAACCTCTTTTTCAACTCCTGAAATCCACTCTCACACTTCTCGTCCCAATTAAAGATAGTCCGTTTCTGAGTCAACTTAGATAGTGGCCCCGCAATCTTTGAGAAGTCCTTGACAAACCTACGGTAATAACCCGCCAAGCCAAGAAAACTACGGACATCAGTAACACTCTCTGGCCGCTTCCAAGACATCACCGATTCAATCTTAGTGGGATCTACAGAAATACCACTCTGTGTAATAACATGGCCAAGAAAAGAAATCCGTTGCAGCCAAAATTCACATTTGCTGAACTTGGCAAACAACTGATGCTCCTGCAACTTCTCTAATACAAGCCGTAGATGTTGCTCGTGCTCCAATTCAGATTTAGAATAGACCAAGATATCATCAATAAAAATCACCACGAACTGGTCCAAGTACGGCTGAAAGACTCGATGCATAAGATCCATGAATGCTGCCGGTGCATTAGTCAAACCAAAGGGCATAACAACAAACTCATAATGCCCGTACCGAGTCCTGAAGGCAGACTTCGGAACATCGTCTGAGCGAATCCGAAGCTGATAATACCCCTGCCTCAAATCAAACTTAGAGTAGACTTTGGCTCCCTGAAGTTGATCAAACAACTCATCAATCAGTGGCAAAGGATATTTATTCTTGATAGTCACTTGATTCAAGCCACGGTAATCTATACACAATCTCAAGGTACCATCCTTCTTCTTCACAAACAAAACAGGAGCTCCCCAAGGTGAAGAACTCTGCTGAATAAATCCTTTCTCCAACAACTCCTGTAACTGAGTCTTCAACTCCTTCAACTCAGCTGGTGCCATCCGGTATGCCGATTTAGAAATAGGTTGAGTACCGGGAACAAGATTAATCACAAACTCGATATCCCTCTCTGGCGGCAATCCTGGCAACTCCTCGGGAAATACATTAGGATATTCCCGGATAATAGGGACTTCCTCAAGCTGTAGCTTAACAGATGGCTTGTTGATCAAATAAGCTAGATAACCCGAACACCCCTTACTCACCAACTTAACGGCTTTAGTTGCTGAGATAACAAAACTCGTCTTAGCACCCCGGTTACCCGCTACCTCAACTACTGGCTGATCTGGCAAACGAAACTGTACTACCTTGGTTCTACAGTTCAACTGGGCATCATACTTAGAAAGCCAATCCATACCCAAGATAACATCATACCCCCGGATAGGAAATAAAATAAGGTCCGAAGGAAAATTATGCCCCTTAACATGTATTAAACAATCCTTACATACTAAGCCAGTAACATACTTATCAGTCAAAGAGGTACTAATTTCAACCACATAAGGCAATCTTTCAGGTTGCAATTTAACACGTTGCACACAAGCAGGAGTAATGAAAGAATGCGTAGCACCAGAATCAATCAACACTTTAACAAGTTGATCAAGTATAAGAAAGTTACCTTCCACAACTGCAGTCTCCTCAGGCATCTCCTCTAAGTCAACTGCATAAGCCCGAGCCTGAACCCGCTGCTGCTGTGGTACACTGCCCGTAGGCCTACCCTGATAACCCTGAGTCGCTGCCCGACCCTCAGTCCTCGCATACTTAGGGCAATCCCTCACCCTATGATCGATGCTACCACAACCCAAACATGTCCCTGCCTTTACCCTGCAGTCGGACTCTACATGCCCTGAGCGCTTGCAGTAATTACACTGCGATGATGTGGCACTAGCACTGCCCCTAGAATAACCAGAAGCTGAAGAAGCAGCTGATACAGCCTGCTGCTGAGGTCTCACCACACTAGGCCTGTACTGACCCTGAGACTGGGCTGGCCTAAACTGAGTCTGAACCTGATATGGCCTCTGCTGAAACTGAGGCCGATAATAACTCTGCTGACTCTGTGGCCTAAAAGAACCCTGCTGGGCAGGTGGCCTGTAGACAACCTGCTGTACTGGAGGCCTATATAAAACCTGCTGGCCCGGTGGCTGATACGGCCTCTTACTAGGCTGACTGGAGACAATCTGATCCCCTTTCCTCTTCTCCAATCTAGAAGCTGCATCAAAAGCCTCAGTGAAAATATCATAACGATTCAGAGCCATCACATCCTGAATCTCGGGCCGCAACCCCAACATAAACCTGCGAGTCCTCCGCTCCTCATCTACCACATACTCCGGTGCATACCGGGACAATCGAGTAAATGTGGCCTCATATTGAGCCACTGTAGCATCTCCCTGGACCAAGGCTAGAAACTCGGCCTCTCTCCGTTCCCTGCAAATCCTCGGGACATACTTTGCCCGGAAAGCCATCAGAAAGGTACCCCAAATATAAGGAATACCCTGTGCCGCCCAACTAGTCCTTACCGTGCGCCACCACTCCTCTGCCTCGTCATCTAACAAATACACGGCAAAAGAGACTTTCTGCTCATCAGTATAGCCAAGTGGATCATAAATCTTCTCCAACTTGCTAATCCATAACTCCGCCTTCCTATCATCCGGCTCCCCCTGAAATCTCGGTGGGTGATATCCTAAAAAGTCCTTCAGGGTACCACGCCCGTGGTTACCACCCTGAATATTCAGAAGCTGAGCCTGCATAGCCTGATTCTGGGCAGCCTGCCCTGCTAATAACTGTGCCTGACTAGCCACTAACTCTGCAATCCGCTCCATAGCGGCTCCAAATCGGTCATCACCCCCGTCACGGCCCGGTGCCACGTTACTCGGAGTCTCATCAGTCAACTCAGGCCTACCTCTGGTTCTCGGTCGACCGGCCATTCTACTAATCAAAGAGTTAGCACAGTTATAGCACGTAGACAGGTTATAAACAACTATTACCACATAAATAACAAACTCATATAAAACACATAATCAAATTGATCACATAATCACATAAGCACTTAAATCACATAATCACTTAATCAATTAATCATACCAATACATATTTCATTTTTCTTTCCTTTCATACATATTTCATGCTAAGACCATTACCCACATTCCGAGAATACCCCGGCTGACAACTAACATGAGCTCTGATACCACTTAAACTGTCACGCCCCAACTCGACCCCACCTACGATCAGTCAGGACGCAACGGAATTTCGGCGGCATAACGACAGTAAACGGATTTCCGAGGTTCTAAACCAACCTCATTAAACATCATACATCCCGTAATTCCTCAATACAACAACAACATACAACACAACCATATATACAATAAAACATCTTCGTTATACGCCTCCGTTCCAACATGACATACAATACCTCAACTTTATCATACATTTCAAAAGCAAGTTGAGACACAACTACAATTTAACCATCGACAAAAGGAAACCGCTAAGTTAACATCATTAGGTTCATCATCTTTTCAATATCTATTACATTAAGAACCGTAAAGCATATAAAGTCTAATAAACTAATATACAAGACATTAACAACATAAAGTCATAGATAAGACTCGGGAACATATGACTCATCCACAAAAGGCACATTTTCCACATTCTCCTCTTCAGGAGGCACGTACCCGAAATCTTGTGAAAGTACACCTGAAACATGCATTAATAGAGAGTGAGCTTATATACATAAGCCCAGTGAGGATCCGATAGATCTCGACAGTATTCACTACGCTCCTTGGATTTAGTCCTTTGAGCAAGTAAACACACAACAACAATAATAACATAAATAAAGCTATCATCACATAACTATATGACCATTCAATAAGGATACTCTATTTGGTGTAGCTCCAAACGCCATCACGATCTCAACCGTTCTTCTTATAACTCCCCATTACTCACGCACCCGAGGTACCTCACTATCCCCTTCCCTCCATGACATCTCCGTCATGCGAGCTGGGGGTAGCCTATGGCAGTCATGCCGGTTTCAACCCGACAGCCCGACGCTGCCCGAGAGGTGGCACACACATACCAAGGCTCCATTTTCATCAATCATCATGCAAGCATAAATCGATCAATCAATTGGGAGATCAGCAACAAGAGTGCCCGATTCCCGCATTCAATAATAATCAATCAATAACATCAATATAACATCAATATAACATCAATATAACATCAATATTAAATTAAACATCAAACAACGTAGTTAGATGACAAAGTAGGCCATCTAACCGGACATGCATAATATTCATAATTAAACTCTAAATTACTCAACAACAACTCACCATTCATCACTCGAACACTACCCAACCATCTAAGGCATCGTTCAAGAAATTAAAGAATGACAACCTAACTTCTAAAATTCATAACTTACAATCTACTAATCCAAACATTGCCAAATCAGTTCCTATCACTCACCCATTCAACCTACTACATTAGCCCTCTCGGAAATCCACCATAACACCTCCAAAACATGCCCGATAACCCTAAAACTCTATGACGTCATGGCTGGATTTTCCGGATTTCCACACAAACAATGTAATCGAAAATTCGGCATTACAACAGCGCTAACACGTAATTATCAAGTATTTAGAAATCGACGGCAATCGATTTCGAGCAACACAACTCAATTAAATCAACTTTGAACATTTTAATCAAAATTAAATACCCGGAAAATAAAAATTATGCTATATCCGACAGAAATTTGTAGTATTAGTATATAATGATCCCTAGCATGCAAGGAGCAACAATCTATCATCAGATTTCAATTCTAACGGTTCAATCTTCATTTATACGCAAAAACACAAAAATGACATTTTGAGATCTAGAATTTTTCTCTCACCTTAGATGCGATATAAGCCTAGGAATGCGTGCAATGCGTGCCCAACAAGCAGAATCCAAGTCGGTGCGAAGTTTCACGGACAAAAACTAGGTTTTTCTTTGAAAAATTGGATTGAAAAGCTAAGTTTTTCTCTTCTCTTTTCTCTCCTCTTCCTCTCGGCAATGTGTGTGTGTGTGGTGGTGTTTTTGTGTTGTGTGAGTGTGTGTTGAGGACATAAGCTTAAATGGTCAAATATTTAATTAAAGTCAAAGTTATTTTAATAGGTAATTTTGTGTTTTTAATGTCTTTAATTGCATTTTAGTGATCACCAAGTTAAAATTAATTATGCAACCCCCAAGATATCTCAAGTGAGTTATTTTTAGGTGACAAGAAGTTTTACATTCAAAGAATTCCACCCGAGTCGGCTTAAAACTCGATTTTCGCAAAAGTCGGTGTAAAAACCCTAATAAATTCTTAAGCCGATTTTAAAACCGTTTTCATCAAACACAGGTCTATTAAAGTCCGTGGACTAGGTCTAGAAGGGTTAAAAAGACCAGTTTCAAAATTATAGCGGACGTGTTTCAAAAACACTATTCACTGAAAATCGACGATAAAATTTCTGACTCCGATTTTGATGAAAATTTCATGAATGCACATTTAGCACGTATTAGAAGTATTGAAATCAAAATTATAACTTTCTAGGTCCTATAGCACATAAACAGGTTATATGCACGTAAAACGAGGTAAAACACGTAAAACGAGATAAGCAAGAAAGTGGGGTTTCACAGATTTACCCATGCATTTAATTACTGTTGCATCCCTTGTTTGTGCATTTATTTCTGTGCCTTACTAACTGACTTTTATGACTACTATTCACTCCATTTTTAAACTGCCTTCTATTAGTTAATTAGCATTTTTATTAAATCATATTAATTGTAAAAGTAGTGGGAAAAATGTGCAATTGAGCTAGAGGCGATAGGAGAGCTCGTTTAGAAAATGATTTTTAGTAGTTGAATGAATAGTATTACGTAACCAACTTGGAGTTTAATTAGCTAACATTAAATTTATGCTTAGGACTTGTTTCTAACTAGTTTGACTCACATTTTGACCATACACTTAAATTAAAACAACTCACCTAAGCTTATATACCACTCACACAACTCACCTTATATCATAACTAGCAAAATCAAAACAAAAAATGCTGAATTTTACTGTAGCATAGCCGACAGCCCTTCTCTTGCTTCTTGAGGATTTTTGCTTCTTCAAATCATCAAATCAAGCCACTCCAAACCTTGAGCAACTAGTGTAGGGTGTTTGCAAGGTTCCTAGGTGCTCCTACACGCTTTGGTGAGGGATTTCACGGCTTGTTTTTGCATTTCTAAATAGTTGTCAATTTCTTGATTTGTTGAAAATGTGATCAAATGCTATTGTATGAGTTATCTATGCTAATATACCATCTATATGAATGCTAGAGAACACATTTGAGCCGTTGTTTCGCATTTTAAACGGTTAGAATCGTTAGTTTGATTTTTAGGGTGAATAGTGACATTTTTTCTAGGGTTTTGTGTAATTGCTCGAATTAGCTTGATTTAATGCTTCTAATAGATGCCTTAGGTGCTAGTGAAGATAACCTAATAGCCCCGTGCACTTGCATTGCCCTTAAATCGCCTAAAAATGGAAAATAGCCGACTTTAACTTGGGGCTTTTGGGGTTAATGCGAATCCGGGTGGATTCGGGCTTCAATTATAGTATCCTTAGCCTACCTAGGTGCTATAGATGCCTTGATATCCCTTGTTTGAAGCCCGGACAATGTATGTGTAGTTTAAAGCTGTAAGAGGGAATTTGGGGCTTTTGGGGTAAACGCGGGCATTTGAATGAGTTAGAGGGTTGAGAGGGTACCTTGAGGGTTAGTTAGAAGGTTGGGAGAGTTTCCTTTGAAAATGAAATCATTAACTTTGGTTTGGAAGAGAAATAGTTTGTAAAATAAAGGGGTTTAGGTGCAATTTCGGTTGAC
The DNA here is from genome assembly GCA_037974665.1 of Ehretia macrophylla. Classification (NCBI taxonomy): domain Eukaryota; kingdom Viridiplantae; phylum Streptophyta; class Magnoliopsida; order Boraginales; family Ehretiaceae; genus Ehretia; species Ehretia macrophylla. The sequence goes on along the minus strand of CM075765.1, from coordinate 47,552,403 downwards.
TCACACTTCTAAACCCATGGCATGACTTCTTGAGTGTTTATATGTGATATTAAGTTGATTTGGAGCTTTTGGTATAATTCTATGGTTATTTTGTAATGTCTCTTTGCAAAACTGCATATTTGCTTATATAATTGTTCTATTCTGATTGCATCGAGGTCAACCTACTTTGTTGATCCTCATATGTGTTAATGCTTATATTATTGCTATTAACTTGCCATCGTTAAGTGCATTGCATAGTGGTTGCGCAACCATAGTGTCAGGGGCGGATGTGTTGAATATCGGCTGGGCGGCAGAGGGCTTGCCGGTGGATATTCAAACTCCGTGCCCTAGTCCCTCATTCGCCTGGTCCGGAGATTGCCAGGGGATGTTGGGTCGTAGGATTCGGGGTACATCCGGAGTACACCCACTGGAGTGATTGGGGTTATGCCGGCTTATCGTGATCGTGCTCGTGGTTCGTGGATCGTGATTGAAGACCAGTGAAGATTGGTGTATAGGGGATTGTTGAAACGTATCCTTTCAAATGTGTAGTTATTTAAGTTATCGTTGTTTCTTTAATTGTCTAAGTGTTATTGTTGTATAATTGTATTATATGTTGCATTGCACGCCCCGGGACTATATCCCTCACTGGGCAACAGTGGTTGCTCATACCTCGATATCTGTTTCAGGAGACGTTGAGGGTGATCCCCAGCTTGTTGATTTAGTTGAGGAAGAAGAAGTTCATATTGAGCCTTTACCTTAGTTGCTGTGCCTGATAGCTTGAGGTGGTTAATGAATTTGCTGATATGTGGAAGATTCATCTGATTACTTTATGTACTATTTTTGTAGCCCAAGGGCTATGTATATGCTTGTTGTATAAGTTGAAGACTAGTTGGTTGGGTTGTAGCTTTGAAAGCCTATGAACTGTAATAACTTATGATCTACTTCTATTCGCTTTGCTTGCTTGTGAGTGAATGACTTAAAGTAGAAAGGTTTGGTCTTTCAATTATGTTTAATTGATTTCCTTGAATGTCATGATTATAAAACTATGTTGATAATAAGTTCTCGCATGCTTGTGTGTTTTGGAACTATTGTGTACTCTAAGGCTCGGATGGCCTTAGAACTTGTGGTTTATTTAAGAAAAGCTTGTATTGTATTGTTGGGACCTTGTTTGAGTGAGTACAGGTTTTTAGAATGTCCACGGTACAGGGGAGACTCTGTCCGTGTGTCGGGTCCGGACTTAACCTTTAGCTTGGGGGTTGGGTCGGGGCGTGACATTTAAGTGGTATCAGAGCTATAGATTGCATGAAGCCGGGTTAAATTTCTCGGTCTGTGGGTAGAGATTTGTTATGTGACTTTGTGAATACATGAGTCCTTGATTTTGATTGACCTAAGTGAAATTTGAATAAGGAATGAACATGCTAGCATGGAAATAGAATATCAAGAGTCTAGAATGTCAAGTATGATCTAGTGATTTATGTTTACTTCAAGAATGTCGAATAATTAGTTGAGCTTGTATGTACTTGACTTTATGTGAATTTAATTGGACTTTTCTTTATTTGTTTACTTATAAATTGCATATATACATATATATACCTGTCATAATACTTTGCATTCTAGTTATTCGAGATGGGGCCTCGCCGTCGTGCTGATAATCCGAATGTTGGTGGAGAACCCGAGGTGGTTCATGGGCAAGAAGCTGAGGTGGCCGAAAATGCACCGCAGGTTCAAGAACCGAGCACTGCACAGATCTTGGCCACGATGGCCACAGCTATGAACACTATCTCCCAGTTTGTTACACAACAGGGTCAGTCAGGGGTCGTTGAAGGTATTCAGGCTGCGAGAGCCGGAGGTAGTGGTCCTACCGGAGGGAATCTGTATGATCGGTTTATACATCATGGGGCCTATACTTTCTTTGGGGAGCCGAACGATATGAAAGCTGAGATGTGGTTAAGGAAGTTTGAGAGAGTGGCAGCAATACTCGAGTGCCATGATGACAGGAAGATTACTTATGCTACTTTCCTACTCAAGGGTGATGCTGAAGATTGGTGGAATACCATCAGTGAGAAATGGGGAGCTGAGGGAGTTCATCATTCGTGGGCCGACTTTGTCCGAGAATTTTGAGACAAGTATATATCGGTAGTTGCCGGCGAGAGGCGACAAACGGAGTTCATAAACTTGAAGCAGGGAAGTATGACGGTAGATCAATACGAGGCTACTTTTACCCGGCTTTCCCGTTATGCACCAGCTTTAATTCAGCCGGAGGACATGAAGATCCAGAGGTTCATCCTGGGTTTGAGGAGGGATATTATGCTGAACTTGTCTTCAAATGATTTTCCTAACTATGCTGCAGTAGTCCGAGCTGCCTCGAGATATGAGAAACGCAAGGGCGACGTGTTAGCCGAGACCAGTCAATCGAGTAAACGGTTTCAGTCTCAGAGTCAAGGGTACCAGGGGCAGGCTGTATCAGTTGGGCAGAGTTCACAGCCGAGGCAGACTCAGAGTTACACAGGGCCTACTCAGACTCAGGCACGACCAGTCCAGAGTCAGACTCAGAGTCAGTTCCGTCCAGCAGTTTCCCGTTCGCAGCAGGGTAGTTCAGCTACCTCTACTTACAGAGCTCCTTCGGGAGGCACTGTTGCAAGACGTCACTAGTAGTGTAGCTTCTGTCAGCGTCAGGGCCACACTGAGGATGTTTGTTGGAAGAAACATAACAAGTGTATAGGTTGCGGCAGTGATCAGCACAGGGTTAAAGACTGTCAGAAATTTAAGAACCCTAGGGGTCAGACATCAGCTCAGAACTCTCAGACCAGGGCCCCAGCTGCAGCACCACCACCACGAGGCCAGGCCCGTGTATTTGCTTTGGATGCTGAGGAGCTTCCGGACACTACTGCTGTGGTAGAAGGTATTTTTCTTCTTAATGATCAGTCAGTTAAGGTTTTAATTGATTCCGGGGCTTCGCATTCTTTTATTACTCCTACTTGTGCACAAAATGCTAAATTGAAACATGATAAATTGTTGCATGAGATTGTGATTTATACTCCTACGGGTCCGAAGTTTGTTACTAGATCTATTTGCAGAGCATGTAGTATTTTTATTGAGGGTCGTCTTTTTCCTGCTGATTTGATTATCCTACCCTTCAATGACTTTGAAATTATATTGGGGATGGACTGGCTAAGTAAATACTATGCCCAGCTTGATTGTAGAAAGAAGATTGTGTATCTAGAAATGCCTGACCAGCCTGTACTTAAAATAGTTGGTAGTAGAAAATCTACGGGAACTCCTATTATTTCTTCTATTAGGGCATCTAAATTATTGAGCAAGGGTTGTGAGGCTTATCTTGCATATTTGATTAATCAACCTGGGGATGAATTGAAATTGAATGATGTACCAATCGTGAGGGAGTTTCCGGGGGTCTTTCTTGAGGAATTACCTGGGTTACTGCCTGATAGAGAGATAGAGTTCATGATTGATTTATTGCCGGAGACTTCACCTATCTCTAGGACTCCGTACAGAATGGCTCCACCTAAGTTGCAGGAATTGAAAGTTCAATTACAGGGCTTGCTTGAGAAGGGATTCATTCAGCCGAGTTCTTCGCCTTGGGGTGCGCCAGTCCTATTTGTTAAAAAGAAAGACGAATCTCTTCGCCTATGCATTGATTATTGGGGTCTTAATCAGGTAACCATAAAAAATAAATATCCTTTGCCTTTAATCAAAGAATTATTTGATCAGTTGCAAGGCGCCAGGGTATTCTCTAAATTTGATTTGAGGCAGGGTTATTATCAGCTGAGGATTAAGAAAGACGATGTTCCTAAAACTGCTTTCAGAACTCGATATGGCCATTATGAGTTTGTTGTCTTACCGTTTGGTCTTACTAATGCTCCCGCCGCATTCATGGATTTAATGCAGAGGGTATTCCGTCCTTATCTGGATCAATTTGTGGTCATATTCATTGATGATATTCTTGTCTATTCTAAATCTGAAGCAGAGCATGAACAGCATCTCAGAATTGTGTTGCAGACTCTTCAGGAGCATCAGTTATTTGCAAAGTTTAGCAAATGTGAATTCTGGCTTAAGCAAGTTGCTTTTCTTGGCCATATTATCTCGCAAGATGGTATTTCTGTTGATCCAGCGAAGATTGAAGTTGTGTTATCTTGGAAACGACCTGAAACTGTCACAGAGATTCGTAGCTTCCTTGGTTTAGATGGGTATTATCGGAAGTTTGTAAAGGATTTCTCTAAGATTGCAAGGCCTTTAACTCAACTTACTCAGAAGAAAACAGTATTTGACTGGAATGATAAATGCGAGGCCAGCTTCCAGGAATTGAAGAAGAGATTGACTACAGCTCCTATTCTTGCTTTACCTGAGGGTTATGATAATCTGGTGATCTATAGTGATGCTTCGAAGGAAAGTCTGGGTTGTGTATTGATGCAGAATGGCCGGGTTATTGCTTATGCTTCCAGGAAACTGAAGCCTTATGAACTCAACTATCCGACTCATGATCTTGAGCTTGCAGCTATCATTCTTGCATTAAAGAAATGGCGTCATTATCTCTGGGGCAACAAGTTTGAAATCTTTACAGATCATAAGAGCTTGAAATATCTGTTTTCACAGAAAGAGTTGAACATGAGGCAGAGGCGTTGGCTGGAATTACTTGAGGACTATAACTGCACCATTAACTATCTTCCAGGTAAGGCCAATATTGTTGCTGATGCTTTGAGCCGAAAGGCTACTGTTGCTAGCTTGATTATCAAGAATTGGGAATTCATGGAAGAATTGTGCTTATGGAAGCCTAGTACTTCAAATTCTGGTATTCAATTTGCAAGTTTGCAGATTCAATCTCTGTTGTTATCCAGGATTCGAGAAGCTCAACAGGCTGATCTTCAATTGTTGAAAGTCTTAGAGAATTCTAAAGGGGGAGAGTCGGATTTCAAACTGCACGACGATGGTATTCTTAAATTCAAGGGTAGAATCTGTATTCCGAATGATCCAACTCTAAAGAAGGATATTCTTGCTGAGGCACACAGTTCCAGATATACTATCCATCCAGGCAGTACTAAAATGTATAGAGATTTGAAGCAGAATTTCTGGTGGAATAATATGAAGAGAGAAATTGCTGACTATGTTGCTCGATGCCTTACTTGTCAGAAAGTTAAAGCAGAACATTAGAGACCTGCAGGGTTGTTGCAGCCTTTGGCTATTCCTATTTGGAAATGGGATCATATTACTATGGATTTCGTATCAGATTTACCGAGGTCTTCGAGGGGTAATGACTCAGTTTGGGTTATTGTGGATAGACTGACCAAAACTTCTCACTTTATTGCTAAAAAGAAGTCTGATTCTCTTGATAAACTGGTAGAGTTGTATATTGAGAATGTTGTCCGACTTCATGGAATTCCAAAGAGTATCGTGTCAGATAGAGATCCCAGATTCACATCTCAGTTCTGGCATAATATTCAGAAAGCTTTGGGCATGAATTTGAATTTCAGTACAGCTTATCATCCTCAAACAGATGGTCAATCCGAGAGAACTATCTTGATCCTTGAGGATATGTTACGGGCTTGTATTCTGGACTTCGGTAAAAGTTGGGAAAAATATTTGCTACTAGCAGAGTTCGCCTACAACAATAGTTATCAAGCTACTATTGGTATGGCACCTTATGAGGCACTGTATGGGCGTAAATGTCGGTCTCCTCTCTACTGGGATGATGTTGGTGAAATGAAGACTATCGACCATACTCTCTTACCTGAAATGAACAAAATGATTGATCAGGTGCAGCTTATCAGAAAAAGAATGCTTACAGTACAGAGCCGGCAAAAGAGTTATGCAGATAGACGATGTCGTGATCTGAAATTTACTGTAGGGGACCGGGTATTTCTGAAAATTTCCCCTTGCAAGGGTTTGATTCGGCATGGTAAAGGAGGTAAACTCAGTCCTCGATATGTGGGACCATTTGAGATAACTGAAACTGTTGGTGATTTGGTTTACCGTCTAGCTTTACCTCCCAGTCTGGGCAGAATTCATGACGTATTCCATGTTTCCATGCTTCGGAAGTATCAGCCAGATCCCTCTCACATACTTGAGCCGGAACCGCTAGAAATCAGTGAAACTTTGACCTACACAAAGAAGCCTCTTCGAATTGTTGATCAGAAAGTTGAGGAGCTGAGGATTAAAAGCATTCTGATGGTTAAAGTTCTGTGGGATCATCACGGAGTAGAGGATGCGACATGGGAAAGAGAGGATCAGATGCGGGAATGGTATCCCGAGTTATTCGCCGAATCATGTAAGAATTGCGTGGACGCAATTAGTTTAAGGGGGAGAGGATGTGACGCCCGAGACTTAGCCATGCATTTAATTACTGTTGCATCCCTTGTTTGCGCATTTATTTTTGTGCCTTACTAACTTACTTTTATGACTACTATTCACTCCGTTTTTAAACTACCTTCTATTAGTTAATTAGCATTTTTATTAAATCATATTAATTGTAAAAGTAGTGGGAAAAATGTGCAATTCAGCTAGAGGCGATAGGAGAGCTCGTTTAGAAAATGATTTTTAGTAGTTGAATGAATAGTATTACGTAACCAACTTAGAGTTTAATTAGCTAACATTAAATTTATGCTTAGGACTTGTTTCTAACTATTTTGACTCACAATTTGACCATACACTTAAATTAAAACAACTCACCTAAGTTTATATACCACTCACACAACTCACCTTATATCATAACTAGTAAAATCAAAACAAAAAATGCTGAATTTTACTGTAGCATAGCCGACAGCCCTTCTCTTGCTTCTTGAGGATTTTTGCTTCTTCAAATCATCAAATCAAGCCACTCCAAACCTTGAGCAACTAGTGTAGGGTGTTTGCAAGGTTCCTAGGTGCTCCTACACGCTTTGGTGAGGGATTTCACGGCTTGTTTTTGCATTTCTAAATAGTTGTCAATTTCTTGATTTGTTGAAAATGTGATCAAATGCTATTGTATGAGTTATCTATGCTAATATACCATCTATATGAATGCTAGAGAACACATTTGAGCCGTCGTTTCGCAATTTAAACGGTTAGAATCGTTAGTTTGATTTTTAGGGTGAATAGTGACGTTTTTTCTAGGGTTTTGTGTAATTGCTCGAATTAGCTTGATTTAATGCTTCTAATAGATGCCTTAGGTGCTAGTGAAGATAACCTAATAGCCCCGTGCACTTCCATTGCCCTTAACTCGCCTAAAAATGAAACTTACCCGCCTTTAACTTGGGGCTTTTGGGGTTAATGCGAATCCGGGTGGATCCGGGCTTCAATTCTAGTATCCTTAGGCTACCTAGGTGCTATAGATGCCTTGATATCCATTGTTTGAAGCCCGGACAATGTATGTGTAGTTTAATGCCATAAGAGGGAATTTGGGGCTTTCGGGGTAAACGCGGGCATTTGAATGAGTTAGAGGGTTGAGAGGGTACCTTGAGGGTTAGTTAGAAGGTTGGGAGAGTTTCCTTTGAAAATGAAATCATTAACTTTGGTTTGGAAGAGAAATAGTTTGTAAAATAAAGGGGTTTAAGTGCAATTTCGGTTGTCTCACACTTCTAAACGCACGGCATGACTTCTTGAGTGTTTATATGTGATATTAAGTTGATTTGGAGCTTTTGGTATAATTCTATGGTTATTTTGTAATGTCTCTTTGCAAAACTGCATATTTGCTTATATAATTGTTCTATTATGATTGCATCGAGGTCAACCTACTTTGTTGATCCTCATATGTGTTAATGCTTATATTATTGCTATTAACTTGCCATCGTTAAGTGCATTGCATAGTAGTTGCGCAACCATAGTGTCAGGGGCGGATGTGTTGAATATCGGCTGGGCGGCAGAGGGCTTGCCGGTGGATATTCAAACTCCGTGCCCTAGTCCCTCATTCGCCTGGTCCGGAGATTGCCAGGGGATGTTGGGTCGTAGGATTCGGGGTACATCCGGAGTACACCCACTGGAGTGATTGGGGTTATGCCGGCTTATCGTGATCGTGCTCGTGGTTCGTGGATCGTGATTGAAGACCAGTGAAGATTGGTGTATAGGGGATTGTTGAAACGTATCCTTTTAAATGTGTGGTTGTAACGCCCCGATCCCTCACGAGACCGGAGGCTCTAATAACCATGCTATTCTCAACCCAATACCAAGCCTGGTCACAAAATTTTTCCTAATGGTTAAGTCTGGACCCGACACACGGACAGAGTCTCCCCTGTACCGTGGACATTCTGAAAACCTGTAAACACTCAATAAAGCCACAACATAACAAGACATTCATTTATAACTAAAGATCTTAGCTTTAAGGCCATCCGAGCCTTAAGACATACAAACAGTTTAGATACAGACAAGCATGCATTCATAACTTAAATTCTTTACAAAACCGCTTATCATGCCACTCCATGATAGCTTTTAAGTATTCTTAGAAATTGAAAACAACCAGTCATTCACTCCCAAGCATGCGAAGTAGCTAATAGCAGAAATATAAGTTATTACAAGCCATAGAATTACCACTGCTACTACAGTCATCTGACTTCCAGCTTACATATTACTCAAATACATACATGAGCCTTAAGGCCTCAAAATAGATTATAACATAGAACAACAAAACCTTCACATAACAACTAGAAGGCACATCCACCTTAGACAACAATCACACAGCAACTAAGGCAACTCCTCCAACTGCGCCACCTGAAACATGTTAGCGAGGTATGAGCAACCACTGTTGCCCAGTGAGGGATATAGTCCCGGGGCGTGCAATGCAACAGATAATACAGTTATACAACAATATCACTTAGACAATTTAAGAAACAATGATAACTTAAATAACCACACATTTAAAAGGATACATTTCACACAATCCCCTATACACCAATCTTCACAGGTCTTCAATCACGATCCACGAACCACGAGCACGATCACGATAAGCCGGCATAACCCCAAACACTCCAGTGGGTGTACTCCGGATGTACCCCGATAATCCTACGACCCAACATCCCCTAGCAATCTCCGGACCAGGCGAATGAGGGAATAGGGCACGGAGTTTGAATATCCACCGGCAAGCCCTCTGCCGCCCAGCCGATATTCAACACATCCGCCCCTGACACTATGGTTGCGCAACCACTATGCAATGCACTTAACGATGGCAAGTTAATAGCAATAATATAAGCATTAACACATATGAGGATCAACAAAGTAGGTTGACCTCAATGCAATGAGAATAGAACATTTATATAAGCAAATATACCGTTTTGCAAAGAGACATTACAAAATAACCATAGAATTATACCAAAAGTTCCAAATCAACTTAATATCACATATAAACACTCAAGAAGACATGCCGTGGGTTTAAAAATGTGAGACAACCGAAATTGCACTTAAACCCCTTTATTTTACAAACTATTTCTCTTCCAAACCAAAGTTAATGATTTCATTTTCAAAGAGAGCTCTCCCAACCTTCTAACTAACCCTCAAGGTACCCTATCAACCCTCTAACTCATTCAAATGCCCGCGATTACCCCGAAAGCCCCAAATTCCCTCTTATGGCTTTAAACTACACATACATTGTCCGGGCTTCAAACAAGGGATATCAAGGCATCTATAGCACCTAGGTAGCCTAAGGATACTAGAATTGAAGCCCGAATCCACCCGGATTCGCATTAACCCCAAAAGCCCCAAGTTAAAGTCAGCTATTTTCCATTTTAGGCGATTTAAAGACAATGCAAGTACACGGGGCTATTAGGTTACCTTCACTAGCACCTAAGGCGTCTATTAGAAGCATTAAATCAAGCTAATTCGAGCAATTACGCAAAACCCTTGAAAAACATCACTATTCACCCAAAATTTCAAATTAACGATTCTAACCGTTTAAAAAGTGAAACAACGGCTCAAATGTGTACTCTAGCATTCATATAGATGGTATATTAGCATAGATAACAATTACAATGGCATTTAATCATATTTTCAACAAATCAAGAAATGAGCAACTATTTAAAAATGCAAAAACAAGCCGTGAAATCCCTCACCAATATGCGTAGGAGCACCTAGTAACCTTGCACACACCCTAATCCACTAGCTCAAGGGTTGGGAAGGCTTGGATTGAAGAGTTGAAGACCAATTTTCTCTCCTAGAGCTGCTGCAAAATTTCGGCCCTGCTACAGTGCCATTTCAGCATTTTTTTTGTTTTAGTTTTTGCTTGTTATGAGTTAAGGTGAGTTGTGTGTGTGTTATATAAGCTTGGGTGAGTTATTTAGTTTAAGTGTATGGTCAAATGTGAGTCAAACTAGTTAGAAACAAGTCCTAAGCATAAATTTAATGTTAGCTAATTAAACTCCAAATTAGTTACGTAACACTATTCCTTCAACAACTAAAAACATTTTCTAAACGGGCTCTCCCATCGCCTCTAGCTCAATTGCACATTTTTCCCACTACTTTATCAATTAATATGATTTAATAAAAATGCTAATTAACCAATAGAATGCAGTTTAAAAATGGGATGAATAGTGACTATAGAAGATGGTTAATAAAGCACAGAAGGAAATACGCAAATAATGAATGCAACAATAAGTCAATGTATGGCTAATTCTCGGGCGTCACATCCTCAACCCCTTAAACAAATTGCGTCCACGCAATTCTTCTTCACAAGAGAACTCTGCATCAACTGAAAACCAACTCTGATTACTCGTCATCAGTTGCTAAGCAAGAATACCATATACGAATTCTCATGGGAGCTCATTAGGAAATCCCAATAGTATTGTCTACGAACCTCACGTAATAAGGCCAAATAAAGGCTCCAATAGAGATGCTACATCGAAATCCAAATAAGAATCCCGCTGGCACGAATACCATAGAAGAATGAAATCCCAACTAAGAGCGGCGAGAAAATACCAATAAAAGTTCCGAGCAGGAGTATTGTAAATAATACCAGATAATAAGGCTAAAAAGAATCCCATATACCAATTATTCCGAGAGATGCCGACAAAAGAATACCAAAAGAATAGCTGATAAGAAAATACCAAGAATATACTCCAGAGAACTGTCATATAGAAACCCCAAAAGAAGCTACTCATTTATGACCGCTAAGCACTGAAGAAGGCCTTAGAAGAATCCCAATAACTGAGCTCCAACTATATCCACCAATTCCCAAATAAAGGCTGATTAATTGCCTCTCATTTATGCTAATCAACATAATTTGGAAGGCCTGCCACTAATCACCTCTCTTCAGGGGAGGAAGGAGTTTTTTTTTTCTTACCATTCGACGGGCTATGTATGCATGCCAAACAATTGCATATGTATAATCATTCTTTAAACTATTATGCAAACACGTTAATAAAAGAGTTTGTGAAACAGTGTAATCATCAAAGTCATTCAAATACAGACATTACAAGCAACAGTTCAAGCAATTAATAATTCACGAAGTCAATTTGATGCATAACCAGCCACTTTACTTCACTTAGCACACATTTAGCACGTAACACATAATTATATCACATAGGTGCACACATTCAATACAAGACACACAATCACACATGCAGGCATACACTTTCAAGACACACTCTTAACAAGCACACACGTAAGGGTTACTACCCAACCGGCTGAGGACCCTGTCCCGGCTTAGAGCTAACTAAGCTCTGATACCACCTGTAACGCCCCGATCCCTCACGAGACCGGAGGCTCTAATAACCAAGCTATTCTCAACCCAATACCAAGCCCGGTCACAAAATTTTTCCTAATGGTTAAGTCTGCACTCGACACACGGACAGAGTCTCCCCTGTACCGTGGACATTCTGAAAACCTGTAACCACTCAATAAAGCCACAACATAACAAGACATTCATTTATAACTAAAGATCTTAGCTTTAAGGCCATCCGAGCCTTAAGACACACAAACAGTTTAGATACAGACAAGCATGCATTCATAACTTAACTTCTTTACAAAACCGCTTATCATGCCACTCCATGATAGCTTTTAAGTATTCTTAGAAATTGAAAACAACCAGTCATTCACTCCCAAGCATGTGAAGCAGCTAATAGCATAAATATAAGTTATTACAAGCCATAGAATTATCACTGCTACTACAGTCATCTGACTTCCAGCTTACATATTACTCAAATACATACATGAGCCTTAAGGCCTCAAAATAGATTATAACATAGAACAACAAAACCTTCACATAGCAACTAGAAGGCACATCCACCTCAGACAACAATCACACAACAACTAAGGCAACTCCTCCAACTGCGCCACCTGAAACATGTTAGCGAGGTATGAGCAACCACTGTTGCCTAGTGAGGGATATAGTCCTGGGGCGTGCAATGCAACAGATAATACAGTTATACAACAATATCACTTAGACAATTTAAGAAACAATGATAACTTAAATAACCACACATTTAAAAGGATACATTTCACACAATCCCCTATACACCAATCTTCACAGGTCTTCAATCACGATCCACGAACCACGAGCACGATCACGATAAGCCGGCATAACCCCAAACACTCCAGTGGGTGTACTCCGGATGTACCCCGATAATCCTACGACCCAACATCCCCTGGCAATCTCCAGACCAGGCGAATGAGGGAATAGGGCACGGAGTTTGAATATCCACCGGCAAGCCCTCTGCCGCCTAGCCGATATTCAACACATCCGCCCCTGACACTATGGTTGCGCAACCACTATGCCAGGCACTTAACGGTGGCAAGTTAATAGCAATAATATAAGCATTAACACATATGAGGATCAACAAAGTAGGTTGACCTCGATGCAATGAGAATAGAACAATTATATAAGCAAATATGCAGTTTTGCAAAGAGACATTACAAAATAACCATTGAATTATACCCAAAAGCTCCAAATCAACTTAATATCACATATAAACACTCAAGAAGACATGCCGTGGGTTTAAAAATGTGAGACAACCGAAATTGCACTTAAACCCCTTTATTTTACAAACTATTTCTCTTCCAAACCAAAGTTAATGATTTCATTTTCAAAGAGAGCTCTCCCAACCTTCTAACTAACCCTCAAGGTACCCTCTCAACCCTCTAACTCATTCAAATGCCCGCGATTACCCCGAAAGCCCCAAATTCCCTCTTATGGCTTTAAACTACACATACATTGTCCGGGCTTCAAACAAGGGATATCAAGGCATCTATAGCACCTAGGTAGCCTAAGGATACTAGAATTGAAGCCCGAATCCACCCGGATTCGCATTAACCCCAAAAGCCCTAAGTTAAAGTCGGGTATTTTCCATTTTCGGCGATTTAAAGCCAATACACGTACACGGGGCTATTAGGTTACCTTCACTAGCACCTAAGGCGTCTATTAGAAGCATTAAATCAAGCTATTTCGAGCAATTATGCAAAACCCTAGAAAAAACGTCACTATTCACCCAAAATTTCAAATTAACGATTCTACCCGTTTAAAAAGCGAAACAACGGCTCAAATGTGGTCTTTAGCATTCATATAGATGGTATATTATCATAGATAACAATTACAATGGCATTTAATCATATTTTCAACAAATCAAGAAATGAGCAACTATTTAAAAATGCAAAAACAAGCCGTGAAATCCTTCACCAATACGCATAGGAGCACCTAGGAACCTTGCACACACCCTAATCCACTAGCTCAAGGGTTGGGAAGGCTTGGATTGAAGAGTTGAAGACCAATTTTCTCTCCTAGAGCTGCTGCAAAATTTCGGCCCTGCTACAGTGCCATTTCAGCATTTTTTTTGTTTTGATTTTTGCTTGTTATGACTTAAGGTGAGTTGTGTGTGTGTTATATAAGCTTGGGTGAGTTATTTAGTTTAAGTGTATGGTCAAATATGAGTCAAACTAGTTAGAAACAAGTCCTAAGCATAAATTTAATGTTAGCTAATTAAACTCCAAATTAGTTACGTAACACTATTCCTTCAACTACTAAAAATATTTTCTAAACGGGCTCTCCCATCGCCTCTAGCTCAATTGCACATTTTTTCCACTACTTTATCAATTAATATGATTTAATAAAAATGCTAATTAACCAATAGAATGCAGTTTAAAAAATGGGATGAATAGTGACTACAGAAGACGGTTAATAAAGCACAGAAGGAAATACGCAAATAATGAATGCAACAGTAAGTCAATGTATGGCTAATTCTCGGACGTCACAGTGGTTATTTAAGTTATCGTTGTTTCTTTAATTGTCTAAGTGTTATTGTTGTATAATTGTATTATATGTTGTATTGCACGCCCCGGGACTATATCCCTCACTGGGCAACAGTGGTTGCTCATACCTCGATATTTGTTTCAGGAGACGTTGAGGGTGATCCCGAGCTTGTTGATTTAGTTGAGGAAGAAGAAGTTCAGATTGAGCCTTTACCTTAGTTGCTGTGCCTGATAGCTTGAGGTGGTTAATGAATTTGCTGCTATGTGGAAGATTCATCTGATTAATTTTTGTACTATTTTGTAGCCCAAGGGCTATGTATATGCTTGTTGTATAAGTTGAAGACTAGTTGGTTGGGTTGTAGCTTTGAAAGCCTATGAACTGTAATAACTTATGATCTACTTCTATTCGCTTTGCTTGCTTGGGAGTGAATGACTTAAAGTAGAAAGGTTTGGTCTTTCAATTATGTTTAATTGATTTCCTAGAATGTCATGATTATAAAACTATGTTGATAATAAGTTCTCGCATGCTTGTGTGTTTTGGAACTATTGTGTACTCTAAGGCTCGGATGGCCTTAGAACTTGTGGTTTATTTAAGAAAAGCTTGTATTGTATTGTTGGGACCTTGTTTGAGTGAGTACAGGTTTTTAGAATGTCCACGGTACAGGGGAGACTCTGTCCGTGTGTCGGGTCCGGACTTAACCTTTAGCTTGGGGGTTGGGTCGGGGCGTGACACAATCACCTTAGATTCTGCATTAAAACACAATCACCTTACATTCTCTGTTCCCTCAGGTAAAGCTAGTATAGGAGCTATAGTTAGTCTCTTCTTCAATTCTTGGAAACTGGATTCACATTTAGCATCCCAATTGTAAGCAACTTTCTTCCGAGTCAACTGGCTCAAAGGTCCAAAAATTTTGGAAAAGTCTTTAACAAATCTCCGGTAGTAACCTGCCAATCCAAGAAAACTCCGAATCTCTGACACCGTCTTAGTTCTCTTCCAAGATAAAACAACTTCAATCTTAGCTGGGTCCACTGAAATTCCTCGATCTGAAATGATATGGCCTAGAAAAGATATCTGATTCAACCAGAACTCGCACTTGCTGAATTTAGCAAAAAACTTGTTTTCCTACAAAGTCTGTAGCACAATCTTCAAGTGTTGCTCATGTTCAGCCTCGTTCTTCGAATACACTAAAATGTCATCAATAAAGATCACGACAAACTGATCAAGGTAAGGTCGAAAAACCCTCTGCATCAAGTCCATGAATGTGGCTGGTGCATTCGTCAATCCAAACGGCAAAACAACAAATTCATAGTGGCCATATCTAGTCCTGAATGCCGTCTTTCTTTCTCACAAACAACACAGGTGCGCCCCACGGCGAAGAACTAGGTTGTATAAACCCTTTCTCAAGCAAGTTCTGAAGCTGAATTTTTAACTCCTGAAGTTCGGCCGATGCCATTCTATAAGGACTCCTAGAAATTGGCGCAGTGCCTGGCACAAGATCAATCACGAACTCAATCTCCCTATCCGATGGTAAACTCGGTAATTCCTCGAGAAATACACCAGGGAAGTCTCTAACAATCGGAACCTCATTCAAACTCAACTTATCAGTAGGCTGATTGATCAAATAAGCTAAGTAAGCTTCACAACCCTTATTCAACAACTTAGAAGTCTTGATCGCTGATAAAAGAGGAATTCGGGCAGCCCTGCAATTCCCAACAATCTCTAGTACCGGTAGGTCAGGAACATGAAGATAAATGATCTTTGTTCTACAATCCAACTGAGCATAATACTTTCCCAACCAGTCCATTCCCAAAATGATTTCAAAGTCATGGAATGGCAATATTATTAAATCAGCAGGAAATTTACAGTTCTCAATGCATATATCACAAGATTTGCAAATAGACTTAGTAACAAATTTTGCACCCAAAGGCGTACTAACTTCAACTTCATGCAGCAATTTATCAATGCAAACATTCACAGATCGTGCACATGCAGGTGTTATAAACGAATGTGTAGCTCCGGGATCAATCAAAACTTTAACTGGCTGAGTATTGAGAAGAAAGGTACCTTCCACAATAGTTTTAGTATCGGGCAGCTCCTCCGCATCTAGTGCAAAGTCCCTAGCCTAAACTCTCTGTGCTGGACGTGCACCTACAACCCTATTCGGAACACCTTGGCCTCCACCACGGCCCTGAACATTGTTATACTTAGGGCAATCTCTCACCCTATGGTCCTCACTGCCGCAACCCGTGCATTTACCACTCTTCCTCCAACAGTTAGCCTCAATATGCCCTGATCGATTACAATAATTACACTGCTGATTTTTCCTAACTGCAGTGTTTCCCGTAGGTGCTGGGGCTCTGGTAGTAGTAGGAACTGTACCTCCCTGCTGGGGTCTAGTCACAGCTGGCCTAGCCTGAATCTGCTGTTGTGGCTGATACGGACGTTGCTGAGGAACCTGTGCAGAAGACTGATACTGCCTCGGCTGACTCTGGCTGCTCTGGCCCAAATACTGCTTCTTACTCGGCTGACTGCTCTCAGCTATCATCTCAGCCTTCCGTTTCTCAAACTTTGAGGTTGCCTGAAATGCCTCGGGAAAAGTAGTGTAGGTCTGCCCAGTCAAATGCAACTGTATGTCCATTCTCAGCCCACGGACAAACCTATGAATCATCCTCCTAGCCGGCCGTACCAACTCGGGCATATACCTCGACAGGCTAACAAACCTAGCCTCGTATTGTGCAACAGTCATGTTTCCCTGCTTCAGGGCCACAAACTCATCCTCCCGCCTTTCCATAGCCATCTCGGGAATATATTTGTCCCAGAACTCACTTACAAAATCATCCCACAAATGTGGTACATCCTTACAATCCCACCTCAATATGACAGTATTCCACCACTGCTCTGCATCGCCCTCAAACAGGAATGATGCATAATCTATTCTTGCCTCATCAGTGTACCTCAAAGCGGTGAAAATCTTCTCAACTCGATTAATCCATCTCTCGGCTGCCTCATCATCCGGCTCTCCAAAGAACTTTCCCAGCTCATGCCTCAGAAATTTCTCTAACTGATTATTCTCAACTCTATACCCCTGTCCACCAGGATTAGCTTGATTTCCCTGGGGATTATTCCGGTCCTGCCTCTGCTCATGCAGCACCTGTGTAATCCGGTCTACTGCAGTAGTCATGGTAGCCATAAACTGCTTAGGCAACGGCTGCTGACCCTGTTCTACTGCCTCTTCATCTGATCCTATACCTTGAGTACCATGACGTGGTGGCATAGTGGCAATTCACAATAGCTGGCAACATTTAAAAGTAGTTTATAGACAGAAATATAGCACATAATATTAGATAACACTTAAGTCAATAACAATCAAACATTCTAACACGCAATTCATATAACCCAAGATTGACATGCCAAACTATTTCACTTAAACACATAAACATTCCAAGTTCACAAAGTCATGCTAGAACATTTTCTTTTCACTTAGCAATCATACATAAACACATTAGCATTTTAGACATTTACCCCACAGACCGAGAATCATATCCCGGCTCATGCAAGACTATCATGCTCTGATACCATCTAAAGATGTCACGCCTCGACCCGACCCCGCAAAAGGCCAAGCCCGGACCCGACACACAAACGGAGTCTCCTCTGTACCGCGGACGATCCGAAAACCCTAAAACCAACATAATACTTGGGAAAGCCATATAAACAATCATAACAAGCCAACTTCCTTTAAAACATACATTTCTTATTATCCAACTTTGCAACCCAAAAATGATATGCATACTACACAAGTATTTATGCCACTAATCAATTCCATTAGCATGCAATTCCTTACTAGTCACAAGGGTATAAGTTTACAACTTTACATTCTTCCAACTTATACAACATAAGACTGTAGAGGCCTCAAACTAAAAAATACATACAAGGCTACAAGCCTCAAAATTAAGCGACATCCAAGCAATATACATATCAAGCAAGGATTGCACAAAAATTTGGCAAGCAACCACCAGCAAAGCAAAGAAGTGCTATCACGGGAACACTGTGAAACCCCACTTTCCTGCTTATCTCATTTTATGTGCTATAACTCGTTTTGCGTGCATATGATCTGTTTATGTACTATAGGACCTAGAAAGTTATAATTTTGATGTCAATACTCCTAATACGTGCTAAATGTGCATTCATGAAATTTTCATAAAAAACGGAGTCATAAATTTTATCGTCGATTTTTAGTGAATAGTGTTTTCAAAACACGTCCACTAAAATTTTGAAACTGGTCTTTTTAACCCTTCTAGACCTAGTCCACGGACTTTAATAGACCTGTGTTTGATGAAAACGGTTTTAAAATCGGCTTAAGAATTTATTAGGGTTTTTACACCGACTTTTGTGAAAATTTAGTTTTAAGCCGACTCGGGTGAAATTGTTGGATTGTAAAACTTCTTGTCACCTAAAAATAATCCACTTGAGATATCTTGGGGGTTGCATAATTATTTTGAGCCTTGGTGAGCAATAAAATGAGTTTAAAGTCATTAAAACACAAAAATACCAATTTAAATTAACTTTGACTTTATTTAATTATTGACCATATAAGCTTATATCACCTACACACACTCACACAACACAAAAACACCATCACAAATACACACATTGCCGTGAGAAGGAGGAGAGAAAAAGAAAAGAGATTTCAAAGCTTTTCAATCCAAAATTTCAAAGAAAAACTTGATTTTTGTCCGTAGAACTTCGCACCGACTTGGATTCTGCTTGTTGGGCACGCATAGCACGCATTCCTCGGCTTATATCGCATCAAAGGTGAGAGAAAAATTCTAGATCTCAAAATGTCATTTTTATACTTTTGCTCATAAAAGAAAATTTAACCGTTAGAATTGAAATCTGATGATAGATTATTGCTCCTTGCATGCTAGGGATCATTTTGATGCAATACTACGAATTTCTGTCGGATGTAGCATAATTTTTATTTTTCGGGTATTTAATTTTGATTAAAATGTTCAAAGTTGAATTAAATGAGTTGTGTTGATCGAAATCGATTGCCGTCGATTTCTAAATACTTGATAATTACATGTTAGCGCTATTGTAATGCCAAATTTTTGATTACATTGTTCGTGTGAAAATCCAAAAAATCCAGCCAAGACATCCTAGGGTTTTAAGGTTATCGGGCATGATTTGGAGGCGTTATGGTGGATTTCCGAGAGGGCTAATGTAGTAGGTTGAATGGGTGATGGATAGAAACTGATTTGGCAAAGTTTGGATTAGTAGATTGTAAGGTATGAGTTTTAGAAGTTTAGGTTGTCATTCTTTAATTTCTTGAACGATGCCTTTAGATGATTGGGTTGTGTTTGAGTGTTGAATGGTGAGTTGTTGATGAGTAATTTAGGGTTTGATTGTGTATATAATGCATGTCCGGTTAGATGGTCTACTTTGTCATCTAACTTCGTTGTTTTTTGTTTAATTAAATATTGATGTTATATTGATGTTATTGATTGATTATTATTAAGTTTAGGAATCGGACACTTTCGTTGCTGATCTCCCAATTGATTGATTGATGATTGATGATGATTATGGAGTGTTGGTATGTGTGTGCCACCTCTCGGGCAGCGTTGGGCTGTCGGTTTGATAACGGCATGACTGCCATTGTTTACCCCCAGCTCGCATGACGGAGGTGTCATGGAGGGAGGGGCTAGTGAGGTACCTCGGGTGCATGAGTAATGGGGAGTTATAAGAAGAACGGTTGAGATCGTGATGGCGTTTGGAGCTACACCAAATAGAGTATCTTTTATTGAATGGTTATATAGTTATGTGATGATAATGTTATTATTGTTGTTGTGTGTTTACTTGCTCAAAGGACTAAATCCAAGGAGTATAGTGAATACTGTCGAGATCTATCGGATCCTCACTGGGCTTATGTATATAAGCTCACTCTCTATTATTGCATGCTTACAGGTGTTGCAGAGCCAGATTACGGGTACGTGCCTCCTGAGGAGGAAAATGTGCCTTACGTGGACGAGTCATATGTTCCTGAGTCTTATCCATGATTTTATGTTGTTTAATGTCATGTACATTAGCTTAGTAGACTTTTATATGCTTTATGGCTCTTATTGTAATAGATGTTGAAAAGATGATGATCCAAATGATGTTAACTTAGTGGCTTTCTTTTGTCTATGGTTAAGTTGTTAGATGGGTCTCAACTTATTTTTGAAATGTATGATAAGGTTGAGGTATTGTATGTTATGTTGGAACGGAGGTAGATAACAAAGACTGATTATTGTATATTACGATTATGTTGTGTGTTGTTATGCTGTTGAGGTGTTGTTGTTTGTATGGTTATGGAATTGGATATTTAATGTTATTAATGAGGTTGGTTTAGAACCTCAGAAATCTATTTACTGTCGTTATGCTGCCGAAATTCCGTTGCGTCCTGACTGATTGTAGCTGGGGTCGAGTTGGGGCGTGACAAACACCTCCACCTGTTCCTCCTCCTCAATTACCTCAAGAGGGTCTGCTTCAACTACTCCTGTAAAAAATAGAGTATAGAGAGGAATGAGCAAAAACTATTGCTCAGCGAGGGCAATTGGTCTCAAGGACGAAGATGAGAGGAGTATGCAATGCAATTAGTTAAGCAATACATACAAATATCATATAGAGATACCACAAAGCCAACAATAAAGCAAGGCAAGTATTTAAAGCTGCAAACACTCATTCAAAGGATAAGATACTCTTTTCACGAGCAACTTTCAAACACGAATTCGATGATGACGCGCCGGCCCAAACCACCTTATAACACCAGTTTAGAATACCCCGGAAGTATCCACCAACCTACGACCCAAAACTCCCTGGGAGGCAACCCAAGCAAGAAAAGGGAATAGCAGCGGAGCTAGAGCAACCAACACTGGAAACCCGAGGCTACCTAGAGAGGCCCATCACTCACGCACGAGACACTATGCAATGCAAGACTCGATACAAGGCGATAAACAAGCGATAAAGCCACACGTGAGAGAATAACAAAGTAGGTTACTCTCGCACGCAATAGTAGCAATTGATAAGCATTTCAATCCAAATTAATTCAAACAAGTATTTCAAGCAACCCTAAGCATTCTATAGGCATAAAGTCAAGAAAACACACAAAAACACAAATCGGCCCCAACTATCAAAACACTACCATTTCCAAACGAGCCACGAGTTCTGGAAACCGACTTTGCCAACCCTCCTAGGTCACCATAAGGCACGTCTAAAGACCTCGAAACCTTACTTTACCCTAGAACTCGTGCAAAGCCTTGATTTCCCCCTTTCTCGTATGAACTACAACTATACCAACCAAACACCCAACCAACACCATATTCACATCAAAAGTGCTTCCATAGCCTCCCGAAACAATGCCAACACACAAAACGAGAAAATGCCAAACTCGACCTAAACGACCCCGACTTTCACCAAGGCTTAATTCCCATTTTTTCTATTACACAACCCAAACAAACCATGCATTTAGTCATTTTAGCACACCTAGCACAATTCTACATCAACGGACAGCATAACGGAACAGCTTCATCGTTCCAAGGGTTTACTATTCATAAAACACTATTTAACATATAAATTTAATTGTAATCTCAACATTTAACTGTAGAAAATGTTAAAAAGCTATAAATACACGTTCTACAATTGCCAAGGAACATTCTAGAAGCATCAAAATGCTTTAAATAACAATCTACAAATAAAATCTAAAAATTGCAAAGTTGATACACTAAACATTTAAATGCGCAAATAACATGATTCCCTTACCTTAGGCACTCCTAGTCACTAGGAAAACAACGCTAGTCACCTCGGAAACCACCCCGCACGAGCTCACGCGAAGATTGATCGATTGGAAGGTTGAAAGGTTTTTTTTTCCTATGAAGCTCATGGCCTGCTCTTGCTGTTCAGCTGCTTTTTATTTTTATTTTGCTAAGTTAAAAGCTTATTAAAGTGCTAAGTGGTCAAATGGTCAAAGGCCTAGGTCAAACCACTTAAAACCTGGTCAAAGGCCCTTATTTTGTGCATTTTAAAGCCATTTTAGCTAAGGAAAGATTAATTACAGCTAGCAACAATTAAAATATAAAATTTAAGTCATCTAAATACTAGTTTCACTATTTGCTGAGGACTAGAAACCGTTCGCTAGCTATCGCTCCCTAAATGCAATGCACATTGCGACAGCGAGAAAGTAACAATTAATTCACCAAGAATTTAAGGAAATATAATTTTCAAAATAATAAACAAGAAATTTCACATTTCGGGCTCGGGTATTACAAAATTGGCCTTGAAATACAACTTCTAATGAAAATTTGCCTTTGAAAACTTGAAGAAAACCTTGGCTTTTCTCTCTAATGGCTCTCGGCCATGTAAGTGTAAAATGAGTGTGTTTTTGTGTTGTGAAAGTGTGTGTTGATGCATTTTAAGTAAAGGTCAACAATTTAAAAGAAAGTCAATTAGTTTTATTTAGTCTTTTAATTCTATTTGTAGTCTTTTAATTCTTTTCTTGACTATTTCTTGCTCAACGATTAAATTAACAATTAAATTAATTCTAGACAATATATTTTAGGTGACAAAGAGTGTTACATTAAAATAGTTTCACTCGAGTCGGCTTAAAACTCGTTTTCTTGCAAAAGAAAGTGTAAAAATCTTTAAAACTCCAAAACCGATTCCAAATCCGTTTTAATCAAACACGGGTCTATTAATACCCGAGGACTAGGTTTTAAAACATTTAAAACACCCCTGTAAAAATTTTAGCAGACAAGTGTCCAAAAATACTATTCACAAAAATTGACGATAAAATTTCTAATTCCTTTTTTGATGAAAATTTTATGAATGCACACTTAGAATGTATTAGGAGTATTAATCACATATTTAACACATTCGAAGTAATATAGCACATAAACAGGTCAATTCACGCAAAACGAGGTAAAACACGCAAATCGAGATAAGATAGAAAAGTGGGGTTTCACATTCTCCCCCCTTAAAGAAATTTCATCCTCGAAATTCTTACTTGATGTATGGAATAGATCTGGATACTGCTGCTGCATCTGATCTGGCCTCTTCCAAGTAGTATCTTTAATACTGTGATGCTTCCACAACATCTTAACCATCTGAATCTTCTTCGGCCTCAACTCTCGTTCCATCTGATCAAGAATGCGAATCGGCCACTCGTCATAAGTTAGATTCTTACGAAGCTGTAACGACTCTGGCAAAAGAATATGAGAAGAATCTGGATTATACTTCCGCAAATTAGGCGCGTGAAATACATCGTGGACATTAGAGAAATTCTCCGGTAAAGCCAACCGATATGCTAACTTACCAAATCTGCCAGTAATCTCAAACGGCCTTACAAACCTCGGACTCAGATTCCCACTTTTACCATAACGAGCAAACCCCTTACGAGGAGACAATCTCAAGAAAACCCGATCCCCGACTGCAAAATCCAAACCCCGATGACGCTAATCAGCATAACTCTTGAATCTGCTATGCGCCGTAAGCATTCTCTGCCTGATCAACTGAATATTCTCAATCTTCTCTAGAAGCTCTGGCATAATAGTCGGATCAATAGTCTTCATCTCCCCTACTTCATCTTAATACAAAGGTAAACGACACTTACGACCATAAAGAGCTGCAAAAGGTGCCATCCCAATAGTTGCTTGATAACTATTGTTATTGGCAAACTCGACAACTGGTAGATGTTTCTCCCAGTTCCTCCCGAAGTCCATAACACAAACCTTGAGCATATCCTCCAGAATCTGAATAGTCCTCTCAGACTGACCGTCAGTCTGTGGATGATAAGTGGTACTGAAATTAAGCTGAGTACCCAAAGTCTCCTGAAGTTTCTCCTACAAACGAGAAGTAAATCGAGGATCTCGTTTTTTTAACAATACTAGATGGAATCCCGTGAAGTCTGACAATCTGATCCAAATAAAGATCCATCAACTTTGCAACTTCATCTCCCATCCGCATCGAAATAAAGTGAGTTGTCTTCGTCAAACGATCCACGACAACCCAAACTGCATCATTACCTCTCGATGTTCTTGGCAAACCAGTGACGAAATCCATCATAATATGCTCCCATTTCCACTGTAGTATAGCCAACTGCTAAAGCAAACCTGCAGGTCGTTGATGCTTGGCATTCACTCGATGACAAGTCAATCATCTAGACACAAACTGAGCAACCTCCATCTTCATATTATTCTACCAATAATGTTGCTTCAAGTCCTGATACATCTTGGTTCCACCAGGCTGAATAGTATACTTAGAATTATGAGCCTCCTCCAAAATACATCACCTCAAGCCCGGTTCATCGGGAACACAAACCATGTTTCGAAATTGAAGAATACCATCCTCATGTAATTTGAAGTCAGTCTGATCATCTGTGATCTGATCCTTGATCTTCTGAAGTTTAACATCAAGTTGCTGAGCTTCTCTGAACTGAGACAGCAATAAAGGCTGGATACGGAGATGTGAACACATCACCCCAACTTGAGTCAACTCCAGTCTCCAATAAGTGAATTCCTCAAGAACATCCCACTTCTTGACAACCAAACAAGAAACACTCGCCTTACCGCTAAGAGCGTCTGTCACAACATTTGCCTTCCTAGGCAGATAACTGATAGAACAATTATAATCTCCAAGAAATTCCATCCACTTCCGCTGACGCATATTCAACTCCTTCTGTGAGAACAAATACTTAAGACTCTTATGATTAGTGAAAATCTCGAACTTACTGCCCCACAGATAATGACGCCACTTTTTCAGTGAGAAAACAACAGCTGCCAACTCAAGATCATGAGTCGGATAATTCACCTTATACGGTTTCAACTTCCTAGAAGCATAGGCAATAACCCGACCATTTTGCATAAGTACACATCCTAAGCCTTCCTTGGATGCATCACTGTAAATGACCATATTATCGGTCCCCTCTGGTAGAGCAAGTACTGGAGCAGTAGTCCATCTCTTTTTCAACTCCTGAAACCTATTCTCACATTTCTCATCCCAAACAAAGCTAGTCTGTTTCTGAGTTAACTTAGAAAGTGGCCCTGCAATCTTAGAAAAGACCTTGACAAACTTACGATAATAACCCACTAAGCCAAGAAAGCTACGAACCTAAGAAACACTCTCCGGACGTTTCCAAGACATCATCGATTCAATCTTAGTGGGATCTCTAGAAATACCGTTCTATGTGATAACATGGCCAAGAAAAGATATACGTTGTAGCCGAAATTCACATTTATTGAATTTCGCATACAATTGATGCTCCTACATCTTCTGTACGACAAGCCGTAGATGTTGCTCGTGCTCCAATTCAGACTTAGAATAAACCAGGATATCATCAATAAAGATCACCACGAACTGGTCTAAGTATGGCTGAAAAACCCGATGCATGAGATCCATAAATGCTGCCGGTACATTAGTTAATCCAAAGGGCATAACTACAAACTCATAATGCCCGTACCGAGTCATGAAGGTAGACTTCAGAACATCCTCCGTGCGAATCTGGAGCTGAACATACCCCTGCCTCAAGTCAACCTTAGAGTAGACTTTGGCTCCCTGAAGTTGATCAAAGAACTCGTCAATCAATGGCAAATGATACTTGTTCTTGATGGCCACTTGATTCAAAGCACGATAGTCAATGCATAATCTCAAGGTACCATCCTTTTTCTTCACAAATAAAATAGGTGCTCCCCATGGTGAAGAACTCTGCTGAATAAAACCCTTCTCTACTAACTCCTGCAACTGAGTTTTCAGCTCCTTCAACTCAGCTGGTGCCATCTGGTACGCTGATTTAGAAATAGGTTGAGTACCGGGAACAAGATTGATCACAAACTCTATATCTCTCTCTGGCGGTAATCCTGGCAACTCCTCGGGAAATACATTGGGATATTCTCGAATAATAGGTACTTCCTCCAACTGTAGCTTATCAGATGGCTTGTTGATCAAATAAGATAGATAACCCGAACACCCCTTACTTACCAACTTAACGGCTTTAGTTGCTGAGATAACAAAACTTGTCTTAGCACTCCGGTTCCCCGCTACCTCAACTACTGGCTGATCTGGCAAACAAAACTGTACTACCTTCGTTCTACAGTTTAACTGGGCATCATACTTAGAAAGCCAATCCATACCCAAGATATCATCGTACTCCTGGATAGGAAATAAGATAAGGTCCGAAGGAAAATTATACCCCTTAACAAGTATTTTACAATCCTTACATACTAAGCCAGTCACATACTTATCAGTCAAAGAGGTACTAATCTCAACTACATAAGGCAATCTTTCAGGTTGCATATTAACACATTGCACACAAGTAGGAGTAATGAAAGAATGCGTAGTACCAAAATCAATCAACACTTTAACAAGTTGATCAAGTATAAGGAAGTTACCTTCCATAACTGTAGTCTCCTCAGGCATTTCATCGAAGTCCACTGCGTAGGCCCGAGCTTGAACCCGCTGCTGCTGAGGTGCACGATTAGTAGGTCGACCATGATAACCCTGGGTTGCTGCCCGACCCTCAGTCCTCTGATATCTAGGGCAATCCCTTGCCCTAAGCTGATTGCTGCCGTAACCCAAACAAGCCCTTGTCTTCACCCTGCAGTCGGCCTCCACATGGCTCTGGCGCTTGCAGTAAGTACACTGCGGTGATAATGCGCTGACACTGCCCTTGGAAGAACCAGAAGCTGAAGAAGCAACTGCACCAGCCTGCTACTGAGGTCTCACAACACTAGGCTTATAATGACCTTGAGGCTGGGCCGGCCGGCCTAAACTGCGACTGAACCTGATATGACCCTTGCTGAAATTGTGGCCAGTAATAACTCAGCTGACTCTGGGGTCTGAAAGAACTCTGCTGCACTACAGGCCTATAACCACCCTACTATACCAAAGGTCTATGTATACCCTGCTGACCCTGCGGCTGATACAGCCTCTTGCTAGGCTGACTAGACACAATATGTTCCCCCTTTCTCTTCTCTAACCTAGAAGCTGTATCAAAGGCCTCAGTGAGTATATCATACTGATTCAAGGCCATCGCATCCTGAATCTCGGGCCTCAAATGAAATACCCGAGCCCGGAATGTGGAATTTTCTTGTTTATTATTCTGAAAATTATATTTTCTTAAGTTCTTTGAAATCAAATTGTTGCTTCTTTATTGTCGCAAGGCGCATTGCATTTCGAGAGCGATAGTTAGAGGGTGTCTTCTAGTCCTCAACAAATAGAGAAAACTAGTATTTAGTGTTTTAATTTTAGTGTTTTAATTGTTGTTAGCTAGAATTAATATTTCATTAGTTATTTTAGCTTTAAAAATGCATAAAATAGGCTAATTTGACCAACTTAAGTTAGTTGACCAAGGCTTGACCATTTTGACCAAGGTTGTCATCTTTTAGTTAGCTTATAACATAGCAAAATAAAAAAAAAAACAACCTGAAAACAGAACAAGGAGCAGGCCGAAAAATAGAGAGAAAAAAAAAGATTTTCAACTTTCAAAACTTCCAATCTTCGCGTGAGCTTGTGTGGGGTTGTTACTGAGGCATCCAGCGTGGTTTTCCTAGCGACTAGGAGTGTCGAAGTTGAGGGAAGCACGTTATTTGCTTATTTGAATATCATGTATGTCAACTTTATGACTTTTGGGTTTTATTCGTAGTTTGTTGTTTTAATCGTTTTGATGCTTAAAGAACATTCCTTGACAATTGTAGAACATGTATTTATAGCTTTTTAACATTTTTTGCGGTTGAATATTGAGATTGCAATTTAAATTGTTAGTTGAATAGTGAATTATGAATAGTAAATCCTCGAAACGTATAAGTTGCTCCGTTATGCATTTTGTTGATGTGAAAAGATGCTAGATATGCCGAAAAGCCTAAATGCATGATTTTTTTGGATTGTGTAATGGAAAAAATGAGAAAAATGCATTGGTGAAAGTCGGGGTCATTTAGGTCGAGTTTAGCATTTTCTCGTTTTGCATGATGGCATTGTCTCGGGAGGCCATGGAAGAACTTTTGGTGTGGCTATGGCGTTGGTTGGGTGTTTAATTAGGGTAGTTGTAGTTCAAACGAGCAAAGCGGAAAATCGGGGCTTCGCGTGAATTCTACTTTAAAGTAGGATTTCGGGGTCTTTAGACGTGCCTTATGGTGACCTAGGAGGTTTGGTGAAGTCGGTTTCCAGAACTCGTGGCTAGTTTGGAAATAGCAGCGTTTTGATAGTTGGGGTCGATTTGTGATTTTGCTTGTTATCTTAATGTTATGCCTATAGAATATTTAATATTGCTTGATATGCTTCTTAGAGTGGATTTTGATTGAAATGCTTATCAATTGTTGCTATTGCGTGCGAGAGTAACCTACTTTGTTATTCTTCCACGTGTGGCTCTATTGCTTGATTGCTCGATTGTTGCATTGTATATTGTATTGCATTCATAGAGTCAGCGGCAGTGTGATGGGCCTCTCTGGGTAGCCTCGGGTTGCCAGTGTTGGTTGCCCTAGCTCCGTGTCCTATTCCCTTTCTCGCTTGGGTTGCCTCCCAGGGATATTTGGGTCATAGAATTGATGGATACTTCAGGGGTATTCCAAACTGAAGTTATAAGGTGGTTTAGGCTGGCGCGTCGTCATCGAATTCGTGATTGAAAGTTGCTTGTGAAAAGTGAATCGTATCCTTTGATTGAGAGTTTATAGTTTTAAAGCTTGTCTTGTTTTATTGTTGGCTTTGTTTGTATCTCTATATGATAATTGAATGAATTGCTTGGCTATTTGCATTGCATTCTCCTTTCATCTCCGTCCTTGAGACCAATAACCCACGCTGAGCAATAGTTTTTGCTCATTCCTTTCTATACCATATTTTACAGGAGTAGTTGAAGCGGACCCTATTGAGGTAATTGAGGAGGAGGAGCAAGTAGAGGTGTTTCCTTGGTAGCACTTCTTTGCTTGTGTTTAATGCTTGGTCGTCGCCTTATTTTGAGGCTTGTAGCCTTGTATGTAGTTCTGTTTTGAGGCCTTTATGGTGTTTTGTTGTAAAGGTTTAAAGATTGTAAAGTTGTAAAGTTATACTCATATGACTAGTAAAGAATTGCATACTAATTTTTCAACTGTTTAGTGGCACGAATACTTGTGTAGTATGCATGACATTTTTGATTTGCAAAGTTGTTAATGAGAAGATGTATATTTTCTAAAAGAGAGTTGTCTTGATTCAAATGTTTATTATGGCTTTCGCAGGTATTATGTTGAATGTAGGGTTTCGGATTGTCCACGGTACAGGGGAGACTCCGTCCGTGTGTCGAGTCCGGGCTTGGCCTTTTACGGGGTTGGGTCGGGGCGTGACATCTTTAGGTGGTATCAAAGCATGATAGTATTGCATGAGCCGGGATATGTTTCTCGGTCTGTGGGGTAAAGGTCTAAAATGCTAAAGTGTTAATGTATGATTGTTAAGTGAAAAGAAAATGTTATAGCATGACTATGTGAACTTGAGTGCTTATGTGTTCAAGTGAAATGGTTGGCATGTCAATCTTGTGTTATGTGATTTGTGTGATAGGATATTTGATTGTTATTGACTTAAGTGTTATCTAATCTATGTGCTATATTTATGTCTATAAACTGCTTTTATATGCTGCCAGCTATTGTGAGTTGTTACTATGCCGCCACGTCGTGGTACTCAAGGCCAAGGGGCAGATGAAGAGGCAGCAGAACAGGGTCAGCAACCGTTGCCTGAACAGTTTATGGCTACTATGACCACTGCAGTTGACCAGATTACACAGGTACTGCATGAGTAGAGGCAGGACATGAATAATAATCCCTAGGGAAATCAAGCTAATCCAAGTGGACAGGGGCACAGGGCTGAGAATAACCAGTTAGAGAAATTCCAAAGGCACGAGCCAGGTAAGTCTTTGGAGAGCCGGATGACGAGGCAGCCGAGAGATGGATTAACCGTGTTGAGAAAATTTTAGCTGCTTTGAGGTACTGATGAGGCAAGAATAGATTATGCGGCATTCCTGTTTGAGGGCGACGCAGAACAGTGGTGGAACACTGTCAGGTTGAGGTAGGACTGTGAGGATGTTCCGCATTTGTGGGATGATTTTGTGAGTGAGTTTCAGGACAAGTATATTCCTGAGATGGCTAGGGAAAGGCGGGAGGATGAATTTGTGGCCCTGAAGTAGGGAAATATGACTGTTGCACAGTATGAGGCTAGGTTTGTCAGCCTTTCAAGGTATATGCCTGAGCTGGTACGGCCAGCTAGGAGGATGATTCATAGGTTTGTTCGTGGGCTGACAATGGATATTCTGCTGCATTTGACTGGGCAGACTTACACTACTTTTCCCGAGGCATTCCAAGCAGCCTCGAAGTTTGAGAAATAGAAGGCTAAGATGATAGCTAAGAGTAGTCAGCCGAGTAAGAAACAGTACTTGGGCCAAAGCAGCCAGAGTCAGCCAAGGCAGTATCAGACTTCTGCGCAGGTTCCTCAGCAACGTCCGTATCAGCCTCAATATCAGATTCAGGGGAGGCCAGCTGTGACTAGACCCTAGCAGGGAGGTACAGTTCCTACTACTGCCAGAGCCCCACACCTACGGGAAACACTGTTGTAAGACAAAATCAGCAATGTAACTTTTGTAATCGATCGGGGCACATTGAGGCTAATTGTTGGAGGAAGAGTGGTAAGTGCACTGGTTGTGGGAGTGATGACCATAGGGTGAAAGATTGCCCTAAGTATAAGAATGTTCAGGGTCGTACTGGAGGCCAAGGTGTGTAGAATAGGGCTGCAGGTACAGGTCCAGCACAGAAGGTACAGGCTAGGGTCTTTGCACTGGATGCGGAGGAGCTACCCGATACTACAACTATAGTGGAAAGTACCTTTCTTCTCAATACTCAGCCAGTTAAAGTTTTGATTAATCCCGGAGCTACACATTCGTTTATAACTCCTGCATGTGAACGATCTGTGAATGTTTGCATTGATAAACTGCCGCATGAAGTTGAAGTTAGTACGCCTTTGGGTGCGAAATTTGTTACTGAGTCTATTTGCAAATCTTGTGATATATGCATTGAGAACCGTAAATTTTCTGCTGATTTAATTATATTGCCCTTTTGTGACTTTGAAATCAATTTGGGAATGGATTGGTTGGGGAAATACTATGCTCAGTTGGATTGTAGAACAAAGATTGTTTATCTTCAGGTTCCTAACCTACCGGTACTGGAGATTGTTAGGAACTGCAGGGCTGCTCGAATTCCTCTTTTATCATCGATCAAGACTTCTAAGTTGTTGAATAAGGGTTGTGAAGCTTACTTAGCTTATCTGATCAATCAACCTACATATAAGTTGAATTTGAATGAGGTTCCGATTGTTAAAGACTTCCCTGGTGTATTTCCTGAGGAATTACCGGGTTTACCACCGGATAGGGAGATTGAATTTGTGATTAGTCTTATGCCAGGCACTACGCCAATTTCTAGGAGTCCTTATAGAATGGCATCGGCTGAACTTCAGGAATTAAAAATTCAGCTTCAGAACTTGCTTGAGAAAGGGTTTATACAACCTAGTTCTTCGCCGTGGGGTGCGCTTGTGTTGTTTGTGAGAAAGAAAGACGGCACGCTACGGTTATGCATTGATTACAGGGGACTTAATCAAGTCACGATGAAGAACAAATACCCCTTGCCGTTGATTGAAGAATTGTTTGCCTAGTTGTAGGGTGCGAGTGTTTACTCTAAATTTGACTTGAGGCAGGGTTACTATCAACTCAGGACTTGGAGTGACGATATACCTAAGACGGCATTCAAGACTAGATATGGCCACTATGAATTTGTTGTGTTACCGTTTGGATTGACGAATGCACTAGCCGCATTCATGGACTCAATGCAGAGGGTCTTTCGACCTTATCTTGATCAGTTTGTCGGACATTTTAGTGTACTCTAAGAATGAGGCTGAACATGAACAACATTTAAAGATTGTGCTACAGACTTTGCAAGAAAACAATCTTTTTGCTAAATTCAACAAGTGCGAATTCTGGTTGAATCAAATATCTTTTCTAGGTCATATCATTTCAGATCAAGGAATTTTAGTAGACCCAGCTAAGATTGAAGTTGGTTCATCTTGGAAGAGACCTGAAACGGTGTCAGAGATTCGGAGTTTTCTTGGGTTGGCAGGTTACTATCAGAGGTTTGTTAAAGACTTTTCCAAAATTTCTGGACCTTTAAGCCAGTTGACTCGAAAGAAAGTTACTTACAATTGGGATGCTAAATGTGAATCTAGTTTCCAAGAACTGAAGAAGAGACTAACTACAACTCCCATACTAGCTTTACCTGAGGGTACATAAAACTTTGTTGTGTATAGTGATGCAACTAAAGAAGGTTTGGGCTGTGTTTTAATGCAGAGTGGTAAGGTGATTGCCTATGCTTCTAGGAAGTTGAAACCTTATGAAGTTAATTACCCTACACATGATCTTGAGTTAACTGCAGTTGTGTTTGCTTTAAAGAAATGGCGTCATTACTTGTCGGGTGGCAGATTTGAAATTTTTACTGACCACAAGAGTCTCAAATATTTATTTTCACAAAAGGATTTGAATATGAGGCAGCAGAGAAAGCTAGAGCTATTAAGTGGCTACAATTGCTCTATAAACTATGTGCCAGGTAAGGCAAATGTTGTTGCAGATGCTTTGAGCCGAAAGGCTACTGTTGCAAGTTTAATTATCAAGGATTGGGAGACTTTGGAGGAAATTTGTTCATGGAAGCCAGAAGCTACCGAGGTAGGGATTCGATTTGTTAGCTTACAAATTTAGTCGGGATTGCTCGCACAAATCAGAGAGGCTCAGAAGACTGATCCTCACATCTTGAAAATCCAAGAAAAAACAAATGGGAAAGAGTCAGAGTTTAAATTACATGCAGATGGTATCTTTAGATTCAGGGACAGGGTGTGTGTTCCTGGTGATCCGACTTTGAAGAATGAGATTCTGTCTGAGCCACATAATTCAAGATATACGATTCACCCGGGCAGTACTAAAATGTATAGAGATCTGAAACAACACTTCTAGTGGAACAATATGAAGAGGGAGATTGTTGGGTATGTATCCAGATGTTTAACTTGTCAGAGGGTTAAAGTTGAGCATCAGAGGCCAGCCGGGCTTCTGCAACCGTTGTCGATTCCGCAATGGAAATGGGTGCATATAACAATGGACCTTGTGACCGATCTTCCTAGATCTCCGAGAGGATGTGATTCTGTTTGGGTTGTTGTGGACCGATTGACTAAAGTTTCACATTTTATTCCTGTGACCAAACAGGATAGCCTTGATATACTAGCTGAGCTTTATGTTGCTAACATTGTGAGACTTCATGGTGTGCAACAGAGTATAGTGTCAGATAGAGATCCCAGATTTAGATCTCATTTTTGGCATAAGTTGTAAGAGGCCATGGGAACTAAATTGAGCTTCAGTACTGCATACCATCCACAAACTGATGGCCAGTCTGAAAGAACCATCAGGATCTTGGAAGACATGCTTCGAGCATGTGTGTTAGACTTTGGGAAGAATTGGGAGAAGTTTTTGCCTTTAGCGGAGTTCGCCTACAATAATAGTTATCAATCTACTATAGGTATGGCTCCCTATGAGGTATTGTACGGTCATAAATGCAGATCCCCATTGTATTGGGAAAAGGTTGGAGAGATGAGAACAGTTGATCCGACTGTGTTACCTGAGATGATTAAGATGGTGGATAATGTTTACCTTATTCGCCAGCGTATGCTTACAGCTCAGAGTGGTCAGAAGTGTTATGCGGATAAGCACCGTCGGGATCATGAGTTTGATTTGGGAGATTGGGTATTTCTTAAGATTTCCTCGAAAGGGATTGATTCGGCACGGTAAGAGCGGGAAACTTAGTCCCAGGTATGTGGGTCCGTATGAGATCACCGAAAAGGTAGGTCATTTGGCTTATCGGTTAGCTTTACCTCCGAGCTTGTCGAGACTGCACGATGTTTTCCACATATCAATGTTGAGGAAATATCATCCAGATCCTTCACATGTACTTGAACCAGAGCCTTTGCAGATTGAGGAAAAGTTAACTTATGAAGAGAAACCGATTCGAATTGTGGATCAAAAAATTCAGGAGCTTCGCAAGAAGAGTATTCCGTTAGTAAAGGTTCTGTGGAATCATCATGGGTTTGAGGAAGCAACTTGGGAAAGAGAAGACTAGGTTCGGAGTCAGTATCCGGAGTTGTTTGTTGACCAGCTAAGAATTGCGTGGGCGCAATTGTTTTAAGGCGGAGAGGGTGTAATACCCGAGCCCGGAATATGGAATTTTCTTGTTTATTATTATGAAAATTATATTTTCTTAAGTTCTTTGAAATCAAGTTGTTGCTTCTTTATGGTCGCAAAGTGCATTGCATTTCGAGAGCGATAGTTAGAGAGTGTCTTCTAGTCCTCAACAAATAGAGAAAACTAGTATTTAGTGTTTTAATTTTAGTGTTTTAATTGTTGTTAGCTAGAATTAATATTTCATTAGTTATTTTAGCTTTAAAAATGCATAAAATAGGCTAATTTGACCAACTTAAGTTAGTTGACCAAGGCTTGACCATTTTGACCAAGGTTGTCATCTTTTAGTTAGCTTATAACATAGCAAAATAAAATAAAAAACAAGCTGAAAACAGAACAAGGAGCAGGCTGAAACATAGAGAGAAAAAAAAAGATTTTCAACTTTTAAAACTTCTAATCTTCGCGTGAGCTTGTGCGGGGTTGTTACCGAGGCATCCAGCGTGGTTTTCCTAGCGACTAGGAGTGTCGAAGGTGAAGGAAGCACGTTATTTGCATATTTGAATATCATGTATGTCAACTTTATGACTTTTGGGTTTTATCCGTAGTTTGTTGTTTTAATCATTTTGATGCTTAAAGAACATTCCTTGACAATTGTAGAACATGTATTTATAGCTTTTTAATATTTTATGCAGTTGAATATTGAGATTGTAATTTAAATTGTTAGTTGAATAGTGAATTATGAATAGTAAACCCTCGAAACGTAGAAGTTGCTCCGTTATGCATTTTGTTGATGTGAAAAGATGCTAGATATGCCAGAAAGCCTAAATGCATGATTTGTTTGGATTGTGTAATGGAAAAACGAGAAAAATGCATTGGTGAAAGTCGGGGTCGTTTAGGTCGAGTTTAGCGTTTTCTCGTTTTGAGTGATGGCATTGTCTCGGGAGGCCATGGAAGCACTTTTGGTGTGGTTATGGCGTTCGTTGGGTGTTTGGTTAGGGTAGTTGTAGTTCAAATGAGCAAGGGAGAAAATCGGGGCTTTGAGTGAATTCTAGGGTAAAGTAGGGTTTCGGGGTCTTTAGACGTGCCTTATGGTAACCTAGGAGATTTGGTGAAGTCAGTTTCCAGAACTCGTGGCTCGTTTGGAAATAGTAGCATTTTGATAGTTGGGGTCGATTTCTGATTTTGCTTGTTATCTTAATGTTATGCCTATAGAATGTTTAATATTGCTTGATATGCTTGTTAGAGTTGATTTTGATTGAAATGCTGATCAACTGTTGCTACTGCGTGCGAGAGTAACCTACTTTGTTATTCTCGCACGTGTGGCTCTATTGCTTGATTGCTCGATTGTTGCATTGTATATTGTATTGCATTCATAGAGTCAGAGGCGGTGTGATGGGCCTCTTTGGGTAGCCTCGGGTTGCCAGTGTTGGTTGCCCTAGCTCCGTGTCCTATTCCCTTTCTCGCTTGGGTTGCCTCCCAGGGAGATTTGGGTCGTAGAATTGATGGATACTTCCGGGGTATTCCAAACTGAAGTTATAAGGTGGTTTGGGCCGGCGTGTCGTCATCGAATTCGTGATTGAAAGTTGCTCGTGGAAAGTGAATCGTATCCTTGGATTGAGTGTTTATAGTTTTAATGCTTGTCTTGTTTTATTGTTGGCTTTGTTTGTATCTCATTATGATAATTGAATGAATTGCTTGGCTATTTGCATTGTATTCTCCTCTCATCTCCATCCTTGAGACCAATAACCCTCGCTG
Source organism: Ehretia macrophylla (assembly GCA_037974665.1). NCBI lineage: Eukaryota > Viridiplantae > Streptophyta > Magnoliopsida > Boraginales > Ehretiaceae > Ehretia > Ehretia macrophylla. Next base: position 47,516,278 of record CM075765.1, on the reverse strand, counting down.
AGCAATAGTTTTTGCTCATTCCTTTCTATACCATATTTTACAGGAGTAGTTGAAGCGGACCCTATTAAGGTAATTGAGGAGGAGGAACAAGTGGAGGTGTTTCCTTGATAGCACTTCTTTGGTTAGCTGGTGGTTGGTTGCCAGACTTTTATGCGAGCCATGCTTGATGTATTTAATGCTTGGTCGTCGCTTTATTTTGAGGCTTGTAGCCTTGTATGTAGTTCTATTTTGAGGCCTTTTATGGTCTTTTGTTGTAAAGGTTTAAAGATTGTAAAGTTGTAAAGTTATACTTTTATGACTAGTAAAGAATTGCATATTAATGGTTTAATTGTTTAGTGGCACGAATACTTGTGTAGTATGCATGACATTTTTGGTTTGCAAAGTCGTTAATTAGAAGATGTATATTTTCTAAAAGAGAGTTGTCTTGATTCAAATGTTTATTAAGGCTTTCGCAAGTATTATGTTGAATGTATGGTTTCGGATCGTCCACTGTACAAGGGAGACTCCGTCCGTTTGTCAGGTCTGGGCTTGGCCTTTTACGTGGTCGGGTCGGGGCGTGACATCAAACCCAACACAAACCTACGAGTCTTGTGCTCCTCGTCAGCCACAAACTCCGGTGCATACCGGGGCAACCTAGTAAAAGTAGCCTCATTTAGTGCCACTGAAGCATCTCCCTGAACTAAGGACATAAACTCAGCCTCTCTCCTCTCCCATGCAATCCTCAGGACATACTTCACCTAGAATGCCCTCAGAAAGGTATCCCAAACATACGTAATACCCTGGGTCTCCCAACTAGATTTCACCGTGCGCCACCACTCCTCTGCCTCATCATCAAACAAATAAACGACAAAGGTGACCTTTCTTTCATCAGTATAATCCATAGGGTCAAATATTTTCTCCACTTTACTAATCCATGCCTCGGATTTCCGATCATCCGGTTCCCCCTGAAACCTCGGTGGATAGTACCCTAAGAACTCCTTCAATGTACTAGGCCCGTGGTATCCACCCTGTACGTTCAGTAACTGTGCCTGCAAAGTCTGAGCTTGGGCAACCTGTGATAACCCGAACCCGGCATGCATTTAACTGCATTTAATTAAATGTTTAATTAGTTAAATCAACCAATTTGCACTATTTTAATATTTCTCTTGGAAGCATTTAGTAATTGTATATTGAATATTTAAAAAATTATTATCTATTTCTATTAATTATAGTAATTGAATTTATTCTCTTGTATTTAATTAAGTGCCATCTTAAATGTTAATATTTAATTGCACTTGATTACATGTTTATATTTACTTGCTCATTCGTATTGTGGCATTAACTTCATAATTCTTTAAAATATCCTAGGAATAGTTAAATTAATTATTTTTAAATGAATATTAATTATTTTGATTATTTTAATAATCGGTTTTAATTGTTTGCATTAAAATCACTCGATTTTCAAATAAATGGGAAAAGTAACTCCGTGCCGGAGTGAATTTTAAACTATTCTACTACTTTACTTTCAAAAAAATTAAAGTTTTATATTATTGCTCATCACTTTATTAGCGATCGTTTATTGACCGTTCGATCGTAGCATTTCGAAAATAAAAGTTAGAAGAATATTTCTCAGATTTTGTAAATAATGTTTCTAGTTTAAATTTGCTAGTTTAGTCGGTTTTCATTAAAATTGCATTGCTCTAACTTGAATTGGATTAATTGGCATCAAAACAAGCTTATTTGACCAATTTTAACTTAAGCTTGACCTTACAAAAGACCAAAATGCCCTTTGTCACCTTTTAAATAATAAAACAAGGCTAAAATCAAAAAAAACAAATCTCAAAATGCCCAAATTGTGCTTCTCATGGCCAAATGCAACAAGGAGGAAAAGAAATGATTTTTGCTTGCATTTTCTTCTACAATTGTGCGTGTAATTACTCGGGGGTCGTGGCTCGGGTCCTTGCGGATCTTGGTCTTCAATCTCTGTAAGGGTTTTCACGCTTTTGTGCATATTATATGAAATTTCATTTTTGATTCAAATTTTTAGATTTGATATTTAATGTGTTATAATGCTTGAAATTGATTGGAAATGCTTCTTTAAGGTTCGTAGAGCATTGCTTGATAGTTATTTAACAATTTTTACGGTTTAAACTGCGTATTTGAAATTGGGGAAGAGTAATGAATAGTGAATTATGAATAGTAAATCCTAGAATTTCGTATTTTGATCCGAATTGCGATTGCTTGATTTAGATAGGTGCCATTAGTGATAGAAAGATAAAATGTGAAATAAAAACGGATCAGCCTTTGATAAAATTAGAAATTAGACAAAGAAATGTAAAGGGGCCATTTGACCAAAAGTTGACCGTGCTCGAATTGAGTTAGGGGTTTTGCAATTGAGGGCATGGAAGCACTTTTGGCGCTGTTGTGGCATTGATTGAGTGACCGGTTAGCATAGTTGTAGTTCAAATGCAGTAGGTGGACTTTTGGGCTTCGGGTGAGAAAGTGAAGTTTAGTGACATAGAAACGTACTTTGTAGTTCCTGAGTGAATGTAGTGAAATCGGTTTCCTAATCCTGTAGCTCATTTGCTCGTAATTGCCTTTGGAAGTTAGGGATTGAATAGTGATATTTGTCATTTTCGTGTTTGAACAGCTGTTACTTGTTTAATTGGTGTTATTGTTGCTATTAAAGATAGTTATGCTTTAAAAGTTAATTGAATGCTAGAATTGATTGTAAATGCTTGATATCTCGTTTATCGCCTTTAATTTGTATTGTTGTGCTATCGCTCGTTTATCGCCTTGTGTCGTGTTTTGCATTGCATAGTGTCTGGCGCGTGAGTGATGGGCCTCTCTGGGTAGTCTCGGGCTGCCAGTGTTGGTTGCTCTAGCTCCGTGTCCTATTCCCATTCTTGCTTGGGTTGCCTCCCAGGGAGATTTGGGTCGTAGAATTGATGGATACTTTCGGGGTATTCCAAACTAGAGTTATAAGGTGGTCGCACGCTTATTGTCATCGTTGTCAACATCAAGCTCGAGATTGATGTATTGCTCGTGAAATGGAACATTGCTTGTATGAGTGAACCATAGCCTTCAGAGTGTGGTATAGCTTTGAATGGTTGTGTTAATGCTTTCTTAATTGTTTATTGTATTGTCGTTTACATTGAATGTTTTTTTATTGGTTAAATTGCTTAACTGTACATATTTGCATTGCACGATCTTCTTTCTCTCTACCTCGATATCTGTCTCGCCTCACTGAGTATACGTGTTGAGTGTACTCACTCCTCACCACCACATTTCAGGAAATGTCATGTTAGCTGGAAAGTTCGTGATTTCATAAAAGTTCATGCTTGAAGAGTTGTCTTGCGTGCCTATGTGGCTTGAGTTGTCGAAGTTGTAAAGATGTATGCTTTCATGTATTGTATGTATTTAATGTCAAAACGAATGTAATTTAAGTTTCATTAGATTGTTGAAGTAGTTTGATAAGTTAGATTATGTATCTAGTTAGTATAACTTAACTTTAATGCATATTTGTAATGTCCAAAGGAAAAGAGTTAGAATGGTATGATAGTCTATTTTATGCAATAAGTTAGAATGGTTTAATTGTAAAGCATGAATGTACTTGTAAAAGATGTGAATAGGTAGGTTAGTCTGTAAACTGGAAATGTATATTTTCTTGTGATTGCTTGTTGAGAACAAGGCTCGGATGGCCTTGAGGTGGTTGAATGTTTGGACATGGTATTGGTCCACTTATATGCTGTCGCAGGTTTGCTTTTTGCCTAGAAACAAGGGAGACTCCGTCCATTTTCCCTTAAAATTATGCCCGGGTTTGGAGTTGGGTTGTGATTAGATTGATTGATAGAACTCCCGGTCTCGAGAGGGATTGGGGTGCTACAGGTGGTATCAGAGCTTGTCTAGCTCATAAGCCGGGACAGGGTCCTCGGTCTGGTGGGTAGTGATCCTTGAATGTGTGCTTGTTAAGCGTGTCTTGAAAGTGTATGCTTGTATGTGAGATGGTGTGTCTTGACCTGAATATGTGTTCCTCTGTGATATAGTTATATGTTATGTGTTAATTGTGTGCTAAGTGAAGTGAAGTGTCTAGTTGTGCATTGAATTGACCTATTTAATTGGCATCGTGAATCGAATCGACCTCGTGAATTGTTATTTGCTTGAAGTGTTGCTTGCAATGTGTGTATTGAAATGTCTTGAATTGGTTATGCCGTGATTTGAATTGATTATGTTGTGCTTGACTTGAATGTCGTGCTTGAGTGACTTTGCTGAATAAGCTCTTTTGTAAACTTGTTTGCATAATAGTTTAAGGCATGTGTATAAATGTGATATCTTGGCATTCATAGATGTCCCATGGAAATGGTAAGTAAGTCCTCTTTCTCCCCTGAAGAAAGTGGTTCACGGCTGGCCTTTCAAGGTGTATGGATTGGCAGGAAATGAATGGCATTTTATTTGGGAGTTGGTGTTTGTCTTTGGAGCTCAGTTATTGGCATACTTCTAAGATTCTTCCTTGTGGTTGGCAATCATACAAAAGTAGCTTTCTTTTAGGGTTCTATTTGGTTGTTGTCATGCCCCGACCCGACCCCGCAAAAGGCCAAGCCCGGACCCGACACACGGACGAAGTCTCCTCTGTACCGCGGACGATCCGAAAACCCTAAAATCAACATAATACTTGCGAAGGCATAAAAACAATTAAAACAAGCCGAATTTCTTTTAAAAACATACATCATCTTATTAACCAACTTTCTAAACCAAAATTCCATGCATACTACACAAGTATTTATGCCACTAAACAGTTAGCTATTAGCATGCATTACTTTACTAGTCATAAGAGTATACTTTTACAGCTTTACATTCTTTCAACTTATACAACATAAGACCATAGAGGCCTTAAACTAGGAAATACATATAAGGCTACAAGCCACAAAATAAAGCGTCATCCAAGCAATATACATATCAAGCAAGGCTCGCACAAAATCTGGTAACCAACCACCAGCAAAGCAAAGAAGTGCTATCACGGAAATACCTTTACCTGCTCCTCCTCCTTTATTATCTCAATAGGGTCTGCTTCAACTACTCCTGTAAAAATATAGTATAGAGAGGAATGAGCAAAAACTATTGCTCAGCGAGGGCAATTGGTCTCAACGACGGAGATGAGAGGAGTATGCAATGCAATTAGTCAAGCAATTCATACAAATATCATATAGAGATACAATAAGCCATCAATAAAGCAAGGCAAGTATTTAAAACTGTAAACACTCATTCAAAGGATACGATACTCTTTTCACGAGCAACTTTCAAACACGAATTCGATGATGACGCGCCGGCCCAAACCACCTTATAACACCAGTTTGGAATACCCCGGAAGTATCCATCAATCTACGACCCAAATCTCCCTGGGAGGCAACCCAAGCGAGAAGAGGGAATAGCAATGGAGCTAGAGCAACCAACACTGGCAACCCGAGGCTACCCAGAGAGGCCCATTACTCACGTGCGGGATACTATGCAATGCAAGACTCGATACAAGGCGATAAACAAGCAATAAAGCCACACGTGAGAGAATAACAAAGTAGGTTACTCTCGCACGCAATAGCAACAGTTGATAAGCTTTTCAATCAGAATCAACACAAACAAGTATGTCAATCAACCACAAGCATTCTATAGGTATAACATCAAGAAAACACACAAAGTCACAAATCGGCCCCAACTATCAAAACACTATCATTTCCAAACGAGCCACGAGTTCTGGAAACCGACTTTGCCAATCCTCCTAGGTCACCTTAAGGCACGTCTAAAGACCCCGAAACCCTACTTAACCCTAGAATTCACGCAAAGCCCCGATTTCCCCATTTGCTCGTTTGAACTACAACTATACCAACCAAACACCCAACCAACGCCATAATCGCACCAAAAGTGCTTCCATGGCCTCCCGAAACAATGCCAACACGCAAAACGAGAAAATGCCAAACTCGACCTAAACGACCCCGACTTTCACCAAGGCATAATTCCCATTTTTTTCCATTACGCAACCCAAACAAACCATGCATTTAGGCATTCTAGCACACCTAGCATATTTCTACATCAACAGACAGCATAACAGAGCAACTTCATCATTTCAAGGATTTACTATTCACAAAACACTATTCAACAACCAATTTAAATTGCAATCTCAACATTTAACCGCAGAAAATGTTAAAAAGCTATAAATACACGTTCTACAATTGCCAAGGAACATTCTAGAAGCATCAAAATGCTTTAAACAACAATCTACTGATAAATTCTAAAAATCACAAAGTTAACATACATAACGTTTAAATGCGCAAATAATGTGCTTCCCTCACATTAGGCACTCCTAGTCGCTAGGAAAACAACGCTGGACACCTCGGAAACCACCCCGCACTAGCTCACACGAAGATTTGAAGATTTGAAAGGTTGAATTTTTTTTCTTTTTCCTTCTTGGTTCGGCCTGCTCAAGGTCTGATTTTGCTTTGTTTTTTTTTTATTTTGTTATGTTATAAGCCTATTAAGTGACAAGCTTGGTCAAAGGGTCAAAGCCCTTGGTCAAATAACTTAAAATTAGGTCAAATGGCCTTATTTTGTGCATTTTAAAGCCATCTTAACTAAGGAAAAAATTATTATAGCTAACAACAATTAAAATATAAAATTTAAGTCATCTAAATACTATTTCACTATTTGTTGAGGACTAGAGACCGTTCTCTAGCTATCGCTCCGTAAATGCAATGCACGTTGCGACAGCAAGGAAGTAACAATTAATTCTCAAAGAATTTAAGGAAATATAATTTCCAGAATAATAAACAAGAAATTTTCACATTCTGGGCTCGTGTATTACACCCTCTCCCCCTTAAAACAATTGCGCCCACGCAATTCTTACCTGGTCAACAAACAACTGCGGATACTGATTTCGAACTTGGTGCTCTCTTTCCCAAGTTGCTTCCTCAAACCCATGATGATTCCACAGAACCTTTACTAACGGAATACTCATTCTACGAAGTTCCTGAATTTTTCGATCCACAATTCAAATCGGTTTCTCTTCATAAGACAACTTCTCCTCAATCTGTAAAGGCTCTGGTTCAAGTACATGTGAAGGATCTGGATGGTATTTCTTTAACATAGACACATGGAACACATCGTGCAGTCTCGACAAGCTCGGAGGCAAAGCTAACAGATAAGCCAAAGGACCTACATTTTCGGTGATCTCATACGGACCCACATACCTGGGACTAAGTTTCCCGCTCTTACCGTGCCGAATCAATCCCTTTCGAGGTAAAATCTTGAGAAATACCCAATCTCCCAAATCAAACTCAAGATCCCGACGGTGCTTATCCGCATAACTCTTCTGACGACTCTGAGCAGTAAGCATACGCTAGCGAATAAGGTGAACATTATCTACCATCTTAATCATCTCAGGTAACACAGTCGGATCAACTGTTCTCATCTCTCCAACCTCTTCCCAATACAATGGGGATCTGTATTTACGACCGTACAATGCCTCGTAGGGAGCCATACCTATAGTAGATTGATAACTATTATTGTAGGCGAACTCCGCTAAAGGCAAAAACTTCTCCCAATTCTTCCCAAAGTCTAGCACACATGCCCGAAGCATGTCTTCCAAGATCCTGATAGTTCTCTCAGACTGGCCATCAGTTTGTGGATGATATGCAGTACTGAAGCTTAACTTAGTTCCCATGGCCTCTTGCAACTTCTGGCAAAAATGAGATCTGAATCTAGGATCCCTATCTGACACTATACTCTGTGGCACACCATGCAATTTCACAATATTAGCAACATAAAGCTCAGCTAGCTTATCAAGGCTATCCTGTTTGTTCACGGGAATAAAATGTGTAACTTTAGTCAAGCGGTCCATAACAACCTAAAAAGAATCACATCCTCTCGGAGATCTAGGAAGATCGGTCACAAGGTCCATTGTTATATGTACCCACTTCCATTGCGGAATCGACAACGACTGTAGAAGCCCGGCTGGCCTCTGTTGCTCAACTTTAACCCTCTGACAAGTCAAACATTTGGATACATACCCAGTAATCTCCCTCTTCATATTGTTCCACCAGAAGTGTTGTTTCAAGTCTCTATACATTTTAGTACTGCCCGGGTGAATCGTATACCTCAAATTATGTTCCTCGGACAGAATCTTATTCTTCAGAGTCGGATCACCAGGAACACACACCCTGTCCCTGAATCTGAAGATACTATATGCATGTAATTTAAACTCCGACTCTCCCCCTTTTGATTTTTCTTGGATCTTCAAGATGTGAGGATCAGTCTTCTGAGCCTCTCTGATCTGTGCTAGTAACCCTGACTGAATCTGCAAACTAGCAAATCGAATCCTTACCTCAGTAGTCTGTGGTTTCCATGAACAAATTTCTTCCAAAGTTTCGCAATCCTTGATAATTAAGCTTGCAACAGTAGCCTTTCGGCTCAAAGCATCAGCGACAACATTTGTCTTACCTGGCACGTAGTTAATAGAACAGTTGTAACCGCTTAATAGCTCCAGCCATCTCCGCTGCCTCATATTCAGATCCTTATGTGAAAACAAATACTTGAGACTCTTGTGGTTAGTAAAAATTTCAAATCTGCTACCCCACAAGTAGTGACGCCACTTCTTCAAAGCAAACACAACTGCAGCTAACTCAAGATCATGTGTAGGGTAATTGACTTCATAAGGTTTCAACTTCCTAGAAGCATAGGCAATCACCTTACCATTCTGCATTAAAACACAACCCAATCCTTCCTTAGATGCATCACTGTAGACAACGAAGTTCTTTGTTCCATCAGGTAAAGCTAATATAGGAGCTGTAGTTAGTTTCTTCTTCAATTCTTGGAAACTGGATTCACATTTGGCATCCCAGTTGTAAGCAACTTTCTTCCGAGTCAACTGGCTCAAAGGTCCAGAAATTTTGGAAAAGTCCTTAACAAACCTCAGGTAGTAACCTGCCAATCCAAGAAAACTCCGAATCTCTGACACCATCTCAGGTCTCTTCCAAGATGAAACAACTTCAATCTTAGCTGGATCTACTGAAATTCCTTGATCTGAAATGATATGGCCTAGAAAAGATATCTGATTCAACCAGAACTCGCACTTGCTGAATTTAGCAAAAAACTTGTTTTCCTGCAAAGTATGTAGCACAATCCTCAAGCGTTGTTCATGTTCAGCCTCGTTCTTCGAGTACACTAAAATGTCGTCAATAAAGATTACGACAAACTGATCAAGGTAAGGTCGGAAAACTCTCTGCATCAAGTCCATGAATGCGGCTGGTGCATTCGTCAATCCAAACGGTAGCACAACAAATTCATAGTGGCCATATCTAGTCCTGAATGCCGTCTTTGGTATATCGTCACTCCGAATCCTAAGTTGATAGTAACCCTGCCTCAAATCAAATTTGGAGTAAACACTCGTACCCTACAACTGGTCTAACAATTCTTCAATCAATGGCAAGGGGTATTTGTTCTTAACCGTGACTTGATTAAGTCCCCTATAATCAATACATAACCGTAGCGTGCCGTCTTTCTTTCTCACAAACAACACATGCGCACCCCACGGCGAAGAACTAGGTTGTATAAACCCTTTCTCAAGCAAGTTCTGAAGCTAAATTTTTAACTCCTGAAGTTCAGCTGATGCCATTCTATAAGGACTCCTAGAAATTGGCGCAGTGCCTGGCACAAGATCAATCACGAACTCAATCTCCCTATCCGGTGGTAAACCCGGTAATTCCTCGGGAAATACACCAGGGAAGTCTCTAACAATCGGAACCTCATTCAAATTCAACTTATCATTAGGTTGATTGATCAAATAAGCTAAGTAAGCTTCACAACCCTTATTCAACAGCTTAGATGTCTTGATCGTTGATAAAAGAGGAATTCGGGCAGCCCTGCAATTCCCAACAATCTCCAGTACCGGTAGGTCAGGAACCTGAAGATAAACAATCTTTGTTCTACAATCCAATTGAGCATAGTACTTCCCCAACTAGTCCATTCCCAAAATGATTTCAAAGTCACGGAATGGCAATATAATTAAATCAGTAGGAAATTTACGGTTCTCAATACATATATCACAAGATTTACAAATAGACTCAGTAACAAATTTTGCACCCAAAGGTATACTAACTTCAACTTCATGCGACAATTTATCAATGCAAACATTCACAGATCGTGCACATGTAGGAGTTATAAATGAATGTGTAGCTCCGGGATCAATCAAAACTTTAACTGGCTGAGTATTGAGAAGAAAGGTACCTTCCACTACAGTTGTAGTATCGGGTAGCTCTTCTGCATCCAGTGCAAAGACCCTAGCCTGAACCTCTATGCTGGACGTGCACCTGCAGCCCTATTCTGAACACCCTAGCCTCCAGTACGGCCCTGAACATTGTTATACTTAGGGAAATCTCTCACCCTATTGTCATCGCTACCACAACCCGCGCATTTACCACTTTTTTTCCAACAATTAGCCTCAATATGCCCCGATCGATTACAATAGTATCACTGCTGATTTTGCCTTACAACAGTGTTTCTTGTAGGTGCTGGTGCTCTAGCGGTAGTAGGAACTGCACCTCCCTGCTGGGGTCTAGTCACAGCTAGCCTAGCCTAAATCTGCTGCTGTGGCTGATACGGACGTTGCTGAGGAACCTGTGCAGAAGTCTGATACTGCCTCGGCTGACTCTGGCTGCTCTGGCCCAAATACTGTTTCTTACTCGGCTGACTACTCTCAGCTAACATCTCAGCCTTCCATTTCTCAAATTTCGAGGCTGCCTGAAATGCCTCGGGAAAAGTAGTGTAGGTCTGCCCAGTCAAATGCAACTGAATGTCCATTATCAGCCCACGGACAAACCTATGAATCATCCTCCTAGCCGGCCGTACCAACTCGGGCATATACCTAGACAGGCTAACAAACCTAGCCTCATACTGTGCAACAGTCATGTTTCCCTGCTTCAGGGCCACAAACTGGTCCTCCCTCCTTTCCATAGCCATCTCGGGAATATACTTGTCCCAAAACTCACTCACAAAATCATCCCACAAATGCGGTACATCCTCACAGTCCCACCTCAATCTCACAGTATTCCACCACTGCTCTGCGCGCCCTCAAATAAGAATGACGCATAATCTATTCTTGCCTCATCAGTGTACCTCAAAGCGGTAAAAATTTTCTCAACACGATTAATCCATCTCTCGGTTGCCTCATCATCCGGCTCTCTGAAGAACTTTCCCGGCTCGTGCCTCAAGAATTTCTTTAACTGGTTATTCTCAACTCTATACCCCTGTCCACCAGGATTAGCTTGATTCCCTTGGGGATTATTATTCCTGTCCTGCCTCTGCTCATGCAGTACCTGGGTAATCCGGTCAACTGCTGTAGTCATAGTAGCCATAAACTGCTCAGGCAACGGTTGCTGACCTTGTTCTGTTGCCTCTTCATCTGACCCTATACCTTGAGTACCACGACGTGGCGGCATAGTAGCAATTCACAATAGCTGGCAACATATAAAAGCAGTTTATAGACAGAAATATAGCACATAAGATTAGATAACACTCAAGTCAATAACAATCAAACATTCTAACACACAATTCACATAACACACGATTGACATGCCAAACTAATTCACTTAAACGCATAAGCACTCTAAGTTCACAAAGTCATGCTATAACACTTTCTTTCTACTTAACAATCATACAATAACATTCTAGTATTTTGGACCTTTACCCCACAAACCAAGAAACATATCCCGGCTCATGCAAGACTATCATGCTCTGATACCACCTAAATATGTCACGCCCTGACCCGACCCCGCAAAAGGCCAATCCCGGACCCAACACACGGTCGGAGTCTCCTCTGTACCGCGGACGATCCAAAAACCCTAAAATCAACATAATACTTGCGAAAGCCATAAAAACAATTAAAACAAGCCGACTTTCTTTTAAAAACATACATCCTCTTATTAACCAACTTTCCAAACCAAAATTCCATGCATACTACACAAGTATTTATGCTACTAAACAGTTAGCTATTAGCATGCATTACTTTACTAGTCATAAGAGTATACTTTTACAGCTTTACATTCTTTCAACTTATACAACATAACACCATAGAGGCCTTAAACTAGGAAATACATACAAGGCTACCAGCCTCAAAATAAATCATCATCCAAGAAATATACATATCAAGCAAGGCTCGCACAAAATCTGGTAACCAACCACCAGCAAAGCAAAGAAGTGCTATCACGGAAACACCTCCACCTGCTCCTCCTCCTCTATTACCTCAATAGGGTCTGCTTCAACAACTCTTGTAAAAATATAGTATAGAGAGGAATGAGCAAAAACTATTGCTCAGCGAGGGCAATTGGTCTCAAGGACGGAGATGAGAGGAGTATGCAATGCAATTAGCCAAGCAATTCATACAAATATCATATAGAGATACAATAAGCCATCAATAAAGCAAGGCAAGTATTTAAAACTATAAACACTCATTCAAAGGATACGATACTCTTTTCACGAGCAACTTTCAAACACGAATTCGATGACGACGCGCCGGCCTAAACCACCTTATAACACCATAAGTGGTATCAGAGCGCATGTTAGTTGTCAGCCGGGGTATTCTCAGAATGTGGGTAATGGTCTTAGCATGAAAGTATGTATGAATTGAAAGAAAAGTGAACTATGTATTAATATGATTAAATGATTTAGTGATTAAGTGGTTATGTGATTATGTGATCAATTTGTTTATGTGTTTTATATGAGTTTGTTGCTTCTGTGCTAATAGTTGTTTATAACCTGTTTACGTGCTATAACCTGTGCTAACTCTTTGATTAGTAGAATGGCCGGTAGACCAAGGACCAGAGGTAGGCCCGAGGTAGTAGATGAGACTCTTGGTAATGCGGCACCGGGCTGTGATATGGGTGATGATCGTTTGGGGGTTGCTATGGATAAGATTGCTGAGTTAGTGGCCAGACAGGCCCAGTTGATAGCAGGGCAGGCTGCCCAGACTCAGGCTTGGTAGGCTCAATTATTTAATGTGCAGGGTGGAAATCATGGGCCCGGTACCCTAAAAGAGTTCTTGGGGTATCATCCACCTAGATTTCAGGGGGAACCCGATGATCGGAAGGCTGTAGCGTGGATTAATAAGGTGGAGAAGATTTATGATCCTCTTGATTACATTGATGAGCGGAAGGTTACCTTTGCCGTATATTTGTTCGATGATGAGGCAGAGGAATTGTGGCACACAGTGAGAGCTAGCTGGGAGACTAGGGGTGTTCCTTATGCCTGGGATACCTTCTTGAGAGCTTTTCAGGAGAAGTATGTCCCGAGGATTGCACGGGAGAGGAGAGAGGCTGAGTTTTTGTCTCTGATTCATGGGGATGCCTCAGTGGCTCAATATAAGGCCACATTTACCCGATTGTCCCGGTATGCACCGGAGTATGTGGCTGATGAAGAGCGGAGGACTCGTAGATTAATGTTGGGGTTGAGGCCCGAGATTCAGGATGCGATGGCTCTGAATCGATATGATATATTCACTGAGGCCTTTGATGCAGCTTCTAGGTTAGAAAATAGAAAGGGGGATCAGCTTGTGTCTAGTCAGCCCAGTAAGAGGCCTTTTCAGCCGCAGTTTTAGCAGGGTATGTATAGGCCTCCCGTACAGCAGGTTGTGTACAGGCCACTAGCTCAGCAGGGTTCTTTTAGGCCATAGGGGCAGCAGAGTTATTATCGGCCTCAGTTTTAGCAGGGGTGATATCAGGTCCAGTCCCAGTTTAGGCCAGCCCAGTCTTAGGGTCAGTACAGGCCAAGTTTGGTAAGGCCTCAACAGCAGGCTGGTTCAGCTGTTTCTTCAGCTTCTGGTTCTTCCAGGGGCAGTGTTAGTGCATCATCACCGTAGTGTACACACTGCAAGAGCACGGGGCATGTGGAGGCCGATTGCAGAGTGAAGGCAGTGACATGTTTAGGATGCGGCAGCAATCAGCACAGGGCAAGGGATTGCCCTAGATATTCGAGGACTGAGGGTCGGGCAGCGACTCAGGGTTATCAGGGTAGACCTACAGGCAGTGCACCTCAGCAGCAACGGGTCCAGGCTCGGGCCTACGCAGTTGACTTGGAGGAGATGCCTGAGGAGACTGCAGTTGTGGAAGGTAACTTCCTTATACTTGATCAACTTGTTAAAGTGTTGATTGATTCTGGTGCTACGCACTCTTTCATTACTCCTGCTTGTGTGCAACGTGTTAATTTGTAACCTGAAAGATTGCCTTATGTGGTTGAGATTAGTACCTCTTTGACTTATAAGTATGTTACTGGCTTAGCATGTAAGGATTGTATAATACATGTTAAGGGGCATAATTTTCCTTCGGACCTTCTCTTATTTCCTATCCGGGGGTATGATGTTATCTTGGATATGGATTGGCTTTCTAAGTATGATGCCCAGTTAAACTGTAGAACCATGGTAGTACGGTTTCGATTGCTAGATCAGCTAGTAGTAGAGGTAGTAGGGAACCGGGGTGCTAAGACGAGTTTTGTTATCTCAGCAACTAAAGCTGTTAAGTTGGTGAGTAAGGGGTGTTCGGGTTATCTAGCTTATTTGATCAACAAGCCATCTGATAAGTTACAGCTGGAGGAAGTCCCTATTATTCAGAAATATCCTAATGTATTTCCCGAGGAGTTCCCAGGGTTATCGCCAAAGAGATGTAGAGTTTGTGATTAATCTTGTTCCCGGTACTCAACCTATTTCTAAATCAGCGTACCGGATGGCACCAGCTGAGTTGAAGGAGTTGAAAACTCAGTTGCAGGTGTAATACCCGAGCCCGACCATGCATTTACAAGTATTTATCTATATTTATTTCTTTCGTTATTTTTGAAAAATGTGCCTTTGTGATTATTTGCCTCCAATTAATCTATAGTTAATTGTTTTACTAATTAAAAATCAATTGGTATTACGATTAATAGTAACCTCTTAGGTAATCTGATAGCATGAATTAAAGATTAAGCTTAAGAAATAGTAATGTGTTGATAAGGATTAGGTGATATAGCTTATAATTCTGAAAATATAAATAAATAAGATGTTATCTAAGTAGTTAATAAATTTGTTGTCCGATTAATCTACCAAGTAAAGTAGATAAATAATTAGTATAATATTATTTACTTAAACAAATTATAAGGTCTTTAACATATAATAGGGAAATACTCAGTGAATAAAATGGTAGTAGGTATAATAGTTCGGGATTACAAAGATAATAGCAATTTTAACCTAAGAAATATTTATTAGATAACAAACATAGAGGAACTAGAATATATATATTCCTGGACATAGTTAAAAACTTAGTCGATCATGACATACGGACTAGGATCATATGGAAGTGTCACATGTGTTAGGGAATTGGATATACGATTATGTTGACAGAGACAATAGTTGGGAAGATTAGGAATTATAAGGTAATTGTTAGATAATCTTAACTTTTGAAACAAAATTTATAACTACTTAATTATCTAGTATCATCATTAGCAACATTGTCTTATTCACTGTTTCACCACGAGCTCTAAAACCATGCCACGCTAGAGCACCTAATTAAGATGAGTATACTATCTTACCATTTAGAATAATATAGCCTAACAGCATGTGTTATTCGACCAAAATGTCAACCAATGTATCAGCATAGCTATTTGCCAAGACCTTGACCTCTACCGTCCTAAAAATCTTAGCCAATCATCACCGAAGCTGTTAAGTTGCCACATTTCATTAGCAAAGCTGAATCATTACCTAAGCTTGCATAAATAGACCAGGTAGCAGCGTGATTTTGTTTCACCATCGAGTAGTCATCACCTAAATTGTTCTAAGGCAGCCACCTGGTTAGTAAGTCAGCACTTCAAATTAACTCCAGCAATCTCCACGAGATGCCACCTCCTGCTTATCATCCTTCTATCTTCATCATCACTTTCACCGCCCACCTTTATGAAACAATCAACGACTAACGTGCCAAGCTACCATTTAACTTGCAAGGTGCTGTCTTCACGGGAGACTGCCAAGATGCGAACTAGGCTCCTTTACACCACCTCAAGCTGCTGCATTTCCAACACCTCCTACTTCTATCTTCACCAATAGAAACTAAGAAGTAAACTCTATATAAAGCCTTGCAGTTTCGGCAAGTAAAACGCACCACCCAAGCTGAACACCATAGCTTCGTCTATCGTCACTTTTTCGCCTAGCTTTCTCAATCTGCCTCCCCATATCATTTTCACCATTGCCGCCACCACCTTCAAGGGCTGTTAAGCTTCAGTTTGTAAAACACACCAAACATTTCAGATTACACAAGCTAAGAACATTACGTAGTGAAAGCCATAGTCATATCAGCTCACTGCCCTAGCCAAACTATCACCATTAATTCACTACCCTCACTATCGGCCAATACAAAAGAAAGGGAAATAAGTCTAAAGGAGCAAAAAGCCTAGGAACCGAAGTGAGAAAAGAAATAGAGAAAATAATACATCCACTCGTCACCCTTTATTCCATTCTTTATCTACACACCATCGACGTCTAAGCATAAAAGAAACAAGACTCACCTAGCATCTTCTTCATAGCCAATGGCAACATTAAGGGAAAGGGATGGAAGTAGAAACTAGACGAGAGGGAAACAGGAAATGAGAATGGAGTTTCGGTTATCACTGGTTTAATCCTAAGTCCAACTTTGCATGCAACTTGGTGAGGAATTTTTTTTTAAGCAGCATATAGATTTACTTATCTATTTGTTATATGAACATGATTGACTATGAGGAAATTCGCACATGTGTGGTGCGGGTTGCTTTTCTTTTAAATTGCATTTTCGATTGCTTCCACTGTGAAAGATCATATAAGATAAGTATTGCGGCATTGACTTTATATGTGTTAATAATAAGTTACATGAATATAGAATTATAGTTTGACTTCTTACGTTACATGTCTGAGGATCTAGTATATACATAATATATAGTCTAATCCTATTAGAACTTTGACCTTGATATGATAAGTACATGTGCAGGTCTCTTTCTTAAAATACATGTCCGACATCTCTTGTTTAAGTTGTGTTTGATTGATGTTATGTTCAGGTTATATGTGAATTAAAAATAACATGAGTCTGCTTTATGTATATGAATGTTTTACTTTAAGGAACATTATTGACCTTTTTGTCAAACTATTCCTATGATATGTTTACTTTATGTAAGATATTAGAGAAATATATATACAAGGCTACTTTACATGATATTCGTAATGAATCAGACTTAGTAGTCACCTAAGAATCTGAAGAGCTGCTAGTTGAAAATAAAATAGGCTATGAATGTGTTGTGAATTGCATATAAGGGCTAAACAATAAGAGTAAAACTCACTGTCCTAATCATCAGTTTCCTTAATAAAGTACCTTATTAAACTTAGTTTAAATTAGTTTTATACTGCTAACATAACTGTTTTCAAAGATTAAGTTCACTTTAGTGATTCATGAGGTAGTTACTTATTCTACTTAAATATGACTAACAATTTAATACAAGTTCCCTAACATGTTCTTGTTCTAGTTGATATAAGGGTCTACATGATTTTAAAAAAAAAAATTAGATAAAAGTCTTTTTTTTTGTCTACCAGATTTCCAAATTATATATATTTTAACAATGCTCAATTAACTACTATTATTTATCTTACTATTACTACCTATTTGTTAATAACTGGGTTACTATCTACTTTTAACATGTATAAATTGTTATCTTCCTTTACTATTAACTATTGACTAATTATCATTTTTTAGTGGCAACAATGAGTTTATATTTGATATCTTCATGAATATATGCTTGAGAAAAGGTCTAAATAAATGTTTCAAGTAACAACAATGATTTGATATGAATTACAATCTATTGTCTACTTGTATTAATTGATAAAGGGACTTGTTCGGGGACAACCTCTTTTGTTGTTCTCCACCTACATGTTTATCAATTGTTGATAATGCTTGATATCTCGTTTATCTCCTCTATTCTGTATTGTTGTGCTATCTCTCGTTTATCGCCTTGTATCGAGTCTTGCATTGCATAGTGTTAGCGCGTGAGTGATGGGCCTCTCTGGGTAGCCTCGGGTTGCCAGTGTTGGTTGCTCTAGCTCCGTAGCTATTCCCTCTTCTCGCTTGGGTTGCCTCCCAGGGAGATTTGGGTCGTAGATTGATGGATACTTCCGGGGTATTCCAAACTGAAGTTATAAGGTGGTTGCGCGCTTATTGTCATCGTTGTCAACATCAAGCTCGAGATTGATGTATCGCTCGTGAAATGGTATATTGCTCGTATGAGTGAACCATAGCCTTCAGAGTGTGGTATAGCTTTGAATGGTTGTGTTAATGCTTTCTTTAATTGCTTATTGTATTGATTGTTATATTGAATGCTTACTTATCAGTTCTATTGCTTAACTGCCTTATTTGCATTGCACGACTTTCTTTCTATCCACCTCGTTAACTGTCTCGCCCTCACTGAGTATACGTGTTGAGTATACTCACTCCTTGTGACGTCCGAGATTTAGCCATGCATTCAATTGCTGTTGCATCCTTTATTTGCGCACCTCTTTCTATGCCTTATTAGTTGTCTTCTTAAATTACTATTCATTCCATTTTTAAACTGCATTCTATTAGTTAATTAGTATTTTTATTAAATCATATTAATTGTTAAAGTAGTGGGAAAAATGTGCAATTGAGATAGAGGCGATAGGAGAGCTCATTTAGAAAATAATTTTTGTAGTTGAATGAATAGTGTTATGTAACATAACTTAGGGAATGAATTAGCTAGCATTCATTTTACTATCTAGGCTCGTTTTAAGCTAACTAAGCGCATTTAGTGAACCATTTAAGCAAGCAACTTAGCCCCATTTAATATATAACTCACACAACACACACATTAGCTCATAACTTAGCAAAAAAAAAAAAAGAGAGCATGCTGAAAACACTGTAGCAAATCCGAGAATTGCATTGGAGAAGAAATAGAGTTTTTTTGCTCAACAAATCCTCATTCCAAGCCAAGCCAAGCTAGGTGCAAGTGGTTTAGGGTGTCTACTAGCCTCCTAGGAGTACCTACGCGCATTGGTGAGGGATTTCACGGCTTATTTTCGCATTTTAAAATAGTTGCTATTTTCTTGATTTGTTGAAAATGTGTTCAAATGCTATTGTATTGATTATCTATGCTATTATACCTTGTATATGAGTGCTAGAGAACATATTTGAGCCATCGTTTCGCAATTTAAACGGTTAGAATCGTTAGTTTGATTTTTAGGGTGAATAGTGACGTTTTTCTAGGGTTTTGCGTAATTGCTCGAATTAGCTTGATTAAAGGCTTCTAATAGATGTCTTAGGTGCTAGTGAAGGTAATCTAATAGCCCCGTGCACTTGCATTATCCTTAAATCGCTAAAAATGTAAAATAGTCTACTTTAATTTGGGGCTTTCGGGGTTAATGCGAATCTGGGTGAATTTGGGCTTCAATTCTAGTATCCTTAGGCTACCTAGGTGCTATAGAAGCCTTGATATCCTTTCTTTGAAGCACGGACATTGTATGTGTAGTTTAAAGCCATAAGAGGGAATTTGGGGCTTTCGGGGTAATCGCAGCCATTTGAATGAGTTAGAGGGTTGAGAGGGTACCTTGAGGGTTAGTTAGAAGGTTGGAAGAGTTTCCTTTGAAAATAGAATCATTAACCTTGGTTTGGAAGAGAAATAGTTTGAAAAACAAAGGGGTTTAGGTGCAATTTCGGTTGACTCACACTTCTAAACCCATGGCATGACTCCTTAAGTGTTTATATGTGGTTTCAAGTCGATTTGGAGCTTTTGGTATGATTCTATGCTTATTTTGTATATGTTCCTTTGTAAACTACTTATTAGCTTCTATAATTGCTTCTATGCTAATTGCCTCGAGGTCAACCTACTTTGTTGATCCTCATATGTGTTAATGCTTATATTATTGCTATTAACTTGCCATCGTTAAGTGCATTGCATCGTGGTTGCGCAACCATAGTGTCAGGGGCGGATGTGTTGAATATCGGCTGGGCGGCAGAGGGCTTGCCGGTGGATATTCAAACTCCGTACCCTAGTCCCTCATTCGCCTGGTCCGGAGATTGCCAGGGGATGTTGGGTCGTAGGATTATCGGGGTACATCCGGAGTACACCCACTGGAGTGTTTGGGGTTATGCCGGCTTATCGTGATCGTGCTCGTGGTTCATGGATCGTGAATGAAGACCAGTGAAGATTGGTGTATAGGGGATTGTGTGAAATGTATCCTTTTAAATGTGTGGTTACTTATGTTATCATTGCTTCTTAAATTGTCTAAGTGATATTGTTGTATAACTGTATTATCTGTTGCATTGCACGCCCCGGGACTATATCCCTCACTGGGCAACAGTGGTTGCTCATACCTCGCTAACATGTTTCAGGTGGCACAGTTGGTGGAGTTGCCTTAGCTGCTGTGTGATATTTGTCTGAGGTGGATGTGCTTTATGGTTGCTATGTGAAGAATTTGTTGTCCTATGTATAATCTATTTTGGGGCCTTAAAGCTCATGTATGTATTTGAGTAATATGTAAGCTGGAAGTCTGATAATGTAGTAGTAGTGGTAATTCTATGGCTTGTAATAACTTATATTTCTATTTCTAGTTGCTTTGCATGCTTGGGAGTGAATGGCTTAGTGTAGAATGTTTTATCTCTAAGTATGTTTTAATGTTATCCTAGAATGGCATGGTTATTAGACTATATTATAAACAAGTTACTTGCATGCTTGTGTGGTTTTGGAACTGTTGTTTGCTTCAAGGCTCGGATGGCCGTGAATCTTTAAATATTTAGCCATGAAAAGTTTGTTTACCTTGTAGTTACCTTATTTGAGAATTTACAGGTTTTTAGAATGTCCATAGTACAAGGGAAACTCTGTCCGTTTTTCCCCTAAAATTTTGTGACCGGGTTTGGTATTGGGTTGAGAATAGCATGGTTATTAGAGCCTCCGGTCCCGTGAGGGATCGGGGCGTTACACTCCTCACCACCACATTTCAGGAAACGCCTTGTTAGCCGAAAAGTTCGTGGATATGTGATAGTTCGTGCCTGAAGAGTTGTCTTGCGTGCTTTGTGGCTTGAGCTATCAAAGATGTAAATATATATGCTTCCATATGTTGTATGTATTTATTGTTAAAAGAAATGTAAATTTAAAATCTAGCTTAGTGGTTGAGGTGGTTTGATAAGTTAGATAATGTATTTAGTTAATGTAGCTTATCTTCAAATGTATGTTTGTAATGACAAAGAAAAAAGATAGAAAAATTTGATAGTCTAGCTTATACAATAGGATGGTGAAGTTTAATTGCCAAGCATGAATGTATATTTACTTGTGATTTGCATGTTGTGAACCAAGGCTTGGATGGCCTTGAGGTGGTTGAATGTTTGGACATGGTATTGGTCCATTTATATGCTGTCGCAGGTTTGTTGCTTTTGCCTAGAAACAGGGGAGACTCCATCCGTCTTTCCCGAAAATTTTGCCGGGTTTGGTTTGGGTTGTGATTAGATCGATTGATAGAACTCCCGGTCTTGTGAGGGATCGGGGTGTTACAGCAGGAGTTGTTGGAGAAGGGATTCTGTGACACCCCGATCCCTCTCGAGACCGGGAGTTCTAACAATCAATCTATTCACAACCCAAACCAAAACTCGGGCATAATTTTCAGGGAAAACGGACGGAGTCTCCCCTGTTTCAAGGCGAGATGTAAAACCTGCAACAGCATATAAGTGGACCAATACCATGTCCAAACATTCAACCACCTCAAGGCCATTCGAGCCTTGGTTCACAACAAGCAAAACACAAGTAAATATACATTCAAGCTTAGCAATTAAACTACACCAACCTATTTCATAAGCTAGACTATCATACATTTCTATCTCTTTTCCTTTGTCATTACAAATATACATTGAAGTTAAGTTACATTAACTAAATACATAATCTAGTGAAACTTAAATTACATCCCCTTTAACATTAAATACATAATATACATAAAAGCATATAACTTTACAACTTTTACAACTCAAGTCACATAGGCACGCAGGACAACTCTTCAAGCACGGACTTTGACGAAATCACGAACTTTCCAGCTAACATGGCATTTCCTGAAATGTGGTGGTGAGGAGTGAGTATACACAACACGTATACTCAGTGAGGGCGAGACAGATATCGAATTGGAGAGAAAGAAAGTCATGCAATGCAAATAAGACAGTTAAGCAATATAACTGATAAATAAGCAATCAAAACAAACAATCAATACAATAAGCAATTACTGAAAGCATTAACACAACCATTCAAAGCTATACCACAATTTGAAGGCTATGGTTCACTCATACGAGCAATGTACCATTACACGAGCGATACATCAATCTCGAGCTTGATGTTGACAACAATGACAATAAGCGCGCATCCACCTTATAACACCAGTTTGGAATACCACGGAAGTATCCATCAATTCTACGACCCAAATCTCTCTGGGAGGCAACCCAAGCGAGAAAGGGAATAGCAGCGGAGCTAGAGCAACCAACACTGGCAACCCGAGGCTACCCAGAGAGGCCTATCACTCACATGCAAGACACAATGCAATGGAAGACTCGATACAAGGCAATAAACAAGCGATAGCACAACAATACAAACTAGTGACAACAAACGAGATAACAAGCAATCGCAATCAATACTAGCATTCATCTAACTTTTCAAGCATAACAAGCAATAATAAGCAACAATAACACCAATTAAACAAGTATATCAAGCAACCCTAAGCATTCTATAGGCATAATATCAAGATAACAAGCAAAATCACAAATCGGCCCCAACTATCAAAACACTACCAATTCCAAACGAGCCACGAGTTCTGGAAACCGACTTCGCCAATCCTCCTAGGTCACCATAAGGCACGTCTAAGGACCCCAAAACCCTACTTTACCCTAGAATTCACACAAAGTCTCGATTTCTCCCTTTGCTCATTTGAACTACAACTATACCAACCAAACACCCAACCCACGCCATAATCGCACCAAAAGTGCTTACATGGCCTCCTGAAACAATGCCAGCACGCAAAACGAGAAAATGCCAAACTCAACCTAAACGACCCCGACTTTCACTAAGCCGTTTTTCTCCGTTTTTCCATTACACATTCCAATTAAACCACACATATAAGCATTCTAGCATAGCTAGCACCTTTCTACATCAACAGACAACATAACAGCGCAACTTTAGCATTTCAAGGGTTTACTATTCATGCTTTACTATTCAACTAACAAATTATATTTCAATTTCAATATTCAACAGCAAAAAATGTTAAAAAGCTATAAATACATCTTCTACGATTGCTAGAGAATATTCTTTAAGCCAAAAAAGGATTAAAATAATAACATATGGAAAACACTCAAAAATTAAAGCAAACACATAAAACGTTCAAATGCACAAATAAACATGAAACCCTCACCTTAGACGCTCCTAGACGCTAGGAAAACCCCGTAGAATGCCTCAGAAACCACCCCGTGCAAGCCCTCGCGAAGAATCGAAGATTTGGCTTGAAATCTTTTTTTTTCTTCTCTTGCAAAATTCGGCCCTTTCATATTCTGTTCAGCCCTTTTTTTATTTATTTATTATCTTGCTATTTTAGGCTATTAAAAAGGGCACAAGGTCAAAATGGTCAATCCCCTAGGTCAAAGCTCACTTAAGTTGGTCAAACTAGCTTATTTTATGCATTTTTAGGCTAAAACAACTAAGGAAACATCAATTCTAGCTAACAACAATTAAATTATAAAATTTAAGGCACTAAAATACTAGTTTTCACTATTTGTTGAGGACTAGGAACCACTATCTAACTATCGCTCTCGATATGCTATGCATTTTGCGTCAACCAAGAAGTGACAATTAAATCTTAAAGAATCTAAGAAATATATCATTTTTGAAAGGCATCATAGTTTAAAATTTACTCCGGCTCGGAGTTACTTTTCTCATTTATTTGAAAACCGAGTGATTTTAATGAAAAACAACCAAAACCGATTATTAAAATAATCAAGACAATCAAGGTAATCAATATTCATTTAAAATAACTAATTTAACTATTTCTAGAACATTTAAAAGAATTATGAAGTTAACATTAGTTACCAATGAAGGTTAATATAAACACATAGTCAAACACAATTAAACCTTAACATTTAAGATAACACTTAATTAATCACAAGAGAATAAATCCAATTACTATAACCATTAGAAATAGATAATAATCTTTTAATTAGTCAATACACAACTACTAAATACTTCCAAGAGAAATATTAAAATAGTGTAAATTGGTTGATTTAACTATTTAAATATTTAATCAAATGCAATCAAGGCTATTAAATGCATGCCAGGTTCGGGTTATCACATCCTTTCCCCCTAAAAACAATTGCATCCTCGCAATTCTTCTTCCAATAGAACTCAGCATCATCTGAAATTCAATTCTGACTAATCTTCATTAGCTACTGAAGAAGTATTTCATCAAAATGACTAATAGGAAAGTTCAAGTAGAAATGCCATGTGGTAACACCAAATAAAGGCTCTAAGGTAGATACTGTACAAGAATCCCGTTGACACGAATACCAAAGAAGAATAAATTCCAACCAGAAACGCCGAGATAATACCAATAAAGACTAAAGCAAAGATACTATAGATGTCATTAATACCACACAATAACGACAAGAAGAATACCTTGTGACGCCCGAGAATTAGCCATGCATTTAATTACTGTTGCATCTGTGTTTACGCATTTCCTTCTGTGCATTATTGACTGCCTTCTTGGGTTACTATTCATTTCATTTCCAAACTGTCTTCTATTAATTAATTAGCATTTTTATTAAATCATATTAATTGTAAAAGTAGTGGGAAAAATGCGCATTTGAGCTAAAGGCGTTAGGAGGGCTCGTTTAGAAAATAATTTTAGAAGTCAAGTGAATAGTGTTACGTAACTAACTTAGGTAATTAATTAGCTAGCATATATTTTACCATCTAAGCTCGTTTTAAAGCTTACTACGCACATTTTATTAGATCACTTAAGCACCAAATTGACCCCACCTCAACTCAACCCCTTATTATATCACTTAAACTCACAAAATGCAAAAGAAAAAAAAATTAAAAAGCTGAAACAGCAGCCCCAAACCCGACAGCCCCTCCTTGCACTTGGGAGCATTTTTCCATCTTCAACTCTTCAATTCAAGCCAAGCCAATCCTTGAGCAACTAGTGTAGGGTGTTTGCAAGGTTCCTAGGTGCTCCTACGCGTAGTGGTGATGGATTTCACGACTTGTTTTTGCATTTTTAAATAGTTCCTCATTTATTGATTTGTTGAAAATATGATTATATGCCATTATAATTGTTATCTATGCTAATATACTATCTATATGAATGCTAGAGAACACTTTTGAACTGTCGTTTCGCAATTTAAACGGTTAGAATCGTTAGTTTGATTTTTAGGGTGAATAGTGACGTTTTTTCTAGGGTTTTGTGTAATTGCTCGAATTGGCTTGAATTAATGCTTCTAATTGATGCCTTAGGTACTAGTGAAGATAATTAAATAGCCCCGTACACTTGCATTGCCCTTAAATCGCCTAAAAATGGAAAATAGCCGACTTTAAGTTGGGGCTTTCGGGGTTAATGCGAATCCGGGTGGATTCGGGCTTCAATTCTAGTATCCTTAGGCTACCTAGGTGCTATAGATGCCTTGATATCCCTTGTTTGAAGCCCAGACAATGTAGGTGTGGTTTAAAGCCAAAAGAGGGAAATTGGGGCTTTCGGGGTAAACGCGGGCATTTGATTGAGTTCGAGGGTTGAGAGGGTACCTTGGGGGTTAGTTAGAAGGTTGGGAGAGTTTCCTTTGAAAATGAAATCATTAACTTTGGTTTAGAAGAGAAATAGTTCGAAAAACAAAGGGGTTTAGGTGCAATTTAAGTTGTCTCACACTTCTAAACCCATGTCAGGACTTCTTAAGTGTTTATATATGATTTTAAATTGATTTGGAGCTTTTGGAATGATTCTATGCTTATATGGTATAAGTTCATTTGTAAACTGCTTATTAGCTTCTATCTTTGCTTCTATCCTAATTGCAACGAGGTCAACCTACTTTGTTGATCCTCATATGTGTTAATGCTTATATTATTGTTATTAACTTGCCATCGTTGAGTGCATTGCATAGTGGTTGCGCAACCATAGTGTCGGGGCGGATGTGTTGAATATCGGCTGGGCGGCAGAGGGCTTGCCGGTGGATATTCAAACTCCGTGCCCTATTCCCTCATTCGCCTGGTCCGGAGATTGCCAGGGGATGTTGGGTCGTAGGATTTGGGGTACATCCGGAGTACACCCACTGGAGTGATTGGGGTTATGCCCGCTTATCGTGAACGTGCTCGTGGTTCGTGGATCGTGATTGAAGACCAGTAAAGATTGGTGTATAGGGGATTGTTGAAATGTATCCTTTTGATTGTGTGGTTATTTAAGTTATCATTGTTTCTTAAATTGTTAAAGTGTTATTGTTGTGTAGTTGTATTATCTGTTGCATTGCACGCCCCGGGACTATATCCCTCACTGGGCAACAGTGGTTGCTCATACCTCGATATCTGTTTCATGAGTCGCTGAGGGTGATCCCCAGCTTGTTGATTTAGTTGAGGAAGAAGAAGTTCAGATCGAGCCTTTACCTTAGTTGCTGTGTCTGATAACTTGAGGTGGTTAATGATTTTGCTGTTATGTGGAAGACTCATCTGATTACTTTATGTATTATTTTGTAGCCCAAGGGCTATGTATATGCTTGTTGTATAAGTTGAAGATTAGTTGGTTGGGTTATGGATTTGAAAGTCTATGACTTGTAATAACTTTTATTTCTCGCCTTATTTCCTTGCATGCTTGGGAGTGGATGGTTGATGTAGAATGCTTCATCCCTTAAGTTGTTTTATTGATTTCCAAGAATGTTATGATTATAAGACTATGCAGACAACCAGTTCTCGCATGCTTGTGTGTTTTGGAGATATTGTGTACTATAAGGCTCGGATGGCCCTATAGCTTTATTGTATAATTAAGAAAAGCTTGTATGTGTTATTGGGACCTTGTTTAAGCGTTTAGAGGTTTTTAGAATGTCCACGGTACAGGGGAGACTCTGTCCGTGTGTCGGGTCCGGACTTAACCTTTAGCTTAGTGGTTGGGTCGGGGCGTGACATACCTCCCGCATGAATCTCCAATAGAAGTCTAACTATTACTGCCCGAGAATTCCCAAGCAAGAAGCCAAATAAAAGCCCAACAAAGGTTCCATCTAGAGGTCCAAAGAAGTACCCCGCTGGTCATGAGTTTCATAGAAGAACTCCCTGTTAAGTGTGCTAAAGAAAATACTAAGAAACCCAATCAAATATACTTCCAATGTTCCAAAGAAGTCTTCCAAATAATAACCCCATGGAACAACCAATTAGATTCCGAGTATCGCTATCAAATGAGAAAATATAATGTGCCCCTTAAGACAATCGAGTTGATTAACAAATATATAGTTCCCCAGATAGATGAAAACCCTAAGGAAAATACCGAGCTGGTGCACAATATACAAAACCAAACTCTGAGGCCCCTGCACTGTTTGCCAAGTGAGAACTTTATACCACTTACCACCAAAAAAGTTCAAAACATTCCACAGCATACCGTAAGCAATATGAAATAATAAGTCTGAACAAGATTCCAATTGTAAGACTTCCAATAGTGCCAACAAGGAAAATACCAGTAGAATGCCCACTAAGAATTCCAAAGAGCACCGTAAGTAGTACCATGCAATAAGTCCAATAGGAATTTCAAATACCAAACCTACTGAGGAACACTGAAGAAGATATCCGAAACAATACTCCAATTAAGAAAGTAGCCAAGTTTTGCCCAATAAGCAAATGCTAAATAAATGGCCACTAAGGATCCTGGAGAATGCCCTTGAAGAATTTCCAGTAAGGAATACCAGTAACACTCCAATAAAGACTGACACACATATACCATAGATAATACTGTGCAGTAAGTCCGACTGAGATCTCAATAGCCAAGTCCACCAAGAAGTGCCAACAAAAGTTTCCAAAGAGAAAACTACTCTTTCACAACTGTTAAGCACAGAGGAGGACCATAGAGATTTGCCAATAACCGATCTCCAAAAGCAAACACCAATTCCCAAATAAAGGCTAATCAAATGCCATTCATTTCCTGCCAATCCATACACCTTGAAAAGCCAGCGGTGAACTACTTTCTTCAGGGGAGGAAGATGACTTACTTACCATTTCCACGGAACATGTATGAATGCCAAGATATCACAGTTATACACATGCCTTAAACTATTATGCAAGCAAGTTTACAAAACAGTTTATTCAACAAAGTCACTCAATCATGACAATCAAGTCAAGCACAACATAATCGATTCAAATCATGGCATAGCTAATTCAAGACATTCTATACACACATTACAAGTAATACTTCAAGCAAATAACAATTCACGAGGTCAATTCAATTCACGATGCCAATTCAATAAGCCAATTCGATAGACAACTAGACATTTCGCCTTTCTTGAGAAACATTTAACACATAACACATAACTTTATCACATAAGTGCATGCATTCAAGTCAAGACACACAATCTCACATACAAGCATACACTTTCAAGACACACTTAACAAGCACACATTCAATGGTCATTACCCACCAGACCGAGGATGTAACGCCCCGATCCTCACGAGACCGGAGGCTCTAATAACCATGCTATTCTCAACCCAATACCAAACCCGGTCACAATTTTTGTGAAAAACGGACATAGTTTCCTCTGTACCGCGGACATTTTTCAAACCTGTAAATGCTCAAAATAGCCACAATATACTAAAACAAGCTTTTATAATTAAAATACAAAGGTTCAAGGTCATCCAAGCCAGGAGACAAACAACAGCTCCAAATCACACATGCATGCACCCAACTTAACTTTTCATTAAACCTTTTTAACATGCCATCCTATGATAACATTAGAGCAATTTTAGAAGTTGAAATCAACACCTCTAAACATACACCCCCAAGCATGCAAGAACTAAAAGGAGAATTAAAAGTTATTACAAACCATAATATCTCAAAGCTAACATTACAACCAACAGCTTTAACTTGCAACTGCAAGAATATACATAGCCTTAAGGCCACAAAATAGATCATGCTATAGCAATACAAGTACACCATGTAACAACAAGAAGGCAAATCCACCTTAGACAACAAACACACAACAACTAGGGCAAAGGCTCAGCCTGAACTTCTTCCTCTTCCACTAGCACCTCAACTAGTTGGGGTTCACCCTCAGCACTTCCTGAAACATGTTTAGCGAGGTATAAGCAATCACAATTGCTCAGTGAGGGATAAGGTCAACCGGGGACATGCAATGCAGCAACTTAACACAATTAATACAATAGATAAACAATGAATAACAATTCTAATACCACATTTTAAAAGGATACAATCGATAACCCTTATCACTCCAAATCTTCGATCCCCGATCCACGAACCACGATCTCGATCTCGATATGCCGGAATCCCTTACACCAATGGGTACTCCGGATGTACCCGATCCTATGACCCGACACCCCTTGGCAATCTCCGAACCAGGCGAGTGAGGGAATAGCAGACGGAGCTAAGGCAACCAACACTGGCAAGCCCGATGCCGCCCAGCGAGGCCATCGCATCCGCCGCGACAATGAGGTTGCGCAACCACGATGCAATTCAAGAATGATAACAATGACAATATAATCAGGAAACACATTTAAGGACAAAGTAAGTTGTTCTCGCACCAAGTTACAATTTAGCAATAATAAGCATATATCAATTACGCAATTATACTAAACAATATACTCTTTTAGAAAGAAAATAAACTATGATGCACGTAAGGATACAGGTCCCTCACCTCTACCGAGCTCCAAGATGTAAGTTTGAATCACATCATTTCCAGTCACCTTGATCCTATGAGCAAACATTACTTCAATTACTCTTTAACTACAACATTCATTCTAAGTTAGCTAACTTATAACTTCGCTTATTTAGCATATATACAATATCTATTAGAATTCTATTTTTAACAACACACCACTTTTATGTACTTTAACTTAACATATATTCCATATTTTCAATAGTCTACAAGTTAATTAAGAAGATAGCTCAAAAACTTAAAGGAGAATGATTCAACCAGCATGCTATAACTAGATATAAACCGAGCTAGAATTTAGTTTAACTAAGATCAACATATGAGCCTGCAGTTACTCATACTATTTCTCATTTGACTTTAGTTAATAACTTGTACAAGAAACTAATTCACTCCACATACAATAAACTAGCCATTAACTCAACTCAAAGAATTTCTCCAAAGAATTTATAGATAATAAAGGTTAGGTTACTTTAATGTTCAAATGACACATTCATTCACAATGACACTACCCAGTCTTTTACTACTTTAATGAACTTCTAATTCATATTCTACTTTACTTACAATAGTTAGTAATATCTCTATGAAGATAGCCCAACATTAGCACATAGGGAAAGAAATGCATTTATCAACTAATAGAAAAGTTAACTATCAACCATTAAATAACTAACATACTTTTTTAGTAAAATAACTATACTTCAAGCTAAGATTCTAACATATCACTAGTAGTATTAACTTAAGTTAATTACATTTAACATATAATAGACAACTATCAACTTACAATTAACCTTACATGTAGTTTCAAAAAGTATTAAATACATTCTTCCACATAGTTTACTTGACCTTTTTAAGTGTTCACTAGTTGAACATTGATAATAACAACTAATTCTAACAGTTGAAGTGTTTAGCATATATAGAAACATTACCTATGTCTAAAGGTGGTGACCATCACAACTCTACTAGCATTTCTCATTCACAGTTGAATAGAATAGCTTTCAATTTAAATTAACTTTACTAGCAATTAGATTTCAATTACAATTCATGAAAACAACATAACTATAAGAGCCCCATTACGTTATTAATCATCCAAGGACACTACACAATAAGGTCTTGATCGAATACATCCAATTAGAACTGAATTATATCATTACTATAGCAAAATAATAACAAAATTCAGATTCTCGCGTAACAGGACATTTCTGACACATCTCACCAAAATGATCATAACTTGCTCTAGACAACTCCGATTAATGCACCGTAAAAAGCTATAGAAACTAGACTCGTAAGGCTTTCTAATGGTATATAATTCAACCCCTAATCCTTCTCCAATTAATACAGTTTTAAGCTCGAAGTTGCCTCAATGCAGTTAGAATAGAAGCAGTTTATACAAGCAAATAAGCAGTTTTACAAAAGGGCATATACAAGATATAATTAGAATTACATCAAAAGTTCAACACCAACTTGAAACTACATTTAAACATTCAAGAAGTCATGCCAAGGTCTTAGAAGCGCGAGACAACCGAAATTGCACCTAAACCCCTTTGTTATTCAAGCTATTTCTCCTCCAAACCAAAGTTAATGATTCAAATTTAAAGGGAAACTCTACCAACCTTCTAACTAACCCTCAAGGAACCCTTTCAACCCTCTAACTCATTCAAACGCCCGCAATAACCTCGAAAGCCCCAAATTCCCTCATATAGCTTTACACTACACCTACCTCATCCGGGCTTCAAACAAGGATTAACAAAGCTTCTATAGCATCTAGGTACCTAAGGATACCAAAATTAGAGCCCGAATCCACCCGGATTCGTCTTAATCCCGAAACCCCTTTATTAAAGTCGACTATTTTACGGTTTATGCGATTTTAGAGCAATTCAAGTGCACGGGGCTATTAGACTACATTCATTAGCACCTAAGGCATTTATTAGGAGTGTTGAATCAAGCTAATTCGAGCAATTACACAAAACCCTAGAAAAAAATGTCACTATTCACCTCATGAATTAAACTAACGATTCCAACCGTTTAAAAAATGAAACAATGGTTCAAATATGTTCTCTAGCACTCATATACAAGGTATAATAGCATAGATAATCAATACAATAGCATTTGAACACATTTTCAACAAATCAAGAAAATAGCAACTATTTTAAAATGCGAAAAAAAGCCGTGAAATCCCTTACCATTGCGCGTAGGAGCTCCTAGGAGGCTAGTAGACACCATAAACCACTTGCACGTAGCTTGGCTTGGCTTGGAATGAGGATTTGTTGAGCAAAAAAACTCTATTTCTTCTCCTATGCAATTCTCGGATTTGTTACAGTGTTTTCAGCATGCTCTCTTTTTGTTTTGGTTTTGTTTCGCTAAGTTATGAGCTAATGTGTGTGTTGTGTGAGTTATATATTAAATGAGACTAAGTTGCTTGCTTAAATGGTTCACTAAATGCGCTTAGTTAGCTTAAAACGAGCCTAGATAGTAAAATGAATGCTAGCTAATTCATTCCCTAAGTTATGTTACGTAATACTATTCATACAACTACAAAAATCATTTTCTAAACGACCTCTCCTATCGCCTGTAGCTCAAATGCACATTTTTCCCACTACTCTAACAAATAATATGATTTAATAAAAAAGCTAATTCTCTAATAGCATGAAGTTAAAAACCGAGTGAATAGTAATTTAAGAAGACAGGTAATAATGCACAGAAGAAAATGGGCAAACAATGGATGCAACAGTAATTGAATGCATGGCTAAAATCAGGCGTCACAGAGGACCCTATCCCGGCTTATGAGCTAGACAAGCTCTGATACCACCTGTGACACCCTGATCCCTCTTGAGACCGGGAGTTCTAACAATCAATCTATTCACAACCCAAACCAAAACCCGGGCATAATTTTTAGGGAAACGGACGGAGTCTCCCTTGTTTCTTGG
Source organism: Ehretia macrophylla (assembly GCA_037974665.1). Classification (NCBI taxonomy): domain Eukaryota; kingdom Viridiplantae; phylum Streptophyta; class Magnoliopsida; order Boraginales; family Ehretiaceae; genus Ehretia; species Ehretia macrophylla. The sequence continues at coordinate 47,483,424 of CM075765.1, read as the reverse complement.
CAAGATGTAAAACCTGCGACAGCATATAAGTGGACCAATACCATGTCCAAACATTCAACCACCACAAGGCCATCCGAGCCTTGGTTCACAACAAGCAAAACACAAGTAAATATACATTCAAGCTTAGCAAATTAAACTACACCAACCTATATCATAAGCTAGACTATCATACATTTCTATCTCTTTTCCTTTGTCATTACAAATATACAATGAAGTTAAGCTACATTAACTAAATACATAATCTAGTGAAACTTAAATTACATCCCCTTTAACATTAAATACATAATATACATAAAAGCATACAACTTTACAACTTTGACAACTCAAGTCACATAGGCACGCAGGACAACTCTTCAAGCATGGACTTTCACGAAATCACGAACTTTCCAGCTAACATGGCATTTCTTGAAATGTGGTGGTGAGGAGTGAGTATACACAACACGTATACTCAGTGAGGGCGAGACAGATATCGAATTGGAGATAAAGAAAGTCGTGCAATGCAAATAAGACAGTTAAGCAATATAACTGATAAATAAGCAATCAAAACAAACAATCAATACAATAAGCAATTACTGAAAGCATTAACATAACCATTCAAAGCTATACCACAATTTGAAGGCTATGGTTCACTCATACAAGCAATGTACCATTACACGAGCGATATATCAATCTCGAGCTTGATGTTGACAATGATGACAATAACCGCGCATCCACCTTATAATACCAGTTTGGAATACCCCGGAAGTATCCATCAATTCTACTATCCAAATCTCCCTGGGAGGCAACCCAAGCGAGAAAGGGAATAGCAGCGGAGCTAGAGCAACCAACACTGGCAACCCGAGGCTACCCAGAGAGGCCCATCACTCACGCTTGAGACACTATGCAATGCAAGACTCGATACAAGGCAATAAACGAACGATAGCACAACAATACAAACCAGTGACAACAAACTAGATAACAAGCAATCACAATCAATACTAGCATTCATCTAACTTTTCAAGCATAACAAGCAATAATAAGCAACAATAACACCAATTAAACAAGTATATCAAGCAACCCTAAGCATTCTATAGGCATAATATCAAGATAACAAGCAAAATCACAAATCGGCCCCAACTATCAAAATACTACCATTTCCAAACGAGCCACGAGTTCTGGAAACTGACTTCGCCAATCCTCCTAGGTCACCATAAGGCACGTTTAAGGACCCTAAAACCCTACTTTACCCTAGAATTTGCACAAAGCCCCTATTTTCCCTTTGCTCGTTTGAACTACAACTATACTAACCAAACATCCAACCAACGCCATAATCGTACCAAAAGTGCTTCCATGGCCTCCCAAAACAATGCCATCATGCAAAATGAGAAAACGTCAAACTCGACCAAAACGACCCCGACTTTCACTAAGCCATTTTTCTCCGTTTTTCCATTACACATTCCAATTAAACCACACATTTAGGCATTCTAGCATACCTAGCACCTTTTTACATCAACAGACAGCATAACATCGCAACTTTATCATTTCAAGGGTTTACTATTCATGTTTTACTATTCAACTAACAAATTATATTTCAATTTCAATATTCAACCGCAGAAAATGTTAAAAAGCTATAAATACATGTTCTACGATTGCTAGAGAATATTCTTTAAGCCTCAAAATGATTAAAATAACAACATACGGAAAAAACTCAAAAATTGTAGTTAACACATAAAACGTTCAAATGCGCAAATAAACATAAAACCCTCACCTTAGACGCTCCTAAACGCTAGGAAAACCTCGTAGAACACCTCAGAAACCACCCCGTGCAAGCCCTCACGAAGAATCAAAGATTTGGCTTGAAATTTTTTTTTTCTTCTCTTGCAAATTTCGGCCCTTTCATATTCTGTTCAGCCCTTTTTTTATTATTTTGCTATTTTAGGCTATTAAAAAGGGCATAAGGTCAAAATGGTCAATCCCTTGGTCAAAGCTCAATTAAGTTGGTTAAACTAGCTTATTTTATGCATTTTTAGGCTAAAACAACTAAGGAAACATCAATTCTAGCTAACAACAATTAAATTATAAAATTTAAGGCACTAAAATACTAGTTTCACTATTTGTTGAGGACTAGAAACTGCTCTCTAACTATCGCTCTCGATATCCTATGCACTTTGCCTCAACCAAGAAGTGACAATTAAATCTTAAAGAATCTAAGAAATATATCATTTTTGAAAAACATCATAGTTTAGAATTTACTCCGCCTCCGAGTTACTTTTCTCATTCATTTGAAAATCGAGTGATTTTAACGCAAAACAACCAAAACCAATTTTTAAAATAATCAAAACAATCAAGGTAATCAATATTCATTTAAAATAACTAATTTAACTATTTCTAGAACATTTAAAACAATTATGAAGTTAATATTAGCTACAAATGAAGGTTAATATAAACACATAGTCAAACACAATAAAACCCTAACATTTAAGATAACACTTAATTAATCACAAGAGAATAAATTCAATTACTATAACCATTAGAAATAGCTAATAATCTTTTAATTATTCAATACACAACTACTAAATACTTCCAAGAGAAATATTAAAATAGTGTAAATTGGTCGATTTAACTAATTAAACATTTAATCAAATGCAGTCAAGGCTATTAAATGCATGCCAGGTTCGGTTTATCACAGATTCATTTAGCAGAGTTCTTCACCTTGGGGAGCTCATGTTTTATTTGTGAAGAAGAAGGATAGTACCTTGAGATTGTGTATTGATTACCGTGGTTTGAATCAGGGGTATTATCAGCTTCGGATTTGTACAGAGGATGTTTCGAAGTCTACTTTCAGGACTCGGTACGGGCATTATGAGTTTGTTGTTATGCCCTTAGGATTAACTAATGCATCGGCAGCATTCATGGATCTTATGCATTGGGGTTTTCAGCCGTATTTAGACCAGTTCATGGTAATCTTTATTGATGATATCTTGGTCTATTCTAAATATGAATCGGAGCACGAGCAACATCTACGGCTTGTCTTACAGAAGCTGCAGGAGCATCAGTTGTTTGCCAAGTTTAGTAAATGTGAATTTTGGCTGCAACGCATATCCTTTCTTGGCCCTGTGATTACACAGAGCGGTATATCTATAGATCCCACTAAGATTGAAGTAATGATGTCTTGGAAACAGCCAAAGAATATTTCTGAGGTTCGTAGCTTTCTTGGCTTGGCAGGTTATTATCGTAGGTTTGTAAAGGACTTCTCGAAGATTGCTAGGCCACTTTCTAAGTTAACTCAGAAACATACTATCTTTACTTGGGATGAGAAGTGTGAGAGTGGGTTTCAGGAGTTGAAAAAGAGATTGACTACTGCTCCAGTACTTGCTCTACCAGAGGGGACCGATAATATGGTTATTTAGAGCAATGCATCCTAGGAGGGCTTGGGGTGTGTTCTTATGCAGGATAGCCGAGTTATTGCCTATGCTTCCAGGAAGTTGAAGCCTTATGAGGTAAATTATCCGACTCATGATCTTGAGTTGGCAGCAGTTGTCTTCGCACTAAAGAAGTGGTGTCATTATCTGTGGGGCAGTAAGTTCGAGATTTTCACTGACCATAAGAGTCTGAAGTACTTGTTCTCACAGAAGGAGTTGAATATGTACCAGCGGACGTGGATGGAGCTTCTTGGAGTGTCACGCCCCAACTCGACCCCACCTACGATCAGTCAGGACGCAACGGAATTTCGGCGGCATAACGACAGTAAATAGGATACCGAGGCTCTAAACCAACCTCATTAAACATCATACATCCAGCAACTCCTTAATTCAAACAACAACATACAACACAATCATAATATACAATAAACCATCCTCGTTATACGCCTCCGTTCCAACATAACATACAATACCTCAACCTTTTCATACATTTCAAAAATAAGTTGAGACACATTTACAACTTAACCATAAACAAAAGAAAACCGCTAAGTTAACATCATTTGGATCATCATCTTTTCAATATCTATTACATAAGAACCACAAAGCATATAAAAGTCTATTAAGCTAATATACATGACATTAAACAACATATAATCATGGATAAGACTCGGGAACATATGACTCGTCCACGTAAAGCACATTTTCCACATTCTCCTCTTCAGGAGGCACATACCCGTAATCCGGCTCTGCAACACCTGTAAGCATGCATTAATAGAGAGTGAGCTTATATACATAAGCCCAGTGAGGATCCGATAGATCTCGACAGTATTCACTACGCTCCTTGGATTTAGTCCTTTGAGCAAGTAAACACACAACAACAATAATAACATAAATAAAGCTATCATCACATAACTATATAACCAATCAATAAGGATACTCTATTTGGTGTAGCTCCAAACGCCATCACGATCTCAACCGTTATTCTTATAACTCCCCATTACTCACGCACCCGAGGTACCTCACTAGCCCCTTCCCTCCATGACATCTCCGTCATGCGAGCTGGGGGTAGCCTATGGCAGTCATGCCGTTATCAACCCGACAGCCCGACGCTGCCCGAGAGGTGGCACACACATACCAAGACTCCATATTCATCAATCATCATGCAAGCATAAATCAATCAATCAATTGGGAGATCAGCAACAAGAGTGCCCGATTCCCGCATTCAATAATAATCAATCAATAACATCAATATAACATCAATATTAAATTAAACAACAAACAACGTAGTTAGATGACAAAGTAGGCCATCTAACCGGACATGCATAATATACATAATTAAACTCTAAATTACTCAACAACAACTCACCATTCATCACTCGAACACTACCCAACCATCTAAGGCATCGTTCAAGAAATTAAAGAATGACAACCTAAACTTCTAAAATTCATAACTTACAATCTACTAATCCAAACATTGCCAAATCAGTTCCTATCACTCACCCATTCAACCTACTACATTAGCCCTCTCGGAAATCCACCATAACACCTCTAAATCATGCCCGATAACCCTAAAACCCTAAGATGTCATGGCTGGATTTTCCGGATTTTCACACAAACAATGTAATCGAAAATTCGGCATTACAACAGCGCTAACACGTAATTATCAAGTATTTAGAAATCGACGGCAATCGATTTCGTCGAACACAACTCAATTAAATCAACTTTGAACATTTTATTCAAAATTAAATTCACGGAAAATAAAAATTATGTTACATCAGACAGAACTTCGTAGTATTAGTATATAATGATCCCTAGCATGCAAGGAGCAATAATCTATCATCAGATTTCAATTCTAACGGTTCAATCTTCATTTATACGCAAAAACACAAAAATGACATTTTGAGATCTAGAATTTTTCTCTCACCTTTGATGTGTTTTGATGCAAGAAATGTGTAGAATGGATGCCAAACAATCAATTTCAAGCTTTGAATCACTCAATTCGGCTTTGAAACGCAAAATCTGTGAGAAAAATACTTTGAAAATGCCTTTATCTTTCTCCTCCAAGGAGCCACGGTTTTTTGTGTGTTTTTGGTGGTGTTTTTCTTTGTTTTCAATGTGTGTTGATGACATTATATAATAAAAAGCTTGGTCAATTAAAAAAATGCAAAGTCAAAGTTAGTTTTAATAGGTATTTTTGTGTTTTTAATGACTTTAATTGCATTTTAGTGCTCACCAAGTTAAAAATAATTATGCAACCCCCAAAATATCACAAGTGGATTATTTTTAGGTGACAAGAAGTTTTACATTCAAAGAATTCCACCCGAGTCGGCTTAAAACTCGATTTTCGCAAAAGTCGGTGTAAAAACCCTAATAAATTCTTAAGCCGATTTTAAAACCGTTTTCATCAAACACAGGTCTATTAAAGTCCGTGGACTAGGTCTAGAAGGGTTAAAAAGACCAGTTTCAAAATTATAGCGGACGTGTTTCGAAAACACTATTCACTGAAAATCGACGATAAAATTTCTGACTCCGTTTTTGATGAAAATTTCATGAATGCACATTTAGCACGTATTAGGAGTATTGAAATCAAAATTATAACTTTCTAGGTCCTATAGCACATAAACAGGTCATATGCACGCAAAACGAGACAAAGCACGTAAATCGAGATAAGCAAGAAAAGTGGGGTTTCACATTCTCCCCTCCTTAAAACAATTGCGTCCGCGCAATTCTCGAAATGACAGACAATTAAATCCTCAATCGTTACACTTAATAATACTTCTCTTAATTCCCATTTATCTCTTAGGATGACACTTAACCAAAGACCTCAAAAGAACAAACTATGTTGACTGCAAGTTGATGATCATAGTTCCAAGACAATCTCCAATTCATAATTCTCTCCTATCTAATATCATATTGCATATGAAAGAAATTGCAACTCCAAAGTCTTAGCATGAGACCACTACTTATCAATCATCCCCTACTACACAAAAGAGCTCTATGAACACCCCGAGGGTTTAAAAACTCAATCACGATAACATGAATGATTATTGATCAAGGAAATATTTCAAAAGTGACATTTGTCAGAATATGGCTCTTATGAAATTTACAAGGAAATACGAATATGGAAAGTCATATTCGAGCCAACAATCAAGGGAACAAGAGGTCAAACAAGTTAGAGAATCAAGAGCCTAATAGTTTAATAAGGAAGCATGATAACTAAGATAAGAAATGTCTCAGCACCTATCAGTTAAATAAGTATGAACAAAGGATGATGACGAGTCAAAACAGTGCTGAGTATGTTGAACAAAAATTCCTGAACAAGTAGATATTTCAATTCTCAATGATTGTTCAAGGAACCAACAAGTAGGTTGTACTTGAGGCGAAATGAAATTAAGAAATAAGAGATGATTAATTCAATAGAAAATATGAGTGTCAAGATAATGAGTATCTCAGCACGCAATAACCAAAGAAGTATAAATAAGAATGGACAATGCTGAGGATATTAAATGAGCAATTACAAGCAAAGTAATGGCTCAGAATTTAATAATGAAACAATAGGATTAACAAGGATCAACAAGAATGACAATGATGTACTTAGGTAGGGAGTACATCAAGCAAGTGAAATTCGAATAAGTAAAATGGTATACCAAAGGAAAAATTACTTTCAAATGAATAGTAATAGGATGAAATGAAATATTGAAACGAATGGCTAGAGATATAGAATGAAATATAGAAGTCTCAAACCTTAACTCCAATAAGAGACATTGCTATAAGAAGCAAATATGAATGTTAAGAATGGAAACAATGTCAAATGAGTATAGGATCCATTAATCCAATAAGCAAAACTTTCAAGAAACAATTGATATGCTAGAAAAGTGTAACTCTCTCTCAAATAAGTGAGAATAGAGTAAAAGATAATAATAAGACCGATAGAATTATGGAGTACAAGAAGGGTGTCCCACCTACACACTTAAACACCAACAAGTCAAATCCTACAATCTATCTTCCTCCAAAACAAGACACTAAGGAGATCTAAAGAACCTAAGGAGTCATAACAATCACCAAACAAGATAAATCACTCCAAAATTTTACATTCCGTACCAGACCAATCACTAAACGAGATAAACCACCGATTACCCAACAAGATTAACTAATAAAGACTCCAAAATCTGATAACACAATACAGATTCATACTAACCCATTATAACACAAGAGAATCCTCAATCAACAATTTAGAAAGTCATACCACCTAGAACTCAAAAGCTCGATGTAGGCAAGTAAATGTTCAGCCACCGAAATGCATTCTTATTTCCTCAAATAATTCTATCTCCCAACAATTACATCTTCAATTAAAGTAACTTTAGTCAGGAATCACTCCAATTGTTTCCAAGGTTTAAAGATCAAAACTCCAAAATACCCATTAATAATATAGCAATCCCAAATAGTAGACATATTCACATGTTATACCACACTTCATTCTATTCACAAATATACATCACTAATTCCTCAAATAAATTCATTCTAAAATAACCTCAAGAAAGTATAATCTGAGTTGAGACTCCAAAAGTGTCTAATCACAACCTCATGGAAACCTCAACTTATAATTCATCTCCAAGTAATAACAAGTTAAACATGGCAACAAAAGTAATTATAATCATCAAGATACATTGCTATTTTCCTCGAACAACTTCATTCTCGCTAAAGGAACATCAAGATCAATCCACTAAGCCGAAACTAAAATCCATAAGCATAACAATTAAAATCTAACTGATAAACTCCTAGAATAATAATAATTTAAAATCATGGCCTACCACTATTTCCGAAAACTCTTACAGTCACCCTAGACATTAAAAGGTCACTCACGAGTTAAAACATGTATGCAACTATATCATATGAAAGACAAGTATAACGTAATGCGCAATTATCATACAATGCAACATTATCACATAACACACAATTCAACATATAAGAAGCCAACATCACATAAACAGGTTATATCACAGAAGTAAGTTATAAACAATTAAAGTCACATAAGCAACAAACTTCACATAAGACAAGTTGATCACGTAACTCACATTGGTCACTTAAAGTACATTGAGCACCTAAAGCACGTTGTTTCACATAAGCTAGTTATAAACAATTAAAACCACATAAACAACTAACTTCACACAAGGCACTTTGATCACATAAAACACAATTGTCACATAATACACATTAATCACATAATGCACATTAATTTCAACACATTGAGTACGTAAGACACGTTATCACATAAAACATATTGATCACATTAATTCACTTAACACAAAAGGCATATTGGTCACATAGAAAGTTAAACACATAAGTAAATTAATCACATAAACATATTAACATATGTCTCACTTTTCTTTCAGTTAATACATACTTGCATGCTTAGACCACTACCCACATTCCGAGGATACCCCGGCTGACAGCTAACATGCGCTCTGATACCACTTAAACTGTCACGCCCCAACTCGACCCCACCTACGATCAGTCAGGACGCAACGGAATTTCGGCGGCATAACGACAGTAAATAGGATACCGAGGCTCTAAACCAACCTCATTAAACATCATACATCCAGCAACTCCTTAATTCAAACAACAACATACAACACAATCATAATATACAATAAACCATCCTCGTTATACGCCTCCGTTCCAACATAACATACAATACCTCAACCTTTCCATACCTTTCAAAAATAAGTTGAGACACATTTACAACTTAACCATAAACAAAAGAAAACCGCTAAGTTAACAACATTTGGATCATCATCTTTTCAATATCTATTACAATAAGAACCACAAAGCATATAAAAGTCTATTAAGCTAATATACATGACATTAAACAACATATAATCATGGATAAGACTCGGGAACATATGACTCGTCCACGTAAAGCACATTTTCCACATTCTCCTCTTCAGGAGGCACATACCCGTAATCCGGCTCTGCAACACCTGTAAGCATGCATTAATAGAGAGTGAGCTTATATACATAAGCCCAGTGAGGATCCGATAGATCTCGACAGTATTCACTACGCTCCTTGGATTTAGTCCTTTGAGCAAGTAAACACACAACAACAATAATAACATAAATAAAGCTATCATCACATAACTATATAACCAATCAATAAGGATACTCTATTTGGTGTAGCTCCAAACGCCATCACGATCTCAACCGTTATTCTTATAACTCCCCATTACTCACGCACCCGAGGTACCTCACTAGCCCCTTCCCTCCATGACATCTCCGTCATGCGAGCTGGGGGTAGCCTATGGCAGTCATGCCGTTATCAACCCGACAGCCCGACGCTGCCCGAGAGGTGGCACACACATACCAAGACTCCATATTCATCAATCATCATGCAAGCATAAATCAATCAATCAATTGGGAGATCAGCAACAAGAGTGCCCGATTCCCGCATTCAATAATAATCAATCAATAACATCAATATAACATCAATATTAAATTAAACAACAAACAACGTAGTTAGATGACAAAGTAGGCCATCTAACCGGACATGCATAATATACATAATTAAACTCTAAATTACTCAACAACAACTCACCATTCATCACTCGAACACTACCCAACCATCTAAGGCATCGTTCAAGAAATTAAAGAATGACAACCTAAACTTCTAAAATTCATAACTTACAATCTACTAATCCAAACATTACCAAATCAGTTCCTATCACTCACCCATTCAATCTACTACATTAGCCCTCTCGAAAATCCACCATAACACCTCCAAATCAAGCCCGATAACCCTAAAACCCTAAGATGTCATGGCTGGATTTTCCGGATTTTCACAAAAATAATGTAATCGAAAATTCGGCATTACAACAGCGCTAACACGTAATTATCAAGTATTTAGAAATCGACGGCAATCGATTTCGATCAACACAACTCAATTAAATCAACTTTGAACATTTTATTCAAAATTAAATACCCGGAAAATAAAAATTATGCTACATCCGACAGAAATTCGTAGTATTAGTATATAATGATCCCTAGCATGCAAGGAGCAATAATTTATCATCAGATTTCAATTCTAACGGTTCAATCTTCATTTATACGCAAAAACACAAAAATGACATTTTGAGATCTAGAATTTTTCTCTCACCTTTGATGTGTTTTGATGCAAGAAATGTGTAGAATGGATGCCAAACAATCAATTTCAAGCTTTGAATCACTCAATTCGGCTTTGAAATGCAAAATCTGTGAGAAAAATACTTTGAAAATGCCTTTATCTTTCTCCTCCAAGGAGCCACGGTTTTGTGTGTGTTTTTGGTGGTGTTTTGCTTTGTTTTCAATGTGTGTTGATGACATTATATAATAAAAAGCTTGGTCAATTAAAAAAATGCAAAGTCAAAGTTAGTTTTAATAGGTATTTTTGTGTTTTTAATGACTTTAATTGCATTTTAGTGCTCACCAAGTTAAAAATAATTATGCAACCCCCAAAATATCACAAGTGGATTATTTTTAGGTGACAAGAAGTTTTACATTCAAAGAATTCCACCCGAGTCGGCTTAAAACTCGATTTTCGCAAAAGTCGGTGTAAAAACCCTAATAAATTCTTAAGCCGATTTTAAAACCGTTTTCATCAAACACAGGTCTATTAAAGTTCGTGGACTAGGTCTAGAAGGGTTAAAAAGACCAGTTTCAAAATTATAGCGGACGTGTTTCGAAAACACTATTCACTGAAAATCGACGATAAAATTTCTGACTCCGTTTTTGATGAAAATTTCATGAATGCACATTTAGCACGTATTAGGAGTATTGAAATCAAAATTATAACTTTCTAGGTCCTATAGCACATAAACAGATCATATGCACGCAAAACGAGACAAAGCACGTAAAACGAGATAAGCAGAAAAGTGGGGTTTCACATGGAGATTATAATTGTTCTATCAATTATCTGCCTGGCAAGGCAAATGTTGTAGCAAATGCTCTCAGCCGGAAGGCGAGCGTTGCTTGTTTGGCTGTCAAGAAATGGGAGATTCTTGAGGAATTCACTTATTGGAGACCGGAGTTGACTCAGGTTGGGGTGATGTGTTCACATCTCCGTATTCAGACTTTATTGTTATCTCAGATCAGGGAAGCTCAGCAACTGGATGTTAAACTTCAGAAGATCAAGGATCAGATCACAGATGATCAGTTTGACTTTAAACTGCATGAGGACGGTATTCTTCGATTTTAGAATAGGGTATGTGTTCCTGATGAACTGGGCTTGAGGCGAGGTATTCTGGAGAAAGCTTATAATTCTAAGTACACTATTCATCCCGGTGGAACCAAGATGTATCGGGATTTGAAGCAACACTATTGGTAGAATAACATGAAGAGGGAGATTGCTCAGTTTGTATCTAGATGTTTGACTTGTCAGAGGGCAAAAACCGAGCATCAACGACCTGCAGGGTTACTTCAGCCGTTGGCTATACCAGAGTGGAAGTGGGAGCATATTACGGTGGATTTCGTCACTGGTTTGCCTAGAACACCGAGGGGTAATGATGCAGTTTGGGTTGTCGTGGATCGTTTGACGAAGATAGCTAATTTTATTTCGATGAGGATGGGAGATGAGGTTACAAAGTTGGCGGGTCTTTATTTGGATCAGATTGTTAGACTTCATGGGATTCCATCTAGTATTGTCTCAGATCGAGATCCTTGATTTACTTCTCGTTTGTGGGAAAAACTTTAGGAGACCTTGGATACTCAGTTGAACTTCGGTACCGCGTATCATCCACAGATCGACGGTCAGTCTGAGCGGACTATTCAGATTCTGGAAGATATTCTTAGGGCTTGTGTTTTGGACTTTGGGAAGAACTAGGAGAAACATCTACCACTTGTCGAGTTTGCCTATAACAATAGTTATCAAGTTACTATTGGGATGGCACCTTTCGCAGCTCTTTACGGCCGTAAGTGTCGTTCACCTTTATATTAGGTAGGGGAGATGAACACTATTGATCCGACTATCATGCCAAAGCTTTTTGAGAAGATTGAGAATGTTCAGTTGATTAGGCAGAGAATGCTTACAACACAGAGTAGATTCTAAAGTTATGTTGATAAGCGTCGTCAAGACTTGGAGTTTGTAGTCGGAGATCGAGTTTTCTTGAGATTGTCTCCTCGTAAGGGGTTTGCTCATTATGGTAAATGTGGTAAGCTGAGTCCGAGATTTGTTGGGTCGTTTGATATTACTGACAGGGTTGGTAAGTTGGCATATCGGTTGGCTTTACAGGAGAACTTCTCTAATGTCCACGATGTATTTCACGTGTCTAATTTGCGAAAATTTAATCTGAATCCTTCTCATATTCTTGAGCCAGAGCCGTTACAGCTTCGTGAGAATCTGACTTATGACAAGCTACCAATTCATATTCTTGATCAAATGGAACGAGAGTTGAGGTCGAAGAAGATTCTGATGGTTAAGGTGTTGTGGAAGCATCACGGCATTGAGCAAGGTAGTTGGGAGAGACGAGATCAGATGCATCAGCAGTACCCAGATCTGTTCAGTACATCAAGTAAGAATTTCGAGGATAAAATTTCTTTAAGGGGGGGGGGGGAGAAATGTGAAACCCCACTTTTCTATCCTGTCTCGTTTTGCGTGTTTATTCTCGTTTTGCGTGAATTGACCTGTTTATGTGCTATATGACTTATAATGTGATAATTTTGATATTAATACTCCTAGAACATGTTAAATGTGCATTCATGAAATTTTCATAAAAAACGGAGTCATCAATTTTATTGTCGACTTTTAGTAAATAGTATTTTCGAAACACGTCAGCTAAAATTTTGAAACTGGTCTTTTTAACCCTTCTAGACCTAGTCCTCGGACTTTAATAGACCTGTGTTTGATGAAAACGGTTTTCAAATTGGCTTAGGAATTTATTAGGGTTTTTACACCGACTTTTGTGAAAATCGAGTTTTTAGCCGACTCGGGTATAATTGTTTGGATGTAAAACTTATTTTCACCTAAAAATAACCTACTTGTGCTATCTTGGGTGTTGAATAATTGTTTTGAGCTTTGGTGATCAAGAAAATGAATTTAAAGTCAAGAAAACACAAAAAATACTAAATGCTCAACTTTGACTTTGCATTTTAATTGTTGACTTGCGTTATATATGCTAAATAACTAAAATTAGCTCACAAAATAAAGCTCAAAACACCACAAACACACACACACATGGCCGAAACTCTCAAGGCCATTTTTGCTTAGTTTTTGTTCAATATTTCTCATATAAATTGCAATCTAAGGCCAAAACTCTTGAACCAAAGTTTGTTCTTGCTTGTTGGGCACGCATTGCACTTATATCTGGGCTTATATCGCATATAAGGTGAGAGAAAAATTCTAGATCTCAAAATTCATCTTTTATGTGTTTGCGTAGAATTGATTATTGAACCATTAAAATGTTAATTTGATGTTAGATTATTGCTCAGTGCATGCCTAGGATTGTTTATATGTATTCTTGCGAGATTTGAACCATTGTAGCATAATTATTTATTTTCAGGTATTTAAAGTTGAGTTATTTGCCATTTCTTGATTATCTTGAGTTGTATTTGTTGAAATCAATTGCCGTCGATTTCTAAAAGTGTGATAATTATGTGGTAGCGCTGTTGTAATGCCGAATTTTCGATTGTGATGTCCGTGTGAAAGTCCAAAAATTTCAGCCACGACGCATTAGGGTTTTAGGATTGTTGGGCATGATTTGGATGTGTTTTGGTTGGTTTCCGAGGGGGCTAATGTAGTTGATTGATTGGGTGAGTGATAGAAACAGATTTGGAGTGGTTTGGAGTAGTAGAATGTAGGTTATGAATATTTGAAGTTTGGGTTGCCTTTCTTTAAAATGTTAAATATTGCCTTTAGTTGATTGGGTGTAGTTTGAGCGATTGAATTGTGAGTTGATGATGGGTAAACTGTGGTTTGATTGTGTTTAATGCATGTTCGGTTGGATGGCCTACTTTGTCATCTAACTTAGTTATTTGTTGTTAAATTGACTATTGATGTTATTATGATGATAGTATGATTTTTGATTGATTATTGATTGATGATTGATGAACCGGGAAATAGTCAACAGAAAAGGTTGTCCTCCTGTGAATGATTGATGTTTATTATTATTTCTGAGTCATTGGTATGTATGTGCCACCTCTCAGGCAGCATCGGGCTGTCGGGTTGATAACGGCATGACTACCAGAGACTACCTCCAGCTTGCATGACAGAGGTGTCATGGAGGGAGAGGTTATTGAGGTACCTCGGGTGCGTGAGTTTATGGGAGTCACAAGAAGGCTGTTATGATCGTGATGGCGTTTGGAGCTACACCAACTAGTGTATCCTTTATTGAATGGTCATTATAGTTTATGTGATGATAGTATTATTGATGTTATTGTGTGTTTCCTTACTCAAATGATCATTTCCAAGGAGTATAGTAAATACTGTTTGAGATCTATCAGATCCTCACTAGGCTTATTTTATATAAGCTCACTCTCTATTATTGCATGCTTACAAGTGTTGTAGAGCAGGACTACAGGTACGTGCCTCCTGAAGAGGAAAATGTGCCTTACGTGGATGAGTCTTATGTTCCGGAGTCCTATCCTTGATGTTTGATGTGTTGAACACCTTATTATCTTGTATATTATCTAGTTAACTTTTATATGCTTTGTAGTTTATACTGTATAAGATGTTGAAAAGATAATGAATTAGTTGATGTTATCTTAGTAGTCTTTCTTTTGTCTATGTTTAGGTTGCTAGGTTGGTATCAATATATTTTGCAATGTATATTAAGGTTCATGTATTATGTTGGAACGGAGGCGTATAACAAGGAATGATTATTGTATAATATGGTTATGTTGTATGTTGTTATTTTATTGAGGAGTTGTTTGTTTATGGTTTATGGAGTTGATGTATGATGTTATAATGAGGTTGGTTTAAAGCCTCGGTATCCTATTTACTATCGTTATACTGCCGAAATTCCGTTGCGTCCTGACTGATTATAGGAAGGGTCGAGTTGGGGCGTGACATACCTCCTCTGTGCGTCTTTCTCGTGGTGAGAACAAAACAACAGGGAAAGACCAGGCCAATTGGCCTAGGGCTCGAAGGCAAGCTTTATTTATTTAAGAGATAATAGGGAGTGAATCGAAGGGCTTCCGTTTCCGTTCTTGGATTGGTTCGGGCCCCTCTCAATCTTTTTTGTAGTTGAGAAGGGGGAAGGAGTCTAAATCAATGTACATTAATGAACCATAATTGATGGACGTTGCACATGACACGATCAATTCAACTCAAGGTCCAGTGCTAATAAAAGTTGCTTACTTTCTTAGTAGCGAAGGAAAAGGGCAGAGCTTTTTTCATAGGTTTAGTGGGCGGGTCTCATGAGATCTATGCTGGCCGTCGAAATCAAATGAAGGTCGAAAGACCATTCGATTCATAAAGGGGAATAGCGACGCCCTCGCCTGGCGGCATTCCCAGACCTAGCAATAGACGAGCGAGCCGTGCTTGAATTCAGACCAGACCAAACTCTTCTTTGTTTGAGATGCTCCCACGCACGACCGAACGTAGAGCCACTAAGAGCTGACAGACTGGGCAGATGATGGCCCACCCCACCCAAGAGCGCTTATGTCATAGGGGAACTCATGGCTAGAAACAATCCTTATGGTTTGTTTTGATATCCGGTAGGAATAATAAGAATCAAAGTCCAGATTGGTTGTTAAGCCTAGTGATAGGAAACTATCTAGCTTGGTTCAGAGAGTACTTGTTGGGTTAAAGATTTTTTTGTTGGTAAATGTTACGGCCTAAATGCTGAACTATTGACCCTACTTGTTCGAATGGGTGTTTACCCCAAAGTGTTCCCGGACTGCTTGCATACATCCGTAAGTAACTTAGTACAACATGGAAAATTTCATTGAGAAAAATCAGTAAAGAAAAGAAAAAGATCGGCTAAGAGTTGAGCCATCTTCTTCCCCCCATCCTCGTACATTAACTATTTCTTTCCCTTTCGATTTGTGACAGCTACTCATACGTCCCATCCCCGTTTCCTCCTTGAAGGTGTAAGGAAGAGCCTATTCATGTGCAGTTCCTTCTTTCAAAATGGACATATTATATTAGACTCTAATCCCGTAATCTTTCTAAGAAAGCCTAACCTCTTGTAATGGGCGGAATCGACAAAAGAAAGAACCGAAATCCTTCTTCTTTTCTTGCAACATCCGATTCGTTCACAGCTGATTGATTCAATAACAGCTTCTTCTAAAGCAAGCAAGTGACATCCATTTCAAATCCTCCAGAAGTTTTATGGTCAACAAGAAAGTCAGAAGAAGTGCCACAGTACTATTGCTATTGATTGGACATTAATAATTGCATTGCCTTAATAGGAATAGTCTTATCAGTCTTAGAAGGAAAGATAGTTGGCTAGGGAATGGGAATTAAAGCCCTGCCCCCTCTTCCGTTTAACACACCAAAGATGGGAACTGTTGGGATTGAATCTGCCTCTTCTCTTTTCCTTGAAGAAGCCTTATTACTACAACTATCTATTAATTAAGGTAAGAAAGTCATCAAGGAGTTATGAACTCGGACATTAACGTCTAATAGGAGCTAATCAAGTCCTTGTTTGCATAGTAAATGGTTTTGGCGGAATATGGTGTTTGGAAAAATACGGTCTTTGACAGGAATAGCCTTTATCTTCTCTGCTGGTAGTGGTGTAAGAAATGATGAACATCCAACCCCAAAAATGATTGAATGAGATCACTTTCTCCCCACATTCCACTCGTTCTTCCTTAGCTATTTTGTCACTCTTTCAAAGGTGGCCCAGAAGAAAGTTTAGTGGAGCATGGTTTAGAAGGTAGGTTACCTGCTCGTATGAGGCAGTCTAACTTAGTTAGAGGAAAGCCTTCTCTTTAGAAAGATAGGCAAGGTTTTATGAATTATCCTAGCAAGGCTTATAGATAAGGCTAAAGGAAAGCAAATAGGGGACCCCTTTCCCCTTTGTAATGTAATGAAGGTTTGGTCTTCAGTCTACCATTCCAAGGTAAATGCTTGGCTATTCAAAGCTAGCGTGGTAAGGAGACGGTGAGTGAAAGTGAATCGGTTAACAAGACTGAGGAAGATGCCAAGCTAGTTTTATCCCAGAGCAGGGGCCTCGAAAGAAGGATGCAAATGCTATTGGAAGAACAGCAAGCTACAGTTGAAATGCCAAGCTCCGAAAACTCTAGTGCACTCCTTCAAGTCCCATAGCTTCTTCTCAAGCAACGAATGGAAGAAGGAAGAAATGGAGATGTGTTGCTATCTAGCCTATCTTGATGAACTAGAAGTGAGAAGGGCTTGATGAATTCAAGAGTGCTTTTCTTCTGCTTTTGTGCCGCCATCAATTGAATCTATTGCACCCGGTAGGCCGTTAGTCGCAAAGAAGAAGAAATAGGGGACCATCTTGATCTCGAACACGAAATAAGCTCTTCCGCGGTCCCTACTGCTTATGGGATTGTGATCAAATCTGCTCTGAAAATTGGTAGATGAAATGGTAATGTATATGGAAGTGAACGAAGGGAAGGAACTGGGCTAGACTACTGATCTTCTAGAGTAGCCTGACCCTGGGAAAGAGACTGTAATCGCCGCCGAGAATAAACATGATGTGCCAGGTAACTGGAATCTGCTGAGGTCAGTTGAACAGGCTGACAATCGATAGAAAATGCTGAGCAAAGGTGGTGGCCTGAAGAGTAAGGCTAATACGTAACATCAACTACAGAAGAATAGAGAAGGATGCAACACATCTCCATCATCATTCTCCCTCGGGGCTGATTAATTAGATTAAGGAAAATATAAGGCGACTCCATTAAATAGAGCATTCAAGGATACATCGAGTCTCTTGGATTTCACGTCATAGCATCTATATCCAGAATGAGCATATCCAAGAAAGACACAAGGCATTGGGGACAATTTTTCTCTTAACTACGCAGGAATATGAACAAAGCACATGCATCCAAACACTCGCAAATGACTATAGTACTACCCCAGTAAGAAGTTTGTGAGGTGCCACTGCAGCTTCTTCCCTCTCTCTTCCCCCAAAAAAGGAGAGAGATGTCTCGTCCCTTCTTTATGCACATCCATATACATAGCCAGACACAAAGGTGTACAATCCGGTCAAAATCTGTGGTTCTTTAACTTCATTCACTGATAGTTCTCTTACTTGCTCTAGTGGCCGAAAAAGGCCAATCGAGAGGGGAGAACGAATGGCTTAGGAATCGACCAGTTAGCGTAGATTAAGAGGAGCCGTCTTAAGAAATGACTTAACTTAAAAGACAGATGCCGCTGCTGCGAGGTGAGGGAGCAACTTGTCTGGTCTTACGGTGCACTCATTCCTGTTACAAGATCAGGCCCCAACTTGACTCGAGACCAAGACTCCTTACAACTCGTACCAATAGCGGCACTGAGCGGCCGGAGATTGATTGAAAAGGCAGCCCAGCCGCCCCTCTCCCCCTAGCCACCTACCTACTCGTGCTCGTAGCTCAATTGGAGGTCAAGACTGTGGTCCGGCGGAAAAACAGAAGTTGTCTATCTCACGTGATACATGAATTGCTCAGTAGTGCTTCGCCACTACCGTAGCTGGCAGAAATAGCTTAATGGTAGAACATAGCCTTGCCAAGGCTGAGGTTGAGCGTTCAAGTCCCTCATTCCGCTCCTGGCTTCGTCGTTTAGTGGTAACGAGTGGAGTGCATAAGCCCCTTTAGAGATAGGGGCGAGCAGCAAGCGGCCCCTTGTATAGGGTTCCAAACCTATAAACCTAAGAAGAGAGGGGCAAGCCAAAACCTACTCCTAACAAGTTGCTGGCTTTTCATCAGCCGTTGCGCACTAGCGCGCTTCTCTTTTTCAGCAGGCTTCTTCAAATATCCCAAAAAAGTTGGGGATATAACTAGTTGTAGCTAGCTAGCGAGCTACCATTTTCCTTTACTATACAAGGGGCTGCTAGTTGTTGCGCGCAAGGAAAGGGGATTGGTTCTCGAAAACATGTGATTTACAACATAAAAGAGTTAAAGCAGAAGCGTTGAGCATTTTAAAATTTTCAACATTAACTTTTGTAATCACATGCATTTCCAAAGTAAAGTCCATAGTAATTAACATGCAACATATAATATATCAAATATACTATAAAGTAAACGAGAGATAAAATGGCATACCTCCCATTTATAGCCGAGTGAAGGTAGAATCACAACGGAGATGCTACGGCATCGACAAGCCTTCTTCACACATGCAACGTCACTAGATCAAAATACACAAGCATCCAACAATTATTACTACAAACTAAGTTATTGTGCTAGATACTTAGTAGTAGAAATAAGCTTGCATATAGATATAAAGCAAAAAGAATAACACTTATCTTTTTTCGTGCTTTGGCTGAGAGCATCAAAGAAGAAGATATAGTTCTCATCTCGTAGATAGCGTCGACTAACCTCCTTCACAAGTGTAAAGGTCATAGATCGAAACACACGAGCATCCAATGGCAAACACCACCAACCAAGTATATGTGCTAGATTCTCGGTTATAGATCTAAGCTTGTATAAAGTTAGAAGAACAAGTGAAAAACTCCTATTATTCTCTACCATGGCCGAAGTTACCAAGGGAGAATAAGATAATTTTTTCCTTCTAATTGTGAGTAGTTTTCGGCCAAAAAGCACTAGCCAAGAAGATGCAATGAAGTCCTCTATTTATAGATGCAAGACATCATTAAGATCATGCCAAGTGACAAGCATCAAACCTTATCAAAATAAGATGAAGTCAAGTGTCAAAAAGGCTCTTCATGTGGCCAGCCATGGGGGGCAATTTGGACAAATTTCATGCAAGTTGTCTTTTGTCCTTTTGTGCTTTTGTCTTTTAATGCAACTTGTTGTTTGTCTTTTAGTGAAGACAAACATTAATTAAGGCTAAACCCCTTTAGAATAATTAATTGAAGATTGACCCCTCAATTTATTTTGTACTTAGACCCAATACTTTTTAGTATTTACACTTTGGCCCCAAAACTTTCAAAAATTATACTTTTGGCCCACTTAACCGTTAATAGCCAAAATAACACTGTTAACACTTTAACGTGTTTCCAATTCAGTATTTGCACTTTGGCCCCAATACTTTCAGTATTTGTACTTTTGAACCGCTTAACTGTTAACGTCCAAAATAAACAACGTTAACACTTTAATGTGTTTCCAACTTAATATCAAGCTCGTTAATTGCCTTATCCTTGATGCTCTTTTTGTGTGTGACTTCTTAGATTCATAACCATATAGCGATGAGGGACTATTAGACACTTTTAATCTATTCCGAGAATGTCTCCATCATTCTCCGAAATACCCTCATGTTCAAGAGTTACGTCTAGAAACATACGCGTATCATGACAATTTATATAGTAATGAAGTCCAACTTTTATGAATCTATTTATAGTCGTGAATTAGCATGCAGTCTGATCCTTCTATTAAATATGTCTCGATCATTATGGGGACCATGATATGATTAAGTCCACTAAACGATTCTATGCATAGATCAATTCGGGTGAATGAGAGATGACAACTATGGAACCCTTTCCATCATTCCATCTATTATGTGCCTTGGTGGAGGACTTCCTCATTCAACAACTGAAATAAAATCGCATAGGACATCGCTTTACGTCGGAGGTTAACGGATCCTATCTTGACAATTACCTGTCAGTTCATACCACAAAACTAAAACGCGAAAGTTCGTAACCCACCTTTTGGAAGACAGGTATTGTCTAGACACAGTATTTAGCCCCTGATATAACCGGTAACCGTAATTTCTCAAGTCAAAGGATTAATCTGCACAATTCGCAACGAATAACAAACTATTAATCCAAAGTCGTTTGGTTTTGTTATTCTGGTCACATTTAGTGATTCGTTCAACTAACAATCACTCATATGTAAGTCAGTCGCATCCCTATGCTGTTATGGCACAAGGCTCACCATCCTTTAACATTAACATCTCTATGTTAATCAAAGGTAACTTACATATGATAGCCCGTACTTGATTATTCTAGTCCCGATCGAATAATCTTAGGGCTATGAATCATTTTGAATGTTTATCATATTGAAGAAATATGCCAACGTATTCTAAACTCTTTTAGAATATATTTTTTCTCTGAAAAAGATTAAGGACACATTCATATAATAGGAATGGCAGAGAATATGAACGTCACAAACAAGTCAATATGTAAACAAACATATAGACGTAAATGCCATTAGGTACAAGTTAATGCCAAAATATCCCAAAATAGGTCATCTAACTATATAGCATTAGGGCATATCTCCAACAATCTCCCACTTGCACTAATGCTATGCTATATATATAGTATTAGGGCAACACACAATGATATCACATATCAATCTTCACAAAACGTGGACCTTGTCACGCCCCAACTCAACCCCTCCTATAATCAGTCAGGATGCAACGGAATTTCGGCGGTATAACGACAGTAAATAGGATACCGAGGCTCTAAACCAATCTTATTAGAACATCATACATCAACTCTATAAACCATACAATAAACAACTCCTCAATAAAATAACAACATACAACATAACCATATTAAACCATAATAATTCTTTGTTATATGCCTCCGTTCCAACATAATACATGAACCTTAATATACTTTGCAAAGAGATATTGATACCAACCTTGAAACCTAAACATAGACAAAGGAAAGACTACTAAGATAGCATCAACTAATTAATTATCTTTCCAACATCTTTTACATTATGAACTACAAAGCATATAAAAGTCAACTAGATAATATACAAGATAGTAAAATAATATAACATCAAGGATAAGACTCCGGAACATAAGACTCATCCACGTAAGGCATATTTTCCTCTTCAGGAGGCACGTACCCGTAGTCTTGTGAAAGGACACCTGTAAGCATACAATAATAGAGAGTGAGCTTATATAAAATAAGCCCAGTGAGGGTCTGATAGATGTCTAATAGTATTCACTATACTCCTTGGAAATAATCCTTTGAGCAAGTAAACACACAATAACATCAATAATACTATCATCACATAATCTATAATGACCATTCAATAAAGGATACACGAGTTAGTGTAGCTCTAAACGCCATCACAATCATAACAGCCTTCTTGTGACTCCCATAAACTCACGCACCCGAGGTACCCCAATAACCTCTCCCTCCACGACACCTTCGTCATGCGAGCTGGAGGTAGTCTCTGGTAGTTATGCCGTTATCAACCCAACAGCCCGATGTTGCCCGAGAGGTGGCACACATATACCAAAGATTCAACAATAATAATAAACATCAATCATTCACAGGAGGACAGTCTAGCATAACTGCCTATCTCCCTGCACCAATCATCAATCAATAATCATCAATAGTCATCAATTTTCATCAATGTAACATCAATATATCATCAAGTAATTAATTAAACAGCAAACTACTAAGTTAGATGACAAAGTAGGCCATCCAACTTATCATGCATCAAACACACAATCAAACCCTAGTTTACCCATCATCAACTCACAATTCAATCACTCAAACCACACCCAATCTACTAAAGGCATAATTTAACATTTTAAAGAATGACAACCTAAACTTCAAATATTCATAACCTACATTCTACTAATCCAAACAACTCGAAATCAGTTTCTATCACTCACCTATTCAATCAACTACATTAGCCCCCTCGGAAACTAACCAAAACACATCCAAATCATGCCCATTAACCCTAAAACCCTAGTGTGTCGTGGCTGAAATTTATGGACTTTAGCACGGACATCACAATCGAAAATTCGGCATTACAACGACGTTACCACGTAATTATCAAACTTTTAGAAATCGACGGCAATCAATTTCAACCAATACAACTCAAGATAATCAAGAAATGACAAATAACTCAACTTTAAATACCCGAAAATAAATAATTATGCTACAACGGTTCAAATCTCGCAAGATTACATATAAATGATCCCTAGCATATATGGAGAAATAATCTAACTTCAAATTAACGTTTTAACTGTTCAATAATTATTTATCCGCATAAACACAAAATATGAGTTTTGAGATCTAGAATTTTTCTCTCACCTTTGATGCGATAAAAGCCTAGATATGCGTGCAATGCGTGCCCAACAAGCGGAATCCAACTCGGCACGAAGTTCTACCGACAAAAACTAGCTTTTTCTTTGAAAAATTGCTTTGAAAACATGAAGAAAACCTTGGCTTATCCTCCTATGAAACTCTCGGCCATCTAGGTGTTTTTGAGTGTGTTTGTGTGCTATTGTAATGTGTGTTGGTGATATATGCATATTGGTCAACATTTTAAATAAAGTCAAAGTTGAGTAAACTTAGTATTTTTGTGTTTTCTTGTCTTTTAAATGCATTTTAGCTATCCCTTTGCTCAAAACAAATATGCAACATCCAAGATAGCTCAAGTAGGTTATTTTTAGGTGACAAGAAGTTTTACAATTAAACAATTTTACCCGAGTCGGCTAAAAACTCGATTTTTGCAAAAGTCGGTGTAAAAACTCTAATAAATTCCTAAGCCGATTTGAAAACCATTTTAATCAAATACAAGTCTATTAAAGTCTGTGGACTAGGTCTAGAAGGGTTAAAAAGACCAGTTTTAAAATTTTAGCGGACGTGTTTCGAAAATACTATTCACTAAAAGTCGACAATAAAATTTCTGACTCTGTTTTTTATGAAAATTTCATGAATGCACATTTAGCATGTTCTAGGAGTATTAATATCAAAATTACCACATTCTAAGTTATATAGCACATAAACAGGTCAATTAATGCAAAACGAGAATAAACATGCAATACGAGATATAACAGAAAAGTGGGGTTTCGCATTCTCCCCCCTTAAAGAAATTTCGTCCTCGAAATTCTTACTTGATGTACTGAACAGATCTGGGTACTGCTGCTGCATCTGATCTCGTCTCTCCCAAGTAGCTTCCTCAATACCGTGATACTTCCACAACACCTTAACCATCGGAATCTTCTTCGACCTCAACTCTCGTTCAATCTGATCAAGAATACAAATCGGATGTTCATCATAAGTCAGATTCTCACAAAGCTGTAACGGCTTTGGCTCAAGGATATTAGAAGGATCCGGATTATATTTCCGCAAATTAGACACATGAAATTCATCATGGACATTAGAGAAGTTCTCCGGTAAAGCCAACCGATATGCTAACTTACCAACCCTGCCAGTAATCTCAAACGGCCCCACAAACCTCGGACTTAGCTTACCACCTTTACCATAACGAACAAACCCCTTACGAGGAGAAAATATCAAGAATACCCGATCTCTGACTGCAAACTCCAAGTCCCGATGACGCTTATCAGCATAACTCTTGAATCTACTCTGCGACGTAAGCATTCTCTGCCTGATCAACTGAACATTCTCAATCTTCTCAAGAAGCTCTGTCATGATAGTCGGATCAATAGTCTTCATCTCCCCTACCTTGTCCCAATATAAAAGTGAACGGCACTTACGACCGTAAAGAGCTGCGAAAGGTGCCATCCCAATAGTAGGTTGATAACTATTGTTATAGGTAAACTCGGCAAGTGGTAGATGTTTCTCCCAGTTCTTCCCGAAGTCCAGAACACAAGCCCTAAGCATATCTTCCAGAATCTGAATAGTCCGCTTAGACTGACTATCGGTCTGTGGATGATATGCGGTACTGAAGTTCAACTGAGTACCCAAAGTCTCCTGAAGTTTCTCCCACAAACGAGAAGTAAATCGAGGATCTCGATCTGAGACAATACTAGATGGAATCCCGTGAAGTCTAACAATCTGATCCAAATAAAGACCCGTCAACTTTGTAACCACATCTCCCATCCTCATCGAAATAAAGTGAGTTGTCTTTGTCAAACGGTCCATGACAACCCAAACTGCATAATTACCCCTTGGTGTTCTAGGCAAACCAGTAACGAAATCCATTGTAATATGCTCCCATTTCCACTCTGGTATAGCCAACGGCTGAAGTAACCCTGCAGGTCGTTGATGCTTGGCTTTTACCGTATGACAAGTCAAACATCTAGATACAAACTGAGCAACCTTTCTCTTCATGTTATTCCACCAATAGTGTTGCTTCAAATCCCGATACATCTTGGTTCCACCGGGATGAATAGTGTACTTAGAATTATGAGCTTCCTCCAGAATACCTCGCCTCAAGCGTGGTTCATCGGGAACACAAACCCTATTC
This sequence comes from Ehretia macrophylla, assembly GCA_037974665.1. Classification (NCBI taxonomy): domain Eukaryota; kingdom Viridiplantae; phylum Streptophyta; class Magnoliopsida; order Boraginales; family Ehretiaceae; genus Ehretia; species Ehretia macrophylla. Next base: position 47,457,808 of record CM075765.1, on the reverse strand, counting down.
CGAAACCGAAGAATACCATCCTCGTGCAGTTTAAAGTCAGACTGATCATCCGTGATTTGATCCTTGATCTTCTGAAGTTTAACATCAAGTTGCTGAGCTTCTCTGATCTGAGACAACAATAAAGGCTGAATACCGAGATGTGAACACATCACCCCAACCTGAGTTAACTCCGGTCTCCGATAAGTGAATTCCTCAAGAATCTCCTATTTCTTGACAGCTAAACAAGCAACACTCGCCATCGGGCTGAGAGCATCTGCTACAACATTTGCCTTTCCAGGCAGATAATTGATAGAGCAATTATAATCTCCAAGAAGCTCCATCCACCTCCTCTGGCGCATATTCAACTCCTTCTGTGAGAACAAGTACTTCAGACTCTTATGATTAGTGAAAATCTCGAACTTACTACCCACAAATAATGACGCCACTTCGTTAGTGCAGAGACAATTGCTGCCAACTCAAGATCATGAGTCGGATAATTCACCTCATAAGGCTTCAACTTCCGGGAAGCAAAGGCAATAACTCGGCCATCCTACATAAGAACACATCCCAAGCCCTCCTTGGATGCATCACTGTAAACAACCATATCATCGGTCCCCTCTGGTAGAGCAAGTACTGGAGCAGTAGTCAACATCTTTTTCAACTCCTGAAACCCACTTCACACTTCTTATCCCAAGTAAAGATAGTCCATTTCTGAGTCAACTTAGAAAGTGGCCCAGCAATCTTCGAGAAGTCCTTTACAAACCTACGATAATAACCTGCCAAGCCGAGAAAGCTATGGACCTCAGAAACATTCTCTAGCCGTTTCCAAGACATCACTAATTCAATCTTAGTGGGATCTACAGATATACGGCTCTATGTGATAACATGGCCAAGAAAAGATATGTGTTGCAGCCAAAATTCACATTTGCTGAACTTGGCAAACAACTGATGCTCCTGCACCTTCTGTAAGACAAGCCATAGATGTTGCTCGTGCTCCGTTTTAGATTTAGAATAGACCAAGATATCATCAATAAATATTACCTCGAACTGGTCTAAATACGGCTGAAAGCCCGATGCATAAGATCTATGAATGCTGCCGGTGCATTAGTTAATCCAAAGGGCATAACAACAAACTCATAATGCCCATACCGAGTCCTGAAGGTAGACTTCGAAACATCCTCCGTATGAATCTGAAGTTGATAATACCCCTTCCTCAAATCAAATTTAGAATAGACTTTGGCTCCCTGAAGTTTATCAAACAACTCGTCGATCAGTGGCAAAGGATATTTATTCTTGATGGTCACCTGATTCAAACCACGATAATCAATACACAATCTCAAGGTACCATCCTTCTTCTTCACAAATAAAATAGGAGCTCCCCAAGGTGAAAAGCTCTACTGAATGAACCCCTTCTCCAATAACTCCTGCAACTGAGTTTTCAACTCCTTCAACTCAGCTAGTGCCATCCGGTACGCTGATTTAGAAATAGGTTGAGTACCGGGACTAAGATTAATCAGAAACTCCACATCTCTCTCTGGAGGTAACCCTGGCAACTCCTCAGGAAATACATTGGGATATTCCCGAATAATAGGAACTTCCTCCAACTGTAGCTTATTAGATGGCTTGTTGATCAAATAAGCTAGATAACCCGAACACCCCTTACTCGCCAACTTAACGGCTTTAGTTGCTAAGAAAACAAAACTCGTCTTAGCACCCCGATTCCCTGCTACCTCAACTACTGGCTGATCTGGCAAATGAAACTGTACTACCTTGGTTCTACAGTTCAACTGGGCATCATACTTAGAAAGCCAATCCATACCCAAGATAACATTATACCCTCAGATAAGAAATAAGATAGGGTCTGAAGGAAAACTATGCCCTTAACATGTATTATACAATCCTTACATACTAAGCCAGTCACATACTTATTAGTCAAAGAGGTACTAATCTCAACCACATAAGGCAATCTTTCAGGTTGCAAATTAACACGTTGTACACAAGCAGGAGTAATGAAAGAATGTGTAGCACCAGAATCAATCAACAGTTTAACAAGTTGATCAAGTATAAGGAAGTTACCTTCCACAACTGCAGTCTCCTCAGGCATCTCCTCTAAGTCACCTGCGTAGGCCCGAGCCTAGACCCGCTGCTGCTGAGGTACACTGGCCGCAAGTCGGCCCTGATAACCCTAAGTTGCTGCCCGACCCTCAGTCCTCGAATACCTAGGGCAATCCCTCGCCCTGTGATGATTGCTGCTGCATCCTAAACACGTCCCTGCCTACACTCTGCAATCGGCCTCCACATGCTCCATGTGCTTGCAGTGTGTACACTGCGGTAATGATGCGCTAACACTGCCCTTGGAAGAACCAGAAGCTGAAGAAACAGCTGAACCAGCTTGCTGCTGAGGCCTTACCAAATTAGGCTTGTACTGACCTTGAGACTGGGCTGGCCTAAACTAGGACTGAACCTGATAGGACCCCTGGTGAAATTGAGGCCGATAATAAATCTGATGTCCCTGTGGCCTAAAATAACCCTGCTTAGCTTATGGCTTGTACACAACCTGCTGTATGGGAGGCCTATACATACCCTGCTAAAACTGCAGCTGATACGGCCTCTTACTGGGCTGACTAGACACAAGCTGATCTCCCTTTCTCTTCTCCAGTCTAGAAGCTGCATCGAAGGCCTCAGTGAATATATCAAACCGATTCAGAGTCATCACATCCTGAATCTTGGGCCTCAACCCCAACATGAATCTATGAGTCCTCCGCTCCTCATCAGCCATATACTCCGGTGCATACCGGGACAATCGAGTAAAGGTGGCCTCATACTGAGCCACTGAGGCATCCCCCTGAATCAGAGACAGAAACTCAGCCTCTCTCCGCTCCCTCGCGATCCTCGGGACATACTTTGCATGGAAAGCTAACAGAAAGGCACCCCAAACATACAAAATACCCTGAGTCGCCCAGCTAGTTCTCACCGTGCACCACCATTCTTCTGCCTCATCATCCAGCAAGTACACGGCAAAGGAGACCTTCTGCTCATCGGTATAATCAAGAGGATAATAAATCTTCTCCACCTTATTAATCCACGCTTTAGCCTTCCGATCATTGGGTTCCCCCTGAAATCTAGGTGGATGATACCCTAAGAACTCTTTCAGGGTACCACGCTCGTGGTTTCCACCCTGCACATTCAACAACTGAGCCTGCCAAGCCAGAGTCTGGGCAGCCTGCCCTACTAACAATTGGGCCTGTTCGGCCATTAAGTTAGCAATCCTATCCGTAGCTGCCCCCAAACGATCCTCACCCCTATCACGGCCCAGTACTGCATTACCAGGAGTCTCATCTACTACCTCGGGCCTACCTCTGGTCCTTGGTCTACCAGCCATTCTACTAATCAAAGAGTTAGCACAGGTTATAGCACACAAACAGGTTATAAACAACTATTAACACATAAACAACAAACTCATATTAAGCACATAAATCACATAAAACACATAAATCACTTAAGTATCAATCACATAAACAAACACATAATCACATAAGCACTTTAATCACATAATCACTAATCATTTAATCATGTTAACACATATTTCACTTTTCTTTCTTTTCATACATACTTTCATGCTAAGACCATTTCCCACATTCCGAGAATACCCCGGCTGACAACTAACATGCGCTCTGAGACCACTTAAATGTCACACCCCAACTCGACCCCTCCTATAATCAGTTAGGACGCAACGGAATTTCAGCGATATAACAACAATAAATAGGATACCGAGGCTCTAAACCAACATTATTAGAACATCATACATCAACTCTATAAACCATACAATAAACAACTCCTAAATAAAATAACAACATACAACATAACCATATTAAACCATAATCATTCTTTGTTATACGCCTCCATTCCAACATAATACACGAACTTTAATAGACATTGCAAAAAGATATTGATACCAACCTAGCAACCTAAACACAGACAAAAGAAAGACTACTAAGATAGCATCAACTAATTCATTATCTTTCCAACATCTTTTACATTATGAACTACAAAGCATATAAAAGTCAACTAGATAATATACAAGATAGTAAAATAATATAACATCAAGGATAAGACTCCGGAACATAAGACTCATCCACGTAAGGCATATTTTCCTCTTCAGGAGGCACGTACCCGTAGTCTTGTGAAAGGACACCTGTAAGCATACAATAATAGAGAGTGGGCTTATATAAAATAAGCCCAGTGAGGGTCTGATAGATCTCTAATAGTAGTGACTATACTCCTTGAAAATAATCCTTTGAGCAAGTAAACACACAATAACATCAATAATATTATCATCACGTAATCTGTAATGACCATTCAATAAAGGATACACTAGTTGGTGTAGCTCCAAACGCTGTCAAGATCATAATAGCTTTCTTGTGACTCCCATAAACTCACGCACCCAAGGTACCCCAATAGCCTCTCCCTCCATGACACCTCCGTCATGCGAGCTGGAGGTAGTCTCTAGTAGTTATGCCATTATCAACCCAACAGCTCGATGCTACCAGAGAGGTGGTACACACATACCAAAGACTCAGCAATAATAATAAACATCAATCATTCACAGGAGGACAGTCTAGCATAACTGCCTATCTCCCGCCATCAATTATCAATCAATAATCATCAATAGTCATCAATTTTCATCAATGTAACATCAATATATCATCAAGTAATTAATTAAACAGCAAACTACTAAGTTAGATGACAAAGTAGGCCATCCAACTTATCATGCATCAAACACACAATCAAACCCTAGTTTACCCATCATCAACTGACAATTCAATCACCCAAAACACACCCAATCAACTAAAGGCATAATTTAACATTTTAAAGAAAGACAACCTAAACTTCAAATATTCATAACCTACATTCTACTAATCCAAACAACTCCAAATCAGTTTCTATCACTCACCCATTCAATCAACTATATTAGCCCCCTCGAAAACTAACCAAAACACATCCAAATCATGCCCAATAACCCTAAAACCCTAGTGTGTCATGGTTGAAAATTTTGAACTTTAGCACGAACATCACAATCGAAAATGAGGCATTACAACGGCGCTACCACGTAATTATCAAACTTTTAGAAATCGACGGCAATCGATTTCAACTAATACAACTCAAGATAATCAAGAAATGGCAAATAACTCAACTTTAAATACCCAAAAATAAATAATTATGCTACAACTGTTCAAATCTCGCAAGATTACATATAAATGATCCCTAGAATGCATGGAGCAATAATCTAACTTCAAATTAATGTTTTAATGGATCAATAATTATTTATACGCATAAACACAAAATATGAGTTTTTATATCTATAATTTTTATCTCACCTTTGATGCGATAAAAGCCTAGATATCCGTGCAATGCGTGCCCAACAAGCTGAATCCAACTCGGAACGAAGTTCTACGGACAAAAACTAACTTTTTTTTTGAAAAAGTGCTTTCAAAACTAGAAGAAAACCTTGGCTTATTCTCCCATGAAACTACCGGTCATCTATGTGTTTTTGAGTGTGTTTTTGTGCTATTGTAATGTGTGTTGGTGATATATGCATATTGGTCAACATTTTAAATAAAGTCAAAGTTGCGTAAACTTAGTGTTTTTGTGTTTTCTTGTCTTTTAAATGCATTTTAGCTATCCCTTTGCTCAAAACAAATATGCAACACCCAAGATAGCTCAAGTAAGTTATTTTTAGGTGACAAGAATTTTTACAATTAAACAATTTCACCCGAGTCGGCTTAAAATTTGATTTTCACAAAAGTTAGTGTAAAGACCCTAATAAATTCCTAAGCTAATTTGAAAACCATTTTAATCAAACACAAGTCTATTAAAGTCCGTGGACTAGGTCTAGAATGGTTAAAAAGACAAGTTTCAAATTTTTAGTGGATGTGTTTGAAAAATACTATTCCCTAAAAGTCGACGATAAAATTTCTGACTCCGTTTTTGATAAAAATTTACTGAATGCACGTGTAGCATGTTCTAGGAGTATTAATATCAAAATTACAACATTCTAAGTCATATAGCACATAAACAGGTCAATTCACGTAAAACGAGAATAAACACGCAATACGAGATATAACAGAAAAGTGGGGTTTCACATTCTTTCCCCCTTAAAGAAATTTCGTCCTCGAAATTCTTACTTGATGTACTGAACAGATCTGGGTACTGCTGCTGCATCTGATCTCGTCTCTCCCATGTAGCTTCCTCAATACCGTGATGCTTCCACAACACCTTAACCATCGGGATCTTCTTCGACCTCAACTCTCGTTCCATCTGATCAAGAATACAAATCGGATGCTCATCAGAAGTCAGATTCTCATGAAGCTGTAACGGCTCTGGCTCAATAATATGAGAAGGATCCGGATTATATTTCCGCTAATTAGACACGTGAAATTCATCGTGGACATTAGAGAAGTTCTCCGGTAAAGCCAACCGATATGCTAACTTACCAACCCTGCCAGTAATCTCGAACGGCCCCACAAACCTCGGACTTAGCTTACCACCTTTACCATAACAAGCAAACCCTGTCACGCCCCAACTCGACCCCACCTATGATCAGTCAGGACGCAACGGAATTTCGGCGGCATAACGACAGTAAACAGATTTCCGAGGTTCTAACCCAACCTCATAAAACATCATACATCCCGTAATTCCTCAATATAAACAACAACATACAACACAACCATATTATACAATAAAACATCCTCGTTATACGCCTCCGTTCCAACATGACATACAATACCTCAACTTTATCATGCATTTCAAAAGTAAGTTGAGACACAACTACAATTTTACCATAGACAAAAGGAAACCGCTAAGGTAACATCATTTGGTTCATCATCTTTCAATATCTATTACATTAAGAACCGTAAAGCATATAAAGTCTATTAAAATAATATACAAGACATTTAACAATATAAAGTCATGGATAAGACTCGGGAACATATGACTCATCCACAAAAGACACATTTTCGACATTCTCCTCTTCAGGAGGCACGTCCCCGTAATCTTGTGAAAGTACACCTGAAACATGCATTAATAGAGAGTGAGCTTATATACATAAGCCCAGTGAGGATCCGATAGATCTCGACAGTATTCACTACGCTCCTTGGATTTAGTCCTTTGAGCAAGTAAACACACAACAACAATAATAACATAAATAAAGCTATCATCACATAACTATATGACCATTCAATAAGGATACTCTATTTAGTGTAGCTCCAAACGCCATCACGATCTCAACCGTTCTTCTTATAACTCCCCATTACTCACGCACCCGAGGTACCTCACTATCCCCTTCCCTCCATGACATCTCCGTCATGCGAGCTGGGGGTAGCCTATGGCAGTCATGCCGGTATCAACCCGACAGCCCGACGCTGCCCGAGAGGTGGCACACACATACCAAGGCTCCATATTCATCAATCATCATGCAAGCATAAATCGATCAATCAATTGGGAGATCAGCAACAAGAGTGCCCAATTCCCGCATTCAATAATAATCAATCAATAACATCAATATAACATCAATATAACATCAATATTAAATTAAACATCAAACAACGTAGTTAGATGACAAAGTAGGCCATCTAACCGGACATGCATAATATTCATAATTAAACTCTAAATTACTCAACAACAACTCACCATTCATCACTCGAACACTACCCAACCATCTAAGGCATCGTTCAAGAAATTAAAGAATGACAACCTAAACTTCTAAAATTCATAACTCACAATCTACTAATCCAAACATTGCCAAATCAGTTCCTATCACTCACCCATTCAACCTACTACATTAGCCCTCTCGGAAATCCACCATAACACCTCCAAAACATGCCCGATAACCCTAAAACCCTATGACATCATGGCTGGATTTTCCGGATTTTCACACAAACAATGTAATCGAAAATTCGGCATTACAACAGCGCTAACACGTAATTATCAAGTATTTAGAAATCGACGGCAATCGATTTCGATCAACACAACTCAATTAAATCAACTTTGAACATTTTAATCAAAATTAAATACCCGGAAAATAAAAATTATGCTATATCCGACAGAAACTCGTAGTATTAGTATATAATGATCCCTAGCATGCAAGGAGCAATAATCTAACATCAGATTTCAATTCTAACGGTTCAATCTTCATTTATACGCAAAAACACAAAAATGACATTTTGAGATCTAGAATTTTTCTCTCACCTTAGATGCGATATAAGCCTAGGAATGCGTGCAATGCGTGCCCAACAAGCAGAATCCAAGTCGGTGCGAAGTTTCACATACAAAAACTAGGTTTTTCTTTGAAAAATTGATTGAAAAGCTTGAGTTTTCTTTCTTCTCTTTTCTCCCTCAACCCCTCGGCAATGTGTGTGTGTGTGGTGGTGTTTTTGTGTTGTGTGAGTGTGTGTAGGTGACAATAGCTTATAAGGTCAATTTTTTTAATTAAAGTCAAAGTTATTTTAATAGGTATTTTTGTGTTTTTAATGTCTTTAATTGCATTTTAGTGATCACCAAGTTAAAATTAATTATGCAACCCCCAAGATATCTCAAGTGAGTTATTTTTAGGTGACAAGAAGTTTTACATTCAAAGAATTCCACCCGAGTCGGCTTAAAACTCGATTTTCGCAAAAGTCGGTGTAAAAACCCTAATAAATTCTTAAGCCGATTTTAAAACCGTTTTCACCAAACACAGGTCTATTAAAGTCCGTGGACTAGGTCTAGAAGGGTTAAAAAGACCAGTTTCAAAATTATAGCGGACGTGTTTCGAAAACACTATTCACTGAAAATCGACGATAAAATTTCTGACTCCGTTTTTGATGAAAATTTCATGAATGCACATTTAGCACGTATTAGAAGTATTGAAATCAAAATTATAACTTTCTAGGTCCTATAGCACATAAACAGGTCATATGCACGCAAAACGAGGTAAAGCACGTATTACGAGATAAGCAAGAAAGTGGGGTTTCACATTCTCCCCCCCTTATAGAAATTTCGTCCTCGAAATTCTTACTTGACGTACGGAAAAGATCTGGGTATTGTTGCTGCATCTGATCTCGTCTCTCCCACGTAGCTTCCTCAATGCCGTGATGCTTCCACAACACCTTAACCATCGGAATCCTCTTCGACCTCAACTCTCGGTCCATCTGATCTAGAATACGAATCGGACGCTCGTCATAAGTCAAATTCTCTCTAAGCTGTAACGGCTCTGGCTCAAGAATATGAGAAGGATCCGGATTGTATTTCCGCAAATTAGACACGTGAAACACATCGTGGACATTAGAGAAGTTCTCCGGTAAAGCCAACCGATATGCCAACTTACCAACCCTGCCAGTAATCTCAAACGGCCCAACAAATCTCGGACTCAGCTTACCACCTTTACCATAACGAACAAACCCCTTTCGAGGAGACAATCTCAAGAAAACCCGATCTCCAACTGCAAACTCCAAGTCTCGACGACGCTTATCAGCATAACTCTTGAATCTACTCTGCGCCGTAAGCATTCTCTGCCTGATCAACTGGACATTCTCGATCTTCTCAAGAAGTTCTGGCATGATAGTCGGATCAATAGTCTTCATCTCTCCTACCTCGTCCCAATATAAAGGTGAACGGCACTTACGACCGTAAAGAGCTGCAAAAGGTGCCATCCCAATAGTAGCTTGATAACTATTGTTATAGGCAAACTCGGCAAGTGGTAGATGTTTCTCCCAGTTCTTCCCAAAGTCCAGAACACAAGCCCTAAGCATATCTTCCAGAATCTGAATAGTCCGCTCAGACTGACCGTCGGTCTGTGGATGATACGCGGTACTGAAGTTCAACTGAGTACCCAAAGTCTCCTGAAGTTTTTCCCACAAACGAGAAGTAAATCGAGGATCTCGATCAGAGACAATACTAGATGGAATACCGTGAAGTCTAACAATCTGATCCAGATAGAGATCCGTCAGCTTTGTAACCTCATCTCCTAACCTCATCGAGATAAAATGAGCTGTCTTCGTCAAACGATCCACGACAACCCAAACTGCATCATTACCCCTCGGTGATCTAGGCAAACCAGTGACGAAGTCCATCGTAATATGCTCCCATTTCCACTCTGGTATAGCCAACGGTTGAAGCAAACCTGCTGGTCGTTGATGTTCGGCTTTCACTCTCTGACAAGTCAAACATCTAGACACAAACTGAGCAACCTCCCTCTTCATATTATTCCACCAGTAATGCTGTTTCAAATCCCGATACATCTTGGTTCCACCAGGATGAATAGTATATTTAGAATTATGAGCTTCCTCCAGAATACCTCGTCTCAAGCCCGGTTCATCGGGAACACAAACCCTGTTCCGAAACCGAAGAATACCATCCTCATGCACTTTAAAGTCAGACTGATCATCCGGAATCTGATCCTTGATCTTCTGAAGGTTAACATCAAGCTGCTGAGCTTCCCTGATCTGAGACAACAATAAAGGCTGAATACGGAGATGTGAACACATCACCCCAACCTGAGTGAACTCTGGTCTCCAATAACTAAACTCCTCAAGAACCTCCCACTTCTTGACAGCCAAACAAGAAATACTAGCCTTCCGGCTGAGAGCATCTGCCACAACATTTGCCTTACCAGGCAGATAATTGATAGAACAATTATAATCTCCAAGAAGCTCCATCCACCTCCGCTGGCGCATATTCAACTCCTTCTGTGAGAATAAATACTTAAGACTCTTATGATCAGTGAAAATCTCGAACTTACTGCCCCACAGATAATGACGCCACTTTTTCAGTGCGAAGACAACTGCTGCCAACTCAAGATCATGAGTCGGATAATTCACCTCATAAGGCTTCAACTTTCGAGAAGCATAGGCAATAACTCGGCCATCCTGCATAAGAACACATCCCAAGCCCTCCTTGGATGCATCGCTGTAAATGACCATATTATCGGTCCCCTCTGGTAGAGCAAGTACTGGAGCGGTAGTTAACCTCTTTTTCAACTCCTGAAATCCACTCTCACACTTCTCGTCCCAATTAAAGATAGTCCGTTTCTGAGTCAACTTAGATAGTGGCCCCGCAATCTTTGAGAAGTCCTTGACAAACCTACGGTAATAACCCGCCAAGCCAAGAAAGCTACGGACATCAGAAACACTCTCTGGCCGCTTCCAAGACATCACCGATTCAATCTTAGTGGGATCTACAGAAATACCACTCTGTGTAATAACATGGCCAAGAAAAGAAATCCGTTGCAGCCAAAATTCACATTTGCTGAACTTGGCAAACAACTGATGCTCCTGCAACTTCTCTAATACAAGCCGTAGATGTTGCTCGTGCTCCAATTCAGATTTAGAATAGACCAAGATATCATCAATAAAAATCACCACGAACTGGTCCAAGTACGGCTGAAAGACTCGATGCATAAGATCCATGAATGCTACCGGTGCATTAGTCAAACCAAAGGGCATAACAACAAACTCGTAATGCCCGTACCGAGTCTTGAAGGCAGACTTCGGAACATCCTCCGAACGAATCCGAAGCTGATAATACCCCTGCCTCAAATCAAACTTAGAGTAGACTTTGGCTCCCTGAAGTTGATCAAACAACTCATCAATCAGTGGCAAAGGATATTTATTCTTGATAGTCACCTGATTCAAACCACGGTAATCAATACATAATCTCAAGGTACCATCCTTCTTCTTCACAAACAAAACAGGAGCTCCCCAAGGTGAAGAACTCTGCTGAATAAATCCTTTCTCCAACAACTCCTGTAACTGAGTCTTCAACTCCTTCAACTCAGCTGGTGCCATCCGGTATGCCGATTTAGAAATAGGTTGAGTACCGGGAACAAGATTAATCACAAACTCGATATCCCTATCTGGCGGCAATCCTGGCAACTCCTCGGGAAATACATTCGGATATTCCCGGATAATAGGGACTTCCTCAAGCTGTAGCTTAACAGATGGCTTGTTGATCAAATAAGCTAGATAACCCGAACACCCCTTACTCACCAACTTAACGGCTTTAGTTGCTGAGATAACAAAACTCGTCTTAGCACCCCGGTTACCCGCTACCTCAACTACTGGCTGATCTGGCAAACGAAACTGTACTACCTTGGTTCTACAGTTCAACTGGGCATCATACTTAGAAAGCCAATCCATACCCAAGATAACATCATACCCCCGGATAGGAAATAAGATAAGGTCCGAAGGAAAATTATGCCCCTTAACATGTATTATACAATCCTTACATACTAAGCCAGTAACATACTTATCAGTCAAAGAGGTACTAATCTCAACCACATAAGGCAATCTTTCAGGTTGCAATTTAACACGTTGCACACAAGCAGGAGTAATGAAAGAATGCGTAGCACCAGAATCAATCAACACTTTAACAAGTTGATCAAGTATAAGAAAGTTACCTTCCACAACTGCAGTCTCCTCAGGCATCTCCTCTAAGTCAACTGCATAAGCCCGAGCCTGAACCCGCTGCTGCTGTGGTACACTGCCCGTAGGCCTACCCTGATAACCCTGAGTCGCTGCCCGACCCTCAGTCCTCGCATACTTAGGGCAATCCCTCGCCCTATGATCGATGCTACCACAACCCAAACATGTCCCTGCCTTTGCCCTGCAGTCGGACTCTACATGCCCTGAGCGCTTGCAGTAATTACACTGCGATGATGTGGCACTAGCACTGCCCCTAGAATAACCAGAAGCTGAAGAAGCAGCTGATACAGCCTGCTGCTGAGGTCTCATGAGAGTAGGCCTATACTGACCCTGAGACTGGGCTGGCCTAAACTGAGTCTGAACCTGATATGGCCTCTGTTGAAACTGAGGCCGATAATAACTCTGCTGACTCTGTGGCCTAAAAGAACCCTGCTGGGCAGGTGGCCTGTAGACAAACTGCTGTACTGGAGGCCTATATAAAACCTGCTGGCCCGGCGGCTGATACGGCCTCTTACTAGGCTGACTGGAGACAATCTGATCCCCTTTCCTCTTCTCCAATCTAGAAGCTGCATCAAAAGCCTCAGTGAAAATATCATAACGATTCAGAGCCATCACATCCTGAATCTCGGGCCGCAACCCTAACATAAACCTGCGAGTCCTCCGCTCCTCGTCTACCACATACTCCGGTGCATATCGAGACAATCGAGTAAATGTCGTCTCTTCTTGCGCCACTGTAGCATCTCCCTGGACCAAAGCTAGAACCTCGGCCTCTCTCCGTTCCCTGCAAATCCTCGGGACATACTTTGCCCGGAAAGCCATCAGAAAGGTACCCCAAATATAAGGAATACCCTGTGCCACCCAACTAGTCCTTACCGTGCGCCACCACTCCTCTGCCTCGTCATCTAACAAATACACGGCAAAAGAGACTTTCTGCTCATCAGTATAGCCAAGTGGATCATAAATCTTCTCCAACTTGCTAATCCATAACTCCGCCTTCCTATCATCCGGCTCCCCCTGAAATCTCGGTGGGAGATATCCTAAAAAGACCTTCAGGATACGACGCCCGTGGTTACCACCCTGAATATTCAGAAGCTGAGCCTGCATAGCCTGATTCTGGGCAGCCTGCCCTGCTAATAACTGTGCCTGACTAGCCACTAACTCTGCAATCCGCTCCATAGCGGCTCCAAATCGGTCATCACCCCCGTCACGGCCCGGTGCCACGTTACTCGGAGTCTCATCAGTCAACTCAGGCCTACCTCTGGTTCTCGGTCGACCGGCCATTCTACTAATCAAAGAGTTAGCACAGTTATAGCACGTAGACAGGTTATAAACAACTATTAACACATAAATAACAAACTCATATAAAACACATAAACAAATTGATCACATAATCACATAAGCACTTAAATCACATAATCACTTAATCAATTAATCATACCAATACATATTTCATTTTTTTTTTCCTTTCATACATATTTCATGCTAAGACCATTACCCACATTCCGAGAATACCCCGGCTGACAACTAACATGAGCTCTGATACCACTTAAACTGTCACGCCCCAACTCGACCCCACCTACGATCAGTCAGGACGCAACGGAATTTCGGCGGCATAACGACAGTAAACAGATTTCCGAGGTTCTAAACCAACCTCATAAAACATCATACATCCCGTAATTCCTCAATATAAACAACAACATACAACACAACCATATTATACAATAAAACATCCTCGTTATACGCCTCCGTTCCAACATGACATACAATACCTCAACTTTATCATGCATTTCAAAAGTAAGTTGAGACACAACTACAATTTTACCATAGACAAAAGGAAACCGCTAAGTTAACATCATTTGGTTCATCATCTTTCAATATCTATTACATTAAGAACCGTAAAGCATATAAAGTCTATTAAACTAATATACAAGACATTTAACAATATAAAGTCATGGATAAGACTCGGGAACATTTGACTCATCCACAAAAGGCACATTTTCCACATTCTCCTCTTCAGGAGGCACGTACCCGTAATCTTGTGAAAGTACACCTGAAACATGCATTAATAAAGAGTGAGCTTATATACATAAGCCCAGTGAGGATCCGATAGATCTCGACAGTATTCACTACGCTCCTTGGATTTAGTCCTTTGAGCAAGTAAACACACAACAACAATAATAACATAAATAAAGCTATCATCACATAACTATATGACCATTCAATAAGGATACTCTATTTGGTGTAGCTCCAAACGCCATCACGATCTCAACCGTTCTTCTTATAACTCCCCATTACTCACGCACCCGAGGTACCTCACTATCCCCTTCCCTCCATGACATCTCCGTCATGCGAGCTGGGGGTAGCCTATGGCAGTCATGCCGGTATCAACCCGACAGCCCGACGCTGCCCGAGAGGTGGCACACACATACCAAGGCTCCATATTCATCAATCATCATGCAAGCATAAATCAATCAATCAATTGGGGGATGAGCAACAAGAGGGCCCGATTCCCGCATTCAATAATAATCAATCAATAACATCAATATAACATCAATATAACATCAATATTAAATTAAACATCAAACAACGTAGTTAGATGACAAAGTAGGCCATCTAACCGGACATGCATAATATTCATAATTAAACTCTAAATTACTCAACAACAACTCACCATTCATCACTCGAACACTACCCAACCATCTAAGGCATCGTTCAAGAAATTAAAGAATGACAACCTAAACTTCTAAAATTCATAACTCACAATCTACTAATCCAAACATTGCCAAATCAGTTCCTATCACTCACCCATTCAACCTACTACATTAGCCCTCTCGGAAATCCACCATAACACCTCCAAAACATGCCCGATAACCCTAAAACCCTATGACGTCATGGCTGGATTTTCCGGATTTTCACACAAACAATGTAATCGAAAATTCGGCATTACAACAGCGCTAACACGTAATTATCAAGTATTTAGAAATCGACGGCAATCGATTTCGATCAACACAACTCAATTAAATCAACTTTGAACATTTTAATCAAAATTAAATACCCGGAAAATAAAAATTATGCTATATCCGACAGAAACTCGTAGTATTAGTATATAATGATCCCTAGCATGCAAGGAGCAATAATCTAACATCAGATTTCAATTCTAACGGTTCAATCTTCATTTATACGCAAAAACACAAAAATGACATTTTGAGATCTAGAATTTTTCTCTCACCTTAGATGCGATATAAGCCTAGGAATGCGTGCAATGCGTGCCCAACAAGCAGAATCCAAGTCGGTGCAAAGTTTCACGGACAAAAACTAGGTTTTTCTTTGAAAAATTGATTGAAAAGCTTGAGTTTTCTTTCTTCTCTTTTCTCCCTCAACCCCTCGGCAATGTGTGTGTGTGTGGTGGTGTTTTTGTGTTGTGTGAGTGTGTGTAGGTGACAATAGCTTATAAGGTCAATTTTTTTAATTAAAGTCAAAGTTATTTTAATAGGTATTTTTGTATTTTTGATGTCTTTAATTGCATTTTAGTGATCACCAAGTTAAAATTAATTATGCAACCCCCAAGATATCTCAAGTGAGTTATTTTTAGGTGACAAGAAGTTTTACATTCAAAGAATTCCACCCGAGTCGGCTTAAAACTCGATTTTCGCAAAAGTCGGTGTAAAAACCCTAATAAATTCTTAAGCCGATTTTAAAACCGTTTTCACCAAACACAGGTCTATTAAAGTCCGTGGACTAGGTCTAGAAGGGTTAAAAAGACCAGTTTCAAAATTATAGCGGACGTGTTTTGAAAACACTATTCACTGAAAATCGACGATAAAATTTCTGACTCCGTTTTTGATGAAAATTTCATGAATGCACATTTAGCACGTATTAGAAGTATTGAAATCAAAATTATAACTTTCTAGGTCCTATAGCACATAAACAGGTCATATGCACGCAAAACGAGGTAAAGCACGTATTACGAGATAAGCAAGAAAGTGGGGTTTCACAAACCCCTTATGAAGAGACAATCTAAAGAAAACCCGATCTCTGACTACAAACTCCAAGTCCCGACGACGCTTATCAACTCAACTCTTGAATCTACTCTGCGCCGTAAGCATTCTCTGCTTGATCAACTGAACATTCTCAATCTTCTCAAGAAGCTCTAGCATGATAGTTGGATCAATAGTCTTCATCTCCCCTACCTCGTCCCAATATAAAGGTGAACGACACTTCCGATCGTAAAGAGCTGCGAAAGGTGCCATCCAAATAGTAGCTTGATAACTATTGTTATAGACAAACTCGGCAAGTGGTAGATATTTCTCCCAGTTCTTCCTGAAGTCTAGAACACAAGCCCTAAGCATATCTTCCAGAATCTGAATAGTCCGCTCAGACTGACAGTCAGTCTGTGGATGATACGCGGTACTGAAGTTCAACTGAGTACCCAAAGTCTCCTGAAGTTTCTCCCAGAAACGAGAAGTAAATCGAGGACCTCGATCCGAGGATCTCGATCTGAGACAATACTAGATGGAATCCCGTGAAGTTTAACAATCTGATCCAAATAAAGACCCGTCAACTTTATAACCTCATCTCCCATCCTTATCGAAATAAAGTGAGCTGTCTTCGTCAAACGATCCATGACAACCAAAACTGCATCATTACCCCTCAGTGTTCTAGGCAAACCAGTGACGAAATCCATCGTAATATGTTCCTATTTCTACTCTGGTATAACCAATGGCCGAAGTAACCCTGTAGGTCGTTGATGCTCGGCTTTCACCCTCTGACAAGTTAAACATCTAGATGCAAACTGAGCAACCTCTCTCTTCATGTTATTCCACCAATAGTGTTTCTTCAAATCCCGATACATCTTGGTTCCACCAGGATGAATAGTATACTTAGAATTATGAGCTTCCTCCAGAATACCTCGCCTCAAGCCCGGTTCATCGGGAACACAAACCCTATTTCGAAACCGAAGAATATCATCCTCGTGTAGTTTAATGTCATACTGATCTTCCGTGATCTGATCCTTGATCTTCTGAAGTTTAACATCAAGTTGCTAAGCTTCTCTGATTTGAGACAGCAATAAAGGCTGAATACGGAAATGTGAACACATCACCCCAACATGAGTCAACTACGGTCTCCAATAAGTGAATTCCTCAATAATCTCCCATTTCTTGACAGCTAAACAAGCAACACTCACCTTCTGGCTGAGAGCATCTGCTATAACATTTGCCTTTCTACGCAGATAATTGATAGAACAATTGTAATCTCCAAGAAGCTCCATCCACCTCCGCTGGTTCATATTCAACTCCTTTTGTGAGAACAAGTACTTCAGACTCTTATGATCAGTGAAAATCACGAACTTACTGCCCCACAGATAATGACGCCACTTCTTCAGTGCGAAGACAACTGCTGCCAACTCAAGATCATGATTCTGATAATTCACCTCATAAGGCTTCAACTTCCTAGAAGCATAGGCAATAACTCGGCTATCCTGCATAAGAACACATACCAAGCCTTCCTTGGATGCATCTCTATAAATAACCATATTATCGGTCTCCTCAGGTAGAGCAAGTACTAGAGCAGTAGTTAACCTCTTTTTCAACTCCTGAAACCCACTCTCACACTTCTCATCCCAAGTAAAGATAGTCCATTTCTGAGTCAACTTAGAAAGTGGCCCAACAATCTTCGAGAAGTCCTTTGCAAACCTACGATAATAACCCACCAAGATGAGAAAGCTACGGACCTCAGAAACATTCTCTGGCCATTTCCAAGACATCACTGATTCAATCTTAGTGGGATCTACAAATATACCACTTTGTGTGATAACATGGCCAAGAAAAGATAAGCGTTGCAGCCAAAATTCACATTTGCTGAACTTGGCAAACAACTGATGCTCCTGCAGCTTCTGTAAGACAAGCCGTAGATGTTGCTCGTGCTCCGATTCAGATTTAGAATAGACCAAGATATCATCAATAAAGATTACCACGAACTAGTCTAAATACGGCTGAAAAACCCGATGCATAAGATCCATGAATGCTACCGGTGCATTAGTTAATCCAAAGGGCATAACAACAAACTCATAATGCCCATACCGAGTCCTGAAGGCAGACTTCGAAACATCCTCCGTACGAATCCGAAATTGATAATACCTCTGCCTCAAATCAAATTTAGAATAGACTTTGGCTCCCTGAAGTTGATCAAACAACTCGTCGATCAGTGGCAAAGGATATTTATTCTTGATGGTCACCTGATTCAAACCACGATATTCAATACACAATCTCAAGGTACCATCCTTCTTCTTCACAAATAAAACAGGAGCTCCCCAAGGTGAAGAACTCTGCTGAATGAACCCTTTCTCTAATAACTCCTGCAACTGAGTTTTCAACTCCTTCAACTCAGCTGGTGCCATCTGGTACGCTGATTTAGAAATAGGTTGAGTACCGAGAATAAGATTAATCACAAACTCCACATCTCTCTCTGGCGGTAACCCTGGAAACTCCTTGGGAAATACATTGGGATATTCTTGAATAATAGGAACTTCCTCCAGCTGTAGCTTATCAAAAGGCTTGTTGATCAAATAAGCTAGATAACCCGAATACCCCTTACTCACCAACTTAACGGCTTTAGTTGCTGAGATAACAAAACTCGTCTTAGCACCCCGATTCCTTACTACCTCAACTACTGGCTAATCTGGCAAATGAAACTGTACTACCGTGGTTCTACAGTTCAACTGGACATCATACTTAGAAAGCCAATCCATACCCAAGATAAAATCATACCCCCGGATAGGAAATAAGATAAGGTCCGAAGGAAAACTATGCCCCCTAACATGTATTATACAATCCTTACATACTAAGCCAGTCACATACTTATCAGTCAAAGAGGTATTAATCTCAACCACATAAGGCAATCTTTCAGATTGCAAATTAACACGTTGCACACAAGCAGGAGTAATGAAAGAATACGTAGCACCAGAATCAATCAACACTTTAACAAGTTGATCAAGTATAAGGAAGTTACCTTTCACAACTGCAGTTTCCTCAGGCATCTCCTTTGAGTCAACTGCGTAGGCCCAAGCCTGGACCCGCTGCTACTGAGGTGCACTGTAATACCCGAGCCCGGAATATGGAATTTTCCTGTTTATCTTTCTGAAAATTATGTTTTCTTAAATTCTTTGAGATTTAATTGTTGCTTCTTTATTGTCGCAGAGTACATTGCATTTCGAGAGCGATAGTTAGAGAGTGTTTTCTAGCCCTTAGCAAATAGTGAAAACTAGTATTTAGTGTTTTAATTTTAGTGTTTTAGTTGTTGTTAGCTAGAATTAAAATTGCATTAGTTATTTTTGCTTTGAAATGCATAAAATAACCTAAATTGACCAACTTAAGTTAGTTGACCAAAGGCTTGACCAATTGACCAAAGCTTGTCATATTTTTTTTAGCAAATAACAAAGAAAAAAAAATAAAACAAAGCTGAAAAATAGAATAGCGAAGGCCGAAAACTTCAAGGAAGAAAAAAACATTTTCAAATCTTCAAAACTTTAAATCTTCGCGTGAGCTTGCTCGGGGTTGTTTCCGAGGCATCCAGCGTGGTTTTCCTTGTGACTAGGAGCGTCTAAGGTGAGGGAAGCATGTTTATTTGCGCATTTGAATATTTGGTTCACAAACTTTGATTTTTGGATTTTATGCGTAGATTGTTAGTTTAATCGTTTTAATGCTTAAAGAATGTTCCTTGACAATTGTAGAACATGTATTTGTAGCTTTTTAGCATTTTCTACAGTTGAATATCGAAATTGCAATTTAAATTGATAATTGAATAGTAAAATATGAATAGTAAACCCTCATTTTGATGAAGTTGCTCCGTTATGCATTCTGTTGATGTGAAAAGTTGCTAGATATGCTAGAATGCCTAAATGCATGATTGGTTTGGATTGTGTAATGGAAAAAATGAGGAAAAATGCCTTAGTGAAAGTTGGGGTCGTTTAGGTCGAGTTTAGCGTTTTCTCATTTTGCGCGATGACATTGTCTAGTGAGGCTATGGAAGCACTTTTGGTGTGGTTATGGCGTTGGTTAGGTGTTTGGTTAGGATAGTTGTAGTTCAAATGAGCAAAGGGAGAAATCGGGGCTTTGCATGAATTCTAGGGTAAAGTAGGGTTTCGGGGTCTTTAGACGTGCCTTATGGTAACCTTGAAGGATTGGTGAAGTTGGTTTCCAAAACTCGTGGCTCGTTTGAAAGTAGTAGCGTTTGGAAAGTTGGAGTTGTTTTGTGATTTTGTTTGTTTTCTTAATGTTATGCCTATAGAATGCTTAATATTGCTTGATATGCTTGATAGATTTGATTCTGATTGAAATGTTTATCAACTGTTGCTATTGCGTGCGAGAGTAACCTACTTTGTTATTCTCCCACGTGTGGCTTTATTGCTCGATTGCTCGATTGTTGCATTGTATATTGTATTGCATTCATAGAGTCAGGGGCGGTGTGATGGGCCTCTCTGGGTAGCCTCGGGTTGCCAGTGTTAGTTGCTCTAGCTCCGTGACCTATTCCCTTTCTTGCTTGGGTTCCCTCCCAGGGAGATTTGGGTCGTAGAATTGATGGATACTTCCGGGGTATTCCAAATTGAAGTTATAAGGTGGTTTGGGTCGTACAATAGCTCCATTATAGTCGTAACGCAAAAGCATCACAACTAAATGATAAGAACCATTATCAACTTGTATGATTACCTTAATCCAAACAACTTCTTTTGTAACATCAAATATTGCAAAAGATGTAATATACATGATGGGACATACAGTTCATTCAAAACCTTTCTAACTATCTGTGGTCCATTAATCATGAATCTGAACCCCGAAATAGACATTCTATTATTGTTTTCAGATCAAAAATCCAAATTAATAAATCCGACACCACGGATTTTACTTTCTCCATAGAATATATTTAAAGTTCTTCAAAAGTACTTTAAATATATGCAAATATTTATCCAACATACTCAATTTGGATATGATTGACATTCATTCGTAACACTTTACAATTTGTGCAATGTCAATCATTGTACATAGCAACTTATGAAGTCATCTATTACCCAAGCATATGATGATTTCATCCCAAGCTTGCTATGCTACTAGAGTTTCTTGAAAATCGTTCATCGGAGATGGATCCATTGTCTCAAGGACAATAATTCCTTTATTTGATTTCTTTTCGAAAAACCATCTTGAACACCTTCAAGATCACTCTAGGTACAATCTTTGGAATATGTTAAGTAATTTCCTCGTACTATCACCATAGCTACAAATTCCTGAGACACTAAAAACATTTTCTAAGTATGGAGAACATTTAATATAACTAGACTTTAACGGACATCACATCACTTATATCATCAACTATGATAGACAAGTCATCAACATACAGATTAGGAATAGTGGTTGCGCTCCCATTAACTCTGATGCAAATACAAGGTTCATCCAAGTAATCCTTATCTCAAAGACACAAACCACTTTTGTGCATCCAATAGAAGATATCCCCATATCCTTCAAAGGATGAGATACACTAGATTTGCAAAGATCTTTTATGATGACTTTTCGGACCGAATTGAATAGATTCAATATTTAGGTTTAGGTGATTTCGTGGCTTAGAGGACACTTCCACAATTTCTATTTAATTAGAATGCATCAACCTTCTTGAATAAAACATTTTCTTCAAGAATGATCACAATCTAACAAATCAATACAACTTGATCACAAAATTGAAATTACATCTTTTAAGACAAAGACATAGCACGAAATTACCTTTCAACCCAATCTCCGACTTGTCCTTTTAAATACTTTTCAATAAAAGTAGGACAATCCAAGTATTACCTCCTTTAATATTTGGTTGCTATCCAACTTTTATCACATATAAAGTTATAGCAATGATAGGAATCAAGATCTATTCAATAGAAGAAAATAAGGAAAGTGCAATCCACAAGTAAATAGTATGATTAGTCCAACTAATCAACTTTTGCACAAAACATAATTTCTTCACTAAGAAATTCATGTTTACCTGTGATGCATCAGGTGTTAATTACGATACTATACCGAAAAATTGAGATACTTATCCAAATAGTACTCAAATATTTTAGAATCATGATCACATCATAATGCAAGAATACATTTTCTTATATGGTTTCTCTACTTTAGTCTAATGCTCTTTGAATCATTCAAAAACTTTAGACATGTTCTTCAACAAGAATACATAACCTTTCTATGACAATCATCAGTGAGGTTATATAAAGGAGAAAACACAATTGACGCTTATTCACAAAAAGCTTGTACATCACAATGTACTAATCCAAACAATTTAGTATTTTTAACCCTTTATCAAACGAAGGGTGACTTTGTTACCTTCCCAAAATAAGATGTATAAGTCGATCCGTAAGCCAACTTACTCAACATCTTAATATTGGAACTAACTAAGTCATAAAGAAACTACAATTGTCTTGGATTACAAATTTTATCTCAAAATATGTTCGGTATGTGGTTAATTAGTTAACAAAATGTTTGTCTTTAGCTAATGCAACAACAATTGTTCCATTTGCTAACACTAAAACCATTCCACGCTTCCAAAGCATACTTTGATTAAGATTCTTTCAAATGCACATACACTTATGTCACAAAAGAATCAAAACCATAAAGTAATAACAACCATTAACAAAGGACATTTACCATTCATTATAGCTTCATAACCTTGCCATTCAAGCTATAAAGATATATTGAATAAATCCTAATTTTAATGTCCGATTTATCAGTTATGTAAACACTTTTACATATACCTTTACATTCCTTAATTATCATGTAGATTATACTCCCACTGGCTTAATAGAAATCATCTAATTCATGTCTTTCTTCTTTTCATTACGGATAATCAAAGCTGAAACACAACCACAAATTGACTTTCAATATTATACCAATGAAATATGCTTACTACACAACTCTTTGTAGGTTCAGAATCATATTCTTTTCATATCTTGTATACTACTATACAATCAATAAAAGAATATAACTAGCATATAAAAGTTGTTTTAGTTATCAACCATAAGTATCACACACTTTCCTTTTGATGCATTATCGAGAAAGAAACTTAAGAGCATTCTAACCTAATCATATGATTAAGTTTTTAAGAACTATTCTCAGACAACATTTAATCAATAAAGTTTGGTCCGATTCATGTGATATAAGTCTAGAATATCAAGATAAAAATGGGTTCATACATGTAGCCATAAACATGTGGAAAAATAAGATTTCTACTTGACTATAACTCGTTTAATCATTTAATTTGGACTTTAATTAAATGATAGCTCCCACTAATTTTATCGAATCTCAAACTCCCTTAATGAGAAACGTAAATCTCTTAAGATTCCTTTAGCGGGTGACCAAGTTCTCTTAATTAGATATATCTCTCAAACCTTTGTGGCTTTATTGAAATATAGGTACTAAGAGTCAACAACGCTTTGTTCATCTATTTCACTAAATAGGATTTGGTCATTTCTAGTCCCTAAATCACTTTGGTCTCAAACCTTTGTGGCTATGTTGATTAAGTGATTCAGTTAGAACCGACCCGCCATCTCTCAGTTATCCGACAAATTGAATCAATAACCTTAAACCTTTGTGGCTATGTTGGCTGTTAGATTTTGGAAGATAATCACATCATTATGTTCTACTAGCGATTCAATTAATCCTTTGATGAAACGATTCCTCAAACCTTTGTGGCTATGTTGGAACGTATTCATTTCTAGTTTGATTAAATCATAGGATGGCGGAGGACTACAGATCTAATATTAGTTTGCACATAAGGAGGTTAATTTGTTTGTTAAGGTCTCACTTTGCACATTAGTTTATTTATAAGCGAATATCACATATTAGCAAATGAATAAACACATATGCAAGAATCATACATTAAGATCTCATCATGCACACAAGGCTACTTATAGGCTATTATCTCATAAAGAAAATAACATAGCATGCATGCAAGCAACACAAACGAATTGTGGATCATGGACTTGGGCATAAAATAAGGAAAAGAAGATTATCCTAAAGCACATCCAATGTCTTCAAGATCTTCAACTTCTTTGAAATCTCCATAGCCCCTTCAACTCCTTAGTTGCATTTATTGGTCTTCTTGCACTTCGTCTTGAAGGATTACATATAGTCGTCACTACATAATTGTTTCAATTACATGAAAGTAAAATGAGACTTATGTCTCAATTACAAACCATTCAAATACCAAGTCCGTGATCTAGTTCACCATTCAACCAACCATTCATACTCATAAAGCTAAGATTAAACATATCGCATATATAATCCAAGCTAAACAAGTAAGCTAGCAACAATCTTATGCATCACATACAACATATAACACAACCATCTAATCTTTAACATCCATTAGCAACACCTTGCCAATATGTATGTAAACCAATAGATTTCGTGATTATAACACTTTATATCACAAATAAAAGTTAAGATCAATCATCATGGCAAGTACAAGCAATGTAGCAACAATTTTCTCAACCTCTACAATACAAAGAAGACTCTCGGCCATGGCAATGGAAAAAGTACTCTACATTCATGTTCCATGTTCCATCATATACGGCTTATATTACACATGGAGCGGCACATTCCTCAAAAACCAACCTCAAAGCCAAAAAGAAATGGCTAAGGCTAGGAGAAAAGGCTCTACTCACATGTTCCATGTTTCATCATATATGACGTACAATACACATGAAGTGGCAGGTTTTTCAACCACCCAAAAGCCTAGTGTCTCTCGGCCATGCCAAGGAAAAAATATTCTACTTGCTCGTTTCTCGAACCATCATGGACAGTCATAGATCTTCACATGCATATGCTTAGAATCATGAGATAAGGCCATTTTACAAACTTTAAAGGTTATATCTATGGCTATACATGTGATTTCGTGGACTTTAGAAACCGTGGCTCTAATACTACTTGAAAGGGGATAAGTTCTCGGAAACGTGTGATTCACAACATAAAAGAGTTAAAGCGGAAGCATTGAGCATTTTAAAATTTTCAACATTAACTTTTGCAATCACATGTATTTCCAAAGTAAACTCCATGGTAATCAACATGCAACATATAATATATCAAATATACTATAAAGTAAACGAGAGATAAAATGGCATTCCTCCCGTTTATAGTCGAGTGAAGGTAGAACCACGACGGAGATGCTACGGCGTGGACAAGCCTTCTTCACACATGCAACGACACTAGAGCAAAATACACAAGCATCCAACAGTTATTACTACAAACTAAGTTATTGTGCTAGATACTTAGTAGTAGAAATAAGCTTGCATATAGATATAAAGCAAAAAGAATAACACTTATCTTTTTTCGTGCTTTGGCCGAGAGCATCAAGGAAGAAGATATAGTTCTCATCTAGTAGATAGCGTGGACTAGCCTCATTCACAAGTGTAAAGGTCATAGATCAAAACACACAAGCATCCAATGACAAACACCACCAACCAAGTATATGTGCTAGATTCTCAGTTATAGATCTAAGCTTATATAAAGTTAGAAGAACAAATGAAAAACTCCTCCAATTATTCTCTACCATGGCCAAAGTTACCAAGGGAGAATAAGAGAATTTTTGCCTTCTAATTGTTTGTAGTTTTCGGCAAAAATGCACTAGCCAAGAGATGCAATGAAGTCCCCTATTTATAGATGCAAGACTTCATTGAGATCATGCCAAGTGGCAAGCATCAACCCTTATCAAAATAAGATGAAGCCAAGTGTCAAAAAAACTCTTCAAGTGGCCGGCCATAAGGGGCAATTTGGACAAATTTCATGCAACTTGTCTTTTGTCCTTTTGTGCAAGTTATCTTTTAGTGCAAGTTGTTATTTGTCTTTTAGTGAAGACAAACATTAATTAATTCTAAACCCATTTAGAATAATTAATTGAAGATTGACCCCTCAATCTATTTTGCACTTAGACCCAATACTTTTCAATACACTTTGGCCCCAAAACTTTTAAAAATTACAGTTTTGGCCCACTTAATAGTTAATGGCCAAAATAACACCGCTAACACTTTAACGTTTTTCCAACTCAGTATTTGCACTTTGGCCCCAATACTCGGTATTTGTACTTTTGGCCCTCTTAACTGTTAACGTCCAAAATAAACAACGTAAATACTTTAACATGTTTCCAACTTAATATCAAGCTCATTAATTGCCTTATTCTTGATGCTCTTTTTGTGTGTGACTTTCTAGATTTATAACTGTATAGCGATGAAGGACTATTACACCCTTGTAATTTATTCTGAGAATGTCTCCGTCATTCTCCGGAATACCCTCATGTTCAAGATTTACGTCTACCAACATACGCGCATCATGACAATTTATACGGTAATAAAGTCCAACTATTATGAATTTATTTATAGTCGCGAATTAGCGTGCAGTCCAATCCTTCCATTAAATATGTCCTGATCATTGTGGGGACCGTGATACGATTAAGTCCACTAAATGATTCTATGCATACATCTATTCGGGTGAATGAGAGATGACACCTATGGAACCCTTTACATCATTCCATCTGTTATGTGCCCCAGCCAAGGTCTTCCTCATTCAACAATCGAAATAAGATCGCATAGGACATCGCTTTACGTCGGAGGTTAACGGATCCTATCTTGACAATTACTTGTCAGTTCATACCACAAAACTAAAACGCAAAAGGTTGTAACCCACCTTTTGGAAGACGGGTGTTGTCCAGAAACAGTATTTAGCCCCTGATATAACCAGCAACCGTAATTTCTCAAGCCAAAGGATTAATTTTCACAATTCGCAATGAATAACAAACTATTAATCCAAAGTCATATAGTTTTGTTATTCTGGTCATATTCAGTGATTCGTTCAATTAACAATCACCCATATGTAAGTCAGTCGTATCTCTATGCTGTTATGGCATAAGGCTCACCATCCTTTATCATTAACATCTCTATGTTAATCAAAGGTAACTTACATATGCTAGCCCGTACATGATTATTCCAGTGCCAGTCGAATAATCTGAGGGCTATGAATCATTTTGAATGTTTATCACATCGAAGAAATATGCCAATGTATTCTAAACTCTTTTAGAATATATTTATTCTCCCAAAAACTTAAGGACACATTCATATAATAGGAATGGCAGAAAATATGAACGTCACAATCAAGTCAATATATAAACAAACATATAGACGTAAATGCCATTAGGTACAAGTTAATGCCAAAATATCCCAAAATTGGTCATCTAACTATATAGCATTAAGGCATATCTCCAACACGTTGTGTACTAGTGAATAGGAAAAGTGAATTGAGATTCTGAATGACGGATGGAGGTTGAGGATAGAACATGTTCGGTGTCTCGCCCTTGTCTCCTTCATGGGAGCCTGAAAATGATGAGAATCCTATCGATAAAGAAGAGGCACAAGCGTTGCCTCTTGATCCAATTCGTCTTTCCTGGCCTCTTGTAACGACCCGACTCCCCATGTGGAGCCCACGCAGAGTCTCACCGAGCCGTCACTACCACGATATTGTCCGCTATTGGTAATCCCTGGCCCACAAGCCCAGGGCCCTCACGGCTTTGTTTCTCCCATGGTCTCCCACGGGAAAAGGCCTCGTGGCTGATACAAGGACCCAAGCCCTTATATCCAGCTCTCTCACTTCCAAATCTTCCGATGTGGGATTGTGTTACCACACCTCCCCAACATACTCTTGATACGAAAGAAAGCTCCCGCCATAGAGAAGAGATCTAAAGTCTGGGTCGCCTCGATCACCCTTCCTTGAACCTATATTGGTCGAGAGAGATGAACCCGCACCACATTTTATAACCTTCGAATCGAAACCCCCAACTAGAGATGGAATTCTAGAACCTAAACAACTCAATTGAGAGCTCCGTGACTGGTTTAAGAGAAGGTCCACCAATGATTGATAAGCCATTCCCCCCTATCCGTCTCTTGATCCCTCATTCCCCAAATCCGTTGTTACTGATTCATTCAAGGCATAGACTGCCCCTTGTCTTATTAGCGCAGGTGTTCGTCAACTATAAAAGCTGCTGAACTTAAGACTCGAGTTGAGAAAGATAGGCCCCCGGGAGGGCTTTCAGGGACTGGGGAAGACGGGTAGATTATAGAGCTAGAGGCAAATCAAAGCTTTATCCATCAGGATTGGGCATGGATGAGCCTCGATTGGGCCAGCGTTGATGAAAAAATGACAAAATCAAAACTTCTCCCATTGTATCATTAACCAGTGTAGGATTAAAGATCAGGTCTAGGATTTGAGTCAAATAGACCTTCTCCTTCATCTCAAGGTGAGGCAAGGAATTCAATCAAATCTTTTATGCCAACTCAAACTAATTACTATTTTTGGAAAAGAAGGAATGCAGGGAACAACTCTTTCCTTTCCACTGGTTCTTGAAAGCTATCAATCCCCGTTTCTCCCTCTCGCATCGATTTTGCATCAGATGAGGAGCCCATGCACAAATTTTCTCTTTTATTGGCACCCGATAGGTAGACTATTAGATTGAGTCAAAATTCTACCAACGCATAAAGGTTCCGATTCGAGTGAGAGCCCATACGGGAGAGGCGAGAAGATCTTGATCGAAAGTTCCATTGTTCTGAATAGTGAGAGAGACTTTTCAAAATTAGATCAAATCAATCGAGAGTCTCATCATCTAGTAGGTGGGCCAACCGACTGATGAGTTGGGCTGGGCGTCCATGTCACAAAACCTTTCTGACGCCAAGAATCCCATTATTAATCGAATTCGGGCGGATCTATTTCATTGGCAAATGAAAAATCTATCATTTTAACATTCAGAAAAAAAACCTAGAAAAGAGGAAGAGTCACTAAGACAAGAGCTAGGTAAGCAATCAAGAAGGAGAGGTGCAAAAGACGAACATCTCCATTGAGTGACTATAACTACTATGGTTTATAGTCAATAGTTCTTAACCAACCCTTTCTTGCCGAGCTTTATAAAGCTTTAAGAGAGAATAGGGACTAAGGTGGACCATCGCTTCAAACTAAATTGGACTCGGACTTTCTTTCTTCTCCTGCAGAGCCCTGAGAAAGTCACCGGTGGCAGGTTAGCACAGTTCTCCTGCTACTGATTTGGCCCTGCATTAATTTAGGAGCCTTTTTCTTTAGTCTAAGTGTGGTAACACAATCCCACATCGGAATATTTGGAAGTGAGAGAGCTGGATATAAGGGCTTAGGTCCTTGTATCAGCCACGAGGCCTTCCAGTGCAGTGTGCCTCTACCTGAGTATTGGTCCCGTTGTGGCTTGCTTGGGTATTCGCTTAGCTGGCTGGGAACAAAATCGTGAGTGAGTGTGGCTCTCGTGGCAGCTGCGCAAAGCGGACAATATCGTTATTTTGTGACGAGGCCTTTTCTCGTGGAAGACCATGGGAGAAACAAAGCTGTGAGGGCCCTGTGCCTGCGGGCTAGGGATTGCCAATAGCGGACAATATCATGGTAGTGACGGCTCGGTGAGACTCTGTGTGGGCTCCACGTGGGGAGTCGGGTCGTTACACTAAGATTCTAAATGATAATCAAATCAAAGGTATGAAGTAACTCGATTGATAAGGAGAGGAAGGTAGAAGCTCGACCGATAGGGAAAGGGTGGAACATGCTCGACCGATAGGGAAAGGAATGGAGTTGGCTGGGCGAGAACAAGAAATGGTTGTCGTCCGGCGGCCGGTAGCTCTAGTAAGCAAAGAACCGCTCGCTATCTTTTCTTCGTGAATAACATGTGTAGGTAGCCTAGGAAAAGAGAAGCAAGCTACCTCTGCCTACCTCCCATCTATATCTATAGGTGGCAATGGTAAGAGCTGGGTTGCATGGTAACTGTATTAGCGGTTGGGGCCGGTGCTACTCATTTTATCTAGGTTCTGCTCTTATGTATGCCTCACCTCACATAGAAGAAGGGGAACCTCTTCAATAGAAGAACCCATGTGAGTGGGAAGTGATTGAATCATTAATTCATCGGATATGTCTTCTTCCATGATCCATTTCATGTCAACTCTAATTATTTATCAAAAGGCCTACTTTACAAAGGGAACATCGTCTCCCGGGAACCGGCCGTATCGGCCCAGTAACCTTCGTCACCCGTAACCAACCCTTTATTATGTATTTCTTTCTGAACGTCTTTCAGTGAACTATTGAAGCTATCAATGTGATTGATTAGACAAGTAACAAGGGCTTTCGGTGGACGCGGAGCCAACGATTTCAGTTGAACATCGTAACGACTATAAGGTTACAGAACAGAAGCCTTCGCCAACTTTGATAGGCATAGCATTGCATGCAAATAGAGTAGAGAGCTTACTGTTTCTTTTTATTACAGTCGCGAGCTTGTTGTAGTTGGTCCTAAAGGGAGATCCCCACTGCTTACTTGCTATATCCCCACGTCCATGCACAGCTTGGCTCGTTCTTCGAGCCCTGCTTCCCCCTTCCCCCTCTCCCCGTTCCTACCGTCCATATGGAGTATAGCCAAGTAGTAAGGCATCGGTTTTTGGTACCGGCATGCAAAGGTTTGAATCCTTTTACTCCAAATTATCAACACCCGATCGGATCTGTCAATAACGAGATGACGACTATAGGGGAAGTGGCTGACTGCAGTCCCTGAGCCCAGTTTGTAGCAAGCCAAAAGTTTGACTTCTTTCTAATTTGCTAAGAGAAGGGAAAGACATCATTCCAACTGCGGAATTGAACACAAGACTGACTTTGGCCAGGTTCTTTCATCAATTTTCTGGCCCTTGCAACACTCCTTATTCCTTAAACCGGTCACAATTTCATATGATCGGACCCCGAACACGCGAGAGCCCAGCCCGGGAAGAATGCATGGTTCCCTGGCATTTCATGGGATGAGCGTTCGCAGTCATCCTCCTTCTAATCTAACCCTACCTCGCTCGCCCAGGCCAGCCGACACAATAAGAGAATGAGGGGACTAATATGCTTGCTTGTGCAGGCGAGGACCGCTCGGCTAAGGCGCGCCAGAGGAGCTTTGAGTGACTTGATTATTTTCTCTTCGACAGCCCTAACAAGTCACTCAAAGCTCTGCCCTTTGCTTTGCTCCGTGCTAGCTTACTCTAGTTGCCCCTACCCAATAGGCCAAAAAAGGTTGCAGTCAATTGTTGTTCCCGTTCTTATCAAACAAAAGACTACCATACACGCTGCCGGCAAGCTACCCTCGCATACCTCATCTATAGGCATTTCTATCCGCCTGCGCGTCTCCTGACTGTAATGGTTGGGCTTGGCTCTGCTCTTAGGTTGTACTGCGTGAGCCTCCAAGCAAGCGAAGGTTTTGGGGGTTAATGGTATGAAGTAACTCGACTGATAAGGAGATGAAGGTAGACGCTCGACCGATAGGAAGATGGTGGATAAGAAGTTCTTTTTTCGCTTCGACTACCCGGAGGGAAGGCCTGGCTTGCTAATAGATTCCGCCACTCGATCGCCCCCTATTCTCGTCAGCTTCTGATGGTAAGCCCTTAGCTTAACAGAAAGAAGGTAGGTAGGGAAGTCGAATACCTTTCTCATAACCTAACAACTTTAGTGGTGCATCAGCAGAAAGATCTAGGAAAGGGTTTAGGTGAATTCGCGGGTCTTTACTCAACTCCTGAATAAGGGCTCCTGCTTTCATTCATGAGCCGGTCAGCTAACGAAAAAAAGGAGAATGGGAATCCCTATACGAGGCATCCTTTTATGAACGAGCAGACTCGGCTACGTAGAACGAACACTAGGATATTTGAGGTGTCGACATTAAGTTACCCGTCCCAGGTTTGGGTGAAAGAGAGTTATGTCCATCTTAAGAAGCAAGGAAAGGCGATCATAACAAAAGAAGCTTCGCAAGGATCTCTTACAGTTCCTACTTCACTATAACTATCCTTTCCTATGGCTTTTTTTATTTCTTTCTATATACAAAAGAGTAGGTGATAAAGAAAAGAATGAAAATTGGCCAGATAAGCTACTAATAGGAGGTTCTTAAGGTATAGAGTGAACAAAGCCCTCTACGAGAGCGATGGCGATATCTGCGTAAGGCATAAGCAACAGCATGTGTAGCAGCCCGATCCCTCTCGACACCGGGAGTTCTATCAATCAATCTAATCACAACACAAATCCAAACCCGGGCATAATTTTTAGGGAAAACGGACCAAGTCTCCCCTGTTTCTAGGCAAAAAGCAAACATGCGACAGCATATAAGTGGACCAATACCATGTCCAAACATTCAACCACCTCAAGGCCATCCGAGCCTTGTTCTCAACAAGCAATCGCAAGCAAATATACATTTCCAGTTTACAGACTAACCTACCTCTTCACATCTTTTACAAGTACATTCATGATTGACAATTAAACCATACTAACCTATTTCATAAGTTAGACTATCAAACCATTCTAACTCTTTTCCTTTGGACATCACAAACATGCATTGAAGTGAAACTATACTAACTAAATACATAAGCTAGCTTTTCAAATCACTTCAATAACCTAGTAAAACTTAAATTACATTCTTTTAATATTAAATACATACAATACATGAAAGCATACATCTTTGCCACTTCGACAACTCAAGCACGCAAGACAACTCTTCAAGCACGAACTTTCACACAACCACGAACTTTCTAGCTAACATGGCATTTCCTGAAATGTGGTGGTGAGGAGTGAGTATACACAACACGTATACTCAGTGAGGGCGAGACAGATATCGAGGTGGAAAGAAAGAAAGTCGTGCAATGCAAATAGACACAGTTAAGCAGTAAGGTCAATAAGAAAGCATTCAATACAAACGACAATATAATAAACAATCAGGAAAGCATTAACACAACCATTCAAAGCTATACCACACTCTGAAGGCTATAGTTCACTCATACGAGCAATGTACCATTTCACAAGCGATACATCAATCTCGAGCTTGATGTTGACAATGATGACAATAAGCGCGCAACCATCTTATAACTTCAGTTTGGAATACCCCAGAAGTATCCATCAATTCTACGACCCAAATCTCCCTAGGAGACAACCCAAGCGAGAATGGGAATAGGACACGAAGCTAGAGCAACCAACACTGGCAGCCCGAGACTACCTAGAGAGGCCCATCACTCACGCGCCTGACACTATGCAATGCAAGACGCAATACAAGGCGATAAACGAGTGATAGCACAACAATACATATTAGAGGCGATAAACGAGATATCAAGCATTTACAATCAATACTAGCATTCCATTAACTTTTCAAGCATAACTATCATTAATAGCCACAATACCACCAATTAAACAAGTAACAGCAGTTCAAACACGAATACGACAAATATCACTATTCAATCTCTAACTTCCAAAGGCAATTACAAGCAAACGAGCTACAGGATTAGGAAACCGATTTCACTACATTCACTTAGGCACTACAAGGCACATTTCTATGTCACTAAACCTCACTTTCCCAACCGAAGCCCGAAAGTCCACCTACTGCGTTTGAACTACAGCTATGCTAACCGGTCACTCAATCAACGCCACAATAGCGCTAAAAGTGCTTCCATGCCCTCAATAGCAAAACCCCTAACTCAATTCGAGCGCTGTCAACTTTTGGTCAAACGGCCCCTTTACATTTCTTTGTCTAATTTCCAATTTTAACAAAGGCCGATCCGTTTTTATTACACATTTTATCTTTCTATCACTAATGGCACCTATCCAAATCAAGCAATCGCAATTCGGATCAAAAATCCGAAATTCTAGGGTTTACTATTCAAAATTCACTATTCATTGTTTTTCTCCAATTTCAAATACGCAATTTTGACCGTAAAAATTGCTAAATAACTATCAAACAATGCTCTACGAACTCAAAGGAAGCTATATCAAGCAATTACAAGCATTATAACACATTATATATCAAATCTAAAAATTTGACACAAAATTCAAATTCGAATTTAAATGCACAAAAGCATGAAAACCCTCACAGAGATTGAAGACCAAGACTCGCAAGGACCCGAGCCACGACCCCCGAGCAATTCGACACACGATTGTAGAAGAAAATGCAAGAAAAATCTTTTTTTTTCCTCCTTGGAGTTTTGGCCATGAGAAAGACTAAAAGGGCATTTTGAAGTTTGTTTTTTATTTTATTTTAGCCTTGTTTTATTATTTAAAAGGTGACAAAGGGCATTTTGGTCTTTTGCAAGGTCAAGCTTAAGTTAAAATTGGTCAAATAAGCTTATTTTGATGCCATTTAATCCAATTCAAGTTAGAGCAATGCAATTTTAATGAAAACTAACTAAAACTAGCTAATTTAAACTAGAAACATTATTTACGAAATCCGAGAAATATTCTTCTAACTTTCATTTTCGAAATGCTACGATCGAACGGTCAATAAACGATCGCTAATAAAGTGATGAGCAATAATATAAAACTTTAATTTTTTTGAAAAGTAAAGTAGTAGAATAGTTTAAAATTCACTCCGGCTCGGAGTTACTTTTCCCATTTATTTGAAAACCGAGTGATTTTAATGCAAACAATTAAAACCGATTATTAAAATAATCAAAACAATCAAAATAATCAATATTCATTTAAAAATAATTAATTTAACTATTCCTAGAATATTTTAAAGAATTATGAAGTTAATGCCAAAATACGAATGAAGAAGTAAATATAAACATGTAATCAAGTACAATTAAATATTAACATTTAAGATGACACTTAATTAAATACAAGAGAATAAATTCAATTACTATAATTAATAGAAATAGATAATAATCTTTCAATTATTCAATATACAATTACTAAATGCTTCCAAGAGAAATATTAAAATAGTACAAATTGGTTGATTTAACTAATTAAACATTTAATTAAATTCAGTCAAATGCTATTAATTGCATGCTGGGTTCGGGTTATCACATCCTCCCCCTCTTAAACCAATTGCGTCCTCGCAACTCTTCTTCCAATAGAACTCTGCGTCCACTGGAATCCAACTCTGACTAATCTTCTTCGGCTGCTGAGCAAGTAGTGAATAAAGATGCTCGTAGGAAAACTCGAATAGAAATCCCGACCAAGAATGCTAAGAAAATACCAACTAAAGACTGAAGCAAATATACTCTAGATGATAGCAATACCACATATTGATGGCAAGAAGAATACCGAAGGAATGCCCTATTTATGAATCTCCAATAGAAGTCTAACAAGTACCAAATAAGAAAATTGAAAGATAGCCAGAGTAGATGCACCTCATGCAGTGCTGATTACCGTAAGTAGACCTAGTGGAAAGTTCTGTAAAAGAATATAGAAAAGAATACCAAAGGCCAATCTCTA
Organism: Ehretia macrophylla; assembly: GCA_037974665.1. Lineage (NCBI taxonomy): Eukaryota > Viridiplantae > Streptophyta > Magnoliopsida > Boraginales > Ehretiaceae > Ehretia > Ehretia macrophylla. Next base: position 47,422,083 of record CM075765.1, on the reverse strand, counting down.
AATGAAATCCTCCAATCACTGAGTCCCTACCGCAACATCTTAGTTAAACAGCAAGTATAGATTCCCCTGAGTAGAAAGGCCGAAGGAGAAGCCGTAAACAATACAAGATAATAAGTCCAAGCAGAATCCCAAGTGTAGGATCTTCCAATAAATGCCAATAAGAAAAATACTAGTAGAATGCCCTATAAGAATTCCAAAGAATACCATAAGTAATGTTACACAATAAGTCCGATAGGAATTCCAATTACCAAACCAACTGAGGGATGCCAAAGAAAATACCCGAACAATGCCCCAATAAGAAAGTACCAAGAATTGCCTAATAAGACAATCAAGTTAGATAACACATACAATTTCCCAGCTAGACGAAAACCCTAAGGAAAAAATACCGAGCTGGTGCACAATATACAAAACCGAACTCCGAGGCCCTTGCACTGTTTGCCAAATGAGTACTTCATACAACCTTGCCAATAAGGAAACCCAATAAGAATTCCACAAGAATGCTACCAAGAGTCATCATATAAAAACCCCTATGAAAGTTATTTATTTATTTTTTTTTTTTTTGCTTGCCAACCACGAAGAAGAGTCTTAGAAGTATGCCAATAACCGAGCTCCAAAGACAAACACCAACTCCCAAATAAAAATCCCATTCATTTCCTGCCAATCCATACACCTTGAAAGGCCAGCTGTGAACCACTTTCTTTAGGGGAGAAAGAGGACTTACTTACCATTTCCACGGGACATGTATGAATGCCAAGATATCACATTTATACACATGCCTTAAACTATTATACAAGCAAGTTTACAAAAGAGTTTATTCAACAAAGTCACTCAAGCACGACAAACAAGTCAAGCACAACATAATCAATTCAAGACATTTCAATACACACATTGCAAGCAACACTTCAAGCAAATAACAATTCACGAGGTCGATTAGATTCACGATGCCAATTCAATAGGTCAATTCAAAGCACAACTAGAAACTTCACTTCACTTAGCACACAATTAACACATAACACATAACTATACCACATAGGAGCACACATTCAGGTCAAGATACACAATCTCACATACAAGCATACACTTTCAAGACACGCTTAACAAGCACACATTCAAGGATCACTACCCACCAGACTGAGGACCCTGTCCCGGCTTATGAGCTAGACAAGCTCTGATACCACCTGTAGCACCCCGATCCCACTCGAGACTGGTAGTTCTATCAATCAATCTAATCACAACCCAAATCCAAACCCGGGCATAATTTTTAAGGAAAACGAACGGAGTCTCCCCTGTTTCTAGGCAAAAAGCAAACCTGATGTAGCATATAAGTGGACCAATACCATGTCCAAACATTCAACCAGCTCAAGGCCATCCGAGCCTTGTGCTCAACAAGCAATCGCAAGCAAATATACATTTCTAGTTTACAGACTAACCTACCTCTTCACATATTTCACAAGTACATTCATGATTGACAATTAAACCATACTAACCTATTTCATAAGCTAGACTATCAAACCATTCTAACTCTTTTCCTTTGGACATTACAAACATGCATTGAAGTTAAACTATACTAACTAAATACATAAGCTAGCTTTTCAAATAACTTCAATAACCTAGTAAAACTTAAATTACATTCTTTCAATATTAAATACATACAATACATGAAAGCATACATCTTTGCCACTTCGACAACTCAAGCCACATAGGCACGCAAGGCAACTCTTCAAGCACGAACTTTCACACAACCACGAACTTTCTAGCTAACATGGCATTTCCTGAAATGTGGTGGTGAGGAGTGAGTATACACAACACGTATACTCAGTGAGGGTGAGACAGATATCGAGGTGGAGAGAAAGAAAGTCGTGCAATGCAAATAGACACAGTTAAGCAATAAAGTCAATAAGAAACAATTCAATACAAACGACAATATAATAAACAATCAGGAAAGCATTAACACAACCATTCAAATCTATACCACACTCTTAAGGCTATGGTTCACTCATACGAGCAATGTACCATTTCACGAGCGATACATCAATCTCGATCTTGATGTCGACAACGATGACAATAAGCGCGCAACCACCTTATAACTTTAGTTTGAAATACCCCGGAAGTATCCATCAATTCTATGACTCAAATCTCCCTGGGAGGCAACCCAAGCGAGAATGGGAATAGGACA